>JAJEKV010000009.1:14981283-16321371 GCA_021234155.1 Isoetes taiwanensis | reverse complement strand
TATCATTTGACAGCATGCACTTAGATAATATGTCAATGCCTTAATCTTTATGCAATCATACAAAAGACATCGGATAAGAAAAACTGAATTCCAACCTGATGGGTTCGAATTTGAGTGCTAATGCCTTGTGCAGATGCCATTGTAGTCGTGTTAAAGGGTGCATCCTGGGTGCCTTCCATAGATTTCGAATTTTTACCATTTCCTTGTTCCTTCCTAGCGGGCTCTTGCAGATTGCTCAACGATTCAGTGAGTCCATAAGGAATTCCTTGGCAATTTTCTACTGACGAACACAATGTGCAAGGCTGCCATGCATATGCTGGTTGCCACATTCGGATTTCCTTTCTTTCATGTTATGCAAAGCCAGAAACCCAGCAATAATTGAATATGTAGCATTATAACAGGGGGTTTTTTTTGTGATTTTATACGTTTTTTGGCATGGTTTTCATATGATTTCATGGGCGTATTACACGAGGCATACTAATCAGTATATCTAGAGTGCATGCATATTTTAATGGCATATTATCTATGGTTTTACAATGGTTTTGCATTGCATATTTATTCCTTCACAAATAACTTTATCTCTTTTACTCCCAAAAATACATGCAAGTATCATGCAAGTATCGAGACCCTTTACTTTAGGGTTCGTGGAAGTGGAAGAAAGGATTTTAGGGTCAAAGAACAGAGCAACGATTATTTTTTATGGGGAGAAACCCTTGTTTGTCTATGGGTGATGATCCGCAAGGAATCAAGTTTTGTGCCTTTCATACATTGGACGAGAAACCATGCGGTTTTATGTATCGCGATCCTTCCACCGGACTAGGGTTTAACCTCTGAAGATAATGGGTGTCCGTATGCCATTGAAGGCTTTCATTGCCATAGCTTTTCAAAAGCCGTGAAGTTGGTTGATAGACACCTTGGGTTTTCTGAGGTTGTTTAATAATCCGCTATTCTGAAGCTTAATTGGCTAGTCAGCAGTTTCCTTATGCTAGGATGGAAGCAAAAAGCAAATGCTTACTCAATGAGAGGTATTGTTTTCAAAGCTTGAAAGTCGATTCTTGCTTGGTACATTGCTTTCGGATTTGTGCATGATGGCTCGGTGCCTCGATAGAAGGCTCCATCAAGGAAATGGGTGGAAAAAGGCGGATAGTTTGGTGGCACTTCTCTCGAGGTCATTATTTATGATCCTCCTTGTAATTGCATTTGTGACTATTTTGGCGGTGCCAATGTTTTTAGTTGGAGACTTTGATCAGAAGACAGCAGGCTCAAATAAAACACAGTCAAGTTATATTCTTTCTATACGTTTTCTGAACCGCCCCAAGAAGTATCTTGCTATTGCAATTTCCTGATAACAAATCGTGTATGTCATATCTCGTTTGGAAACTGATAAAGCAATCTTGATGCAGAAAATTCCGTGGAAAGGGATGTCCGGAACCCTTATTTGTATGGGCTATGACATATGCTCATTTCTGTGGAAACTGGGGGCATTACACACTTCTTTCTTGGCTTCCAACCTATCTTAGGTTTTGCTACTTTCCCGTCTGATTTTAGAAAGGTTTATGCTTTTGGTGTTTTGGAGTTTGGTAGATGTCTTAAATAGATTTTTAGAGCACCCTCTTAATATCTGCAGTTCAAGGATTGTACATTAATATTCTATCATTTCCAACAAATTGCTTTTTCGGTGATGCTCTAAAGTTCAACTTAACGGATCGCGGCCTTGGTATGTTAGACTTGCCACCTCGTAGCGACTTCTTGTTCCCCTCTCGTATATTTAAAACTGACATGCTTTAATGGGTTGCAATCCGGGTTTCCATTTTCCCTCTTTTGGCATCCGTCTTTGGTCTCATCCATTGCGGCACCATTCATTCGCAGATAGCTTAATATCTTCGAGTCGAAATCACCATAGTAGGTGCAGCACATTTCACCATCAATTTGTTTGACAATTGCTGCCTTGGATATAAATATATCTCCCTCTGAGTCACTATCCTTATTCTTACCCGATGGTATTGGTCTCTCGGTTTCGGTTTGTCGGGTAAAATTGGTGAGCGGAGGTGAAACAAAGGTATGTTAAGTTTTAAAATGTGTTTATGTCATTAAAATAGGTTATGGGCTGGCTTAGTGTATTGATTCAAGTGCATTCCTTTTCTCTTTTCAATACCAGGGATAGAAATAGTGATTGTAGTGATGAAAAGATACTAGACTGGCTGAAACAATCAGAACCAGTTAAGTCACTGCTAGAGAAAACAGACATGAAACTTCGAATTGGATTTCTTGGCTTACAACCAGACTTCAAAGAGTGGGAAAAGTTCAGTGGAATGAGGCCTACAGTTTTAAAATTAGAACCTGTACATGATAGTCTCACATGGTCTGACTTCTTTCCAGAGTGGATTGATGAAGAGGAGCAATGGAAAAAACAAAATTGTCCTGAGCTTCCTTCACCCACCTCTACCAGAAGGCATGAAACTTGATATGGTAATTGCAGGCATGCCATATACTGGATATAGCTGGGAGAGGGACATAAAGCATCTTCAGCTGCTTTTGTCTGCTGCAAAGATTATTGTGCAAACTGTTTGGTACTTTGGACATGAACATGAACGTCACCATGTCATATCCAGTATACCAGATTCAATATTGGTTATGGTTTGTTCATATCCAGTATTTCAGTTCCAGATTGAACATTTGACATTGCACACCACGTTTTTTTAGTGGCCCGATTGTTGTTGCTCATGCACCGTCAATATGTTCGATTCATTTGCTATTTTTAGTTATTAAATATAAACATATGAGTAAAATGTTTTAAACATGGAGTACAACATCATTACAAATGTTTTTTACTATGATGTTTAGCTGTGTTTACTTGTCTTTTTGTATCAACACTCTCTTATTTTATTGCTCCTATGTTCTAAAATATTAACAATGTATTGTATGTTTGTTTGTTACTCATATTTCATTTTACTATATTTCCTTTTTCTCTTAATCTTTCAGATATTACATAACACATATTGCTACATATCTCATTATATTCTCACGTCATTTTTTTATGGCCCGAAGGGCCAAAAAATTTTTTTAGTATAATAACCAACACATAACTACCATTGACATTAATAAATATAACCATTGGATCCAACACATTTAAATTAAAATCCCCCTTAAACCCCCTTTGGTTTGGGTGCATATTCACACGGGGGTGGCGTAGGGCAAATGAGCCCTCATAATTGTATTTTTTTGCATCGCGTCTAAATCAACACCATATAGTATTCCGGTTGAAATCTTATAGTATTTTGCGAATCTTGTTATACAGTATAGCAAATGTTGTACTTGCATACCCCACAAATGAGGAACTTTACGTACGGTCTAGATTAAGGAATATGGGGCGAATATGCCAATCCGACAGCTCTCGATGCCCTACGTCACCCCCCGTGTGAATATGTAGCATAATAACAGGGGGTTTTCTTTGTGTTTTTGTACGCTTTTCACAAAGGTTTTCCTAAGATTTCATGGCGTATTCGAATGGATGTACTAATGCGTACATCTAGGGTGCACCATTTCTTAGTCGTTGATTTAGTTTTTTTTTTTCCAATGGTCCAACATCCAAGGGCTCACAACAAAAGCCCTTTTTTTATTTTAGGGGCTGAACATGCAAGCCTCGTGATAGCATTTCAGGGCATTCTTGCAAAAAATTAATGTTCTTGCGATCAGAGTGGAAACAGTTTTGGAGTGGAAGCGTTAGTGCTTTAGTGCACAGGATGATGCGGCCGGATGCTTGCTTCCGCAGTTTGTGCCATACTATTCAAAGTTTCCATGGCATTCCGGCGCCAAAGCATTTCTTATGCGGCCGGATGCTTGCTTCAGCAGCTTGTGCCATACTATTCAAAGTTTCCATGGCATTCCGGCGCTAAAGCATTTCTTTCGAAGTTTTTTTTTTTAGAAAAGGCAGAAAAAATTTCTTTCTTTAGGGCGGCAGCGGCAAGCTATGGCGGATCAAGCGACATCTTCTTTCCTCTTTTCTTTCCTGTTGGCCCTCCTTTTTCCTTCTTATGCAGTTCGTCTGACAGATGGCAAGCGCATCGGCGAATGAGGCGAGTTTTTTTAGCTTTTTTGCAGATGGATGAGGACGGAATGAAGCATGCAGAAGAGTTTTTTTTAGCTTTTTTTGCAGATGGATGGATGGATGGATGAGGGCAGGGCCAGTTTCAATCTGTAACAGTAAAACAACATGGCGGGGCACAAGATTGGCATATATTTTATAGCAATGGAGGGCTGGCTTCTTGCTGGCTCTTTCGAAATATTCAAGAAGCATTATCTGCAACATCTTCAGACATTCTTTCTGTAGCAAGCGGGCAATGAACAAAGGAAGTGGCAAAAAATAGATGGTGATTGATTCCTCTATAGATCCGATAGCAGGGTATGGCTGAAGAAACAACTGAATGTTTTTCTGTGGTCCATCCTTTTTTCTGTAGATTCAGCAGCAGGAAAAAGAAATAATCATGGCATGTTCAAGTACAGCATGTCTTTCGAAGTTTTTTCCAAGGTATGGATATTTTGCAGGTTGCTCAGGCATTTTTAACGTCATTACAAGGGCCAGATGCACAGTTGCCATTTTGGTAATGCCAAAGCAAGAATCAAGAACTCCATTAGACTTTACTAGTCTCTTAGGCCCGCTCTTTTTCATGTGGGTAATTCAACTTCTGTTTCCTGTAAGTGACCTCCTTTCTCATCCTTTTACTTTATTTTCTCCTCCATCTTGCAAGAGCAATATCTTTTGGACTTGTGCTGCAACATAAGTGATGTATCTGCTAAAATTTGGACCAGACTCTGTAAACGATTCCCTATTACTATACACGCAGACTTTACAGTAATATATCCCCATAACAAATAGAAAAATACCACCTGCTTTGTGACCTCACTAACGTGCACATGGAGGTACAAACGATTTTATGCTTTCTGTCTGCTAGTAGATTTAGTTCCAGCTTTGAACTGTGTTGTTACACGAAGCATAACCAATAAATTTTTTTTTTTGCCCTTCGCAGGTTGTCTTGACATCTCTAATATATGAAAAGCAGAATAACCTTTGGATCATGATGAAAATGCATGGTCTTGGAGATGCTCCATACTGGGTGATTACTTATGGGTATTTTTTAGTGCTTTCCATATTCTACATGTTCTGCTTTGTGCTATTCGGATCTGTTGTTGGTAAGAACATTTTCATTTATACATCTGCCCTTACTCCAGGCGCGGTACCTTGCCAAGCATCAGGGGGAGATGTTCGGCCTGCTGGACACTCATCCTCGAACCTTTTGGCGCAGAGTGCTTCGAAGGCCAGTTTCACCCTTTACGGGACATCACACCGGCGAAAGGGGAACAAGATTTGCGGCAACTCTATGACCCGCCAGGGGACGCGTGACGCCCATACCCACAATGGATGGCCCCCATTGGTTCTCGTGGGCGAGGATGTTGAGGAGGGCCCATAACGGCTAGCTAATGGGAAGGCAACACCTCGATGGTATGCAGCCGAAGTTACTCAAGTGGGCGGGGGCAGCCGCCAGTTTGTCCTCACTACCCCCATTCAACAGAGCATTGCGGGAGGGTTTCCCAGGCAATGGACCACAAGCGGGTTGTTCCCATTCACAAGGCGAGGCGACCCACAATCGTCCTACCAATTACCGCACGATCATGGTCGGGTTTCAAGATTTGCCAAACCGCTATCGGCATTCTCGAAAAGCAGTTGACCACCGGGCGGGGCAGGATGTGCGAGCCCTCACACACAGGGAGCTTTCGACCCGCCACTCAACGATTGACCATATCTTTACAGCTAGCGGGCATCGATTGAAGACAAATTTTAATCATCTACTGGACTTGTATTCTTGCTTTGTGGACTTCGCAAAGGCTTTTTGATCTGGTCCCCCTGAAAAGCGTAGGCTAGATCGGCCAATCGGGGCTCCCTTTTGCGCGAGAATGCCATATACGGGTTGTATGAGAGTTGTTTTGGCGGGGATGCGGCCGGCGGGCCAAGCATTCACCAAGAGTATCGGGTCCGGCGGGGTTGCCCCTCTCGCCAACACTTTTTTGGCCTCTACATTGATCGGTTAGAGCCCGGCTTCTTTGAGCATGGGGGATGGCATCGCTTTTGCACCGTGTCATCCGCGCGGCTCATCTATGCGGACGATGTTGGCCTGGCTGGCCCACACCCTCCCGGCTATCGCGGTCTCACCCGATGCCCTAGACACATTTTGTCGCTACTGGAACATTGCGCGCTGGCCAATCCGCCAAGACCGGGTGGTTCTCATATCCTCTTCCACACCCCATGCCTCCCCGCACTCACATATCGGGGACAACTTTGGACGCCACGCCCACCTACAAGTACCTAGGGTGGAGTTCCCCTCCTCGCCTCTGCGGGAGGCGTCTATCCGCTTATGGGGTGACAAAGAAGCCGGAAAGCTTTATGCCATGCAGAACAACCACCGTGCGAGCTATATGATTGGGGCCATCAATCACATCTGTTCGCACCGGTCGAAGCCTTAAATTCAGACGGGGGTCGAGGTTTGGGGCCCGGCCGCCTCTTTGGCGACTGGAATGACTTGGAGCAGGTGCAGAAGGCATTTTTGCACGCACTTGGGGTGAAACCTTCCCCCCTATCGATTCTCGGGCTGCGAGAAATCGGATTCTTACCCGCTTCAGCGGGCAGCCCTTGATAGACACATCGCTTCATTTTCGTAAAGTGGTTACTATGGGTGATGCTCGGCTCCCCGCGACCGCTTACACCGCGGCCATGAGTCCGGCCCGGCTTAGGGCCTGTTGGAGGGGTAAGAGAGACTGGTTCGCCAGATGGAACGCGGCAGAGCACTGATCGCTGCTACCGGGCGCAAGCCGATCGTGGCGACTGGGCGGAGTACCTAGATGCTTGTTTCCTTGGCAAGCCTGGGACCCCATTGCTCTAGAGCAGGTCAAAATGGCCCATTACAAGGAGCACATCAACCCCCGTGTTAGGCCCGGGGCCCACAAATCTACCTGCGTTCCCCTACCGCCTCAAAAAGCTTGAGACTCATTGCCTCCATTCGCGACGGTGCCCACCATCTTCGTGATCGAGGCGAGGCGGTGGATTGGGGAGCCCCCGCCAGACAAAGCTGTCGCTCTTTGTCAAACGGGTGCCATTGAGGATGAGTCTCCACACTTTCCAGAGTTGCCCAAATAAGTTCACCGATCCGGGCCGATCACGCCTCTTAGTACGGCCGGACGTGCCACTTGCATTTGCTGATGAACACACCGTCGATCGCGTGCCACAGGGTCATACATCCAGAGGTACCGGACCTCGCTGAGGGTCACCTTTGCCCCCGCCGGCAGTCCGTGACTAGGCACTACGGGGTGGTGCATGACCGTATATATTGGGATGTTTCGCATTTTATATGATTAGCCGCAGTTTGTCGGCCGGCTGATTGTTTTGCCGTTTTTCCTCGAAAACCTTCTGGGCGGGGTTTTTAATCCGGGCAAGAATCCGCTTGTCGCGTTTTTGTATTGGGTCCCATAGACCGATTGGTCTCCGTGGACGATAAAAGTACCTTCCTTCCTTCCTTCCTTCCTTTCGTTCACCACTATACATGCTAATATAAATGTAATGAGTACTGAACTATATTCCCTTGTTTGAGACTTGAAGATTTTCAGGCTCAATTCTTATGGAATACAACTTATTTTCTACTTGGTCACTGTGAACTTACAAATAACTTTTAGGTTTTTTTTGTAGCAACTCATTTCTCTTCTAATGTAATGGCTTGTTTTTAGCTCTACTACCATTTTCTATTATGATTCATATGCACTAAGGAATCTCCATGCACAGATATTATATGCACTAAGGAATCTCCATGCACAGTATTACATGCACAATATTACATGCAGAAGTGAATTGTTACATGCATTTGTGGATTTCTTAATGCCCTTCCATCCATCATTAGAGTATTAGGTAATGTCTATATCTACACCATCCTTTAAGGCCCCGAAGGGGCAAAAAAATTTTTTAGTTAACACAAACCATTAACATACAATAAACATTATTAACACAAACCATTGCATTTGACATATTTAAATTAAAATCCCCCTTAAACCCCCTTTGGTTTGGGTGCATATTCACACGGGGGTTACGTGGGGCAAATGTGAGCCTCAAAAAAATAAAAAATTTTACAATAGATGTACAAAATTAACACCATTAAGTACATTCTCTCAAACCTTATAGTATTTTGCAAACCTTAATATACAGTATACAAAAACTTGTACATGCATACCCCACAAACGAGGATCGCTATGTACGGTCCAGATCTTGGAATAAAGGGCAAATATGCCCATCCGACGACTCTGGGTTCAAGTAACCCCGTGGTGAATATGCACCCAAACCAAAGGGGGTTTAAGGGGGATTTTAATTTAAATGTGTTGGATCCAATGGTTATATTTATTAATGTCAATGGTAGTTATGTATTGGTTATTATGTGTTGGTCGACAACCCTAATTACGGCTCTATTGACTATAAATTAGGTCTTGAATCGGGCCGATTCCTTATATCAGCAAGAACCTAATCCATGTAGAATCAAAGCCTTACCTTTTATCAAGGATTCAGGATCTCTCCAAGCATTTGTATGCCAGATGTGCGGTGGCCAATCGCCTATTGGCTCCCACAGTATAAGTTCTAGCAATCGTGCACAATTTTAGGGCATAAAATGAGAACATATTTTATCCATGGTATATTCCATGGTTTTATTTATTCAAATATTGTGCACATACTGTAGATCATCAGAAATAAGTGGGTGATAAATAAATGGATGATAATGTCAGTTCTTAACACGAATAAATGCAATTTAGGATCTTCAAAATCCAATCACTGTGCTGTCATTTACGTTCCATGTTGTCCATGATACCATGTTCATTCCATGTCTTAGCATGTGCACCTGCTTTGTAGAGCCATGAAATGCGTAGAAGCTGGTTAATTTGATTCCAATTTCATATCTTTGCCAGCCCTCAAAGGTCTAAACAAGCTTCCAGAATTTTTCTTTTGTCAATACCGAGTTCTCCATGTAAACAAGTGTGTCCATATCTTTGGAACCATTGAGCGCAAAATGAGCTAATTGGGCACATTATCATGACTTGGCCAGTAAACCACCAAATCTTTTACGATATAGCTATATCGAGTCCTGTATAACAAGTCCATCATTACTTATAATAAAAAAAGCCTGCCTCCTACCGTAGGTCAGGGTGGGCAAGTCATAAATAGAGTTAGCAACAAGGAGAGTAGGACCTTGTTGCCAAAGCCCTACCCTACCTATATTGCCTAATTAACTCTTATTGCAAGTATTAATTTCTCTTTTAAGAGAGCCACATGGCAAACAGTTTGACCATAGTCTGGGCCAATGCCAAAAGACTGGTTTAAAAGAGCCAGAACTCATTCTATAATCCAATTTTGTGTAAAAATTCAATCGGCATAATTTCAAAAACAAATGTCATGTTACCTTTATTTTTGAATGGATTTCCTTATCTCTGCTGCCAAGAGCTTAGAAAGAATTATAATTCCCAATTCCAGCCTATGCCAATCCCTATAAATAATTCAATATGTCATTCGTAAGTAGAAAAATCTATATTTATACACCTGAAAATTAGAGTAACCATAATTAAGGTCTCTAGTAAAACTAGAGAACTGAGTATTGAAAAAAAACCTTTAACCTGTGTACAACAGACTTTCTACCTTTCCATGAACTTTTGCAAAGATCATTTTAAGGTACAATTGGCAGCCCTAAGTTAATACAGGTGTATATTAACTTAGGCCTTAACCTGGTTACAAAAACAATTTACAGGAAATTCTCAATCCTTTAGAGCCTATAAACATAATTTTATGTAATATTGTTATGTCTTCGTAAAAAATACTCCATAAATCTTTCTGTTAACAATGTATTTTAAGTTTACAAGACTGATTTTCTAAACTGGAATTAAACTATCCAGCAAATATAAATTACACAAAATCCCCCACCTGAATCATTTGATACAAAAGTACTGACCTTAGCCAACATATACCAAAAAGTTTCCAAGATCCAAAGGTCGCAACAATCTTACTTAACCAATGAAGTAATATATTGTTCTATTTTTTCAGAAAAAGTTTTGTAAGCTTTTCCAATTTGAAATAGTAGGAAAAACATACCGCGGAGCAAGAAAATCCCAAGTACTGCAGGTGAAACCAGAGGACAGTTAGCCTAAGAAGGGTAAGAGCCTAAGTCACTAACAGGTAAGCTTTAGATTTCTTGAGCTTATCGCCCTTCACCTTGCATGTTTAAAAATTTAAAGTATAGGTCCAGTCTTGTGCATTAGCACGGGCTTACCCTGTTTTTTGCCCTTCTAATCATTTAGGCAATTAAGCATTAAGGGGATGCAAAAGGACCTTGATATGATCAAGTATGAATCGATTCACGACCCCCAGCCAGTATTACACCGCGGTTAATATATTCACCTACAAATAATAGTTTGTCACCAAAGCATTTCGGCAAAGAGACCCATGTCCCTAGTCTATGGTGGTGCTAAAACATACTCAAAGACCAAATTGAATCCAAAGAAGACCATAAAGCCTTATAGCCCTGTTTTTTTTCTTTCTACAGACAATCAAAGTGACTACCGTCATTACCTTGTCTATCGGCAATGGATCACATTACTACTTAGGATTGTGTATGGTTCCCCGAGCAAAGCCATTATCATCTTAGTTTAAACAATCTGCAGCCAACATAAAAGGGCGTCAAAGAAGTTTATAGCAACATCAAAGAAAGCCCAAAGCAATAAGGAAACACCTACCTCTGCCAAGAGGACAACAAGATGCAGATGCATGCATTCTTAAATAATGAAACTACACGGTTTCAGCCTGTCACTTTATTTAAGCTTCCATTATAACACATGGCTAAGCATTCAGAGGATCAGTTTATTTAAAGCCACAACTCCCGCAGATCATTCAAGCCATGACATTAATGTGATGCCAGAACCTATTGGAGAAATCTTTAAGGATACTAAATGATTCAAGCACCCATGGCAATACCACATGCTATACTTCCAGATTACAAATCAGAGAATAAAGACAAAGTACAAATATACTGGCACAAAATCCAAAATCCAATTTCCTAATTGACCTCAGTCCACTAGCTATTCAGCAAAGGGACTCATATAGCTTTGCTAAAATGAAATAACATAACCCATGCCTTATTGCCATCTGCAACTCATATAATTCAATTTGTTCTAAGATTCAGATATTCCGCTTAATGCAGTACACTAGTCAAGATAGACTTCCAGAACTTGGCCACCAATCTAAATTAACAGAAAGACTTAAATAAAGCATAATAAATTCAGAGATTTTTTCTAATGTACATAGCTGCATAATAACTTGCTGAATCTATTAGATTTAGTAGTGTTTACAGCAAGTCTGCACCTAATCTATCATTTGACTGCATGCACTTAGATAATATGTCAATGCCTTAATCTTTATGCAATCATAAAAAGACAACATTAGAATTATAAGAGGATAAGAAAAAGTAAATTCCAACCTGATGGGTTCGAATTTGAGTGCTAATGCCTTGTGCAGATGCCATTGTAGTCGTGATAAAGGGTGCATCCGGAATGCCTTCCATAGATTTCGAATTTTTACCATTTCCTTGTTCCTTCCTAGCAGGCTCTTGCAGATTGCTGAACGATTCAGTGAGTCCATAAGGCAATTTTCTACTGACAAACACAATATGCAAGGCTGCCATGCATATCTTTGGTTGCCACATTCGGTTCCTTTCTTTCATGTTATGCAAAGCCGAAAACCCAAAGAATAATTGAATATGTAGCATTATAACAGGGGTTTTTTTTGATTTTATACGTTTTTGGCATGGTTTTCATATGATTTCATGGGCGATATTACCAGGCATACTAATCAAGATATCTAGAGTGCATGCATATTTTAATGGCATATTATCTATGGTTTTACAATGGTTTTGCATTGCATATTTATTCCTTCACAAATAACTTTATCTCTTTTACTCCCAAAAATACATGCAAGTATCATGCAAGTATCGAGACCCTTTACTTTAGGGTTCGTGGAAGTGGAAGAAAGGATTTTAGGGTCAAAGAACAGAAAGCAACGATTATTTTTTATGGGGAGAAACCCTTGTTTGTCTATGGGTGATGATCTGCAAGGAATCAAGTTTTGTGCCTTTCATACATTGGACAGAAACCATGCAGCTTTATGTATCGCGATCCTTCCACCTAGACTAGGGGTTTAACCTCCAAGATAATGGGTGTCCGTATGCCATTGAAGGCTTTCATTGCCATAGCTTTTCAAAAGCCGTGAAGTTGGTTGATAGACACCTTGGGTTTTCTGAGGTTGTTTAATAATCCGCTATTCGAGCTTAATTGGCTAGTCGCCATTTCCTTATGCTAGGATGGAAGCAAAAACAATTTGCTTACTCAAGAGAGGTATTGTTTTCAAAGCTTGAAAGTCAGATTCTTGCTTGGCTGTGCTCGGATTTGTGCATGATGGCTCCGGTGCCTCTGATAGAAGGCTCCATCAAGGAAATGGGTGGAAAAAGGCGATAGTTTGGTGGCACTTCTCTCAGGTCTGTTATTTATGATCCTCCTTGTAATTGCATTTGTGACTATTTTGGCGGTGCCAATGTTTTTAGTTGGAGACTTTGATCGAAGACAAAGAGCTCAAATAAAACACAAATCAAGTTATATTCTTTCTATACGTTTTCGAACCGCCCCCAAGAAGTATCTTGCTATTGCAATTTCCCGATAACAAATCGTGTATGTCATATCTCGTTTGAAACCGATAAAGCAATCTTGATGCGAAAAATCCGTGGAAAGGGATGTCCGTAACCCCACCGTGTATGGGCTATGACATATGCTCATTTCTCGTGGAAACTGGGGCATTACACACTTCTTTCTTGGCTTCCAACCTATCTTAGGTTTTGCTACTTTCCCGTCGATTTTAGAAAGGTTTATGCTTTTGGTGTTTTGGAGTTTGGTAGATGTCTTAAATAGATTTTTAGAGCACCCTCTTAATATCTCAAGTAGTTCAAGGATTGTACATTAATATTCTATCATTTCCAACGAATTGCTTTTTCCAAAGGATGCTCTAAAGTTCAACTTAACGGATGCGAATCGGTATGTTAGACTTGCCACCTCATTAATCGACTTCTTGTTCCCCTCCCCGTATATTTAAAACTGACATGCTTTAATGGGTTGCAATCCAGGTTTCCATTTTCCCTCTTTTGGCATCCGTGCTGGTCTCATCCATTGCAGCACCATTCGCAGATAGCTTAATATCTTCTGGAGTCGAAATCACCATAGTAGGTGCAGCACATTTCACCATCAATTTGTTTGACAATTGCTGCCTTGGATATAAATATATCTCCTACAGTCACTATCCTTATTCTTACCAGTGGTATTGGTCTCTCCAGTTTCGGTTTGTCAGGTAAAATTGGTGAGCGGAGGTGAAACAAAGGTATGTTAAGTTTTAAAATGTGTTTATGTCATTAAAATAGGTTATGGGCTGGCTTAGTGTATTGATTCAAGTGCATTCCTTTTCTCTTTTTCAATACCGTGGATAGAAATAGTGATTGTAGTGATGAAAAGATACTAGATCTGGTGAAACAATCGTAACCAGCTTAAGTCACCGCTAGAGAAAATGACATGAAACTTCGAATTGGATTTCTTGGCTTACAACTGCACTTCAAAGAGTGGGAAAAGTTCAAAGGAATGAGGCCTACAGTTTAAAAATTAGAACCTGCATATGATAGTCTCACATGGTCCGACTTCTTTCCAGAGTGGATTGATGAAGAGGAGCAATGGAAAAACAAAATTGTCCCGAGCTTCCTTCACCCACCTCTACCGAAGGCATGAAACTTGATATGGTAATTGCGTGCATGCCATATACCGATATAGTGAAGAGGGACATAAAGCATCTTCACCGCTTTTGTCTCCGCAAAAGATTATTGTGTAAACCGCTTGGTACTTTGGACATGAACATGAACGCCACCATGTCATATCCAAAGATACCGGATTCAATATTGGTTATGGTTTGTTCATATCCAAGATTTCAGTTCCTTATTGAACATTTGACATTGCACACCACGTTTTTTAGTGGTCCGATTGTTGTTGCTCATGCAATCAAATAGGTTCGATTCATTTGCTATTTTTAGTTATTAAATATAAACATATGAGTAAAATATTTTAAACATGGAGTACAACATCATTACAAATGTTTTTTACTATGATGTTTAGTCTGTGTTTACTTGTCTTTTGTATCAACACTCTCTTATTTTATTGCTCCTATGTTCTAAAATATTAACAATGTATTGTATGTTTGTTTGTTACTCATATTTCATTTTACTATATTTCCTTTTTTCTCTTAATGTCAGATATTACATAACACATATTGCTACATGTCCGTTATATTCTCACGCCTGTTTTTTTTTTTTATGGCCCGGCGGGCCAAAAATTTTTTAGTATAATAACCAACACATAACTACCATTGACATTAATAAATATAACCATTGATCCAACACATTTAAATTAAAATCCCCTTAAACCCCTTTGGTTTGGGTGCATATTCACACGGGGTGACGTGAGGGCAGCGAGAGCCCTCATAATTGTATTTTTGCACGCATTTAAATCAACACCATATAGTATTCCGGTTGAAATCTTATAGTATTTTGCGAATCTTGTTATACAGTATAGCAAATGTTGTACTTGCATACCCCACAAATGAGGAACTTTACGTGACGGTCTAGATTAAGGAATATGGGGGCTTAATATGCCAATCCGACAAACTCGATGTCCCTACGCCACCCGTCGTGTGAATATGTAGCATAATAACGTGGGGTTTTCTTTGTGTTTTGCACGCTTTTCACAAAGGTTTTCCTAAGATTTCATGGCGATTCGAATGGATGTACTAATGCGCATACATCTAGGGTGCACCATTTCTTAGTCGTTGATTTAGTTTTTTTTTTTCCAATGGTCCAACATCCAAGGGCTCACAACAAAAGCCCTTTTTTTATTTTAGGGGCTGAACATGCAAGCCTCGTGATAGCATTTCGTGGCATTCTTGCAAAAATTAATGTTCTTGGCGATCGAGTGGAAAACAAATTTTTGGAGTGGAAGCGTTAGTGCTTTAGTGCACAGATGATGCGGCCGGATGCTTGCTTCCGCGCTAGCTTGTGCCATACTATTCAAAGTTTCCATGGCATTCCTACGCTACCAAAGCATTTCTTATAAAGCGGATGCTTGCTTCAAAGAAATTTTGTGCCATACTATTCAAAGTTTCCATGGCATTCCTGGCTAAAGCATTTCTTTCAAGTTTTTTTTTTTAAAGAAAAGGCGTAAAAATTTCTTTCTTTAGGGCGGCAAATGCAAGCTATGGCGGATCAAGTTTACATCTTCTTCCTCTTTCTTTTTCCCGCTGGCCCTCCTTTTTCCTTCTTATGCAGATCTCGGGCAAGACAGATGGCGCTGCATCTGGCAATGGTTTTTTTAGCTTTTTTGCGGATGGATGAGGACGGAATGAAGCATGCGTAAGAGTTTTTTAGCTTTTTTGCAGATGGATGGATGGATGGATGAGGGCAGGCCGCTTCAAATCAGAATAAAGAAAAACAACATGGCGGGGCACAAGATTGGCATATATTTTATAGCAATGGAGGGGTGGGCTTCTTTGGTCGGCTCTTTTCAAATATTCAAGAAGCATTATCTCGCAACATCTTCGACATTCTTTCAGAAAGTAAGCGGGCAATGAACAAAGGAAGTGGCAAAAATAGATGGTGATTGATTCCTCTATAGATCCGATAGTGTGGTATGGGTCAAGAAACAATCAATGTTTTTCTCGCGGGTCCATCCTTTTTTCTCAGATTCAAAGCAGCTAGGAAAAAGAAATAATCATGGCATGTTCAAGTACAGCATGTCTTTCGAAGTTTTTTCCAAGGTATGGATATTTTGCAGGTTGCTCAGGCATTTTTAACGTCATTACAAGGGCCAGATGCACAGTTGCCATTTTGGTAATGCCAAAGCAAGAATCAAGAACTCCATTAGACTTTACTAGTCTCTTAGGCCCGCTTCTTTTCATGTGGGTAATTCAACTTCTCGCTTCCCCGTAAGTGACCTCCTTTCTCATCCTTTTACTTTATTTTCTCCTCCATCTTGCAAGAGCAATATCTTTTGGACTTGTGCTGCAACATAAGTGATGTATCTGCTAAAATTTGGACCAGACTCTGTAAACGATTCCCTATTACTATACACGCAGACTTTTACAAAGAATATATCCCCATAACAAATAGAAAAATACCACCGCTTTGACCTCACTAACGGCACATGGAGGTACAAACGATTTTATGCTTTCTCTCGCTAGTAGATTTAGTTCCAGCTTTGAACCGTGGTTGTTACACGGGCATAACCAATAAATTTTTTTTTGCCCTTCGCAGTTGTCTTGACATCTCTAATATATGAAAAGCGTAATAACCTTTGATCATGATGAAAATGCATGGTCTTGGAGATGCTCCATACCGGGTGATTACTTATGGGTATTTTTAGTGCTTTCATATTCTACATGTTCCGCTTTGTGCTATCTCGATCCGGTTGTTGGTAAGAACATTTTCATTTATACATCCGCCTCTTACCCCAGCGCCGTACCTTGCCAAGCATCGGGGAGATGTTCTACCAGCCGACACTCATCCTCGAACCTTTTGGCGCAGAGTGCTCAAGGCCAGCCTGTTACGGGGACATCACACCCGGTAAGGGGGGAACAAAGATTGCAAAGAATCCCATGACCGGCCAGTGGACGCGTGACGCCATACCCACACAGGATGGCCCCCATTGGTTCTCGGACGAGGATGTCGAGGAGGGCCTCGCAGAACGGCTAGGCTAATGGGAAGGCAAACACCGATGGTATGCGTGCCGAAAGTTACTCAAGTGGGCGTGGGCGCCCGCTGTGCTCTGGCCCCTCACTACCCCTCGCTCAACGTGAGCATTGCAGAGGGTTTCCGACAATGGACCACAAGCAGTGGTTGTTCCCATTCACAAGGCGCTTAATCTAATAATCGTCTCCGCCCAATTACCGCACGCATCATGGTCAGCTTCCAAGATTTGCCAAACCGCTATCGGGTGACTTCTCGAAAAGCAGCTTGACCACCGGGCAGAGGGTAAATGGATGCGCGAAATTATCAGCAAGCTGACCCTCGCCCACTCAACGATCGAATTATATCTTTACCGCGCGAATCGACAAGACACCAATCATCTACCGGACTTGTATTGTCGCTTTGTGGACTTCGCAGCGTTTTTGATACCCCGAAAAGCCGTGGGCTAGGATCAAGCCAACCGGGCTCCCGCGCCTGTGCGTAATGCCATATACAGTTGTATGAGAGTTGTTTTGGCGTGATGCGTACCGCGCCGCCAAGCATTCACCAAGAGGTATTCGGTCCCAAGGGGTTGCCCCCTCTCGCCAACAACTTTTTGGCCTCTACATTGATCGCTTAGGAGCCCCTCGGCTTATCGAAAGCATGGGGGGATGGCATACAAATTTTGCACTGTGTCATCCGCCACCATCTATGCGACGATGTTGGCCTCACGCCCACACCCCGTAGCTATGCAAGCCTTCACCGATGCCCTGGACATATTTTGTCGCTACGACATGCGCTGGCTAATCCGCTAAGACCGTGGTGGTTTTCATATCCTCTTTCACGCCACCCCATGCCTCCCCCGACTCACATATCTGGGGATTAACCTCGGACGCCACGCCACACCTACAAGTACCTAGGGGTGGGAGTTCCCTCCTCGCCTCGGCTGGGAGGCGCTCTATCCGCTATGGGTGACAAGAGGCCGAAAGCGCTTTATGCCATGCGCATCAACAAATACCAAAGTGTGAGCTATATGATTGGGGCCATCAAATACATCTGTTCCGCACCGGTCGAGCCTCGCCCTTCAGACGGGTCGAGAGCCAGGCCCTACGCCTTTGGCTTAATTCGAATGACTTGGAGCAGGTGCGTAAGGCATTTTGGCACGCACTTGGGTGAAACCTTCACCCCTATCGATTCTCACCAGAAATCGATTCTGCCGCCGCCTGGCAGCCCCTTGATAGACACATCGCCTATTTTCGTAAAGTGGTTACTATGGTGATGCTCGCCCCCGCGACTGGGCTTAATCGTGGCCATGAGTCCGCTAGCGCTTAGGCCTGCTGGAGGGGTAAGAGAGATCAGTGGTTCGCCAGATGGAACGCGGCAGAGCACGTGTATGCGCATACCGGGCGCAAAATGTCGATCAGGATAAACCGGGCGGAGTACCTAGATGCTTGTTTCCTTGCAAGCTCGGGGACCCCATTGCTCTAGAGCAGTCAAAATGGCCCATTACAAGGAGCACATCAACCCCAGAAAGTTAGCCCTGGGCCCACAAATCTACTCCTCGCTCCCAAATGCCTCCGAAAAAGCCAGCATCATTGCCTCCATTCGCATTGTGCCCACCATCTTCGTGACGAGATCGGGCAGTGGATTGGGAGCCCCGCCAGACAGTGCTCACCGCTGCCGGGCAAACCGGTGCCATTGAGGATGAGTCTCACACTTTCCGTGAGTTGCCCAAATAAGCCACCGATCCGCCAGATACGCCTCTTAGTACGGCCGGACGTGTTCTTTGCATTTGCTGATGAACACACCGCCAAGACGCGGCCCCGGGTCATACATCCAGAGGTAATCGGACTCGCGAGAAAGTCACCTTTGCCCCCACTGGGCCGTCCAATGACTAGGCACTACGGGGTGGTGCATGATCAGATATATTGGGATGTTTCAATTTTTTATATGATTAGCACAGCTTTTGTCGAAGGGGCGATTGTCGCCACTCGCTTTTTCCTCGAAACCCTTCGGCTGGGTTTTTAATCCCGCAAGAATCCGCTTGTCGCTGCTTTTTGTATTGGGTCCCATAGACCGATTGGTCTCCGTGGACGATAAAAGTACCTTCCTTCCTTCCTTCCTTCCTTTCGCTCACCACTATACATGCTAATATAAATGTAATGAGTAATGAACTATATTCCCTTGTTTGAGACTTGAAGATTTTCGTGCTCAATTCTTATGGAATACAACTTATTTTCTACTTGGTCACCGTGGAACTTACAAATAACTTTTTAGGTTTTTTGTAGCAACTCATTTCTCTTCTAATGTAATGGCTTGTTTTTAGCTCTACTACCATTTTCTATTATGATTCATATGCACTAAGGAATCTCCATGCACAGATATTATATGCACTAAGGAATCTCCATGCACAGTATTACATGCACAATATTACATGCGTATGAATTGTTACATGCATTTGTGGATTTCTTAATGCCCTTCCATCCATCATTAGAGTATTAGGTAATGTCTATATCTACACCATCCTTTAAGGCCCCGAAGGGGCAAAAAAAATTTTAGTTAACACAAACCATTAACATACAATAAACATTATTAACACAAACCATTGCATTTGACATATTTAAATTAAAATCCCCCTTAAACCCCCTTTGGTTTGGGTGCATATTCACACGTGGGTTACGTGAGGGCAAATGAGAGCCTCAAAAAAATAAAAAATTTTACAATAGATGTACAAAATTAACACCATTAAGTACATTCTCTCAAACCTTATAGTATTTTGCAAACCTTAATATACAGTATACAAAAACTTGTACATGCATACCCCACAAACGAGGATCGCTATGTACGGTCCAGATCTTGGAATAAAGGGCAAATATGCCCATCCGACAGCTCTCGTTGCCCGAAGTAACCCCCCGTGTGAATATGCACCCAAACCAAAGGGGGTTTAAGGGGGATTTTAATTTAAATGTGTTGGATCCAATGGTTATATTTATTAATGTCAATGGTAGTTATGTATTGGTTATTATGTGTTGGTCAGACAACCCTAATTACGGCTCTATTACAGCTATAAATTAGGTCTTGAACTGGCCGATTCCTTATATCAGCAAGAACCTAATCCATGTAGAATCAAAGCCTTACCTTTTATCAAGGATTCAGGATCTCTCCAAGCATTTGTATGCCAGATGTGCGGTGGCCAATCGCCTATTGGCTCCCACAGTATAAGTTCTAGCAATCGTGCACAATTTTAGGGCATAAAATGAGAACATATTTTATCCATGGTATATTCCATGGTTTTATTTATTCAAATATTGTGCACATACTGTAGATCATCAGAAATAAGTGGGTGATAAATAAATGGATGATAATGTCAGTTCTTAACACGAATAAATGCAATTTAGGATCTTCAAAATCCAATCACTGTGCTGTCATTTACGTTCCATGTTGTCCATGATACCATGTTCATTCCATGTCTTAGCATGTGCACCTGCTTTGTAGAGCCATGAAATGCGTAGAAGCTGGTTAATTTGATTCCAATTTCATATCTTTGCCAGCCCTCAAAGGTCTAAACAAGCTTCCAGAATTTTTCTTTTGTCAATACCGAGTTCTCCATGTAAACAAGTGTGTCCATATCTTTGGAACCATTGAGCGCAAAATGAGCTAATTGGGCACATTATCATGACTTGGCCAGTAAACCACCAAATCTTTTAACGATATAGCTATATCGAGTCCTGTATAACAAGTCCATCATTACTTATAATAAAAGCCCGCCTCCCCCACCGTAGGGTCGTGGTGGGCAAGTCATAAATAGAGTTAGCAACAAGGAGAGTAGGACCTTGTTGCCAAAGCCCTACCCTACCTATATTGCCTAATTAACTCTTATTGCAAGTATTAATTTCTTTTTAAGAGAGCCACATGGCAAACAGTTGACCATAGTCCGGGCCAATGCCAAAAGACCGTTTAAAAGAGCCGAACTCATTCTATAATCCAATTTTGTGTAAAAATTCAATCGGCATAATTTCAAAAACAAATGTCATGTTACCTTTATTTTTGAATGGATTTCCTTATCTCTGCTGCCAAGAGCTTAGAAAGAATTATAATTCCCAATTCCAGCCTATGCCAATCCCTATAAATAATTCAATATGTCATTCGTAAGTAGAAAAAATCTATATTTATACACCTGAAAATTAGAGTAACCATAATTAAGGTCTCTAGTAAAACTAGAGAACTGAGTATTGAAAAAAAAAACTTAACCTCGTGGTAATAACAGACTTTCTACCTTTCCATGAACTTTTGCAAAGATCATTTTAAGGTATTAATTAGGCGCCCTAAGTTAATACAGTGTATATTAACTTAGGCCTTAACCTCAAGGTTACAAAAACAATTTACAGAAATTCTCAATCCTTTAGAGCCTATAAACATAATTTTATGTAATATTGTTATGTCTTCGTAAAAATACTCCATAAATCTTTTCTCATAAACAATGTATTTTAAGTTTACAAGATCGATTTTCTAAACCGGAATTAAACTATCCAAAGAAATATAAATTACACAAAATCCCCAACCTGAATCATTTGATACAAAAGTACTGACCTTAGCCAACATATACCAAATAGTTTCCAAGATCCAAAGGTCGCGACAATCTTACTTAACCAATGAAGTAATATATTGTTCTATTTTTTCAGAAAAGTTTTGTAAGCTTTTCCAATTTGAAATAGTAGGAAAACATACACAGGAGCAAGAAATCCCGTTACCTGCAGTGAAACCAGAGGACAATTAGCCTAAGAAGGGTAAGAGCCTAAGTCACTAACAGGTAAGCTTTAGATTTCTTGAGCTTATCGCCCTTCACCTTGCATGTTTAAAAATTTAAAGTAGAGTGTAGGTCCCGTCTTGTGCATTAGCACGGGCTTACCCTGTTTTTTGCCCTTCTAATCATTTAGGCAATTAAGCATTAAGGGGGATGCAAAAAGGACCTTGATATGATCAAGTATGAATCGATTCACGACGACGTCCAGATACACACAGCTAATATATTCACCTACAAATAATAGTTTGTCACCAAAGCATTTCTCGCAAAGAGACCCATGTCCCTAGTCTATGGTGGTGCTAAAACATACTCAAAGACCAAATTGAATCCAAAGAAGACCATAAAGCCTTATAGCCCCTGCTTTTATTTCTACGGACAATCAAAGTGACTACCGCCGTTACCTTTGTCTATCAGCAAATAAGAATGGATCACATTACTACTTAGGATTGTGTATGGTTCCCCGAGCAAAGCCATTATCATCTTAGTTTAAACAATCTGCAGCCAACATAAAAGGACGCGGCAAAGAAGCTTATAGCAACATGCAGCAAGCCCAAAGCAATAAGGAAACACCTACCTCTGCCAAGAGGACAACAAGATGCAGATGCATGCATTCTTAAATAATGAAACTACACGGTTTCAGCCTGTCACATTATTTAAGCTTCCATTATAACACATGGCTAAGCATTCAGATGATCAGTTTATTTAAAGCCACAACTCCCGCAGATCATTCAAGCCATGACATTAATGTAATGCCAGAACCTATTGGAGAAATCTTTAAGGATACTACATGATCCAAGCACCCATGGCAATACCACATGCTATACTTCCAGATTACAAATCAGAGAATAAAGACAAAGTACATATATACTGGGACAAAAACCAATATTCAATTTCCTAATTGACCTCAGTCCACTAGCTATTCAGCAAAGGGACTCATATAGCTTTGCTAAAATGAGATAACATAACCCATGCCTTATTGCCATCTGCAACTCATATAATTCAATTTGTTCTAAGATTCAGATATTCCGCTTTAATGCAAGACACTAGTCAAGATAGACTTCCGTAACTTGGCCACCAATCTAAATTAACAGAAAGACTTAAATAAAGCATAATAAATTCAAAGATTTTTTCTAATGTACATAGCTGCATAATAACTTGCTGAATCTATTAGATTTAGTAGTGTTTACGGCAGGTCTGCAGCTAATCTATCATTTGACAGCATGCACTTAGATAATATGTCAATGCCTTGATCTTTATGCAATCATAAAAAAGACGTCATAAGAATTATAAGAGGATAAGAAAAACTGAATTCCAACCTGATGGGTTCGAATTTGAGTGCTAATGCCTTGTGCATATGCCATTGTAGTCGTGATAAAGGGTGCATCCGGGGTGCCTTCCATAGATTTCGAATTTTTACCATTTCCTTGTTCCTTCCTAGCGGGCTCTTGCAGATTGCTCAACGATTCAGTGAGTCCATCAGGAATTCCTTGGCAATTTTCTACTGACGAACACAATGTGCAAGGTTGCCATGCATATGCTGGTTGCCACATTCGGATTTCCTTTCTTTCATGTTATGCAAAAAGCCGTAAACCCAAAGAATAATTGAATATGTAGCATTATAACAGGGGGTTTTTTTTGTGATTTTATACGTTTTTTGGCATGGTTTTCATATGATTTCATGGGCGTATTACACGAGGCATACTAATCAGTATATCTAGAGTGCATGCATATTTTAATGGCATATTATCTATGGTTTTACAATGGTTTTGCATTGCATATTTATTCCTTCACAAATAACTTTATCTCTTTTACTCCCAAAAATACATGCAAGTATCATGCAAGTATCGGTGACCCTTTACTTTAGGGTTCGTGGAAGTGGAAGAAAGGATTTTAGGGTCAAAGAACAGAGCAACGATTATTTTTTATGGGGAGAAACCCTTGTTTGTCTATGGGTGATGATCTGCAAGGAATCAAGTTTTGTGCCTTTCATACATTGGACAGGAAACCATGCAGTTTATGTATCGCGATCCTTCCACCGGACTAGGGGTTTAACCTCCAAGATAATGGGTGTCCAGATGCCATTGAAGGCTTTCATTGCCATAGCTTTTCAAAAGCCGTGAAGTTGGTTGATAGACACCTTGGGTTTTCGAGGTTGTTTAATAACCGCTATTCTCAAGCTTAATTGGCTAGTCGCCAGCTTTCCTTTATGCTAGGATGGAAGCAAAAACAAAACGCTTACTCAAGAGAGGTATTGTTTTCAAAGCTTGAAAGTCGATTCTTGCTTGGTCGTTGCTCGGATTTGTGCATGATGGCTCCGTGTTGCCTCGATAGAAGGCTCCATCAAGGAAATGGGTGGAAAAAGGCGATAGTTTGGTGGCACTTCTCTCTGAGGCTGTTATTTATGATCCTCCTTGTAATTGCATTTGTGACTATTTTGGCGGTGCCAATGTTTTTAGTTGGAGACTTTGATCGAAGACAAAGCAGCTCAAATAAAACACAGTCAAGTTATATTCTTTCTATACGCTTTTCCGAACCGCCCAAGAAGTATCTTGCTATTGCAATTTCCTGATAACAAATCGTGTATGTCATATCTCGCTTTTGAAACCGATAAAGCAATCTTGATGCGTAAAAATCCCGTGGAAAGGGATGTCCGTAACCCCACCGTATGGGCTATGACATATGCTCATTTCTCGGGAAACCGGGGCATTACACACTTCTTTCTTGGCTTCCAACCTATCTTAGGTTTTGCTACTTTCCCGTCTGATTTTAGAAAGGTTTATGCTTTTGGTGTTTTGGAGTTTGGTAGATGTCTTAAATAGATTTTTAGAGCACCCTCTTAATATCTGCAGTTCAAGGATTGTACATTAATATTCTATCATTTCCAACGAATTGCTTTTTCCAGTGATGCTCTAAAGTTCAACTTAACGGATGCGCATTTGGTATGTTAGACTTGCCACCTCTGTTAACGACTTCTTGTTCCCCTCCTGTATATTTAAAACTGACATGCTTTAATGGGTTGCAATCCAGGTTTCCATTTTCCCTCTTTTGGCATCCGTGCTGGTCTCATCCATTGCAGCACCATTCGCAGATAGCTTAATATCTTCTGGAGTCGAAATCACCATAGTAGGTGCAGCACATTTCACCATCAATTTGTTTGACAATTGCTGCCTTGGATATAAATATATCTCCCCTACAACTATCCTTATTCTTACCAAAGGGTATTGGTCTCTCCAGCTTTCGGGTTTGTCGGGTAAAATTGGTGAGCGGAGGTGAAACAAAGGTATGTTAAGTTTTAAAATGTGTTTATGTCATTAAAATAGGTTATGGGCTGGCTTAGTGTATTGATTCAAACATGCCACAAAGGTGGCTCCAACATGCCAAGGTGGCTCCAACATGCCACGCGGGCTCTAACATGCCATGCAGTCTCCAATATGCCAACGTGGGCGCAAACATGCCACGCGGGCTCCACCATGCCACCTAGGGCTCCAACATGCCAAGGTGGCTCACAACATGTCACCTAGGCTTAAATATGCCAAGTTGGCTCAAACATGCCACCTAGGCTTCAAAGATGCCACCGTAGCTCTAACATGCCACCTAGGCTCAAACATGCCAAAGTGGCTCAAACATGCCACGTGGGTTCCAACATGCCACCTAGGCTCCAACATGCCAAGGTGGCTCAAACATGCCACCTAGGCTCCAACATGACAAGGTGGCTCAAACATGCCACATGGGTTTCAACATGCAACCTAGGCTCCAACATGCCAAGGTGGCTCAAACATGCCAATGCGGCTCCAACATGCCACGGGCTCCAACATGCCAAGGTGGCTCTAACATGCCACCTAGGCTCAAACATGCCACCGTGGGTCCAACATGCCACTTAGGCTCCAACATGCAAAATGGCTCAAACATGCCACTTAGGCTCCAACGTGCTCAAACATCCCACGCAGCTCCAAAGATGCCACCTATGCTCCAACTTGCCAAGGTGGCTCAAATATGCCACGTGGGCTCCAACATGCCACCTAGGCTCCAACATTCCTAGGTGGCTCAAACATGCCACATAGGCTCAAACATGCCATGCAAAGCTCACTTAGGTTCCAATACATGCCAAGGTGGCTCCAACATGCCACCTAGGCTCAAACGCGCCAAGGTGGCTCCAACATGCCACCTAGGTCAAACGCGCCAAGGTGGCTCAAACATGCCACCTAGGCTCCAACATGCCACCTAGGCTCACACATGCCGTGGTCAAACATGCCAAGGTGGGCTCAAACATGCCACCTAGGGCTCCAACATGCCAAGGTGGCTCAAACATGCCATGTGGGCTCCACCATGCCACCTAGGCTCCAACATGCAGGGGTGGTCTTCTGCCCACGAAACTTGGTCTCCAAGGTAATGTCGATGTTTTGAATCCGCTGGCGAGTCGCATCACGCCCCGGTGGGAGAGTTGCCCGTCCGTGGCCGGGACCTTCCAGAGAGGACCTTTGGGTCAACCGCCTTACGAAGGTTTTAGGGCTCCGCCTACTAGCGCCAATGCCCTCCCACTACCTCATGACATTGTGCAAGATCCCCGTCCAATCGGACTAGGTGGTATGGCCTCCAAAAACGTAAACCCCGTGGCCTTGCCGTGTTATTGTAGGGTTTTACGCTATGGAGGTCGAGTTTTATTCGGCCTGCACTTGAGACATGGTCGAAAGCCGCAGCTTGAAAACAAGAAGCAATAGAAACCCACGAAAATGGGGTTTGGATTTACCGAGGCAAAGCTTTCCTACCGGTGCTCCTCCAGAGGGCAAATGCCAATGCCTCCCTTCCCCGAACCCGCCTTCCTATCCCGACCGCTGAATCCACGCTTCAAGTAACTTGCTTCGAAAGTTAAAAAATTCAAGATCCGTCCGGAGAACACATCAAACCGCAGTGTCCTCCAGAATCGTGGTGTAGAAACCCAAGTGTTTTGTCGTCGGCAGTACAAAGGCTCTTGAATGGGGATTTGACTTCGCCATGTCGTCAAAAACAGCCAAAATTACCCTAGGGACCAAGTTACACGGTCATTTTTGCAGCAAAAAGAAACACCTAACCCTCTACATGGCGATTCTTCGCACCCCTCCGCTATTGCCAATTCACTACTTAACGTGTTGGACATGAGCTACATTGGCGCTCTCGAGCGAGGGTGGTCTTCGCCTACCTAAACTTGGTCTCCGTGGTAATGTCGATGTTTCGAAGTTCGTTAAGCGAGTCGATCACAGCCTCGGTGGGGAGAGTTGCCCGCCCGTACGTGGACCTTCCAGAGGGACATTTTGGGTCGAATCGCTCGAAGGTTTTAGGGCTTCGCCTTCTTTGGCCAATGCCCTCCCACTACCTCATGACATTGTGCAAGATCCCGGTCCAACGGTTGGGTATAGCCTCCAAAATGTAAACCCCGCGGCCTTGCCGTGTTATTGTAGGGTTTACGTTATGGAGGTCGGCTTTGGTCCGCTGCACTTTGGGACATGGTCGAAAGCAGCCTACGCTTTGAAAACACGAGGCAAGAGAAACCGCGGAATGGGGTTTGATTTAATCTCCTCCTAGTTTTGCAATTAAAAGTCTAGAGCCTTTATGCAAGAGCAAAATTGTTTGGGATCACCTGGTTGGCCAATAGATCAAAACTCAAGTTATTTCAGCCTCATGGCTCCCCATGCATGTTTAGAAATGATCCACCTAGTTATCAAAGAAGTCGACCGTTTTGGCCTCCAAAACGTAAACCCCGTGGTGTTGCTAGGTTATTGTAGGGTTTACGCTTATGGAGGTCGAAGTTTTATTCGATTGCACTTGAGACATGGTCGAGAAGCTGCAAAGAAAAACAAGAAGCAATAGAAACCCGGCGAAATGGGGTTTGGATTTACCCTCCTCCCGAAGGTCGCAATTAGAAGTCAAGAACACATTTTGTAGTAGCAAATTTTTTGGAATGATTCGGATCGCCAATAGAGCCGCTTATTTCAGTTTGCCATGGCTCCGCATGCATGTTTGAAAAAGGTATACCAGTCCCAAGTGCAATCGACCGCTTTTGGCCTCCATAACGTAAACCCTACAATAACTTGGCAAGGCAATGTGGTTTACGCTTTAGAGGCCATACCCCAGCCGATTGGACCAGATCTTGCATAATGTCATGAGGTAGTGGGAGGGCGCTGACGCCGTAAGATCTGAGCCCTAAAACCTTCCGGAAGGGGCCGACCCAAAATGTCCTCTCTGGAAGGTCCCCTGCCACGACGGGGCAACTTCTCCCACCCGGAACCGTGATCTCGACTCTGCCAGCCAATCCCCAAAACATCGACATTACCCCTCAAGACCAAGTTTCGGTGGGCGAAGACCATCCCCCTCTCCCAGAAGCCAAAGTAGCTCATGTCCAACACGTCAGTAGTGAATTGGCCTTTAGCGAGGGTGCGTAATACTACCATGTAGAGGGTTCGTGCTTCTTTTGCTGCAAAAATGACCGCGGTAACTTGGTCCCTAGGGTAATTTCACTGCTTTCGACGACATGGCGAAGTCAAATCTCCATTCCCAGCCTTTATATCGCCTAAACGACAAAGCACGCGGCTTTACATGGTCGATCGCAGACACTTTAAGGTTTGATATGTTCTCTGATGATCTTGAATTTTTTGAACCCGCTTTGAAGCGGGTTACTTGAAGAGTGGATTCAACTGGGCCGGATGGGAAAACCGGCTCCGTGAAGGGAGGCATTGGCATTTGCCCTCCCTGAGGAGCACTAGTAGGAAAGCCCCGCCTGAACCTTTGTGATGTCCGCCTCCTGGGTCCGGGCCTCTCCAACATGCCACGGAGCTCCAACATGCCACATAGGCTCCAACATGCCTTGTGAGCTCTAGCATGCCACCTAGGCTCCAACGTGCCACCTAGGCTTCCAACATGCCACCTAGGCTCCAACATGCCAAGGTGGCTCCAACATGCCACCTAGGCTCAAGCGCGCCAAGGTGGCTCAAACATGCCAATGAGGGCTCCAACATGCCACCTAGGCTCCAACATGCCACCTATGCTCCAACATGCCACGGGGCTCCAACATGCCACCTAGCATGCCACCTAGGCTCCAACATGCCACCAAGGCTTCAACATGCCAATGAGGCTCCAACATGCCACCTAGGCTCCAACATGCCTCGTGAGCTCTAGCATGCCACCTAGGCTCCAACGCGCCACCCAGGGCTCCAATATGCCACCTAGGGTTCCAACATGCCAAGGTGGCTCCAACATGCCACCTAGGCTCAGCGTGCCAAGGTGGCTCAAACATGCCACCTAGGCTCCAACATGCCATGTAGGCTCCAACATGCCAACTAGGGCTCCAACATGCCACCCACGCCCGACATGCCACGTGGGCTCCAACATGCCACCTAGCATGCCACATAGGCTCCAACATTGCCACCTAGGCTCCAACATGCCACCGGCTCCAACATGCCACGGGAGCTCCAACATGCCAAGTTGGCTCCAACGCGCCACCTAGGTCTCCAACATGCCAAGGTGGCTCACAACATGCCACCTAGGCTTAAATATGCCAAGTTGGCTCAAACATGCCACCTAGGCTCCAACATGCCACCTAGACTCAAACATGCCAAGGTGGCTCAAACATGCCACCTAGGCTCCAACATGACAAGGTGGCTCAAGCATGCCACATGGGCTTCAACATGCCACCTAGGCTCCAACATGCCAAGGTGACTCAAACATGCCACATGGGCTCCAACATGCCACCTAGGCTCCAACATGCCATCTAGGCTCCAACATGCCAAGGTGTCTCAAACATGCCAATGGGTCCAACATGCCAAGGTGGCTCTAACATGCCACCTAGGCTCAAACATGCCAAGGTGGCTCCAACATGCCACCTAAGCTCCAACATGACAAAATGGCTCAAACATGCCACCAGTTTAAAAAACATAGTTTAATGTAAAATCTAGCAAATTTATATCTTGTTATATATTAAATCCAAAGATATATGTTATATGGGCTTACAAATTATCAAGTAGAGGTTAAACATTTTTCTAACCCCGATCCCAATGGTTTCTTGTGCAAGGTCGCATTACACACATATATTGAGTTCAAATGCTAGTAATAAGTCTTGTTTGTTAGACTCTTAGTTTGGTTGAACCGCATGAAATAGCAAATTTTGGGGAATTATAAATCGCTTAATCAGAGCCGTTAGGTTGCACCAAAAAAGGTTGCTATCCCCATCGACAGCACCTCTCTTAAGAAAAACTAAACTCACGCAGATACTTGTTTAGTTTATGATCCTATTGTTTTAGCTTAGTATGAAAAAAATCGAGGCCCATATGGGCCATGGCCAAAATGACTGGGGTGTGCATGCAGCCACATCCAAGCCATTTAATTGGCCATGATCATATGACCAATATGGCGTAACCTATAAAAAAATACCCCCGCAAAAATAATGAAACATATGTTGAAAATTAAATCTAAAACTTAATATATGCAAAGTGAGAAAAGTGAGCCAAGATGGATGGCCTAGATTTTGAGCTTAGATGGATCGGTTGAGATTGTGATCCTCTTAGTGTAATCCTATTGGTTGCACTAAGGAGATGGACGGCATAGATTTTTGCCAAGATGGACGGTTGAGATTGCAATCCCACAGTACTCTCATCCTATTGGTTGAACGAAATGCCGTTTTCCCCCTTCACCGATTTCCTCTTGCCTTGCTTAAGGCGCGACCGATCCTGGCACCCACGACGTCTCGGGCGGCCACTACATCTAAGCCATGGTGATCCTGTAGGGAGCCCATGGTTAAGCCCCTTGTCCTGGGCGGGTAATTCTCGATTATCCGTGGGCGTTCCCACATTTTCGGTGGTACGGCAAAGAAGAAATTTTCAGCGGCCCGATTGCTCGGTAGCAGCTCTCGATTCTCGCGTGGCTCGGTAGCAGCTCTTAAATTTTTGGTGAGGTAATGTATTTGTGAACTTAATTGAAGTTTGATTTTAGAAGGCGGTATGATATGATGCAACCAGTGGCAAATGACTATGGTCGCGCTTTGTTTCTTACGCAACGAGAGATTTCTTGTATCGCCAGATCCCTGCCTTGCCCGCTTCTAAAGGGCATTCTTGCTTGCGGGATATTATTCTTCGCTTCTTCTCATTGTTCGAATAACAAAGCTCCGCCTTGAATCCTTGGTTTTGAAACTTGGAAAGTGAGAGCATGTCCGCCGCTGCGTTATGATGTTGGAGCCCCACACGAGGTTCATATCCGAAAGCGTGGAGAGGAGGGAAAAAATGAGAGGAATGTTTGTAACACTCTATTCTATGCTTCCCAAAGTCTCAAAGAAAGGTATTTCTTTTATGCAAAACCATAAAACTGTTTTTTGTGCCACGCATAATGATCCAACTAGAAACACTACTTTGGTCCGGATTTTTGTAGTCAAAACTGAATTATTCTTCTTCTTTTTTTATCCAAAAGAGTTATGCATCTAAATGCAAACTGATTTTTGGGTTTAACCCATGTTTCCGTGCATAAATCGACCATAGTTGATAACGCAATCGTCTCAGATCAAGTCTCCTCGAGCAAGATTTTCAAAATTTATTGAAGAAGGGAGTTCAAAACAAAGCTATCGCTAGTATCGTAATATAGCAGCCAAGAAGGCACATCAAATCCGAGTTGTCTCCAAATCCGTAGTTGTCTCCAAAGGCTAGCGGGCATAGTAATCATAGTTTTCCTTGAGTTCCAAGCTATTAAATATTGTCCTACTTTGCACTTTATGATGCAAAATAAAAAATTTCCCTCATTAAAGGAGAACATATTGTATTGAATTTCCTCAGATTAAAAGAGAACATAATGATGAATGGTCATGAACTCGCATCTTATGTTCACTTTTCCTTAAATAATATAAGAAATTTGATTATATTGTCTCTTTATGTGCAATTAAGTACTAAATTAAGTACTAAATGAAATGTTGCACCAAGAAATATGTAACAAATTCTAAAAGTGACAAGGATACAATACTAAGAAAACACTTGTACAAAGCAAAAAACAAGTGACCTTTTCTCGATCAATAGGTAATAACATCACATACTTTTAATTAGAAACCACAATGTTCTTATTTGTAACATTGTTTCCGACGTGCAGTATTGCATTATTTACATGTAGACATTTATTTGATATGCCATGTGTCAATATCTCATTAGTTAAACAACCACACTAGAAACTCACGTTTTTTTTTCTGTGTTATTATATTACTTTTACATGTCCTCATTTTAAGAAAACAATAGCTAGATTTCAATAACACATGTAGTGTTTCAGAATTAAAAAAGGCCATGCGTGGTTTTCTTAATTTTGCAAAAACAACATTTGAAACGACGTGTCCATATTGAGGAAAAGAACATTTGAAAATATTATTTTTCTATTTCCTACGTGTTTTTTTTATAGTTCTTTATTTCTAGTGTTGTAATTTAGTTTTTCAGGTGTAGTAAAATTAAAACCTATGCGCTATTTTAAAGCTAAACAACGCAAGTGATTTTACAAAAACAACAAATAAGGAAAAAAGTACACGCTGACAAAAATTCACAAAAACTATATCAATTTTTTCTACGCTGTGGATTTTTCTCGCCAAAAGACCACCGTGGAAATTTTTGCCAAAACCACCGCCTCTTTGTGCAAATCCGGATAAACGGGCCACGTGGACTTTTAAGCCATTTTGGTGTTGTTTTTGGCATAAAACAACACTTCCAGCATAACTAAAAACAACCGCGGGACCAAAATTGGGGTCAGTGACTACCTCGGGTAGTGCATCACTCATAAACCAAGGCAAAGATGATAATCACGAACCACAAAACATGAGAGCTCCTACCCCACCTGCACTGTAAGGAGGATGACCGGACGGGCTAGGCCTCAAGATAGAGCGCACTCGAGTCATGGCAATGGCGAGGGCTGGCATAGAACAATGGCTAGGGTTGACCACTCCATCCGCCTCCCCGTGCATACTTTGCAAATGGGCTAGATAAGGCTCGACAGACTCTAGCCTTCCTGACACGCAATCCCATGGCATCACCCATCTGGGACTACCTGTGTTGCATCTCCCCGGTCCGATGAGGCGTGAAGGGTTGCATCTCCCCTTCCCAGATCTAGAGGTGCCGGTATGCTAGAGAATCGCGGGCGGCACACACCATTGCACTGACCGAACCCCCCAAAACGAGAGCCAAGCCAACACTTGCAGCCTCGAGAGGCGTGGCAACACCATTGCCCCAGAGGTGTCGGACCCATGCTCGCCCACACGGTGACCCACCATAAGCCTAGCCCACTATGGGATCCCCCGGCCCCCACTCCTGGCAGGACCCTCCCTCCACTTTCCCTCTAGCCCCGCTATATGGTGCTGAGTCATATCATAGCCTCAATAGCCCGGTGGGCTCCTATGCACAAAGCCGCAACTAATAGGAACTAAGGGATCTACTCTAGGAGCATACTACATATGGCTCTAGGTCTCTACCCCCTTCCCAATACAAGAGGAGCAAACAAGATCAACCAACATCCATACTCATCACATCATGAGAATAATCATAAGAAGAACATCTTAACCTAATCATACCAATCTAACTAATAGTTAGGGTTCCTTGATTAGGGTTCAAGATGTTGAATATGGGTTCTAGGATGGCTCTACTCTAGATACAAAATACTAGCATATCCGAATGCTAATTTCCGTGATGAGCTATCACAACCACTATCCTACATACCGCCTCCCCGGCTCTCCCTCCGCATCCGCAGGTGCCTCCATGGTCTCCTCGACTCACGAGATGCCGCCCTACCCAAGAACGAAGTCCACCCTCACCGGGCCGCCGCACCAGCCTATGCCACAAGAACCATGTTCAAAACGGGGTTTCAACGGTAGGTGAGTCTCCGGGTGCTAGGGCTGGAAAGAGGTCTAGGGTTAGGGTTTATGCCTATATATGTTAGGGTCCACCTAGATGCCACGTGGCACCAATCGGTGAGTCCCGTGTGGCGTGCCCCAATAGGTTAAGGCCACGGGATAATGGCTTAACCTATGGTTGGCTAAGTTATGAGAATAACTTAGCCATGCCCCCCTAGTGCCACAATCTATGGTATACAAGGCTATGAAGATAGACTTGTATGGTGAGCGGATCCAGAATATAATGATTTATGGCGATATTCCCCCGACCGCCACATTCTCCCCCCTTAGACAATGTCGTTCCTCAAAGATTAAGCTTAAGGTGACTAACCTACCTTATGCCCGCACAAGCAACAACATGTCATAACCTTTAGTTTAGTTTAGCAATCAAGTTTTATTAGTTCAAGTCAAAAATTTAGGCTATATTTGTACTTATACAAAATTATATAGCCTTAACACCTGCTTATTTCTTACGATAATTCAAAACATTATTGTAAGAGTTATTAGGGTTCATAATCTAAATTATGGCTCCCCTATCTTCTCGTAATGCGCCCCTCGCTGAAGTCCACCTTCTACTTGCCCGCAAAAAGGAGCACATTACGCTAGTTTAGTTAATAATTTGTGGTTTTAGGGGACCACCCCTTTACCTCCTTGAGCCGAACCACCGACTCAAGGTTGTCCTACTACCTTGCCCAAGATCATGGCCCTTTCGATTTGAGCTTAAGGATCATTTTAAGATGCTCCCATCATCGCCCATGATCGAAAGTGCTACCTTGTACTCCTGCTACCCTTGCCGAAAATACCCCTAGTGCATCATGCCCCACTGGTTTGAAGCTAGGAACGCCTCACCATCCCATCATCGCGATGATCACTTTAACCTTCACCATGACCCTCCTACGCCAGGTGTGCGCATTCCCGCATCGCGGCATAGAGATCATCCGATCGATGTCCCATCATCGCCACCATGCCTCATTCTCACTCACATGACCCTAATGGTCATGCGCACCTCTTTTGGTGCGCGTGGCCTAGAGAATGCCCTAAAGGTGTATCCCATCATCGCCACACGATCCAAGGTTCTCACACATGCACCCTAGTAACTAGAATGCATGCCCAGCTTAAGGCTAACTAACAACATACTAGCTAACCACCGGCAAGTCGGGTCGACCAAGCCCGGAGACGACACTCACCCATCAAACTCCTTTCATAAACTCGGGTATTGCTTCTCCAAGTCTTGCTTCAATACCCATGTCGTGATCTTCCACTGTAAGTGCTTCCACTTAACCAAATACCGGAGGAACTGAGACCTCCTAGTCTTCTTGAATGACTTATCAAGAAGCAATTCAGCACTATTTCTACTTGCTCCTCCGCCATTTCCAACAAGGTTGGAGTATCCAAAACCTCCTCGTGGTTAGGATTGTGCCTTTTAATAAACTTACGTGGAAGACCTTGTGAACCTTGAGATGGGCCGAAGATCCAACTTGTAGGCTTGAGAGCCCACTCTCTCCAAAATCTTGAACGGACCAGCCCACCTAGGGGCAAGCTTCTTGCAGCCCCAACCGCAGCCTTTGGCTTGCTTCACCTTTATCTTCAACCAAACGCTATCGCCTACCTTGAATTCCCTTACTTGTCCCCGCTTGTCGGCTACACTCTTCTCGCCGACTTTTGCCGCCAATAAATAACCCCTTTACTTCTTCCACTAGCCGCCGCATATCCCCTAACATCTCGGCTGATATACTTCTACCTTGGACACAGATTGTGCCGTATCCCGGGTTAAGCACCGGTACCCTTGCATTTACCATGAAAGGAGACATCCGAGATGACTCCCGCTTGGCAATCGCTGTAGGCGAATTCCACCAAGTGGATGTACTCATCCCACTTGGACCGCTTTGTTCCACACATAGTTCAAGCATGTCTTCAATGATCCGGATTCGGCCCTTCCGTCCCGCCATCTGCTTGGGGATGATATGCCGTGGCTCATGGAGAGCTTCGTCCAATGGTGTCAAGAGGTCCCGCCAAAAGGCACTCATAAACTTGGAATCCCTATCGATATTATCTCCCGAGGCATGCCATGGAGTCTCGAAAATCTCCCTTACAAATAACTTGGCAAGATCTAATGCGTGTCAAGAGTCTTGCAAGGCACAAAATGTGCCATCTTAGATAACTTATCTACGACAACCATCAATGCATCCTTGCCTCAAGAGTTCTAGGAGACCTGTGATGAAATCCATGCTTATGACCTCCCACTTTGCATTTGGCACCCCCAATGGCTCAAGAGCACCTGAATCTGGTTGTTCCGCTTTGGTCTCACTGACATAACCGGGTAATCCCGAATATATGCAGCTATCCGCCTTTCATTCCCCGCCGTAAGTAGCTACTTCGAATCTTGAAATAGGTCTTCATGAAGCCAAAGATGCCCCGCTATTGGGCTGTTATGTGTGTCATGAAGAATTAGCTTCCTTACCCCCGATGATTCTCGCACACACAACTTATGCTTGTGATACAACAAAGTTGCCTTCCTTCTTATAATGCTTGAAGGCTTCCCGCCCTTATCCTGCTCGCTTCCTTGGAAAGGCTTTCCCATACCTCCTTGAAGTCCACATCCGCTGGCAAGGACTCCTCAATCTTCTTGCCAAACTCACTGAAAGAGTGGAAATCGCATTACAATGCGCCCTTGTCCAAAATGGTCTCCCCGGAGAGGGCATCTCAACAACATTAAGCTTACCAGTGCTTATATATAATATCAAAATCATACTCCTCAAGGAATTCCATCCACCTCCTTTGTCTTAAGTTGAGGAGTGGCTGGGTGAAGAGATACCAAGGCTCGTGATCGGTATCCAACTCAAACTTCCTTCCCAAAGCAGATAATGCCTCCATATCCTCAATGCCCCGACAATGGCTAGCAGCCCCCGATCATGGGTTGGGTAGCGCTGCTTCGGCGCCGCTCATCTTCTTCGAGTCGTAGGCTTACTACCCTTCCTTCTTGCATCAAGACTGCCCTCGCTATCTTGCTTGCATCCGTTGCTACCAACTTATCTTTACTCTGATCCGGAGAACAAGCACCGGTGTCAAGCTGTTAGGGCCTCTTTAAGCTTCTCAAAAGAAGCTTGACTTTCTAACCAATGGCTAGTCCAATCCTTAATCTTCTTGGCCTTAGTGAGGTCCGGCAAAGGGGACGCCCACTTAGCAAAGTCCTTGACTTAACTTTCTCAATATCCCGCCAACCCGAAAAGCTTCTTACTTCGCCACATTCCTTGAGCTGGCCAATCAACTATTGCCTCAATCTTAGATGGATCTGTGGAGATTCCCTGATGTTACTACATGCCCCAAGTACTCCACTCTACCAAGGCAAAGTGGCACTTAGAGAGCTTCCCATACAACCGATGACGCCTCAACTTCTCCAACACTTTCCCCGAGATGCCGACAATGCTCCTCAAGGGACTTGTCAGATTAGATGTCGCCAAGAAGACAATAACAAACTCATCCAAGAAGTCTCAAGATGTCGCTCATGAGGCGATAAACGCTGTCGAGCATTCGATAGTCCAAAGGGCATTATCAGAACTCAAAGTGACCATACCGCTGCTCAAAGCTGGCCTTATGGATATCCTCTTCTTTTTTATTCTTATCCGATGGTATCCCGACCTCAAATCAATTTTAGAGAATACCTTTGCTCCTTGTAACCGGGTCCATTAGATCATCTCGCCTTGGCAATGCATACTTGTTCTTTATCGCCCCGCTTATTAAGTCGGGCGATAGTCTATGCACATTCTTAAGCTCCCATCTTTCTTCTTCACAAAGAGTATAGGTGTCCAAAGGAGACACACTTGCTCTTATAAATCCAAGCTCGAAAGCAATTCCCTCAAGCCGCTTTCTTGAGCTCAATCAATTCTAAGGTGCTCATTCTATATGGCGCCATACCGTAGGCTTCGTGATCCCGAGCCAATGTGATCTCACATTCCACACCCCTATATAGGAGGCAACCGCCGGATTTCATCCGGAAATACATCCTTGAACTCAAATAAGCCTTTGCTATCGCGCCTGGCAACCGATTTCCCTTTGGGTCACTTCCATCCCGCTTGTTCGCTCAACCGATTCCATCCTCAAGATGTAATCCACCTTATTCCTTTCTATACTCTTCCTTAGTCGCCTCAAAGAAATACACCGCATAGGAGAATCTAGCTTCTACCTTTCACTATCAACTTGTCGCCGCCCGTGCCCGCCATGGTGACTTCATTCCTGGCCGCAATCAATCATGGCTTTGGCGGGCTTCAAAAATTCCATCCCCACTATCGATCATATCTTCCGATGTCCATGACTTCGCCCCATCGGCCACTTAGCCCCACTAAGGTCTATGTCAAAGGTGATCCTCCTCCCCTTAGTGTGTCCGAATGGCGCCATTTGCCATAGCTACCGGGCCTTGGCTTAGACTTCAATACCTTGTTCTTCATTAGAGCAGCCAATCTAGGAGATGCAAAATTATGAGAGCTACCTCGTATCTATGAGGACTACATAAGGATTACTATCTATGATCCCGTCTCACAGCCGATGACAGCTTGACCGATTCTCTATATCACCCGCCTCAATGTTTGCACATATGTGGCACTCACCATCTATGAAGTCCCCGCCCTCCCCGCTGGTCGCCGCCCCGTCCGCTTCATGGGGAGTCCTAATCCAAGAGTTCTCGCCAAGGCCGACCGCATGACGAATGGACAATCATGTGTTCGTGCCCCCGGCCGGAAGCACCTGAAACATAGCTTTTTCTCAATGCATTCCCTCGCTCTTTTCCTTCGGCAGACTGCCTAGGAGACGCTTTAAGAGCCTGCCCCCGATGCATTCTCCGTGGCTTTACGGTCCCCAAAAGCTTTGTTCTCGACCCTTACCTTTGCCAGCCGACTCCCCGATGGTGTAGCCGCTGATTGCTTACCCCTCGATATTGTCCCCGAGATATCGCCTCAACTCTTACCCCCCCGGTTGATCGCTTCTCTCGCTGGAGTTGCCGGTGCCTCTTCCAAACTTATAGCTTTATCTTCGCCCAGCAAATCGACTTTGGGTTGATTGCTCTAACAAGCCTCTTTGATATTGCTGTTCAACCCCTCAATGTAAGTATCCACGGCTTGCCTCTCCGAGACTCCGTGAACATGCAGCCGAGCCTCATAAATTCTTCTATACTTAGCCACCGATAAGCTACCCCGATTCAACCTCAGAAAAACGCCGAATCTGCCTACTAGTATGAGACCTTGGCACATAGTGCTTGCGGAAAGCCTTGTCAAGGTCTTAAACCCGCAATTGTTCCTCTTCAGCTTGTTGGATTTAGCATATCCCTTCCACCAGATCCTTGCCGGGTCCAATAAGGTTAGTCAGTAGCAACTTTCCCTATGTCCTTGTCTTTCATACCGTATGAGTTGCCAAATTCTTCCATTTCATCAAGCCATGCTTCAGCCTCCATGCCCGACCGCCTTTCCCCGAGAACCGCCCGAAGCTTCCTTGTCTTCCATACATTGCTCATAGCACTATCCACCTTTTTCCGATAGTCATCCGCCTTTTTTTTGCTCTTTTCCTTGCTTTAGGTGTGCCCGACCGACTCGCTTTGGAGCCGTGAGCTGTCCCTCACCGGAAGAGCTATCCGATGAGCCGGAGCTAGATGATGATGGACTCCTCGGTTCTCCTCTTCCTTCTCCTATCCCCGACGCTCCCCTGGTTGCCCTCCCCTTCCCTCGGCCGAGGGACTTCGCCACCACCCTAAAAACAAGGTGGAGGTGGAGGACCATCTTCCTGCATTCATGAGAGGTGTCGCCCAGCTTGATGAGGTGTTGCATCCGGTTCCTCATCCGCACCAACCTTGCGCTTGATCGCCTCGTGACATATCCCGCCAAAGTCTTCCCCGTTCTCTCGCCAAACAAACAAGTTCCTTGGTACCCAATTGCGTGGTCGGTGCTGATCTTGAGATCCTGCACTTGAGTTCCTTGCTGCAAGGATTGATCATCAATACATTTTATTTGGGTTAGATGTTGATCAATTTTACTTGCAATTGAATTATCTTTAGTTATAAGAAATCATACAAAGCCTTACATTGACAAAACAGTTAATAGTCATTAATACATAAGGATTACATGATAAGGTAGATATATCTTAGCACAATGGGTACAAGAAACATTTAGCACAAAACTTAAGAAAATTTTACAACTATTCAATGGCCTCCCGAAAGCCTGAAGAAGTTCTTGACATCCCTGAATCGGAGGCCTTTGCCGAGGTTGCGCAAGATGTTCCTCGTCGATCTTCCTTCAAGTGCTCGGGCCATCTCCGGTTCCGGGAGTTCTGGTGCTGTTGCTGCTACCACTGAAAGTGTTGCATCCCTAAGGTGCCCTCTCGCAAAGTCGAGGCAATGGAGCGCGACTGCCCTGTTGAAAAGAATGATGTGATCGGCATGGGCGTATATCTTCGAGTGCTGCCCGAAGCCCGAAAGTGCTATGAGAAGTGCCACGGATTCTTCCCCCCTTGGGCTGAACTCCTTGTGGAAGACTATCATTTGCCCTTGGCTGAGGGCTGGAAGATAGTAGCGGCGTCGCGGCCCTTCCCCTACGCCAGCGATCCAAAGGCCCTTCCTTTGAGCCGCTTCACCGTAGGCATCCACCGCCATAAGGTCTTCATGATCCCTCCACATGCCGGGTTGCGTTGTCCAAGTTGATGCCGCTGACCCTTCCCTCATGCTCCCGCTCTCGAATCGGGTCGGCTTGAGCTTGGGCCCTTCCCCGGTTTGTAGAGTGTGCTCAGATCCGGCTGGAACTCCTCCTCCGAGATGATAGGTTCCCGCCGTCGATAGATCTCCTTATCTCATCGATAGGCTGCTATATCCCACATTGTCTCCCCAAAGATAAGAGTGTCTCTCCGCCTCCCTTTGGGATCTCCCGGTATGAGTAGTCGATGAGGTCTCAGGTTTTTCCCGCGGTGCTATCATGCCCAAGAGCTCGCCGATTCAAGACCCCTGCTCCCGGCAATAGGACAAGTTGAGGATGTCATTTGCAAAATGTACTCCTCCCCGCCGATGACTATCGGGTGACAAAGCCGTGGATGCCGACCGGGGGTCGGTAGTCGCTTCATGTCGCCGCCGTGCCTCGACGCGCATACCTCTTCATTCTTGTTGCCTCCCCGCTCTCCCATTCGGGGTTCTCGCCCCCTAGCTGCCAGTAGTCTTCATGGATCTCAGAGATGGTGCCCCCGACGGTCGCGTGCCATAATATTCGTGAGGGCGGAGGATTCTATATTCAGGATTTGATCCCGGGCTCTACGGCATCAAGTGGCGCTAAGTCTAAGGGCTGAAATGTAGGGTTCCCCTACTTTGTTGATTGACTTATAGTGCATGAAGAGGGCAAGGGCTGCCTCCGAGCTGAAAGGTACCTATGCCTATTATGTCCGCAGTCATGTAATCGGCATGGTCCTAGTCCTATCCCATAGCCGCTTCTTGCCTTTGGATCCCGCCAACTCTCGACCTAAGGCTTGGGTAAGTGTCTCAAGGGAAACCCAATTCCCCCCTAGGAGGCGCCTAACTTCCCAAGGCAGGACCTCGCCGGTCATATTGGCACATAATGTCCGTGGTAGTAGGGTGTTCTAGTCAAAGTTGCGTGAAGATCAAACAAGTGATCAAACACGAGAAGGCTTGATCTATCGGAAGTCGATGGATATGGTCAAAAGATTGTACCATCTCTCAAAGTTGCCGGGCCATTGAGCGCAGAAAGGGTGTAGAAAATGGCTTGCAAAGATCGCTGGAGGATCGTAAAATCGCCTAAGGGGTCGGGAGCAGTTCAGAGGGAAGAAAAATGGCAAATGGGGCCTATTTTTATAGACTATGGGTGACCTCTGGTTCGTGCAAAAAGGTACCTACCTAAGACGACCTTTTGGTTCTATGGCTCGGGTGTTCCAAATGAACTACCATGAAGTGCAAACTTAAGCAAAACAAGGCAAGAAACACTACATGGCAGTTGGTTGGATCAAATTTGGCTAATTTGGCTCAAAGATGGCCTGACCCGGGTGAATCCGCGCGGATGGCCTCCGCGTCGCGGACGCAAACGCGTTTGGCGCGGTCTCACCCGGTTGGCCTGTTTTGGGCCAATTTTTGGTCAATTTAGGGAATTTGAAGATGCTAATATGGCTAATTGGGCCAATTCTAACCTAACTAGCAACTTATTTTGAGCAAAACTGACATCTAGAAGCTTGATTTTGGGCCCAGTCGGGTGAATCCGCTGGAAACGCCGCTGAACGCAGAGGGCCCTAGGCGCTGGCCTCACCCTGGTTGGCCCGATTTTCAGCATTTTAGATGATTTTTTTTGCCAAAATTTTGTTGTAGTCATGATTTCTAGGGTGTTTCTAGACATGCTATGAAGAATTCTACCACAATTGGGTTCTATTTCCTATATTTCAAGCATACAACATTTTTCTAATTATAGAGGGAAAATAACTTTTATATTAATAAGAAACATAGTTACATGAAAATTTAGCTTTCCTACAAAATTTACAAAATTTGAGGCCTAAGGCCTCTCTCTGCGAATCCTTCGTGCTAAGTGAATATCCTTGGGCATAAGGGTAACTCTCTTAGCATGGATAGCGCAGAGGTTCCCTTCCTCGAAGAGCTGGACCAGCTCTGCTTCGGAAGCCTCTTGCAGAGCCCGGGTCATTAGAGGGGTAACCCTATAATCGGTCCGGAACTGCTGCAAAACCTCTCTAAGGAGACGCCAAGGGCCTTCCTTATCGAGAGATTCGCGGCACATCCGGAAGTGCCGAATCTCCCCTAAACACCCGGGCATATGTGCTATTCGGCCCGTGGTGAACCCTCTTGGGTTTTTTCGGTCTCGGTGGGGGTGGCTTGGGCTGGTTCTTATTCGGCCTGCCGCCCTCCACGACGCCGCAGCTCCTCCCGGGGCGTAATACCACTCATTGTACCTCGTCCCAACGACGGTACTCCTTGTATGCCACCATCTTCCGCTTAAACTCGCGGTCCTGCTGGAGCGCGAATGCCCGGTCCCCTACCTTTTGCTTCTTCACCACCTTAGGTGGTTCCGGCCACTTAGGGTAGGGTGGCCTAGCGTCGGGGCCCCCCTCCTCTTCTTCCTCCTCGCCTCACGCCCCCCCGTTGGTGCTCCTCCTCCTCCCAGAGGGCCTCTTTCTATAACGACGGCCCGGACGAGGGCCGCTGCTCCTCCTTTTGGTCTGCCTCTCCTCCTCCCTCAGCTCCTCTCCCGCTTCCGCTTCTTCCGGCCCTCTCCTCCTCGCCACTCCGCGACTTTTTCCTTCCCCTTCTTTTTTGCGGCCAAGGGCCCGCCGTTTGGCCTGGTGGTGGTGCCGCTCTTCCACCTGTTCTTCAACTCGTTCCTCCACCTCGGTCCGTCCAGGGCCCGGGCGGCGAGACTCATCCCCTCTCTCTGTGCCTCCCGATGACGAGCTGCTGCTGGGCTCTCCTCGGCATCATGATACGTGACGCCATGCCGCTGCCGCTGCCGGGGAAGCCCCTCTTCCCCTTTCTTGGGTCGGAGGTGCTCCTCGATCTTCTTCACATGTCGCCCCTGCCTCACGCCATGGAGAGGGTAGGTCTTGGTCCAGGCTTCCTGTAGGTTTGTTTGGTGCGTGCCATATCTTGTGGTTCAGGAAATGGGTGACGTAAGGCTGAGCAAGAGAGAGGTGAAGGTGAAGGGTTGGAGAGAGAGAATGAGGTGTCAGATATTTAAAAAGGAGGGTCCCTGGGAATATTCTCCTACCATAATTACCCCTATTTATTAGCCCCCCTTATTAATTACACCATATTTAGTAATTATTTAACTATTAATGTATATGTTAAATCTATATTAATTGATATTATACTTAGATTTTCGAATTTTTCTAATGGTTCGAAGTGCAACCTATGAATTTGCGCCATTTTTCACCTGGGTCTCCGATTGGCATGATTCTTCGACCCATTTCAGGTGAAATTTGATGCATGCATAATTTTCACTCCAATTTTACTAGAAGATGAATTTGGCTCACTCAACTTTCGTCTAACACTTAACCTAAGTCCCACCCACTACCCTAGGAGAAAAAATTTTTCCCCCATTTTCATGCGGTTCGATGGTGGAAATGTTTATTTCACACCCCTATAGGCCTGTTAGACTACTTCATGGTTATGGTCAGTTCTAGTTCTTGGTCAACCAAGAACATCGCCTCTGATACCATTGTGACGCCCTCGCTAAACGTCTGGCCGGTAGACACTCTCTAAGCAGAAATTCCCCATCCGCTCAAAGAACCGCGATGGGCCCTTCGCTACCCGCACTCGAGGTGACTCTTAGTGCGGGAAGGGAACACGAAGGTGTCTTGCACGCCTTTCCCCTATGGGCTCCTATAATAACGGCGAAGCGATAACACGCCGAACTAGCATCAACATATACAAATACTACCTCGAAGGGTAGTGCATCACCATAAACCAAGGCAAAGATGATAATCACGAACCATAAAACATGAGAGCTCCTACCCCGCCTCGACTTCGTAAGGAGGATGACCGACCGCTAGGCCTCAAGATAGAGCAGATCGAGTCATGGCAATGGCGCAGGGCTGGCATAGAACAATGGCTAGGGTTGACCACTCCATCCGCCCCTCCCTGCATACTTTGCAAATGGGCTAGATCAGGCTCGACAGGACTCTAGCCTTCCGGGACACGCAATCCCATGGCATCACCCATCGGGACTACTCCGTGTTGCATCTCCCTGGTCCGATGAGGCGGAAGGGTTGCATCTCCCTTCCCAGATCTAGAGGTGCCGTGGGCGCTAGAGAATCGTGGGCGACACACGATTCTGCACTGATGAACCCCCAAAACGAGAGCCAAGCCAACACTTGCAGCTCTCGAGGCGTGGCAACACCATTGCCCCAGGAGGTGTCGGACCCATGCTCGCCCACACGCAAGTGACCCACCATAAGCCTAGCCCACTATGGGATCCCCCCGAAGCCCCCCACTTTCGGCAGGACCCTTCCTCCACTTTCCCTCTAGCCCCGTTATATGGTGCTGAGTCATATCATAGCCTCAATAGCCCGGTGGGCTCCTATGCACAAAGCCGCAAACTAATAGGAACTAAGGGATCTACTCTAGGAGCATACTACATATGGCTCTAGGTCTCTACCCCCTTCCCAATACAAGAGGAGCAAACAAGATCAACCAACATCCATACTCATCACATCATGAGAATAATCATAAGAAGAACATCTTAACCTAATCATACCAATCTAACTAATAGTTAGGGTTCCTTGATTAGGGTTCAAGATGTTGAATATGGGTTCTAGGATGGCTCTCGCTCTAGATACAAAATACTAGCATATCCGGAATGCTAATTTCCGGATGAGCTATCACAACCACTATCCTACATACCTCACTGAAGCTCTCCCTCCGCATCCGTGTGCCTCCATGGTCTCGACTCACGAGATGCCGCTCCTACCCAAGAACGAGTCTACCTGGCGGGCCGGGCCGCCGACCCTGCCACAAAGAACGATGTTCAAAACGGGGGGTTCAAGCAGTAGGTGAGTCTCCGGGTGCTAGGGCTGGAAAGAGGTCTAGGGTTAGGGTTTAAGCCTATATAAGTTAGGTCCACCTAGGATGCCACGTGGCACTAATCGGGAGAGTCCTGTGTGGCGGTGCCCCAATAGGTTAAGGCCACGTGGATAATGGCTTAACCTATGGTTGGCTAAGTTATGAGAATAACTTAGCCATGCCCCCTAGTGCCACAATCTATGGTATACAAGGCTATGAAGATAGACTTGTATGGTGACGGATCCAGGAATATACGTATTTATGGCGTATATTCCCCTGGACCGTCACACTACAAGACAATATTCTTAGAAATCTTTAGCAGGTAATCGTGTCGTGTTTTTCTTTCTTTATGAGCAAGCAATAATCTAAACGTCAATATGTTTGCTATTCAGGATTCATGACTTTTGCTATGCCGTCTTCTTTGAACTTCTTATCTGAGGTAAAGGACTTGATGATGATGAAGCTGCAATTTGTCTCAAATGCATTTATAGCACAAATTGTCTCTAATTTGTTTGTCGTCTACTGCATAGGATTCAAGCATAGATTTAGGCTTGGGTAGGCAATTTTGATTTAAACGTTGAGTTGCCTTTGCACCCAATGACGTCTAATTACATTGGTATGTATGCAGTTTCTACTTCTAATATACGTATGTCTATAGTGTTATATTGGCATGACAAAATGTTCATGCAGCATTTGGTCTGTTTTTAAGGCTTTTCAACATCTCTACTATGCTACACAAAGAATGGACCAAAAAGTGCAAACCAAAACCAAGCTTTACCTTAATTTGGTTTTCATAAATAGATCGACATATATTCTTCCAACTCTACCACATCAAGGGTTCGTGTAATTTTACACCTGCTCCTAATACTTTTGAAGAACTCTTTGTGGCAACCCATCTTTCCAATATTCTGATGTTACTCACTTTACGCAAACCGTAGAATCTTTGTGGTAAAAGAATGAGAGGTCAAATTTGGAATATGTGGACTCTGTTTGATGGGGAGGCAATAGAAAAGCCTAATCTCTAGCCATTTCTACCTCTAGCCCATTGTTTGGTTCTGTAGCCCAGGAGAGATTAGTCTCCTTTCATTTTTAGGACTCAAACGCATTTCCTACGTTGTTTTGATTTTCCAAAGATCTTCCCCTTCCGCCCCTTTGGCCGAAGTTTAATGATTTGCATTAGTCCGGGCGTTACAGGGGGAGGATCAAGGTGGGCACATTTTCTCCGCCTCATGATTTTTTTTTTTTTTTAGGTTTAAAATGGAGCACATCTCGAAACTACATTCGTTGAAGCCATTTTGCAGCTAAACTTGAAGCGAGGGATTTGTGCTTCGCTCCCAAGCTAAGCTTCTATGTGTATGCACAAAGGTTTATGGTGCAGCTTCTTTTTCTTGAAGAGTGTTGTTTTGATAAATAGCTTACCACCTAGCATCTAAGTTTGTGTTTCTTTGTATGCCCTTTTCCCAACCAGTTCAAGCGAGTCATATTCGCAAAGCATGGCGTGGATTTCACAAGCAACGTGACATTTTGTTGAGGTTTATTTGCAAACAACGCTTTTTCTATTGTTGCTGCGTTGCTTCTTTACGATGGGCTCTTGTTAAAGCCCGTGATAAGAGAAGGCTGGAGTTTTCAAACGTGGAGCTTCGTGTAAATTTTTTGCATCTCTTTTCCTGGTCTTTTCCATCCGAATTTTGGCGTGGCTCAAAGTGCTTGAATGATCATCGACCGCCTTTATTGCCATTTCACAAGTAGTTGCTAGAGGTCTTTATTGATATGCTCTGTACTCATATGCTCTGCTACAATATAAGCTTTTGCCTTTTCATTTTGAAAGCCAAGGTTCTTTCTTTTTGCATATATTCGTACTTTAGAAGTTTAGAGTACTAGAGATTGGATATGTCCAGACTTTAAAAGGTTCATCATTGAGAGTATCTTTTAGACTACTACCATTCTCAAAATAGTTTCTATTTCTTCAAAAGATCTGAGGTTAAATATAGGCTTCAAATTGTATTGTGGAGGTAAAGTTGCTTCAAGAACTTAATTCTTGATTTACAGGAAGTCTTATTGTTTCAGGCTATTTACAGGATCTACATGTAGAGCAGTTCCAAAGCAGTATAACAGTGCTAGAATAGTAGAATGATCTGGAGGAAATCTAAAAGCATGAAAACATATGTGATGTGCCCCATTCATTTTTGTTCTTCCATAACTGAATATGGTTGATGCTGAAGACCACTGCTCAAGGAGCCCCAGCTGCTCAACGAATTCCCAGAATGGGAGACGAAGAGATGGCTTTCATTTTTTTTCTTTGATGTTACAGGTTATACTGAAGATGGACCTTGACTTACAACCTTTTACAGTTGGTTTTTCATTCTACGAGCGTTCTTGAGCATAGTCTATTGGCATCTATTTGGATCAAAGGATTTTACAAGTCTATGGGCAACATAGGTCAAACATGGTACATCTGATCAATCTGAGCAAAGAATTGTCGTGTCTAGGACCAGAATGGAATAATGGATGCATAAGAGGTATGTTTCTTAACATTTAGGAATTTTTTCTTTACTATTTGATGTTTATATAGGTGTCTGCAACTTCATACATTCTGTTGTAGATGATTCCTTGGTAAAGGTCATGCTAGAACTTGGTAAAGTTGTACAATGTATGCCACGAACTAGAATTGAGGTACCAAGTTTGAATTGCATGGAAGGTAAGGAAAGAATAAAAGGTGGACTGGAGTAAATAATCTGTGGATAAGCTCAAAAATGTTAAAAGGTATTGTTGTTTCAGGATTGATTCTCTTAATATACCGTTCTATTGCTCTACTATAAACATTCTATGTATAGCAGGAAATGTCTTCAGTTATTTGTTCAAAAGTCCTGTGATCATGGAGATGTATTCTCACTGTCATAGCATTATGGTAGGTCTTTCTTCCAAACAACATAGCATTATGGTAGGTCTTTCTTCCAAACAACAGTAACATGTTGTGATTGGGCTCTGTGCATGTGACCAGGATATGTAGGTAATAATTTTCTTTTACTTCAATATGTCACCTATTAACAGAGGCCCAGTTTCTATGATTCTCACATGCTATTGTATGTAACAAAACATCCTTCGGGCCCTTCCCTTTTCTCAGCCACCATTTACCATATTTAAATGGATGAATGGAAGCCTCCAGTAAGGGATAAGGACTGAAAACCTTTATGTATAACAATACGAGTTGCATTTGAGCTAACAAATGTTGTTCTATTTTAAGCAATGTTGTTTTTCTCTTTAATGTTCCTGATCTAACTTGCTTGCAGTTATGATGTTTCTTGCAGGAGACAATGAATGCCTTCTGCAGTATGAGAACGAAAATGAAGTTCGAGCTCTTGCAAAGATTTCTGATTTTGTTTTGGATATGCACGGCCGAAACTGAAGGCTGCGTAACTTTTTATGTTTTATGCAGAGTCACATTTTGCCCCTTTCCTTTCTTACGGGCATAAAGATGCACACGAATTCTTCTATGGAATCGCTGAAAGCTGAAGAATGCAGGTTTCTAGACAAAAGAGAATGACATATCAGAACCTCCAAACACTAAGCCTAACGGTTTGTACTACCTATTCTTTGTTCTGCGACCTGCTCTTGCTTTGTTATTTTCTCTGAGCCAGTTTAGTTTTCTTCATATCAAAGACCAGGGTTTGTAGGGTTTTATCTTAGAACTCAAATATCAGACGTCGCAAGCCCACGTCGCTAAATGTCCATTCTCTTGTTGTGTTTGCTATGCCGTCTTCTTTGAACTTCTTATCTGAGGTAAAAGACTTGATGATGATGAAGCTGCAATTTGTCTCAAATGCATCTATAGCACAAATTGTCTCTAATTTGTTTGTCGTCTACTGCATAGGATTCAAGCATAGATTTAGGCTTGGGTAGGCAATTTTGATTTAAACGTTGAGTTGCCTTTGCACCCAATGACGTCTAATTACATTGGTATGTATGCAGTTTCTACTTCTAATATACGTATGTCTATAGTGTTATATTGGCATGACAAAATGTTCATGCAGCATTTGGTCTGTTTTTAAGGCTTTTCAACATCTCTACTATGCTACACAGCAACAGACCAAAAGTGCAAACCAAAACCAAGCTTTACCTTAATTTGGTTTTCATAAATAGAGGACATATATTCTTCCAACTCTACCACATCAAGGGTTCAGGTAATTTTACACCCGTTCATAATACTTTTTGAAGAACTCTTTGTGGCAACCCATCTTTCCAATATTCTGATGTTATTCACTTTATGCAAACCGTAGAATCTTTGTGGTAAAAGAATGAGAGGTCACATTTGGAATATGTGGACTCTGTTTGATGGGGAGGCAATAGAAAAGCCTAATCTTTGTGGCTCATTTCTGGAGTCCTTTTAATACCACATATAAGTATATGGAGCTTCCATTTATGGCCAGGGTTTTTGTTTGATGTTCATCATTATGTGATCTTTGTATGAACTACAGAAGCAATGGCAATTATAGTAGATTTAAATTGTTTACTGCAAATCCTTCATTCTCCTACTTTCTTGAAGTTTAACAAAGGTTGTGAAAATACATAGAAAAATCTAGCAAGGGTTAGCTTAATGCATGGATATTTTGCTGTGAAATAAAGAGGATAAGATTATGGTGCAAGGAATGCACTAATTTGCTAATGCTGAACATGACAAATTTGCTAATGTTGAAGTTCTTATTACTGATTTTGTGTTAAAGGGCATCATTCCAATGAAGAAAGGCAAATCCCAAAGAGCTTTCGAGCCCTGTGAGATTGTCGAGGCAAAATCTTTGTATCCGTGAAGGATTAAGGGCAACATCACATGTCATTCCAATGAAGAACACATATGCTAGGACATTAGCCCGGCAACGCCGGGTACACGTTTACTAGTCTACTTATTTAAATTGTAACTTTTCGGCAGTGCTAACGCCGGCGCTACGCTTTTTCCGGCAAATGTTACGCCGTTTTTTATTTTCTTACATTTTCCGGCGTTCGAGCGTTTCGTAAGAGGGAATGCTATAACGGTGGTTGCTTTCTTCGCGGGTAACGCAAACAAATCGGTCTGAACAAACGGCTCTGGTGCAAACGTTTCTATGGCGATGATGGAGATGCTCGATTTCTGGGCTACAAGTAAACTTTGAAGATCGAGCATTTCTGGCGGATTGAGACTTTCTGACAAGTAAGCATGCAACGTGAAGCATTTTTTTTTCTTTGAACAACTCAAAAGCTGGAGGCTTTCTTGCAGGGGAAATCTTGGGCGCATGTCTTCTTCAAATGGGCTTCATCCTTGGTTTGAGCAGAGGATTCAATTGCATTTGTTGGAGGAACGAATCGCATCGCTTAGTAGCCGGGCTTTTACGCCGTAGCAAAACCCTATTTTGCTACTGTTGTTGTATGCAACAGTTTCGATCTACTCCAGCTATTCCAGGAACTGAACCTTTCATTTCATTTTAATCTTGATGCAGGTTTTCAAATATAGGGCTTCTAAACCGGCTCTCGTTCTTATGCTTCTTCCCCGCTTTTTGGAATTTTTGGCTCGGCTTTCATTGCTCGATAATCCGCATCTACACGAACTCTCCTCAAGAGAAGTCGTGTTCAAAGTAAACCGGAAATATATGGCATGCACAACCCGGCTATCTTCCATATTCTGCTTTTTCCAGTTTACATATTGTATGCTGCTTTTGAGCCCTTATGGTTCCGTCACAGCCTCAGGATCATTCTTCAGGATTATTAGCTTCAGAAGGAGGAGATCGAGGTTATCTTTGGAATGCCTCTCTTGAAGCTTTTTTCATTTTCCTTTTTTCATCCCCTTCTCTGATGTTTTTTATCTTCTTAATCCAGGACATCATGTAAAAACAGCAGCATCAGCATCATAGCAATATAAAATTCGAAGATTTTTGTTTGCCTTCAGCAAATCAGTTGGCAACATAGGTCAAACATGGTACATCTGATCAATCTGAGCAAAGAATTGTCGTGTCTAGGACCAGAATGGAATAATGGATGCATAAGAGGTATGTTTCTTAACATTTAGGAATTTTTTCTTTACTATTTGATGTTTATATAGGTGTCTGCAACTTCATACATTCTGTTGTAGATGATTCCTTGGTAAAGGTCATGCTAGAACTTGGTAAAGTTGTACAATGTATGCCACGAACTAGAATTGAGGTACCAAGTTTGAATTGCATGGAAGGTAAGGAAAGAATAAAAGGTGGACTGGAGTAAATAATCTGTGGATAAGCTCAAAAATGTTAAAAGGTATTGTTGTTTCGTGGATTGATTCTCTTAATATACCGCTCTATTGCTCTACTATAAACATTCTATATATAGCAGAAATGTCTTCGATTATTTGTTCAAAAGTCCCGTGATCATGGAGATGTATTCTCACCGGCTATAGCATTATGGTAGGTCTTTCTTCCAAACAACATAGCATTATGGTAGGTCTTTCTTCCAAACAACAAGAATATGTTGTGATTGGGCTCTGTGCATGTGACCGTGGATATGTAGGTAATAATTTTCTTTTTACTTCAATATGTCACCTATTAACAGAGGCCCGGTTTCTATGATTCTCACATGCTATTGTATGTAACAAAACATCCTTTCGGGCCCTTCCCTTTTCTCACCCACCATTTACCATATTTAAATGGATGAATGGAAGCCTCCAAAGAAGGGATAAGGACTGAAAACCTTTATGTATAACAATACGAGTTGCATTTGAGCTAACAAATGTTGTTCTATTTTAAGCAATGTTGTTTTTCTCTTTAATGTTCCTGATCTAACTTGCTTGCGGTTATGATGTTTCTTGCAGAGACAATGAATGCCTTCTCGCAAGATGAGAACGAAAAATGAAGTTCGAGCTCTTGCAAAGATTTCTCGATTTTGTTTTGGATATGCACGCGGCCCGGCGGTCACAGAACTTTTATGTTTTATGCAGAGTCACATTTTGCCCCTTTCCTTTCTTACGGGCATAAAGATGCACACGAATTCTTCTATGGAATCACTTGAAAGTCAAGAATGCGTGTTTCTAGACAAAAGAGAATGACATATCGAACCTCCAAACACTAAGCCTAACGGTTTTGTACTACCTATTCTTTGTTCTCAAGGACCGACCTCTTGCTTTGTTATTTTCTCCGAGCCAGTTTAGTTTTCTTCATATCAAAGACCGTGGTTTGTAGGGTTTTATCTTAGAACTCAAATATCGAGCTTTTAATGGGCTTGCGGTGTAAAGTTCACCTCGCTTTTTGTAATTTTGCTTCTTGCAAGAAGTTAAGCTTTGATGATTTTGATGCAGTCATCAATGTTTAAGATTCTCTGTTGAGACATGTTTTCTCCTTGGGGACTATTATTTCGCTATTCTTATTTGTACGATATCGACAAGGACAAGACCGAGTCTTGAACGCAGCTTTCTATTTATCGAGGCAGGGGCTTCTTTTGGTAATGCTCGCTTCGTTATTTTCTTTGGTACTTCCATTTTAATTTGTAGTTGTAGTGCTTCATCTAAATTTGTCAAAGCTATCATTTCAATAGTAGTTATAGTTTCTGATTTCATTAGGCGTGGACTTCATTTGGTAATGCTTGCTTCCGTGTTATTTTTTTTTGTACTTCCCATTTTATTTTGTAGTTGAAGTGCTTCATCCAAGTTTGTCAAAGCTATCATTTCAATAGTAGTTATAGTTTTCTTTTGATCTTTAGAGAGTGTATGCATTTTGTTATAGATCATGCTCGATTTGTAGAGAGTTTTGGAGAAACCTTTTTGCAAGATCCGTTAGAGCGGGGCTTCTATTATAAGCTTGAGGCGGCCTTTGCAGCTTGCAACCACAAATACGTATAACTAAATCTTCCTTTATCCGATGCATTTGGTAATCCGGGTTATTTTTACGATAGGTAATCCGGGGTTTATAGATAGGTAATCCGGCAGGTTATGGATGGATAACTTTGGCACGTGCTTGCAAGTAGCCACATAAGATTTAGGAAAGGGGAAGACATATGCTATAAATATGCAAAATAAATGTAAATGCAGGGGAAGAGAAGCTGTAGATGGATCTAGATTGAAATGTCAATTTGTGCTTGTGAAAATTGTAAAGCCTGTGGGCTTACTACAGGACAATATTCTCCGAAACAAGGCCATCAACAGGTGTAGCCACATAGTATCTCGGCTTTTCAAAATCCTCATCAATGGGGTCAGCTTCATATGGAACTTGTGCTTTTAATACGCAAATTCCTCCACCATCATATATCACAAAATCATCCAGACGTTTGGCAGGTAAAGTTGCAAGTTCAAGCATTGCTGCTGATTCCAACCTTGATGTTGATCTTTCAACTTCCATAGTGCCATTAGAATTACTTGTATACCCAGCATGGGATTTTAGATCATAACCTTCTTCCCCCTGTATTGACGTATCCATATGTGCTTCTTTGGTTTGGTCGATATAGTTCCGCATAATATTTTTCCAAATCTTGCAAGCTCTCAAAGCCCCCAAAAAACATTTTTCCGCTAGCCTTCGGTTTCTCAAGAGTCTAGATGAAGGAGGTAAACCTAGAATCCACCATCGACGCCGGGACAAGCGGCCGCAAGTCATATTAAACACTATAATGCTTCTACGACAAAAGGTAAAAGTGTGGGATTTTTCTTGTGTTCTTGCACAAATTTTAAGGCTTTATCCTGTTCTTCTCTCAAAGAACAATGATTGACAACAAGCCTATTGTCAAGTTACCTTCAAGGATTGTAAACTTGGAACAACTAGATTTTGACACGCATAACGCCGCTTTATAATGAACAATTTATAGCAGAAACACATCTATCGATGATGCATGCGCAGCAACACGCTTAAATGAAGCCGCAGTTGGTCGCCGAGTCTTTTTCGCATTGTATCAATCGCATGTGCATTGAATTTGTAATCCTAAAAACCATTAACCTTCGTGGTATAAAAATATACGCCACATGCACCACCCACGCCACATATACGTCTCGACGTGTCATATACGCCACATATACATACCGACGTGTCATATACGCCACATATACGCATTGACGTGTCATATACGACACATACGTCACATACGACACATACGTCACATATACGACGTCGCATGCGACGTCACGTCGTAAACATCCACCTGGCGAGACACCACCACCCGTCGTCCACCCGGCGCAAGCGCCACCGGCGCGTGTCGACGTCGACTATTATCGCCGCATGCGACGATCTGGCGACGTGACGCCGCTTTGACGCCGCGACGGTGACGCGATATTTGCGGCGCTGGCCACGCCGCCTGGGACGCCGCAAGCCCACGCCGCTAAATGTCCATTCTCTTGTTGTGTTTGCTATGCCGTCTTCTTTGAACTTCTTATCTGAGGTAAAAGGCTTGATGATGATGAAGCTGCAATTTGTCTCAAATGCATCTATAGCACAAATTGTCTCTAATTTGTTTGTCGTCTACTGCATAGGATTCAAGCATAGATTTAGGCTTGGGTAGGCAATTTTGATTTAAACGTTGAGTTGCCTTTGCACCCAATGACGTCTAATTACATTGGTATGTATGCAGTTTCTACTTCTAATATACGTATGTCTATAGTGTTATGCGACGGACTTTGATGGGAGGGCGACGGACGGGAGGGCGACGGACGGGAGGGCGGGCGACGGACGGGATTTTGGGGAGCATAACGATGACCAGATAAGTGTACCACCCGGAAATTAGATAAAGGTTCATAGTGCATTAGTATTCTTTATCTATAAAAGATTAGATTAAGAACATGCCGTATTTCTGTCAAAGACGTTAGGAGATATAACAAGAACTGCCAGATTAAAACTGAGCCTAACCATAACAGCGGAGTGCTAGATCTTAGTAAATGAAGATGGTAAACAGGTAGGATAGCAGGGGTGTGGAAAATGATCAGCGTGAACTAGTATAAGTGTAGAATAGAAATATGAAGACCCACAGATCAAGATTCCGGCTCCTGATGGGCTTATCTCAATTTCAAAATTTTGGAGCCGTTGAAGAAAAAAAAATTGTATGTCACCCCAGATGAGTAAGACATAGTAAAATACCATAAAATAAATAAAACAAAATAAAATGAAATAAAACTTTGAGAACCAAGAAAATTTGGAAACTAATTTGGAGAATAATTGGGCTAAAACAGTAGGATAATAAAATAGAACACCGTGAGACGCGGCACGTGGCGGGGCCGGAAGAAGGAAGAAAAACGTATGGACAATAGTTAAAATATGTAAACATATATAAAATATAAAGCCCGGAATTAGCGCCAGATAAGTAAGCGTGATTTGATAATAATAATAATCATGACAATTACGTGTAGCCATAATAATGAAATGCAAAGGAAATACGAGAAGGTACACATGGCGGCAGTACGGGTCAAGGATATCGCGGCAGGATTGGCGCGTATCGAAAACCCCGGGACAGATATAGGACAAGATCGGGCGCTTAAGGCAAAGCGGCCGGAATTAATAAAGGCGGAAAAGTCGACAACTTTCAGAAAACCCTAAACTACCCTAACATCTATATAAAAGGAGAGGACGGCGGAAAAGTGAGTGTGAAGATCGCCTCCCGTCCCGATAGCTTCAAATACTCGATTGTTCCAAATACTTTAGTGATTGGAATCCGAGAATTAGGCCTAACGGGAGCCACCAAAAATCTCAGCCTCGCCCGTGATCCCAAAGCAAAAGGATGGACAAGAGTAAGGACAAGGGTAAGAAAGTTTTGATTGATGTATGCGGGAGGAAAAGGTCGAAAAGGTCGACAAGAAGCCTCAAGCTCAAGGCCCTGTGCAACCTCACTCTGCCTTTCAACCCGGATTTAGAAGAGCTCAATCCTTGGTGCATCCGCTTTGACGGGCCGAGGGTGCTTAAGCAGCTCTACCATCATGCATCGCTTTTGCCGCTGCTCATTGTTTATACCGCGGACCGGACTATCATGCAATACCCATGCAGATAGTGGTTATACTCTAGGAATGCCGGAAGTTCTCGAGTATTGGGCTTACAAGAACGATAATCAAAGACGCCAAGACATAGATCGAACCATGCAATGCTTCAAATGACATTACAGTCCAAGCCGCTATACAAAGGTGTTCTAATTTCCAACACAATCTGGCCGATATGTGATGCCGAAAGTCTCAGATTCACCACTGGAAAAAAAACCCCGCTGATTTTCTCGTGGCCGGGCGCATATAGTGAGAAATTGAAAAGGTCCGTAAGATCGGGAACCGCCTTCTAAAAGAAACCCAAAAATTAGTCTTTCCTCCCAAGAAATAGGGATGCATGTCAGGGTTTTTGGTCCTACCTTTTCTTTCTATTTTTGTTTTTAATCTATCGTGTCTCGTTATGTCCTATTTTTGTTTAAGATAAACCAAGATCAGATCAGATTATCTAGAGCCAGCAACGACATTAACAGACGGGAGGCCGCCAAGAATATATATATAATAGATAATTCCGATCAGAAGAGGTTACGACGGCAGTGAAAAGAAGATTGCATAGATGAAGAAAAGAAGAATTAACTGTAGCTGAAGGCCTGAACATGATATTAATGTAGTGGTGTTAATGTAATGTTTTGATTATGTAATACCTCCATGGGGAGAAAATTTCTGAATGAAGGCAGTTTTGAAGTAATGGTTATCAAGGGTAAAGTAGCCTCAATAAAATCAATAAAATCAAATGAATCTATATGTTACTGATAAATTAGCTTCAAGGTACAGCTCAAAAATCGCCTCAATGATGAAATGATCCTGATCCATAGCATACCACACGAAGACAAGGCACGGATATATGGGAAGTTATAAACAGATTACTGGAAGGCTACTAAGGGAGTTCACAACTAGTAAGTCCCACCAGCAGATATATACACAAACAGGGAAGCATTACAGGAGACACCGGGCTTCAGTGGGCAATAGAACACAACAGAACACAATGGATAACATGCGAAAATAGACAAACTGGATCATATCATGGGAGACATCTACTGGGAGTGAGAAGGTGGCGAACGCACCAAAAAAGGAATACAAGTGGAGGGGCAACACATATTGGACAGATAGGCAAGGAACAGGAATAATTGGTCACACGGAACCGTACGCATAGAAACACAAACAAAATGAGATCAACGGGGGAACAAACAGAGAACAGAGGAACATCAGAGTAAAAGGAGGACGGGGCAAGATACGGGACAGAGAGGCTATGCCTCCGCCGTACACCAGGATAGCGAGGGCTAGACCCACCAACTGGTAACCCGGACCACCAAAAACTCACTAGCGCCTGGGGGGACGGCATATGACTTATTTAGAGAGGTATGGAGAATACCTCGCCATCGCTTTCCCGTCAAGCCAGAGTAAAAGGTGGACGGGGCAAGTTACGGGACAACCGAGGCCAAGCCTCCGCCAGGCACCGTGATAGCGAGGGCTAGACCCACCAACTGGTACCCCGGACCACTAAAAACTCATTATAATACCTTGTAAGTTGTATCTCCTTATGGGCGAGATACCAACGTAATTAATGCAAAAGTGCACATATACACAACTAAGCAAACTTCGAAAACCCAAAAGGATCAACCTTGGGCAAATGTATCTAAAGAAGGTAAAATGATAATAAAAGAGATGGACTAAATTAATTAGGTTTTTAAAATTTGAAATTCAAATCAAAACGGTAATTACGAATAAAAATGCCGCTTTAGAATTAGGAATATATAGTCATAGTGGGGGACTACGGCTAGCTTACGATTGAGAGAGCCGAAAGCACAAGCGCGACGCGCCTAAGAGCCACCACAATACGAGTCCCCGTGGGCACGTGATTATCTTGCAAACGAGGACCATGGCCGACAAACCAATGGTAGCCAGCCAGAGAAGGTCGGATGTGGCAAGAGCCCCTGCGAGCCAACAGACCTACCGGACTTCCCCGCACGATGGATAAGCGGCCGGAATCAAAGATCCCGAACCTCGATGCACTTAACGCTACCGGGTCAAACGCGGCAACAAAGAACAAAACAGCCATCACTAGCATGGACCCGAGAGTAGGAGGGGTGGAGAAGACGAATGAGAAAAATGCAAATGAGGATGGACTAAATCAAGAAGAAAAAAAAGGCAAAGATCCCGCAAAGGTTGGTTGAATTAGAGAAATCAAATGTTGAGTCGATGCATGGGAGTCATTTGATAGGATAAAGCCACACTTAAGGGAATATGAGGAGCAAAATAAAATTAAGCATGATGTTAGGCTAATTGGGATAGCAGAAAGGCCTAACGAGGATATATATCGAGTTACTGCAGAAGTGTTAGAAACGGTGTTCAAGGAGCACAGGGGCGCCATCATCAAAGCCCTACGATCAGGCCAATGGAGGGGGAGACCGAGACACATAAACTTGACGTTAAGGGATTTGGCTACCAAGGAAAGGATCCTACGGATGGGACCCAGATTGAGAAATGGAATCAAGGTACATGAGTCATTAACGGTGATGCAGAGACAGGGGCTGCACAGGGAGTTGGCCAAAGCCAGAGACCTGAACCAAGCAGGGATACAAGCGGGGGTCAAGAATGGCAAGGTCTATATACACAAGAGGGGGAGAGAACAAGCGACTCAACCGCAGGAACAGACGGCAGGGCTGCAGGGGCTGCAGGGGGTGCAGGGGATAGAAAAATCAACGGAGGCAGAGAAGGAAAACATACGCCCTCTGATGCCTATACAACAAAATGGAGAACGATCGCATCGCATGAAGCTCTAAGAGCGTGCACCTGAGAAGGGAACCGCAATGTAGTAATAGGAAGAAACGAAAACGGGGGAAACGAAGAGCGAGCAACACAAGCAAGGTTCGGAGGGCCAACCCCGACAATGAAGACCAGGGGAAGACCAAGGAGGATGGGCATTGGCACAGAAAACACAGAGATACGTATGAGCAACCCTGGGAAAAGACGCTGACATTGTGGTAATCGAACCGCGACGGGTACCCATGGGATGATGGAGAAAGGTTAGAAGGTGCCCAAGGCCGTGACATAATATGCCCGACAGAGACTTGGGAGCATAACGTCAAAAGGTCATGAGGAGGAAGGATACCACCGCTCAATGGTTGGAAAGACAGGGAATTTAAAATAGGGAGGGGGGGAGTGCAGTTTTGGCTTGTTATATAAAAAAAAGGTGGGTTAATAATGCATGTATGTTACATTCGTGATATCAATAAAAGATATATGGTTTTGAGTATCCAAATGAAAACAAACAAGATGTGGTTCTCGATAATTACATATTACCCACCAACAAAGGATAAACTAGAACTGCTAGATCTGGGAGAGAATATAACGAAATGGAAGGAACAAGGACCAATGATTATAATAGGAGATCTAAATGCTAGAACCGGACAGGAACAAGCACAGAGTACACACACGGATGAGATAGGGGGCCAGACAGTGTATACGATGAGGGCACAGGAGTGGCAGAGGGATACAGAAGATAAGGCAGAGGTCAATGCTAGAGGTGAATTACTGCTGGAAGTATGCACGGCAACAGGGATGATTATAGCCAATGGTGTGGGAAAATGGAGGGGATCAGGAGGCTTCACGAGCCAAAACACACATGGTAAGAGCATAGTGGATTATATAATTGTGAACGAACAAGCAGCAAAAAAGATAGAAGGGCTGATGCTACAGGAATGGCCGAATCGGGAGGAGGGAAAGCCATAGACCGCTTAAACTAACAATCGGGCTAGGGGAGACGCCACAAAAAGACAAAGACATGAAAGAAAGGAAGATAATAAAGACAGGGGTGAAGATTCGGGCCTGTGAAACACACGCCAGGTAAACCTTCACCCAAATGATCAAGGAGGAAATGGGAGAATGGAACTGGGGAGAGCACAACGCAAGTGAGAATGGAAACACCCTAAATGACATCATGGTAAGGGTAGCAACAGAGGTGTTTGGGAAAAAGATCAAAATCAGGAAAAATAGGGCATTTAGAGCTTCAAAGATGGTAATGATGACGAGTGTAGGGAATACAAGAGGAAAGTAAGAAAACATAGGGGAAAGGAGACATACCGAGAAGAAAGGGCAAAGATATACATAAGATTACTCAAGAAGAAGAGATACAATAACCTCGTTACAAAGACCAATGGTATTTGGGGAAAATGTTGAAAAACAGCCCCGGTTGGGTTCGGAGAGGACTCAAAAATAAAGGAGGGGAAGTAATGTGAAAGCAAAGAACTAACAAGATGACATTGGAACCGAGGGATGGGAGAGTTACTTGATAAATTATACAAGACAGGGGGGGCACCTCCAAAGATCCATACCACTACAAAGATGATCGGGACAAACCATGCTTCAACTTGTTAGACGAGGGATGGCCCCAACAGATGGCCAATCATAAAGCTCCGGATTTATACGGACTCACCGCTGAATCTGTTAAGTGTGCCAATTAGAAATCGGGCAGACAAAAGTTACGTATATTTTTAACGGCATCATACATACAGACTCCCCGCATGATGGACATACAACGTAGTCATACCTTTACATAAGACAGGGAATAGAAAAGATCCAGGGAATTACGTAACAATAATGGTAAGCCTCGATTTTCGCAAAAAATGGTTTGGAAAGGTATTGGATAATAAACTAAAGAAATGGGCGTAAGAAGGAAATATGAGAGCACAAAGGGCAAGTTTCGACCGAGCACTCAACCACGATAATCTAGTGACCCTACGGATATTAATAGAGCGTAACAAATTGCGGGGAAAGAAAATAATCACGCTTTGTAGATTTCGTAAAAGCATTCGATACGGTTCCCGAGAGAAGTCGCTAAAGAGATTGATGGACATGCAGCCCCCCGAGAAATATGGTAGGATCCATAGCAAGACTATACCACAAGGTGTATGCTAAAATGGAACAGAAGGATGTACCGATAACTGCGACACCGGGTAAAGCAGGGATGCCCGCTTATCCCCAACACCGCTTTGGAATATACATAGACGCACTACAAGGATACATAGCGTAACGTATGGGAGACGAGCATGCCCCAACGCTTAGGAGACACGGTAAGGTACCAATAATGCTATACGCTGATGATCTTAGTATGATGGCAACAAAGAACAAAGGAATGCAGTGATTGCCTCAAAATTCTAGAACAATTCTCGAGGATACAGTATCGATGCTGAGTCTAGCAAAAACTAAGATAGTCATCTTTGGACACAAGAATGCATAAACCTTTTAAATATAAAGGTAACGAGATAGAGGAACCAACAGAATACAGATATCTAGGGTATGACACGCACGGCACAGGGAAATGGACCAAAGGAGCCAATACGTATTTTTCGTTTGATACGGCACAAATTTGACGTTTAATACGCCAAAAATACGGCTTAAAAAAATTTCCGGCTGCCGAAAACTTTCGTAGTTTAAAACAACCGCTGCTTAAACTTTACGCCAAGTTTATAGGCACTCTATAGTTTATCTAATGAAGTTTGACAGCTCCGGCTATATGCAATGCATTTTTCTCATTCTCTTCCACAAGTTTAACTTATGATCCGATCCAAACCATCGACTCCATTGGGAAACTCCCTCACGAGGTTGGCAGCACTCAACTCAACATATTGCATAAGACCACCTATCGGTCACGAATATTTAATGAAATATACGCCACTCCCTATATTAGTGATGGACTTTCGTCAACAACACCGCCGTAAAAATAGGGTATATCTCATTAAATATTCTTCCTGACCGACCTTCCATAAGAGTACAACACCCACCCTTTAGCACCACAGGACCGGCCAACAAGCGCAGGAGAGGGCTATACATCTAAATGGGAGGTTGACCCTAGCAATCCTCAACATCGCAATGACACCCACCATCGGCATGGCACAATTAAATGTGGCACGCCGTGCAAGGGTCACCGCTTTAATCAAAGGATCACCCGAACTTCTAACCTAGCTAAGGATCACTCTCACCCTAACTACTACCGTTGTCGGCGAAAGGGTAGGCAACCAAAATTTTTTTTTTATTTTTATTTCTATTTCATTATTTTTTTTCCTTTATTTCTATTGCATTTTATTTTCTTTTTTTTTTTTTTTTCTTAAAAATCGGGGCCCGATTCAACCATAGGTCGAGACGCCATTATCGCCACGCCCCAATGGAGGGGGGGCAACAAAAGCAAGGGCCTCACCATGGAGGAACCCTAGACCTACAATTAAAAACAACGTAAAACTACCTAGGTTTGGCTAAAAAACTAAGGGAAAATGAAAAAAAAAGGCAAAGGGGCATGTGTTGTGGAGCGTATGCAGTGGTTTACCTTGTTCTCGCGCAAAATAACGAAACGCCGCCAAATATATATATAGAAACCTTCACAGAAGTTTAAAACGCCTCGCTTTCGCTTTACGCTGAACCGCCTCTTCGCTGCAGAAGTTTAAACGTGAAAGAATGGCTTACGCTGAACAAAAAGTTTCGCTGTTTAACCCTTATACTTCACCACGCTAAAATAGTTTCCTGCAGTTTTAACATTAAGGCTTTCGCTTACGCCGGGCGAGGGATTCGCTGTTTTTAAAATCTTAGACTTCGCTACGCTGAAAGAAAGTTCGGTGAAGTTTAAACAGGGTTTCGCTTTTAAAACTTTTTTCCTACCGGGCGAAGTATTAAATACAAAAATACGATTTTCCCAAAAAATACGATTTTTTGCACTTTTATACGCCCGAAAAAATAGTTTCATACGTACGTAACCTATCCCCGATAGGAAGCTACTTCAACATGAAAAACTTTTGTAATGTATAGAATAACCGACCGATATCAAATGTTATCTATTCAAGGCAAGAATAGCCACCACCCGCTTATACGGGAGTGTATATGGGGGCCAGCCTAACAGAGAAACCGGGAAAAGCAGAAGGAATTCTTAGGCAATGGCAATGGGCATGATAGAATTGTGGTGAGGACAAACACACCACTAACAATCATGGTCCTCGAAACAAAAGTAAAACCAATGGAAGTGAGAGCATGGGAGAGAACTATAAGATACCCGCCGTAGATAACGCTGGAGACATACAAGGAAAATGGCCCAAAGATTGCAATCACAGAATCAGCAAAAATCACATATCCTCGAAAGCAAAGGATGGTTTAAGGAGGTGGCAACATGGACCGCATAAATGGGATTGAATCCGAAAGTGACCTAATAGAAGAGGGGCAAAGGAATGAGGAGGGGCGTATACAAAGAACAAGAGCATGGTCGCAAAGGCATACGGACCCAAGACAGATCGGCTCATACGTGTTTTAATCCGCACCAACAAATAGGACATCGATATACAGGATAACTTATCGGGAAAAACAAAGGGACACGCTTAGCCGATTTAGGATGGGAAGCCATGATCCGAGAATCGAAAAGACAGTGGAGAGGGGGTAGACAAGGAAGACAGGATATGCAGAACCGCGACGGGAGAATAGAGGATGAGAACCATATGATTAGTGACCTCGGATATACCTGAGACATCGTGACGATATAGGAATATAAGGTGGGGAGAACCAAACAAGTCGATGAAGATGACAGAATCACTAAGTGATCTAGCAGACGCGATCCACAGAATGACGACTAGACACAGAGAAGTACACAGTGAAAGAGGGCTTGTAATATGATCCGTACAAAACGACTCATATAGCCTCACACAAATTGCTCAGCTAAAAGCTGATTGATAACGACGCATCACTGCACGGCCAAGAAGCCGAGGTAAAAGCGGGGTGCCGGTATTAAAAGGAAAAAGTCAGCCTTCCGAAAAGGCTACATTGTAACAGCGTGATGTGCTAGTAGCACCCCTTTTAGGGAGCTCGCCCATGCTACACAAGTCCAGGGGCCTTATGGCACAAAGGACACAAATGTATTCTATTCTATTCTATTCTATTCTATTCTATTCTATTATATTGGCATGACAAAATGTTCATGCAGCATTTGGTCTGTTTTTAAGGCTTTTCAACATCTCTACTATGCTACACAGCAACAGACCAAAAGTGCAAACCAAAACCAAGCTTTACCTTAATTTGGTTTTCATAAATAGAGGACATATATTCTTCCAACTCTACCACATCAAGGGTTCAGGTAATTTTACACCCGTTCATAATACTTTTTGAAGAACTCTTTGTGGCAACCCATCTTTCCAATATTCTGATGTTACTCACTTTATGCAAACCGTAGAATCTTTGTGGTAAAAGAATGAGAGGTCAAATTTGGAATATGTGGACTCTGTTTGATGGGGAGGCAATAGAAAAGCCTAATCTTTGTGGCTCATTTCTGGAGTCCTTTTAATACCACATATAAGTATATGGAGCTTCCATTTATGGCCAGGGTTTTTGTTTGATGTTCATCATTATGTGATCTTTGTATGAACTACAGAAGCAATGGCAATTATAGTAGATTTAAATTGTTTACTGCAAATCCTTCATTCTCCTACTTTCTTGAAGTTTAACAAAGGTTGTGAAAATACATAGAAAAATCTAGCAAGGGTTAGCTTAATGCATGGATATTTTGCTGTGAAATAAAGAGGATAAGATTATGGTGCAAGGAATGCACTAATTTGCTAATGCTGAACATGACAAATTTGCTAATGTTGAAGTTCTTATTACTGATTTTGTGTTAAAGGGCATCATTCCAATGAAGAAAGGCAAATCCCAAAGAGCTTTCGAGCCCTGTGAGATTGTCGAGGCAAAATCTTTGTATCCGTGAAGGATTAAGGGCAACATCACATGTCATTCCAATGAAGAACACATATGCTAGGACATTAGCCCGGCAACGCCGGGCACACGTTTACTAGTCTACTTATTTAAATTGTAACTTTCCGGCAGTGCTAACGCCGGCGCTACGCTTTTTCCGGCAAATGTTACGCCGTTTTTTATTTTCTTACATTTTCCGGCGTTCGAGCGTTTCGTAAGAGGGAATGCTATAACGGTGGTTGCTTTCTTCGGCGGTGGGTAACGCAAACAAATCGGTCTGAACAAACGGCTCTGGTGCAAACGTTTCTATGGCGATGATGGAGATGCTCGATTTCTGGGCTACAAGTAAACTTTGAAGATCGAGCATTTCTGGCGGATTGAGACTTTCTGACAAGTAAGCATGCAACGTGAAGCATTTTTTTTTTCTTTGAACAACTCAAAAGCTGGAGGCTTTCTTGCAGGGGAAATCTTGGGCGCATGTCTTCTTCAAATGGGCTTCATCCTTGGTTTGAGCAGAGGATTCGAATTGCATTTGTTGGAGGAACGAACTGCATCAGTTAGTAGCCAGTTTTACGCCAGGTAGCAAACCCTATTTTGCTACTGTTGTTGTACGCAACAGTTTCGATCTACTCCAGCTGTTCCAGGAACTGAACCTTTCATTTCATTTTAATGTTGATGCAGGTTTTCAAATATAGGGCTTCTAAACTGGCTCTGTTCTTATGCTTCTTCCTGGCTTTTGGAATTTTTGGCTCGGCTTTCATTGCTCAGATTAATCTGGCATCTACACGAACTCTCCTCAAGAGAAGCCGTGTTCAAAGTAAACTGGAAATATATGGCATGCACAACCCGGCTATCTTCCATATTCTGCTTTTTCCAGTTTACATATTGTATGCTGCTTTTGAGCCCTTATGGTTCCGTCACAGCCTCAGGATCATTCTTCAGGATTATTAGCTTCAGAAGGAGGAGATCGAGGTTATCTTTGGAATGCCTCTCTTGAAGCTTTTTTCATTTTCCTTTTTTCATCCCCTTCTCTGATGTTTTTTATCTTCTTAATCCAGGACATCATGTAAAAACAGCAGCATCAGCATCATAGCAATATAAAATTCGAAGATTTTTGTTTGCCTTCAGCAAATCAGTTGGCTTTATTGGGTCTTAGTCTCAGGTAGATTATTATTTCTTATTGGTTGCTTGCATCCTAATCCGTTGTTTGCGGTGAATTCCTCTGAAACCATTATCAACAAAAGCTTACTAAAATATCTGGCTACCCAAGCTTCCTATCAGCAGTGTTGCGTTAAAGTTCGCAGGTTTTTCTAGCTAGAGTCAAAGCTTCTGGCTCTCCTGCTCCTTTTTTACATGATCATATATTTTCTGATTGCTTGACCTTAAAAACAAGAGGACGGATTTGGCTGGGCAGAATAAGTAGATAGTCATATTTTAGACTGATTCATCTATCCTTTGAGATAGAGAAAGTTTTGTGATTTGCACATTATTTTTGAAGTTTATTTTTCATTGCTAAATCTATAGGCTGCAGTTGGATTTCCAAAGCAAGGCACGTTATTTTCATTCTATCACTTGATCATGCATGTAATTCTCATATTTCTGCAGGTTATCTTGGATGGCATATTGGGGGAATAAACATTAGAAAGCGAAGGTATTGGTCTGATTGAAAGTAGATATAGTATGCACATTATTATGAACTGTTCTGTCTGAATATGGCATGCACATGCACATATATGGTATGCACATTATCATGCATAACTGCAAACACTTGGAGCTCCATAAGCATTTTGCTCATAATTTGAGTGCACAAGTTTGTGACACATAGGTACGAATTATTCGAAATATGGTTGAAGTCCATTTTGGCAGCTTCTCTGGTATGCTCTTGACAATAGATAGATCTTGATATTTCTTTCCCCCGGCGTACATGCTATCTTGCCTCAATTCAGCTGAATTCATACTGCACTCTTACTGTCTGAAGGTAGATAGGAGCAAGGTACATCGAATAAACATGTCCTATAAACATGAATAACAGTATGTCTTGAAATTTAAATATTAAGTTTTTTTGGGAATCAAGTTTGTTGCGCCAAGGTTTTCATAGCAGTGGAAAGGAAGGAAGGAAGGAAGGAAGGTACTTTTATCGTCCACGGAGACCAATCGGTCTATGGGACCCAATACAAAAACGCAGCAAGCGGATTACTGCCCGGATTAAAAAACCCCCGCCCCGAAGGGTTTTCGAGGGAAAAACCGTGGCAGCAATCAGCCTGCTGACAAACTGTGCTAATCATATAAAATGCAAAAACATCCCAATATATACAGTCATGCACCACCCCCGTAGTGCCTAGTCAGCGGACAGCCAGGCGGGGGCAAATGTGACCTCGCAGGTCCAGTACCTCCTGGATGTATGACCCCAGGGCACGTACTGACGGTGTGTTCATCAGCAAATGCAAGGGCGAAAAGGTCCAAGTTTGTTTCTGAAAAAATACCTTGCTCAAACTATTGACTAAGCCAAAGAAGAGATTCCATAGCCCAATCAAGAATGTTTTGCTTTCGGAGAGGTTAGCAGTGTGGCCTTATCAAATTGTGATACTGAAAGAAGTTTATCCTGCAACCTAGGAACATGCGCAACATTTTTTATGTTTAACCTTTGAAATTGGAGTTGAATGAACATTTTAGATTGGAAAAAATTAAGAGGACAAGAAAAATGGAAAGAGGAAAGTAGAAAAAAGCTTTGAAAGCTGATTTCACCAAGGGCAGACCTATCAAGGTGGAGTATTCTTGAGTGTTTCTCTTCTTTACAAGGCTTTGTTTTGTTCCTATTAACGGGCAGACCTATCAAGGTGGAGTATTCTCGAGTGTTTCTCTTCTTTACAAGGCTTTGTTTTGTTCCTATTAACGTACCACTTACCATGTAATAATATACAGGATGGTTGTAAACTCATCTGCACATGCAAACAAGCTATTCTTTTCAAGATCAATTTAATTTTTTTCTAAACGTGCACAAGCAATTCTTTTCAAGATCAATTTAATTTTTTTTTCTGAACGTGCTTCATAGTCATGCAACTTGAATGAGTGAAAACAAGACAGTAAGAGGTTCCATGTCATATTTTTAGCTAGCCTTTTTGCATTTGTTGCAATTTTGTCACTCTGTTAATATAGTTTATATAGTTTTGAAAGATTAGGCCCATTGTGGATAATGGCATTTTGATGAGCATGAAATATTCCTAGAGTGATAAGCTCAATAGAGATAGAGGTAATGGGGCAATATGTAATGAACTTTCTAGCTATAAAAAAAAAGCCAAACAGAGTTAATACATGTTAAACTCATGTTATCCTACATGGCACGTAATATATCAAGTCAATTCATTTCATGATTTATTATAGTCTTGAGTAAATAATGCTAACAATGAAAACAAATTTGGTTTAATGCAATGACTTGGTCGTTCTCCTTTCACAATTGTAATTCCACAAAAGGGTGTGGCATGTTTTCACTGCAAATGCATTTTTTTTAGGGCGTAAAGCTATCGCAAATTGAACAGGGTAAGGCAAGTACTTCTTACATTTAAGATTGAAGATGCCCCTATTTATGCGCGACAATGTCGTGCACCCATTTACTATTTAGAATCCATCCTTTAATCACAAAGTTAATACATCACAAAGTCAATGTCCTCAAAGTACAAAAAGGCTTAGGAGCAAACTCTGACTCGAGATAGTCACAATTGTACAAAAGATTGGCAATGGTTTAGGATCCTAATTCATGCTTAGAGCTGTATGTTCGCTCGAGAGTAGCAAACTTGAGGTTGAGTCCATGCCAATCTACTATCAATATATGACATCATTTGCTATTCTGCAGTATGGCTACTATTGTTGGTAAATTGTGCTAATGACAATAAGTATAAACAACACTCATTAAACATGCACCTCCCATCCTTGGTTTCGACTTGCACAGTTCACAACACTATCTCTTATGCACCAATAACATGTAAGGAGCATATATCAAAAGTCCATAGTATGGCATATGCCTATAGGATGCCTCGCGTTTGAGGATCATATTTCCCTACTTTAAAGAAAGGTTTGTTGCCCCCCATATTCCCTTTAAAACATTGGGCTCTCTATTGTTCTTTAATTGCTAAAATTTAATACATCGAGATACTGTTAGTAGACAATTTCCACAATATACAGCAAGGCAAATAACATCTACTTTAGTAAACATCAAGCTTTGTCGTCTTAACAACATCTGATATTTCACATGATTTTCCAGAAGAGTAATCCATAAAGGTAAGTAAAAATACACAAACTCCTACTTTAGCTGGCAACGTTGAGCACACTTTAGAGCAGCATGTTGAGCTCCTCAATTTTCATGCTTGCTACTCCATGCACATGAGCGTGGTATTTTCGTTTCTATTCATACCATGACTCAAGAGCGCGTATGACAAAAGCAACACTGGAGACGTGATAACTCTTGACACCCTTTAGGTATTTGGTGACATGGTGACTGAAGACATACCACGAGACCAATTTCTGTTAATACATTGATGACACTGTAATTAGGCAATTTCAATAATAAAAATAATTACAAAAGTATATAAAGTCTATTCTTGCCAATATCTGTTGTTGAAGTTGCACACATGGACATTAAAAGGCCGAGTAAAAACACATGCCAGGACATTAGCCCGGCAACGCCGGGCATACGTTTACTAGTCTACTTATTTAAATTGTAACTTTTCGGCAGTGCTAACGCCGGCGCTTACGCTTTTTCCGGCAAATGTTACGCCGTTTTTTATTTTCTTACATTTTCCGGCGTTCGAGCGTTTCGTAAGAGGGAATGCTATAACGGTGGTTGCTTTCTTCTACGCTGGGTAACGCGAAACAAATCGGTCTCAACAAACGGCTCGTGCAAACGTTTCTATGGCGATGATGGAGATGCTCGATTTCCGGGCTACAAGTAAACTTTGAAGATCGAGCATTTCTCGGGCGGATTGAGACTTTTCGACAAGTAAGCATGCAACGTGAAGCATTTTTTTTTTTGAACAACTCAAAAGCTGGAGGCTTTCTTGGGAAATCTTGGGCATGTCTTCTTCAAATGGGCTTCATCCTTGGTTTGAGCAGAGGATTCGAATTGCATTTGTTGGAGGAACGAATCGCATCGCTTAGTAGCCGCTTTTACGCCAGGTAGCAAACCCTATTTTGCTACTGTTGTTGTCGCAACAGTTTCGATCTACTCCAGCTGTTCCAGGAACTGAACCTTTCATTTCATTTTAATGTTGATGCAGGTTTTCAAATATAGGGCTTCTAAACTGGCTCTGTTCTTATGCTTCTTCCTGGCTTTTGGAATTTTTGGCTCGGCTTTCATTGCTCGATTAATCCGGCATCTACACGAACTCTCCTCAAGAGAAGCCGTGTTCAAAGTAAACCGGAAATATATGGCATGCACAACCCGGCTATCTTCCATATTCTGCTTTTTCCAGTTTACATATTGTATGCTGCTTTTGAGCCCTTATGGTTCCGTCACAGCCTCAGGATCATTCTTCAGGATTATTAGCTTCAGAAGGAGGAGATCGAGGTTATCTTTGGAATGCCTCTCTTGAAGCTTTTTTCATTTTCCTTTTTTCATCCCCTTCTCTGATGTTTTTTATCTTCTTAATCCAGGACATCATGTAAAACAAGCAAAGATCAGCATCATAGCAATATAAAATTCGAAGATTTTTGTTTGCCTTCAAAGAAATCGGTTTGCTTTTTATTGGGTCTTAGTCTCGTAGATTATTATTTCTTATTGGTTGCTTGCATCCTAATCCGTTGTTTTGGTGAATTCCTCCTAAAACCATTATCAACAAAAGCTTACTAAAATATCCGGCTACCCAAGCTTCCTATCGCCAAGTTAGGCGTTAAAGTTCGCGTTTTTCTAGCTAGAGTCAAAGCTTCCGGCTCTCCTGCTCCTTTTTACATGATCATATATTTTCTGATTGCTTGACCTTAAAACAAGAGGACGGATTTGGGCGTAATAAGTAGATAGTCATATTTTTAGATCGATTCATCTATCCTTTGAGATAGAGAAAGTTTTGTGATTTGCACATTATTTTTGAAGTTTATTTTTCATTGCTAAATCTATAGGTCATAGTTGGATTTCCAAAGCAAGGCACGTTATTTTCATTCTATCACTTGATCATGCATGTAATTCTCATATTTCTGCAGGTTATCTTGGATGGCATATTGGGGGAATAAACATTAGAAAGCGAAGGTATTGGTCTGATTGAAAGTAGATATAGTATGCACATTATTATGAACTGTTCTGTCTGAATATGGCATGCACATGCACATATATGGTATGCACATTATCATGCATAACTGCAAACACTTGGAGCTCCATAAGCATTTTGCTCATAATTTGAGTGCACAAGTTTGTGACACATAGGTACGAATTATTCGAAATATGGTTGAAGTCCATTTTGGCAGCTTCTCTGGTATGCTCTTGACAATAGATAGATCTTGATATTTCTTTCCCCCGGCGTACATGCTATCTTGCCTCAATTCAGCTGAATTCATACTGCACTCTTACTGTCTGAAGGTAGATAGGAGCAAGGTACATCGAATAAACATGTCCTATAAACATGAATAACAGTATGTCTTGAAATTTAAATATTAAGTTTTTTTGGGAATCAAGTTTGTTGCGCCAAGGTTTTCATAGCAGTGGAAAGGAAGGAAGGAAGGAAGGAAGGTACTTTTATCGTCCACGGAGACCAATCGGTCTATGGGACCCAATACAAAAACGCAGCAAGCGGATTACTGCCCGGATTAAAACCCCCACTCAAGGGGTTTTCGAGGGAAAACCGTGGGCAAAGAATCACCTGGGACAAAAATCAGGCTAATCATATAAAATGCAAAAACATCCCAATATATACAAAATATGCACCACCCCCAGAGTGCCTAGTCACGGACAAACAAAGGGGGCAAATGTGACCTCCTTGTCCAATTACCTCTGGATGTATGACCCCGTGGCACGCATCGACGGCAGTGTTCATCAGCAAATGCAAGGGCGAAAAGGTCCAAGTTTGTTTCTGAAAAAATACCTTGCTCAAACTATTGACTAAGCCAAAGAAGAGATTCCATAGCCCAATCAAGAATGTTTTGCTTTCGGAGAGGTTAGCAGTGTGGCCTTATCAAATTGTGATACTGAAAGAAGTTTATCCTGCAACCTAGGAACATGCGCAACATTTTTTATGTTTAACCTTTGAAATTGGAGTTGAATGAACATTTTAGATTGGAAAAAATTAAGAGGACAAGAAAAATGGAAAGAGGAAAGTAGAAAAAAGCTTTGAAAGCTGATTTCACCAAGGGCAGACCTATCAAGGTGGAGTATTCTTGAGTGTTTCTCTTCTTTACAAGGCTTTGTTTTGTTCCTATTAACGGGCAGACCTATCAAGGTGGAGTATTCTCGAGTGTTTCTCTTCTTTACACATCTACTTTAGTAAATTCTGCTTTTTCCAGTTTACATATTGTATGCTGCTTTTGAGCCCTTATGGTTCCGTCACAGCCTCAGGATCATTCTTCAGGATTATTAGCTTCAGAAGGAGGAGATCGAGGTTATCTTTGGAATGCCTCTCTTGAAGCTTTTTTCATTTTCCTTTTTTCATCCCCTTCTCTGATCTATCACTTGATCATGCATGTAATTCTCATATTTCTGCAGGTTATCTTGGATGGCATATTGGGGGAATAAACATTAGAAAGCGAAGGTATTGGTCTGATTGAAAGTAGATATAGTATGCACATTATTATGAACTGTGCATGCAATAATATGGCATGCACATGCACATATATGGTATGCACATTATCATGCATAACTGCAAACACTTGGAGCTCCATAAGCATTTTGCTCATAATTTGAGTGCACAAGTTTGTGACACATAGGTACGAATTATTCGAAATATGGTTGAAGTCCATTTTGGCAGCTTCTCTGGTATGCTCTTGACAATAGATAGATCTTGATATTTCTTTCCCCGCATGCTATCTTGCCTCAATTCAAATTTGAATTCATACCGCTTGACTCTTACCGTCTCAAGGTAGATAGGAGCAAGGTACATCGAATAAACATGTCCTATAAACATGAATAACGGATGTCTTGAAATTTAAATATTAAGTTTTTTGGGAATCAAGTTTGTTGCGCCAAGGTTTTCATAGCAGTGGAAAGGAAGGAAGGAAGGAAGGAAGGTACTTTTATCGTCCACGGAGACCAATCGGTCTATGGGACCCAATACAAAAATAACGCAGCCAGCCGTTTACTGCCCTCGGATTAAAAACCCCGCCCGGCGGGTTTTCGAGGAAAAACGTGGCAGCAATCAGCCCGGCCGACAAACCGTATAATCATATAAAAATGCAAAACATCCCAATATATACAGTCATGCACCACCCCAGTGCCTAGTCACCGACAGGTAGCAAAGCAAATGTGACTTCTCAAGCAGTCCGGGAGACCTCCTGGATGTATGACCCCGGGCGCGATCGACGGCGGTGTGTTCATCAAAGAAATGCAAGGGCGAAAAGGTCCAAGTTTGTTTCTGAAAAAATACCTTGCTCAAACTATTGACTAAGCCAAAGAAGAGATTCCATAGCCCAATCAAGAATGTTTTGCTTTCGGAGAGGTTAGCAGTGTGGCCTTATCAAATTGTGATACTGAAAGAAGTTTATCCTGCAACCTAGGAACATGCGCAACATTTTTTATGTTTAACCTTTGAAATTGGAGTTGAATGAACATTTTAGATTGGAAAAAATTAAGAGGACAAGAAAAATGGAAAGAGGAAAGTAGAAAAAAGCTTTGAAAGCTGATTTCACCAAGGGCAGACCTATCAAGGTGGAGTATTCTTGAGTGTTTCTCTTCTTTACAAGGCTTTGTTTTGTTCCTATTAACGGCGGACCTATCAAGGTGGAGTATTCTCGAGTGTTTCTCTTCTTTACACATCTACTTTAGTAAATTCCATTGCTTTCCGGTTTACATATTGTATGCTGCTTTTGAGCCCTTATGGTTCCGTCACAGCCTCAGGATCATTCTTCAGGATTATTAGCTTCAGAAGGAGGAGATCGAGGTTATCTTTGGAATGCCTCTCTTGAAGCTTTTTTCATTTTCCTTTTTCATCCCCTTCTCCATCTATCACTTGATCATGCATGTAATTCTCATATTTCAAGTGTTATCTTGGATGGCATATTGGGGAATAAACATTAGAAAGCGAAGGTATTGGTCCGATTGAAAGTAGATATAGTATGCACATTATTATGAACTGCTTCACGTCAATATGGCATGCACATGCACATATATGGTATGCACATTATCATGCATAACTGCAAACACTTGGAGCTCCATAAGCATTTTGCTCATAATTTGAGTGCACAAGTTTGTGACACATAGGTACGAATTATTCGAAATATGGTTGAAGTCCATTTTGGCAGCTTCTCTGGTATGCTCTTGACAATAGATAGATCTTGATATTTCTTTTCCCCGGCGTACATGCTATCTTGCCTCAATTCAGCTGAATTCATACTGCACTCTTACTGTCTGAAGGTAGATAGGAGCAAGGTACATCGAATAAACATGTCCTATAAACATGAATAACAGTATGTCTTGAAATTTAAATATTAAGTTTTTTTGGGAAAGGTTGGGACTCAAGTTTGTTGCGCCAAGGTTTTCATAGCAGTGGAAAGGGAGAAAAGGTCCAAGTTTGTTTCTGAAAAAATACCTTGCTCAAACTATTGACTAAGCCAAAGAGGAGATTCCATAGCCCAGTCAAGAATGTTTTGCTTTCGGAGAGGTTAGCAGTGTGGCCTTATCAAATTGTGATACTGAAAGAAGTTTATCCTGCAACCTAGGAACATGCGCAACATTTTTTATGTTTAACCTTTGAAATTGGAGTTGAATGAACATTTTAGATTGGAAAAAATTAAGAGGACAAGAAAAATGGAAAGAGGAAAGTAGAAAAAGCTTTGAAAGCTGATTTCACCAAGGGCAGACCTATCAAGGTGGAGTATTCTTGAGTGTTTCTCTTTTTTACAAGGCTTTGTTTTGTTCCTATTAACGAAATTCGCGTTTACCTATCAAGGTGGAGTATTCTTGAGTGTTTCTCTTCTTTACAAGGCTTTGTTTTGTTCCTATTAACGTACCACTTACCATGTAATAATATACAGGATGGTTGTAAACTCATCTGCACATGCAAACAAGCAATTCTTTTCAAGATCAATTTAATTTTTTTCTAAACGTGCACAAGCAATTCTTTTCAAGATCAATTTAATTTTTTCTTTTCTGAACGTGCTTCATAGTCATGCAACTTGAATGAGTGAAAACAAGACAGTAAGAGGTTCCATGTCATATTTTTAGCTAGCCTTTTTGCATTTGTTGCAATTTTGTCACTCTGTTAATATAGTTTATATAGTTTTGAAAGATTAGGCCCATTGTGGATAATGGCAATTTGATGAGCATGAAATATTCCTAGACTCAATAGAGATATAGGTAATGGGGCAATATGTAATGAACTTTCTAGCTATAAAAAAAAAGCCAAACAGAGTTAATACATGTTAAACTCATGTTATCCTACATGGCACGTAATATATCAAGTCAATTCATTTCATGATTTATTATGCTAACAATGAAAACAAATTTGGTTTAATGCAATGACTTGGTCGTTCTCCTTTCACAATTGTAATTCCACAAAAGGGTGTGGCATGTTTCACTGCAAATGCATTTTTTTTTAGGGCGTAAAGCTATCGCAAATTGAACAGGGTAAGGCAAGTACTTCTTACATTTAAGATTGAAGATGCCCCTATTTATGCGCGACAATGTCGTGCACCCATTTACTATTTAGAATCCATCCTTTAATCACAAAGTTAATACATCACAAAGTCAATGTCCTCAAAGTACAAAAAGGCTTAGGAGCAAACTCTGACTCGAGATAGTCACAATTGTACAAAAGATTGGCAATGGTTTAGGATCCTAATTCATGCTTAGAGTTGTATGTTCGCTCGAGAGTAGCAAACTTGAGGTTGAGTCCATGCCAATCTACTATCAATATATGACATCATTTGCTATTCTGCAGTATGGCTACTATTGTTGGTAAATTGTGCTAATGACAATAAGTATAAACAACACTCATTAAACATGCACCTCCCATCCTTGGTTTCGACTTGCACAGTTCACAACACTATCTCTTATGCACCAATAACATGTAAGGAGCATATATCAAAAGTCCATAGTATCAGTCAACCTGATGTATAGAAAGAAAACAACACATCAATAAAGTGACATATAATATTGGCAGGTTACCCACATGTCTTTTAGTAGCTAACATCGTGCACATATTGTCCTACACAAAAAATATCAGCTACCAAGTGCCGCAAAGGTTCAGATTTAATCTGCAGAATACATGGGTACCATATAAGTAGCAATAATTGATATAAATATATAATATGGTAAAATGGCCTTGCAGATGTCAGATGTCAGGAAGAGGCATGTAGTTTAAAGAAGAATTGATACACAAGAAGAGTTAAACTAAAGGATAGAAGGTAGGCATTCTCCTGCAGAATTGTACCAATAGGTTTTCAAGTGGAACTTGTATCCAAAAATGCTAAAAGTTCTCTTGCACTTTCACCTTCATAACAAAACATCTCAGAGCATAAATGTTTTTCATTGAGTTTCTACCCTCTCATTAGGCATGAACCAAAGGTTGATTTACAGGAAAATTGCTTTTACCATGAAACTTAATGCTTTTTAGACATTGAAGTCGGGCACTGGTTTAGTGTCCCTTCAACTAAAACATTAAGATCCTGCAAGAACATGTATCAGAGATAAAAAGATGTTGAACTATCTTACAACAACATGTATTTGGATAATGATGCGCAGAAACTCTAGTGCAAAAAGCCAATAGTGCTGCCTTGGTATCAATATCCTCTACTTGCTTGCCCTTGAACTTTGTAAAAAATCCCATACAAATTATAAGAAGCTCTCCCACAGTCATCTTCGAACATCAGAAAAACCTGCAAACATATAACATTTAGCATTCCTGTGCATGCTACTATTAACAAAATTGCAATCATTTTGCAGCATATCCAGGCACTATGACCTCTAATGTATTATTGAAGATATGCTGGATGACCAAACAGATGATGCTATGTTGAAACTCCAAAAAGAAGTTTCCTGCATTTTTCAAGCCCTACTATAGACCTGCAAGAAGCACAAAGTGATGGAAAATAGTTCAAAGCATGTCCCTTATAGATGAAACAAATATGAAACATCCCTAGTGTATCTACTCTGCCCAGTTCAGCCCTGTCTTAGGACAAAGAATCATGGCAATGACTTGTATGAAAAGTCACAAATTAATTATGAAATCTTCTATGTGCATTAAGCAAGAGTCAAATGCCATCTGCGACAAATATTCAAGCTTATATAAAATTAGTCATTAAATTAGTTGTCACTAGGCATATTTTATTTAGGATCAAAGGCAATCCATTTACAATTTAATTATGAAATCTTCTATGTGCATTAAGCAAGAGTCAAATACCATCTACAATAGATATTCAAGATTATATATCACACAAACAAGGTCTTTCTGTTTTAGCATAGGCGTGCAATCATCTGTAATAAACAGAGATGCAAGTAGCATCCTAGCATTACAACAGTATAGTCTGTCTATTAGATAGCATCATTTACATTCAGGGGACTAATTTTTTAAGTATAACATAAACTAGTTCCATGTCCAGCCTAGGTCATAAGCCTAGGTCATAAGCCATAGGAAGTTTTATTCACCATATTTGCTTTCTAGAAAGCTCAGCATAAATACTATAGTAGTGGAATATATTAGTTTATTCCCTATAATTCGTAGCTATCTATGACTCTACTATGGCTTTAAAACATATAATAGTTCAGTTCATGCATCTTTGAATGAAACGTAAAAGCTAATAAAATCAAATTAGCAATTATCTTAATCAATTTTCTCATGAATCTGTGAAGAACCTGATGTTTGAAGCCTCCACATATTATGTTCCGGTTGATGCTAACACATTGGATCTTCTTAGATAGATCCCTGCATTTGAACTTTTCAGCTTGCATCCCACATGCCATAGCCTCCACATATTATGTTCCTGTTGATGCTAGCACACTCGATCTTCTTAGATAGATCCCTGCATTTGAACTTCTCAGCTTGCATCACACATGCCATAAAGTAACTTGCAACTTCCATTTTAGGGAAACAACCCATTTTGTTACAGCAGACATACTTACTTACCATGGCTTATCAAAGATTCACAGAAATGTCAGGAGGTATACCGTCTTTCAAGCAGGCTTCACAACGAATTTGGAGAAACCATTTAACCAAAAAATATTGGAAATATTTGAGCCTTGTAATTTAGGCAACATGGTTTTTGCCCAGGCCATTCAGGCATTTTTCCTGCGACGAGCTGGAGCTACCCAGGTAAGAGGCCATTCAGGCATCTTTTCAGCTATGAGCTGGAGCTATACAGGTAAGAAACCATGTCAAACAGGTTGGAATCACCATTACAGAGCCTAACGACCATCCCTTGCATTTCGTTTTTGGAAAACTCAGCCTTAGAGCCATGGTTTCTATAGAGAAGCTCATACTGCATTTGTTGTAGCCGACCAGGTACAACGGCCATTCCAAGCCATCGATCTAGCTATGCCCATTTGGGCAGCCATTTTGGCACCACAAGTTCTCAATCGAAGCCTTAATATTTTAGTCAACATAATATCATAGTCGACCAATGAATCTGTATCAGGAACCAAAGTTAAAATTGGCCCAACCCTTTTAGCAAAATATCCACCAAACCCTGCACAGATGAATAAATTAAATCAGAAGCTAGGTCCGGCAGAATCAGAAGAGCAAGAACTTGAAACAGAGCAGCCCTCAAGGAATATCAAGACAGAGGTTGAAGAATCGTCGTTGCAACACAAATCAAGCCCTCTTCATTTTCATCATCTTCGGACCAAATTAGCCAAAATCCGCTGAGCAATTACGTCTCTGTTGTCTGTAAGAAAGAATTTTCTAGTTCAGAAAGTGAAGCAAGAGAGATTATGGATGTGGAAAGCCCACAGTAGAACACAATGTGCTAGGGCCACACCGAAAGCTCTTCGGCAGAGCTTCAAAGGAGGCTTGAAAAAAAAGAAAAAGGAAGTTACTTCGTGACCCTTTCCATCTCCGTGCCCATTTTCGGAAGATTTTCTAATTTCTCTGGCCTTAGATTTCCAAAAGTCAAGATCTGATGGTGCAAAATAAGGCACATCAGATTTTGATGACATGGAAATTACACGTGGATAGGCTAGAATTGCAAGAAAGGCTGTAGGCCCGGTAGGGCTGGTGTGCTAAAAAAAAAAAAAAAGCAAATAAAGGGTCAAGGACATAGAGAAAAAAACAAGAGTTACAAGAAGTGGGGCCTTTGCCTACCCCCGAATAACTAGAATTTTCACGTCAACCCAAGGCAAACGCAGATCCATTTGATGGAGCCCCATCCAGATTCAGAGAGAAGTAAGACCATCCATAGAAAAGCGAGGAGGAATATGCAACAGGTGGATTGGTCTAGCTCTCTGAACATATAATGCCAACGAATCAATGCTTTGAAATTTTACCAGATCATTTGGAAGAAAGACAATCCATAAACATGAACGTGTTAAGGAGCATAGTTGTTGCTTACCCAACATTTGAGCTAAAGAATAAAGATCAATGTCAACACATGAAATGCAGAAAAATCCGACAAAGAATTTGACGCCACCAATTCAATTCCATGAAAAGAGAACCTCCAAATGAACTTCCAATTTTTTCCTTTGGTTCCAATTTTTTCCTTTGGTATTTGTGGGCAGTATTTGTGGCATGGTTTGACCAAGATGAACCCTGGGTATTGTATGGAAAATTGTATGCAAAACGTATTTTTTAGCCGGTTTGGCTACTTATTGGCTGTTAGAGGTAGATATGCGAATGGGCTGGGGGCATGTGTTTTCTTGGCGTTTCTGGGCATGGTACCAGGATAGCTTCAAAGGCCTTGTTATTGGGAATAAAAAATGGAATCAATAATTGCCAGATCGAAGTATCCAATGCTTGTCAGTTTCTCTGTGGCAAGTGGATGGGATTGTAAGCCATCCATGAGTTTCGTGGCCAAAAAGTCTGAATAAAAACTTGCCGAAATCTCTTCGATGAAGTGCAAGTAATTCACGGATTTGGCATTCTAATTATGAAATCGTGAGATTCTTTAATCTCTACCTTGGGCAGTGGTAATTTGCCAAAAATGCTGTAACAAAGCAATTCTCAGTTTCTAGGCCTAATCCAATCGATTTTAATTGGGCTTAAGTTATTTGTTTTTGGGGTCGACCCAATCAAATCGGCCATCTTGTGCAGTTATTAAATTTTAAAATGTTGACATATTAGATTGCCACGAGGACGATACAGGGGCGGCTTCTTGAGGGCGGTTCCATGACAGGTTGGTAATGCAAGCTGGGCATTGAGGTGCAGGCTGGCAGAGGTTGATTTTTGCACAGAATTGAGGTGCAGGCTGGCGATTCTGCATATTCAAAATCCAAGATAGGCCAATTCAATCTGTATTTAGAGTAGTCTAAGAATCGATGGCTTCAAATTCGGTGCTTGCCATTGGCACAAGAGGTCTTTATTGTGAAGGCGTCCAATCTATTTATATTGCACCACTGGTGTGTTTTACACCATTGGAAGTGGCAGTGAGGTTTCTAATTAAAAAATTCAGTGGCCTTTGATGTGGCATAAAACACAAAATATTTCAGAGATCAATGGTCAGAAATAGAAGATGCAAAAAAACCCAAAAGATGCTAAAAAGAAAATGTAAGAAGGAACCCGGAAAGTACTAAAATTAAAAGCAAAAAAAACGGCTGGGAATGGGAAGCTTATGGAAGCAGAGAATCCCCATCAGAAAGATACAGCATCCAAATATCCCATTACAAACAATAACTCCTGCGGATTTTATGTTGGAAATTGACATCCAGCATTCTACAAGATGTTAGAGTTTTAATGGTTGAAATCTAAATTGTTTGTTATGACGTGGCAACAAATAAAACAAGGAAAGAAGAGGAAGTCGGTGGAGATAGAGATATATACGAGGAGCGGTCGGATGTGCAGTGGAGCGTGAAGGATTTTGCAGGGATCTCAAATTGAGGGTGTAAACTGTCGTGATCAAACCGACAGGAGGCTTGGGAGAAGGCGGAGTTAGAAGGCCGAGTTAGCCGGAATTGGCTCTGATTGTGCTGACTTGCTTGAAGCAGGAAAATCGGCTGTTTTGGTAGCAGAAGAAGTCTTTGAAGCAAGACTGCAGGAGTCGTGATTGTTGGAGGCTGAGTAGTGGTAACATAATTGGGTTCAAATCCCAGCCGCAAGAACTGAGTGTTGCAGTCGAAATTGGGTGTCAGAGCTCCGGATTGGGAAAACCGGATAGTAGAACCCGAATTGGGTGTCACTTGTGGTTGGATCCTGCTGCAGGTACCGCAGCCAGATTGTTACAGAGATGTTTTACTGAGAAGTCTTGCTGCGAAGGAGAATTTGTCCAGTAAGTGTAAGCATAGATTGGGTCTATTTTGCTGTCTTGAATTTCCATCATTTTACAGAATCGTCAGAAAAGCAGTTGTGCGAGGAGCGAATTAGCAGGCGACGATTAACATCTGAGGAAAAACTGTGAAATACTGACTGGGAATCTGCAAAAACTGACAAACAGAGCCCTCTCTAAATGCATGGATCACAAAGCAAACTTACTAGGAAGGAATCCCCATATGTAAAGCTTCTGAGTGAGCAGATACAAACGAAATTGCAAATGAAAGCAACAATTTAAACAGGCTCAAAACAAAGCGGGCTGAAACTATTGCCCTGTGTAAACCAAATGGGGAGGCAATCCGGATCACTATTGCCAGAATCGATGCTCAAAAATAGATAGCTTGGGAAAAACTAGCAAAAAGGAAGATGCAACTGGCGATCCCCAAAGGGGCTGGGAAATCAAAGCAAAACAGATCAAAATATGGAAAGAAAGGAACCCACTCGAATCCACTTGATTAATCGGGCCACTGAAATCAAAGGAGGAAAGCTACCCTGTTAACTAACCGAATCAAAACCAAAGCTTAAGGCGGATCGAGAACCAGAATAGAGTCACGACCAAAATAAATTGGGGAAAAAAGACCGATCCAAAGAGCACCGGAGAAACTAGAGTTTAAGAAACGCAATCAAATCAGAAAAAAAATATGGAAAGACTAACCGACCCAGACGGTTCTTTACAGACCGAACAGAAGCCCATCCTCCAAAATAGTCGCTCCATCCTCACTATTTTCAGTTTTTATGAATGCGCATATTCTTGAAGGTCGCGAAATATTGGAGTGCGTGTAAATGAGGTGGATGGCTATGATGCATGATTTTGGCATATTCGAAGTATCATTCCATTAGATCGTGTGGTTAAAAGTTTAACTAAAGGAAAAGCAAAAGGGAAAAGGCTAAAAAAAAACGCTTAAAAGAAAACTAGAAAACCATTGAAGGAGAAATGAGGAAGGAGCAAAATGTCATCTCCACAGCCGGTTTCAACCTTCGATGTACTTGTTACATTTGGAATTGCAATTTCTGTCTTCTTAATTCTGATAATTGGTGTAGCAATCTGGATTTGGAAGAAAAACAGCGCCGAAGAAGCCGATCATACACAAGAGAATTGGGATGCCGTTTTAGCCCAAACTGCGATTTGTAACAAGCATGCGGCAATGCTTAATTCAATGCCAACCTTTGCGTATGCTTCCAAAAATTGCTCAGCCTCTTCAGAAGAATGCTCAGTCTGTTTAGCAGTCTTTGAAGACGGGCAAACTGCAACCAAGTTGAAGTGTGGCCACCTTTTCCATGCCGATTGCATTGACGAGTGGTTGAATTTGCAAAGGTGGTTGAATTTGCATGCTACCTGTCCCCTTTGCCGCTTTAATTTGGACGCCCCTTCTGCTCATTCAAACCTTGCATCTGCTACATCATTCATTTCTAGTGAATTCGCCGTTGATATAGCTTCTCTAGATCTCCCTGCTTGATTTTCAACTCCACCCAGACTTGGAAAATATTTTCGGCTCTAAAATATTCTCTTTCCTTGAATAAATAATGTACCTGGTATTTAAATTTGTTGTCTAGGAAAGTAAGTGATTATAGAAACAGCAAACTTTTAGGTGCGAAGGAGCCACCTTAAATGTCCGGGTACACCTTCACAAACGGATGCTTTAGAAGTTTTTTACTTCTTGGAACAATGATTACTCAACATGTGTATAGCATTGTTTCAAGATAGCATTAAATACCCACAACTAGAAGCCAATCCAATATAGAAACTAGAATTCAATCCCTAATGCACATGAAAAACAGGAATTTTATGTCTTCCCATTCTTTTTTTTTGTCAAAGATGAATAAATTAATGAAAAAATATCAGGTCTTTGTCTTCCAATGCCAAACCTCAGTTAAGCTTCTCTAAGCTTTTCTTTATTTCATGCATCCTTCATTAGTGTTGTGTGAGTCTTTAGAATGACCCAAATAATAACCGACAAAATTTATCATAGTCAACATGAAAATCATAGTTAGGAACACCAAGGATAAATACCAAGGATAGACCACCTCTTTACTTTTACTGAATGGAACCCTCTTTTTTTTCTTTTACTTTCATTGGCGAAGCTTAAAAATTCTCAACTGCATCTTGATAGCTGTCCACCCACACAGTTCTCCAACCATCAATATAGTTGCCACAATCTACACTTGATGATATGTAAGAATCCTAAATTGGTTTGTGAAATTCCAGTTTTTACGATGGAAATAACGGATAAGGGTTCAAGATATATAACATCTTCAAGCTCATAATTATAGATTTCACACAAGATTTAACATAGAAATGGCAGAGAGAGTTTCATTTATTTAGCTATTAGGAGTCATATAGGGCGATGGTCCAATTCAATATCTCCATATTCATCATTAAGTTACAAATATTTTGACAATTTCAGCATACATATGCTAGAGAAGTTCAATATGCATGTAGAGAGTTAGGCAACAAAGAAGGGCAGTTTGCTTGAAGGAATATTTACAAGTTGCAAAAGATATTTATGGGCTATTAACCTGCAACACCTAAAGCCAATCCAAGAGTACTTCAAAGTACTTAATTGTAAAGAAGCTCAACTTTAACTTCTTGTATTAAAATTGTTGCATATGAAAAAAGACATGTTTTAAGTCTTTTTCTATTCCTTGCTTTTGCCAATATGATAAATTGGCTTGTCTTTGTCTATTTCAAGCTCCAATGTCAAATGTTGGTCAAGCGCTGCTCTAAGCTTTTCTTTCTTCCATGCGCCCTTCCTTAGTGTTGCACGTGTCTCTAGGATTAGCTAAACAGGAACCTGCATAATTCTCACTTTTAATATGAAAATACGAGTTAGAACAAAGATAATTATTTAATTGTCCATACAAGATAGGGTAAGTTGGAAATACTTGTAATATGACTCATAATCTGAGTTGAATAAGGAAAACCTAAAACTTATGTAACAGGAAAGCAATATCGTATACCATATTTACTGTGCAATGTCGCTTCTGTAATCAAATTGTCAGAACCTACAGAAGGATATTTCAACTAGAGTTGACTGCAATGAACATGCATTCTATTCTTCAACTACTAGTGCATAACAAGGAAAATAACACAACAAATCCCCCATTGAGGAACCGGGAGCTCGAGAGCAATGGGTTGTATCTGACACATCATTCATTTCTGATGAATTCGTAGTTGATATAGCTTCTCTAGATCTCCCTGCTTGATTTTCAACTTCATCCAATCTTGGAATACGGAACTTATTGCCGAAGCTGATTTCAAATCTAGGAACGCCGTATATCTACTTCGGGATATGGTAAACCCCAACACATGTCCGGGTTAACCACTGTTATGTCCGAGGTAACCACACTTTTGTCCGAGCTAACCACTGTTTTTTGGCCGGGATAATCACGCAGTGAACTAAGCATAGGACTATGTTTTGACATGTTGATCCTTCAATATAGCTTGCCATCAGCTTCTTGAATGGTTTAATCCGGTTTAAACACCATTGGAATCGCCTTGCCATCCCCTAGAAACTCCATTCTATCAAGAGAGTAGGAGATTTGGGCACAGATCAAGCAAGATCAATGAAAAAACATGCGAAAACCATTGTTTTTTGAGCTTGAAACTGAGCAGTGGTTAAACCCGGACATGTGTCCAGTTTAACCACATCTTGGAGTAGATTTACGACCATCCTCAATTCTACTCCAACTTGGACTTGGAAATTTGGACTTGGGGCAGATTCTTAAACAAGAATTCTTCTGCTTCCACAATGTACATATAGTTTAGGGCTCTAAAATATTCTCTTCCTTGTACAAATAATGTATTCGAGAAGACGTGCTTGTTTTTTATCTTAATGTTTAAATTTGTCGTCTACTAAACAACTTAAGTTAGAAAAATAAGTAACTATATAAACAAAAGAAGTGTGAAGGAGCCACTCAAAATGTCAGGGTACACCTTAAAAAACGACTGCTTTTGAAGTCTTTGAACTTCTTGGAACCATGACTGCTCAACATGTGTATAGCCAACTTAATAGCTTTGGCATTGTTTCAAGATAGCATTAAATAGCTACAACTAGAAGCTAATCCAATATAGCAACTAGAAATAAATCCCTTGCACATCAAGGTCCTATGGGGGCGTGATTAATAAATTATTATTATTATTAGAAAAAGTGCCCAGCGTTGCTGGGCTTTTCGATAGGCATAAGTTCAAAGTAAAGATACTATAAATGGAGAAGTATGGTGCTGCGTACAATCAAGCCATATTCATCACATACATTATGTTCTAAAGTGTCTGCATCTCGGATCAAGGATGGAGCTGCAAATAACCATTTCTTACTCGCCATTTGAATCAAGATATAGTAATGTTCTAATCAGAAAGAGAGTTGAAAAAACAAATAGGCCGCATTGCTATAAATAGATTCACAAACAAATAGAGCAGAATGATTACATTTGATGCAAATAAATAGTCCCAAATTTATCTTTGTATCATAACAAAGCCTACCCAGCAAAATCTTTTAGCATAAACTTAGTACATCGAAGGCTTCTTGCCAGTTTTTCTTTTTTTCCTGAGCTGCTGTCAGGAATACATTTCTTCCAAGGCTGATGCATCTAAAGCTAAGTATCTTGTGCAACCCATGGTATTGCATCCTACAACAAAAAGGCAAAAGCTTTTTATTCTTTACAAGCTTACTATATGAAGAAGAATTTTGCTTCAATTAAACATAAAAATTGGCACCATATTATGAGCAAAACCAAATGAGAATATTCTTGGTTCAATCTCCTTGAAAATGTTTAGAACTACACCGGTTGTGGTTGTTCCATGCATGCATGTTGACATTAAATAGCCTGCATTGTGTTCTGTTCTATTCTATTCTATTCTATTGTTTAATTCATCCGAAGCTACCTTGGTTCCCCACCTACACCTATGATTTTGTATTACCAAAATCTAGCACCCTTGACATCAAATGTCACATAATAGCACTTCAAACAATTTTCTTCACATCTTTGCACTTGTATGTAATATTCCAATACAAAATCTATCTAATGATCTAAAGCAGGTCATTCAAATAAAATAGATTTGATACTACGGAAGGCACAAAAGTTTATCATCAATATATCATAAATGTGTGGCAAATCTTAGAATTCAACAAACGTAAATGATTCTGAAAGACACCAACTTCTTTAAATAACAAGGTGCAAAGCACTGTGGATTGCCCCCAAAATGCTATTATGAATAAAGCTTTATAAATGTATCTTCATGCGTCTGGTCGTTTAGTCTAGTGGTAATACACTAGGTGTAGCAACTATAGGTCTCGAGTTTGAGACCGCTCAGAATCGCACTTTGAACTGTTGGGTGTCAAAACCCACAGACGCAATGTAAAGTGGTTGGGGGCAGGGCCCAACAAAGCAATGTAGTGTTGTCACATGTCCAGTTGGATGCTGCCTAGTGGTGTGACGTTAAAATACTATCTATCTATCTATTATTTAAATTATTTAATTATTTTGAAAGTAGTATAGGAACATGGATGAATCATTTCGTTGCATATGTCTTTGTTTTTGCAAGGCAAAGAGGTAAGTGGCCAATATCACGAAGATGTTGTTTTTCTATTCTGATCCCGTGTTGACAATTCATGTGTATTTTTTTTGTTTTGTTAAGGGTGATGCGTAACTTTTTTTTTTTGACGTTTAGATGTAGATTTTGAACATTATTTATTAGCATGTGTTTGTGTTGAATGGTTAAGTCCTTTGAGGTGTAGGGTTCGACTTAATTGAGTGCTTTACTAATATCAAATGTTCATACAAAGGGAATCTTGCGTGGCTACTCAAATTGTTCGTGTTGCCAATGAATAGAATCACGTTCCTTGTTTAGAATATCAATGTGATTCTCACAAGCTTGCAAATTGGCTTTCGCAACATCTACCTGCAATTGAAAAGCATCCACTGGCATAATTTGTAACAAAATGTCAGCTGTCTGGAGATACTCTCTCAACTCATTTGTATAAGCAATTGTTTCGAATATCTCGTGAACAATTGTGTAGCTACTTGTAGGGTGGGGTGAAGATAAAAGACCTTTAATCTTTTGATACAGGAAAGCTTGGATACATATGAGGATCTGTTGTCCATACTTGCATGAGGGTTTTTTGCAGCTATTTGGATTAGCCATGATTCTAAATACTTGAAATGCTTAGCACTATCATTTCATGATGCTTAGTGTAGTATATATTAAAAGAGATTGTCTTGAATTTATTTTTGTATTGTATATTAAAATATATTGATTGTTATAATTAGGTTGATTGGTTATGGGTGGTTCCAATCCGTTTTATTTAGTGTGGTCAGAAATATAACTTTTTAGTGTTAGATTCATTGACTATGTTTGCGATTGCCTTTTTAGTTTACAAAGGTAAGTTATTTTGATAATATATTGTTTACATCCCTTCGCATTAGAGATGCATAAAATGCACATGGCATTGTAGCAGCACTTGCGACCTTCTTGCTTCTAAACAATTATATTAGTATACATTGAAGATTAGTTCATCTATTGATTGCCATTGAGACGCAAAAGTCAAATTGGATGTAGTGCACATTATTTTAGACGGGCATATGTGAGATTTAAAGCAGTGTTGCTTTTCGCTTTGAATTTGTTGCTTCATTTAAAAGAATGGGATTGGAATGTAGAACTTAAAATTAGTCCAATGTGTTAGTACATCTTGGTGCCAAAGAAATCAAGCAAGATCGTTGTGTATATGCATTGTGAGCATTAATTGTACTTCTATAACATAATTCTAGCGTGACAATTCTTGGAAATGTGTATGTACAATATAGTCAAGCGAACTCCATTAGAGATTCCATCTCAACGTTATACAATATAGTAGAATAAGGTGCTAATTGTAGACTCTAGACATTTGGATAATGACAAAAAATCAAATAATAGTTTGGGTCTTCAACAAAGAATATATTCATGACATGTGGTCTAGGTATGTGTTGCCACGAGGCATTTCCAAATCCACCAACCGCATAGCCATTGAAAACAATTTCCAAAATCTAATTAATTGCCTTTTATCACCCAAGTCTTATAAAACTAGCGTTATACTTCTACTTTTGCATATTTGGCTAAGAAGATGAGATAGGTAACCTTTAGGCAGCATCGAGATGGTTACCATCATTCGTGTTATGTATAGAATGGACTTCAATAGTGCTAGTATTACTTGCAAATTCATAAATGTTGCGTGTACTTGACAACGTTGATGGATGTGATTGATCGAGGCAAGCGCTTGAATATGACATTGTGAAGAATGTTTTGAACGTGCTCTCCTCTTCCAAGAACTTGATGCAATATCATCTTCTGTACTCATATTGAGCTCAATATTATTGATGGATCTTGGACAAACATTTTGATCATGAGTAGCATCCAGGAAGTTTACATGGTCTTGCAAGCTGCAAAAGTATTAAACATTGCAAAGTGCGTGAAATCATGTATAGCATCCATGAAGTTTACATGGTCTTGAAAGCTGCAAAAGTATTGTTATGTGTATTTCCATCCACAACATGTTGTTCAGCACATTAGTGAACGTTCATATCAACATTCACGTCATGAATACCATTTGGTGATGCTACAAGAGGATGTTTGTGATGCTCCCTGAACATATACGGCGCTCCGGACGTATACATACGGGGACTTTCCCCTCCCACGGCAACCAATTCGCCATGAGCAGGGCCCTCCGTCTAAATCGGACAAGTTCGTGTTACCTACTCTATGTTTCTGCAGGCTGTGCATTGTCTTCCTTACCTTCAGCTGTGTTGGTTACGCTATTTCAACATGACCACCACATACTTCATCGAGAATAGCTTACAAGGAATCGAACAAATAATGTAGCTTTGCATTTAAAACCTGTTGTAACATAGTCTTTTGAAGTGAGGCCATGAGTGTTGCCAAATTCTAAAAAGAAAAAGGACGACCCAATGAAGAAATGAAAAGAAGGATTATTCTGACAAACCACTGAGCTTTTGTCAATCAACAAAAGCCTGTACATCGTGTCCATGTCTTCCATAGACTGCACCAAATTGGGGTTCTCCAAGCTAGGTAAGGTAAAATGTTTCAAACAAACTCTATTGCTCGAACACCTAATTGGGCTTCTCCACTTAAAATAAATTGTAATCGCTATTATCTTGTACTCTTCCAAATTTGGTAGAATTGTGGAAAAGTTTAAAATTGCTCTAGACTGCTTTTTGCTTTGTGGTTTGGTGTGGGCAAGGGGTTGGATGGGAATTTGTGGAGAGAGTCAAGAAAGGAAAAGATGGAATGTTTGTGGTGGCTTATAGCTTAATTCAAGTTATTTTTAATATCAAGGTGGGAATGCAACAACACTGCCATAGTCAGTAACTTTCAAACTTAAATGAGACACTTGAAAATATAGTTTCACAATGGAAAAGGAGAATCCATCTCAGAGCCTATTTTATAATCTATTACCACCTGAGTTTGTGTAACATCTATAACAAATTCTGATCGTATTGAACTCATCAGAACTGTGTACAAATTCTGATCATTGCATAATAAGTTTGTATACCACTGAAACAAATTATGATCTGATAGGGACTGAAAGCAACCTTCTTTATGCCGTGGTCGTCATGCAATTTTGCCCAGAGCATAGCGCTAACCCTAAAGCTAAACAGAATGTAATATCCCACAGATCTATTGAATTCAAACACCTTAGGAGCCGGTGTCCACTATGGTCTACTTGTGTGCGGACATGGAAAAATGGTCGCATGCTTGGTGGATTGATTACAAAGTTAATTGTGCATGCTTATGCCTCACCTCAATGTGCAAGAACAATGGCTAGCATATTGCTTAACTGTTGCATGCCTTTTATCAGAACTGCTGAATGGGCTCCACATCCTCTACATTTCTGTATGTAGAAGTAAAATCAATGCCTTTTTCAAGAACTGGTTGAATCAGCTTCAGATTAGAATCCTTATTATTGAAGTTGCCTATTGCTGCCAATGTTAGTTTGAGTTCTTGGCATGCACCCTGCAGCAGCAGTCCATGACTGCCGGATGCTACAAGGCTGCCATGCTCCTGATCACAAAACAAGAACAAGAGAAAGAAAAATATACAAAGAATGAAGGAAACGTGAGCTAATGAGGCTCTCCAAATTTGAGATCAAACCTGAGTACATCTGAAGAGGCTCCGGTCTAATATAGTGTAGACCGCAAATCTGAGCCGTACACTAACTAAATCTAATCCCTACACTTATGTTAACCTAATCATGCCAAGTGTCAGTCTGCCACCACTGACACCTAACATGTGCATGCACTTGACATGTGCATGCACAATGTTAACCACTAGGTGGTTAACAGCCAAGCTTTTACAGGTTGCATATAAGCAGGGAACATGATGCACAAGCAAAAAATTGCTTTTAACGCTTCATAAGGAGTTGAGTCATCCTGAAATGTGCCTGCAAGTTTAAGCCCTAAAAATTCAAACAAAAGGAAGAATGGCAAGCTTACTACAGGCTATCACACATCAAAGTAAGGAGACTGGATTTCACACAAGCAACGTGAAATCCATTCTCAATAGGATCCTTCAGTGAAGCAAGGAGATGCATGGTGCAGGATCCTGAAAGGTATTTAAGAAAGAAGTAACAATGCAAAGGTAGAATAGCATTTGATCAAATTCATACAGTAAAGCTTATGAACAAAGCATTCCGCATATCTCGATTTATCAAATGACATTCAATTTATCAAATGCGAAGGACAATAAAAATGCCCTCCATGGCGGAGGGGGTGAAATGGCTTGGGAACAGTTTGACAACCACGCATTACCACCCTATCATTCCCTCAAGGCTTATCATTCCAAAAGTACACATTAGAAGAAGAAGAAGGGCGTTTGTTGTCTCTATTGTGCATTAATCATTAAAAATATTATGTGATGAGACATGCCTCAGATCAATTTTCTCTTGGTTCCGCCCACATGCTATGTAGTCAAGTACATAACTACATAACCAAGAAATAACTACATAGCCAATATAAAAGAAATATCGTTTTTAAAATTTTGTCCAACATATATCCATCATATGCCCAACATTTATATATTCTTAACACTTTCCCATCATTGTTTTGCATATGTTGGCTAATATTTGTAGAACATTTTCTTTGACATTATATTTTTTACAACAAGTAATTGCCCAATATTTAATGCGTAACACTTATTAATATTTCGAGAACTATTTTTCAACATTGCGAACCATGATTGCATAACATATATGCAAGTAACATTTGTCAATGTTTGCTAAGTATTTGCCATGATCTACCCATTCATAGCTATCATTGAAAGTAAACCCAATCTAAGAAATAGCATTCTGCCATTTTCTACCCCTCCTCAATGCTAAAACTGCATTTCACAATCCTCCAAACGCATTGGACTTGCAAGCTTTTACCCATGTTTACGTATGTAGGTTTCACCAAAGGAACCAAAGGAACAACTAGAAGATGTGCCATGATATTGTAAATATGATTGTTATTGATAGGCCATGAAACTATTAAAGATGTTAGCTAATCTATTATTATTGCCATTCAGTCGATGGTAAGGAAGTTGAGAACCATCACCAAATTGCATCAATTGTTTTAATAATGCAATCCTCCACTAGCAGGGGTGCACAGGGCGCGGTTGTATGTTATATATCTGGTACTGGTACATATATTACAAGTCTTTGTACTATGAAGGAGTGTATCAAGTCGTCTGGTAGCTTGCTAAGAACTCAAAGTCAATGTTGTGCAAAGTCGACTAATTATTATAAAGGTTTTAAGTTAAAGTAAAATTCATAGTTATGGTGAACTCTCTGTCAACACCTAGTCAAACGTTGCGTCAATCTGCTACTTTACATCTACTCTCTAGATCCAACTTATTACATGAATTTGATATGCGAGAAGCCTCCAAAGTCAAACCTCTCACCTAGAATGTGAGCCAAAGACCGATCAAAGACTACATAATGTTCATTTAGACACGATATTTATTCACAACAGGATATGTATTATGAAAGTTTATGCAAAGTTAACCTTGCAAAGCTATGGGTGTAAGAATGCAAATTTGTTAATTTCTAAGTTCTTGAGCAAGGGGAGATAGAAATATTTTTCTTAGAACTCTCTCCTAGGTTAAAACTATCTAAGACACGAAACATCATAATACATTCATACTTCTGCTGGATTATGTGACAACCCTAATGTATATAGACATAGACATAGTAGTCTAAATCTATTCCACAAAACTCGTCCACGTATGAACTGATAATTTTGCATTAATTTTGAAGATCAAATGCACGACACAAACCCATATCATGACAATTATTCATGTTCTCAACGATGGGAGAGCGTATACGTCCTTTAGTCAAGAGTTTGTTAGGAAGTTTTATATTGTGAGGAGAGCTTTGTTAACTCGCAACAACTATAATCGTAGTTAAAAGGCAGGTTGTTAAGTCCTGAAGTGTAATCTAACTCTAAACTATGGAGTTTGTACTGTATCATATTTAGTTATTACATTAAGACAATGGTAGTTTATCCATTTAGAAGACTTTGGCATTATCTAAGTGTGTTAATGTATTGGGTAGTTAACACGAATGTATTTGAAGTGCGGTTAAATAGATGTGTGAAAATGTTGTCAACGTTTGCACGTGTATGCATATAGGCAAAGATGCTAGTAAGGGGTGGGCATAAGATTACACTGTACTTCGGTTAATGGCCTTGCAAGGACTATACTTTGGTTATTGCATTAGGACCATTAGAGAAAATATGGGGTCTAATATAGACACCCTAAAGGAAAATAAAATGAATTTTCCTTAACTTCCAATTATATATTTGTAGCAATTATAAGCATGCCACATGTGCTTAGGTCTATTGTCTCGTAAACTTTGATATGGGAATGTTACTCCGACAACTAGAGTCACTGCTCTCCGTCATGAGTGGAGATGCCAGCTATTTCAATTCCTTTAATGTCGCTTCTCAATCTGGACGGAAGCAAAGGTAACCATACCAGTGCCTCATACATCTAGCATTTGAATTTTTATTTTCTATTATCAAATCGTGATATCAATGATACTTCCGACATAGAAAGTACCATGTAATTGATGGGGTTCGTCAATTTTAAATTATTTGTGTTTTTTTGAAAGGATTTGAACGGATAACATCAGGATTTAGATTGCTCGCATTTTGCATTTTATACTGACCCTCATCAATCAAAAAGCTTAACTTTGCTCAGGCTGACAAAATCTATCCAACTTCCATCATCAAGATTGTTTAGGATGTAATACAGGGATAAATCAGGCTGACACACCGATTAATCCTACAAATTACCAAGTATATTAGGATGTGAAATAAAGACGCATTATGTAGAAATTTACTTAGACGAGCATACCGTGGTCTATGATAATGTGTCTATGATAATGCATGTAAATACACCATTTCTGAGTACAAACAGTCCTAAATAGCGGACAAATAGTCTAGCTTAAACACAGCCTGATGACAAGCAAGAGGCAATTTTCTTTATTCCTTGATAGGCGCATTGATTCATTTGTCTACAATATTCAGAAATTAATGCAAAGAATAAAATAAAGGAACACCCATAGGCAAGACAAAATTGAGTTCGACATATCTGCTAAATCAAATCCAGTTTTCAACAAACAAAGGATAATGCTACCATCATTACCTCTGTCATATAAGCACCCTTTACATAAATATTCCTCTCATCTGCTTCTCGAAGATTGTTAGCTAGCCTGCCTAAATACGAAGAAAATGCCATATGTAGAAATGGGCCAAGTCACACTACAACCAGTAGCTAAAAAATGCTCGCATAACATCTTTAGAGTAAGACGCACACCTTTGATTATGCTCATCAAGTACAACCGATCATACAGGATCTTTGACCTCCTGGATCCACACCTGATTTGAGTGTCACGAGTCCTACTGTCAGGTGCAATCTCTCCATTGCAATGTGTCTGATGTTGAAGCCCGCCAAATATTTGTAATGCAGATTGCATGAAAGAGGCAAACTCCGGAGGCAATTGCCTTGGTCCATCTTGTAGGCCAGATCTGCTTCTTGAAATGGCAAAACTAACGTTACCTTGCTGATTTTGTCTTCACTAGACAACTCATTACCAGATGGCCTCTTACAAACAGCCTGTGGGATGATATGTTGAGGATGTCCGCACTTTTTAAAGTACCTTTTCTGCAAGCCATCTGATCTCTGCACATCCTTGGGATACTAATGCTGCCATACAATTATTGCCTAGTTGCATGCCTTCTATATGGGAAGCACATTCTTGAGAGCCTTCTATATGGGAAGCAATTTGCTATGTTGACCTCTGACTTGTAATTGTGCAGTGGCACATGACTTCGTGCATATTTCCAGGCTCCTAAGCTTTATAAATGTATCTTCATAGACTGTCTAATATGAAATGCATGGCAAATTTCGTTTTGAATGCCAAAAAAAAAAAGATTTCATAGAATTTGAGGCCATTCAGGCCTCATCTCCAAATAAAGATCAACTTAAAAGAAGTACTTGCAATAGAGCCAGATATGTAATAGAGATCCCAGTTCACAAAATAAATAAGAAACGTATATGCAAAATAAAAACCACCAGATACTGGGATAGGGACATGCAAGAAAAATTGGTTGCCTCCAATGCCTAGAACTGCTTGGATTTCAACTGATAGGCATCACCAGATTTCATAGGTTAGATCTTTGCCACTTTTCAGAAAAGGATTAAGTCATACGTAATCAGTTCTCTACCTACACAAATAATAAAAAAACGTTATGAAGATAGGAAAGGAGGTCAGCTCCTTCTCGTTCTTTCACAAAGTCATCTGATCAATTTCGGGCAACAACCAAAACCAGGCATGCCATGCTCCACGGCCAGTTTAATTCTGCATGCAGCCATGGTAGATCGGAGGATACTGGATCTCACATTTTCTGTATAAATAAAGAGTTTGAATACACATGCTTGCACTTGTGCTGGAATCATACTTAAAAAGAAAGCATCCTTCTTGTGCTCAGGAACTTCTTATTCACATGCAAATTCTGCCGCTACGATAGAAAAATGAAGCTAGACCGTAGTTTTGTAAGGCTGCAATAACAACCGGCGAATTAACCTGCAACGACACAGTCATAATCAAACGATCTTTCTAGAAAGAGCTCAGAAATCTTGATGTAATGCAAAATCGGCCAGTACCTCCATGAAAAATAAACCCCTGCCATAAAACGGAAAATTGGATCTACATATTGACATTTATGCATAGATCAAAACAGAACGCTTAAATGAATTACCCAACAACAGGAAAGTTACAGCCATGGAGTCTAAAGCTAACCTACCCAAGTTCAATTTCCGATTTTCCTTGTTCCCCAGCTACACCAGCTTGACGACCAGCTTGGCATATCTCTAGCTAGACCAAGAAGTACACAACAAGCAAGTGCACATATATGTAATCGAAACCTGCGGAGGCGTAAATCGCTTTTTAGATAAGGCAAGTGTAATAAAACCCTAATGCCATTGTTAGCCTGCACTGCCTTACGGGCATAACAGTAGCCTTGCTCCATAAATGCTGCAAGCCCAGCACCCCCGGATCCTGCCCAAGGAAAATCCGTGCATCCCCAACCAATGTACACGATGGGAATGCTAACAGCTTGCATTGACCAGACACATAGCCATGGCGTAAATGGCAATGTCTGCATCAGATGGGATTACCATTAATTTGTTGCCAAGAAAGGTGGGGAGAAATGAACATGGCTGTGCCTAGCAGTGAAATGCTGATAATGGCATATATACGACGAAGATTTTTAGTTGCCTTTGGAAAGAAAAACAATCCCTTCCGGTGCGAAATATCCCAATGTGCCTGCTGTGATAGTTGTTTCAGGACTAGAGTTATGTTCCACAAGACACGCAAGTCCAAAATCTCCTAGCCTTGCATTGAAACTGGCATCAAGCATGATGTTACTAGTCTTCACATCCCTGTACACTACTAGTTGATCCCATTCTGAATGCAAAAACCAAGTGCAGCAGCAACTCCTGATACAATCTTGAATCTGATGGGCCAAGTTAGTATATTACTGTTTTTGCAGAACAGGTGCCTATCCAGGCTGCCATTAGGCATAAAATCATAAACTAAAAGCACCTCTCCTCTCTCCTGGCACCAACCTTGAAGTTGTACCAAGTTGCGATGGCGAAGTCTTCCTATAATTGATAATTCTGAAACAAATTCACTCTTTCCTTGCTTGCTTCCCTCTCCTCTTTTTACTGCAACTATAAGGTCAGAATTGGGCATGATGCCCTTATAGACACTGCCAAATGCCCCATGCCCAAGTATTCTGCTAGGGGTAAAGCCCTTGGTGGCCAGGCAGAGATCTTTATAGGTGAACTTCTGAGGACCTTGAACCATATCTGAACGAAATGAGCTAGTTCTTCTAAGGCATTTCCACTTTTTCCAGCTCCACCAAAGCAGCATGACAAGCACTATAGCTACAACAAATGCAGAACTAATCGAAATGCCAAAAAAGGGGCCAGGATCCAGGCAAGTGATATCTCTACAATGGCTTTTTCCTACAATAGCCTCTGAAGGAGCTGGAGCAGAGGGAGAAGAAGATGAACTGAGAGCAGCAACATGGTTAGATTTAGGGCTTCCAGAAGTTGAGAAGCTCCAAGAATGAACAGAATGCATCTCTACATTACCTCCAGTGGCAGCTGAGAATCCAACATACACGTACTCATTGAACAGGCTACCCAGATTTATGGGACTTAGAGAAAGAAGACGCTTTTGAGGTTTCTGGGTTGAATAGCTTAAGCTTACCTCTAGTTCTTGCCTTGAACTATCGTAGTCAATCCGTGCTGTGATAGGAAGTCCACTCTTAAGCTCAATCCCTTGTGATCCTGCATCTGCATATTGCAGAGATTCCATGCTGTTCACATCAACCCCATGTTACATTCCAATAAAAAAATAGTTTGTTTTAAAAATAAAAAACCCAAAGATAAATTCTAAAAAAAGGAATCTCTAGCCCAAAGGTTAAAAAAACCAATAGTTTTTCACAAAAAAAAACGAGTTTCCGATCGCCGGAAAAATAATTTGGCGTCCAAAACACGGAAAACCTTAGCGTATATTCATACGCAAAAAAACCAAAAAGTTTTTCACCGCCGGAAAAATAATCAGTAATGACGGCCGTCAGATTATCAGATATACCCCTGATATGCCAGAATATGCCAAAACCAACCCTCCCCCTAACGAATTGCCCCCTTAACAAGGGCAATCCAAAAAGAAGACATAAAACAACTTTCGGAGAAGGTTCTCTCATCTTTGGAGCCCATGCTTATCCCTTTTACTTCAACGATCCTGTATCTCTATGGACTTAGCTTTCCATATGGCCCTAGCCACTGCATTTTTTTACAGCTTCTGTTTTCCTGGACATTTGTTGCATGGGTCACCTGGCAATCTTGGCATGTAAATGCTGAGCTGTTTTATTTTATGAAGGAATAAATAAACAGCATGTTAAACAACAATGCCAATGATAAAAGCTAGAGAAATTATTGCTAGCTTTTTGTGTAAGTGTTATTCTGCATAATTATATGCACATTCCTTCTTGGCTTGCATCTCCACTTCCCATGGGTTGATGAGCATATAGAAATATCTTCTAATTGAGAGCATGCTCTTCTAACACTGATAGTTTTTTTATTGTAAAACAACGATTTCACCAACATTACCAAAGCAATTGTGCAAATAACACATTTGTAAGCTAACAAAACATCCGTAAATGTTACCTTTTGCTGCAACATTGCATAGGCTGCAGCTGACTTTACCCGCGACAAGTGTGCTAGGATGTGGTGCAAATTTTCCACAAGCCATGATCTGTTTTGCTAGAAACAGCTCTGTAAATCCCAGATTAAGATTATTTTAAGGTCATTCTTTAATATTTATGTCTTCTAAAGTAAAGCAGCAATTTGTAGCCTGTATCTCTATGAACTTAGCTTTCCATATGCCCCTAGCCACTGCATTTTTTTACAGCTTCTGTTTTTCTGGACATTCTTGCATGGGTCACCAGGCAATCTTGGCATGTAAATGCTGAGCTGTTTTATTTTATGAATAAACAGCATGTTAAACAACAATTCCAATGATAAAAGCTAGAGAAATTATTGCTAGCTTTTTGTGTAGAAGTTATTCTGCATAATTATATACATATTCCTTCTTGGCTTGCATCTCCACTTCCCATAGGTTGATGAGCATATAGAAATATCTTCTACCTATATGGGCAGACTCTCTACCAATTTCTTATTTATATTGCTAGGTTCAAAATACTTGTTGCACAGCATATCATTTTTGGCATTAACTGGCTGGAATGATGGGCAAACATTTGCCTGCTCATACCTCTAGAAGTCAGGGCCTTGTCAAAATACTATGTGATTCCTAGGGTGGGCTACATTCTTGTTGAAGGGCAATATTTCAATTCAACAAAGTAATGTCTATAGTCCAAACAAAATATGCAACTCATAAGAACACTGACATGAAAACAAACTCACCTTCAACTGAACTGTGCAGACCAGATATTGTTTATGATATGTTGTTGCCGCTCCTGAAAGTTATATGGTTACCCTCAAAGAAGATGGCCCCAAAATATCCTTCCTTTCTTCAAGCCTTCACACATCGTTTTCCCATGTCAAAAGATGCTAGGGTCTTCTGAAGCATTCAGGACATATATCATAGGCTATAACCCAGTACATTAATATTTTACAGCACATGACAACGGTCTAAGAGAACTTCACTTCAGCAGACAAACTATGCATTCCGCTTCCAAGGGCTGCTTTGAATAGCATGTAATTGTGAGGGAACTGTCCATGTTGACAAATAATGATCTAAATGTTGGAGCGCCAATTTTCTTGGAACTTTTGTCCTCTAGTGCATTTTTCTGTTAAGCTTTGCTTCTTGCTCGGATTTTGAAAATTTTGCCCTTCTAGCTCTTCATTCAATCGAGATTTGTGCTAGCCCTGTAGGGGCTAGCAATTTGAGCCTCCTGCCATATGAATCCTCTCCAAATTATCTACAAATGGACATTAAAATCTTTGTAATTTTACAGGATAATGGCAGATTAACTTGCGGATATCTGTGTGGATCTGCAACTTGCCTCTGGCAATCTTTGATAACACATCAACTCTTCCCGGAGGAAAATTTTCATCTGGAATACACATTTGTTCCAAGCTGTGAAGAATTTGAAATCGAAATCATTCATTCTTGGCTAGAAGAATTCATTGGAAACAAAAATACTGAAGCAACTGCTATTCTAAGAGTAAATTGTGATTGGACAGATTCAAAATTGACAGTTAAATTGTATTCCGAGACAGATCAAGGGCAATGAAGAGTGCTTTCCTGAATTCTTAGTGATTGAGTTGATTTCCTTTCAATCTCCCTCTCCTTTGATCTTCCTTTTCCCCTCTTCCCTTTCAAATTTTTCGCTCCCTCCTTTTACTTCCTTCTCACGTGTCTCTGTTTTCTTCCCCTGATCTTTTTAATGGATAATCTAGCCAATTTTAGCCCTAAATTCCTAGCTTTTCTTCACGATTTTGCTCAGCTTGAAGACTCTGAGCGCTCTCCCTTGCTTCACCAGTTAAGTCTTTACCAAGAAAATCCAAAAAAATGTATGCTCTTTGGTGATTTTGCTAACCTCCTATCTTCTGATCAGATCATGCACCCTAGAACTCACAAGGTGCCAGTCTGGGATAATCTCTCCAAGGACCCGGATCTTTATGGTCGTCTTCCAATTCTGCACCCAAACACTCAGATCCCATTGCCTTATGGGGTGCCAAAACCAGTAAGAAGTGTCCTCTCAGACAAAGCTTTGGATCAAGCCTTATTGGAGACCCGATCTCCTGATGGAAGCAAGCAACCACTCTATCATGGTATTTCTTTAAATCTTCCCTCTGTTCATGAAAAGATGTCAATTCTTAAAGATACTGCTATTCTAGTTAAGGTCAACAAGTCTGGCATTAACCTAGGAAAGCTTTGGAATTTCTGCCAAAAGCTCCAAAAAGGTGTTCTTATCAAAGCTATTTACTGGCTAAATTATCCATTCATCATGATTGAGTGTGAAAATAAAAGATCTGCAAATTTCTTTCTGAACCATGGTCCTCTGGTATTTGAAAATTATCAAATCTCATTTCTTAAATGGAATCCCAGACTTGAAACCAAATCTTTTGACTCTTTATGCATTGCTTCTACTACTTTGCATGGCTTGAATCCTATTTACTGGAATGAAGATTGTTTCAGATCTTTATTTAATTCCATTGGCACCTACATTTCTACTGAATATTACCCCACGAAGACCACCCTCCTGTGCCTTTATCCAACTTGACCTTTCCAAAGATATCCCAACTCAAATTCCTTTCCTTGATGCTTTTGGACAGAAGTCAACTCTATCACTAAGGTGGTCAGGTCTGCCTCCTCAATGTCAAACATGTCAGAACAGGCATTTTTGGTATGATGTTTGCAGTTCAGGCTCTAAGAATCAGATGACCATACCAACATATTCAATTCCATTAAAGGGTATGAGTCAAGCTGAAAAAGTTGAGTCCTTACATGAAACAATAGCATCCAGAAATGCTATGCCTCGAGACAGAAATGAAACAGCTGGGATGACACTATTAGATAATGCTTCAAATGCAAAGGATTATAATGATTTCAGCTGGAAAAGAGTCAATGGTTCTCAAAGGAGAATCCACAAGAACAGAATGGAAAAGGAGAAGTTAAAGCAAAATCATGACCATCAAAATTTTGCAACATTTTCAAGTGATAGTGCTTTGACAGGAATGTTTAAAAAGCCTGCAGAAATAAAGGTGATTCAGAAGTATGGTGAATACATTGGAAAAGGGAAAGCCCCCATGGATCAGTCAGCAGCATCAACAGAAGGTCTGCATTCAACTCTGGATAGAATTATTCAAGATGCAAAAATCTTAAATAATTCCAAACTGTCTTCAAAAGTGGATTTTCAAAAAAGCAGTAAGGGAGATCTATTAATTAGGGAAAGCCATGCAAATAAGTCCCAACTTCTGGGTTCTGCAAAAACTCAAGATAAACAATTGGAGAAACAAGAGATTTCTAAATCTCTACAAAGGCAAACACAAGTAGTGGATAAATGTAAGAATTCTGCATCAACTCTTCCCCAACACGACCTGGACAAAGGGGAAAAAATATCTCCATTAGGGATTTCAAATGAACCTGATCAAGATAACATGGTTCTCTGCTCCAATCAGTTTCAGGTACTTGCAGATTTAAATACTAACATTGATGATCAAATGTTGTCTCCGGAAAATCATGACACCCCTCGCTTCCCTTCATGTTACTCCATCATTTCCTTTTCGCCATGGTCCCATACCCCCAATCTCCATGTTCCTTTCCTCCACCTCAGCCCCATCCTCTGATTGATTTTGGAATATCCACCCCCCCCAGTGAACCTAAAGAGACAATCTATCTCAGCAGATGTAGAGCAACAAATGGCCATACTGCAGGAAGGGCTAGTTTGCATGAACTCAACTCATATTGGCACTGAGGCTCAGGATGTTGGAAAGATTGACTGCTTCTCAGGCTGCTTCTCAGAGAATGCAATGGTATTAGATACTCCAGAAAGAGATCAGGTTCAAGTTGTCTCTGAAACTCCTCCAAGTCTTAGTCCTGAGATCTGCATCAACCATCAAACCTCTCTTATGGATTCTCAAATGCCCAGGCAAGTACCTTTTCATAATTCAGCTAAGAAATGCTTGTTTGATAATTCAGTAAATAGGATGTTTGAGTTTATACCAGGGGGTGCTTCTGATAGTGAGAGTGAGAAAGATCTAGATTCTAATAAAGAAAATCTAGGAGATAATACTTGGGGAGATGATGAGCTCTTGAGAGACTCTCTCTGTAAGGCTAAGCCCCTTCCCAAAACTGTGCTAAAATTGGTGGATGCCAATACCCCTGCCAATAATACTCGAAGTAAAAAATCTAAACAGAGAAATAAAAAGGCTGGCAAAAATTTAGGGAGATCCTCATAACTTCCCTCCATCCATCTCTTATCTCATCTTTAAATGAAGATTCTTAGTTGGAATCTAAGAGGTATTAAAGGACCTTTGAAAAAGAAGGAGGGTCATTGCTCAAATTAGACGATTATGATGCTTGACATTATAATGCTTCGTGGAGCTCAAACTACCTAAGTTTGAAGCTTCTAATTTGGGAGACTGGATTTTCCTGTGCTCCTCATCAACTGGATTGAAGCTAATGGTACTAAAGGTGGAATGGCCATCATTTGGAAAAACCCGCATCATGTCTCCCTACCGCAATAGTCTCTCTAAAATGTGGCGTCATCACTTTCTCTGTGGAACAACACATCCTTTGGTGTTATAAATGTGTATGCCTCCACCTGTCCAAAGGAGAGGGAAAATCTTTGGCCTAATATTAGCTCCTGGATCACTCAAAATTCCTCTGTTGACTGGATTCTAGCAGGAGACTTTAATAATACCCCTACTTGGGATATGAAATTGGGAAATAAAATCAATATGTGCACGTGGCGAGAAAGGGGAGATGGAATAATCTTATCTCTGATTCATCTCTCATTCACATTCCTTCTTCTACCTCTGTTTATAGTTGGTCTAATAAACAAAAAAATCTTGATAGAGTGTTCTGTGCCTTGGATAGATTTTATGTCTCGAATCCAAACTCTGATTTTTGGGATAATTGCTATGTCATAAGTGATGAAGGCACTTCAATCTCGGACCATCAGCCCCAATTTCTCTGTACCAAGCATTTGCTTAATCCCCCAAGGGAGAGAAATATCCCCTTCAAATTTAATTGTTCTCTCCTTCAAAACAACTCTTTTCATGAAGAGTTCTCTAATTTCTACAGGTCCCTTGGCTCTATGCTTCCTAATACTTCCATGAAAAATTTCTATTCCAAAATAAAAAAGGCTAAAGAGTGGATAAAGGTTTGGGCAAAAAACAAAAATAAGACCAAAATTCAGGAAAAAGAAAATCTTCTCCATAAGATGAAAGATGTGAGATCCCTGCTGCAAATTGACCCTTATAATTCTAGTCTTCACATAGCAGAGGAATTAATTGAGAGGTATCTTAAATCCATAGAGGAAAAGGAGGCTAGATTCTCTGCTATAAAATGTAAAATCAAATACAATAGTGAGATTGACCATGGGAGCTCTAAATTTTTCTTCTGAGTTGCAAAGTCCAGACTTCTCAAGAACTCCATAAGTCATGTAATTAATGACTCTGGCACTTCCCTCAGTTCGAGTCATGAGATCAAGAAGTATTTTTATGACAGTTACTCTATGCTTTTTCGGGGAATGATCTCACCACCAATCGATATTATTAACAGAGATAAATTTCTGGCTAGGTTGGACTCCATTCTTCCAAATACTATTGATTCTATGGATATCTCTCTAACTGCAGTTCCTGGGGAGGAGGAAATTCTTAAAACCCTTTTGAGCTTCTCCAAGAACAAATCTCCTGGCCCTGATGGTTTCCCCCCAGAATTCTATTCTCAATTCTGGGACATTATGAAATCTGATATTATTGGCTTTGTACATGGATTTTGGAATTCTGAGCATTTGCACTCCTCCATTTCTGTTGGTTTCATTACTCTTGTGCCAAAGGTAGATAATCCTACTTCCTTCAATGAATGGAGACCAATCTCTCTCACCAATTCTTCTTACAAACTCTGTGCCAAAATTATTGCAAGAAGAATCCAGGCTTTTCTCCAGAAAAATATAAGTATCAACCAATCTGCATTTCTTCCAAACAGATTTATCCTAGATAATTATATTAGTGCTATGGAAGGATTGCATTGGAATAGGATCTCCCATCAATCTTGCATTCTGCTCAAATTAGATTTCAAGAGAGCTTTTGATACTGTCAGTTGGGATTTCATTGACATTGCTCTCAAAAAAATGGGGTTTCACTCTAAGCTCATATCTCTTATTCATGGTCTAAATTCCATGTCCAACTCTGCTGTCCTGATCAATGGATCTCCTTCAAATTTCTTCCCCTTGGCAAGAGGTGTTAGACAAGGTTGCCCATTGGCCCCTTACCTTTTTCTCATTATTGCTGAAATGCTCACGAGATGTGTTCTCCATATGCAAAATTCTGGACTGTTAACTGGTTTATCTCTTCCCAATAACTTGGATATGCTTACAATTTCTCAGTATGCTGATGACACTTTTGTATTCTTGGATTCCAATCCCAATAATATCAATACCTTTCTAGATCTTCTCAAGGAGTTCTCTGCAGCATCAGGTGTTCATCTCAATATTGATAAAAGTAAGATCATAGGTGATGTCACTTTCCTTATATTTGTGATATTCAAGTTCTCAATCCTAATCAAGCTTCCAAATTATTAGGTATGCCTCTCTCTCTAAGTCCAAACTTAAAGGGCCTTTGGGATCCTATCCCCGCAAAAAATCAAAAAGGAAAGCCCGAATAATTATAGGAATTGCCTATCTTTTGCGGGGAGGACAATCATTGCAAACTCGGTTTTAGCTTCATCTCATGTATACTTTTCTTTACCTCTAATTGCTCCTAAATCAATTTACTCGAAATGGAAAAGGTTATTAGAAATTTCATCCGAATGGTTCACATTTGGTTAATTGGAATTACGTCTCCAGGCCTAAAAATTTGGGGGTCTTGGCTATAAACATCTTCATCTTCAGGCTTGTTCTCCAGCGGAAATATATTTGGAGAACTATCATGGGAAATAATTCTCTTGCATCTCGGTTCATCGAAAATTGGCTTAATTGCTCCCACCCTCACCGACATTCCTCTATTAAGCATTCCCTTCCTCAATCTGCTTTTGTGGACATTCACCCTGCCCTAATACTTCTCCTCCTGAGAAATCTAATAATGGCCTCGAATAAAATTCATCCTGTGCTTCTGAGAGATAATGTTCTTCAAGCCACTATGAATACTGATCTTTTTTGGTCACCAATCTTCTTTGATCAGTATGGCCATTAAGCATCCTAAGATTTATAGAAAATGGTCTAATAAAGGGATCACTGCTATAAAAGATCTTTACAGATAATAATACCTTCAAAACTTGGACTTCTCTCAAGATTTTCTAAGGGGTACCTCTAGTGATAAGAAGCTTTTTTGCATTTTAAGAATATCTTGTCTTCCTTCAATAATTTTGGTGACTACAGTACATCTCTTGGTTGCTCTATAAATGGAAAACATGCTTACAGGGTCAAAGAAATTTATACCTTGATTAATGTGACTGATACTCCACTAAAGGCTTTGCAGAAATGGTCATTAGATCAAGCTCAAGTTCACTCTCTTTTTGAAAATGTTTGGAAGTCATTTTGTACTCCTAAAATTTGCTTCTTCATTTGGTTGATTGCCCATAAAAGTCTGACAAACTTGGTTTCTCTATCTAGAAGATGCAATGTAATTCCATTATGTAACTCTGGATGTCTTCGGGAAGAGGATCTACAAAGATATTTTCCTTTATCCCAAAAGCGAGACCTTTTCTCGGACTTGGTTCCTAAATAAGCTTGGCTCATATTTGAAAAATAGAAATATCAGTAATATTATTCAATTTCTTCAGCAAGGTGACATCTTTGCAAACACTCTTGTGCACACTGCCTTGTGGAATATTTGGAAATCCAGAAATAGGGTTCTTTATGCATCTAAACCTCTCTCCATTTTCTGGATCAAAATGCACTTCCAATTAGATATTGAAGCTATTGCAACGTGCCACAAAAGATCTGGTGACAGTTATAATACTTGCTGGAATTCTATTGGGCTATTCAGGGGCCACTTTGATTTGTTTGTATCCTCTCTCAATGTTATTGATTCTAATGCTCCATATTCTGACTGTGACAGAATACTTAATATTTCTCAAGGGTGAAGGTGCCACAAAGCTGGACACAGATGTTGACAGTTATGAGTTAGCCATGTATCAGAGTCAACAAGTTGGGAAGAAATTAACATTGAAACAACCGTGGATGATCGACCAGATGATTTTTTGAATGAGGTAGAAAGTGCTAGAACAAGAGAAGCAGTATGGGCAGAAATATATACTCGAGAGTTTATGCAGATGCACATCTTGTTTGAATTCTTGTTCAACACCCATTTCAAGATGACAGCTTCGGTTGAGATGATTCAGGGAAATGTACTACAGCCACAAACTATTGACAGACTTGTATGGTACACTTCTTCTTCTGATGGGGAGGGAAAGTTTGACAAAGTTACTGGTGCAAAATGATAAAGGACAAGGCAGTTACATCTTGGGTTCTACAGCAGAGTTTTACCAGCACTACAATGAATGGTTTAACAACAACCTTGGCAGCCAAATCTGAACCTCTGATTCCCCACTACAGCCTTCCATTTCATTTTACATATCCTATCATTCCTATCATCCAAGTTCATCTCTATGATTTCCAGAAAACAGCTCTTGTGAAATCATGGTTGGTTTTTTGTTTGCTTTTACAGGAAATTAAGAGCAGGAACTTGAAGACTTTTCACTGCAAACGACACCCCAAGGAGTAGAACTACACTCAACTTCTCTAAGTTCACTATTGGATTATATTACTTTACTTATCTACTGCTACCTCTATTTGCATATTATTTTCACTACTTCTACTTGATGCTCATAAAGAGTATCAATTTTCTCCAATTGTCATACCTGTTAGGTGGACAAAAGGATTGTATGGCTTTATCTAATTAATGGAAAAATCTACCCTTACTCTCAAAAAAAAAAAAAAAACTGTCCATGTTTCCATTCTAAGTTCAACAACTTCCCATCACGGACGTTGTTTCTGTTCGGCACAATATAAATTAGCTGCTTCATACATTTGACATCACTAAGCGCTTGCTCAAAATCTAAATATACAAGTCATTTGAGTATACTCCACAGACACCAACCTATATGTGCAACTAAAACTTGGGATCACAAGTCCAAGGCTCAATTGTACACGACAATCAGTTGCCATGCTTAAAGATATATTTTTATTGTCCTGGAGTCCCTGCTTTAGCTCCATACTATTTTTGCACAGGAAACATTAAGTCACGGAACTTATGATAAGACTGCAACAGAAGAAAATGCAAATAATACCATAAATCTATATTTTCCTTCATATTAGTGCAAAAGGCCAGCTCCATTTGCCTTTCTTTTCCTAAACTTCTCGATCCTTTTAAACATGGCCCTCTTTCTTCCAAAAAATCTGGCTGGAAACTGCACATGCATACCATAACCATTGTAAAAGCAAGCACTGCATAGAATGTGACAAAATAGTCTACAAGGGTGCACTTTTTCTAAAAGGGGCCTAAATCAATGTATAAGCCCACCTTTGTTGTAAAGTCCCACAGTTATGCATTGGTAATAATCCCTCCAGTCTAAACGTAGTTTTGTTGCTGCAGACAGGATTGATTCAATTTTCAATAATTGACAAAATGTGGTGTATTTATTAAATATGAAAATAAATTAAGATCGAAGCATGACCAATATGCAATGAAGATTGAATTTTTACAGCCAGCACAGTGGTCCAGATAATACAATATTTATTATACAATATACTGCTGGTGACCTGAGGTTAGTTACAAAAGACGCATCTATGATCGCGTTTCCTGGCAAGAAATTCTTTACACGCATCGACGTTGTACTCTCTCCTGTCCTCATATTTGAATCAAAGTGCCCATTTAACTACTGCACAGAATAGAAGTAATAAGCAACTAAGCAAATAAGGTAAATTGGAGCACTTCAGAACTACATTCATTCATAGGTTTTACAAATGAGCAGTACAGTAAAGAATCGGATGTGCAGAAGAACAGGAACATCAACAGCCTGAAGCTAACTTCTGGGATCGAATGATGATATCATATAAGTATTGTTCCTTTCCCACCAATCTGCAACCTAGACATGCTGAGAAACAAACTAATAACATGACCAGGCCATAAGACCTTAGACACAACATTATTCTATGCAGCTGCAGTGCTTTACAAGGATGACAAAAATAATGGACCATCAAACTGTCTTTGCGTAATGGCTTCCCAAATGTTGGGGACTCCTAATTGGAAACAAAGAGATGTTGCAGTCCTAATCTCTACAGACTCCTAGGCACTCAACACTGGAACATTTTTAGACAAAAATCTGCCGACGGGTTCAACAAAATCGACAATACCCAATTGAAAATTTTATCTGGGTTTAACATTTAGATAAAAACAGAGCCTTTACCATAGTATGGCAGGACATGATCGGCAATAAAATCTTCAATCTGCTGAATACAACGGCCGGAAGCAGTATAATCTGCATAGGTAAGAATTCGAGAACCAAAAGGAGTATGAAGCTGAACATCCGTGCCAACAATTTAAGATCGGAGCCAAGAAAAACGACATTCTTCAACACAATCTTCTGGATTTTTTTCCTCTTTAAAAACCAATTCCGGGACCAAGCCATATTTTAAAACGGCATATCTTCGAGGCTGAATCGGCTGATGGATAAAATGTGATGACCCCTGGGCTTGCATCCGAATGGAGAGAGTTAGTCCATGATCTCTAGAGTTAGTCCATGATCTCATACTGAGAGCATATGAGAAGATATAAATGACATCACAGGACAATGCCAAAAGCTGGACCTATCAGAAGATATTGTGTACAGCTAGGTTCCCAAAAATTTAAAGCATGTGGTGATCCAATGAACTTATTGCCGTCATGCATTGTTGTTATAGTGGTTAAAATTAGGATGTTGTTGATTGTTATAACAGCATTCAAAAATAAGATTATCTTTATTGTTGTGAAGGTGATGTGCATTCAACTGGACAAATGGTGGTGCTCTGCATTTCACAAAAGATGCCCCCCTTATTTGTGCCTTGCCATTCTTGGATATGCAATATCATGCTTTGCAATGTCATGGACCTTGGGCAAAGGCAATTGGACAAATGAGTTTGATCTACAATGAGCTCTTTGCTTTTCACAAAAAATGCATTGCTTTTGTGAAAATGCATTTTTGTAAAAATTACATTTTTGTGAGCAATGTAAAAATGCAATGCATTTTTAAAGGCTTTTTCATTGTTGAACTTCGTAGATGTATTGATTAAGTGTTCATCATATACAAATCACTATCAGATAGAATTTTGATATGTTAAAGTGCATATTGATCTAGATCGAAGAAAACTTTCATTTGATATAAAGTGATTCATAAAGAATGTTTTCAGTTTATTTGCCGCTTCATCAATTCATTATGTGTGAAGCCATCTAACTTGATGTTGTTATCAAGGATGACTACTATGAATAATAATTCTCCTCTCATCTTTCCTAAAAATCCTATGAGACATATGACGACTCAAGGTTGGTGTTACTGGAATTTTTGAAGGTGCTTAGATTTGCATCAAAATGTTTTCTCTGCTAAGCTTATAACTTGCAAACACTTCCTAAGAAGCTTACTGGAAATTTTGGGTCACCATCTAAAGATGAGAGAATACAAAATATTAACCAAGATATACATATATGCATGCGTATTGAATACTGAATGACTGCAATAACAATATCACCCAAAATATGAAGAATGTTTTGACATTGATGCATAGTAGTTTTGTCGGCCCAATGATGTAATTTAAATTGTAGCTAGGTTTAACAAGTAGACCATAGAAATAACACCCTGTACCCAGTAAGTTCCATCCTTACCCCAAAGGGGTTGCCCAGTTGTGCATGCAACCATGCTCGGACTTCTACTACCTGCAATAACCATTCTTGTTTTAAAACTGACATATGAGTACCAAGGAAATAAAAAATCAAGATGCAACCTTTTTCTTGTGAAATGCTAGGCCAGAAGAACTTTGAGGAGAGTACTTATCAGCCCAAATTGTTCCCGGAACACCACATAGGTCAGGATCACCTGAGAGGTGGGTAAAAATGATCAATTGCAGTCCTTATTACACCTGATTTGTTTTTCAACATTCAGAATCCTTTTAAGCATCCAGATGGTCACTCTAACAATTATATGGCAAGGAGAAGATAATCAAACTGGGTATATGATTATGTACTTCAACATGTGTCTGTTGGAAAAACCATTTTCAATGATCTGTTCATGCAACCTTCTCAATTCCTCTATGCTGCTTTATCCTTTTAAAATTCTAAGTAAAGTAACTTTGGTAGGCTTTATGCCTTCAACCTGCATGCTGTTGCAACATTCTCGAGCAAGAGAGCTTTGACCATGCTGAGCATACCCCTCATGTCGCAGTGCCCCATGAGACTGCATTTTGGTTCAAAGGTCCATCCAAGACACGGTGTGCTTCGTTTAAGCTCCCATTTCACTCCCACTTCTAGCATACATATCAATAAAGAACAGTGTCATGTGGTGCTTGGAGCCACCGGCCTTGCTCCATGCTAACTATGCTGCCACATGCATGTAACAAACTTGCTGCATATTGACAGCTTATTTCCCCCAATGATGCAAAGATATCTTTGAGGAACGTGGTGGTGGCTTCAAAAGCGCCAACGCATTTTGTAGAAGTTTTTAGATTATTTTGATCACATTCTAACACTGGGAGATGGCAAGAACCTGGTTATCAGAATGTAAGGGATCCTTGAAACAAAAGACACCTTATGAATGGAGTGTGATGTTTCACATTTCTTTGTTGCCTAGCAAGCAGGGAAATCAGCAGACAGGTATTTATTGGATTGGATCCTCCCTACTGTCCGTAGTGTGGACTGCATCATGAGTTGACCACTCTTAAAACTTAATTAGGCGCACCTAGACAAATAAATAAATGAACTTAATCAAAGCATCAAGTGTGTGACCATGATCCATCTCCATGCTCGGAATATTGGTGCCGTTTCTGAGGATGTGGACTAACTTTCTGTTGTTGATCTTATGTTATATTGCATGTTGTTGCTTGAATGTCTTGCAACACCCATGCAGAGAATTGAGGTAGCCTTGTGCTAGTTGCAGACTTCAGATTACTAAGCCTCTCAGAATTTTCGTTGATGCCCCAAAGATCCCAGCCTAACATGACCGCATGTACAAGTCCGAACTCTTTGGATAGCAACTATGTGTAGAATCGGATGATCTCCCATTTTTCATGCGAGAGCTCTTTGAGGCGGCGTTGGCGCCTCCTTGGCATTAGCATGATATTTCTTACCATGACCATTATCAAAGGCTCCAATTTTTGTGTATCAAGCATTCGCTCTAATTATTCGCTCAACATTTGTGTCGGACCTAGAACATCCTTTTGTGACTAATCTTCTAAGGAACTAATACACAAGTTCCCTTCAATCGCATAAGATTTCAACCTCAAAAGACAAATGAAAGCATTTCATTTTTTTTTAATGTTGCCACAGTTTTGTAAACATAGCAAACTCAATTTCAATTCATGATGTCCTCATTAAATTCCATTTTCACAATCAGAATTTACATGTGCACAAGGAGATCAGAGATTGCAAGGACATACCTCATTTTCAACTTTATCCAGCAACCTGGAAAATATAGCAGCAAACATGCATTATTAAATATGTAATAGAGCTGTGAGAACTGAAGTAATGAATTTGTAAAAAGTAAAGCCTAATGTAGAGGCCAAAAATTATTGGTCAAAGTGCCTTAGTGTCCCAGTCTTCACCATGAATAAATGTCTAGGGCATTTTACATTGTCACATCTTACACACATGATAAAAGCTGGGCCTGTTGTTAATATCTTTGTTAATAGTGCTGCTATTGAAATGTATCCCAAATGTGGCAGCATGAATAATGTGTGCTCACTTTTTTACTGTTTGTCCACACAAGATGTCGTGTCGTGGAGTTTAATAATTTCAGGATATGCTCAATATGGCGAGAGTGCAAAGGCTCTGAGACTGTTCAGACATATGACAACACAAGGTGTAAAGCCAAGCCATGTTACGTTTGTTTCAGTGTTGTATGCATGCAGCGATGCATGCATGCATCATTATGCATGTATTGTGGATCTTCTTGGTCGTGTATGGGCTAGAGTTTATGTTCTGTTTCTAAAGCCAGAGAATCCAACAAATAATCCCTCAAAGATCTGGAGCTAAATTCAAAGATGGCAACATTTTTTTGAGTCTTCCATGGATCTGATCCACATTAAGTATGTCATTTCCAAGGAGATCAATAAGAAAAAGAGCTGAACCAGGTCTTCTGACACTTATGGCACTACTAAGACAATTAAACAAATATGTGGTAACCCAATCAAGCAGGCTTCAGGTGTTATTGGGGTATTCAAAGAGACAACCCCTATATACCACGGTTGGTTAGAGCAGGAGAATAGAGAAGAAGTAGACAAGTGTTAGGAACAGAAGAAACATCCATAATCAAATAGTTGGATGCTTAGAGCCGTGGCAAGGATTAAATGTTCCATTTTTGCAGAGGATGGGTAGGCTACGGCATGGCATAAAGCCTGAGATTATGCTTGCAAACTATCTTTTAGTCAGGGCTTGTACACGAACTCTAGGTTTGGATCTGAGAACAGAAGTTATCTTATGATCAAACTTGTCACCTACCTCCAACTCAAAGTCGATTCAAACACGAAGCACCCACGCTCATGTTCAGTGGCTCACTTGTAAGTGTGATCAACGACTTGGCCTTGAGAGTCTAACTCCATCTTCATTATAAATCTCCATGTAAGAGACATGGCTCAGAAACTCCCTGCCAGAGATCTGTGAAGTTTTATTGACAAAACAATATGCTTATGGCATGCAAATCTCCATCATGGCATGTGTATAATATGCTGGCAGGAATGTACGTACATTCTTTATGCTGTAAAAGACATCACGGACGCCTAGATGAATAATACCAGGAACATCTCCCCGATCCCCTGCATTGTATAGGTTTTCCCACTACTGCCCTGGTCCATGTGCAAACACCATGCTCGGTCCAACAAAGAAAAAAGCTTAATAAAGACATTTCACTAACATTGGTTATGTATGAGAAACCTAAGTTTTTGAAATATATGCTTTGTAATAGACGATACAACTCTTGCTTAATATACTTTAGTGCATGTACGTCGTCAGTTTGCAAACAATTTAAAAACCCAGTCTTTTTAACATGTGTCTTTTACCATTAAAACCTCAGATCGCTAAGCAATTACTTCCTTTGTATGGATGTTGTAGACCTCTGCATTTCTGCCTTTGTACCAAAAAAACATGATCCGCATGAACACCTAACATTAGAAGTAATCACTATAAGTTAGCATAGGGATTAAATGATATGCTCTTACCAAAAGTATAAGAAGAAGAAGGAACAGGTATGCCATATGAATTGCACAAGGAAATAGTATTTTCATCCACTTTCCAAGGGTTATTTATATCATTGTCTTGCTTTATGATTGGCCTCACGCAAACAAAGAACAAATATTCTTTCCATGTCTTTAAGTCGGGTTCCATATACAAGAGAACTTTGTCAACGAATGCATAAGAGTTTAGATTGCATCAAACGCGTGCCACGCCTCCTTCCAATCGAAAAAGAAGAAAGTTGTGCTCGTGATAGGTAAAAAGATTCATCAAAGATGATACTGGTTTTGCCTTTGATTGTAATGTGATATTGATGGCCAAATGGCCTTTGCATTTTTCAATGAGCATTCTAAGGCCAGGAAGTAAAATCTTTATTGCTCATCTTGGAGATATGAGTCACAAGATTTAAATTATTTTAAATGCCGCCAAGAAAATACACGGATTTGCGGTCCATTGTAATTCTCCACCAATGCCCTAATGTACATATCCTAACTGGATGGAAATCCGTAGAACAGAGGCCCAAATAAAAATAGATTCCACAAACGGCCACTTCGTTGCCATAAATCTAGGTTCCATAAATGCCCAAAACAAAAATAGGTCCTACAAAATGCCCGACTCTGCTCTTGTTCTGCACTTCTCGGTGGATTTGCAGGACCACGAAAAATGAAAATTTGAAAAACACAAACCACTGTTGAAAAATGGAATAGCCGAATTAGAGCATCTACCAGAAAAGGTCGAGCCAAAACGGGGATGCAAACCAATTTTGAGGCAGCCACAAAGAGATCAAACTGCAAACTTGCCATCCGACTTCCGCTCAATGGCATCAACTCAGATCCAAAAAGAAGCCGCCCAAGGAAACCGTGCAATGAAGGGACGAAAATACCTTTAAAAAATCGAACGGGGAAAATGCTTAGGAACTCATCACCGGCACCAAATCGAAATGGCCATAAGCAACTCAGGGGAAAATGTTTAAGAACTTACCATCGACACCAAATCGAGAAAGGAAAGGCATCACCATAGCTCCGGTGGTTGTTGCAATGCAATGGCTATTACAAAGTGCGCGCAAAAAAAAAACCGCTAAATCTATGGATCAAAACAGATTAAAAAAAGTCAACGGCCAAGATGCTGCACAGACTATCACAAAACGCCTTTATTATTATTATTATATAGATAGATATTAAAACTCTTTTATTATTATAATATAGATATAGATATAGATTATCATTATCATTATCATTATCATTATTATTATACGTCTTTTCCCATTCTTTTCCTTGTCAAAGTCTATTTTAAATTCCAATGCCAAACTTTAGTTTACGCTTCTCTAAGCTTTTCTTTATTTCTTCCATCCTTTATTAGTGCCGTGTGTGTCTCTAGAATGATTCAAATATTAACTGGCATGATTTATCATAGTCAACATGAAAATCAGAGTTAGGAACACAGGGATAAACACCAAGGATAGACCTTCTTTTACTTTCACTAAATAGAACCCCTATTTTTTTTTGTTACTTCCATTGGCGAAGCTCTTGTAATTTTCAACTGCATCGTGAGAGCCGTCCACCCACAAAGTACTCCAACCATTAATACAGTCGCCACAATTCAATACAGTTGATGATATGTAAGAAACCTAAAGTGGTTTGTGAAATTCCAATCTTCAATATGGAAATAACGGACAAGGGTTCAACCTATATACATCTCCAAGCTCATAATTATAGTTTTCACACAAGATTTAATATAGAAATGGCAGAGAGGGTCGCATTTATTTAGCTGATTGGGAGCCATATAGGGCGTGGTCCAATTCAATATATTCATCATTCATTTTTGATGAATTCGTCGTTGATATAGCTTCTCTCGATCTCCCTGTTTGGTTTTCAACTCCACCCAAACTTGGAATTCAGGAACTTATTGCCGAAGCTGATTTCAACTCTACTCTAACTCGGGCTTGGAAACTAAAATATTCTCTTTCCTTGTATAAATAATGTACCTGATGTTTAAATTTGTTGTCTAGAAAAGTAAGTGACTATAGAAACAACAGAACTTTTAGGTGCGAAGGATCCACTTTAAATATCTGGGTACACCTTCACAAACGGATGCTTTAGAAGTTTTTTACTTCTTGGAACCATGATTACTCAACATATGTATAGCATTGTTTCAAGATAGCATTAAATAGCCATAACTAGAAGCCAATCCAATATAGAAACTATGACTTGGCCTTTAGTCCAGACAATTAAATCATGCTTTACTTACGATCACAAAATACAAGAACAAGTAGAAATAACAATATAAAGAAGAACATGGCTATACAAAAACTGTCCATGGATCAGTAGGCCATTGATCCATAATGATAACCTGACCTCCTATGTAAGGGGCTCCTTGCCATGTAGGGAAAGCATATTGCACTGTAATAGCTCTTGAGTCCCCCTCACTGTATGCCATGCAGAACAACAGCCACAAGGCAGAGTTGTATGCTTGGGGCCACCAGTCACACTTGTTTCGGGCCTTGGTCGAGCCGGTCCTTTTGTATGGGGCAGAAGCGTGGGGTTCAGTGATATGCCTCAACATTTGGAATGACCTCGAGCAGGTGCAGAAGGCCTTCTTGGCATGAGCCCTTGGGGTGAAGTCCACAGTTCCATACCAGATCCTACTCCAGGAGACAGGCTTTCTACCCCTTCAACGTGCTGCATTGGAACGCCATATCATTTACTTCCAGAAGGTGGTCGCTATGGCGGATGCACGTTTGCCCAACCTTGCTTTGGCCATGGCGATGGGTCCCCAACGCCTGAAATCCTGCTGGAAGGACAAGCAAGCTCAGTGGTTCTCATGCTGGGGTGTACATGCAAACCAATGCGTACATGTAAGGACAGAGAAAGATCACACGGCTACCTAGATGCTACTTTCCTTCGCAAGCTCGGGATGCGATGCTCGACGCGACGCAGCCGGGCACACTATCGCCAGATGAAGTCAATCCTAGGCTCACGAGAGGCCCACACCAGTGCTTGTACACCCAACTGCCCATGAAGAAGCGCAGACTTATAGCTTCCATTCGCACGGGTGCACATCGCCTCCGCATTGAAACAGGACGTTGGGCTCGGGAAGCACGAGAGCAAAGGCTTTGCCAGTGTTACCACCAGGGTGCCATTGAGGATGAATGTCATGCCCTCCAGATCTGCCCAGTGTTTGCCCATATCCAAGAGCGATATGTTCGATTACTAGTGCATGGCCCGCCGTTGCATCAATTATTGACTACGGCGTCAGTGGGTTTGTTGGGGTCATACCTCCAGGAGGTTATGGATGCATGGACTCAGTTGTGTCCTCCGGAACGGTATTGAACTGTCCTATACAATTGTACAGCGTGCCAGCATACTTATTACTGCTAAGGTTTTTCCCTTGAAAACCCTTCGGAGCGGGGTTTTTTAATCCTGTTAGTAATACGCTTGTTGCTCTCTTTTTTGCTTGGGTCCCATAGGCCAATCGGTCTCCGTGGACGCTAAAAAATCTATTCTATTCTATTCTTCATGCTCATGGACAATTATTGCTACTATGTTGCACAAGGAGTCCTTTCTTGATACATAAATCTCTTTTTTTGTAAATAGCACTTTGTAAAGTACTTTCTTGAACTTGAAAGCCTTCCTTTGCATGAGGGTTCTATCATGCAAACCATTCAACTCCATCATGCCACTCAAGACGATTATCGCTCCTCCTTGTTCATGTCTAGCTGATCGTATAATAATGTTTTTTTTTTCTCAATAGCACGCTTGCAACCTCCTTCTTGGATGGTACTCTAGGTGATCCACAATCTCTTTAGCTACTTCTACAGATGGAACCTGAATAATTCTTTTTTCGTAGTCCCTACAAATTCTCATCTACCTGTGAGTGCATACTCACTAGGATTACCTTTCTCAGCCTCAAGGAAAGTTGTTGCACCATTGCACAAATTTATGATAAGCCTCACCTTTAAAGATTTTATAATATTTGCTTTGGGTAGCTGGCCATCGTCCTTGACATGATTCCCTGGGTGCAACTTCATAAATCTCTTGAACTATCTTCTCTAAACTTGAGAGATGTTGGCTAGTTGTCTCTTGAAGGACATCTATTAGCTTCTTGACAAAGAACTTCACTACTCCCAATAGTAAAACATGAAAAAGATCAAAGACGAGATCCTTTGGTGGTCCATAAACAACTCTCTCCTTTAAGACAAATGCATTAAGAACATCTACACTCTTTCCTAAACATCTCCATAGGTGTAAAACATTCTTCAATGGTTTTCTTTGATGCTGGTTCTTCAACTTTTTTTTTCTTTGGAGGACGACAATCTATTATCAAGAAGACAATCTATTATCAAGAAAAAATCAAGATACATACAAGAGAACTGTGACATGGGACTCAAAACCTAGAGGACGAGAGTCCATTAAACAAAACCACCCATGCGAATGGAAGCTATAAGTCCGCGCTTCTTCATGAGCAAATGGGTGTACAAGTATTGGTGTGGGCCTCTCGTGAGCCTAGGATTGACTTGCTGCTGATAGTGTGCCAGTTTAGCGTGCGTCAGAGCATCTGCATCCCAAAGCTTGCAAAGGAAAGTCGCATCTAGGTACAGCTTGAGTGCCTTGTGATCTTTCTTTGTCCTTACATGTACGCATCTGTTTGCCTGTACACCCCAGCGTGAGAACCACTGAGCTTGCTTGTCCTTCCAGCAGGCTTTGAGGCGTTGGGGACCCATCACCATGGTCAAAGCAAGGTTGGAAAAGCGTGTATCACCCATAGCGACCACCTTCTGGAAGTAAATGATATAGCGTTCCAATGCAGCCCATTGAAGGGGTAAAAAACCTGTCTCCTGGAGTAGGATCTGGTATGGAACTGTGGACTTTACTCCAAGGGCTCGTGCCAAAAAGGCTTTCTGCACCTGTTCGAGGTCACTACAGGTGTTGAGGGATATCACCGGCCCCCACACTTCTGCCCCATACAAGAGGACCGGCTCAACCAAGGCCCGAAATAAGTGTGATTGGTGGCCCCAGGCATATAACTCTGCCTTGTGGCTGTTGTTCTGCATGGCATATATTGCTTTCCAACCCGCCGTGACCCGCAATCTGATGGCAGCATCCCAGTGGATGGTAGCAGAGAACTCGATCCCCAAGTACTTGTAGGTCAGAGCCACCTCTACATCTTGTCCCTGGTAAGTGAATGAGAGAAGCCTTGGCTGAGGGGATGATTGGCCATATCTCGTTCTAAATGCAGTCTTATGGATGTTCGCTTTCTTGATTCTGATCTGGTGATAGCCTGACCTCAAGTCTATCTTGGAGAAAAGCTTCGTTGCTTGCAGTTGATCCATCAAATCATCTGATCGAGGTAGCGCATACTTGTTCTTGATGGTGTGCTTGTTCAATTGACGATAGTCAATGCACATTCTGAGACTTCCATCCTTCTTCTTGACAAAAAGTATTGGCGCTCCAAGTGGAGAGACACTAGGTCTTATAAACCCTAGGTCTAGCTACTCCAGCAATTGCTTCTTCAATTCTGTAACTCTTGAGGTGACATTCTATAAGGTGCTTTACTCGTTGGCTTCGTTCCTGGCTCAAGTGCTATTTCACACTCGACTCCTCTGTAAGGTGGAAGTTGCTTGATCTCATCTGGGAACAAATCATGGAATTCCTTCATTAGCTTGGCTATAGGCTTTGGCAGCTTGCTCAATGCTTTGGTCTCCTTGTCTTCCTCTGCTTCTGGCTCATCAACTAAGAGCTTAAAGACATAGGCCACTTGCTCTTTCTTTATGCATCTAAGTAACTTCTTACTAGACATGCATTGCATGATTGGAGTGACTTCTTTACCTATTATCTCAATGATCTTGCTATCTGGCGTCGTTAATGTTACATTTCGCTTCCCACAATCAATCACAACTCTAGCCGGGCCAAGGTATTCCATGCCTATGATCAAGTCGTACTTGCCGATGTTCATCACTTCTGCTCCCATTCCAACGTTGATACCTGGCAAGTCTATGTCGAAGTTGATTTTCTTTCCTGCTGTGTATCGGATTGCCCCACTTGCCAAAACAACAGGTCTAGGCTTGGACTTCAAAGGCTTCAGCTTCAACATCTCTACCATCCTTGGCGAAACAAAATTATGGATGCTCCCTGTGTCTATCAACACTATGAAGGACTTGGCTCTGACTTTCCCAATCGTCGAGATGTCAGCATTCTCAGAGCAGCAAAGATATGGCACTCACCCTGAATGTAGTTGCAAGCATCTTCTTCGTCGATCTCCGGGGGTGTCTCCCATCCTTCTAGCTCTGCTAACGCCACATTCATCACAAAGGGGCAGTTATGTGTCCGATGTCCTGGCTGGAAGCACATGAAACACAACTACTTTTCAATACATTCTTGCCTCTTATCTTTGGGAATGGACTATAAGAACTGCTTCACTGCTTTGGAGTAGTTTGAACCACCCGCTTGTTCTTTGTCCCTGAAGCTGACCTGCTTCTTGTCCTGCTTGCCAAAATTTGCATTCCCTTGCTTTCCATAGTTTGTATTGTACTGAGGTCTAGCAGCTGCTGGGCTTGTTGCTCTTGGGCTATAGCTTCCGGTAGCCCTCCCCTTGTCCTGATAGTACTGTTGCTTCTGTCCACTACCTTGGGGGCCTGTTCCTTGTAAGCTTACGGCTTAGACTCTGCTTCTGACACTGTTCTGGGGTTCATTGCGCTTACAAGCTTCCTGATCTCCTCGTTCAAGCCTTCGATGTATCCCTCTACTGCGTTCTTTCACTCAGCTTTGGCACATAGAGCCTCAGCCTCATGAACTCTTCTGTGTGCTTCTGGACTGTCTTATTGCCCTGCTCTAACCTGTAGAATTGTTGCATCATATGGCACTTGTGTTCCCTCGGCACGTAATGATCCATGGGTTTTGGCATAGCATTTCCACCAAATTATGGCTGCTCCCTTGAGGTTGGTTGTTGCTACCCTGCCATTGTCCTTATCTTTTATACTATAAGCATTCCCGTACTCTCTCATTTCGTCCAACCAAGCCTCGGCTTCTAGACCTGTTGTCTCTTGAGAACTGTTCCAACTTTCTGGCTTTTCACACGTTGCTCAGTGCGGAGGCGACTTTCTTTTGGTAGTCAGTTCAATTCTGCCCTATCACGGTTGGGACCCTCCCGGCGGTCCTGCCGATTGTTGTCCTGCTCCTCAGATTCGGAGTCGGAGTCGGAACTAGAGTTGGAGGAATCTGTGCTAGGGGATCTCCTTCTCCGGTTTCTCTTCTTTGCTTTGTTTGTTCTGTCAGCAGGTGTTTGAGGTAGTTGGACATTCTGGTCTGGTGCGATTGCTGCCCCCCCTGCCAGCAGAGCTCTTATCTCGTGGATACCTGATCTTATTTGCGATATCTGTTCTTCTGGGGTTGGTGCCTCGAACTCTTGGAACAGGTTCCTTGGTTGAAACTGCCTTGCGAGTGTCTGCTCTTCCTAAGGTTGTCGATCTTGTTCTACATTCCTGGGTGTTCTATCTGCATACATATTAGATTGCACTCTCATGATTAGCTTTTGCTTGTTATTGCATTGGTTTATTTGATGATATAGTTGTGGGGACAAAATATATCAAAGAACACACATAATGCCATAACTTATATTCATGAGGTACAATATTTTTACAATCAATAATAGAGAGAAAAAATTTTAATCTATTTTTGGAATCTTCTATATGCCGGGTTGTCTTCCAAGAACTTCTTCACTTGGGTTGTGCTAACTGTTCGCCCCAAGTTTCTGAGAATATTGGTGGCCGTACCACCTTGAAGTGACGTGTCTATCCGACGTGTAGGCTATCGTGACGGCCAACCTGCCATGTTGTATGTATAAGACCTCTTGATCAGGATGACATGGTCGATGTTAGGAGGCATCCGAGCATGCCTACCAAATCCCGAGAGGGCAATCAGCATGAAGACTCCTTCTTCTCCCCGTGGGCTAAACTAGCGGTGTATGACCACTATTCTTCCGTCGGTGAGGAGTGGAAGGTAGAACCTAAGGGCTTTGTCGTGTCCTCCCTCTGCTGACCCTTCTCCGGTTCTGATCCCAGCCCTGTGTCTACCGGTACCACTATCATTTCTCTGTAGTCGCCAAACATGGACCTAGAAGAGGTCAAGTTGATGCCACCTCTTTCTAATCCAGCTGGCGCTAATGCGGAGGTGCTAGGCAGGAGCGCGCTTGTTGTCTTTCCTCTGATGCCCATCCGCTCCTGGATGGCTATAAATTCCTCCTAAGAGAGTAGCTCCTGTTGTGTCACCACCTGCCGGATGCCGATGTACGCTTCAATGTCCGATGACGACTGGCCAGTGTAAGTGTGGGCTTTCCTGATTGGGAAGTCATGTGTCTCCAGGTCGATGAAGTCATCGAGGTCGGGCTGCTGGCATAGAAGGTGCAGAAGCTTGTCCACCCTATAGTCTCTGTATCTGCACTCTGGAAGATTCTTTACGTCGTGCAGCGTCAGGTATTCCTCTCCTTGGATGATGACTGGGGTTAGACTAGTGATGCCTAACCCAAGTGGAGGAGCCGTCCTCGTTACTCTCAAACCTTCTTCGAAACCTTGAAGCTCTTCTTCTGCCTGTTGTCTCTCTTGTATGGGGTCGACGTCGATGATGTCTTCAACGTCGTAGCTCTGTCTTTCTTCTGCCTCTTCCTCCTGCTTTGAACCTTCATACTCCAGGAGCATTTGTTCTTCTGCTTCTGCTTCTGTGGCCATGGGTTCAACATCCAGAGGCTGAATGGAGGGTCTATCTGGGTTTAGGCTCTATGGGACAAAAAGATAGCTACAACTGTAGTATAAGAAAAGTATCTCTTCCTACTTATCGATATGGTCATGTAATCTGGCATGCGAGCGGCCCTATTTTCTAAATACTTGTCTATGTTTGGGATATCATTCAGGGCTGCACGGAGGGCTGTTCTAGGTGTATAATAGCCTATGCATAGGGGGAGTTCTACTAGAGAATGTCCTATCTTGTAAAAGGGTATGGCATTTATGGTGGCATCCACATCAATCTCCTTTTGAAAAACAATGAAGACCAAGTTGATGTCAGCCTCAGCCACATGAACAGTAGCGCCGTACCATCACCTGAATGCAGAGGTGGCCATGATGGCGATGCTGATGCTGATGGGGTTATCAAACAGATGTAGAAGCGGCTCTAGGAGCTGAAAAATAGCGTTGGAGTGAGGAGTGATAGAGTAAGATGCAAATGAAGGTGGTGGTCATATTTATAGGGAAAACCCTAATTTGAGAAACTTTTAGGATTTGAGAATGTCTATCATTTCAAGGTCCTACTAAGCAATTGATAGGTAATTTAGATTTAAAGTACATTCTAATGATCCTATTGCAACAAATTTTATCTAATTTGGAGGTAGTTGAGATGAATTAGGGCTAATTTACTCTGACCACTCACACAGTGTGCGAGAGGCATTTTCAAAACTTTTGGAAATGGTCCTAACATACTCTGTGAGGGGTGGGCTCCTGTTGGGGTCCTAGTTGGCTCTAAAATTATGATGTAAATATAGAATCCTACTTATCTCGCCGAGTTAAGGCAGTCTGTGCCCTTACTTTCTAAATTTGGACAAGTCTAGATATAGATCAGTGGCCAAACACTCACACAGTGTGCGAAAGGCATTTTCAAAACTTTTGGAAATGGTCCTGGCACACTCTCTTGCCCATTTTTGGCAACATGGACCAGCATCTATGTATCAAAACTTTTGTCTCATCTATATTTCCTCTAAGGAAAAGTTCCAGGCTATTGTGATCCCATTAGAGTTTGGAAGACATTTGACCAAGATTGGAAGGCATTGGGGATCTCCTTTTATAGCCTAGTCTTTTCCTTGAGGTAAAGCACCTTTCTAGACACATTCCCATTTGTTTAACATTTTTCCTTTGATTTGAAGACCAGGCAAAGGCTATAGCAAGTTTATCAAGGAGCCACAAGGCATTTCATCAAAGTTCAACCTTATGAAGCTTATTTGAGTTGCATTAGTAATTTTGAGGTCACACACATGAGAATGCCATCTTGGAAGTGAAATTTGCTCTTATCCTAGCCTCGAAGTTTGGAAGACCCTTATAGAAGTTTGGAAGACCCTTAGGCTTTTGAGCAAACTTATTTTCACTATGAGGTATGATTTGAGCTTTAGAAACAATTTGAGATGAGATCAAGTGCTACAGAGGTACCCATCTTCTCTTCATTCCATTCATCTTATATCCACCTTTTTTATGTCCCAAGAGCCTTCATGAAACCTTTCTTTCACCATTTTTCCACCTTTGAGTCCTTTTCTCATCATTCCACTACCCAAATTTTATTGGTCCTACCTTCATTTGAGAATTGCCCCCTAATGATCTTGAAAACCTTCAAAGGCAAGAAAACTCTATTTTCACCCTCATTTCATCCTCCTAAACCCTATTATAGCCTATTTACACCTTTTCCCCATCTCTTTCCCATGATTTTTTCACCATCCCCAAGTTGCGTGATTCATTGACCATGGGTCAAAAGGGACCAAAATTCAAATGTTTCAGTTTGACCTAAAATCTCTCTAGATGGAAAGCTTGGTAAAAAGAGCTAATTTGGTCTTTTAAAATTTGAAAAAAACCCTTGGGAAGGCCTTCAAATTTGGATTCTTGGGATGCGTGCCATAAAAATAAAAAACCTATTCTAGCCTATCTACCCTATCTATTTCCACATCATTCCTACATCGTTTCCACATCACCCCCTCCTTTTTCATTCCCATTTCCACGTGGCGGCGTGGGGGGCGCATTAATGGGCCGGTGTCCCCTCTGCGTGGCACGCACAGTTATTAGCTGAGTCAGCATTATGCCTTATATACAGGAGCCTCCGAACCATTTTAGCCTTGTGGGATATATGGCATTCAAGAATTTTTCGATGAACCCTAAAAAATAGGGAGCTCGCTAAATCCGCCAATTCGTGCTAAATTTGATTGAATCCCCGCCAATTTTCACCCAAATTATCTCCTAAACTCTTTTCCGAGACCTTGGGGATCCTCTCGTGGCACTTGATCCGTTAGAAATTGCTCAAATTTGGCCTAAAATCACTTTCGGTAGAGCTAGCTTTTGGGAAGAACAATTCTTAAGTCGAGGAGGGCGGATCAAATCAAGACGCCCCCTCGTGAGATAGACCTCTCGTGATCTTGGCGCATTCGACATTTTGATATTATCTTGTTCTCGCTCTGTTCAAATTGTGTTCTATTCTCGCTCGAAAATTAAAGATCTACCATGGCGTGACTTGTTTGACATCAAAACGCCACTTTAACTCAAGAAATTTCTTCATTTTGCTTCTTGGGTAGTTTGAGGCTTCCTAGAAGCTCGGATCGCTTCTGGAATCTGCTCTCAAGCATCATTATTTGGGTAATACCTTTTAATACTATTGGACCTTTTCAGATTATCTTGCTATAATATACATACTTTGCCTGGAAAAATTATTGTCATCATTATTCATTTATCTTGTAAAATCTTGTATTGTTGTTAAAGTTAAAAAACCAAAATACAAAGCCAAAATATTTACTTCAAGTTATATCCCATTCAAATAGTTATATTTCATCCTCATAATGATCCTAGGAGCCTATACATCCAAAGAAAACCTATAACAGGATTTTTCTTCATAACTGTTACAGAGTTTGCCTTTTTCTTGAGGCTTTGGCTATTCTCAGAAAAAACTAAAACATCTTTTTACTATTTAAAACTTATGCACGTGATCTAGAGACTATTTTGAAGTTGCCTGCACAGATTTCAACTCAAAATTCCTTATCAAACTCCATCTGCAAATTTTGGCTCTCTGTTTTGGCACCGCCAACTTTTTTGACCCCGACTTTGACCTCGGTTTTCTTGACCTTCCTTTATCCAAATCAAGCCAAATTTTCACCAGGAGTTTCTTCTGATTGTTGACCATCTGTACCACCAACCAAATCCCAAAAATCTCAAAAGGTGTGTCTTCTAGGTCAGTTTTTGCTCTAACAGTTTTTTCAGTTTCAGGGACTGTAGTGATTTTGAAAAAACCAGCATTCCAAAATGACTTTTCTCGCTTTATATGTTAAGGATTGATCACCCTAAGTAATCTGGAGGTCCTAACCATTTTGTTTGAGCTTCCTTGAGGTTAGACTAAAATTCCAGGTTTTAGGCTAACATTTTGGAGGTCCTACCGGGATTTTCACCTGGAAGTTGAACTCCATGGCGCCAAGAAAGCTTGCTGAGCCTGCTGAACCACCTGAGGTAACAGGTCAACCAGATTTAGTAGGGGTAAGCATGAAAGTGGCTACCAGATCCACAACAAATGTTGCAAATGTTTCCACTTTGCCTATTCCTCCTCAAGTTCCTTATCATTTTGAGCTTACTGTACCTGTTTCTCCCCCTTGTTATGATTCTTCCATGAATGCTAACCATTTCTTGAAGACTTTTGAAGAATATTATGAGGAGCATGGAAAGAAGAAAGGTACCAGTTTGTTGAATTTACCAAATGCATGAAAGGTGATGAGGCCAGTCCCGTTGGATTTTGAACCGCCAATAATAGGTACTAAGTGGGATGAATTGGAACAAAGATTTATGTCAAGGTTTGGTAAGACTACTTCACCCCAGGATCTTGTTTTTGAGCTAAATTCCTTTTCTATTAAATCTGGTGAAAGTGTGAAACAGTATGTGGAAAGATTTAACTCTTATTTGCTGGTATGTAATAGGAACCATGTTTCCCACCCAACTTTGCATCTGGTTGCTTCCTTTATCAGAGGTTTGATGTCCAGGCCTAAGATCTATAGGAAGCTATTAAAACTTCAAAAGTTTGGTGAGCTAGATTCTATCCATAAGACATTTGTAAAGGCTGTAGATTTAGTAGAAATGCTAAGCTATTTGCCTGATGAAGAAGTCAGAGATCCATTCTACCCTCCTCATCATGATACTGAGCAGGAGTTACATTATGCTAATGCTGCCCCTGTGTATGCAGTTCAGAAAGAAAAGAAGAAGCCAAAAGCTGAAGAGTTAGACCCTCAGGTTTCAGAAATGAAATCTGAGATAAGTAAGGTATCTGAAGCTCTTTTAGAAGTTACCAAACAACTTATGGAGTTAAAAAATGGTAATAATGCTCTTTCTTCTAGCTCTACCATACCTGAATGCACAAACTGTGGTAAGCCCTACCATAGGGCTGAAAATTGCTTTGCAAGATCTTGTCCTAAATGCCACAAAAGGGGCCATTTTGGTAGAGAATGTCCTGTTTGTTCTTTTTGTAAAGAGATAGGTCATGAGGAGAAGTTCTGCAGTGTCAAGAATTACCTTGCAAAGCAAGAAAAAGGTAAACAGGTGTCAAATGTTAGTTTTATTGAGACTTGTGCAGAAGAGCAAGAAGAACAAGATGTTATGGTTGTGCAAACACGTGCTAGGCTTCATTCAGGTACCTCTGCAAGTTCTGTTCCACCAATTACAGCTCCTAAGGTAACATTTCAGCCAAATCCCCAAAATATAGCTCCTCCCCCTGCTCAAAGGTATAAACAGAAAGATTCTGAGCTTGATGAATTTGAATTGCTTATGAAAAACTCCAAGGTTACTGTAGACTTACTAACTCTATTGAGGATTGCACCATCATACAGGGAAAAGTTTATCAAGAATACCCAAAATGTTGAAGAAATTGCTGCAGAGACTTGCAACAACATTTCTGTAGCCTTACCTGAGCACACTGAAGATCCAGGTGCTTTTACTTGTAGTGCTACTATAGGTACTTCCCATTTAGATAAGGTCTTGCTGGATGGAGGTTCTTCTCTAAATGTCATGCCTTATCATGTTATGAAAACACTGAATCTCAAGGTAGAAGACAATACTTCTATTGTTCTAAAATCCTTTTCCAATGCTAAGGTAGTGCCAAAAGGAGTGGTGAGGAATGTGTCTGTTAATACAGGAGGAATCATTGTTTTAGCTACATTTGTGGTTGTTGATTTTGAGAATGTTAACCATGCTAACATCTATGATTTATTATTGGGAAGAAGGTGGATGAAAACAGTAGATGCTAGGCCTATATGGTCTGAAGGCATTTGCACTATTTCAAATGGAGCAACTTCCATTAAATTGGTAAACAAAACTGACCCCTCTGCTAATATTAGGTTCATAGATGTGGATATATTGCAGGAAGAGGAGCTAGGAGTTTACAGTTTAGGTCTAGATGTTGATATGAGTGAAGAAGTTATCAACTTTGCTCATGTAGAGTTCTCTGATCCAAAAGAAAGCAAGGCCTACCTTTGGTTTGATGGAGGTATGTCTAAAAAATTAGGGATTGCTTCTTCTGCTGCTATTCTGAAGGATGCAGATCTTAAGCTGATGACTAAGATAGGGAGAATTCATCCTAATATTTCTTCTAATGCAGCAGAGTATAGGGCCCTCATTGCAGGCCTACAGGAAGCAAGGTTCATGAATATTTCCTATATTGTTATCTATGGAGACTCACAACTCGTTTGCAAACAGATTTTGGGAGAATACCAAACAAAACATCAAGATATGGAGGATCTGAACACACAAGCTCGAGAATTGCTAACTTTTTTGATCATTGGGAGATTTATCATATTCCAAGGTCCAAAAACTTTGAGGCTGATTCTTTGTGCAGGAAAACACTCTTAGAGCATTTATCTGAGGGAGCTATCAAGGAAGATGTTCTAGATGAAGATGAGCTCTCTCAATTTCATCCTATCTTGACCATCAACCTAGCACAAGAGGAATCACACAAAGAGCTTGAAGTGCATAAGGAAGGTATGTCTAGAACTTTGCAAATGGGAGATCTATATGAAGAGGAATGCAAAGGTAAAATGGTTAAGTACTTTGAAGATTGGGTGGATGTTTTTGCATGGGAATATTCAGAGTTGAAAGGGGTTGATAGAAGCATTTGTGAGTTTGAGATAAAAGTTCGTGAAGATACTAAACCTGTTATGCAGAGATTGAGAAGGATTAATTCCTCACTTTTAGATCTGATCAAGCAGGAATTATTCAAAATGCAGGAGTCAGGTTTGATAATTGACATTGTGAACCCTTCTTGGGTTTCTTGTATTGTTCCAGTTCTAAAAAAGAATGGTTCTCTAAGAATATGTGTGGATTATAGAGATCTCAATAAAGCTACTGTTAAAGATTGTTACCCTTTGCCTTTTTTGGAAGAAATCCTTTATGCAGTGGCTGGCAAGTCTATGTACTCATTTTTGGATGGTTTCTCTGGTTTTAATCAGATTAGCATCAAAAAGGAGGATCAGCCCAAGACATCCTTCATTACTCCATGGGGAACTTATGCAATGAAAAGGATGCCTTTTGGATTAATGAATGCCCCTGCTACATTTCAGAGAGCTATGGATACTGTCTTTGCAAGCATGACTCCCCGAGCAATTCGTAGTCTATCTTGATGATTTATGCCTAGGTAATCGATACAAGTGATCATATCTCGTAGCTAACAAGGGTATTTACATTGTGCGCATTGACCGAGTTAATCTAAATCCCAAGAAGTGCATCTTTTTGGCATCCAAAGGCCAGCTTTTAGGCCATGAGGTTTCTGCTAAAGGCCTTCAAGTAGCTGAAGAGAAGATCATAGCTTTAAAAAAGCTTCAAACACCCAAGACAATTAAAGAAGTCAAGGGATTTATGGGAATGACCTCTTTCTTAAGGGTGTATGTGCCTAATTTCTCTCACCTTATTAGTCCTATCTCCAAATTGACTAGAGTAGGCCAAGTTAGTAAAAGAGAAAGTAAATATAGGCCCTGTTGTTTGACCGATGAGTGTGTGAAAAAGCTTTTTTGCAGATCATAGAGGCTATTTGCCATTCTACACTTTTAAAAACTCCAGACCTTTCATTGCCATTTAAAGTTTATATAACCATTACTAAAAAGGCTGCTGGAGTTGCTATTTTGCAGGATAGGCACCCCATTGCTTTTGCAAGCAAACAATGGTCTCAAACTGAGGAGAAGTATGCTAAGGTAGAAAGGAGTGCTGCTGCTCTCATCTTTTTGATAGAGAGACAGGGACATCTTCTACAAAAATCCCAAGCCACTATCTACATGCAGCAGAACCCCATGCCTTTTTTGTATGGTAAGAAATTAGAAAAACCCAAGCTTCATAGATGGGCTTGTAGGCTCCAATCTTATGATTTAAAGGTAAAGGTCATTCATGTATTGAACAATCCGAGTTTATACTTACCTACCGCGCCTACTTTGAACATGAGGAGGTTGTACAAGAAGAAGAAATGACTAACCTTGTTGTAAATGAGCAGGACTTGTCGATATACAAGCTTCAAGGTTGGCAACAACCTATTAGGAGATTCCTTCAGTATCAAGAGATACCTTCTGAATTTTCAAAAAGCCAAGCTTACAAGTTTAAGTTAAAATGTTTGACTTACTCTTTGGTTGGTGACATTTTGTGCAAGGTAAACAGGGATGGTGTACTCTTAAGGTGTGTTGATGAAGCTGAAGCTGCCCTGGTACTTGCTGAAAATCACAAAGGTGTTTGTGGTGGTCATTTTGCAGCAGATAATAACCGCCAAGAAAATATTGAGGTCCTGGTTACTTTTGGCCTCATTTATTTAAAGATCATATGATGTTATAAAGACTTGTCACCAATGCCGATCTTTGGCAAAAGAATCTTGCATCCCGCCTCCTCTTACAGAATTGTCTCCCCGGGTCCATTTCAAGTTTGGGGATTGGACTATGTTGGCCCTATCAATCCCCCATCCTCAGCCCAAAGATGAATACATTGTTGTAGCTACAGATCTGTTCACTAAGTGGTCGGCAAAGACTTTAAGGAAAGCAAATGCCCATACTATCGCTAGATTTTTGCATGAGAATATTTGCTCTAGGTTTGGCATTCCATTCAAAATTTTGACTGATAGAGGCTCTACTTTTATTAATGAGGTTATTAATTTCCTTTGTTTCAAGCCTCAAGATCAAGCATGTGAAAAGCTCAGCCTATTATCCTCAAGGAAATGGCCAAGTCGAGTCTACTAACAAAGTGCTTAAGGGTATTTTGCGTAAAAACAGTTTGCCAAAACCAAAGGGATTGGCACTTGAAATTATATGATGCTCTTTGGGCTCATAGAATTACTTCTAAAGCAGCTACTAATGCCTCACCTTTCAGCTTTAGTATATGGAGTAGAGGCAAATATTCCCGAAAGTTAGAGATACCCTCTTTAAGGATGGCACCAAGCTTGAGTTGGAGTTTTCTCAAGCCTTGAAGCACGTGTATGAAGTTCTGTTAAAATTGGATGAAGAAAGGTTTGTTGCAAGAAAAATTACAACTTGGTCAAGAAGGCTAAGAGTGCAAAGAAGCTTTCAAGGTCGCCACAAACTACAAGATAAGTTTGCACCTATGGAATTAGTTTTGAAGTGGAATGTCGCAGATGAAGGAAAGCTTTCCAAGTTTGAAAACCCCGGAGGGTCCTTATCGATTTTAGAGGAGGTCGGCTGCTCATCTTATAGATTGATGATCTTGGTACAGTTTTAGAGTTGCCAAACCCCATTAATATTCAACACCTTAAAAGATATTGGCCTCAGCATGCCTGCTTAAGCCTATTCACTTCTATATAGACATTTGTTCTAGCTTAGAATAGGTTAGTCTATAGCTTAAAGTTGAGGTTTTAAAATTTCTTTTGATTTGCATATTTCCTTTGAGGATTAATAGTGTTTTTTTTTTAGCTGCAGGGATGTGGCCATAGGGGATAAGACTTTGATCATTACCTACTCATGAGTTCTATGTTGTCATGACAGGGCCATTTGTCAAAACATTTCATCTGTCTTTTAAACTGGCCTATTCTTCATAAGACCTTGCTTCTTCATTGGAGTTCTAGAGTGCTATCCATATATAATTTTCCATATCTTGCTTGGCACTCATGCTAACTTTGATTTTAATGTCATATGCAGGACCATCCTTTTCTCTTCCATTTCCATCTGCCTATAAGTTGCCTTACATACCATTTCAGCCTTCTATTTTTTATTCTCATTCCCTACAATACTCTGCACCACATTTCCACCATAGCAGAGTTCATCTCATACTCATACCACTCCCTTTCATCATTCTACATCATTCTGTCACCCCACCAAAGATCCAAGATCCTCGGGCCTAAGTTTACATCTGTTAGGGCCGAGGGGACCAGCCTATCCTTTCCTTTTTTGAGGAGATGTTGCCCATTTTGGCAACATGGACCAAGATCTATGTATCAAAACTTTTGTCTCATCTATATTTCCTCTAAGGAAAAGTTCCGTGCTATTGTGATCCCATTAGAGTTTGGAAGACATTTGACCAAGATTGGAAGGCATTGGGGATGTCCTTTTATAGCCTAGTCTTTTCCTTGAGGTAAAGCACCTTTCTAGACACATTCCCATTTGTTTAACATTTTTCCTTTGATTTGAAGACCAGGCAAAGGCTATAGCAAGTTTATCAAGGAGCCACAAGGCATTTCATCAAAGTTCAACCTTATGAAGCTTATTTGAGTTGCATTAGTAATTTTGAGGTCACACACATGAGAATGCCATCTTGGAAGTGAAATTTGCTCTTATTCTAGCCTCCTCAAGTTTGAAGACCCTTATAGAAGTTTGGAAGACCCTTTAGGCTTTTGAGCAAACTTATTTTCACTATGAGGTATGATTTGAGCTTTAGAAACAATTTGAGATGAGATCAAGTGCTACAGAGGTACCCATCTTCTCTTCATTCCATTCATCTTATATCCACCTTTTTTGTCCCAAGAGCCTTCATGAAACCTTTTCTTTCACCATTTTTCCACCTTTTGAGTCCTTTTCTCATCATTCCACTACCCAAATTTTATTGGTCCTACCTTCATTTGAGAATTGCCCCTAATGATCTTGAAAACCTTCAAAGGCAAGAAAACTCTATTTTCACCCTCATTTCATCCTCCTAAACCCTATTATAGCCTATTTACACCTTTTCCCCATCTCTTTCCCATGATTTTTCACCATCCCCAAGTTGCAAGATTCATTGACCATGGGTCAAAAGGGACCAAAATTCAAATGTTTCAGTTTGACCTAAAATCTCTCTAGATGGAAAGCTTGGCAAAAAAGAGCTAATTTGGTCTTTTAAAATTTGAAAAAAACCCTTGGGAAGGCCTTCAAATTTGGATTCTTGGGATGCGTGCCATAAAAATAAAAAACCTATTCTAGCCTATCTACCCTATCTATTTCCACATCATCCCTACATCGTTTCCACATCACCCCCCCTTTTTCATTCCCATTTCCACGCGGGCGCGGGGGCATGGGGCCGCATTACACGGCCGGTGTCCCCCCTCAAGGTGGCACGCATGCTATTAGTCGGGTCAGCATTATGCCTTATATACAGGAGCCTCCAGAACCATTTTAGCCTGTGGGATATATGGCATTCAAGAATTTTTCGATGAACCCTAAAAAATAGGGGAGCTCTAACCGCCAATTGCGTGCCTAAATTTGATTGAATCCCGCCAATTTTCACCCGAAATTATCTCCTGACTCTTTTCCGAGACATTGGGGATCCTCTGTGGCACTTGATCCGTTAGAAATTGCTCAAATTTGGCATAAAATCACTCGGCCGAGCTAGCTTTTGGGAAGAACAATTCTTAAGTCAGGAGGACAGATCAAATCAAGACGCCCCTCGTGAGATAGACCCTCTGTGATCTTGGCGATTCGACATTTTGATATTATCTTGTTCTGCTCTGTTCAAATTGTGTTCTATTCTGCTCGAAATTAAAGATCTACCATGGCGTGACTTGTTTGACATCAAAACGCTTCCACTGCAACTCAAGAAATTTCTTCATTTTGCTTCTTGGGTAGTTTGAGGCTTCCTAGAAGCTCAGACTGCTCTGGAATCTGCTCTCAAGCATCATTCTTTGGGTAATACCTTTTAATACTATTGGACCTTTCTGTATTATCTTGCTATAATATACATACTTTGCCTGGAAAAATTATTGTCATCATTATTCATTTATCTTGTAAAATCTTGTATTGTTGTTAAAGTTAAAAAACCAAAATACAAAGCCAAAATATTTACTTCAAGTTGTATCCCATTCAAATAGTTATATTTCATCCTCATAATGATCCTAGGAGCCTATACATCCAAAGAAAACCTATAACAGGATTTTTCTTCATAATCAAGTTCTGAGTTTGCCTTTTTTTCTTGAGGCTTTGGCTATTCTCGTAAAAACTAAAACATCTTTTTACTATTTAAAACTTATGCACGTGATCTAGAAACTATTTTGAAGTTGCCTGCACAGATTTCAACTCAAAATTCCTTATCAAACTCCATCTGCAAATTTTGGCTCTCTGTTTTGGCACTGGCCAACTTTTTGACCTGACTTTGACCTCGGTTTTCTTGACCTTCCTTTATCCAAATCAAGCCAAATTTTCACCAGGAGTTTCTTCTGATTGTTGACCATCTGTACCACCAACCAGATCCCAAAAATTTCAAAAGGTGTGTCTTCTAGGTCAGTTTTTGCTCTGACAGTTTTTTCAGTTTCAGGGACTGTAGTGATTTTGAAAAAACCAGCATTCCAAAATGACTTTTCTCGCTTTATATGTTAAGGATTGATCACCCTAAGTGATCTGGAGGTCCTAACCATTTTGTTTGAGCTTCCTTGAGGTTAGACTAAAATTCCAGGTTTTAGGCTAACACACTCTGTGAGGGCTAAGGCTCAAAACAGTGACTTTTTGGCCAAATTAACTAATTTTAATTAGACATGCCATTATTACAACCTTATTAAATGCAATCCTCCTTCTTTATGAACCAAGCTCACTTCATATCTCTAGGCGTACAAGTGATCACTCTCTTCGCATAGAGAGCACATGCGAGGGAATCTTCGAAGTGTTGGACCAACTTCTGCTCGGCTGCCTCCTGCAATGCAAGCAACATATCATCTATCACTCGCTTAGTCTTGTCAAATTCTTTTAGGATTTCCCTGGTTACCCCCGAGCATGCAGCGCTTGGAATGAGCAGTCCGTAGCTCCTCTGAAAATGTCGAATTTACCTAGCAGCTCTTGCAAAATAGGAGTCCGACTTCCTCTTCATTGGTTTCTTGGGCGGTACGGGTCTCTTCAGGGGCGGCTTCAAGGTGTTCTTCTTTGTTCGCCTTCCTCCCTCCACGTCGTTACCTTGTTTGCTTTATAGTATTTCGAGTACTCCTCGTACATCTTCATGTATTGCTGGTACTCCTTCAACTTCTTCTTGTACTCTCGCTCATGCTTGAGTACATAGGATTCCCGTGCCGGCTTGCCCTTCTTGGGGTCAGTTGTCGGCTTCGGCCATTTCGGGTATGGGGGCGGTGCTGCAGCTTCTTCATCATCATTGTTCGGATTGAAGGTCCCGAGCCTTCTGCTGGGCTGGGAACTCTCAGCACCTCCTCGTCCGACACGGTATCTGAGGAAGAAGATGGTGGCCTGTCGGGCTCCCGCTCCCTTATGGTAACCCCTTTGCTTAGTATCGTCTTCGTTTTCCTCCGGGGTTTCTTGGGCAGTTCGGGGTCTTTCTCTTTAGCCTCCTTCAGCTTCTTGTGCTCCTTCTTCTGTCTTCTGCACTCCTCCTTCTCTGCAATTCTCTTCCTCTTTGCTGCCTTCTTCCTCTTTCCCATTTTCTTTAGCCGACGCGCTAGCTCCTCTGGTATCGGCTCGTCCTCCTCATTTTCCTCCTCTTGGCCATTTTCCTCATCCTCTGGGTTTTCTTGAGCGTCCGAGTTCTGAGGTTGTTCTTGCTCATCTTACTGCTGCTCATCCTCCTCCTCAGCATCTAGATTAGGGTTAGAGTTTTCTTCTTGCCTGGCTCGCTCTTGAGCCTCTCTGGCCTTCTGTTGAGCTGCAAGAACTTGGGCGCGGATGTAATCGTCTGGCATAACCACTCAAGCAGTTTGTTTGGTGCGGGCCATGTTTTAAAATATGTCAATCGCCTTCCAAGCGTCTAAAAATCGACTTCTTGGCCAGAGAGTAGCTAGCTGGAGAAGAAAGGTGAAAATGAAGAACCCTAATGGTCTCTCTATAGGTCTGGGAGTTTTAGGGTTTGGACATGCAATTTCATGTTATACCATTATGTAAAGCATTAGTGTTTGCTAGATTAATACATTAGGTTCTTTCAGGCAAAAAGTACCTACCACTTACACAGTGCACGAGAAGCACTTTCAAAACTTTTAGAAATGCTTTGGGCGCACTCTGTGAGGGATTACTCCTTTTTTGCTCTAATTTTAGTTTTCTATATAGTTTCTTAGTGTTAGAACATACATTCCTAGCTTAAATTAAATTCTAACCTACCCTGAGCTATCAGATTACTCTAATTATGCATCTATTTAGGTCAAAATTGGTCAATCACTCGCCCTTGTTCAAAATTTTTGAAAATGCTTGGGGCGCACTCTGTGAGGAGTCACTCCCTAATGGCTAAAATTTTTTAGGGTTTTCTACTATTCTTCCTAACTTAACATTATCCTACTTTACTGCTCTAAGGATTGATTTTTTTTTTTCCAATTTTTCGAGGTTCATGCTTGGGTTGATATTCCCAAGGCTGAAAGTCTACTGTTAGTCCTAACAGGGAATGGTCAGTGCCCGATCTTGGTCCACCAAGAACATAGCTCTAATACCACTGTGACGTCCCATACTTCTTCTACGATGCTCCCATCGTATTGGAAGGCAGAGTTCATCCCCCTGGTAGCCAAGCTGACAGGGGCTATCCACCTGACACCAATCCTTTAGCAATGGATCGATGAGGAAGAATGGATGGGTCATTTGTCCCGTCTTCCCTTTGGATCGTCCTAGCTGCGGAAGCGTGAGTAAACATAAGCATATGACATCAAATGTAAACAGAGTCACCTTGAAGGATGACTATATCATAGCATATATGTGTAAACACATCAACAATATCATCATCACATAGGGGAATCCTACCCAAAGCTCAGACTCCAGGGTGTGGACTGACAGCTTGGACCTCTAAGAATGGATTGGGCTGGCATAGGAACATGGATGTTGGGTAGTCCGCTCCGTCCGCCCTTCCCGTGCACACTTTACAGAGTAGATTGAAGAGTCTAGGGACTGGATCGTAGTCTGTCGGGTATATAGCCAAAGGGGCTACTGCTGGGTTGCATCTCCCTAGTTCCGATGAGGCAAGAGGAGAGTCATCCCCTCCAGAGGCATGCATGCCCATCACAGGCGGCTAGAGGGCCACTGCCCATATTCGACTTGAACCACTACAAGAGGATAGGGTTTTTGCGTCAACCCCTGCGTCACTACCTTCTAAGGTTTGTCAGATTTGTGTCAGAAGCTTGAAAGTGACACAAATCAATTTGATTGCGTCAAAACTTGTGTCAATACAGTTGTGTCAATAGCAACGTCATTCTTATGGCACATGTGTGTCAAAATTTTGGAATTTTTTCATTAGCTTTTATAATGATGATTACATCATTTATTACAACAAGATTGTGATAGAATTTAAGTCAAGTGTAGCAATAGATTTGTTTCCACTACAACATCGCTAGTTCTAAAGTTTTGGGTCGATTTTGTTACGCATTTGTGTCACCTTTTATGATAGCTTCTTGGCACCTTTTGTAAAACATTTGTGTCATTTTCTAGTATCAAATATAACGGCAATTTTACGTCAATGTTTTGTCATAGATTGTGGCACTTTTGTCTTGTTAGTGTGTCAATAAAGTGTCAATATAATGACATTATGGAGAAGAAATACATAGATTTTTTGACGCAAAAAGGGCTACGTTTGACGCAAAAGTGCCACTAGCTAGTATGAGGGAAACAACCTTGCAAATAAACATTTTATAGTATTTAATTAGGCTAGCATGGTTTTAATGATAATATGATAAACGTATAAATAAGATTAGAAGTATTACATAAACATTATAACCAATATTTATGTGTTCATGCATGTATGTTCTTAGGTCTTATATAGCTAATCAAATTGCATGAAAATCAACTTAGAATAGAATAGATTTTTTTCGTCCATGAGAGACCAATTGGCCTATGGGACCCAAACAAAAAGAGAGTAGCAAGCGTATTACTGTCAGGATTAAAAAGCCCCCGCCCTGAAGGGTTTTTAAGGGAAAAACCTTAGCAGTAATAGGGATGCTGACACGCTGTACAATTGTATAGGACAGTTCAATACTGTCCCAGAGGACACAACTGAGTCGTGCATCCATAACCTCCTAGAGGTATGACCCCAACAAACCCACTGACGCCGTATTCAATAATTCATGCAACGGTTGGCCAGGTACTAGTAATTGAACATACTGCTCTCGGATATGGGCAAACGATGGGCAGATCTGGAGGGCATCTCCTCAATGGCGCCCTGGTGGCAATACTGGCAAAGCCTTTCCTCCCGTGCTTCCCGAGCCCAACGTCCTGTCTCAATGCGGAGACGATGCGCACTCATGCAAAAGGAAGCTATAAGTCTGCGCTTCTTCATGGGCAAATGGGTGTACAAGTACTGGTGTGGGCCTCTCATGAGCCTAGGATTGACTTGCTGCTGATAGTGTGCCAGCTTAACGTGCGTCAGAGCATTTGCATTCCAGAGCTTGCGAAGGAAAGTAGCATCTAGGTATAGCTTAAGTGCCTTGTGATCTTTCTTTGTCCGTACCTGTATGCATCTGTTTGCATGTACCCCCCAGCGTGAGAACCACTGACCTTGCTTGTCCTTCCAGCAAGTTTTCAGGCGTTGGGGACCCGTCGCCATGGCCAAAAGCAAGGTTGAGCAAACGTGTATCGCCCATGGCAACCACCTTCTGGAAGTAAATGATATGGCGTTTCAATGCAGCCCGTTGAAAGGGTAGAAAACCTGTCTCCTGGAGTAGGATCTGGTATGGAACTGTGGACTTTACCCCAAGGGCTCGTGCCAAGAAGGCTTTCTGCACCTGCTCGAGGTCATTCCAGGTGTTGAGGGATATCACCGGACCCCATACTTCTGCCCCATACAAGAGGACCGGCATGCCACCTAGGCTCCAACATGCGACCTAGGCTCAAACATGCCAAAGTGGCTCAAACATGCCACCTAGGCTCCGACATGCCAAGGTGGCTCAAACATGCCATGTGGGCTCCAACACATGCCACCTAGGCTCCAACATGCGACCTACTCTTAAACATGCCAAGGTGGCTCAAACATGCCATCACGGGGCTCCAACATGCCACCTAGGCTCCAACATGCGACCTAGTCTCAAACATGCCAAGGTGGCTCAAACATGCCATGCAAGCTCCAACATGAAACCTAGGCTCCAACATACCAAGGTGTCTCAAAACGTGCCACGCGGGCTCCAACATGCCATCTTGGCTCCAACATACCAAGGTGGCTCAAACATGCCACCTAGGCTCCAAAATGCCACGCTCAAATGATAATAACTCGGGGTTTACTCAATAGTTTTGGATTATTTTTGAAATGAATATCAAGAAAAAGTTGTAAGAACACGTGGGAAAAAACTTGGTCTGATTTGGAATTGAGATGATGGAGAAAAATGAGTTCAAAGTGGATCAAAAATTTTGTCAATGAACTGTCACAGAAAAACAACAAGCCACATACAGAGTGTAGACTTTCAACAAATAGGAGGATAGATCCAAACTCCATTCCGTCAGTTTGTGCTGCTTCGCATTTTCAACTGCAACTTCTCAGGCATGTCCCTAGTGCAAATGACCAACACTCAACCTCCAAAATGTAAACATTTCAAGAACCCAGCAACATATAGGGTTTACGTTTCGGAGTTTCGGAGGCCATATCCTAGTCAGATTCGACCAGGGCCTTGCACCGTATCATGACATAAAGGGAGGGTGTGGACATCAGAAGAGGGATCCTTAAAACCCCCCAGAAGCAACTTGCGCCAAAAGTCCTCTTTGAAGGCCCTAGTGACGGACGGGCATCTCCCCTACTCCACAACTGTGAATTGGCTCTGGCAATGGACTCGGAATGATGATATTACCATGGGGATCATGTTTTCATGGGAAGAAAATTACCCCTTCTCCAAGAAGCGCCAAAATAACTCATGTCTAACACACTCGTAGTTAATTGGCAAAGAAAGAAATATGAACGCTCTACATGGCGTTCTTGGACATGACTTCAAGTGTGTTAGACATGAGCTATTTTGGCGCTTCTTGAAGAAGGGGTGGTCTTTTGCTTATGAAAGTTGGTCAACGGGATAATGTCAACGTTCTGATTCCATTGGCAGAGCCAAATTCACAGTTTTGGATTGGGGAAGTTGGCCATCCCCATCGCCCGGGTCTTTGGGAGAGAACTTTTAAGGCTATCTACTTCTGGGGGTTTTTAACAATCCATCTTCAAGAGTTAAGACCCTCCCTCTACGTGATGACATGGTGCAAGATCCTAGTCGAATCTGACTAGGACATGGCCTCCAAAACATAAACCCTGTGTGCTGCTAGGTTCTTGAAGGACTTATATTTTGGAGGTCGAGTTTAGGTCGTTTTCACTTGGGACCTTGACTAGACATTAGACTTTGTCTTAGATTGAATACGGCCTCATAGATGCTGCTTCTTGGGGCGCGCGGTTAGGGCAGCTATGGTAGGAGAGAAGCCATCCTTCTTTCCTTTCTCTGGCATTGCTGCTGCACAAATAGATCTTCGATTCCTTAGCCAAAGTCATTGTTTATCTTTTACCACTCCTCATCCTAGCTTTCTTTGTACTACTTCTTTCTATATAAATCTTAGGAGCCTGAATAAACATTGTCTGTTGGGAGATGAAGAAGGTGTGAACCTATAGTAGTCCCTCGTCATCATCCAAAAAATGCCATGTCATCATAGTGAAATATGCTTGTAGGCTAGGCAAATTCTTCATTTTTCCGTCCACCCATATTTTGCCATATCATAACTCATTTTTGCCACTTTATTGCTCATTTTGGCCACCTTACCATTGTTTCTAATAGAAACTTGATTGCTTTTAGCTAGTTAGAACCTAATAGGATATGGAGGTGGGTTGACTCCATTGCACACATATCCTGCATTGAATCACATGCAGAAGCCCTGTTTTGTACGAGTGAAATCTAGCGCACCGCAATTTCTCCAAATACCCTCCCCCCTCCCCCCTCCCAGGGATCTAGAATATGGAGCATACAACCTGACTCTTTGGTGCATGGCATAGCAAATCGGTGCAATCTTTAGAAACATGAGAAGTTACGAGGGCGTTTGACTAGACATGAGGTATGCAATTTGGTTCCCATGTCCTTTTACTTAAAGAAAAGGGGGTTTTTTCATATTTACGTTTATCATGCTTGATTTTCATGCATGCGCCTTTGTCTAGTATAAGGCACGTTTGCCACTGGTCTTTATCTAGTAAAGGTTGGCTGTCGGATGGGCATATTTGCCCTTTATTCCAAGATCTGGACCGTACATAGCGATCCTCGTTTGTGGGGTATGCATGTACAAGTTTTTGTATACTGTATATTAAGGTTTGCAAAATACTATAAGATTTGAGACAATGTACTTAATGGTGTTAATTTTGTACATGTATTGTAAATATATTTTTGGAGCTCTCGCTGCCCTACGTAACCCCCCGTGTGAATATGCACCCAAACCAAAGGGGGTTTAAGGGGGATTTTAATTTAAATGTGTTAAATGCAATGGTTTGTGTTAATAATAGTTGTGTGTTGATTGTTATATTAAAAAAAAAATTTGGGCCCTTCGGGCCCTAACTAAAGCAAACATAGGTAAACTTTATGGGCCTAAATATTAATTACTAAAAAGCACAATAACATCAAGACAAACAAATTATTAAGTACATTTTATGTAGTCATTATATTCATTATCTGTAATCTCAATATTGCAATACTAGATATTCATGCATATGCTAGTGCATATGGTAACATGTGCTAGCCTGTAGCATTCATAAGCATATGGCATACGTAAAACAAATTTAATTCCACACATGTAGCACTTGCTCTATTTAGTGGACATTGAATTGGAAGAATATTCGATAGCGTCTACGAATAACCCTCCATTGGGGTCCTTATATATGCCCAGTAAGAAGTCCTTATATATAACCCTCCATTGAACTTTGTAGCGCTGTCAATTGTGAAAACAAAAAACCCTCCATTTGGAATCCTTTTATAAGCCCAATAAGAAGTCTGGCTATGTGAATTGCCAATATGAAGATGAACTCAATCGTAATTCTGTGTATTGCACCAATAAAAATGAACTTAATCACAATGAAAGGTATTTTGTCCATGTTGAAAATTGAAGAAGTTTTGAAAAAATCAAATGAAAACAAGATTTAAATTATAATATTCAGAAGTGGACTCACCTCAAATTTTGAGAATGACATAGATTTGCGTGAACGAAGTCTAGAGGCCCAATGCCTCAAGATTGGAGTTGGATTCAGATACAAATGCAAATGAAGAAGAGAAATTATCGAAAATGGAAAATAGAATTGAGACGATGACAATCCATGAAAAGATGGTAATAATACCTAGCATAATAACAGGGAGCTTTGGATTACGTTGTAGAATGACTAAACTGCATCTTCTAAAAACCATAACATAATTCAGCCTTACAACAAGGAGTTTGTTTTATACGGGATTTGAACCCATACCTACCTGTTCACAACACAAAACCCGAAATGAGTAGTAAATATCTAGCAAGTAATATGCGGTCGGCCAAGGCATGAGACTTCTTGATGAACCTAGTTTTGAAGCTCTACAATTCCAAAATGACTAGATCTTTCATTTTGCACATGACGTAAAAAAAAACAAAACAAATAGGCAATCTGAGCTTGTAAACTTGTAAGATAGGAAACCCGCAAAAATGGCAAAATACCGAGCCCCTAGATCCTCACCGAGTTGTGCTCTCTAGCAAATAATATTATATGTAATTCGCTATGCAAGGTAGCCAAGGCATGAGACTTCTTGGATAAACCTAGTTTTAAAGCTCTCTCTGCCATATTGTCATCTCATTATCCGGGTTATCCGGCCATCCGTTTACTTTTCAAAAGACCATTCAAAATAGTTGGATCTTTGGCTACACACAAATGTAAAATCCGAAACAAACAAATAGGGCGAGCTTGTATACCTATAAGAGCTTGTAAACACAGTAAGATCGGCAAAGTCGCAAAGATGGCGTATCACCGAGCCCCCGATCCGCCGACAAATTTCTTGCTTTGAAATTCCACCGCCTTCTTGTTCATGTGGATGCATTTCAAGCATCCGAAACTCCCAAACACGGATAAATCAATGTGTATTATTGGTTTGCACATCCTCGGAAATTGATTTCTCTTTTCTTAGAAATTATCAAAAACTTTTAGTTACCACGCATAAGAGGGACATACCGTAAAAATAAGCTTAGAGATGACCACGCGACCGGGTGTCCGCAATACCGCCTCCAATTAAGAGTAGAAAATAGTCAGAAGATCTTTTAGTGAACTTCGGTGGACCTTGCTAAAGTTCTTCGAGATGGAAATTGTTTTGCAAATTTTCTTCTCTCAGATTCTGAATTGTGCTCAACGCACTACAGCCAACAACACAAAAGCAGACCAACTAGATAAGGGCGGCATAGAGTTTTATAAAATCCCTAGTATCCTCACAAATTGGGGCCAGCAAATAGAAACTAAAGTGCCACAACACCACTCGCAACTCAATGCAAAGGGAAGGAAAACTAGAGGCATCAAGTTGTCAAAGAACAGTAGGAAAGGCCAGAAGAGATATATGCATTGGATGATGCATTGGATAAATCGTCCTGGGCCAAGATGCCTGGTTGTCTGGTTGAAGCCAGAGATTGGAGATGCAATGTCAGACCAAATCCGATACCCCTGTATCAAACCGATTAACCCTGTATCAGACCAAATCCGGAACCCTAATCCTTGAAAAACGTTTCTTTCGAAAACCACAAACCTAATATTATCCTATCCTAATATTTAAAACCTAAACTAAAAAAACATGCAAACAATAAAAGCCCCACAACCACACGATTTACCCTCTTCTTTAAAATCAATGGCTAACAAATGGGTGCACTATAGAAATACCGTTTAGTACGTCCACGTGAATACGCTCGTGAAATCATATGAAAACCATGCCAAAAAGCGTATAAAATCACAAAAAAAAACCCCTGTTATAATGCTACATATTCTTTCTCTCACCCGTGTTAGGCACTTGTTTATTCAAAGGATATCATCTTTAATGGTCTAAATACCACAAGGATATTTGGACTATCATCCCATTATGGGGAACTTGGCCATGCAAATATCTTCTTCTAGCACCCTTGTATTTTAAGGAAATTTGTCTCCCAAACCTTGTTTCATCATAATTGGGCTCTAATGCATGAGGATCCCAACTTGATATGAACATTTGTCTAATCATGAGGAAACGAAATTCTTATTTTATTGTTACAATCTAATCAGATTTTGGAGTCAATGTCTAGCATAATGTAGAGAAATTATGGTTCTAACTTGACATCCATGGGTATTGTCTATATCCTTGTTTGCATGTAATGGTAATCCATTAAACTATGACTAAAACCCAACTTTGGGTTTTGAATAAGTGTGTCCCTTGGAGGCCACCATGCGTGAAATTTTCAATGGTCTAGTCCTTTTGCATGTCATTTTGACATTGTTTATGCACAATACCTTTATATTAATGAGGCATGCAAGCCAATGATAAGACACGTAAGAGTGGCCTTTAAAATATCGAACTAGTTATGAGAAAGAGTGATCAAACATGCCACATAGGGTCAAAAACCTCGGCTCAAACATGTCACCTAGGCTCAAACATACCACCTAGGCTCAAGAATAGCCCCCAGGGTCAAACATTGCCCTAGGCCACATAGGCGTAAACATGACACATGGATCAAACATGCCCTTAGGCTCAAACATGCCGTTAGGTTATAACATTGCTCTTTCAAATGATTTATTTATTTTTGAAGGGCAAGATATGATTTTATATGTTTTTTTGATGGTTGAAATGTCGTGTCCCCTAGGCTTGAACATGCCCTTAGGCTAGAACATGGCACATTGGCTCAAACATGCAAAATATGCTCAAACTTGACATGTGGCTCAAACATGTCATTAGGCTCAAACATGACCATGGCTCAAACATACCATATAGGCTCAAACATGCCACATAGACTCAAACATGAGACGTGGCTCAAACATGCTACTAGGCATGTATTAAAAAAAAAGGATGTTCTCCTTAATTTTCGGTTGAAATTTTTATTCCCCGTTTTCGAGTTTTCGCTTGCCGACAAAAAATCTAGTAGGAATTTTGGAGTTTATATACAAAATCTGGCAATACTCATTAGCTGGTGGAGCATGACATACGATGGCAAATTATCTAGATAGAAGTACTAGGAATTTTGGAGCGCCACTATAGTCATACAAATGCGTGACTTATTTGTATAAGAATGGAGTATTATCTCGTATGAAATATAACCCGATTTAATTGTTTTTAAGAATGGAATATAACCTGAGTCTGGGGGCATCGTTGATGCCCCATGAGTAAGGGGTATCATGATATGGGGGATGGGATGACGTGACGGTGGCCAGTATATATGACACTCGATATTTATACGATATGATATGGGGGCATAGATCTGACCGCCTGACATGATCGGGCTTTCTTCCAACAAAGGAGCAGCAGCTGGTCTAAACACACAGGGATACACTCCATTCTAAAACCATTGCTTTTTAACAAAAAAATAAAATAAAATAAGCCCATCCCCTTTTTTGGCCTAACCATTACAAAACCTTACTCCTTTTATATTATTTTATAATTTGGCAACATTACGGGGAAATTCAAAAAGTTAGGTATGTTATAATTGAATTAAAGCCGGCCGTCCAGATGAGCGGTTCAGATTGCGATCCGGGTCTTGAGATCCTATTGGCCCTAAATGAATGGCTTAGATCAATATTGACTGCCCTGATTTTACCCCATCTATTTCTGTTTTCTGCCTTCCTGTTTGTCCCCTCTTCCCGCCTCCTGTTTGCGACCTCCTATTTCGGCTATGGCAGCATGGCTTCCCTTTCCGCCTCCTGTTTGCTCACGTCATAGCCTCTATCTTTCCCTTTCAGCTATGGCTATCCCTTTCCGACCTTCTTCACAATCTCGGATGATTTTATTCAGCCATCTGGTTTCAATCCCCATTTTGTGCCTTCTGGTTTCCATCCCAGGTCGTCCGGAAGTAATGAAAAAAAAATAAAGCTCTGCTTCTGTAACAGGTGAAGAAGTGCAGTGATCAGTTTCCAATCGGCTAACAAGGTCGGTTCCGCACTTTCCTTTTTTATGTCTGAAAGACAAACTAATCTATGTCTCAGCATGGTCGGTTAGTTTTAGCTATATTTCATTCTAGATGTAGATATTAGGTTGAAAGCATAAAAATCGTGTTCCTTGTCTTCGAAGATGGACAAATCCGGCAAAATCCGGCTCTGCATATTGCCCTGAATTTCTGGCAGCTCTGTGCCCAAGTCATTATTTCCTCTTTTTCCTTGTTGATTTGAATGCATTTGGTTCATAGATCCTCCTTTTTTCTTGTTTCATGCACCTTCTTGAATCAGGTACATTTCATTCAAAATCAAAGAATTTCATTACAAGATGCAGGTCTGTGTTCTTTTGTCTCATTGAATGAATATTGCAGAGAATGGTCAAGCATGATAATTGGCCTCAATAGAAGAGATGGCGATCTAGAGAAAAACAAGCTTACGGTTGTCCACAAGAAGTACTCCAGCTCCAAATTTGAATCTGCGGCTGCCTTGAGCCCCGCCAAACTACCTCACGAGGTAAAAACAGCCTTATTGCTGATAAATTGGCGTATTTGCAGATGGGAAGGATTGGCAAGGCATTGCACAGATTTTGTTGTAAGCACACGGGTGGATGATCCAAGCTTTGCAACTTTGTTTAGCGTTGCCTATGCTCCTCCCTGTAAAAGTTATGGCATCGCAGACAATAGGTTTATATTACTCTGTAGATATGCAATTTAAAGAAAAGCCTGCCCATCGGTCAAACATTTTCCTTCTCTTTTGAAGTGCTATGAAAACTACAGAAATGCTCTGAATTATACAAGAAATTCTCAACTTTCAGATTCAATGTTTACAAGAGAGTCAATGTTTATGGCCTTACTAATATTGTGGTTTTAAGCAGCTTACTTAGGATCTGTGTTAAATCCAAAAATATAGAGGCATATAACTTGTTTGAAATAGGTGCATAATTTGAGAATTGACCAAGTTCTTTTTTTTTTTTTAATAGGCTAGCGAAGATGAAGAACGCAATCGTCCCAATGATAAAGGTCCATCTTCTATCAACGACGATAATCTGGAATGAAAATAATCCATGATAGAAAGTGTTTTAAACTGAAACTATTGGATTTATTTTGATCAATGTTAGAAGTACTCTAATGTAAGATGATCTTTCTTTGACCTTAATGTTCCTTTTGTCAAGTAACTTGATCACGATTCATCTTCTTATCACTATTGGTGCACTTACTTCCTTTTTATTTTTTCTTCCTTTGTTGATTGTGCATGATGCAACTATAGACTCAAATGAAACCAATCTGGGATGAACACAAGAAAAAGCATCTCAAATACAAATTTGCCCAAAAATAAAATAAAAATAAATCTATTAATGAAAAGATAAAATGACAAAAAATAGAGGTGGAATTGCCACAAATGGACATAAAGTGCAGGTATAATGGACACAAATTTGACAATGGTCTCCTATGTGCTTATAAAATTGGCATGCATATGTTACAAAAAGACTTAAACTTTGACACAATTTTGTTACTCAACTATTACAAAAAGGAAACTAGTTTGTCATAACAAAAAGATATACAACGTGTAATAATAGTTGTAAATCTTATGCAAAGGATATCAACCTATGCAAGCTACATGCGTCAACATGGTGTAATAATTTGGTTGCATAATCGAGACTAATATGATATAAAATATGACGCAGTTGTTGGCAAACTTGAATATAAGTTTTGACATAAATGTGCCATGCTATAGTTACAAATGTAGTCATTGTGTTAAGACTAATATGATAAAAAAAATAGGATACAAATATTGAATAACTTAGATATAAGCTCGACACAAACATGGCATGCAATTGCCACAAATGCAGTCATTGTGTCGAAACTAATATGATACAAAATATGATGCAATTATTGAATAGCTTGGATACAAGCTTGACACAAACATGCTATGCAATTGCCACAAATGTAGTTATTATGTCATTTTTGCGTTATGTAGTCATGACGCAATACTTGACGCAAAAATTGCGTCCATGCGACATCAAAGTATAGAACTTTTAGCGTCATTATCGTGACATTTAACAGGCCTTTGGGAACATGCATAGCGTCACTTTGTTTGACGCTATACCCGACGAAAAATGCCCTATTATGTTGTAGTGAACCTCATTGAAGGTGATGCATCACCCAAGAGGTGTCGAGCTCATGCTTTGCCCACATGCAGTGGCAAACCATTAAGCCTAGCCCGCTAAGATCCGTGGTAGGCTTTATACATCAGAGGGATCAATCCATGATGGGACAAGTCCCCCTTATTCCACCGATCCAGCCCCGCCACTCACAACCAGGCGGGCTCTTGTACACGAGCCGCATTAATTGGGAATTAATGAGGTTATCTAGGATCATCTGCTACTGAAGGTTTCAGGACCTCTACCCCCCTTCCCACATACACAGGAGAGCATATGGAACAACATCATCATAAAAGAACCGAGATACTGAATAATATCTAATCTATCTACCTAAACATACATGATTAGGTTCATTCGTTACGGCTGGTGATCTTAGGATCTACAAGGTTGTTAAGACTGATCTTGCATACTATCCTAGCTCATTGCTAGGCTAAGAGTCGTATTTGCACAACGGAATCGCAGGTTACATGATCCTTGGCTTGCTCCAGCTCCCCGAATCGCATCCATGCCTTTGTTCTTGCTGAAGACAGCTGCTCCTGAGAGAACTGTTGTGCAAGTGTGGCTCGGCGGCGCCTGGCAATGTGGAATAGCAGCTTGGCTTGGCCGGAATAGCTCAAAGAAGCCAAAATGCGAAAACGGAAAAGGTTTAGGGTTTTCCCTTTTGTTTCTTTTACATGAACTTTTACGTTTAAGTTAGAAGGGACCAATGGAACTTTGCCACTTGGCAAAGGGGTTTAATTGCATATGTTTAATATACATGTGCAACATATGAGGTTGCCCCCTAGACACAACTCTTTACGACTCTCAAGTACTTGTCATAGTGACATGTACGTGTGACGTGGCAGTATAATATACATATTCGGACCGTATGTTATGCTGGAACGTCACAATTTCCCCACCTTGAATTGATGCTATCCTCAACATCACGTGTCTCTCCTCCTTGGAAACCTGCATGAACCCTACACACATTCCATGCATACAATTTTTACAACACAATTTTTACAACCCAAGGTAATATTTAAGTTTAAATTTCATAGTCACAGCCTTGTTCGATAACATACTATAGTAAGGTGATCTCTCACTCTCTTACTTTATCATCTATTATTCACAAAATTTTATGGTTTGCACCATTATCGTTAACATTGTTCCAAAATTCTCTAATTAAGGGTTCATTTGGTCTCCTTGCAACACATTATGACAAAACATGTGTTGCAAGTCTTCGCAGTGCGATCCTCCTGCTGCTAGACCCTCCTATTGGCCTGCAGGTCCAACACTACGTTAGTATACATTTAATTATTATAAAGTTGGTTATTAGGGAACCACCCATTAATTACAATTTATATGGATGCAAGGCTAATCTCTTGGCGTAGGAAGATGATGGTTCTTCCATCTTGGCCATGGAGACAGCGCCCTATCATGCCTAAGATGATCACTCATGCCTATACTTTTAGTTGCCGTAGCGTGAAGGATGGAGTCCTTCCCATAGTAGGCATTGTCTAGAGGTGCTTTTCTATCAATGCATGCCTAAATGACCTCTTATCTCTCAAGTTCGTCTATTTCTGTGGCGAAGGAAGTAGACTTCTTAATCTACCTCACACTCACCTATCGGTTTGGTGTCGACTACTTCGGTGACGGGCCGATCCTTGCATTGCTCCATGAATTGGAGGTACTGCTTCTCCAAATCTGATTGTAGTATCCACATAGCGTCTTCCACAGGCAAGTGCGTCCATTTCACTAGGTATTGGAGAAATTGGGATCTTCTTGTCTTCTTATAGGACCTGTCAAAAAGAACCTCTGGGACGATTTCAAGCTGGTCGTCCATCATTTCCAGTAACTTTGTTGTCTCTAATACTTCCTCTGGATTAGGAGTGTGCCTCTTCAGGAGACTTACATGAAGACCTATGGATTTTGAGATGTGCTGGCAGATCCAACTTGTAGGATTGGTTACCTACTCTTTTGGTTATCCTGAATGGCCCAGCCCATCTTGGAGCAAGTTTCTTGCAATTGCCGATGCGGAGATTTGCTTGCTTGACCTTGATCTTCAGCCATACGTTGTCCCCAAATTGGAACTCTCTTACTGTTCTGTGCTTATCGGCTACATTCTTCTGTTGGCTTCTCACTACTAGAAGATATCCTCTCACTTCTTCCACTAGCTGCTGCATATCAGATAACATTTGTTGAGAGACTTCAACCGTGGACACTGGATTGTGCCACGTATCTGGTGTCAAGCATTGATACCCATAATTGATCACGAAGGGGGACATCTGGGAAGATTCTTGCTTGGTGCTATTATAGGCAAACTCTACCAAGTGAATGAAATCATCCCACTTAGATTGCTTGTTTCAGACATAGTTTCTCAACATATCTTCTACCCATCCGTCTGAGGATGATACGCCGTACTGATGGAGAGCTTCGTCTGAATCGTGCCGAACAAATCTTACCAAAATGCGCTCATGAACTTTGAATCTCTATCCGAAATTATTTCTCTCGGCATCCGTGGAGTCTAAAGATCTCTTTGGTGAACAATCCGGTGGTATCTAACACCGTGTCTGTGGTCCTGCATGGCACAAAATGTGCCATCTTTGACAATTTAATTTGTCCACTACTACCATCAAGGCGCCTTTGCCCCTTATGGTTCTCGAAAGTCCTGTAATAAAGTCCATGCTTATTACCTGCCATTTTGCATTCGGCACTATGTATTGCTTCATCTCTGTCTGTGTTCTAAAAGCTCCCTATTCTGCAGTCAGCGCGGGCACATACAGATTTTTTAACACAGTGCCCCGAGATAGGTTATGGAACAGACTGCGGCAGCTGGGGACCCCCCTTGACTTGCAGAATGCAGTATATAGGCTATACGAGGCATTCTCGGGTCGTATCATGTCATCAGGACAGCCCGTAATCAGTAGTATTGGAGTGCGTCAGGGTTGCCCCCTCTCCCCCACACTCTTTGGCATATACATTGACCAGCTGGAAGATTGGCTCTCTGAGCATGGAGGGGCAGGTGTCCATCTCATGCATCACACAATCCGACAACTCATATATGCTGATGATATCAACCTCTTGGCCTATGCTCCAGAGGACATGCAACGTCACCTGGATGCTCTTGACACTTTTTGCCGATTCACTGGCATGCGAGTTAACTTGGCCAAAACTAGGGTGCTGCTAGTTCACAGTGATGTCATTTGGATTGTCCAATGCTCCAGCAACATTCATGAGGCTCATGAACGATGTTTTTCGCGAGTTTCTAGATACATTCATCATACTTTTCTTTGATGATATTCTAGTCTACAACAAATCTTTGGAGGAGCATGCCCAACACTTGAGAAAAGTACTCGAAAAGTTGAGGAGACATCAGCTTTATGCAAAACTATCCAAATGTCACTTTGCGACAGAAAGGGTAGAGTACTTGGGGCATGTGATCACAGCAAAAGGATGAAGATTACAAAGAGAGGGAAACCTTCAAGCATTTTAGGAAGGAAGGCAACCTATTGTACCATAAGAACAAATTATGTACCAGAGTCATCAGGAATCAGGAAATTGATACTCCATGACACACACAATAGCCCAATAGCCGGACATGCAGGTTTTATGAAGACCCATTTTAAGATCAGAAGTAGCTACTTCTGGCTCGACATGAAGAAGCAGATAGCCAAGTACATTCGTGAGTGCCAGCTATGTCAGCAGACGAAGACAGAACAACTCCGAATTCCTGGAGCATTAGAGCCATTGCCTGTACCGAATGCGAAATGGGAGGTAATAAGCATGGACTTTATTATAGGGCTCTCGATAACCATAAGGGGCAAAAATGCTTTGATGGTAGTAGTGGACAAATTGTCAAAGATGGCACATTTTGTGCCGTGCAGGACCACAGACACGGCATTAGATATCGCCGTATTGTTCACCAAAGAGATCCTTAGACTTCACAGGATGCCGAGAGAAATAGTCTCGGATAGAGATTCAAAGTTCATGAGTGCATTCTGGCAAGATTTGTTCAGCACGATTCAGACGAAGCTCTCCATGAGTACAGCATATCATCCTCAGACGGATGGGTAGACGGAGCGCACGAATCGAATCATAGAAGATATGTTGAGAAACTATGTCTGGAACAAGCAATCTAAGTGGGATGATTTCATTCACTTGGTGGAGTTTGCCTATAATAGCACCAAGCAAGAACCTTCTTAGATGTCCCCCTTCATGATCAATTTTGGGTATCAATGCTTGACACCAGATACGTGGCACAATCCAGTGTCCAATGTTGAAGTCTCTCAACAGATGTTATCTGATATGCAGCAGCTAGTGGAAGAAGTAAGAGGATATCTTCTAGCAGCGAGAAGTCGGCAGAAGAGTGTAGCCGATAAGCATAGCCGATAAGCACAGAACAGTAAGAGAGTTCCAAGTTAGGGACAACATATGGCTGAAGAACAAGGTCAAGCAAGCGAAGCTCCGCATCGGCAATTGCAAGAAACTTGCTCCAAGATGGGCTGGGCCATTCAGGATAACCAAAAGAGTAGGTAACCAATCCTACAAGTTGGATCTGCCAGCACATCTCAAAATCCATAGGGTCTTCCATGTAAGTCTCCTGAAGAGGCACACTCCTAATCCAGAGGAAGTATTAAAGACAACAGAGTTACTGGAAATGATGGACGACCAGCTTGAAATCGTCCCAAAGATTCTTCTTGACATGTCCTATAAGAAGACAAGAAGATCCCAATTTCACCAATACCTAGTGAAATGGATGCATTTGCCTGTGGAAGATGCGGGTACTACAATCAGATTTGGAAAAGCAGTACCCCCAATTCATGGAGCAATGCAAGGGTCGGCTCGTCACCGAAGTAGTTGACACCGAATCGATAGGTGAGTGTGAGGTAGATTAAGAAGTCTATTTCCGTCACCATGGAAGTAGACGGACTTGAGAGATAAGAGGTCATTTAGGCATGCATTGATAGGAAAGCACCTCTAATCAATGCCTACCACATAAATTGTAATTAGTGGGTGGTTCCCTAATAACCTAACTTTATAATAATTAAATATATACTAACGTAGTGTTGGACCTGCAGGCCAATAGGAGAGTCTAGCGGCAGGAGAGTCGCACTGCGAAGACTTGCAACACATGTTTTGTCATAATGTGTTGTAAGGAGACCAAATGAACCCTTAATTAGAAAATTTTGGAACAATGTTAATGATAATGGTGCAAACCATAAAATTTTGTGAATAATAGATGATAAAGTAAGAGGGTGAGAGATCACCGTACTATAGTATGTTATCGAACAAGGATGTGACTATGAAATTTAAATTTAAATATAAATATTACCTTGGGTAATTGTGTTGTAAAAATTGTATACATGGAATGTGTGCAGGGTTCATGCATGTTTCCAAGGAGGGGAGACACGTGATACTGAGGACAACATCAATTCAAGGTGGGGAGATTGTGACGTTCCAGCATAACATACGGTCTGAATACGTATATTATACTGGCACGTATACATACATGTCACCATGACAAGTACTTGAGAGCCGTAAAGAGTTGCACCTAGGGGCAACCTCGTATGTTGCACATGTATATTAAACATATGCAATTAAACCCCTTTGCCAAGTGGCAAAGCCCCATTGGTCCCTTCTAACCTAAACCTAAAAGTTCATGTAAAAGGAACAAAAGGGAAAACCCTAAACCTTTTCCATTTTCTCATTTTGGCTTTCCTGAGCCATTTCGGCCAAACCAAGCTGCTATTCCGCATTGTCAGGTGTCGCCGAGCCATATTTGCACAACAGTTCTCCCAGGAGCAGCTATCTTCAGCAAGAACGAAGGCATGGATGTGATTTGGGGAACTGGAGCAAGCCAAGGATCAGGTAACCTGCGATTCTGTTGTGCAAAGCCGACTCTTAGCCCGGCAATGAGCTAGGATAGTATGTTAGATCAGTCTTAACAGCCTTGTAGATCCTAAGATCACCAGCCGTAATGAATGAACCTAACCATGTATGTTTGGTTAGATAGATTAGATATTATTCAGTATCTCGGTTCTTTTATGATGATGTTGTTCCATTTTATGCTCTTCTGTGTATGTGGGAAGGGGTGTAGAGGCCCTGAAACCTTCAGTAGCAGATGATCCTAGATAACCTCATTAATTCCCAATTAATGCGGCCTGTATACAAGAGCCCGCCTAGTTGTGAGTGGCGGGGTTAGACCGGTAGAATAAGGGGGACTTGTCCCATCACGGATTGATCCCTCTGGTGTGTAAAGCCTACCAGGGATCTTAGTGGGCTAGGCTTAATGGTTTGCCACTACGTGTGGGCAAGGCATGAGCTCGACATCTCTTGGGTGATGCGTCACCTTTAATGAGGTTCAAGTCGAATACGGGCAGTGGCCCTCTATCCGCCTGTGATGGGCATGCATGCCTTTGGAGGGGGTGACTCTTCTCCTGCCTCATCGGGACTGGGGAGATGCAACTCAGCAGTAGCCCCTTTGGCTATGTACCCGGGAGGCTACGGTCCAGTCCCTAGACTCTTCAACCTACTCTGCAAAGTGTGCACCGGAGGGGCAGATGGAGCGGACTACCCAACAGCCATGTTCCTATGCCAGCCCAATCCATTCTTATGAACTCTGCCTGCAATGACTTCTGGACGCCCAAGCCGTCAGTCCATACCCTGGAGTCTGAGCCTTGGGTAGGATTCCCCCATGTGATGATGATATTGTTGATGTGTTTACACATGTATGCTATGATATAGTCATCCTTCGAGGTGACTCTGTTTACACTTGATGTCATGTGCTTATGTTTACTCATGCTTCCGCAGCTAGGACGATCCCCAAGGAAGATGGGACAAATGGCCCATCCATTCTTCCTCATCGATCCATTGCTAAAGGATTGGTGTCAGGTGGATGGCCCTTGTCCGCTTGGTTGCCAGGGGGATGAACTTCGCCTTCCAATATGATGGGAGCATCGTAGAAGAAATAGGAGACGTCACACATGACTCTCCATAGCAAAGCAACTTGGTGTTTGTGGAAAACAACATGTGAAGCCTCCAGAACATGAGCGATTATTATGTAGAATATTTATATGTTGGTATTAAAAATCAAGTTTTGATAAATAAAGGTCGTAGATAATCTTATATAATACTGGTACGATATCAGGGTGATTAGATGGTCATCCAAGAAGAGCCTTTAGGGGTATTTCGTGATTCAATGATCGCGCCCTCCAGCATATGCCGATAAATAGCTTGATAGTTTTCTTTTTAGTTATCTAAAAAGCAATATCAATATCTGACAAAGAAATAGCTGGCGGTATTTTATATACAAATAGCCCTTGCACTGCAGCATAATAACATACGACAAAAGAGCAGTGAGAGTGACTTACAATAAGATGCTTTCTTTTTAGGATCCTTTGTCTGACGCAGCAGACTGCGTGGTGTTTAGGTCAATGTCAAGCCATCTTTCTAGACATAATAACCATTCTCATAATAATTCTCACTCAACCCTGGCAACTTTATCTTCTTCATTTGCTATCGAATCAATCCTTTTAATGCTCCCATTCTTTGTGGGTCCAGATATTAGACCATCAAGTTAACTCACCTGAAACAATTGAATGCTCTGAAACTTAAGAGAAGCTTGTTACATCTTTACCCGAGTTAGTTCGCTAACCAAGAAGATTAGCATTAATATTAATTGCATTAGAAGCCAAAGGTCTCCCTAAAAAAATAAGCTTAGATTTTATGCCAAAGCTCACTCGAATTGTTTTACCAAACAAAGGAATATTATTAATCCATCAGCAACAGAAAAAAAAAACTCCTTATAGAATCACATCCAGACACAGCTCATGTCCAGCATCATGTTTTACCCTTTGATAGTTCTAGCAGGTATGTTATAGAATCTTCTTTCCACCAAACAATGCAAAGAAGGAATTGTATCTAGAGACTTGAAATGCAACTCTAGCTAGGGGTCCGTGCTCAGAAATTAAGGTCCTGAAGGCATTGTCAGAAACAACGATAACTATGGCTGTATTTGCCCATTTGGATCTCCGATTGAAAAAGGACATACCATTCACACAGAGCTCAGAAACATGGGTGCTCGTAGAAACCACCTACATACACAAGCAGAGCTCAGGAACATGAGCGCTTGTTAAAACCGCCTCCATAAACAAGCAATGCATAACCCAATGCCAGACATTCAGAAACAAGCTTATACTCACATAAGCTTGGGAGTAAGGGAGACATGGTACAATGAATTCATGCTTGTTATTAGGAGAAAACAAAAAAAGTCCTTCGCTTGTTAGGTGTTGGTACCAAATACGTTTTCTACTTTATCAAAACACAGCAAACATTGAACTGCAAATGGGCCTTCCAGACCAATTTAGGACTGACAAACTCTTTTTGCCAGCATTATTATGGCTCGTTCACATGGAGAAGGGAAGATGCTGCACTGAGTTCTAGCGGAATTCAACCTCATCAACTGTTCTACACTAAAACGGCACCAACATATCCTTGCATAACTTCGTTCTCTTAGAGACCACTTACCAATCAAAGATTCAAAGACGAGCACAACAGGCACCTGCGAGAAACAGATGGGATTTAATGGAGCCGAATAGGGCATGTGCAAATCGGCATCAAGGAGCATCCAGATACTGAAGAAGACAAGGCCTACGAGGATCTACGAGGCACTGTCGCTTTCAAAATTTGCCTTAGAGCGAAAAGAGACGACTTTTAAGAATTTTGATGGCCTTTTATATCTCCGTCCATGTGACGCTCCCTGAACATATACGACCCTCGGACGTATACATACGGGGACTTTCCCCTCCCATGGCGACCCACTCGCCACGAGCAGGGCCCTCCGTCTAACTCGGGCCATCTATGGCAAGATGCTCGAGTGAAGGACACAGAGGGGTCATTCGGCCCACGCCTTCAATGGGGCTCCTATGTCGCGGAAGCGTGAATACAAGGTTAGCACACAGCATAATCACATCATAAAATACCACCACGAGGGATGACACATCCATCCAAGTGACAACAACAAAGAATATGCATTTAATACTAGGAAAACACCCCAAACCCATGGCTCTACCCCGGCTCAGACTCCCGTGAGGGTCGACTGACGGCTAGGTCTCAAGAGATCAGCAGACCGAACCTTGACATGGCGTTGGCTGGCATAGAACATCGGCTAGGGTTGTCCACTCCACCCGCCCCTCCTTGTGCACACTTTGCAGATGAGTCCAATCATGCAATGGCGTCACTATAGCCTTCCGGAGACGCAGACTCAAGGTATCACCCGCCGAGCACACTCCCGGGGTTCATGAAGCCCGTCCGGTATGAGGCGGGTCATGGAAGTGTCCCCTTCCGGGATCACGCGGTGGTTCCATGGGTGAGCTAGAGAATACGTGCATCCAGCGACCCCGCATCCGTGCAGACTTACTGCGCCCTAAATCTACTCAAAGCCGCAGAGGGGGTGCCCCATGCGGGTCACACCTCTACACCCGGGAGTGTCGGACCCATACCGGTCCTCTCGTGACCGGCTATCAAACCTAGCCCACTGTAGGAGTCTCAGGAGCCTTTTATGTTCATGCAAGACCCCACCGCACTTCACCACTGCGTCCCTTATCTGGTGCTAAGCAATTCCATAACATCCACGACTCGGTGGTCTCTTGTGCACAGGCCGCATCAATTGGGAACTAAAGGAGCTACTAGGAGCATACTAAAGCATATGGCACAGAGGTCTCTACCCCCTCTAATCCACCTTTTATGGAAGTTTAACAGAGCTACTTTCACATACACATCCATTTATCCATCATAACATAATTCGTAATTGAAATGTAATCTTAGATACCAAAGAAGGGTTAATCCTAAGTAAAACAACCAGAGAAGACTCAAAGGACCTAACTGAATGCTAGCCTTAAAGATATCAACTAGATTATCGACTAACCCGAGTTCCAGCTTGATCCATTGTCATGGGGCGCCTCCATCTCTCAGTAATTTGGTGTTCAACAACAACTGGGGTGGTCAGCAACAGTTCCAGATGCTTGGGCGCTCAGCTGCTCCTCCTTTTGGCTCGATTTTGGGGTCAATTGGGAGTAGTGATCCACCTTGTTGGCCCAAGTTAGCATTCCCATGCTAGCCAATCGAGTTTGGCCAAGTGGCGCCTTCCTAATCCATTAATTAACTTAATTAACCCACTTAAATATTAATTCCTTAATTATAGGTTATTATCCTTAATAATTAAATTAGCATAGCTAATTTAATCCCTTTTAGGTCAACCCCCTATGTTACAATACCCCATGGTGGCGTATCTTTACTGGGTGACGTGTCAGTATGTTTATACATATACCGTATAAATACTTGGAACGTCACATTCTCCCCTCCTTAGAAATAATGCTGTCCTCAGCATTGGGGTTAGATACAGATGTAGGAAATTACATTATGAAGGAAGGAAATTCCTTATTTCCGAAGGTAATAACATTAAAACTTTAAAGTTTGAAACAGTTTAAGCACCGAGGTGCATTTCACATGATCATCACAAGAAAAGAGTTCAAGGACCGAAGTCCAATATCAACATCAGAGCAACAAAAGGACAAGACTTGTAGACAAAATAAAACTGGAGAAGTCGGGCCATCAGCAACCCTCTATACATGGGCAGGTCACGTACTGCTCACTGGCCTGCACATGTCAATACATCAGTTTATATAGATGAAATAATTAGGTTGTGGTTGAAGGGTCCACCCCCTATAAGAAATAAAAAAGAAATCTATCTACAAGGGAACCTATCATGCCTATGGTTCGCAATTCATTGCGGCGTAAGGAATGGTCAAGTTCCTATTATAGCCACGATGAACGCGGCCTATCAACTACATGCTTTCCAAGCATTTCGCGGTCATGTCCACATTGACAGTACACCACGTCCTAGGGAACACGAAGGTGATCCCATCATCGGTAACTATTATCAACTACGATGCATCTACCCCTCTACTGCATGATTCTCGGCGAATCAAGCCTTCAAGCTTACCGTCGGGAGCGGGGTTGATAGTATCGTTGATGGTGCGGCCTTGAGATTCCCGCATGAAGTCCGGATAGTGCTTCTCAAGGTCTATTTCCATCACCCACGTAGCATCTCAACTGGCAAGTGTTTCCACTTGACCAAGTATTGCAGCATTTGGGTCCTTCTGGTCTGTTTATATGCTCGATCAAGAAGAGCTTCAGGCACTATATCTAAATGCTCTTCTGTCATTTCAAGTAGGGTGGGTGTATCCAAGATCTCTTCTGGATCTGGGGTGTGCTGCTTTAGAAGACTCACATGAAAGAACTTGTGGATCTTCAAGCGGGGTGGCAATTCCAGGCGATAGGTCTGTTCTCCAACACGTTCAGTGATTTTGAACGGCCCAGCCCATCTGGGTGCCAGCTTCTTGCAGTTACCAATCTTAAGCTTGGCTTGTTTTACCTTAATCTTAAGCCAAACCAATTCACCCACTTGGAAGACTCGTGGGGTTCTGTGCTTATCCGCTACACTCTTCTGGCGACTGCGTGCAGCCAATAAGTACCCACGGACTTCTTCAACCAAAGCTTGCATTTCCACGAGGAGTTGTTGAGAAACCTCCACTTTAGAAACGGGGTTATGCCATGTGTCTGGAGTAAGGCATTGATAACCATAATTTATCATGAAGGAAGACATTCTGGAAGACTCATGTTTCATACTGTTATAGGCAAACTCAACTAGGTAAATATAGTCAGCCCATTGTGATTGCTTACTCCACACATAACTGCGTAGCATGTCCTCTATAATACGATTGGTACGCTCTGTCTGACCATCCGTCTGAGGATGATATGCCGTACTCATAGCAAGCTTGGTCTGGATGGTGGCAAAGAAATCTTTCCAGAATGCACTCACAAATTTGAAATCCCTGTCGGATACAATAACTCGTGGCATTCTGTGCAATCTGAAGATCTCCTTTGCAAATAGCAGAGCGGTATCGAAGGCTGTATCCGTGGTACGACATGGCAAGAAATGAGCCATTTTCGACAATTTGTCGACCACTACCATCAATGCATCATATCCACGGAGAGTACGTGGGAGGCCCACAATGAAATCCATGGTTATTACTTCCCACTTGGCGTTGGGCACATCCAGACGTTGCAACTCTCCTGGAATCCTTAATTGCTCAGCCTTGGTTTGCTGACACACCTGACACTGCTTAACGTACCTAGCAATGTCCTTCTTCATAGAAGGTCAGAAATAACTGGAGCGGATCTTAAAGTAGGTCTTCATAAAACCTGCATGTCCAGCTATAGGGCTGTTGTGCGTGTCATGGAGAATTAGCTTACATACTCCTGAAGTCTCAGGTACACACAACTTATCCTTGTAATATAACAAGTTGCCCTCTTTCTTATACGAACGGAAAGCTTCACGTTCTTTATCTGTGCGTGCCTCCTTACTTAAACTATCCCAAACATCACGGAATTCGGGATCTGTGGCGAAGGTCTGTTCTATCTGTTTCCCAAATTTACTAGTGAGTGTGGAAATTGCATTACAATGGGTGCGGGTTACCAAGGGATGGCGTGACAACGCATCGGCAACCACATTGTGCTTCCAGGCTTATACACAATCTCAAAATCATACTCCTCCAGAAATTCCATCCATCTTCTCTGACGGAGATTGAGATTCGGCTGGGTGAATAGATAACAGAGACTCTGATGGTCCTCAAGTTGAAATCTTGTACTAAGAAGGTAGTGTCTCCATATACGCAGAGCACGGACAACGGCTAACAACTCTTGGTCATGGGTAGGGTATGGCTGCTCAGTCTCGTTCATTTTCTTTGAATCATAGGCAATAACCCTCCCCTCCTGCATCAGGACTCCACCTGTAGCAATCTTACTAGCATCCGTTGCTACTAGTTTATCCTTTTCGGGATCCGGCAATGTGAGGACTGGTGCTGACGTTAAAGCATCCTTAAGCTTCTGAAAACTTCCCTGGACTTTTGCTTTCCAATGCTCAATCCAATCCTTTACCTTCTCATGCTTTGTAAGGTCAGTAAGAGGTGCTGCAATCTTTGCAAAATCCTTAACAAATTTCTGATAATATCCTGCTAATCCCAAGAAACTTTGGACCTCTGAAACATTACCTGGAATAGGCCAATCCCTTACTGCCTCTATCTTTGCTGGATCTGTAGCAATTTCCTCTGCTGAAATGACATGTCCCAAATAATCCACCTTCAGAGTGGCAAACTTGCACTTAGAGAACTTGGCAAAGAGCTGGTGACGTCTTAGCTTTTGTAGGACCAACCGAAGATGTTGCTCATGCTCCTCCAGAGTCTTACTATAGATGAGAATGTCATCAAAGAATATAACAACAAAGTCATCCAAGTATTGATGGAAGATATCATTCATTAATCGCATAAAAGTTGCGGGGGCATTAGTTAATCCAAAAGGCATAACGGTAAACTCATAATGCCCGTATCTAGTGCGAAAAGCAGACTTATGGATGTCCTCCTCCTCAATTCTTATCTGATGGTATCCGGAGCGTAAGTCAATCTTTGAGAAATACTTGGCCCCTTGTAACTGGTCCATAAGGTCGTCTGCTCTAGGCAAAGTATAGCGATTCTTGATCGTATGCTTATTAAGTTGCCGATAATCAATACACATCCTTAGGGAGCCATCCTTCTTTTTAACAAAAAGGATAAGAGCGCCAAAAGGCGAAACACTAGGCCGAATGAAGCCTAGGTTTAGTAGCTCCTAAAGTTGCTTCTTAAGCTCTGCCAATTCAGGGGGACTCATACGGTACGGGGCCTTACTGGTAGGCTTAGTACCTGGTTCCAAAGCTATCTCACATTCCACCCCTCTGAATGGAGGAAGTTTCTGGATCTCGTCTGGAAAGAGATCACTAAATTCCCTAAGAAGATTAGCAATGCTTTCTGGCAATGCATCAACTACTTGCTTCTGTTTAGCATCTGACTCAACGGAGGCAAGTCTGATGACGAAAATAGACTGCATAATGGGGTTTAAGGGATCACTTTTAATAGTTACGCGGGCTCCATTAGCTGCGTTGAAGGTAACCTCCCGCTTTTCGCAGTCGGTATTGGCTTTTGCAGATGCCAGGAATTCCATACCAACAATCAGATCATATTTGCCAATATCCATTAGTTCAAAGACCCAATGCAATCGGGGGGCACACGGCGGCCGCATTTTAAGGTTAATCGACGGCCATGAGTATGTCCGATTTTACCAATCGGCTAAGGTGACGGGTTTCGGTTTTGGGACCTCAAAGTCTCAAGCTGCAATACACGGGCCATTCTAGAAGAAGCAAAATTATGTGTACTTCAGTATCCATAAGAATTATGAAAGGCTTACCGTCTACTTGACCTATAGTGGAAATAACGCAGGCTGACTTTCAGCATTGCCGGTTCTATAGCTGCAAAGGATATGAGGCGCCGTGAATATACTTCGGGGAGCCTCCTCCTCGACGGATAGTGTAGACTTCGAGATCATCCCAATCGAGGTCGGCCATGGCCACCGGCGGTCTGCGTGACATAAGGGCAGTGCATGAAGTGCCGGTGCATACACACTGTAACATGCCTTATCTCTGAGGAAACTGCTCGAGGCCTCTTTGGGAATAGATCTGTAAGAGGTTCGAACTTCTTACCGACATTGTTGGTTTTTTGGGCATGTTGAAGGTGACTTTCTTATCCCGGCGGTAGTAAGAGTTCTGGCGAGAGGGCCCAGGACTTGGTGAGCGGGGTTTTGTAAGGTGTGGGCGGCAGGCGTGGGCTGCGAGTAAGAGCGCGGGGCCGGTACTGGTTTCTTGGTGTGTCCTCCTCCGGGCTCAATGCCTTAGCCTCGCCTACACCTGGACTTCTTGGTCGATGGCCTTAACTATTCGTTTAATGGAGGGGCCAACCCTTCAATATAACCCTCCACAGCCCTCTTTTCATTCATTCACGGCACATACGACCTCAAAAGCATGAATTCATCGATTGTAGTCTGTTCTAACACAGTAGAAAGTCTAAATCGTTGGCATTTGTGCGCCGCGCACATAATGCGACTTAAAAGCTTTGGCAAACTTCACGAATTTGCATGCATACATCCGGATGCTTGGCTCGGCATAGCCCTTCCACCAAATCTGGCGACTCACATGGGTTTATGGTGGCAACCTTTCCTGTATCCTTTTATGTCATGCCATAAGATTTTCTAAACTCCTTCATCTCGTCCAACCAGGACTCTGCATTCTGCCCGCCTCTAGATTTCCCATCAAATTGGGCTAATTTCCTGTTTTTCCATATGCTGGTTATGGCCGTGTCAACCGTTTTGCGGTACTCCTTGTCCCGGCACTTTGCATGGTCACCCGATGATGTAGACGACTCAGAGGACTCAGAAGTAGCCCATGGTGAAGATGTGGCACTATCCTTAGAGGAACTTCGACGACGTTTGGAATGGTGCCTCCTTTGTGCGGCCGCAGGGCTTGGTTCCGGTGCAGGTGGCTGCTGTGGTGGTGGGTTTGGCGGTAACGGAGGTAACTCCGGCCCATCCTCTTGCATATGGTGCGGTGGGTTGGCATTTAGCACATAAGCCTGTAACTCGACTAATTGCCTCTTCATTGACATAAGTTCTTGCTCAGGTGTGAGTCTACTGGCATTCGAGGGTGTCTGCCAGGCGGCGTTACGTGCACCGTCTATATTGACCATAAAAACATATAAGGAGAAGTACAGTGACATCAAGTCTCACAACAAGATCATTTCGTATAGTATTAAGAGAGAGAGAGAGAGAGAGTAATAAAGAGAATACAAAAGGAAAGATCTTCATTATGAGTCAAGCGGTAATTACATTGGAGGTCATTACATTGAAGGTAGTTTCAAAAACTTAAAGTTATACCGTACAGAGGTAAACATTATACATTGGGTAATTCTTCAACTCACACATAAATATAGAAAACTGCGGGGACTGGGCCTAGGGCTGCGCAAAAGGGTACAATATAGAGTGGCGAACGCTCTCCCGTACAGCCCTGACCAGTGTTGTCAGGTACGTTTAGTACGGTACGAGTATTATACGTACTTAACGTATTAATACCGTATGCATACCTCTGATTTAAAAAGTACTTTAAATACGTTTTTTGGAATTATAAAATACTTATTAAATACGTAAAATACGTACTTTACGTATAGTACGTTAAGTACTTCCTATAATTTTTTAGAACTATTATTTCTTGTATTGCAGTTGAAATAGTTGCAATAACAACTAATATGAAGAACTTACAAGTTTTAAATAATGAACCAGAATATATTACTCTAGAAAATTAAGCATTTCTCAAAGTTTTCAATCCAAAATATATTTATTTAAGAGTGATATATTCTACTTTGCAATCTACACCCACAGACAAATAAATTTACGTAATTGTTGCTCATTTGTTGCATTCGGAGCTATTAACTGCCGCTGACCTCTGTATTTCTTTCTTGGCATGAATGCAAGCTATTGAAGTATTAAGGAGAAGATCTTCCTCCTGCCATGACAAAACAAGGAGAAAGGTGGGTCTGCATCTCCATCTCCATTCCAATTCGATGGCTAGGATAAGAAGAAAGAGGGGGAAAACACAGAGGTTTTGGGTTTTTATTTGCAAGAAGATTCTTTTTTTTTTTTTTTTTTAACTACAATTCCATAATTTCCCTAATGTCTAAAGTCTCCTAATGTGTTTTTTACTCCTATTCAATAATACATAATAATGTATATTTCCTAATGTATAATTTTACCAATTCTATTGATCTAATGTCATTTGGACGCTTTTTTTTTTAAGTACGTATCATACGTATTGTATGTATTACTATGTTAAGTACGGTATTAATAAAACAAGAGCTCAATTTGACATGTCAACTTATAGGTATAGTACGTATGGTACTGTGAGGAAGGTACGAGACGTATGTAAACGTAAAATATGGGTACGTAAACAACACTGGCCCTGACTAGCTTGTAGCGGGCCCAGGCCTGGATAATGACATGCTGGTAGTCCAGGGTGGGACTAATAATGAGGAGATTAAAAAGATCTCGTAGCGCAAAGTAAATCTGCCATAAATGCTCGTTAGCATCGGCATAGGCTTCATGCCTCGTCATCTCCCAGTAATCCCAAGTTCGTCGAAGAGTTTGCTGCAAATGTTCGAAAGCACGTTCTCGGAGAATGTTGACTACTTCCAATCCTTTAGCTGGGTCATAAGTCTCTCCTTCCACAACAAGTTCCCCTTCTTCGGAGTCATCATCTCGATCTGGATATTCACCATATCGTTGGTCGTAGTCCTGATCGGGTGGTCCTGGATCATCCCTTCGTATCCCATTGGTGATTCGTTCCTCGATCTCTGCGAGATCATAGTCTGCAAGACGACAGGAATGAATATACAATGTGGAACAATTTCGTGTATTCTAAACTCTAAAAGATACAAGGAAGTATCATGGGAGAAAAAACAATTTAATTGTATTCAACGATACAATAATCATAATTCATAAGAAAATGACACATATATTATATGATGGCTAAGAGAAATGCCAAATCAAAATTTACATCTTATATGTAATACAAAAATTATACATTTAGAAAGAAATATCTAAGAACTAGGTTCCTCCTCGTCGTCCATAGGTTGAGGAGGTGGTCGGTAGCGCATCAAAGTGGTGCTGGGGCTAGCAGAGAGGGCGGCTCGAGCTGCTGCCTCTGGTGGCAAGCAAGTGGCCAAGGGTGCCGCCACAAGGAGTCGCATATTAGCGCAGCCCGCCACGTCCCCCAATGCTACGAGAGCCAAATCTCGACGGACCAAGGTAATGGTGGTGGCGTGATAGTCAATCTTCTTGTGGCCCGCCAAGGTGGATATTGCGCGAAGTGCCCACCAAGATGCTTCGGAAGAAGGCCCCAAGTTCTTGGAGAAGAACAGGACCTCTCCTTGCCGGAAAGCTGAAAGGAAGAATCGGGTCACATGGTTGCCCATTGCCCTAATTTGGGGATCCCTAGAGGTCTCCGCTTCCTTTTCCAAGTTGACGGGGATCTTCTCCTGCTCTGCTTCTTCCTTATCATCCCTAAGACTTACCTTGGTGTCCCAAAGGTCTTCCTCCTCTTCATCCATACCTCCCATAGTAATCTGCAATGGCTGATCTGCAGAAGGAGGCCGCATCCGAGCTGTAAAATGCTCCTCTGGAGGCTGGGGTGTATCAGTCAATAAAAACTGCCGAAGTGACAAAAGGGCCTCAACGGGCTCTAACTCGTCTGGCCGGTATGCTAACAAGTCCTCGACTTGTGGCGGATGCACAACGGGCGTTGTAAAGTCAAGGAAGTCATCCTGGCAGTACTCGACAAGATCATAGAGGACCTCTATCTTTTTGCGGCCCCGCATATCAGCAATAACGCGGTAGGCCCACATAATGTCCTCTAGGATCAGGTACTCTTGATTATTCAAGAGTACGGTAGGGAGGAGGTTGAGCCCTTCGAGTTTGAGGGCTTTATCGCGTCCTACGGGCGCCTCGGTGGCTAACTCCTTCCACCGTACAAAATCCTGCTCGTTGACGACTTCGTCGTCCTCCGGGTCAGGAGGTACAGGCGTAGAGGAATGCTCAGCAGCTATCTCCTCGTCCTCAATATACTGGTCCATAATGATGGCCAGTGCAAATCGGGCCTCAAAACAAGCTTCCCGATCTATGGTGACAATGGGGAGGTCAGTCCCTCGCCTCCTTATGCCCTTAATGACATTCCGGGTAACATCTGGAGCAGGGTGTGGAAGTCGAGGTAGAGCTGCGAATCGTCCTCGTTGTACACACATGCAGGTACAATCTCTTCGTAGAAGAACCGAAGGAAGGCGGCGTAATTGGGATGCGCCTGCATGTTAGAAATGAGGTCTACTTGCTGGAGGAGATAAGGGTGAAGAAGATCAAAGGGGACCGCAGGGTCCCAGTGTTCTCCATCCAAATACCATTGCTGAAGGATTGGGCGAGCCATAAGGATGAAGGCGCAAAGAAGGAGGAGGCAAACGCTAAAGGCAGGAACGAAAATGAAACCCTAATGGGCCAAGAAGGGGCTTTATCCTTTTCGGCACGTTTCCCGAAATTATTTTTAAAAAAATATTATTTAATTAATAATTTATATTTAAATTCACACCAAGTGGCGGAAAAAAACATTTTTATATTTACACTTCAAAATGAGAATATTTTACATAGATAAGTTCACAATAATTTTTTTCAACAGAAGGAAGAAAGTCGCCTAGTCACCGGAACTCCCCTCGGATCCTTCGTGCTAGCTGGAGGTCCTTGAGCATTATGGTCACCCTCTTTGCATGTATGGCGCAGAGGTTGGCGTCGCTCAAAATCTCTATGAGGTAAGCCTCGGCAGCCTCCTGGAGTGCGAGGATTGCAAAGGCTTGGAACCTCAGGTCGGTTTTAAATTCCTGGGCAATCTCCCGAACAAGCCGCTGAAAAGGGAGCCGACGAATCAATCGCTCAGTAGTCTTCTGATACTTACGTATCTCGCGAAGAGCTACTGTGCCCGGTCGGCTTCCGCGGCTTGATGCTTTGCTTCAAAATTGGGATGGATTTCCCGCCGGTTGTCGGATGCTTTGCCCGCTGAACAATTTGCTCACGTCGCTGAGCCGATGTTTTCTTGGCAATGGTGGCATCCCTCTGCAATCGGGTCTTATAATCCACACCTCCCTTTACGGGTTTTGTATTCTTCCTCTTCCTATTAGCCCACTCCGTATTCTTCCTATTGCGGGCTCCGCCCTGATCTACATGTTGATCGTGTTGCTGGCCAACCGTTTGATCCACCGTTTGGTCAACTTGCTGGTCCTCCTGCTGATCCATCTGCTGATCAACTTGCTGGTCCCCTCGCGATCAATCCTGGCTGGCGATCAACGTTCGATCCCCTGGCGATCAACTTGCCGGGTCCTCCTGCTGATCCATCTGTTGGTCCCCGCTCTGCTGGTTTTGGGCATCCTCCTCTTCTTTACGTAGCCTCTCTCTCTCTCAGCAGCCCGGGCCTCTTTGTCCAAACGCGCTTGTATGCGCCTGGCAATCTCCGTATGGTACCGGGCAGGCGAGCCCGCATATCCGCTTGCACAAGGTCCATGCGATCCTGGGTGAAGCTAGGTGGAACATTTTCAAAAACAAAACTATAAAGTTCTTCGTTCCAAAAGAAGGTGGGAAGGTTGTAATGGTCCCTGTACATAAGTACATGGCATTTACCAAGGTAATAAAAGCTGTTGGCCCGCTCTTCTGGTAGGGCACTAGCTATTTGCTGAAGGTCTTCTACCCTAGCAAGGTGCTGAATCCTTTGGGCCTCCGTCCGGGTGAGTTCGGCGGGATCTTCCTGGGGACCGGCTTGTGGATAAAACTTAACAAGGGCCCAGGCTTGGTCAGGCTACTCTACAAGGGTGTAGGGTTGGTCTGTAGCATTAAGCTTCATGAGGAAGCGGTCATTGAAATGAAAGATGGGGTAAGGGATTCTTCGGCCTTCAGTGAAATGTTTTACAAGAATGTCTAGAACAGTGTCAATCATAGGGTTTTCCTTCGAAAGATACTCTAATAGGACGCTAAACAGCTGGAAGACGTTCATCTTCTTTAGGTCGACCGTCAGCTTGAAGCGCGGCATCATGGCACTGGCGATGGACAACAAGGAAGAAGAAGTAGGGCGCTCAAGCTTAAACAAGTGGCGTTAGGGAGTAGGCGAGGGCGCTAGGGGTTTAGGGTAGATGCAAGGTGGCGGTAGAGGTTGGCTATGGCGGAAAAGGAGCTCAGGTCCGGCGGCTATGGCGGAAAAAGGTCGCCCAAAGAAACACACTTTTCAAAAAAGTACACAAAATTTGAATTTAACTTTTAACTTTTTATTAAAATTTTTCAAAATTAAAAAAAAAAATAAAAGGGCGCGTATAAAAATACGCGGGACCGTATGGGGCGCTGCGAGCGTTATACGCTCCTAACTCCGCGAAAGAAACGCCTCGGACGACAGCAGCGCCCCTTTTGACTTTTCGGCCGGCTGTTGACGTCCCGCCCTCGGGAGACGCGCCCCTAGGGTATTTTAGAGGTGCCCGATCCATTGGAGCCATTTTCGCTCCCCATCCGAGCTACCTACAAAAAGTTATGGCCCTTCCAAACTTGGGTTCTCCAGTCGCCCTAAACTTCTTAAGAACTTACAATCTATTACATTAACCTAGCACAAAACCAACATCAAAGAGCTAAACAATCACACTAACTTAAACTATCGCCTAACTACCGAACTAACGAGTTAGGGTTTGGTCAGTGCTATGACTTCGAGTAACCGAAATCACGGCTCTGATACCACTGTGACGCTCCCTGAACATATACGACCCTCGGACGTATACATACGGGGACTTTCCCCTCCCATGGCGACCCACTCGCCACGAGCAGGGCCCTCCGTCTAACTCGGGCCATCTATGGCAAGATGCTCGAGTGAAGGACACAGAGGGGTCATTCGGCCCACGCCTTCAATGGGGCTCCTATGTCGCGGAAGCGTGAATACAAGGTTAGCACACAGCATAATCATATCATAAAATACCACCACGAGGGGTGGCACATTCATCCAAGTGACAACAACAAAGAATATGCATTTAATACTAGGAAAACACCCCAAACCCATGGCTCTACCCCGGCTCAGACTCCCGTGAGGGTCGACTGACGGCTAGGTCTCAAGAGATCAGCAGACCGAATCTTGACATGGCGTTGGCTGGCATAGAACATCGGCTAGGGTTGTCCACTCCATCCGCCCCTCCTGTGCACACTTTGCAGATGAGTCCAATCATGCTATGGCGTCACTATAGCCTTCTGGAGACGCAGACTCAAGGTATCACCCTTCGAGCCTGCTCCAGGGTTCATGAAGCCCCGTCCGATGAGGCAGGTCAGGGAAGTGTCCCCTTCCAGGATCACAGTGGTTCCATGGGTGAGCTAGAGAATACGTGCCGCATCAGCGACCCCCGCATCCGTACCCGACTTACTCACCCTAAATCTACTCAAAGCACAGGGTGCCCCATACGGGTCACACCTCTGCACCCAGGGAGTGTCAGACCCATACTTGGTCCTCTACGTGACCGGCTATCAGGCCTAGCCCACTGTAGGAGTCTCATGAGCCTTTTATGTTCATGTAAGACCCCACCCCCACTTCACCACTGCGTCCCTTATCTGGTGCTAAGCAATTCCATAGCATCCACGACTCGGTGGTCTCTTGTGCACAGGCCGCATCAATTGGGAACTAAAGGAGCTACTAGGAGCATACTAAAGCATATGGCACGCAGGTCTCTACCCCCTCTAATCCCTGCTTTATGGAAGTTTAACAGAGCTACTTTCACACATCCATCCATCCATCCATCATAACATAATCCGTAATTGAAATGTAATCTTAGATACTTGGAGAATATACATGCTCGGCGCTCGAAAAAATGAACGTTGGCACTCCTTCATCCGCCTTTGGGAAGCTTGGGAAGCCCTGAGCCTCGATGGATGAGTCCTTGTTAGAGGATGTTCTCCGTCTCGGGCTCCCTCACATTCTGTGGGCCATGATGTGACAAATGGGGATATCAGATCTCTTCTTAGTTTAGCGTACAATAATCAATCTAGAGTAGGATTCAGCAGTACGTCAGTGGGCAGTCACTTTCTCAGTATTGTGTGCTTTGATAGATTAGGCTCCCTTAGAATTTCGGCTCATAATACCGGATATCTGGCTCTTGGAAACCGATTCCCGGGAATCTCTTTAGCCTCGTGTCCCCATAGAATTTGGCGCCGAACCCCTAGTACGGTGGGCTCTGTTCTTCGATTTGCAGCCAGCAGAAAGCTTTGAGGATTTAGAAATTTTGGTTTGGAGGTTTCAAGTCGCTAACTAGCAGAAGAATGGCAAGAAAAAGTGGTTACGTTAATAGGCGAGGGGAAACGAGAGGAGGCAAGATTAGAGGACGAGGAATGGACGCAAATTTTTTGGTTAGAGAACAAGAAAGATGAAGCCTGGAAAACCCTCAGAGAATTTTACATAGCCTTTAATATAATTAAGGATCAACAGAATGCTGCCGCTGTTTGCATGGGTGTGCAAGATGACGGTCGGGTAGTGGCGGGACAGAAGAGATATGATGAAATGGAAAAGGATTACGTTGAGGGTAGAGCGAAATGGCGAGAGATTGGGTGTGGAACATCTTTGGAGATCGCTCAAGCCGTGGACCACTCTCTGTATAAGCTTATCACAGTTAAGCAAGGGCACACAAAGGAGGACTGTTGCAGTTTGAAGAACAATGTTTTCAGGAATTCTATGGATGAAATGCTTAACAAGGCGAAGATGCTAGCAGTTAAACTTGACGGCCTGAACTGGATATCCAAAGCAAGCGTGAAACTTATTAAACGGTGGGAGGATGCGGAGGATCATGTAATAGAATGGCATAGGCGTTTGTTCAAAGCCTCTCTCTCAAACAACACTTCTTTCTTGGAACAAATCTCCTCTTCACTCGAGACCTACCAACTCAACCTTAAAAAAAAGGGTCTCAAAGAGTGCTGCATCAGAGACTCCAATGGTTTCTTCAACCCTGCAGAAGTTGAGATGTGCGACTGCCAAAATTGCAAGACCATTAAGGAAAACAACCTTCATAGCACGAGTACCAAGGTGGGGGACATCAAAATTCGAAACAGAATTCCGGTGATGGGAAAAAGCGATTCAGCAGGTCTGGTAACCCATGCTTCTTATAAAAATGCTCTTTTAAAAAATGATTCTTTAGATTATTCTAAGGAAATGAACAGAAATACAGGTCGGGGAAAAGAACCGGATAATAACTTTATAGACCTTTATGCCATCTCTGATCCCTCTGCTTATGATATTTTTTCAAAGAAAGCTGTTCTGATTCACTTCCCCAGGAAGTGTCTGACTATCAGTGAAGTCAAGATGTGGTTCACTAAAGTCCAAAATATCCCTATCATGTCTATTCTCAGGTTGGACAACAAAACTATCCAAATAGTCTGCAGAGATGAGATTTGTGTTAGTCAAATCCTTAAAAGAAAGATTGATCACATCAATTATCAGCCCTTCTACATTATGAGGTGGAGCCCCAAGTTTATTCCTAACAAGACTGATAACATCTCTATTACCACTTGGGTCTCTTTCCCCAATCTTCCCCCTGTTTTCTGGACTAGGACTCACCTCAAGGCTATTTCAGAGGATTTAGGTGATACTATTGATATTATCATCCCTCAAACAAACTACCCTTCTATATGCATCTCTAAAGCTATGAATTCTGAATGGAAAAGGGAGATCAAGGTGAGGACCGCCCCGGCGACTTCTTGGATCTTATGGTCAACTATTCTAAAGTGCCGGTCCTACCTCTGGGGGAAGACAAAGGTAAGAATATCCCTCAAAAGGAGCAAAGTAAACAAATTTGGGTTCCTAAGACTCAGGAAAAAGGGGAATCCAGTGCTACAAAGGAAATGGAAAAAAATCAGAAAGCTCTGATCCCTATTACAAACGTTGACCATATCAGCATGGATAGAAATATGGATAAGAGCCCTTTTTTATCCCTAAATAAGGTGAATTTCTCGGTTACTTTTAACACAAGAAGGTTTATTTTAGTGTTTCCAGAGACCATACCTAAGAGCTGCATGGAGGAAAGAATCTGGAATTCAAACCATATTCTTTGATGAGATCACAAAGGATAATGAGCGGGAATGGCAAATTGTTACAAGGAAAAAAGGTAGGGGTAAGAAGAAAATCTATTCGGGGCCCTACGAGAACCAAATCAAGAAAGATCCAGTGGCGGCAGGTAAGAGAGTTTTACTAATGGATAGATCTATAAGTTGCATTACCTGGAATCTCCAGGGAATTAATTGCAGCATCAAGAGGGAAAGGTTAAAGGTATGTATTTTGTCCCTCAACCCTGATATTCTTTTTCTTCAGGAGCATAAGATCCATGATTCTCAGCATGACTCTATTATTAGAAAAACTCTTCCTATTGGCTATAGTTTATGGTCCATTCCAGCCCATGAATCCTCTGCTGGCATTGCTATTATCTGGAGAGATAGTCTTAATCTAATTGACCCTTACATGGTTAGTGATACGGATGGCGGTGGCGATTACTCGAAGTAAAAATGAGTAATGTAAAGTTAGCTTTTGTTAACATTTATGCCTATAACAATCCTGGTGATAGGATTAGGGTTTGGACCAAAGTCAAAACCAGCCTGGACAATATTGATTATGATGAATGCATCATGGGAGGTGATATGAACATGGTTACCAGTGAATATATGAGAAACAAAAATTTCAAGCCTTTGTTACCCCAGGAAAAAAATATCTGGGACAACCTCTTGCACTCCCATCATCTAATGCTGGCCAGAACTAAACCTAATGATTTTAGCTGGACAGATAAAAGGGTTGATCCTATCTGGTGCTTGCATGATAGATTCTACATCTCTGAGAATCTCTGGAACAATAGTAACAGAGTGGAGAACATGAAAGGTTATACCCTGTCGGATCATTTCCCTCAGAAAATTATCATCTCGGCTCAGGACCAAAGCAGGAAAAGAAAAACTTACTTTAAGTTAAACACAACTCTTCTTGATCATACTGACTTCATGGGTAAGCTCCGGGAGTCGTTAGGCAAAACCCTAAACCCTTGGGCAGCTCTGGCTGGATGGATTGGTGGATAAGGGTCTCCAAGGCTATTAAAAATTGGTTAAAGGAATGGGGGAAGGAAATTCATTATCAAAAGATGACCAATCTTAAAAATCTTAGGGATCTTCTTCCTCATGCCTCAGGGGATCAGCGGGGAGCAAATTAGGAAGGAAATTGAGAAGGAGGAGATCGAATTGCCGGAGGATGGAGGCTCAAAGCTAAAATTAGGGAAATTAAGGAGGATGAGAGGTGTAACTCCAAATTTTTTTTTTTTTTTTTCATTAAAGCTAAGGGAAGGGCAAAGAAGAACCATATCTATGAGATTATGGTGGGAGATGATCTCATCTCTAATGAAGAGGACATCAAGAAGGTCACTGCTGGTCATTTCACTAATGTTATGGGTACCAATCATGATTGTCATCCCCGACACCATTACGAACTTTATCAACCTCCAAGCAAAGGTCACTAATGAGCATAATAGGGAGCTGGAGAAGGGCTTTAGTAACCTTGAGTTGTATCATCTTGTCAAAAGAAATGGAGAATGGAAAGACTCTGGACCAGATGGTCTTCCCCTGAGTTCTTCAAGAAAGCATGGCCTATTACGGGAGACAAGATCACAAATTTAGCTAATGAGTTCAAGAAGCGAAGTGTCTTGATGCTAGAATTAACACTAGCCTCATTGCCCTTATTCCCAAGAATGATATGCCGAAAGTGCTTTTTCGGACTACTGAGACCTATTTCTCTCTCTAATGTGATCTATAAGATCATCTCAGGTTCTATTGCTGCTAGACTCAAGCCGGTCCTTGAAGATATTATTAGTTCCTCTCAGTCAGCATATTTAAAGAACAGGTACATTTTAGATAACGTGATTACTGCTATTCTTGGTCTAAATTGGGCCAAGGATTCTGGGCAAGAAATTGCCCTTATTAAGCTTGACATTACAAAGGCTTTCGATATGGTGAGTTGGAGTTTTCTGCTGCACTGCTGCAATGCTTTAGGATTCTCTGAGGAGGTAATCAATATCTTTTATGCAATCTTGAATAATTCTCGGTCCTCTATTCTTATCAATGGTGAATGCAGTCCCTTCTTCCCCCTTAAAAGGGGGGTGAAGCAGGGCTGTCCCCTAGCCCCTTTCTTATTTCTTATTGTTATGGAAGCTTTGCATAGCAGACTTGAGGAGGCCAAGAGTACTAATGCGATCCAAGGGCTATCTTTACCTGACAACAATATTACAGATCAAATACTAAACGGACACTTTGCAGACGATACTTTTCTCATGGTCTCTATGGATGAAAGGTCAATTCTAAATACTCAAACTATACTGGATGAATTTGGAGCTGCCTCGGGATGCAGGATCAACCGAACCAAGTCAAGGGTGATGGCAAGAAATCAGGTAAAGGGAGAGCAAACAGCTGCCCTCCTGGACTGTAAGTATGATCCCCCCACTCTCAAGTCGAAGATTCTTGGTATTCCCTTTGCCATTAGGAGCAGCCCCTCGATATCCGGGGAGGGTATAATTGATAAGTTTCAAAGGAAAGTTGATAGCCTGAACTCTAAATATCTCTCTAAAAATGGTAGGGCTATCATAGCTAATTTTGTTATATCTGCCTCTCATGTTTACCAATCTTCTGTTATCCTTGCTCCCAAGAAAGTCTCGTCTAAGCTTCAGAGTATAATTGGTAGGTTTATCTCTTCAGGTCAAAACAGAAAATGTTGGACACCTGTGTCCATGACAGAGTGTTGCAAGAAAAAGAAAGATGGGGGTCTAGGAGTCATTAACATAGAGAAGCAGGGGATAGCTCTTATGGCCAAGTATTTCTATAAAGCTGCCTATAGCCTTATCAGACACCCCATCTTGATTATCATCCAACACTATATTAATAAGTGCCACCCCTTTGGCTGGAGACAGATGAAAATGCATCTTCCTTACTCTATTCATTTTCCTTTTACTGTCCCTAACTCTACTCCAGGTATTTTAAAGAAATGGATTAAAGCATGGAGTCAAGTTAGGAGTATGTACACTTGGAAGGAAGGTTTATCGATGGATCAGACCATCTTCTGGAATCCGGCCTTGATCACAAATAATGGGAACCTTTGCTTAGCATGTCATTTTCCTGATCAGGTTAAGAAATGGAGCCTTAAAGGGATCATTTATGTGCATAATATGTTCAATGACCAGGGGCTGATTCCATTTGAAGACTCTCCTTTAGCTAATGAAGGAGAAGACTGTAAGCTTTTGTACAATAACATTTGTACCACTTTGACTTATGGTGCTTGGTCCATTGATGGAATTAATTGGAATCACAATGGGTTGCTGAATTTTACAAATCGAAGGCTTATAAGTATCTCATGAGGGATCAAGAAATAACCATTCATAGGAAATGGTCGATGACCAAGACAGATGTATCAGGAATCTTACCTTCATGTGGTCCAGCCCTATCTATCCTAAAATCAAGTCTTTCATGTGGCAACTCTCCGCACGTAAATCGGCCACAAAAAAAAGAGACACAGACTTCATATGGCAGACTCGGATATTTGCATCAGATGTATGGCCAATTGTGAAGATGAGGACCATTTATTCAGAAAATGCATTTGGGCAGAATGGATTCTGGATCTTGCTTCGATTTATCTGGGATATGATCTTGATATGGGGGCATGCTAGGGGGAGTGGTCCGAGAAGAAGAAAATAACTAAGGCAATGGGGACATTTGGGAAACAATGGTTACAAGGGCAAGATACCATGGAGCATGGGGCAAGATATTATTAAGCAACCATTCAAGTAAAAGACAAGGGAGATATTTTAAGGAAAAGGGCTATCACTTATTCGGCAAGACAAATGTTAAAATAGGTCTTAAAGCAACTAATGTTAGTTGCCAAAAAGGCAGGGATCGGGAGACATCAAGCCTTGGGTTACTATTTTCATAAAAAAGGGGAAACGGCCGAATAGCAGGTAGCGATTTCTGGAGATCGAAATAGCGAGGGACACAAATAGCCTTCTCCTAACAAAAGGCCGATAGGCTATATCAACAAGAACGGCAGCTTCGGAAGAGAGCGGATTCACGATCCGCCATTGGCAATGAACCCGACAGGGTGATAGCAACTGCAAACAGATCCGGCAATCTCTGATTACACCTGTTCTGAAATCCGGCAGCAGTAACTGGGTCGCTGGTTGCCTCTTCTCAAGTCTGACCTGCTCATCCCGGATTCAGCCAAGGATCTTGTGAGCGGGGCTTCTGGGTCTGCTCTGTTCACAGGCTTTTGGTTAAGCAGGGATAACTGGCTTTCGGTTAAGCCTGAGGTTGTACTGAGTCCAATCCTTGGTGGTTGTGTTGAGCCTATCTGAACCCATTGCAATTGTAAGATCGGATTGATAGCAAGCTGAAGGGATAATAGGCTGCTACTCAATTCCTTTCACTGTTTCCCTTGGAAATTGCCTTAGTTACTGTTCTGGATCCGGTTGGGTGGTGAACTGGATGCCCAAATCCATTGGTTGTGGAAACCAAGATGACTAGTTGTGGAAACCAATGCTATTGTTCTTATCAACAGATTGTTCTTCTTTTGTTTTGCTTATACAATTGTTGATCATTGTAACTGCGGCTTTAAGCATTTTCCTTAAAGCGTATCAAGTGGTATCAGAGCGGAGGTTACGATTCTTTTGGAATCTATGGGCTATGGGAACATCAAGGCTGCAAAAACACTGAGAATCTTGCAAGCCTGTGCTGCAAGTATAGATGGGATTAGCTGTGTCAAAGAAGTGTTAGGGGTGTACATAGCTAAACAGGTGAATCTTGGAGCGTGGCGTCCAAGGCTGGAGCATCAGTAGCAGTAGAAGAGAAAAAGTTCAGTGCTTTCGTGGAGAATGCTCGAAGCGTATAGGGACCGACTTGTTGGGAACGAGTTTGGGTTATTGGGGAAATTCCTATGATCATTTGGGGAATTATGGAATTTTGTTTGGGATTGCAGATCATGGAGATCTGAGAGACTGACTGGCCGTGGGGGTCATTCATATAAATATTTGACTTGGGGGTCATATTAACACTTAACCTTATTTGCAGGTCTGCTTAGTGATAAGCATTGGAAGGGAACTTTACGGACAAAGCTGTCAAAGATATGGATGCTAAAGATTTGGATGCGGAATTTCAAATTGCTTCCTATGGGACAGACTTATGGGTAAAAGTTCGTAAGTTGATTTGATGTGGTTTGTAATATTTGATTTTTATGTGGAATAAAAATTAAATTATTATGAAAGCATGGTCATTGGATGTAATTTTTGAGAGGGGGTAATTGTGGTTATTGCACAATAGGCCTAACAAAATTACATTAGTACCGTGGAGGTACAAAATTAGGTAGTACCGTGGAGGTACGAAAAAAATACTAACGTATTGTGGAGATACTATTAATAAGTACCGTGGAGGTACGAACGATAGCGAAGTGTGCCGCGGAGGTACAAGGATATATCGTACTATGGAGTACGCGCATATCCGTAACTATTTCTTAAATTTGCAGAACCTTCAGACGTAAAGGGGCAATCGCCTTAAGAAGGGATGGGGCCCACTGGAACGTCTCTAGAAGATCGCGGACGATCTTCTTTAAGAAGGGATGGATTGATATGGGGGCATGCTAGGGGGAGTGGTCCAGAGAAGAAAATAACTAAGGCAATGGGGACATTTGGGAAACAATGGTTACAAGGGCAAGATACCATGGAGCATGGGGCAAGATATTATTAAGCAACCATTCAAGTAAAAGACAAGGGAGATATTTTAAGGAAAAGGGCTATCACTTATTCGGCAAGACAAATGTTAAAATAGGTCTTAAAGCAACTAATGTTAGTTGCCAAAAAGGCAGGGATCGGGAGACATCAAGCCTTGGGTTACTATTTTCATAAAAAAGGGGAAACGGCCGAATAGCAGGTAGCGATTTCTGGAGATCGAAATAGCAGGGACACAAATAGCCTTCTCCGCCAACAAAAAGGCCGATAGGCTATATCAACAGAAGAACGGCCAGTTCAGGAAGAGAGCGGATTCACAGATCCGGCCATTGGCACAGACCCGACAGGGTGATAGCAACTGCAAACAGATCCGGCAATCTCTGATTACACCTGTTCTGAAATCCGGCAGCAGTAACTGGGTCGCTGGTTGCCTCTTCTCAAGTCTGACCTGCTCATCCCGGATTCAGCCAAGGATCTTGTGAGCGGGGCTTCTGGGTCTGCTCTGTTCACAGGCTTTTGGTTAAGCAGGGATAACTGGCTTTCGGTTAAGCCTGAGGTTGTACTGAGTCCAATCCTTGGTGGTTGTGTTGAGCCTATCTGAACCCATTGCAATTGTAAGATCGGATTGATAGCAAGCTGAAGGGATAATAGGCTGCTACTCAATTCCTTTCACTGTTTCCCTTGGAAATTGCCTTAGTTACTGTTCTGGATCCGGTTGGGTGGTGAACTGGATGCCCAAATCCATTGGTTGTGGAAACCAAGATGACTAGTTGTGGAAAACAATGCTATTGTTCTTATCAACAGATTGTTCTTCTTTTGTTTTGCTTATACAATTGTTGATCATTGTAACTGCGGCTTTAAGCATTTTCCTTAAAGCGTATCAGATCTTCTCTCTCTTAGCTCCCTGGATTTTTTTCTCCCAGCCAATCCAACAGATTGGAGAGTCTACATCCTTCTGTGGAGGATCTGGAAAGGGAGAAATGAATTTGTCTTCAACTATGAAATTATTAACCCGGAGGGAATAATAAGGCAGATCAAATATGATGTTGACTGGATTATGGAAAGTCTATCAAACTAATGGGCTTTTTATATGCAGGATTAATGTTCGTGATGATGAGGAGAACTAAGTGGAAGAAAATAAATCTGGAGGCAAATAGGAAGTGGACCAAGCTCTTTGGCTCACCCAATACACTTGATCATGAAGAACCTTGTTTGTCATTTGCTTGCCGCGGATCAAAATTACAATATCGACGGAGTTGATCTGCTGAAGCCAAAGATGCAAAGGGGAGATACAATGTAGCCAAAGTGTGGTACCGTCTCAGTGTATGTTACGTACCCTCGGCCTGCAGGACGTCGGTCGAGGAAAGGAAGGAAAGTTACTAATCTAAACCTGAGATCGAGCTTCTAAACAGGGAACCCTTATCGGATGCATAAAAATATCTTACACAGTAACTATTTATAGACTTATAGCTTTCTATATTCCTCAAATAGTTCTTGACTTTTAATAGATAGGAGGGATTCTTGCCCTCCTATCTTTTTTCGGGTTAAACTTCCCTGTAAAAAGTTTTTTCCATGTACTTTTTTTACTTATACTTTAATATACATATACCGACTTCAATTAAAAAAAAAAAGTAATCTTAGATACCAAAGAAGGGTTAATCCTAAGTAAAACAACCAGAGAAGACTCAAAGGACCTAACTGAACGCTAGCCTTAAAGATATCAACTAGATTATCGACTAACCCGAGTTCCAGCTTGATCCATTGTCATGGGGCACCTCCATCTCTCAGTAATTTGGTGTTCAGTAACAACTGGGGTGGTCAGCAACAGTTCCAGGTGCTTGGGCGCTCAGCTGCTCCTCCTTTTGGCTCGATTTTGGGGTCAATTGGGAGTAGTGATCCACCTTGTTGGCCCAAGTTAGCATTCCCATGCTAGCCAATCGAGTTTGGCCAAGTGGCGCCTTCCTAATCCATTAATTAACTTAATTAACCCACTTAAATATTAATTCCTTAATTATAGGTTATTATCCTTAATAATTAAATTAGCATAGCTAATTTAATCCCTTTTAGGTCAACCCCCTAGGTTACAATACCCCATGGTGGCGTACCTTTACTGGGTGACGTGTCAGTATGTTTATACGTATACCGTATAAATACTTGGAACGTCACAGTCCGTGCCCTATTTTCATCAATTTGTTTTTTTTTTTTAATTTTGGTGGGCCTTGATTTTTAAAACTAACAATCTAATGGTGAAGGGACATGCCATTTTAATGAGGTGGAGGTGCTACGTGGATAGGCTAGAATTGCACGAAAGGTTGTAGGCTCAGTTGGGCTGGCGTGTTAAAAGAAAAAAAGGAAAAAAAGAAAAGAAAACAAGGTGCTGCGCACGACGGGTTGCCCTCCAGTGGCCCGAGAGTGTGTTTTCATGTTTCTTCTTTCGCTTCATTTTCATGTTTCTTGTTGGATCATTTCATGTGCCAGGCCTTATTAATGGTTTGAACGGGGTGTTCTGTTTTGTGTTGTTTTGTTTTATTTATGAATTGCACATGGACGAAGAGGCTTGCAAAGCTCAGTGCCTAGACCAATTGGGATTGACGTGATCATGTTTTTTGTCTAAAACTCATTAGCCACTCATGAGGAACATCTTGTGTAGTTATAGTAGTAATGGAAATTGTACAGGGCTTGTGTAGGGGCCTGTATGAATACATACATAGTGAATCAATACATTTTCTTAGTGAATGCATACAAATATTAAGAATAGAATACCCGATGATAAAAGGAACCAATTCGTGCTTTGCTAATATAACAATCCCATTTCGAATATGCGCGTTTAAGTGCTTTGCTAATATAATAATCCCATTTCAAATATGCGCATTTAAGTTGATTGGTGTGGGTACAAACCATCAGGAAATTTAATTATATTTTCAACAACCCCTTTTACCTAGTGCAAATACATTTTTACGATATAGACGCATTGATTAATCCCTTGGTCTAAAAAAATAGCACATGATAGTATAAACATTTGAAGCAAAGTCATCATACCAGTAATTAAAGAGTATACAACTACTTCTACATGCTTAAAGCAACATTGTAGTCCAATAAACAAAATAAGAGCACAAGAAGACCGGGCTCACCAGTGATGCTTGAGAAAATTACTCATCCTCATTTACTTAAGAACAACAGGGTACAGATACATTCATCATTCAATAAAAGAAGTAATTTATAAATTGCAACCATGGGATTCTTGATCATTCAAATGTTCACAGCAGACATATTGTTCTTGGAGTACAAAAAATCTAAAATCTATCAATACACAAGAACCTGCTGCTGAAATTATCCCTTCCTCATGCTTGCAGCAGGTCGGGATTGGCATAGGATGCTCCATTGAATCGCTCCAGCCTGTGCACAAGCTCCCATGATCGTTCCTCCTGGTCGGATCTGGATCTGTATCGCTCTATCCGCTGCTTCCAATCCCCCCCGCTATCCAACCATGGTTTTCTTCTTTGGCTCCATGCCTTTTCCTTCCAAAGGGGCAATGTAAGGTGGTTGGGGGAAGGGCCCAACTGAGCAATGTAGTTGGTGTGTGGTCACATGTCCAGTTGGATGTTGCCTAGTGGCATGGCGTTAAAACTACTGTCTGTCTGTCTGTCATACTTTTCTTCATTTAGTATTTTCTTCATATATTCATAAATTCCTTTTTTCCTTTTCCTTTTCCTTTCCTATTTCCCTTTTCCTTTTTCCTTTTTCCTTTTTCCTTTTTCCTTTTCCTTTTCCTTTTCCTTTTCCTTTTCCTTTTCCTTTTCCTTTTCCTTTTCCTTTTCCTTTTCCTTTTTTCTCTTTCTCTTTCTCTTTCTCTTTCTCTTTCTCTTTCTCTTTCTCTTTCTCTTTCTCTTTCTCTTTCTCTTTCTCTTTCTCTTTCTCTTTATCTTTCTCTTTCTCTTTCTCTTTCTCATTCTCCAACACAATGGGTGCTATGCACTTCGGATTTCAAGATCCGGTATTAATGGTTCACCACTATCTTACCACTTTATCTTACTCATTATCTTACCACTTTTATAATATTTTAGCCCGCTCCTACTTAACGTTATGGCTGTGAACTTCTGCTCTTAGCCACGGGTGGCACACATGTGTTAGTTACTCAGGATGAAAAGTTGTAGATAAGCACACCTATTAGCATCAAGCTATTAATCCCATTGGAAGGCCTACAACTAATTAGCTAGTTCTAGCCTGGTCAATATTGATTATGCTAATCAAACAGGAGTCGCAGTGTCGAGATAGCACATAGGAGCAGGTTGCCTCAGTATCTTTTATTACCAGAAGCCTGAACTTGCGTATTATAGGGGTTATAGAGGCAGAAGATGATGCCCATTCTGATGTGGATGCGGCTTTGCATTTTTTTCACTGATGTCATGCATGTGAAGGTTGGTGGAGTTGTCTCCGCTACTAGGGTGGGAGCGGCAAGACCTGATCGTCCTCGCCATTTTTTGGTTCAGTTTCAAGACACTCTTAGCGCTTACATGTTCTTCAGCATGGAAACCATCTCAGAGGGACTAGTTTCTTGAAGTCTAGAACTTGATTGAGCAAGAATGCCATGACTCTTTATTTCCATAGAAACCATGTCTGTCGATGGAGATCCATTCTCAAATGATGCTCCCCGATCTGGTGAATGCCATGTCTGCTGCCACATCGCGCTGGATCACATCTGGATCTGATCCATCTTCATTGCCCATTTTGGTAGCCAATTGTGCATCTGAATCTAGAAGTGCTCCATCCTCCTCCGGAACATTTGTGGCATCATCCAACATCGTAACTCCATTGTTTGCCTGCCAACCATATGTTATGTAAGTATCAGCATTGAAAAATACAGTGGGAGAACAACGGAGAACACTTGTATTGTACTTGAGAATCCTCTGGCGGAGGGAATGATGCACCTCCATCGTCCTTCTTTGCTACTTTGTGTTTTGATTTTTCTGAGGCCTTCCCATGGATTTTATGCCGAACCTCCTGCGGTAAGAGTTCAAGAGGAACAACACCTTCAAATCCTAAATCAATGAACTACATAAAAGAAAATTGCCAATCTTCGGCCAAACCTACATCTTCGGCCAAAGGTTTTGAATACCCCATGACGATTGGCATATTTAATCGATGTGTATCTCTCAAAGCATTCTGCAAAAAACACCATCTTCTATAATCAGCATAAATTTATACTTCTCGAAACAAATACAAAATAGACTAAGCAAGAAAACTGAACATGATTTTGCGCCTAGCTAATATCACATGCACGAACAAAATTGTTATGGAAAATTTTCCGTTGCCATATCAGATGAAAGAACAAAAACAGATAACTCTTGCAGAAGGCATCTAGAAATAGGAGGATAAATATCGAAATTGGCAGTGGCTAAATCGTGCAAAAGTGTGCCTCTGTCTTGCTTCATGCTGATGACTTGCACTCTCTTTTCTGAAACAAATCAGAAAAACTTATGGGATGACTTTCTGCAAAAGAAAGTACTGGTAACAACACAACACATATTCTTCAGTAGAAATTCTTTTCATCGGGACTAGAATTATCTGATCCCATATTCAGCACCAGCCCAATCCCAATGAGAGCCAACTATTAAAGAATTGGAGAGAATACCACAGAAGGAAAGGTATATTATATAGATGTCTGCTTGGATCTATGAGCCCAATTATTACATCATTTCATACACTAAGATCGTGCTTTGAAACTGTTCCATCCCTCGGGGAAAGAGAGATGCAAAAAAGATGGAGGAAAATTCAATAACGCAAGTTGTTACTTTAAGTAACTTTCTGGAATAGCCAAGTTTGCTTTTGCAGTTTCTGATTCATGGAAGACAAAAAAAAAACAAAATTTCGACCACCTTTGGCATCTCTTGCCCTCTTCCTCTAGCAATCATTGGCAATCATTGGCCTATGTGAGCAACAAATTTTTGTAGCGCAAGGAATGAACGCCCTATTTATCTTGTGGCTATTTGAGATCCTGTGAGAATGCCCTATTTATCTTGTGTTGCTTACAACAATCCGATGGCTATTCTGCTATTTTAATAAAATATAACGCCATCTTCCCATCAACACATGGCAATAGAGGGCGTAGAAGACAACTGATATACCAACTGCTACTTAGTTTGAATGAAAGAGGAAACCAGACATATGAAGACATGTGCACAATCTACTTGTGCACGATTATTAAAGCCTAACTAAGTGCTAATCTACATTGTTTGAAAGCACTGGGCTCGTCTTACAAAAAGATATAATATGCATATGCATTAGCTTTTGGCTTAAGAAAAGTAAATGTTAATCACGATGACATTACTCCTTAATGAAAGGGATGACTTCATAGTTTTTATAGTTTCGTGCATCCTCTTCTATTGCAAACTCTGCTGCAGTGCAAAGACAACCTCCAATTGTAGGACATGCACTAGCTGAGCATACATAGCTTATTTCAACCATTTCTTCTAAAAGAGGATGTACTCAAACAGCAAATAGACTTGCTTGGCTATGTAATTTATGCAAGGGAGATAGATTGTATGACGATCAACCACTTTAAAAAATGATACCTACAAGCTAATGCTGGTTTCTTCTCATATTTTGTCTCATTTGAAGTGTTGAAGACTCCCTTTATGTTCACAACTACAAAGGAGAAAATCAATTAAAAACATATTGGCTAAGCAAACCATGAATACCGGAGTTTAACAATTGAAGGATGAAAAACTACTATACCATACCAGATCATTCTAAGAGGGGGGAAAATGTGCCAAAAACATTAAAATACGTCCACAGAAAACCACGCCATTTGCCTGCATTTGCACATTATGAGATCTCAAAAGAACCAAATCCTTCTTTAGTATGTCTTTCTTTATAAGGAGTTGACTGCTACCATTGCTAATTCATTTTGGAAATTTTCAATACCTTGGAAAAGCGTCAAAGCAATTGATTGCACGTTCTCAAACATCACTAGTTTTCCTCGCCCAAAAAGTTCAGACTGTCGTATTGAATGCTTTATGAGCATTTAGTACCAAAATGACCACCAGATCACCTAAGCTATGTTACAAGAATTTACCCTCCCAACTAATTCTTGTTTGTTTTCTATGTAGCCAAACAGTTCTTTACAATCTTTTATAGTAGAAACTTCTGTAAAATCCCCCAATAACTGGAAAACCATTCCACTTTCCAGCCTCTTTCAAAGAACTCGGCTCTCAGATTCAGTAGAAACAGCATAAGCGGCTAGCCGATTTGCACAGCGGCCGCCCAGCAACCAAGAGCTTCAGTCTGCATTATCTCTAGAGTTCTGTCAGTCTTGCCGGTTAGGCAGTTGAAACATCAGCGACCCGCAACGCAAGTGACTACCAATTTACATGCATCATTAGGTTTGTAACATTTTCTGGCATATCCTAAGTATATTCCAGCATATACTTAAAATATGCTGGAAACCCACGTGAGCGAGGGTTTGCCCCCTTAAAGGCAACCCAAAAAGGGGGAAAAAAAAACATGAGACGCTTTCTTAGATTGGATTGGATGAGGTGGTCGGTGTTGGTCTTTTCCTTCCATGGTCCTAAACGTGCTTTAAGATACATTTCTGCATCATTAATAGCTACAATAGCTACAGAATCAACTTAAATACTGACGTGGATAATGTTTTAAAAAAAATCAATATTTATATACATCCACAAGCATCAAATTCGAGGTCCTTTTCCTCGCTTTTGCTCTGTTGGTCCTTCAACATGACACACCTAACCGGACTACCTCCATCTCCTCCTCAATCTCATTCTGTTTGTGTTTCTATTTTCTGCCGTCGGACCCAGCTTGGAAATATTAGATTGAATCTACAAAAATGAGGTGGTCTCGGATTAAGACTATCACTAAGATCAGGGAAGATGGTAAGCCCTCTCTTGGCCGTAAAGGTGGAACAGCAGGCCCTGGTAAGAAATGGGGTCATTCCTGTAATGCAGTAAAAAATGGCAGGCTTGTTTACATTTTTGGTGGCTATGGAAAGGACGATTGCCAGACCAATGATGTTCACGTATTTGATACCGGTATGCCATGTCTTTCTTTTCAGCTCTGTGATAAAACAGAGTATCCTGTTATCAAGAAGCGCTTATTGAATAAGCTCTCATCTGAGAGCCAACATGGATGTAGTAGATCACTCATTTGGTTAATATGCAAATGTGAGCTAGTGCAAGTTTATTAAATTTTCTGTCATCTTGCAAAGACCCAAGCTACAAAATGATTTTCTAAATTCTTATCATAGCAGTAAATGGGCCGTCTTCTTTCAGCACAGGAAAAAATTTCTGAATTCAGTAATCACTTTCTTTTGTTGTCCCGTTTCATTCTTTAGCTTTTTAAGTGGTGACTGATCAATGGTGTTTGTTCTTCGACCAGTAAAGGAGACATGGAGCAAACCGATGGTGAAAGGAACGCCTCCCACGCCTCGTGACAGTCACACTTGTGTAACAATTGATACTAGACTCTTTATTTTTGGTGGAACAGATGGAAGTAATCCATTAGATGATCTCCATGTTTTGGATACAGGTCTTCTTTTCCTTTCAGTACATATTACCTGTATTAGAGCACATTTGAAATAAGTTCTTTTTTATCTCTTTTGCATAAGCAGCTCGGTTGTTGCTTAGCGAATGAATTTTTTAAGGATGCTAGTGCTTAGATCAATGCTTTTCATATCATAGACATAAATTGCCTATGTTATTTAGAAAAAGAAGTTGAGCCACTATAATAGTTCATGATAAATTTATCACATGGACCTCCTCGAGCAGGTAAAGAAACCGAGAGACACATGCTGCCAAAGCTAGCCATCCAGAGATCCATAACTCGCTAATGCTGTAATATGATCAGATTAGACCGACACTTAACATAAGGTTTTCATATAATCAATTCGACTGTCTGTATGCATGACTGTCACCCTTTTAGTTTTCAAGAGCTCCATTTTGGTTGCTATATCTAGATTGTTGCACTAGCGATGGAGTGGCTGAATGTTTGAAGTCCAATAGATGGCAAAAGGTTATAGAAAGCATTCAATACTAATAGGTAGCTTCCCATTTCTTATTGCTGATTCAACCGCCGCCTCTTGTTTGCAGCGTCTAATACATGGATACAGCCAACCGTGCATGGTGATGCCCCAACTGCAAGGGAAGGCCACAGTGCAGCTCTTATTAGGACTGATCTTTATGTGTTTGGTGGATGTGGAAGAAGTTCAGAGGGTTCAAATGAAGTTTATTTGAATGATTTGTATGTACTTGACACCAGTAAGTGCCAGTCTTTTCACGATAAGAAATTTTGCAGTATATGAAGGAAGTTTAACAACATTCAGTTCATCCAGCGTTAAAACCCTGGGTAAGAAATATTTATTTGCTTCATTTTCTTGATCCAGCCACATTTTGTTGGAGAAAGGTAGGCACAACAGGCGTGCTCCCTTCACCTAGGGACAGTCATTCTTGCTCTTCATACAAAAACAAGTTCATTGTACTAGGTGGAGAAGATGCATCTAATTCGTACATGGCTGATGTTCATGTTTTGGATGTGGGTAAGTGTTCTGCACATGATCCCTCTGCGCAGTTTTTTCTCATCCACTCCTCTGTGCATATTATTATTTTCGAAATGTGTACAATATTCCAATCTAGATTGCTTCCTGGGAAAGACTTCGTTTCGAGGGCTCTGCAATGCTTGGGAAAATCATGGAGTAAGCGTATGCTTTCTTGTGTCCCTCAAAGTTACAACATAAGTGCAAAAGGCTCCTTACCTGAAATATAATCAGACATCTGCTATTTTTTTCGTTTGGCAATATGGTTTCCACTAACACTTTTGGAAAGCTTAGGGTCTCATAGTAAAAGCTGGTTCATGCATGCTGAAAGCAAATTTGAAAATCCACAATAGTCGCTTCTTAATTTTGCTGGAAAGACAAGTCTGTATGCAAACTCGGGTTTCTTCTTCTGTTGGTCTACAACGTTCGTCTGGAATGATTTGCCTTGTCTATTTCTGTTGGTCACAACGTTCATCTGGAATGATTTGCCACTGAATTTATTTCAAGTGACATGTAAAAAATGCCAAGTGATAAGTTTCTTGAATTTTATAGATTCTCTTTCTTGGAAGGAGCTGAAGACAACTGGAACCAAGTTAATTCCACGTGCTGGACATACAACCATAAGTCATGGCAAGTGCTTATATGTTTTTGGTGGGTTTACGGAGGAGCGCAAATTATTCAATGACTTACATGTGCTCAACCTCGGTAAGCTATAAGTATGACTTACATGTGCTCAACCTTGTTCTCTTAATGCACGGTTGTCTGTAGCAGTTTCTTTCTTCCCATAATTTTTGAGGATAAAAGCTTATGTATCAGAATAGAGAATATTTTGTTATGGTTGAGTTGCTAACCTACCTAGGCATGATTAGGCATGATAACTACTCTCTCCTGTTCCATCATGTCCCTCTGGCTTATGTTAATAGTAGACAACAAGAACAAGACAGATAAGGATGAAAACAAAGGATGAACATTACATAGTTGAGTTTCTAATCTTCAATTTGAGGAGATAACTTTGGTCAGTCATATGCCATCATCCCATTCGTGTAGCTTGCATTCTATACTGTTAATCAATTCCCATTCTCTTGTTCAGGTAATATTCCTCCTATCTTGCTAGATTGTTTACTTAAGTCTCAAAATTTGAGGTTTCTTTCTGCTCCTCTTTCCTGTATGTTTCAAATTTGAATTAGTGTCTAGTCCATGTCCAAATTTGGCTGTATTTATTTCAGGAAAAGAACTATGAATTATGGGCCTTCAAGGTCATTATCATTTCAGCACAAAACAAAAGACTGTAACTTAGATCTTTAATTCCTGTCAATCAAGCCATTGCACTCTAGGAGTCAATTATTATCCAACTAATGCAGGAGGACTTGAACCCCAAAAAATCATTATATTTTATGCCATAAGAAATTGGGCATATTGAAATGAATTGAGCAAAAGCTTACATGAAATACGCCTTATGCAAGACAGCAAGTAGTTTAAAGAACTACCATGTCTCTTTTAAGATGGTTTGAAAGTTTGTTATGACAGTTCATACCCAGTGTATGTGATGCTGCCATTTTATCTCATGTCCAACAAATCCGATAAAGGATTAGTTCAACTTACCTAATGGTGGTCACAGCTGTCCTGAAGTGACTACAAAGGAAGGAAGCTTCCTTTCAAACTGCAGAATGACTCTCGAATAACATTCCCTATCTTTTGTATTCTACATAGCATTAGGGACTTTACCTGGCATTGATATCTTTTTTATCCGCTTAGTAATTGACATCTTTATATCTGACGTCATGCAAAACCTTGCATCACATTTTTTTCCCCCTTCACATTTGACATTTCTGTCTCTGATACTGTGGCGTCATGCTTGCTTGATGTGATTGCAGTGACAGGCCTGTGGACAAATGCAGTGCCAGCTGGAAATGGGCCTTCTGCACGGTTTTCACTTGCAGGAGATTGTATTGACCCTGAAAAGGGAATTCTAGCCTTTTATGGTGGATGCAATGAAAAGTTGGAAGCCCTGGACGATTTGTTTTTTTTAGAGACAGGTGTGAATAAATTGAAGTACAAATCATCATCTGCATTACATGTTAATTAATAAGGATATTGTATACTTCTTATTACAAATCTAGTCTGTTTAGGCAGAAGTACTCCTTCTACTTGGTGCAAAAATATTTTACAGTTTTAATTACATTTTTATTCCTGAAGAAACAAGAACGGAGCAGGAGCCAGTGGATATGACACCAGAAAAGTTTTCATTGCGTAAAGAGCTAAAGAGGAAACGCGTCGAGCACCGTACACCCATAGCCTCTGAAGGGGTTCCACTTGCAGAGACCCTAGAAAAATCAGCACCATCGTCTCCTTCAACTGGTGAGGGTGAGGATAATGCTTTCACATGTGCCTTATTTGTGGATCAGTAGAATAAGCAATGACTTGGTATACTGAATAAAAGCCTGCTAGAAGATTTCATAACTCTGTTGATACTCCATATTCAATGCATTATTAGGCCTTTTGTTTTGAAGATCCATTGTAGCAATTATTTCTCCATTGACATTGGTGTTTCATAATGCACAGGCCAAGAAGAGATACGTTTGAATGGAGTTCAACCAGTTGCAGAGAAGATTTTTGAAGCTAGCATAACAGATGTTTTCCACTATGGCTATACACTTGAAGCACATATTGAAGGGAAGCCATTCCGTGGTTTGCTGTTTTCATACAAGCCTGGCTTTACTCACGCTGTTCATTCCTACTTGAGCAGGTAAGTTTCGGTGATCTTTATGCATCGAAGTGAGGTTGGACAGTTTGCAGATAGAATATGCTTCTACAAAGGGGTTGCTTGGATGTTTAAATATATAGAAAGCTCTGTGGTTGCTAGGAAGAGATTAGCAGTGGATAAGACTACTGGGCGGGTCAGAGAAGGAAGGAAAGGAAAGATGAAAGTTGGTCGAGCTAAACAAGCCATTAAACGAGGAGAGGAAGCACAGTCGCATCCACGGATATATCTGCCATATTTGCAGCAAACATCTTCACCAGCAGAATCATATCAGCACCAAATCGTGAGTGAACATTAGTAAAGAACATTTTTGAGCAGTTGAATTTTAAGCATCTTATGGAATCTTGTCTCAGGTTTTTAACCCAGGGCAAGTAGCACCTAGAATGCCTGGTGGAATGTATGCCGTTCGAACTCTCCCAGGTGCCAGTCAAGGTTAAGCAACAAGAAACAACAATTTATTCACAATGGAACATAGGCGTGTGTTTATATCTGTTTGTAACTATGATCCATAAATATTTATATTGTATGACACGTCAGAAAATGCTGGCCAATTTTATAAATCAGTGTAAAGCGACCAGTTTCTTTGCAATGTTTATCAGAGTTACACTTGTCAGGCTGATATGGTGCAATCCCCAACAGTTGATGATTCCATCCCGTAGAATAACCAACCCATCCCGTAGAATAACCAACGGCCATGATTGTGCCACGACCCACAAGCGTAACTCTATTCTGGGAGAATGGTCTACGACATTTGCTCAGAACGTATGATGATTATGAGGAACACTTCAAAGTCCTTATGGTAAAATAATTGGATGCATCTAATCACTAGATTACATAAAAGCTTCTTGTACATATGCTGCAAAAATTCAACGAAAGCAACCCTATACAACATTAGTCAATGTTGGATCAAATTAGGTTGAGCATTTGGAATGTGACCAAATGATAACTTCACCAAGGAATTGAATTCATGATAGGAGGGAACTATTGAGAGATTTTGTCTAAACCTTCACAAATGTAGTGCCAAACCATTTCTGCGTCTCACTTTATTGACTACGCAATATCTAATGTTAGGAGTGCTTTGTTTGAAAATTCAAATCAAATATTTATAACAAGTAGATAGAAAAGCACTCTTGCCACTCCCTTAGTTCTCAAATGTTTAGGAACCAACTTGCAGATATTGACCAGTTCTTATGAAAGTTACTTCGGATCCACTGCTTGTATATTCCCAAAGAAGATTTGCCCTAATGGAAGGCAAGTGGTGAAGATTAGAAATTGCTTAGCTTAAACCCAATCAATTTTATTGATCCTTGAATTCTCGCTAAACCAAAGGATTCGGACGAACTCCAACCAAGCTTTGTTATAACCTCATGAGGAAGTCATCTCGTGCATTTGGTTGAGGGGAAGTCTACGTTGGGTGCTTAAAATAACAGTATATGCAGGCCAAGTAAGGTCTATGTCTAGTTCGGTGAGATGACGAGTTTGTATACAATTTCTTACATAGATCCATTTATAAATTGAACTAAATACACCTAAACTCATCATCACATCATTAACTAAAAATCCAAAGATCCCCTAAATATCAATGTATCCACTCAGTAGAAAACCATCTATAGATCAAGCTAGGAGCAAGGCTATTATTTTTTGGTTATCATTATTTGTGCAGTACTGATAATTAGTTATCAGTATTGAACGAGTATTGATAATTAATTATAAGTATTATTAGTACTGAAGGAGTACTGATAACTAATTATCAGTACTATACCACCTATATAAGTCCGATAAGGTGGTTATCGGTCTTTGCCTCGGCTGATAACAAAAAATGCCTAGCCTCGATTGTACGTCCTCGGCCAAATATTTGGCACGCAAGACATCAGCCCGACCGTCAGCCTTAATGGGCCTCAGCCTTACGTTTCACCTACATGCCAAATGTTTGGCATCGAAAGTATAACTTTAGTCACATATTTTTGGGTATCAGTCGAGGCAAAGATCAATAGCTGCCTTTTTGGATTTATATAGGTGGTATAGTACTGATAAGTAGTTATCGCACCTCCAGTACTGATAATTAGTGATCAATACTCCTCCAATACTATTAATGTCCACTTGACCTGGGCACAAGGATTGCCACATAGGCTACCTTGTCGGGCATGTTGTCATCTCGCATGTTTTTCAAATGCTTACATACCTGTTGTTAGAATTAGCTCAGTCTCCTATCCAGAAAATCTCCTGCTCACAACTCCCTCACAAAAGCTCCTGCCCACAATTCAGTCACAAGCTCATTCTTCACCGCCGTGCCTTTTATCTATGCTCTCTCCTTTATTTATACAAGAAATTTATCGCGGCGCAAAAGATATTGGGTGTAAAAGATACTCGGTGTCAAAGAAGAAATAGTGCAAAATGTAGCCACTGCAAAAGAAAATTCATGTGGGCCGCCGCAATAAATTTGTCTTCCCCGACTTGCTCCTGCTAGGGCGGATTTGTATATCTTTGGAACGTTGCGAAAGATTTTCTTGAAATGTAGGACGTAATAGGGAAGAATTTGTGTAAGAAAATTCTCTTGTATTGACTTATGTACGTATGGATTTGTGTTCTTGCCTCGTGTTTTTTCTGCCCATGGGATAGACGAGGATTGAGAACATGGATTTTGTTCCATGGTTTCCTCAGGTTATCTTTTTTTTTTTTCCACTTACACATTAGGGTCCGTTGAAAAAAAAGAGAGGTGAAATTAAGCATTCCACTATGCAAGACTTATGTTGTAACATATTGTAAACTTCTAGTCCCATATAAAAGTTTCAGAACAAAATAGTTACAAATTGTTCATCGATGACCTAAGTGATGGAGGCCGAACTTGCTTTGGTTCAAGCAAGAAGGAAAACTGTGTGCCTTATGCTTCCTTTGCTTGCACTCCTATTCAGCGACTACCCTGCTTCAGAGCCTGCAGATAGAAAGCACAAACGTGAATGAATGGCAAAGAAATTTAAAGCAAGAATCAACCCTAAATGGAACAAATAATCTACTGAATGTTGAATCCGAAGCTCCAGCATGCTATCCGGTTCAATGCCTTCTTCAAACGGAATGGAGGAGAGTGGGAAAAATTTAATCTGACGCTCTTGCCTAGCCTGTTATGTGGGCGCCAAACACAAACAGAAATGAAGGAAGAAGGCGGGATGAAAGAAGGAGTAAGGAGGCAGGATGAAGAAAGCGGCATCCCGGTTATGGCGGGGAGCCTGCAAAGAAAATTATTAGATCCGTTAGATTAGCTGAAGGAATGGGTTCCGATGATACGTGGCATTTATATAGTGAAAAAGATTGCGGCGGAGAAAAAATAGAAGTGCAGAACAAAAAAAAAAGAAAAATAGGAGACTCGATTATATATGTGTTGATATTTTCTTAACCGACATTCAGTTCATACACGTGTTCTTATTTGGACACCTTTCAATTTGCCTTTTTCTAAATACCATAGGCCATTAATATGGCATGGCCAAACCCAACACTTCCCCTTCATGCTATATCTCTCCACTAGATATTCCAAGAATTTCCTTGAACAAGCTAAGCTTACATTCTGTCATTGCCTTGGTAAGCAAGTCTACTGCTTGATATGAGGTCTCCACATACTGCATAACTAGCTCATCTTTCGTAATAAGGCCCCTTATGAAATGAATATGCAATTCTATGTGTTTGGTCCTTTCATGATGCACAGGATTTTTTTCTATAGCAATACAAACTATCCGTGAAAAGAACTGTAGGCCTAGATTGATGGAAGCCTATCTCGGTTACTAGTCTTCTTACCCAAAATGATTTCTTTAGCTGCTAAGGAAGATGCTGAATACTCTGCTTCTGCGGATGATATGGCAACATATGACTGCTTTTTACTCCTCCACGATATTACACCTCCTGCAAGGACCAAAGCATAACCAGATGTAGATCTTCTAGCATCCAGGTCCCCTGCCTAGTCAGCATCTGAATATGCAAACAAAGTCAAATTATCAGAATTAAAAGTAATTCCATGATCTTTGGCGCCTTTTAAATATCTCAAAATTCTTTTGGCTACAACCCAATGTCCCCTGCCTGGGTTGTTGTTGTATCGGCTCAACAAGTTTACTGCACAAGCAATATCTTATTGTTGGCCACATAAAGTAAGCATCCTATGAGCTCCCTGTATGGTATATTTTCCATTTCTATTTTTTCAAGTTCAGATGAACTCAATTGAAATTTTATAGCCCGTTACAAGTGGAGTGTTCACTCACTGCCTTTGCATTTCCTAGACCAAATCTTTTTATTATATTCTGAATATTCCTTGCTTGACAGAGCTTAAACGTTCTATTTTCCTTATCTCTACTCATCTTAATACCCAAAAACTATTTCAACTCTCCAAGATCTGTCATCTTAAATCGTCTCTTCAACACTTCCTTGCATTTATTCAGATAATTACACTATTTGTTGCCATTATGCAGTCATCTACATATAACGCAATTATGAAAAATTCATTACCGTCTTTGAGCATATATAAATTCCCATCATTTTTAAGTTTTTCAAACGCTTGCTCTCTCAAGTACTTATCCATACATCTCTACCACTCTCTAGGTGCCTGTCTTAGGCCATAAACTGCACGTTTCAATCTTCAAACCATGTCAACTTCTTCCTCAAATCCTAGAGCTTGTTTCATGTATATTTCTTCCTGCAAACTTGCATTTAAAAATGCAGTTTTTACATCCATATAATGTACATCAAGAAGCTTTAGAGCATTTGCTATAGCTAGAATAAGTCTTACGCTAGTCAACTTGACAATTGGAGAGTATGTTTCTTCATAATCGATTCCTTTCTTTTGGAAAAAACCTTGAGCAACTAATCTAGCTTTGTATCTTTTTGACCCATCAGCATTTGTTTAAATCCTATAAATCCATTTATTTCCAACCAAATTCTTACCTGCTGGGCACTTTTACCAATTCATACGTACCGGTCTCCTTGAAGGACTCTGATATGGAGCAGCTCGAGGAGCGGTTCAAGCCCAACAAGGATCTAGTGGCAAAGCTATATGGGAATCTATAGGGGGAATAATACCCGTTTAAAGAAAATTAAAGGTTATAGTATGGCTGATAACAGGGGTCGTGCCGTTAAAGCCATCAGATCGGCTGGAAGTAGGATTTGAGGTTGTTGTGGTTTCCAGGAAGTTGATTCAACTTGTTATCGACTGGGTGGGCTCAACTCGCTGAAGATTGCCTTGTTGGGCGTTTTTCCCCGTCTCCATTTATTAGGTGTTTTGCAACCAGCAGTTCCTAGTTTTGCCAGCAACACTGGGGCTTGAGATGGGATTGCGAGTATCATAATTTTGCATGTTGTTTGCTTCCCAGGTAAAGAAATTCTTGTGCATATTCAAGAAGGAATATGTCGGTGATTCCAGTTATGTGGTGTGTGGATTGATTGAAGGCTCGTCAGCTGTGCTCTTTGATTGCTTGATGGTGGAACGATTTCTTCTCGAGTCTGTGTTCTCTGTGCTGGAGATGGTACAGACACATCAATCATTTGTTTCATCAATGAACTTTCTTGGAAAATACATCAGTTGTGGGGCTGTGGTTCCAATTGCTACCTTATAGGTGGAGATATGGCTGCTATAGGGGCGAGGTGAGGGGAGTTGTACAATTGAAATCCTTGAGAATCTGGCAGGTTTTGCAGGGATGCTATGTTTTGTGCATATGGCCTCAAGGGCCGGAGCTCATATGAATTTGTTTTATCTCTTCTTAGCTACTGGGTTTCTGTTCTGCAGGCTTCTTTGTGAAGCTGCTTACATGTAATTTAAAGTTGCTACATGAAATTTCATTTGTGTCTTACGGTTCTTGACATGTACCACGTGTTATATTTGTAATGTCAATGCAACTTTCGTCCAATCAATTTATGTATTTGTATTCTCTTTGTTGCCTATGTGTACGAGTATGAATACATGTATGTGGAGCACTGAGTTCTACATGGGTGTGATGTGGAAATTCCTCAATCCTTCATTTGGCATATTCAAGGAATTATCTTTGGATCCAATGATCCAAAGTAAGCAATAAGGAGTGAGCATTTTTACTAGGGGCTCTAAGAAATGTCCAAAAAAATGCTATGTTCTTACTCGCTTCCAGCCATGTGCTGCTTGCCAGTCTTAGACGTGCAACACACCATCCCCCGAATCCAAACCATAGGAATTGCCGCAAGAATAAATATACCTGGAAGTTGTTATCTCAAACTTACATTTTTTTGCAAATGTTGCAACTTCGACTTCTTGATAACAGGTTGCCAGCAAAAATGCTTTGAACATAGGTCTACGTGCATCCGTTTCATACAAACAACACCCTGCTTCCAAATGCACACTTGACGATTTTATTTGTGTTTGACTAGCAAAGATGCACATAGCGCTGGCCTATACTCTTGTATGCTATATTAATTTGAAATTTGATGCATATATGTTGACCCGATTTTTGGCAAATCGGGGTCAACATAGAAAAACACTATCAAGGTCTAAAGGGGTGGGTGAAGATCAAGGGTCCAGATTCATTTGTGCTTGTTGTTAGAATCCAAGGGCCCATATTAAGTTGTGTTAGTTGTTAAACAAAAAGACAAATTTGGTTATGGAGAAGAAGAAGAAGAAGACAAAAAACAAAGGATTGATGAAGTGTAAAAAAGGAGCGCCAAGATCATGCCAAGTGGATGGCCAAGATTTATCAAAAAAGTTATAAATATCTTGAGGGGACTTGTTCTCCTCCTTTTTGGCTCATGGAAGTCCCATGGAGAGACGTTAGTGCAGGCCTTGGGAAGAGAGGTGAGAGACCTCTTCCCCATGGTGATGACCTGGGTAACACTCCCTTGAGGAGTTTCTTGTATTTTCTTATCTTAATAAAATTTTCCTTATCTTATATATATTTTCATATCCGTTTTATTTTCACATTCCATTCTTTATTCATTTTTTCCTCTTCCATCCTCCACGTTTCTTATCTTGGTCACTTTCATATTGCCTTTTTTAATTTATTTCCATTGTGTACTCCTTTTCATATTTTAGCCATCTTTTCTTCTTTCGCATTCTCCATCTCACATATCTTCTTTTCATATTCCTTACCTTTCTCAAAATATTGCTCAAGAAACTGCCACACAAATCGAATGATGGAGGGAGTTGGGAAATCCCGCATCAATATAAGAGGAGGATAATCCCCTTGAGTGGATTATGGCAAATAACCCTTGAGGCCGAGAGGGCTATATTGCCATGTTCCACGAGAGGGGAGGGTTGGCCTCCCTTAAACCCTAGTCGGAGCAGGTTCTCCATAGCCAACTTAAGTTGCGCTACCTGTGAATGAATGGAGATGGATTAAATTGCCTCTGTGATAGCCTCTGAGAAGAAAACATCTTCATATTTACAAATAAGATTTCATAGTTCCTTCCAAAGGTCACCAAATACTTCTGATAGGCTGAGCTCTGCCATAGCTGAGCTCTGGAGCAAGGTGATGACGGAAGTGGTAAGCGCATATGTGGAGCTTCTACCCTTAATCCGTCACTTGCCTCCTGATTCTCGTTCCTGCTATGCTCAATTTGCTCGTGAAAAGTTCGTAACATACAGTGAAGTCACCGAGCCTGCTGCTTTGCAGGGCTTGCTTCGCCGGACATATGATTTTGCATGCCCTAACAGCCATATTTGCTATAACCTGCTTGCTCTGCAACCATATTTGCCATAAGCTGTTTGCCATATCTGCAACAAATTCAGCTTGAGAAATGCAAATGGCTTGTGTGTTACCTCGTAAGAAGCAACTGGAACTTCTCCAACACTACCTAGTCCATAGATCAGTTTGTCGAAACAGAGTCACAATGCCGAAGCAGATCTATGCCGGAAGCGCCAGATGATGAAGGAGTCATGTCGAATCAGAGCTATGCGCCAAAGGTGTGCCAGAAAGAGCTGAATATTCTCTGTAAAGGAATATTCGAGGCGTTATTACAGTAATAGTAATCGTTCGAATATTCTAATAAAAGGAATTTTTTGGAGGTTTGGAAAATAACTCTCTCTGATCCAACGGTTGGATCTTTAGAACCTACGAGGAGGACTGGGGTTTAAGACGCCCTTTGCAGCATTATACAGGCAATAATGGAGAAACTCGTTTGACTTGTTTTTTCAGTTCTTATTTTGTAACTCAGCAGGGCTACATAATTTTGAAGTTGTTATACACGGTACTACACAGTACACACTGGTCTAGTAGCCAACTGCGTAAAAATAACAGAGATGCAATCTTGACTATAAATTCATATTCTGCCGTTACTCGGGTCACAATGTCTACAGTTCACTAAATTCACGATCTAGACTATAAAGTTGCAATCTTGAGGGCTAACTGCATTCTTTTGGAAGTGGTTCATCCGGCAATCTTGACTACTAACAATCTGCTCTTCGTACAAGCAGGAAAAAATCCTTCTGCCCGATCCCGTGGTTGTCACTTACTTTATTCTGCATTATTTTAATTATATGTATAGCTTTCTAATTTCGTTCTATTGCTATGGGTTCTTGACATCTCAGACTTGATTACTTTTGTAATAGGCCTTTAAAATTCTAGGGGTATGAAAAGCAAGAGCTCTAAGAACAATTCGGCCAAAAACAGTGGAAGTCCAACGGCAATGAGAACAAACTATATCTATAAGATGCAAATGAAACTGGTGGAGGAACAATTATGTAAGTAGTAACAAGTATGATTGTAGCTAAAATGTTCAAAGTTGATAAAGCAGGTAAAACACCAGTAGAAACTGCAGCGTGACTACTTAATTGCAGTTTCTAAACTACAATTCAAGCCAATATGCAACGCATGCATGTGTATCACCATATAATAGACATAGAACATGTCCTAGAGTATAGAATTCCAGTATTTTGCAAAGAGAAATGTTAAGTCTTTCACATGTTTTAGAGATTGAAATTTAGAAGATGGACCGATAAGATTCTTGGCATCTTGTACTTACTTTTCCGAGTTCCCAATTCTATCTTGATATTGTGGCTATCAGTTCCTGTTCATTTTAGGCTGCAAATAATATACAAACAAATGTCCCCGTCTCGCAACATGCGCCCTGTTCTGACATCAGCTATGCAGTCTGACAGACGAAATTTGTTTGTCAACAATATGTTTTAAATTCGGTCTTATCAGGAATTGTTGGGTTATTAGAACTCCCTGTTCCAAGAAAAGAAGTTTTCGTCTAAAGAAAATTCTTGCACATGATTAACCTCGACAAATTATTTTGAAAATTTTTAAGTAATTCTCCTGCAAAAGATACATCGTATTTGACCATAATTGGAAGTTGTTTACCTTCCGTAATTGACATTGTTTGGATGAGCCAGGTGGGTTTTGGGACTGGGGCCCAGACTACAGTCTGCAAAACCATAAAATCATCTTTGTATTAAGACTCGATTCCACCCCGCACATACCCATAACAACTTTCCTTGAATGCAAAGCATGTAAGATTATTCAATCACAACAAATTGGTTTTACATAGAGAGACAGGAAATAAAATAAGATGGAAGGATTTTGGCATCTTGATATTTCGTTTGTCAGAAGTTTCATGTGATACCAGGTAAAAAAAATTTAACTTTCAAAAGGTTTTGCTTTTAGTTTAAAGCATATCCATAATATCCAGCATATGAGTTCGTCATTGGAGAGCATCTCTTTATGTCAACTTGCTTTGGCACAGAGTGGATGAGCAAGTGCATACGTGTCAATGCTGTTTCCCTTAAACTATAACGAAAGGAAGCTGGAGGAAGACTCAACTGTAAGTGCATAGGCTCCGCATGTATAGGTCTTTGCTAGGTAAGCAGGAAAGTTGGGTCCTCGAGGCGCAGGTCTTGATCTGCTGTTACTAAAGCCAGGGATGAATTTGCATAAAAGACCACATATATCATGGTTTTTAGATGAAAGTAGTTCATTTATGGAGGTTTGTGAAAGATAATATCATGGTTTTTAGATGATGTGATATGAACCACACATAGTAGTTCATTCTTAGAGGCCTTGTGAAACAGGCATATCTATATGCAGACTGAAGATAAAATATGGCAGCAAATAACCAGGATTCTCATTACTCACCAGTGGTTGTAGCAGCAATATCCTTCTGGCTTGCTTTGGTGATAGTGATCATATTAGTATATGTGTGTGCATCCTGCAGAAAGACTAGGAGGTCAAATACCAGCACCAGCATCAATAACAGCACCCAATTGGCCACTTCCTTTAGGATGAATGGCCTGGAGAATTCAATTCTGGAGTCCCTGCCTATTTTCATATACAGCAAAGAGGCTGATTTAGAAGAGGGAAGTTTAGACTGTACAGTTTGTCTGTCAGAATTTGCAGTTGGGGATAAGGGAAGGAGGTTACCCTGTGGCCATGATTTTCACCTTGATTGCATCGATTTGTGGTTTGCTTCACACTCCAGCTGCCCTATTTGCCGAACAAGTGTGACTTGTAAGGATCCCTGTGCAGAAAGTGAGACCGAGTGTGAATGTGATCGATTGCCCCAGATTGGTTCCAACAGAGCTCCTCAGAATTTTATGCTCCATCTCCAGGACCTGCCAACTTCTTCCGGCTCCGAATCCTTTAAACTGGAGGCTTCGCCCCAAATTGTAAGAGATTTGAAGAGATTCCTCGGCTCTGGCCGAAGAATGGCCTCGCTGTCTAATGTACAGTGTTGATGTTAAAGACTTTGTTTTATGACAAGTTTGTATATTACAAATGCCCCTCTTCTTCAAGTCCATTGCTTCAGGATTTGTTATCATTGGACCCTCACTGTTATTTTGTCTTGCTTATTCGCTACTTGTAGATATTATATGAACTTTGTATGAACGTTGTTATGTATATATTATCTACATTTTTTTTTATCAATACTGTTATGTATTTATCCATACCTTAAACATCCATTCCTGGGTCAAGATATTAATATCCTAAAACTATAGGTTGACAACATTGGACACTAATAATGACCTCCAAGTGCTAGATTCCTCCTAAATATTGAAATTGTTTACGTTTATCAAGTTGTGGATCATGTTCTATGCATATGAAGATAGCTATGCTTTTGCAAGGAGCTATAATTACTCTGTTGATTATTGTGGGAGGATGAGTGCTTTAGATTTTCTACATTGACCCATACTTTTGTGCTTGGACAGGTAGTTTTTCTCATTTGGATTCTTGGGTTTTTATTCCTATCATTGTAGTGAATTTTGTACTATATTTTTTTTTATGTTGACGGGGTTTCTCCCTAGGAGAAGCAATTATGGCGGACAATTTGTATACAAAAATGTGTACCTCCATCCCTTCCCTCCTCCCCGGGGCATAAAACTAGCAATAGGACAACCTTGGGCCAAAGGCCGGTGCTTGTAGATTGTGGTTTTTTTTATTCTTCCTTTTTTTTTTCTTTTTGGGTTTTTTTTTTTTTTTTTTTTTTTGGAAGGGGGGGAGGGTTAATGAGATGTTTTGCCTCATCAATTTTGGAAAATCACTTAATACACAAAAGCAACTTTTTTCAAACGTCTATAACATTTAAGTACTTGTTTGATGATTAAGAATATGATTGCAGTTAAAATATGCCTATAGATTTATGTTTTGACAATATTACGCCATACATACTTGTTAACTACATATACGACGACCTTCTGTTAATTCTTGATCTCATTGCTCTCCCCAAAATTTTCAAAATGTTTTTTCTTTTCTTTTTTTGCCAGAATCCTTCTTTTTCATGTTTCCACCACTTCGTGTGTTCCCTTCTTTGCCCATTCCTCACTAGGCTTTAACCATGGGATGAACCTTCCTATGCTATATGCTATGGATATCAAAGAATATTATGCATTTTTTTTTTTCTTTTATTTTTCGCATGTTTGCACAAACACAAGTTGACACTTTAAATCAATTTGAAGCTGCCCACGTTGCTGCCAGCTAAGATTTTTGTCCACTTGGAGTGCCTTAAAATCGTTGGATCCAATCTACGGTCATGGAAATTCATGGAAATTCCACCTGTTCATAGCTAGCGTTGGGAAGTTACGATCGCTTGAGGAAGATTTCTAATCAAATTGATTCTAAGTTTTAAACTTAAAGTCGGGGCAGTGCGATGGCGATGGCTTCATCTTCTTGAAGGCCAGCGTGGAGCTCTATATTCCGATTTTAGGGCGTGGAATTATGAGAGCGAGGTTGAATTTGAAGCGTCACAGTTGCTGCTTTTATCTATTTCCGGTTGTTCTTATGCGCTTTTGTGCATCTCCATGCTGGATTTTCCCTGAGCTCACTTGCCCAGATCCTTAGTTTTCTCTTTGTTTTCTTTTGCTTACGATTTTTCCAGAGCATCTCCGTTTCTCTGTTTGCTTTACCATAGTCCGGTAAACTTGCTATATTTTTTAGAGTTCTATTTCTTCGGCATACAATTCATGCTCTTTCTAGGGTTGTTGTTGGCAAAATAACACCTATCTCTGATAATCGACATCCATTGGGTTCGCAGTTCAACAAAGAAAAGGTTTGATTCTTAGGGTCGGCCCGGAAGTTTTTTTGGGGTCGCAGTCCAGCAGAGAGCTGTTCGTGGCCTTTTTGTGAAGCAACAGAACTGAGTTTCGTTGGTGCAAGGCAAGCCATTTCTCAAACATGCCATCTGTAATCAGAACTAGGTTTTCACCTGTGATTTAAAGAGATTTTGTTCCACCGGTTTTGGCTTTGCGGGGGTAAGGCGCACCGCTACCCCAAAAGGGATCGGCTTTAGGAGAGTTTGTTTTGGTACGCAACAAAGGTTTTGATCGGATCCTTCTCGAGCGATCTTGCGATGGTTGACCATTGCAAGAAATCTGCCAATCGGGGATCATCAATTATCTTCATGTTTTCCAATACCAGGTTATGTGGACATTATTTTTTCCAAATCCAGTAGCGATTGTTCCAATTTATTTATCCTTCCAAAAGACGACTGCTCTTTTGCTAGCCCAGTGTTGGGCTTCAATTTTCTGAATATGGCTATGGCTTTCAAAGAAGCTTTGTGATGGGAATTAGATGGCATCATAAATTTCGGGACCCTGGCTTCTTGTTATTGAACTCTTGTTTTTCAAATGATCTATGTCTATACTGCATCAATGGTTATTCAAAATTTCTTTAACATTTCCATATTGTTACAATTGTGCAACTAGGAGCAGAGCATAGAGGATGGTATCAAACTAGCCCATTCCAGATAGCTAGCACAACTTTCAAGACAAAGACACAATTCTTTGAAGACGGTGCTGAATGCAAGAATTCAAAGCAAGGGATACGGCTTCTCGTTGCAGAAGTTCTGCAAATAAGTTTTGATCTTTGTCAGTTGTAATTACTTTAAGCAATATTTTTTCTCAAATTTAAGTCTTGCATTTTGTTAATTGCATCTTGAGTTTTTCTTTGCGTGGTGTTGGTCTGGACAACTTTAGACCATAGAGACCAGGAAGTTGAGGAAGAAGATATAACAAGGTTTCCACCGTGGATCGATGAGAAGCACATGGCAGACAAAGGTTAAATGCAGTCCCAGGCTGGCAGCTCCAAGTGGAAGCAAGTAATACCATCATGTATAAAGAAAGTGGCTATCTGGTAAGTTTGATTTCAATGCATATGAAAATAGTAGACATTAAGAATTTGTGAATGTGAACATTGAGATGGTTACTGAATTCAGATACAGAGGCATCTCTTTCTTGAATATAAGGTTTTCCTTTTGTACCTCAGCTTTTTGAAATCAACAAAAAAAGGGGCCTTTCCTTTCTCAACAATTGCCCTCGAAGTGATATGATCAATAGTTAAAAAAGTTCTTTCTGAAACCAGGCTGGCCATTATATCTAGGCACATGAAAGAAATGGGTACTTTGGAAGCCCCAGGGTAATTATCCATCCGTCATGCTAATACAGTAATTCCAGATCCAGGAGCTTTAAAGCTTGGCTTGTGAGCGAGACGTTAACTTTTTACCTATCCGACAAATTTAACTTCTTCATTTGTTGAGAGGCAGAGGTCTCTTTTAAGTCGAGGCAGAACTAAAAGTTTAATGTGCTAATGTGAACAAAATCAGAGTGCCATGTCTTAGATGCTTTCTGCTGTTTGTGGCTGTTTTATTCTTTGTTGTCGTGGTTGTACCTAAGGTCATCATTATATAGGATTCTTTACTTTGGATGAGTGTTGCTCTTGCCCTATGTTTAAATTCCTTATCATACAGGAATCCACACTATTCTCTTCTTCCAATTAAGCAAATGAGTGGAAACATATGCAGACTTGACTGTGGAATGAACTGGATCCTTCTTGTAAACAAAACGGGCAATTTAGAAAATATTCTCCATGATGATTGTGGCAATATTGATTTGAGGTCTTTCGGATGTCTTTTGCCATTGGACTTCCTCAAATGAACAAGAAAGAAACATCTATGAGGCAGAATAGATCAGTATATAAAAAATCAAAAGATCCTAACCATGTATATCGTGGTCTTATTATGTCCATATATCAGTCTTTTGATGTTTATTCATGACACCGCGTATTATATCTGCATGCCGGCCGTTCATGTGCACTTTCATGCCTCCCAAATACAACTTAACAGAAAGTTTCACTTACAAACTGTTCAAACTAATCAAACCTGATAAGTCTGACACAGCTCCAATCGGATTGTTATTATGAAGAAATCTGCAATAAACACAGCTTCAGGATAGGTTTAATCAAATCGCAGATCAGAGAATATATACTTACAGATAAGGAATATTGCTGAATTGGCCAAGGCTAGCAGGAATTGTACCCGTGTAGTGATTCTTTTTCCAATCCTCTACAATGCCCTTCAGATACATATTCACGACAATGCTTCAAAAATCTACCACTTACAACATCCATAAATTTCTACACGTTTGCACAAATACAATTTGACACTTTAAATCAATTTGAAGCTGTCCACGTTAGCTTATCCACATGTCATAGTGGCCTAAATATTTCTAGAGATAAATGTTTGTCAAAACCATCCACCATGAAAACAAAACCCAACCTCAATTGCCTTAGAATCGTTGGATTTGATCCATGAGGAGAGCAAGATATCCTGGAGATGTGGGGATTTTTCTTAGAATAAGTAAATTGGATGTTGGACGTAGAGATTGAGCATATATCTGGAACATGATCTCAAACTTAGTTAGTAAGCAAAACCTTCAGAATATTGCCGTCTTGCATAAAATTGCCTCTTGCTTTGCCAGAACGATGATGAAGCATGGTGGTTCGTGAGGGATTGGCAAGGTACTTCTTCTGTCCTCTTAGGTAGTGCTAATAGATTAATTTAATCCATTTGCAGAAATTTGAAAATATAAGCCCTTGAGGTATTATGTGAGCAAAATTCTAAGCCTAAGATATGCAGCCTATTGAATAAAAAATACATAAGATTTACAGTCTTAGATTAACTCTATTTATTTTTCCAGCATTGTTTCACGATAAAATCTGGTTGGTCGTTTTGCATCCTCTACGAGGATGAATCCCACTGCAAAGTTAAGATACATGGTGGGAACAAAGATGAATAAGATCCGTTTCCATGTTGTAGAATGACACACATGGAGATATGTATTCCCCTCCTCTATATGCTGATAAAGAGCTTTCCAAGCATGAGTCAATGAATGGGATATATCCTAAATTCATTCATTCAAAAAAAAAAGGTAAATCCTGATATGCAACTTAGGCTGCTTTGTAGATTTATAGGCATGGCAGATCAAAATAGAAAAATAATATTTATATAAAAATAGCCATACTCTCAGAAACATCACAGGCTTAGACATATGCTCCTTTGTAGATTTATAGGTATGGTGGATCAAAATAAAAGATAATGTATAATGCAACCATTTGGAAGACGGAAACTATATTTTTTAACGGAAACTATATTTTTTATTTTGTAACTAGAAATTAGCACTGCTTTTGATGGCATTGATATAGGGAACTTCATATTACAAAATATCGAGGACAAAGAACATCATCAAGGCATGTAATTTCTGTAAGAAGTAATCAAACGTGCTTTTGACTAGTTATTTTTTCTTTTTCTTTTTTTTGAGGATAAGAGTATAAATTTATCTAAACATGTATAAATATTATACAATGATTCTTCAGTATATTCGTGTCACCGGACACTTATCGTGGCCGGCGATTTTGCAAGGTGTTCGATTTGAGTTGAGAAGCTTTCGTTCAAAGCAATCGACGGATTTCTGAGCGCATGTGCAAGCAAGTGGAACCGATGCCATAGTCACGTGAACACTGGTCGGATTTAATTGCCAAGGCCACAGATCCCTCATTCCTTAAGCGGATTTGATGGCCCAATGGTGAGCCCGAGCATGGCAATGCTATAGCAGGATCGAAGCTCCTAGGCATGGCGCCATCTTCGCCCGTCTTTCCTGCAGGCGATTATCTGGCGAATGCTGGTGTCCAAGTTCCTGGTCTGATGCAAAGCACGTACTCTAAAAGCGAAGCATTTGGAGCGGTATTTGTGTCTGTTTATCTCTGTCCTAGATCTCAGTTTTGGCACTTATTGGAAATGTGGTATGTCTGAAAATTTTCCTCTTTGAATGCGGATTTAGGCCTCAGAAACCTGCTTCTCATTGTGATAATTTTGATGACGTGCCCGTGTTTGCCCCGATTGTCCTCCGAATGAAGCAAGGCAATGATTCAACGTGTTTTTACTGATCGGATCATTAAGGTGTAAGCGTAGGTGTCTTTGTAACTGTGGTCTAACAAGAAAGATCATTTCCACATGTATCAGAGAGTGGCAATGGTGTGCTCAAGATCACGCATTAGGGGTATGATTCATTTAACCATGCATTTATTTTATTGTTGAGAACATGCAAAGGAATGCAAGATCAGCAACTTTGGATGTTACAAGCAAATGATCACAGCCCAAGCAAGAGATTATACTTATTGTCAAGCATGGGATATAGAACATACCTTTGCCCATGTGCAACATGTTGTCCCTCCAAGGCAATCCTGTAATGCCCTCCAGTGAGCATAGCGTGAGTGGCGTGAAGTGCTAAGTCCATGCATGTGGCAGAATTCTTAAGATATCCAGTGCACTAGAACCCATATCTACGGGTACTACTATGGGCTTTGAAACATGCATCACGAGGTTACTACTATTACTACTTCGAACAAAATGAATAGGATCCATAGACCTCAGCAATCCACCATCATTAGTGGATAACTGCACCAAGACCATAAGCCAAAAGAGGCGGCTCTGTAATGTCCATTACATCACTAAATGAACCAGGAAGCCTTGAAGATGATTTTGGTAGCATATTTTGAAATACTTTTTCATTTAAACCCCATTCCTGCATGAATGCTTCTGTTTCAGCATCCTCCAGCATTTTAGCTCGGGCTTTGCTCCACATCATTTGCTTGGCTTTCTGAAGCTCTGTCTCTGCTGCACTCATAATTCAGACGGTTCAAAGTCATCAGGGTCATCAAAATAGTGTCATGTAGAAAAAGTCCCACCTCCTGATATTTCAGTTTCATCTAATATCGCCTGGTCCTCTATAGTCGTTTCCCTACCTTCTGGAATGGAAATATTGAGGCCAAGGCCTCCTTTAAGCAGAGCTTCTTGCTCAAATTGTTTCAATAACAAGGCCCTAGGAGACTCAGGCTCACTGTCAGATCCAGGAATTGATGTTGTTTCCTTTCCTTCCTCCAGTAAGGGTTCTCAGGTAAAAATAGTTTTAAGCCTTTAGCGTTATTTTATGCCTTCAGGCAATTTGAAAATAGTTTCATTTTCATTTTATGAGCTTCTGCAACAAAGCTTTTGCCATGTTTGTGATGTAGGAAAGATGTTGCTGGCTGCATTTGCATGTGAATGCAAAGATAATCATGCAAATATGCGATTGTGCGGATAGCGCCTATCTAAAGATTTCACGTGCTTACAAGGTATGTGATAGCTTCTCTATACAGATATTTTGGACGTTAGCAGAAGAAAATATATTGTGGATGCTTCATTTCTTTTGTGATTTCTAATAAGTTGATATATTATTTGTTTTCTCCTTATAACATGCATCTCATTTGCAGCTCAAATTTAGTATTGAAGCAAGGCAACTATTATCTCTGTCAGGCTAATTATACATGTTATGGTGGTGAATCTTTAGCTTCACAATCTCCTGTCCTTTCTATGTAGTCTGTTCTTTTTGCATGGTACTGCAAATTCTGTTGATTGCAAGGATTTTGCAATTACCATGTTTCTATTTCCCAATATGAAATTTTCCTTTCTCTTTACCTTTTGAGTGTCTGGCACATGTGCAGATCTGTAAAACTGATTTAATACAACAATAGCAATACCTGGGCCATTTAGACGCAACAAGTATTGCTGCAAAAATGCCCAGAGAAGCATTTTTAAAAGTCTTTATTCTGGCAATACCTATAGGCATATTGGCTGTTCTTCTTATTCAAGGCTGTGGGTCAGTAAATGTGATTCAGCAGTCAAGAAAACCAGGTAATGTAATCTAATGTTTAGACTGGAACTACATAACCTTGATTCCATTGTTCATTGCATTTGGTAGGAATAGAAAGGCAATGTATGGCACCCAAATTATTATTCTATCCATATTGTGACTTCAGGTTTGAATGGGAAAGATATCAATTCTTCTATTCCCAAGGGATCTTGGAGATTATTTAGTTGGCTCCTTGCAAAATCGTGTTGTGCTGGAAACCTTTTTGTTTTTTCCCTTTTTTCTTACATGTATTGTGAATCACTTGCAGGAGCAATTGCTTATGACGATTCCCTCCAAACAAGATTGCATATTAAACGGGAGCAAATCATTGAAACGGGAGGAAAAGGAATATTCCTTAAAGATTCCCTTTTTTTTCCAAAAAAGGAGCTAAAATGAGGTAAAAAAAAATTTTGATCATAAAATTGTATTTTGACCCCCCTAAAATCACTCATTTTTTTGTGCAAAGAGAAAATTGACTGTGTCAAAGTGACATTTTTTTCTAACAGTTAGAATTGACCTGAAGTGTGTTTTTAGAGAAAACCACTAATTTAAACACCATAGCCTTTTCCAATCTGAGCATGAAATGGTGGCGCAAGGTCTGTAGACAAAGATCGCCAGAGCAGAAAGGGCAAAAAAAACACGTCTCTGTCCTCCTAGAAAAAAAAAATGTATTCTGGAATACAAAGTGTATTCGGGAATACATTTCCCTCTTATGATTTGAAACCAAGACCCAGTATCCCTAGTCTTAAGAACAAAAAAATCAAAATCCCTTTATTATTTAATACCATAACCCTGTATCCACACAAAATAATAAAAACAATTATTGAAAGGTCATTAAAATAAATTGAATATGCTAGAAAATCTAGTTGTTGTTGGTTTGTTTTTCCCTTTCGCTAATCCCTTCATTATTTAGAACTTTGTTCATGTATCCCCATATAAAAACCGAATAAAATCGTAACGTCATTCAAATCAATTGAAACAAAAAGTTGCGAGGGTCATTGAAAATGTCGAAAACCCAAAAAACCCCAAGATCAACACAAGTGAGTCTCAAAACCTTGTACAACAAAAATGTATTCCGGAATACACTTTGGATTTCGAGCAAAACCAAAAGTGTATTCTGGAATACACTTTGACTTTCAAGAAAAGCAAAAGTGTCTTCTGTTATCCTCGAATAGCAAAAGTGTATTCCGGATTACAATTTTGGTACTTTGAAATATTACATCATTAAAAAATGACACATTGTAACCTAAAAGTACCTTTTTTGGAATATAATCCAAGCTTACAAAATGTTGTGTAGGAGATACACAGCCAAGGCGCTGGTTAAGCGCCTTTGAATTTTTTTTTTTTTTTGCATTAGGGTCGAATGCCAAAATATAGGGCCGGATGTACAGAATCAGATCGGATGCCAGAATAAGGTCGAATGTAGAATCGGATGCCATGTCGCATGTAGGGCAAAGAGTTTTTTCCAATAGGGTCGGATGCCAGAATCAGATGGCAGAATGTTGGATCATCAGGTCGGATGCCAGAATCAGATGCTTTTAGATGCCATATCGAGAAGCAAAGGACTGCTGGCAAACAAGGTTTCGGATATGCTGGGTGATTTGGGATGCTGGCAAACAAGGTTTACGGATATGGTGGAGCAAACAAGGTTGTTTTGGTGGCTATGGTGGCTATCAAAAGAGCCAAGTTATGGTGCCTCACGGTATTTTATATGGCATGGCTGCAAAAATGGGCTTACAATGGCGATGAAGCTACGGTGGCGGTGAAGCATGTCGTCCAAAGTAAGTTGCCTGTTTTCTTTTCCTTTTTTAAACTAGATGAGCGGTGTCCCACCATTTGAAGCAAGGAGATATTCTTGATTTGCCCATGATGTGTTCTCTATATTTAAAACCGGAGCTTCTTTTTAAGATTGTACATTGAAGCTTTGAAATAACAAATGAGAAATATGGTCTGGCCATGCTTTGCAATCTTTAAAAGGACAAAATGATGAATGAGAGTTTTGCTGTATGAGACCTTGAAGCAGGAAAATGCTTTTGTGGTACCTCAGTTCCATCCCCATATTATGGTAAGATATTTTTACATTTTCATGTTTTTTTAGTTGCCATTGCTAACTTTTGTCAACATATCACCGCATTCTTAAGTGTCGATTTAATTATTCTCTCATTTCTTGCTGATTCTTAGCATAGAGTTCTGTTTTAGAGTAGGTTTGCATGACTATTTTTTCTAGCCAAGTTTAGCCAGTTGGTTGCATTTCTTTTTACTGACTGGAATTTTGCTTAGTTCTTTTTAGCTTTGAAGATTTTATGTTAACTGTTTGAAGATCTTATGTTAACTGTTTGCAGGTTCTACTTGAGTTTTGAGAGCAATTCCTCACAATATCTTTTCACCTTCCTTGAACTCTACATCCGAAGTGTTTGAATATAAAGTCATAGAATCGACGAGGATTTCATCAAATTAGCATGAGATTTTTAGTCACTGAAGTTGGCATGTAAAAAACATTATTAGCAGAAGAAGACCACAATGGCTCATACAAGTTGTTGCTATTTTAATGAACTGGAACTGAGGTTGGAACTGAGGTTGCAAAATGGAGCAGTTTCTGCATATTTCTATAATAATATTTACATGAAATGTACATGCCTTGAAAATAAAAATAAATAATATGAATTCTTATTATATTAATGTCTACTGTGTCAAGGCTCTTGCAGGATGTGCATCAATGTTTTTAATTTTCATCCTCAACAAAAATAAGGAGGTTGCATATTAAACGGGGTCTCTAAATCAAAGGAAATAAATCCTTCACAAAGCACCAAATCATCTTAAAGCTTTGTCTGATCTTAGAACATGCTTTTTTGGGGTGCAATAGATGCTACCTTTAGATTTGAGCAACATTTGGCACGTTGAATGGCCTCTTAAACATAAGGTGTACTGCAGGGATTGGAAACATGGTTTCCAATTTGTGTCTCGAATAGCATAAGAGTGCAAGGTGCTATTCGAATAGCTAAGACTTCAAAGATATGGTGCAGGGATTTGAAATATGGCTCCCAATCAGATTCTGAAAATAGCATAAGAGTGCAAGATCCTATTCCTAATAACGTAGAGTGCAAGGGCAATCCCATAAATCCTATTCCAAAATAAAGTAGGAATTTTGAAAACACCGATTAGGTTCTTCTCTAGACAGATATTGGTATGCTCGGGTAGGTTCTTCTCCTCATATCATAAAACTTTATGTTTACTTCTTCTTCATACCTTGCACTTATTGTGTAATGTTCATGCTTTAACTTGTGACCTTTTACAAATTCACCCCTTTTTGTCATGTCTTCATAATAACCCGATGCGAACAAAAAAAACATGTAGCTGAAATAGTGCATACTAAATCATACACCATAATGATCTTGGAATTAACCTCTAAAAATGCCATTTCAAGTGATTTATATTTTGATCCAGTAGTAAGAAAATAAATTTTTCCCTAAAATAGCACATTTTAAAATGTAATCACCATGATCTTCTGAACACAACCCCTAAAAATGCCATTTCAAATGGTTAGTACATTTTAGAGAAGGGAATCTTCAAACGGGAGTGCTGCAACACTCCCGTTTAATATGCAACTGTGTTTCCAAGTGAAGCTACACTTTGTACACACTGGCACTGTTTCATAATTCTAAGAACTAAGGCTCGTTTATAATTGCTATCTTTTCTGTCAAAATTCCAAATGTCGGAAGGCAAAGTCAGTTGTCTGGAAGGCAAAGTCTGAATCATGGCACTGTAATCACAATATTATTCAACAGTCTGCACATCCAAGGTGAATATTTTTGTTGGTCAAATTAAATCGTTGTGCTTTTCTACCATTTAGAACGTACATTCGTTTCATACGTACGATGGTGTGGTTGTCTCCTTATGTGCTTAAATTGCATTAGAAGCCAATATTTAGTCAATATTTTGCTACAGGTACAACATGCAAAGTTCCAGTTGAGGACAGGTCTGTCCAGGCTGGTAGTTGTGAAAGCATCAGCCGTTGGCCTCCTTTTTATAAAGGGGACGTGCATCCCAACAAGCATTCTCAAGTTTCCAGCGATAAGGTTTATCTTATGCCTGTTTCTTTATTGTTGATGCAGTGGCCTTGCATTTGAGGTGGGCCGCATTAAATTTATGAAATAATGTGCTTGGAATGATATTTTTACCATTTTAAGTAAGGTTTTGAGTTGTCGACTTGTATGGCAAATCATTGGTTTCTATCTTGCCACAGGTTTGAGAAGAGGAGATCGATGGGCAATTAGGCAGTTTCATTCAAGATTGCTAGGTTATTTTACAGTCAAAGTATCTATGCTTAAGGTTTTCCAATTATGCAAGCTAATAGCTTTCTTTATGATATATAAGAAATCTACAGAGCTTCATCCGACAATAGCACATTATATGCAGACTACCCTCAAGTTTTAAAACTCTTTGCTACACTTGAAATCGATGAGCACATGTGGCAACAACTCCAATCATAATTGGACGATGACAATGTGCGTTATGTCAAGGTCATGCAGTTGGATGCAGTTGGATGTGATGGAAAGCATATGCTGGACTTCCATACGGGTAGCATATGCTCGAAATGAACAGTATAACAATGTACCTTCTCTTGGTGCATGTGTTAGTGCGTTTGCACAAATTAATGCATGTGCATGTGCATGTGCTATGGGGTAAACGAGTTATGTTATTCATATGCTTTTGTCCAAGTTCATTTTCACATGTCCAGAACTAGGATCTTTTTTTACTTAAACAAAACCTCTTTGCATTAAGTTGGACAAAAGAAATATTCGTGGCGGCCAAGGCCGCCGCGATAAATTTCTTGTAGATATAAAGTGAGTACATAAAGAACCCCTGAATAGGGTAGATAGTCAGAGTAAGAACAGCACGTGAGTGCACCTATTTTATCGCTAGAGTGTGTACTAGTAGAGCTAGCAGTCATCTTCGCCATCAAGCAGATACTATAGAATCATCGTCTTCTCCACAATGAAGGGTACTACGGACTAAAACCAGTCTACTTCTACAGCTCCAAGCAGTTGATAGGCTCAGGAACAGTAAGAGTAGAAGTTACCTTATTTGCAGAGTACTTGCGTCAGAGGGCAAAATATCATCTTTGTCACAGCAGTGGCATTTGAAATAGGCATAGAATCCTGTAATTCTTCCAATCCTATCAAGTCCCTTGTTATAGGCAGTTCCCATCTTTCTATTGTGGGATAAGGCCATTAGGGCAACCTCCATATTAAAGTAGCTCTTAACTTTGTCTAGGCTGGCTGCTTGGCCCCCCAGAGCCACCTCACACCGATGCTTCCAAACCACCCACAGAGCAATAAACACCAGGGAGGCCAGAATAGGGCAATGACCAGAGACCAGAATGACCATGGGCCAATTGAGGTGGCAGGCTTCGAGCTCCAGTATAGGAGATACCCAGGAAGAGATGTTGTGTAGACTCGCTAACTACACATCCTAGAGGGCACAGGTCATCATCGGAAATACATCTTCGAAATAATACCTCTTTGGTCAGGAGGCCCCCCTGAAGGGCAATCCATCGGAAGAACTGTATTCTTCTAGAGCATATAGACTTCCAGGAGTTAGCCAGAAGCTGGACAGTAGCTGGCCCATTGATCCCTAGCCTATAACAAGGGACTTGATAGGATTGGAAGAATTACAGGATTCTATGCCTATTTTCTTTTATAGTTTGTATCATTAGTAGTAATATAATTACCAAGGTTCCTCTTATTTATTTGATTTGTTTGTTAAGGTAATAAATGTTGATGGGTTGCAATACGGTATCTCAAATTGTATAGACAAAGAGTTGAGCATGTGATGGCAACTATTGGACAATATGGATAATTACACTGCATCTAGAGTTTTCTTTTGAAATTAATGCTTGGGATTCTTAATTATGTGGCTAGCTATATTTATTTTATTTTTTTGGTGTCCCCACATTTTCAAAGTTGGAGCAACATTCCTACACTAGATGGGTGTATATCATGGATACCTTGACAACATTGGATTTTCAAGGTTGGAGCAACATTGCTACACTAGATGGGTGTGTATCATGGATACCTCGACAACGTTGGCAAAAATGATTTGTGATTTGCACCCAAAAACTATTGGCCTGGAAGAATTGAAAAGCATGAGATGACAATAACAAGTAAAATAATCATAGAAGCAAAAAACTATTGGTCTATTAAAAAGCACGAGATGACAATAACAAATAATGATTTCATCAAGTCCTTTTGAAGGACAATCAGAAGCACATGTAATACCTTATGTTGCCATTCAAATTTAAGGCATAACTAGTAAACCGGTGCCCAGGATTGTCAAGCTAATGTCCTGGCCTTTAACGTCCTTATGTGCAACTTTCGACAAAAGCACATGTTGATATTGGTAAGAGTGGATATTATTTGTTTTTGTAATTATTTTTGTTATTGAAATTGTCTAATGACAATATCATCAATGCATTAACTTTGAATTTATGGACAGTAGAGAAAACAATGCTCAAAATACAAAACAAAACTTATGTTCAAAATTTCGAAACATGGATCTAAAACTTATGCTCAAAATGTCATCCTTAGTAGTCAAGTACATCAACAAAAATAGGTACAGAAATCCAAAACACAAAATTTTGTCCAGTTCAATGGCATACTTTAGTTCATAATGGAACTCTAAATATGCATCTCCATATGGTTCATGTCACCAACCTAATGCTGTACGTTTTTTCGGTGCTCCCGTAATATTTCACTTCTCCTACAGATAACATCTTAGTCGGGGTAAAAGTAATAAATGCACGTGCAAGTCATTGATTGGAAGTGCCCACGATGTCCATGCTTGTAAACGTGTGCTCGGCGTTGCAAGGTGGGTTGTTGCCACGCATGTGGGTATTGATAGCAAGGTGACCCAATGACATTATGAACATCAAATAAGGTATTTGTGGGTGTGTTCATGAATTGAGTTCAATATCTTAGACTCGTGATTTAGACGACAATGAAAATACTTCATTATCAGCTTAAAGGCTCCCGCGAACAATTTATAAGAAAAGTCATTGTCAATGAAGAAAATCCAAGAAGCACTTCTTTGGCGTCGTGACATATACATGTGGTGTTTTGTGTCCTTTGATTGAATATGGGTTTTTGTAGCATATTGCATACTTATAAGCCCTTAGTGGTCTCTGGAACAATAAAGTGCAGTTATTTCAAAGGATTGTGAGCTTAATTGTGCAAAACATCTAGTAACAAAAATAAACAAAGGATATCCCTATTATAAATGGACAATCATGGTCCTCAAAACGGGGCAAAAACCAATGGAGGTGAGAGCATGGGAGAGGACCATAAGGTACCTGATTAAGGACAATGCAGGAGACCTTCAGGGGAAATTGTCTAGTATTGCAATCACCGAGTCAGCAAAGTCACACATTCTCATAGGAAGCGGATGGTTTAAAAATGTGGCAAAATGGACCAGAGGGATGGGATTAAACCTGAGCGACCTAATAAACGAAGGGCAGTGGAATGAGGAGTGGGCAGACAGAGCCACAAGAGCATGGCTGCAAAAACACACAGAACCCAAGACAATCTGGCTCATGACAGTTTTTAACCCAGATCAACAGGGTAGGACATCAGATGTATCGGGATAACATACTGGGAAAAGCCAGAAGAGATATCTTGGCTAGGTTCAGGATGGGGAGTCACGATCTGAGAATCGAAAAAGACAGGTGGAGGGGAATAGACAAGGAAGGAGGACCGGATATGCAGAATTTGTGACAATGGGAGAATAGAGGATGAGAACCACATGATTAACGATTGCCCGACATACAGAGACATCAGAGACAGGTACAGAAATATAAGATTGGGGCAACCAGTATATATTCTAATGACAGTAGCAGAATCACTTCGAGATTTGGCAGACGCGATCCAGGGAATGATGATCAGACACAGAGAAGTACACAGGGAAAGAGGGTTTGTAATATGAACTGCACAAAAGCGGCTCATAAACCCCATACAAATTGTTCAGTTAAAAGCTGATTGATAACGACGCATCACTGCACGACCACGAAGCCGAAGTAAAGCAGGATGCTGGTAATAATAAAAAAAAGTCAGCCTTCAGAAAAGGCTACATCATAACAGCATGATGTGCTAGTAGCGCCCTTTTAGGGAGCTCGCCCATGCTACACAAGTCCAGGGGCCTGAGGGCACAAGGGACGTTAATGTCTATTCTATTCTATTCTATTCTATTCTAAATGAAGGACTGCAAAAAAGATAACAATGTTGTGAATTTAGTTCTAATGCTTTGACATGCGATGTTGGTTATGACAAGCACCAATAGAGTATTTCTAATAAAAGTAATAATTCCCCTTAAAACAATTGAAAATAGAAATCATCAATTTTACTGATATTTTCTCAAACATAGTCAGATACTATTGTTTTCTACAAATTCAAAGTAAAATATCATGACCTTCAAATTCAAATAATACGGGTGGTGATGATAATTATTTACACTGGCTTTCCACGTTGAAGTTTTTAAACATAGATAGGAACTCTGATTCAGAGCGTGGACTACGAAGTTATGCAAACCTAAATTAGCACTACAAAGAACCAAATTGAACAAGGTGCTGCGCACGGAGGGTTGCCCTCCATGGCCGGAGAGTGAAGTGGCTTAAGTTGTAGTTGTAGAGAATAGAGTGTTTGAGTCGAAATTGCTATTTTGAAACATTCACATTTTGTGAAGGTGATGGTACGCATTTGCATTACTAAGTTCTGCTTAGGTGTTGAGGTGTTGTTGGATGTTGGAGTAGGATGCAGTTGGACATATGGACTTTGGGGTTTGAGTGCAAGGTATTGGCGTTTGGTGTTTGGTATGGAACTAGGATGGCGAGAGGCATAAGGAGAAGTGTAATAAAGGAGAGAATGGATGTACATGTTTTGTGAAGTGGCTTAAATCGTAGTTGAAAGTTATGTTTTGACATTTTATTGAAATTGGTACTTTTAGACAATAGAGTACTTGAAACCATGATTTTATTAATAGGATGATATACATTGGAGTACTTGATAGTTGATAACATACGAAACAATTTATGAAGAATCGAAATAGAGGAAGAAGAGGGGGGGTGTGCAAAAGATGTTAAGATTTATAAATTGTTTTGCACGTGAATTTTGTTTAGGGCATGAAGGAAGAATTCAATACTTTAAATTGAAGAGGGTTGCTAAGAATTTAATAGCATGGAATACATGGAAGTTACAAGCAAAGTAAAGCCGCTTTAAAAATATGAAGGGATGTCTTTTGTTGTTCTATAGTTATGGATCATGTTTGAGCCTAGATCCCATTGAAGGCAATAATTTGGAGTCCGTGGTTGAGTTGAAATGTGCATTTACTCCGGCTCTTGAAGATGCTTTGGCGGAATGATCGAGGATCCGCTTTCATTGTAGCTAATCGCCTCCAATGGGTAATCGAGAAATTTATCAAGCAATGCTCCTACCATTGTGACATGTAGCGTGTTGGATCCAAAGGTCGATGTCGCCGAACATTGTTAACTCTTCCGTCATGTCGCCGTTCTCCTCGCGACGTGTCGCAGAGATTGTCCCAAGACTACCTTGTTGCAAGCATTGCACGCCTTGACAACCTTGTTTTCGCCAGTTATATTCAATCTTAATGTGCTCGTGATCTCACATGCAAGGATGTTTGATTAATGGAGAGCTTATGAAAGAAGGTAAAAGCGAAGACAATTTTGGCTTAGTTTTAGTAGTAGAAGATATACATTGGTATTTTGTAGAACGTGTCTTTGCGAAGACTTCATTTGTGAGTTTTGCTACTACATCATCGTCCCTGGGAACCATAATTCATCCTGAAACCAACTTGACACCGCGTCTCGACAATCTTGAATGCCATTGTAGCTTTTGTAGATGTTAAGCTAGTCCGCCCCGCCACGGAACGCATTGCCTTTAGGGTCTTGAATAAGATAATGGGTTTACGCCCTAAAAGAAACAAGTCTTTGAGCTTGTCAAACACATGTGCTTGTTCGTGGCCGAACTTTAATTCTCGCGACATCCTTTTTGTCGCATCCATCTGCGATCGACAAAACAAGGGAATATCAGATGTTCTTTGACCCCTACAATAGCAACTAGCGGGTTGACGTGTATGGGTTGGTCATGGGTCGCGTTTAAAAGATCAGTGTGTTTGCAATCAGTGCGGGGCAATCATACTATCAAAGGAAAAATAAAGAGCATGATGCATGCATCCAATTCACCATTACAAAGATCAAAATAAACGGTTGCATGTATTTGTTACGTATATATTTCTTTCTACCCACAAGAAGAATTGCTTTTTAGCACAACCTCGCTTGGACTTACTAACTAGTGAAGTCATTATCCCGAAAAAGAGTGGTTGAATTTAGACTTGAATCGCCTAAAACCGCCAAACAAGAACTTGTCTACATGCATCGCTTAATGCAACCAATAAGAATCTTGCATCATTATGTATTTACCCTACTAGTAAGTCTAGGGCCTGTGGAAGGCAAGCTGCAATAATACATTAAGTAGATCTCATAGCGTGACCCACACTTTACTTGCAACATGGCTACAACATAATGTTATCTCAATGAGAATTTAATAGAAGATAATCTTGACATAAGAAGATGAGATGAAATAATTATTCATCCGAGTAGTTCAGGATTTGATAGTGGGAAAAAGTGATACTACGGTGACAACATCTAAGTTTAGGAATGATATACCATATTACTCTATATTATATGCTTTCACCGCTAAGTGAATCAAGAAAAACACGCAGCTAGGGCGCCAATTTACCATAAACCTGTCATGCAACTAGCCAAGTAGTCTTGTCAAAATATCTTCATTACAATCCATCCCCGACTTTCTTTTTACACAAAGTTGAGTGACTTCTTCACACTTCACACTTCGCGGACACTATAGAGTCTGGATTGAACCCATACGTTGTCTTATTTAACTCTCGTCCATTAATACTCAATACTCCCTAATGGGCCCATTCTCTACAAACTACGTGAACTATGATATTGACAACACGAAAGCTGGGTAACAGACATTTGAAGAGCTCAAGCATCAACAATACAAAGAAAACAAAGAAATAGACATCATATATTCACCTCTCTTACCTTAATGTGCAAGCCTTTTTCATGCATTCAAAGCAACAACTATAGCGCGCATAAGCTAAAATTTTTGATGCCCTGCTCTATTTTCAAACTTATCATATCCTTCAATCTTTCCACACAGTAGTGGCCAAAGAAAAAACTAGTGTATGAGAGTGTAGCCCATGCTTTGGCTGATTTTCCTTAGTTAAATCCACGCCTAGGCATGTCAACAAAAATGGTTACTATCCCAGTACCCCTACTCCAAGATCGAATAGAGACCAAAGCATACCTTTGCAAAAGAATCATGCAGTTATAGTTCTCTGTACACATCCTTTTCAAGAAATTTAAGAATCAATTTTGTTTCTTGAACATCAGCATTCTCACTTGCCATGCCATAACTGTGTATTTGATCAACGGCATTAGGTAAACTATTATAGACTAAGCATAAAATTCTCATTTTCCATGCCACGCATCTGGTTAAGCAAAAGTCAAGGAAAAAATGCATCCTGTGCAATGAAATGATGGAAGGCCTTCAGTTCCAAAGTCCTGCCGACAATGCAACTATGAGGGGATGATAAAGGGCAGAATAGGTTTCTGTTTGGTGCCCAATCATGCCACATATTTTCATAATGCTCAGAAAGGTGGCTCCTGCTGGTTTTATGCCCTCTTGCTGCATGTTTTCAAAATACTTAAGGGCAAGAATACTGTCACAATGCTTGTGCATATGCAGCAATGATAGAACCACATGGCAATTTTAAAAATATTTCATGTGCCTCCTCCAGGCTGTGACATTTCACATACATATCAACAAGAGTGTTACCCACAACAATGTCTAGTTGAACTCCATTTTCAATAGCCCTCATGTTGCATATGTGCAATTGCAGACAATGCGCTTTCACCAAATACCCACGAATTCATCACATTGTCTTTAGCAAATCATAGTTCCCGGATCATTTAAGCTCGAAGTAACCTTTCTTGTAAAGTCAATTGCTCTTCTTTGTTTTTTTGCCTTCCAAAATAGGTTCTTTGCATTCCCGTCTGAGCAATACAATTACAATGGAAATGCATAGAATCATGGAACAAAACCCCCGAATGACCTACTTTAAAACTCTATTTCCTTCAAGAATTTCTAATACATTAGAAAAATCGGTCAAAAGCATTGCATAAGAACAATATTAGGAATTGTGTTATGATCAATACTATAGAATTAATTGACCCCATGGTCCATAAAAGTTCATTTCCTACAAATCAAAGGTTTCACCTCGAGAGTTCGTATAGTTCCCCCGGATTACCTCTCATAGTCCGGCTTTGATGAGTTTGCTTTGCAACTAGCAAAGGCCCGCTCTTAATATCCGGACTCGATTAAGCGCTTTAGCAAGGTTTTCCAACAAGCTTGCGGGAGAAGCACCAGTCTAAAGCGTAATCTCAATGAATCTACAAGCGCTACCATGCCGGGACCAAATACCCACATTCCTAGGAAAAGAAACAAAATGATGAGACCAAGTTGCATCAACAAGAATTTGTAGAAGCCGGATTTGTTAAAGTAAATTCGAACATAGAGGGTTTGATTAGACGGTTTCTCCTTGTTCACATCACGAATGTTAGCATCAACCCAAAGACTAGTGTGAAGTCGCTATTATTCTACGATTGATTGATGCTAATGAGGACGGATCCCCGCACCCGGCTTCATAAATGTATCACCGCATTGTGCTCCTTTTGGCTAGGTGAAAATAATCCGCACCCGTTTTTGGCTTTTTATCCGTAAAATCTTTCCACTCATTGTTTTGACAAGATGGATTCTCAAAGGGATGAAGACCACGCCTTAAATGCCATTTGTTTTCCTTTGGATGGTTCTATAGCCCGGTTGTATGAGCAAAATAATCAAGATAGTTTTAAGGCCAAAAACACCACGGACTTGAGCATTCCATCGATGTGGATGTTGAGAATCATTCCAATACCATGTACCGAAGTTTTACAACTTCCAAGAATTGGCCATGTAAATGAAAAGCTATGGCCTTCAAGTAGTTGACAATATGTAATCTTGCATTTGCAAACCATGCATCTTCCAAAGATTTACACCAATGGGAACAAATGAAGTTAAGTCACTCCAAAATCCTTGTTTGCGGGTGTCTAACAATTACAAGGAGCATGGAAAAGAGTCGCAACCAAAGAATTTCATTTATGGCAAAGGACCCTGTTGTACAAGAAGTACAAATTGTAAGAATATTAAAGCATAGCAATAAGTATAAATATTTTGTATACCAATTTGCAATCCGCATCATGCTCTAAGTCCTGCTAGATTTCCCATGTGAATGAAAAGATATGGCCTTCCAAAGAATGACCATGTGTAATCCTCGCATGTGCAAACCATGTGGTTCCAAATTTAATGTGTAATCCCTGAATGTGCAAACCATGTGGTTCCAAAGGTTTATTATACCAAAGTGAGAACAAAAGCGAGTAGCAACACGTAAGTCTCTTCTATTGACAAAGTGCCATGTTCTACAACAAGCATAAATTGTATGGCTATTATGATGCTTGTGTATGATATCCATAATGAAATAAGAGATGAAAACAAGGCCTTTCTTGATGGCTTATGGATGTACATTAATAGCGGGACAATCAACATAGAAAGCAATACATCTAAGAACAAATGAAAACAAACATCAACAAGGCATGATAGTCACCGATTTTGTTGCTAAATATAGATCGTCGCGGTTAATATTGTTTTTCCCCGCCATGTTACAAGAACAAGTCGTAATCTTATGACAACCATCTTTGAATAACATCCTGTTTCAAAAAGATGTTTCTTCATAATTCCGATCAAAGAAGTAAATTTTTTCTAACCTCTATTATACTCGGCTTGAAAGCTAAAATGCAGTTTCCTCTTTTCCATTGTTTGAGTTCCCTATTTCTCCATTGTTTATCTACATAAATTCTTTAGTAGGGTCGAAGCCACTAGTAAATCCGGAATATAAGCTCTGTATTATTCCTAAAATTAGAAAGAGAATCGTCAACAAAAATCATAAGATTCACATCTCATTTACAAACGTGCAACACTACCAGGAAGATTGAGAAAGAAAGGACCTTGAATAGTGGTCTTTTCAAGTCAGGACTTGTGATTTACGTGTTTTTAAGAAGACCTCATCCTTTTTTTTGTACGGGAATTCTAGACACCGAATAAAATTATACATACCATTCATTTACATCATAGCCAAGGGTCGAAATTAGGGGGTTCCTCCCGACTTTCGATTAAAGTTAGAAATATCCGATTTAATAAAGTAGATGCGGGGAAATTTCCGGTCAAAATTTTGTAAAAATAGTGTAAAATCCGGCATATTAGAGGTATTTTCTCAAAAATCCGGTAAGTATAAATGCAAAATTTTGCATTTTTTTGTCTGGTTAATATGAAATCTAAATTGAGGCCCTGGCTCGTCATCTTTCCGATTCATCCCCAAATCTCACAAATCCATATCCTTTTCGATGAGATCCCCGCCCCCAGATTGAAAGCGCCGATCTACCCCGCTTTACCGGTTAAGCTTCAAGAAATGAGACCTCGGGTTTTAAAGTTCACGTGAAATAGGAGGTTTTAGCGATCACCAAAGATATCCTAGAAATATTCAAGAATATACCTAGGATATGCCAAAAGCCCACATAAACAAGGGTTTGCCCCCCTAGGGGCAACCCAAAAACCAAGATAACATCATTACCACAGTTCTCATGTTGTTAACGGAATCTGCTCTGATGCCGTACAAATATAAAATCTGCCCACTCTAAGGAAATTCAGCCACTTAAATCCACTTGCATGTTGAAGGAAATCTAGCCATGTTAGATACGCTTGCTTGTTGTCTTTCCTTGGCTACCTTTCTTACTTATCAATTTGAAAGAATTAAAGCGGAAAAAAATGTAAAGGGGAAATATCGCAAAAAAGATCTTTTGGAACAAAGAAAGCATGTTGGAAATTGTTTACTGGTGTCAATTGAAACTCTCTAAACTAATTTAAATAAGTAGATATCAATGCAGAAGAATCAACAACATCCTTCCAAAAAAAAGAAGGGGTACCCGATATTGTGCATTTCGAGATACATCCAGTGCCCAATATCCACATAGGATGCAAGATTGTTTAGAGTATAAAATAATAGAGCTCATAGAAAGTACCAAGTACATAGCTCAAAGAAGAAATGAATACATATTCACCAGCAGAGTTAAAAATCCCTCCCAATTATGCATAATGTCATCATTTTGCGGCCTGCAAATGAATACAATTGATTTCTACATCCGATTTATGGATATTTGAAATCATAGATATGTTTTCAATGATGCCCTCTCTGATACTCTCTACATGATGGTTGTCACTATGATAGGAGAACTTTATTCCAGACAAAACATTTCAAGGTATGTAGAAGTATGCCCAGATGAGATGAGTTGTAAAACCTACGAAATATCAACTCCTACTCTAACTATCGGATGGAATAGAAATAAACCAAAATAGATGAATATAAAACATCCTCCCCTAGTCGACCAAGTTGTTTATAGATTGATCTCCAGTGAGGCTGAGCCTAAGCCAAGCCGCACTGGAGCAAAGGCTGGTCAGCATGCTGCAGAAAAAAAAAAAAAAATGACAGTGAATGTGAATATTGTTTGTTGGATTAATATGAACATTGTTGTGGATAGTGTGCTTTGTTTAGTAAATCATGTGTACGTTGCTAGTAAATCCTGGATACATTGCCACATTTTATAGTATCATGTCCAAAACACCCCAAAAATTTTAACCTAAAATATGCAAAATGCATTCCTTTAAATGCTGGTGCAGAGGAGCAAATAAAGGAATCAAAGAAACATTTCGAAACCTCCTTTGTTCTGAAACCCTAAAACATTGGATCAATTTCAAAAGCCTAGGCTTACTCACCTACTTCAACTGCCTTGCTTTAATTGAATGAGTCGATCTGCAATCCTAAGCTCTTTCCCAAGCATCAAGAAATCCTGAATTGCAAGGGACACAGAGCTATCAGTTAAGTTACAATATGATGAAAATAACATCACCATGTTGGACAGAACACGGAAGACTATTAAAGAATACATTGCTGCAATAAATACTCACATATATTCAGGATCATGACCCACTATAACTAGTAAAAATGCCTGCTTATATTTAAGACTACCGGAAATACTTGAAATTGTAATGTAGTTTCCTGGGAATTCTTATAAATTTTTATGAAAATGGCTTGAAAAAATACATTAGGTGCATATAAGTCTACTAATGTAGAGTTGTATGGTGGTGCGGCAGTAGGATATATGTAGTTATATTGTATATTCTAGGGGAACGTCACATTCCTTGCGCTAGATACGACAACCAACCTTCCCTATCCAATGGCTCCCTGTCGTATGGGTCCTCCGTCTAACTCAATCTAGGATGCCAAACAGATGAGTAGAGCATACCATGGTGTCATTCCGCCCCATCCTCTAGGGGCTCCTATATCAGCGAAAGCAAATTTATAACATAAGCATTAACAATACATAATAACAACACTACCAATACAGAATAACAAACAATATATAATAACATCCCATCAGAATATATATAATACATTAGCAGCATCAAAGCATCAAATGGAGGCACCTACTCGGGCTCAGACCCAAGAGGTGGTCAGAATCCATCCCATCACAACATATATAGTATATCATCAACATCAAAGCATCAAATGGAGGCTCCTACTCGGGCTCAGACTCAAGGAGGAGTCAACTGACGGCTGGGGTCTCCAGATAGATTAAATCGCATTATAGCAACGATTTTGGCTGGCAATAGACAATGGCTAGGGTTGACCACGACATCCGCCTCGCCTGTGCATATTTTGCAAATAGGCTAAATTAGACTCTGTCGTGACTATAACTTGCCAGAAACGCAATCCCATGGTATCGTTCAAGGAGCCTACTCCAGGTTGCATGTCCACAGTCCGATGAGGTAGGAAGGGTTGCATCTCCCCTTTCCGGAGTGCAGTGGCTCCATGGACGGCAAGAGGATAGTGGTGACACACGTCCTTACCCAACTGAGCTCCCCAAAATAAGAGCCAGACCGACACCGGCAACGCTTGAGAGTCAGGATGACACCGTTGACCCCAGAAGTATCATACTCATACTCGATCCACACAAAGTGATCGACTATAAGCCTAGCCCTGCTATGGGACCCCAGAAGTTGTGCTCAACAAGGTCCTCCATCCACTTTACCATTGATCCAGTTGTGTGTTGCTCAATCACTCCATAGCCTCAGTAGCCAGGTGGGCTCTATGCACAGGCCGAAATTAATGGTAACTAATGCGTTCAAACTAGGAGCATCATCTACTATAATGGCTATTAGGTCTCTACTTCTCTTCCCAATACACAAAAGATGTAACATGCGATCAACCAATACTATATCAACATAACTTAATACTAGATAATAAAAGCAACTAATCCTAATCACATACATCTAACTTACACTTAGGCTTCATTTATTAGGGTTCATGCTCAACATTATAGGTTCTAGAATGGCTCTATTGGGGCATTATGTATTAACTCAACTAGAATCTATTTGAAATACCTGCTCCTGATGCGCTACCTCTGGCTCCTGGGTTCTCCATCTCTAGCAGGTGATTTGGGTAGATGCTCCTGGTCTGATGCGCTTGCACTCCTGAACTGTTGCTGCAACCTAGGTTGTTGAAGACGATCTTCGAATCAGAGCTGTGTTCAGAAGTTGATGGGCCAAAAGTGGTCTGGGTTTAGGGTTTAGCTTTTTATGTGGTAGGGTTCACATGAGGACTACTTGGCTCCAATAGAGTGCGTCCATGTGTCAGGTCACCTATAGGGCAAAACCATGTGGAAATGGGTTCTTACCTTAGGTTGGCTATGTTATGTAGGTAAATTAGTTATCTCCCCCACATTAGATGCATACAAGTCTACTAATATATAGAGTTGTATGGTCACGTGACCGTACGATATATGTATTTATATCATATACTCTGTGGGAACATCACATTCTCCACCCTTAGGATAATGTTGTCCTCAGCATTACATGAGGTGAAACGGACCTGCATAATATATATAATAAGAATATTCACGATAACACTTAGAATTTATTATAGCGATAACTTACAATGTTTAGTTATATCAAAGCTGTATTCACATGTTTGCTTACACAAAATTATATAGCCTCAACAAGTTTTACATTATGATAACTTAATACAGGAATAGAAGTTCCACAACTATGCAGACTCTTAGGACAAGCTCACAATTATGCAGTATGCAGATGATACTTTCATGTTCCTTAGGTTTGATGACTCTAGTTTTCTGTCCTTTCATGAAGTGTTGGGTGCATTTGGAAAAATATCAGGGATCGAGCTCAATGCATCAAAATGTGTTGTTATATGGCCCTTTGAGGAGGTTGTGGACCCGAGAGTGAATAATCTCGGTTTTCGAGTCCTTAAAGATGAGGTAACCAAGCTGCTTGGTCTACCCCTAGTCCTTTCAGATAACTTGAAAGGACTATGGATGCCTATTCTGGATCACTTGAGAAAGAAAATCAATTTATGGTCACCAAAGGTCTCTCTAGTCTTTGGCAGGATAGCAGCTTGCTAAAGGCGTTCTAGCTACATCCCACATCTACTACTCCCTGGCTATTGTGGCTCGGAAAGGGTATTTGATCAAAAATACAATCCATTATTAGAAAGTTCATATTGGGGGGGATGCATAAAGTGGCCTCAAGCAAAAATGTGTGTTGACAAAAGGGATGGAGGAATGGGATGCAAAGATTTGGTTACTCAAGCAATGTGCTGCTATTGGGAAATATGTATGGAGAGCATTGCATGGTATCACCTCCCCACTGCACTTCATCAAGCATCTTGGCTTCAACATGTACATTAAAAGGTAAGCCATCTCTGCCCGAGATGACTTGGGTGCCTTCTTTTTAGCTACAAAATTGCCCCGCACATCTCCGCTAAACAAACTACTTGAAGCTTGGAGGAAGTTCAAAGTCTATTTGAGCCTATGGATACACCTAGGAGGCCGGTAAGCTAAGCATTTTGGAACATACAGATCTGGTCCGTAAATAGACTCCCCCTAGCTCTTATACACCCTCGCATTTTCACTAAATGGAGGCAATCTGGATTTACCGTGAGTGGGGCATCTATGGGATGGTATGAGGTGGCCGCCTTGGTCCCGCTTCAAGAATAGGATACATAATGCGGGGAGGGAGACAGGAAGATCTTTCTCCGAAATTCGTGCCACCTTGGATGTCCTCTCGGTAAGGATGGCCCGAGTGACCGTTTGGAGCCGTAAGGGGAAGAGAAATATCAGTACTCTCTACCGCCTTCTTTGTGCGTGCTCCCCAAAAAAGCAAATTCGACAAAGTTGGATGTTTGTTGCTCAAGCTACACAGCTTTTAGTTGGTTCATGGGCAACCCTTTGCTCAAAACGTTTGCAAGTTTTTAGATGGGTGGCTTTACAGGGGGGCCTCAACACTATGGTGAGACTTTATCAAAAGGGGATCTGTCTTACTGACCGGTGCCCACTTGGTTGTAATACTGCAGAATCCCTTACGCATCTATTCTTTTGTCCCAAGCTATTAGACTTCTGGGGATGGGTGAGCCCCCTCATTGGTGTGAATGCGCTACAATGGCCTGGGATAGTAGTGGTATCAAATGGAGAAATACTTTCATCGTCTCTTGTTAACATTGTTCTGTGGGCAATTTGGAAACATAGATGCGGAATTGCCTTGGGTGGGCAACACTTTTCTTTGGATAAGCTGAAAAATATTTTCAATTTGGAGGTGGCCCTTATGGCGTTAGCTCATCATCGAAAGTTTGGACGTAATTACAACAAAGTTCTAGACAGGATTGGCAAAGTTCAAGGATTCTACTTATTTTTCAAGTGTCATTGGTTATCTGAGGATAATCAGGATCAGGATTTGCAGAGGCTACTCCATGATTGATTCGGTAGTGGGGTTTCTTCCCCTTATAATCCCATACAAGGGATACTTATATAATATTTACTATTAATTAATATATCATACTCTTACCCTCAAAAAAAAAAAAGGGAAGTTCCACAACTAAGATAAAATGTTAAGAACTCCTACTTGTGCCTTGATGTGTTGCTTCTCGATGTTTCCAACTCTTCTATTGGCCTTGGAGCTCGGTGACAGTGATATCGGTGACGAACTGCTCCAGGTACTGCTTATCTAGATCGGATTTAGGCACCCATGTCCCATCTTCCATTGGCAAGTGTGTCCACTTGCCCAAATATTGGAGGAATTGAGATCTTCTTGTTTTCTTATATGTCGTATCAAGAAGAGTTCCTGGAACAATCTCAAGTGGTCTTCAATCGTTTGCAACAAGATTGGTGTCTCCAATATTGGATTTGGAGTGTGGTTTTTCAGAAGGCTTACGCGGAAGACCTTATGAACCTTTAAGTGAGCGGGTAGATCCAATTTGTCGGATTGGTTATCTACTATTTGAATAATTTTAAACGATCTTGCCCATCTTGGAGCAAACTTCTTGCAATTCTGATACGGAGCTTTGCTTATTTGACTTTTATCTTTACTGAATCACTGGGAGCAAAAAACACACAATAGTTATTTTAGCCTTATATGTGTCCATTGTAGTTCTTCACAAAGCTGTCTCAAGAGCTAGATTGCTTAACAGACCTGAAAAACTATGTGTTCTAACACCAGGCAATGGTTGCGTGCCTATATGAGAAGGTATTCCCGAGCTTAGTTTTTCATTTGATGAAAATGGCACAATTGTTTGAAATATTCCTGTAAAGGTAAGGATGCCCAACATTTGTAGTTTATATTCTACTGGAAAATTGTCCACCTTCGGTGGGCGTACCATGCGCTTGTACCACAAGGATGAAGTATATTCACCCCTTATTCCTTAATCTACACCGTACGTAAAGTTCCTCGTTTGTGGGATATGCAAGTACAAAATTTGCTATACTGTATAACAAGATTCGCAAAATACTATAAGATTTCAAGCAGAATACTATATAGTGTTGATTTCATACGTGCAAAATACAATTATGAGGGCTCTCGCTGCCCTACGTCACCCCCCGTGTGAATATGCACCCAAACCAAAGGGGGTTTAAGGGGGATTTTAATTTAAATGTGTTGGACCCAATGGTTGTGTTAATTAATGTCAATGGTAATGTGTTGGTTGTTAATGTCAATGGTTGTTATGTGTTGGGGGGTTTAATTTTTATATGTTGGATGTTAATGGTTTGTGTTGCAAAAAAAATTTTGGCCCTTCGGCCTTAAGGACATCACACCCCCCCCCCAAGTGAGACAAAAATTTTTAGAATTCAAACCGTAAAAAACTAGAATTCATTTGAGGCTTTCATCACTGTAACTTTTGAATTTCATCACAATAAAACAAATAGAACATAAGTAAAAGTTACCATAAAGATAGAGCAGATTGATCCCATTATTCAAACTCATAAAGTTTGCAACACCCATACACAAACATTTTTCAACTGAATTTAACAAAGAACCTTTGGCCTCCATGGATTCTTGTGGTGAGAAACCAAAGTGGGAAACTTTTCTCGCTTGTTAGCACAAGGATCTAGAAGCCTCAAAATCTAAAAATGCATGGTAATTTTTGCAGGCTTCATTCGAATGAGCCATAAAACAATATCCAATAGCGCAATCTCAGATAATCAATCGGTAGGATGTAAAAGCCTACCAAACCCGGCCGGAAAATTGCTGTTTTAGCATAGATAACTTAACCAAACATATCCATATCATACACTATCAAAAAGATCTCGGAGAGAGCTTTCCAACGCAAAAAAATCATCTCAAACAGAGCTCGGATCAAAAAAAGTTATGATAAGAAATGTGTTGCCGGGAACTGCCAGACTACATGCGCCCCTTCATGTGCCCATTATGCACCACACACACAAAAAGAGGGCTTTTTGTTGTGAGCCATTGGTTGTTGACCATTATGCACCACACACACAAAAGAGCTTTTGTTGTGAGCCATTGGTTGTTGACCATTATGCACCACACGCACAAAAAAAAGGGCTTTTGTTGTGAGCCATTGGTTGTTGACCATTGGAAAAAAAAAGGCTAAAATCAATGGCTCAGAAATGATGCACTCTAGATGTACGCATTAGTACATCCATTTGAATACATCACGAAATCATAGGAAAACCTTAGTGAAAAGCGTACAAAAACACAAAGAAAATCCCCTGTTATTATGCTACATATTAATAGTCACAACAGAATAATATGCAGCCACTCCAGTTTGGCAAATGCATCTTGCGAGGGTTTTGAGAAGCAATGCTTGTTGACACAATGTGTGTGTACCCATCTTCGTTGTATGTTGAAGCAATATATATTGTATCTATCTTCCACACCAACGATCAATCATGAAGAAAAGGGAATTGTCCCTTTGTCTTATGCATATGTTGTTTTATAATTTGTGGATCATTTTGAATGCCAAAACCTATAAATTGAAAAATAGATAGAATAGATTTTTTAACGTCTACGGAGACCAATAGGCCATGGGACCTATACAATGGGCTAGCACAACCCAAAACATCACCAAAATCAACGGAAACATTACAGAGCTTGGGCAAAACCCAAACTTTGTCATATTCCACAAGACTTAAAGAGGCCACTTAGAGCATAAGGAAGACTACATCTTCTACAAATTGAAAATGCAAAGTAAAGATTACTCATAGCCTTATAGCGCAGATGGAGGAGATTACAAAGTCAAATAAAACTTGAGAGAAGTAATCAAGAGTCCAGACCTTTTGAAGGAGCCAAATCATGGCCATAGATTGTAAAGATGTATTCAAACCCTAGATCTAGCCATTCAACTTCCATTAACAGACTAAAGAGATGGAAAAATAAAATCTTCTTTTTAAACTTGGGGTCTACAATGGATGCATTAACCGAGAATTTTAACTTCTCAACAAGTCTAATTTAGAAATCAATCATAGATAGAATACAAAAGATTGCGTGATTGCTGGATGCAGTTAAAGAATTAAAAAAAAATGATAAAATTATTGGCATTGTTTAATGAGCAGCTTGATGAAGCTCCTAAGCTCTAGAGAAGAATCCGCACATGGCGAGGGAGGTTCAACCAACAAATGGCCCATATTACTGAAGACCAATCTACTTTCTTTCCTGGAGCAAGGCAAGGAATTGAACACACACATTCTAAAAGAGTAAGTCCAAGGCTCCAAATACCAGTAGAACAATCATAGTTCTACCATTTTTAAGTAGCAAAAGAATCAGGTGTATGAGCCAACTCTGTGCTAACCCCAAAAACTACAATTTATAACCTTGTTTCTTCGATTCTATCTTGTTTCAATGTAGATAGCAAAGACCTTTAGTACCTGTCTAGTAACCTCTATTGTGCTTCAAGAATCTTCTTATGTGCTAAAAGAGCCTGTTGCCGCGTGCCCCCATGCATGTATTCCAAGATCAAAGAAATCTCACCTCCCCTTTCAGAAACTCTATAACAATGAACCACACGTTGTGCTTTTGTACAGAAGCAGCGTGGGACCTATATCTCTATGGTATGGGTCATGGTGAATAATTTTTAAGGCATATAAAGCTTTATGGCAAAACCCTATTGTCAAATCTTGCTAAAGAAAATGAACCTGGATTGCTTGAAATCTGTGGAACTGTGATCAAATGAAATACTCAATAGCACAAGCTATTATTCATAAGCATAAGCCTGTTTCTCATTCGTTTCAATTTGATTAAGCCTTCTTAAAGATGACCATTATCAGATATGGATTCAGTTCAACCTTTCAAGAAATGCATCAAAATGAAAAACAAGCAGGTTAATACTCAAGAAAGACATATCTGGCTGCAACAACAAAGTGCTAAAAAATTCATACTCGTAGGTCTTGCAAAATTTGAAGTTGTGAGGATCCTTTCTATAGATAAATGCCACACATCTAGTTGTAGGTAAACTCTAAAACAATGAAATGAATCTGATCTACCGAAAATAACTGCCTCCTAGGTCTTGTAAAATTTGAAGCCTTTAGCATCTTTCTGTAGATAAATTTTGAAACAAATAGATTTTTCAAAAGGATCCGATAACATGCCTTCTGGCGTCAAACTCAAACAAAGGCATAGATTACGTTAGAGTCCACACTATGACTGCAAGAGGTTTTGATCACTCTGCCTAGACGTCATAAGCAACATCTGTGCACATTAAGAGTTTATCTTCCAAATTCTGTGCATGTGTGTAACTATGTCGTTCGATACTTTTGCAGAAATAAGTCTAGGGAGGGCCAGTATAAAAATCTTCCCGTCTTTAATGCTTCCCATAGAAATGTTCAATGCTTTGAGCACTCTTCCTGGATGTCATAAGCAATACCTCTGAACATTAAGAGTTCATCTCCCAAATTCTTTACATGTGTGCAGAATGGCTGATGAGTTCTCAATGGCTGATGAGCAGAATTTGCAGAATGCCATTTCCTTGTTGGAGTTTCTCCTTGGCTTCTGGTATCTTTGTGGGATGGCAAAAGTGTACTGCCTTGTGGGCCCTAGACTCTCTAGTGCCATCTTTTGTGGTTGCATTTCCATGGAAGGTTCTTCCTCATGGGAAGGCAACTAGGCTTCTGGGTATTCCAGTTGGTATACACCTCTCATCTGGGGACGCGTGGAATGTCATTATTTAAGGGGTTGGAAATGCATTTGTTCTGGTGGTCCACGGCTAAGTTATCCATGGTTGGTCGTGTAACTATGACAAAGTCAGTTCTGAGTGGTACACATGTCTACATGGCATCCATTTTTTTGGCACCCCAGACAAAGATGCAGCTCATTGTTCGTACCGTCAGAAACTTTATCTGGGGTGGCACTGAAGAAGGAGCTAATGTTAAAATTAGTTGGGCGAAGTGCATTATGCCCAAACTTTGTGGGGGGCTGGGGATGATTCACTTTCTTCTCCAGAGCAAGATGCTGATTTCTAAGTTCATCTTGTAGATTCTAAAGAATGTTGATAATTCTCCAGGTCTGCGTCTCATTTATCAGTCTTTACAGATGTGCATTTCCTGTGGCTCTCCATCCATTAAGCCACTCCTCCCATGTGCGTTATTCTGTCCGCTTTCTCCATATCCTAATGCATCTCCTTTCCTCAAGGGGTTGCTAGCTGCTTGGGAGACTGTGCGCACTTTGTTTCAGTTCCATCCAATGGCCCACACAGATCCTATAGCCAGTTGCTGGTGGATCCCTTTGGGTGGCGGCTAGGCAGATTGTCCTCTGGTCTCTTCTATCCATCCATTGACGCAACGTCGGTGGTGAGCAGCAGGTGTGCTCACGGTGTCTGCATGGTATAATGAGGCAAGATTGTTGACGTGGAATGAGTTCAAATTGAAGTTCCTCCTCCTTCGGTGGGACTGTGGCATTTGGGAAAAAGTAGCTGCTACACTTCCTCCACAACCACAAGACGTGGCTCCCTAGCTCTGGGTGGTTCATGGCAGTGTTAAGGAGGAGTACTTGATGCACTCGATGTATGTGGTCCTGCTTCATCCTGAAGTGTTGCCTCCATCGCCAAAGTGGCCTTTGGCTATCCCTGAGCCTCATCAAAAAGCAGTCTGGCGATGGATATGGGATAAATTGCTCCATCCTAAGCTATATATTTTATGGTGGTAGATCATTCATAGATGCATGCGGGTAAACACTATTGTTCATCAATTTCGTCCAGAAGTCTCGGTGATCTGCCCTCTTTGCATGCAGAGGAATGAGACAATTGAGCACTGCTTTTCTTGTGTCACCATGCTAGACTTGCTTGGCAGTGGCTTTTGAGCCTCTTCCATTGTGACGTGAATAGTCAGCAAGTCCTACTATCAGTCTATCCTAGTTCTTGGGACAAGTTAGCAAAGCGGGCTTTCCACTTAGCATCTGCTTGGATCATCTGGCCCATCTGGAAGAGACGAAATCTTCTCATCTTCAAGGGACAGGTCTTTTCAGATACGCAAGTGTTTAGCGATGCTCGTAGTCGCATTGTAAATGTGTGCAAGTGAAGACGTCAAGAGTGTCATTTGGGAGCGATATCTGCAGATTCAGACTTACTCATAGCAAACAGTTGTGCTCGTGGTGATATGTATTCTCTGCTTTTCTATGTTATGTATATGGTGGGGTGATATATATTCTCTGCTTTTCTCTGTTATGTATGTGGTGGGTAGTGTTGCTCTAGTGGACATCTTCTCCACTGGGTTTTGAGTCCCCCATGTACTCTTTGTATTCTTTTGAGTAATAAAGGTCCAAGTTCATCAAAAAAACAAAAAAAACAACGAGATCGTGAAGATGTGCAATAGTTGCAAGAACGTAGTGTTGGAGAGTGTCTGTGACAAGTGTGGGAAGGACGATTGACGAAAGAATTAACAATGTTCGATGTCATTGACACTGGATGCAAGATGCTAAATGTGACATTGATGGGAACATTGCTTGACAAATTCCTTGACTATCCATTAGAAGGTGCATTGGCTACAATGAAGGCAGACCCTCGATCATTGCAGCAAAGAGTATTGAAAGCCGTGGCAAATGCTTATTTGAGCTGAACCAAGGACCACAAATCATTGCCTTCGACAGGGTCTAGGTTTTTTTCACAATACCTGTTGAATTTAGTTTGCGAATTTAGTTCTTGTGGCATTCATTGTCTGGTGTCTTAAAACAGTGCTATACACTTGAGATTGGTTTTCCAAACAACATTTTGCATAATAGTCCCTTCTGACACATTATTGGTAACATGTCTATGTTATAACTGCAATCATCTCGTCGAACTATCAACTTTCTACAAATGTCCATACATGGTTATTGCAAGAAGTCTTAAGATATGGAGAATGAAAATACTACCCAATATTTAAAACACATGTACTTTCCTTAATCAAACTCTATAACCATTATTGTGTTCTCTTGGGAATCAAGTGTTAATACATTAATGCAAATGATGTTCAGTCCAATGTACCCATATTCAAAGTAGATGTTATTAGATCATAACCATATTTGTGTTGTGAGGTTGGATCGCATATTGGATTGTGGTTAATTGGTCAAACTCGAAAGATGTTAAATGTTAAGTAAATTAATCATACTGAGAAGTGGAGTTTCTTAATAAGCTTGCCTTTTATCGAAAATGCTATTTGCTATTTATGTTTGACAAGATACAACATTTGCTTCATCAATGCTTGAATGCTATCTCATATTAGGCCTTTTCCAAGTGACATGGTTTGTTCGCTTGGCTTGAGCTGGAGTGGGCTATGTGAACTCGTCCCTGTAGAGCGTTGAGGTTCTTCCTAAACTACCTCATGGATTGGGACATCCACATCCACATGTGACTACGTCTCAACTGCCGCCTTAGCTTGTATCATGGCACCTGCCCACAATATGTGTGGAGTTATGTTTAATGTTGGGGGCGAGCTATGAGACATTATATATTAACTGAGCAATATTTAGAAGATGCAAAACCTGAATCCAACTGTCTACAGGCAACAATGATCTTGAATGAAATGGCCTCAAATTTGATTTGGAATTTGAGCTCAGGATATCGTGTGCCTAAGCTTTCTGGATTCAAAGAGGTGGCCGCTGCAAAAGAATCAAAACGAAACATCGAAACATAAAACATACAAACACACCTTCTGAGGATCTGAGGGCAACCCTCGTAGCATCTTTTTGTTCTTAACAATCATGTAAGTGCTAGGTACCGGCCGGAATGAGGGGTTTTCGGCCAGTAAACCGGCAGGCGACGCTGCCGTGAGCAGCGTTAGCTATGAGCGGTGCCGCCGCCTGCCAGTTTACTGGCCGAAAATCCCTAAACCCCTCATTCCGGCCAGCTACCTCACATAAGCCGGCATTTGAGGGAAATTTCGTTCTTGGATTATTGCACGCTGGGGACGGACCTCCAATATCCATGGCTATGGCCTAATACTACGAAGACAGAGGATTTTATTGAAGATCAATGCAAGCGAACCAAAGCAATGCAAGCAATGTAAGCCGAGCATCCCCTGTGTCTTGACCCCTGCAAGAAGTCGAAGCTTGAGCACCTTGCTATTTTTCGGAACCATCTTCTTCTTCTGACTTGATCTGATCTGCCATAATAATCTTCTTTTTTAACCCAGTGAGAAAAAAAAGTTTCAGATTTTTCTTTTATATGTTGTTTAAGCTCGAAATTTTGTGATTCCTGAACCCTGTGCGGAATAAAACCTCGAGGACTTTGTTGTTCTTCAGAAAATGAGGATTTCTGTTGTACTTTAATCTTTTAAGCTCATGATCCCCTGATTCTTCAACCCTGTGAGAAGCCGAAGATTTAGCATCGGGCCGTTTTTCGAGCTAACAGAGGATTCTTGAACTTGTTGGCACTTTTGATAGCACTACCGATGATGCAAACTTGCAAAGAAAGGGTTTCAAAGCTGCAAAGACAAATCAAAAATCATAAAGAACAGGGGATCAATCACCGGACAAAAGCACAAACAGGGATGATCATCGGACAAAAAACTCAAACAAGGGCTACAAACGCTTTGCTGGGTGCTCGAATGGGAAGGTCTGCTCTGAAGTCATGAATGGTAAGCTCTGCTCTACTGGCCGCTCGAATGGGAAGCTCTGCTCCGCTACAAACGCTATGGTCTGCCGGCTATGGCGAAGAGAATGGATTTTTGGCGGCGCTGTAAGCGGTGCCACCAGACACCCACAAACTAAAATTACTTAAAGTAAACAAATAGGGAATATTCCATGAATTTCCCCCAAATGGCAGTTTTGCAAAATTTAAATTCGAGGCCTGGATACACGACCAGTAAAAAGATGAAACTAAACAAGGTGCTGCGCACGAGGGGTTGCCCTCTGGTGGCACGAAAGTGTGTTTTCAAGGTTTCTAGATCGTTGTTTCGTGTCGGATTTTTTTTGTGTGAACATAGGGTGTCGTTTTCTTAGCCAGGAGTTTTGTTCACAAAGTTATGCATGTCAATTTATAAAACTGAGGGAGGAAATAATAATATTCATAACTAATTTACATAAATGATATTATGCGACGAATGACTCTATGATTTACGGGTACTTGAGATATTGAACGAGCACAATGAACAAAGTGTTGCACTATGATGTTACATACGTAAAAGTAGGTTAAGACAAATTTAAGCATTGATGTTGTTATCAATTTTTATGTGGCATTCTTGCATTTCATCTCATATTCTTGAATTTTACTTCACAATGACAACTCTATTGGATTGGTACTGTCATCGCCCGTTGGGCTTTAGAGAATACCCAACAAGCTTTTGTACCTTATTGATAAGGATTCCCTGTATGGCAGGTGCTGCTTTGCCTGCAGGTTGAAAAGGAAATGAAGGCCTAACCCTTCAGGAACAACAAGCATTTACCTTCATGCTTCCATGTAACTCTAAAGGTACATTCCATTTCACCTTTGTCGCTTTCTTAACTTTCTGCAACTCCTCAGTAACACTTAATAAAATTCTCTCTTTTATATAGACTTAAAAAGAATCAATGATTTTGTGACGGTCCAGGGGAATATACGTCATAAATACGTATATTCCTGGATCCGTCACTATACAAGTCTATCTTCATAGCCTTGTATACTATAGGTTGTGGCACTAGGGGGCATGGCTAAGTTATTCTCATAACTTAGCCAACCATAGGTTAAGCCATTATCCACGTGGCCTTAACCTATTGGGGCACCGCCACACAGGACTCACCCGATTGGTGCCACGTGGCATCCTAGGTGGACCTAACTTATATAGGCATAAACCCTAACCCTAGACCTCTTTCCAGCCCTAGCACCCGGAGACTCACCTACTGGATTTGAAACCCCGTTTGAACATCGCTTCTTGTGGCATAGGCCGGTGCGGCGGCCCAGGGCGTAGACTCGTTCTTGGAGTAGGAGCGGCATCTCGTGAGTCGGGAGACCATGGAGGCACACCGGATCGGAGGGAGAGCTTCGGGAGGCGGTATGTAGGATAGTAGTTGTGATAGCTCATCTGGAATTAGCATTCCGGATGTGCTAGTATCTAACCATTAGTTAGTTGTATGATTAGGTTAAGATGTTCTACTTATGATTATTCTCATGATGTGATGATTATGTGATGATGGTTGATCATGTTTGCTCCTCTTGTATTGGGAAGGGGGGTAGAGACCTAGAGCCATATGTAGTATGCTCCTAGAGTAGATCCCTTAGTTCCTATTAGTTCTTTTGTGCATAGGAGCCCACAAGGCTATTGAGGCTATGATATGACTCAGCACCATATAGCGGGGCTAGAGGGAAAGTGGAGGGAGGATCCCCGCGAGAGTGGGGGCTTCGGGGGGATCCCATAGTGGGCTAGGCTTATGGTGGGGTCACTTGGTGTGGGCCGAGCATGGGTCCGGACACCTCCCAGGGCAATGGTGTTGCCACACCTCTCGAGGCTGCAAGTGTTGGCTTGGCTCTCGTTTTGGGGGTTCGGTCAGTGCAGATGGGTGTGTCGCCACGATTCTCTAGCCGCCACGGCACCTCTAGATCACGGAAGGGGAGATGCAACCCTTCCTGCCTCATCATCGGACCAGGGGAGATGCAACACGAGTAGTCCCGATGGGTGATGCCATGGGATTGCGTGTCCCAAGGCTAGAGTCTGTCGAGCCCTCGATCTAGCCCATTTGCAAAGTATGCACAGGGAGGGGCGGATGGAGTGGTCAACCCTAGCCATTGTTCTATGCCAGCCCTCGCCATTGCCATGACTCCGGTGCAGCTCTATCTTGAGGCCTAGCCCGGTCAGTCATCCTCCTTACGAGTCCGAGCGGGGTAGGGAGCTCTCATGTTTTATGGTTCGTGATTATCATCTTTGCCTTGGTTTATGTGTGATGCACTACCCTTCGAGGTAGTATTTGTATATGTGATGCTAGTTCTCGACGTGTTACCTCATTGTTATAGGAGCCCATAGGGGAAGGGCGTGCAAGACACCTTCAGTTCCCCTTCCCGCACTAAGAGTCACCTCGGAGTGCGGGGTGAGCGAAAGGGCCCATGCGGTTGTTGAGCCGGATGGGGGATTTCCTGCCGAGTGTACGGCCGGGCGCCGTACGTTTAGCAGGGAGCGTCACAATGGTATCAGAGCGATGTTCTTGGTTGACCAAGAACTAGCACTAACCATAACCATAAAGTAGTCTAACAGGCCTATAGGGGTGTGAAATAAACATTTCCACCATCGAACCGCGAAAATGGGGGAAAAATTTTTCTCCTAGGTAGTGGGTCAGGACTTAGGTTAAGTGTTAGACGAAAGTTGAGTGAGTCAAACTCATCGTCTAGTAAATTTGGAGTGAAAATTATGCATCTGCATCAAATTTCACCTAAAATGGGTCGAAGAATCATGCCAATCGGAGACCCAGGTGAAAATTGGCGCAAATTCATAAATTGCACTTCGAACCATTAGAAAAATTCGAAAATTTAAGTATAATATCAATTAATATAGATTTAACATATACATTAATAATTAAATAATTACTAAATATCTTGTAATTAATAAGGGGGGCTAATAAATAGGGTAATTATGGTAGGAGAATATTCCCGGGGACCCTCCTTTTTTAAATATCGACACCTCATTCTCTCTCTCCAACCCTTCACCTTCACCTCTCTCTTGCTAGCCTACGCCACCTATTTCCCCGAACTACACAAGATATGGCACGCAACAAACAAACAAATAGGAAGTTTACTTAGCCCCACCCTCTCTATGGCGTTGTAGCACGGCTCAAGACGTGAAGAAAGTTCCCCAGCACCTTCTACCAAGCCCGAGGCGAGGAATCGCCTCGCTGTGCAGAAGAAGAGTTACCGTGAGCTTTCATGATGCCGTAGAGCAGCCCCAAGAGCCCCTCGGCCGGGCAGGAACACAAAGAACGGACGAGTCGCTACCACTTTCTGGGCCTCGCACACCGAGGTGGAGGAACAGTTGAGGAACAGTGGAGGAACAAAGACCACCACCGCACCGAAGAAGCTGCCCTTCAAAGGCCAAAAAAGAAGGGGAAGGAAAAGTCATGAGTGGCCAGAGGAGAGGGCCACCAGAAAGAAGCTGGAGCTGAAAGGGAGCCGAGGGAGCAAGAAAGGCGACGGGTTAGAGAAGGAACGATGCCTCACGGGATCGCCGCTATTGAAGAGCCCCACGGAGGAGGAGCCACTGTGTGGAGGAAGAGGAGGAGGAGGGGCAGCAGGACTCGACGCTTAGCCACCCTACCCCAAGTGGCCTGAACCACCTAAGGTGGTGAAGAAGCAAAAGGTAGGGGAGCCCGGGCATTCAAGGCCCAAAGAAAGACCAGCCCGTTTAAGCGGAAGATGGTGGCATACAAAGGAGTACCTTCCGCTGGACGAGGTACAATGAGTGGTATTGCCGCCAGAGGTGCAACACAAGTCATGGAGGGCAGGCAGGAAAGAAGAACCAGCCCAAGCCACCCCCCACCTAGGCCTGAAAAACCCAAGAGGGTTCACCACGGGCGAACAAAGACATACCCGGGGTGTTTAGGGAGATTCGGCACTTCGGATGTGCACGAATCTCTGATAAAGAAGAAGCCCTTCAGCGTCTCCTTAGAGAGGTGTTCAGCGGCAGTTCGGACCGATTATAGGGTGACCCCTCTAATGACCCGGCCCCAAGTAAGAGGCTTCGGCGAGCTGGTCCGGCTCTTGAGGAAGGGAACCTCTAGCTATCCATGCTAAGAGAGTTACCCTTATGCCCAAGGATATTCACTTAGCACGGAGGATTAGCAGAGAGGGCCTTAGGCCTCAAATTTTGTAAATTTTGTTAGAAAAGAGAAACTCCCATGTAATTGTGTTTCTTATTAATATAAAAGTTACTTTCCCTCAGAAATTAGAAAAATGTTGTATGCTTGAAATATAGGAAATAGAACCCAATTGTGGTAGAATTCTTCATAGCATGTCTAGAAACACCCTAGAAATCATGACTACAACAAAATTTTGGCAAAAAATCATCAAAAATGCTGAAAATCGACCCAGCCGGGTGAGGCCGCCTAAGGCCTCTGCGTCCCAAGACGCGGGCGCGTTCAGCGGATTCACCCGGCCCAGGCCCAAAATCATGCTTTTAGATGTCGGTTTTGCTCAAAATAAGTTGCTAATTAGGGTAGAATTGGCCCAATTAGCCATATTAGCATCTTTAAATTCCCAAAATGACCAAAAATTGGCCCAAAAGCAGACCAGCCGGGTGAGGCAGCCAAACCGTCTGCGTCCCAAGACCTTGCCATCCATCCGTGCCATTCACGGGTCAGCTCATCTTTGGCCCAAATTAGCCAAATTTGATCCAACAAATTGCCATGTAGTGTTTCTTGCTTTGTTTTGCTTAAGTTTGCACTTCATGGTAGTTCATTTGGACACCTGCCATGGAACCAAGGTCGCGTCTTAGGTAGGTACCTTTTTGCACGAACCTCGAGGTCACCCATAGTCTATAAAAATAGGTCCCATTTGCCATTTTTCCTTCTCTGAACTGCTCCCCACCCCTTAGGCGATTTTACGAACCTCCAGTCCTTGCAAGCCATTTTCTACACCCTTGCACGCTCAATGGCCCGGCAACCGAGAGATGGTACAATCTTTTGCAAGCCATATCCATCGGCTTCACGTAGATCAAGCCTTCTCGTGTTTGATCACTTGTTTGATCTTCATGCAACCTTGACTAGAACACCCTACTACCGGACATTATGTGCCAATATAACCCGGCCCGAGGTCACCTTGGGAAGTTAGGCGCCTCCCTAGGGAGGAATTGGGTTTCTCTTGAGACACTTACCCAAGCCTTAGGTCGAGAGTTGGCGGGATCCAAAGGCAAGAAGCGACTATGGGATAGGACTAGGACCATGCCCGATTACATGACTATGCGACATAATAGGCATAGGTACCTTTCATTTCTCGAGGCGGCCCTTGCCCTCTTCATGCACTATAAGTCAATCAGCAGTAGGAGAACCCTCTGTTCAGCCCTTAGACTTAAGCGCCACTTGATACCCGTAGAGGCCCGGGATCAAATCCACGAATATAGAGTCCTCCGCCTCACGAATACTACGGCGCGGCGTCGGGGGCACCATCTCTGAGATCCATGAAGACTACGGCGGCTAGGGGAGGCGGGAACCCAGAATGGGAGAGCAGGGAGGCAACAAGAATGCGGAGGTATGCGTTGAGGCATGACGACGACGTGAGAACAGCTACCGACCCACCAGTCGGCATCACAGCTTTGTCACCGATAGTCATCGACGGGGAGGAGTACATTTTTGCGAATGACATCCTCAACTTGTCCTACTGTCAGGAACAGGGTCTTCGAATCGACGAGCTCTTGGGCATGATAGCACAGGAAAACCACGAGACCCCATCGACTACTCATACGGGGAGATTCCAAGGGAGCCGAAGGAGAGACACTCTTATCTTTGGGGAGACAATGTCGGACATAGCGACCATCGGCAGATAAGGGAGATCTATCGAGCCCGGCGAACCTATCATCTCGGAGGAGGAGTTCCACAGAGAGCACACTCTACAAACCCAGGGGAACGTCGGGGATAGGAGAAGGAAGAGGGAGAACCGGGGAGTCCATCATCATCTAGCTCCAGCTCATCGATAGCTCTTCCAAAGGGGATACGGCTAAGACCCGATCGGTCGGGCACACCTAAAGCAAGGAAAAAGAGCAAGAAAGACGGTGACTATCGAGAAAAAAGGTGGATAGTGCTATGAGCAATGTATGGAAGACAAAAGCTTCGGCGGTTCTCGGGGAAAAACGCGATCGGGCATGGAGGTTTGAAGCATGGCTTGATGAAATGGAAGAATTTGGCAACTCATACGGTATGAAAGACAAGGACATAGGAAAGTTGCTACAGGCTAACCTTATTGGACCGGCAAGGATCCGGTGGAAGGGATATGCTAAGTCCAACAAGGCAAGAGGAACAATTGCGGGTTTAAGACCTTGAAGGCTTTCATAAGCACTATGTGCCAAGGTCTCATACTAGTAGATGCATTCAAAGCTTTTCTGAGTTGAATCGGGGTAGCTTATCGATGGCTAAGTATCAAGAAAAGAATTTATGAGGCTCGGGCTGCATGTTCACGGAGTCTCGAGAGGCAAGCCGTGGATACTTACATTGAGGGGTTGAACGGCAATATCAAGAGGCTTGTTAGAGCAATCAACCCGGGTCATTTGCACAGCCGAAGATAAAGCTATAAGTTTGGAAGAGGCACCCGGCAACTCCAAAGCAGAGAAATCAACCTTCGTGGGTAAGAGTTCAGCGATGCTCGGGGGCAATATCGGGGGGTAAGCAATCAAGAACTACACCATCGAGTGGAGCAAGCAAAGGTAAGGGTCGAACAAAGCTTTTGGGGGACCGTAAGCCCTGAGAATGCATCGAGGCGGTGCTCTTAAAAGCGTCTCCTAGGCGGTTTGCCGGGGAAAAGAGACAGAATGCATTGAGAAAAAGTTATGCTTCGTGCTTCCGGCCGGGCACGAACACATGATTGTCCATTAAGTCATCGCGATTGACCTTGGCGAACTCTTGGATTGGGACTCCCCAACGAAGACGGACCGAGGGCGGCGACCCGGCCAGGAGGGCGGGACTTCATAGATGGTGAGTGCCACATATGTGCAAACATTGAGGCAATTGATATAGAGAATCGATCGGTATCCATCATTGCCGGATGGGATCATAGATAGTAATCCTTATGTAGTCCTCATAGATACGGTAGCTCTCATAATTTTGCATCTCCTAGATTGGGCTGCTCTAATGAAGAACAAGGTATTGAAGTCTAAGCCAAGGCCGGTTAGCTATGGCAAAACCAAGCGCGCCATTCGGCACACTAAGGGGAGGAGGATCACCTTTGACATAGACCTTAGTGGGGCTAAGTGGCCGATGGGGCTTGAGAAGTCATGGACATCGGAAGATATGATCTGATAGTGGGGATGGAATTTTTGAAGCCAGCAAAGCCATGATTGATTGCGACGAATGAAGTCACCATGTGGCACACGGATGGCGACAAATTGATAGTGAAAGGTAAGAAGCTAGATTCTCCCATGCGGTGTATTTCTTTGAAGCGACTAAGGAAGAGTATAGAAAAGAATAAGGTGGACTACATCTTGAGGATGGAATCGATTGAGCCAGGCAAGCGGGGGGAAATGACCCAAAGGGGAATCGATTGCCCGAGCGGATAGCAAGGCTTATTTCGAGTTCAAGGATGTATTTCGGATGAAATCGGCAAACACCCTTATAGGGGTGTGGAATGTGAGATCACATTGGCTCGGGATCTGAAAGCCTACGATGAAGCCATATAGAATGAGCACCCGAGAATTGATTGAGCTCAAGAAACGGCTTGGGAATTGCTCGAGCTTGGATTTATAAGAGCAAGTGTGTCTCCTTTGAGCACCTATACTCTTTGTGAAGAAGAAAGATGGGAGCTTAAGAATGTGCATAGACTATCGCCCGACTCAATAAGCGGGGCGATAAAGAATAAGTATGTATTGCCAAGGCGAGATGACCTAATGGATCAGCTACAAGGAGCAAAGGTATTCTCTAAAATTGATTTGAGATTAGGATACCATCAGATAAGAATAAAAGAAGAGGATATCCATAAGATCGCTTTCGAACAGCGGTATGGTCATTTTGAGTTCTGATAATGCCCTTTGGACTATCGAATGCTCCAAAGAACGTTTATGCGCCTCATGAGCGACATCTTGAGAGACTTCTTGGATGAGTTTGTTATTGTCTTCTTCGGCGACATCCTAATCTACAACAAAGTCCCTTGAGGAGCATTGTCGGCATCTCGGGAAAGTGTTGGAGAAGTTGAGGCGTCATGGGTTGTATGGGAAGCTCTCTAAGTGCCACTTTGCAACAGTAGAATTGGAGTATTTGGGGCATGTAGTAACATCCGGAGGGAATCGCCATGAGATCTATCTAAGATTGAGGCAATAGTTGATTGGCCCGGCTCAAGGAATGTGGCGAAGTAAGAAGCTTTCGGGTTGGCGGGATATTCTGAGAAAGTTAGTGAAGGACTTTGCTAAGTGAAGCGTCCCCTCCGTGGGACCTCACTAAGGCCAAGAAGATTAAGGATTGGACTAGCCATTGGTTAGAGAAAGTCAAGCTTCTTTTGAGAAGCTTAAAGAGGCCTTAACAACATGACACCGGTGCTTGTTCTTCGGATCCGAGTAAAGATAAGTTGGTAGCAACAGATGCAAGCAAGATAGCAGGGCAGTCTTGATGCAAGAAGGAAGGGTAGTCGCCTCGACTTCGAAGAAGATGAACGGCGCCAGAACGCTACCCAACCCATGATCGGGAGCTGCTAGCCATTGTCGGGGCATTGAGGATATGGAGGCATTATCTGGCTGGGAAGGAAGTTTCAGTTGGATCTTGATCACGAGCCTTGAGTATCTTTTCACCCAGCCACTCCTCAACTTAAGGCAAAGGAGGTGGATGGAATTCCTTGAGGAGTATGATTTTGATATTATGTATAAGCTGGTAAGCAATGTTGTAGCGGATGCCCTCTTCAGGAGACCATTTTGGACAAGGGCGCATTGTAATCACGATTTCCACTCTTCGAGTGAGTTTGGCAAGAAGATTGAGGAGTCCTTGCCAGCGGATGTGGACTTCAAGGAGGTATGGGAAAGTCTTTCCAAAGGAAGCGGAAGCAGGATAAGGAGCGGGAAGCCTTCAAGCACTATAAGAAGGAAGGCAACCTGGCGTATCACAAGCATAAGTTGTGTGTGCCCGAATCATCGGGGGTAAGGAAGCTAATTCTTCATGACACACATAACAGCCCAATAGCGGGGCATCTTGGCTTCATGAAGACCTATTTCAAGATTGAGTAGCTACTTCTGGCCGAGAATGAAGAGGCGGATAGCTGCATATATTAGGATTACCCGTTATGTCAGAGACCAAAGCGGAGCAACCAGTTCAGTGCTCTTGAGCCATTGGGGTGCAAATGCAAAGTGGGAGGTCATAAGCATGGATTTCATCACAGGTCTCCTAGAACTCTTGAGGCAAGGATGCATTGATGGTTGTGCGTAGATAAGTTATCTAAGATGGCACATTTTGTGCCTTGCAAGACTCTTGACACGCATTAGATCTTGCCAAGTTATTTGTAAGGGAGATTTTCAGACTCCATGGCATGCCTCGGGAGATAATATCGATAGGGATTCCAAGTTTATGAGTGCCTTACGGCGGGACCTCTTCAACACCATTGGGCCGAAGCTCTCCATGAGCCGCGGCATATCATCCCCAAGCAGATGGCGAGGGCGGAGAGGACGAATCCGGATCATTGAAGACATGCTTGAAGTTATGTGTGGAACAAGCAGTCCAAGTGGGATGAGTACATCCACTTGGTGGAATTAAGCCTACAATAGTGCCAAAGCGGGGAGTCATCTCGGATGTCTCCTTTCATGGTAAATTACGGTACGATTGCTTAACCCCAGGATACAGGCACAATCACACGTGTCCAAGGTAGAAGTATCCCAGCCCGGATGTTAGGGGATATGCAGCGGCTAGTGGAAGAAGTAAGGGTTATTTATTGGCGTTAAGAAGTCGGCAAGAGTGTAGCCCGACAAGCCACGGCAAGTAAAGAGAGTTCAAGGTAGGCGATAGCGTCAGGTTGAAGATAAAGGTGAAGCAAGCCAAGCTGCATGGTTGGGAGTTGCAAAAGCTTGCCCCTAGGTGGGCTGGTCCGTTCAAGATTTTGGAGAGGTGGGCTCTCAAGCCTACAAGTTGGATCTTCCAGCCCATCTCAAGGTTCACAAGGTCTTCCACGTAAGTTTATTAAAAAGGCACAATCCTAACCCGAGGGAGGTTTTGGATACTCCAACCTTGTTGGAAATGGCCCGAGGAGCAAGTAGAAATAGTGCACGGTTGCTTCTTGATAAGTCATTCAAGAAGACTAGGAGGTCTCGGTTCCTCCGGTATTTGGTTAAGTGGAAGCACTTACCCGTGGAAGATGCGACATGGGTATTGAAGCAAGACTTGGAGAAGCAATACCCGTGAGTTTATGAAGGAGTTTGATGGGCGAGTCGTCTCAGGCTTGGTCGAATTCGACTTGCCGGTGGTTAGCTAGTATGTTGTTAGTTAGCCTTAAGCTTTGGGCGCATGCATTCTAGTTACTAGGGTGCATGTGCGAACCTTGGATCGTGTGGGCGATGATGGGATGCAGCCTTTAAGGCATTCTCTAGGCCACACGCACCAAGAGGTGCGCATGACCATTAGGGTCATGTGGTGAGAATGAGGCATGGTGGGCGATGATGGGACATCGATCGGATGATCTCTATGCCACGATCGCGGGAATGCGCACACACAGGCCGTAGGAGGGTCATGGTGAAGGTTAAAGTGATCATCTTGTGATGATGGGATCGTGAGGCGTTCCCTAAATTTGAAACCCTCGGGGCATGATGCAGGGGGTGTACTCGTCCAGGGATCGTGTACAAGGTAACACTTCGATCATGGGCAATGATGGAAGCATCTTAAATGATCCCTAAGCTCAAATCCGAAGGGCCATGATCTTGGGCAAGGTATTAGGACAACCTTGAGCCGATGGTTCGGCTCAAGGAGGTAAGGGGTGGTCCCCTAAAACCACAAATTATTAACTAAACTAGCGTAATGTGCTCCTTTTGCGGGCAAGTAGAAGGAGGACTTCAACGAGGCGTGTTACGAGAAGATAGGGGGAGCCATAATTTAGATTATGAACCCTAATAACTCTTATAATAGTATTTTGAATTATTATAAGAAATAAGTCATTTAAGGCTATATAATTTTGTATAAGTACAAATATAGCCTAAATTTTGACCTTTTAACTAATAAAACTTGATTGCTAAACTAAATTAAAGGTTATGACATGTTGATGTTTTGCTTGGGCATAAGGTAGGATCGTCACCTTAAGCGCAATCTTTGAGGGCGGCATTGTCTAAGGGGAGAATGATGATCGAGGGAATATCGTCATAAATCGTATATTCTGGATCCGTCACTATACAAGTCTATCTTCATAGCCTTGTATACTATAGGTTGTGGCACTAGGGGGCATGGCTAAGTTATTCTCATAACTTAGCCAACCATAGGTTAAGCCATTATCCACGTGGCCTTAACCTATTGGGGCACCGCCACCACAGGACTCACCGATTGGTGCCACGTGGCATCCTAGGTGGACCTAACTTATATAGGCATAAACCCTAACCCTAGACCTCTTTCCAGCCCTAGCACCCGAGAGACTCACCTACTGTTCGAAAACCCCGTTTGAACATGCGTTCTTGTGGCATAGGCTGGTGCAAAGCCCCGAGGGTAGACTTCGTTCTTGGAGTAGGAGGCGGCATCTCGTGAGTCGGGAGACCATGGAGGCACACGGATCGGAGGGAGAGCTTGGGGCGGTATGTAGGATAGTAGTTGTGATAGCTCATCACGGAATTAGCATTCGGATGTGCTAGTATCTTGTATCTAGAGTAGAGCCATCCTAGAACCCATATTCAACATCTTGAACCCTAATCAAGGAACCCTAACCATTAGTTAGTTGTATGATTAGGTTAAGATGTTCTACTTATGATTATTCTCATGATGTGATGATTATGTGATGATGGTTGATCATGTTTGCTCCTCTTGTATTGGGAAGGGGGTAGAGACCTAGAGCCATATGTAGTATGCTCCTAGAGTAGATCCCTTAGTTCCTATTAGTTAGTTTTTGTGCATAGGAGCCCACCCGGGCTATTGAGGCTATGATATGACTCGGCACCATATAGCGGGGCTAGAGGGAAGTGGAGGGAGGATCCTGCTGAGGAGTGGGGGGCTTGGGGGGATCCCATAGTGGGCTAGGCTTATGGTGGGTCACCGTGTGGGCCGAGCATGGGTCCGACACCTCTCCGGGCAATGGTGTTGCCACGCCTCTCGAGAGCTGCAAGTGTTGGCTTGGCTCTCGTTTTGGGGGTTGATCGATTAAGTGCGAATGCGTGTGTCACCACGATTCTCTAGCCGCCCACGACACCTCTAGATCCCAGGAAGGGAGATGCAACCCTTCACGCCTCATCGGACCCGGGGAGATGCAACTGGAGTAGTCCCGATGGGTGATGCCATGGGATTATATATCCGAAGGCTAGAGTCCCGTCGAGCCTGATCTAGCCCATTTGCAAAGTATGCATGCAGGAGGGGGCGGATGGAGTGGTCAACCCTAGCCATTGTTCTATGCCCGCCCTCGCCATTGCCATGACTCGATGCACTCTATCTTGAGGCCTAGCGGGTCGGTCATCCTCCTTACGAGTCAGGCGGGTAGGAGCTCTCATGTTTTATGGTTAAGTGATTATCATCTTTGCCTTGGTTTATGTGTGATGCACTACCCTTGAGGTAGTATTTGTATATGTGATGCTAGTTCTGACGTGTTACCGCTTCCGCTGTTATAGGAGCCCATAGGGGAAGGGCGTGCAAGACACCTTCGTGTTCCCTTCCCGCACTAAGAGTCACCTCAGAGTGCGGGGTAGACGAAGGGCCCATGCGGTTGTTGGAGCGGATGGGGATTTCTGCCGAGTGTACTGAGTAGGATGTTGTTTAGCGAGGGCGTCCACGATTTCATCTAGTTTACATGTGAAGTATGCATGCCAGACCACACAAACTGAGGTCCTGGTAGAAACATTTATGCTAGAGATCCAAACTAGCAAAACCACTTTTTATACACAATCTTCACATACCCCAAAAAAATAGTGTAGAAAGAGCAGTCCAACATTTGATCCCAAAGGTACAATCTCTATCGATTTGGTTCCCATTAATATCCCCTTGATGCACCTTAAAACTTGTGTATATGTTTAGTAATTTAAAAAAAAACATATTAAACCAATGTAGTCGTTATTATAGATAGAATAAATAATAATTTAATATAATACCCTTTAATAGCAAGACAAGTTCGTACAAGAGATTTTTAACTACCTGAAGGACACGTACAATGTAAGATCCTTCTTATCCTTTGATGATACACAAGTCTTCAAAGACTTGAATGGGTGTGACTATAAAAATGGTGGTTGTAAAAAAAAAAGCCTAAACATCTCATAGCTAGTTATATTTAAGTATCCGCAGCCAATAAATGTTACTTTGGCTTATGTTGCAGTTCAAAGATCCGAAACAACAAAATAAATGCATCACTTAGGAGAGAAATATCTTCAAGACAAACACATTCATGGATTGATTCCATCTGGAAAAAATGCCAATTAGGCTGAGTCGGGATAGTTGAGTGCTGCACGTGATTCATGTAAGATTATCATGGCGTGACAAAACTGAAAAGGGAGCAGCTGGGTAGCAACCTAGGAGATCTTGCTTGCAAGCAAAATGCTTTACACTAAACTACAACTCTCTTTAATGGGCACAGAACCACCATGCCCTTTTCCATCTTCAATCTGCGCCTTTGCTATACCATATTAAAAACTGGGGAGATTGAGCGCAAAACCTCCTGCTTGCAAGCTGAATGCTCTACCATAGATTTACCAGCCCGAAGTGTGCTAATCAAACAAATACTCACTTAGACAAATGTTGTGCCTTAGTTAAATGATGCCCAGTCTTATCACTTAGACAAATGTTTATCCCAAAACTACATATGTCTCCAAAAGAGCACATCATCTGGTTGCATACTTGTCATTTGTCTCATAACTACATCCTTGCTTCATTCTGGAATGCATCCTGTTTAATTCTACCTTCCTACACAAATGTCTCTAAGAGAAGCACATCATCTGGCTATATATTTGTTTCTCTCACTTATCTTCTATGTAGAAATGCCAACGTGTGTTTCAAATCTGCTAATATGTATACTTCTGAAACTTTTCCTTGCATTGGACTGTGCACATTCACCATAATTAGTAAATTCTTTTCTATTTCATGTGCACTAATAATATACATTAACCACATAGAAATAGATAAGATTCTTGGGAGAGTGAGAGTAGAATATTTATTACCAGGCCAATTATTCCTCTGCCATTTTGAACAGCATATTCTACTGATAAATCCTTATTGATGCACTACAAAGAACAGTTGACAGACAGATAAAACAAGTTAATACTAATTTAGAAAACCACCAGACAAATCAAAAGAAAATGAGAATGAGAATGATTTTTTATCGTCCACTGAGGCCAATCGGCCTATGGGACCCATAATAAGGAGCGCAGCAAACTTATTACTGTCCGGGTTAAAAAAAACCCCCGCCCCGAAGGGTTTTCGAGGGAAAAACCGTGGCAGTAATAAGAATGTTGTCAAACTGTACAAGTATACAACAATGTATATATACATATTAAGTGTGTGCCCGAGGACATAGCTGATCTCGCATGTCCATAACCTCCTGAAGATATGATCCCAAAGCACCCGTCACGGATCTTTGTGCTCAATGTCACATGTAACGGCCGGCCAGGGCGACCAACTCGGCATATATCGTGTCCAAATTTGATCATATCTTTGGGCAACTTTGAAGGGTATGAGATTCATCCTCAATGACTCCCATTTGGCAAAGATTGATAGAGCACGTCTGGCGTGGCTCACCAATCCATCTGCCCGTCTCAATTCGAAGATGATGTGCCCCTGCGCGAATGGAGGCAATGAGTCCAGGCCTTTTCATGGGCAAGTGGGTACGCAGGTAGCATTGCGGGCCTCGTTCCAATGTGGGATTTATTTGGCGCCGGTAGTGTCTTTGTCTTGACCTGTTCAAGGGCATTGACATCCCAAAGCTTCTTTGAGGAAGCAAGCGTCAAGATATTGCCTCAAGCTATGGCAATTTGCCTCTGTTTGCACATGTATGCACTGTGCTCTCACGACATTCCATCTAGCCAACCATTGAGCTCTCTTTTCCCTCCAAAGAAGCCTTGAGGCTATTTGTGGCTCCATTGCCATGATATAAGCTAGTTTAGGGAGACGAGCATCGTCCATATTGACCACCTTACGAAAAAATAGATAATGTGGCGATCAAGGGCAGCCCTCACGAAGAGGCAAGAATCCCGTCTCTGCAGTAGAATTTGATATGGGGATGGGACTTCACCCCTAGCTCATTACTAAGAAGGCTTTTACGACCTGCTCCAAGTCATTCCAAGTAGCAAGTGATACTCTTGGGTCCCATACTTCCACCCCGTATAAAAGGGACGGGCTCCACTAAGACCTTGAACAGGTGTGGTGATGGGCCCAATCATACAACACCGCTCTATGACTATTGTTTTGCATTGCATATAGTGCCTTCCACTGTAGTCACTGTCGTAGCCATATGGATGTGTCCCGGTGCATAGTAGAAGGAAACTCCACTCCCAAATATTTGTATGTGGATGCAACTTCCACATTTTGGCCTCGATGAATCGAAGGAGGGACTCTCGGTGGCGTGAAGATGATATGAAAACCACCTTAGTCTTGGCGGGTTGACGCGCATATCGATTCGCTTGGCGGAGAATGTGTCCGGGGCATCGAGATGTCGTTGCATGTCTGCTGGTGTGTAAGCTAGGAGGTCCACATCATCAACATATATTAACTGTCTGATGATCTGATAGAGAAGGTGAGCTCCATCGCCCCCATTATCAGCAAGCCAACTCAAGGAGGAACTCTAGTAAGGGTAGCATACTGCCAATGCCACTGTATAAACCTTTTAATCTCTCTCAAATTCTTATAATTTTTATATGGACAACACCATACCTAGACAAGTTTGCCAGTATGCCATTCTTTATAATAAAAAATGACATGTTCAAATAAGTTACCTCGAAAAGATAGAATATACAATCTCTTTCTCCACCATTTTGTGGCATTAGCTCCCATTCATCATAGCTACAATCAACATACACACATGAGTTACACTAGATAGCTAACCCAGTCAGAAACTAGATAAATTTGGAAATATGAACTTTAAAGGCTCCGAAACTAGACAATCATCGAGAGCATGATGATACTGAAGAATACAACATAAAAAATGGTTTTATCCGCCACTTGGTCGATGCAAAAGTAAGAAGACCCGGTGACTGCTCCTCAGCGGGAAGAAGAACCACGCCTTCTTAGGTTTTTGAGGAAACCCAAGCAAACAGTTGAAGCACGACCCCACGCACTATGGCAACCACAAAAAAACCCTAAACAATCCTGCAAAATCAAGGCTGAAAGAAAAATAACCCGTCAATGAGTTAGATGCCATAGGCAAGAAGACTCGGAGGCTCCAGGGCCACGCCGAGAAAGAAACAACAGCCGACCAATCGGGAACCGTCCGCGGAATGACCATCGCGGGAAAAAACAACCGATTAGTGCTGCCTCGGAGGCTACAGCGCCACGCCGAGAAAAAACAATAAATATGATCTCGGAGGCAACAGCGCCACGTCGAGAGAAAATATGAATAATGAATATTGACTCAGAGGCGACAATGCCACACTGAGAGAAAACAGGAATGAATAAATAATATACTAGTGCCATGCCGAGAAAGAGTAAACCAAAAAGTATGCCTCAGAGGCTACAAAACCATGCTGAGGAAATAAAGAAAGCAAATTCAAAGGATATAGAAAAGGAAATAACGAACACGATCAAATGAAAAAACCATCAAGGGAGGGAGGGTGAGGGAAACTGATAGGATAGAGAAGAAGGAGAAATCTAGCTCAAGAGAACGCCGATGATAGAACAATAAAGAGAGGCTGAATAAATAGGAGGAGTGACAAAGGGGCGTCCCCATCCAAGGAATGTCGGTTCTATTGCTGTCGCAATAGAACCGTGGCATTCCTAGGATGGGTCCTATGATAGGCATATACTGGCCGATAGAAGAGGAACAAACTCAAAAACTACTCAGCATGGAAACTGAAAGGAAGAGAAGCTAAAGAGAAATATAGCATAAAGAAAGGGAGAAACGAGTCTACAAGGTCACTGGAAACGAATGCATAGATCACTGGAAACGAATGCATAGATAAGGCTTACGGCAATCAGAGTAAAACGAAGGAAGAGGAAACTAAGAAAAATGGAAGAAAAAGTGGATAAAGAGAAGACAGAGACAAAAGAACAATGAAGAAGCAGAAAGAGAAAGTAATGCCGGAATGCACGAGAACAGACAAAACATCGAACGAGCCGATAGGAGGAATGACGAGTGAAGAAGAACACATAGAAAGGAAGAACATAATACGGTAGAAAAGGAGCCAGGTAAGTGGGAGCCAGAACGGATAGGCATGGGAAACAAGGCGAATAAGAAAACAGGCAAGAGAAGCAAAGTAAAAAAGGTCGGAATAAAAGAGAGTGGAAAGGAAAAAGAGGAGAAGGTGGAAGGGGACAAAACTCGGCTGGAAAAGCGGGCGGAGAAAAGGAAACAGTAACGAACAAACAATGAAAAAACACACATGGAGCAAATGAATACATGGAACAAAAAGAAGGATAGAAACACGAACCAACAAGGAATTAAAAGAGCAAAAAGAAGTCAACAAACTTGCCAAATAGAGAAAATGGTAGAATAGGATGGCTAGAACACACAGGCAAATGGGACAAACAAAAAGCTGAGCAAGGCTATGGAGTAACCGAGATAATCAGAGCCAAGGGGAAAATCTAGGCAAAACAAGAGGTGAGGGAGATATGACAAATAAGAAACGGAAGGACTAAACACGAAACAAAAAGGACTAAGCAAACATGATGCCGTCGAAAGAACAAAAGGAAGAGAACAATGGGGGGCAACAAAGCAAAAATAAAAAATAGATTAAAGGAGCAAATAAGAAAAACGAGGTGAAGAACAGGGAACAAGAAGCGAAAAAAGAAACAGCCGAACGGGGCAAATGAAAATATGCAGATATGACCAAGGGACAGGGGAGAAAACGTAAAAAGAGACAATGGAAAAACTATAACAAAACCCATAGAGTTATCAAACAAAAGAAGTGAACTAGACAGGAAAATGGAAAAAATAAGACCTATGGTGCTAAACTAAAAACATGGTAAAGGGTCAAATAAAGGCAAAAAGGAAACAAATAGAAAACCATGGAACAACTGATACCAAACTATGACAACAAAAGAAGGTGACAATGCAACAACTTAGAAGTGACCAAGGGTATCAAAACCAAAGGCAAACAAGAAAATGGAGCAAACACAGGTGACAATGTGCATGATAGATAACGTCACGCAACAAGAAAGAAATGAATTAAGCAATAACTTGAAAATTCACGAAAAAAAAAACAATAGTTTGAAAGTTGACAGAACAAAAAAGGAGGTCAAATGGGAGAAATAGGGTACGAATAAAAAAGGCCAAACAAGAAGGCATGTGATATATAGAGAAACAACCGACCTAAAGGCACAAAGTACTTGGAAACCAAGAAAAATAGATAAATAGATAGTATGTAATATCACGCCATGGAAAGAACAGACGGGACTAGAAAACAAACTAAGACTAACGAAACAACAACGAACGGATGGCCTAAACTAACAAACAAGTTCGAGAAAAGACAAAAAACTAGAATAAGGAGATTAAGCAGCAAAGTGGAGTAACCTAGAGCAAAGGACAAGTGACATAAAAAGACGAAGTATAATAACAGGATGCAAAAGCCGCCGCATGAAACAACCAAACAACGATATTAACGAAGCGAGAGGGACCATCATAGAACAAAAAGCATTAAGGAAAACCCATCTATGTGAAGCTCAGCATCCTGAAGCAAGGGATAAATGGATTACAGGGGCTATCGCATACAAAGAGGTCAAAAGAACTTAAGAAAAACCAAGAGCAAATGTAAGCAAAGACATGAAGGGACAATGGTCTAACAAAGTCGACTGGATGAAAAGGGGCAACCCAGTGAAAAAACCAAATTAGAATACATATGACCAACTACAAAACTCGACATAACTTGCAAGGCGAGACCTCCCTGAGTAAGGACCAACCATTAAGAGGATCAGAAACAGAAGAGCAAAGGAATACAAATCCATCGATATCACAAAAATTACTAGAGAAATTCACGAACGTGGAAAAAGCAAAACATGTGGAAACCTAGAAGCGTAAGACCATAGAGAGGATCAGAAACAGAAGAACAATGACGGAATACAAATTTATCGATATCACAAAAGTTACTAGAGAAGTGGTTGAGGTAACTTCAGATGTACGCATAGACGTAGGATGATAGAAACCACAAAGTCTACGAACAATATGCAGGATATCCCAAATATGCATCCAGTGACCAAATGAACACATGAGCTATAAAGGATACCAACTAAAAAATGGATTTAATACCCGCATATATCTAGAGAAGAAAAATACAACAGATGAAATCATATAGGCAGATGTAAAAAGCCTAAGGACCACAAATAACCATGTAGAATAAGTGTTATCTACCAAAATGCACCTGACCAAAAAATGCATCAAACATACTATGTAGAATATCGAAGACCAAGGAAACTACCTGAAAGAAACTACATTAATGTCTCCAGAATAGACGAGATAACAATATTTGATGTAAACAACACCCATCCATCTACGTAGAACATCATATACAAAATATAGAGCAAAAAATGATGGCACATTATAGAACCAGATTTCGGATATAAATGATGAATGAGACACTGTACTGACAAATAAACAAGTTCCCTTGAAAGCAACCATAAATGAGAACAATATAAGGAGATCTAGCACGCGATTGCGAGAATGACTAATACAAATAATAAGAAAACCGAACCTGTAGTCGCAAATGATCCAAAGATCATAAAGTACCGTCTGCTTGATGGAGGAATCGTATGACACATGAGGCGGCCTTGAGCCGATATCAAAAAGGCGAAACGAAAAAGCAAATGTTCCATGCGTGACAAATAGGAAAAAATGTCCAAAGGGCAATAAACTCAAGCTTGCATCTAGGCCACATCCAGGAATGAAAGATGACATATGTTCAGTGGGGAACTCGAATCTGAAGACAAAATGAACAGTTGCAGAAGCTACAAACCGCAGGCCTATTGACCGCATGAGCAATGGCACTTGCTTGCGTATATCCGCCAACATATGGTCACATGATAAGTAGGATTAAAGGAGTAATAGCCCATGGAACCAATATGACAAAAGGAAATTAAAGGGACAAATTGCAAGGAATAGACGCGACAGAAACCAATAGAACTAAAGAAGCAAAAATAACAAATGGACGAAACGAAATTATGGGTGAAAAGAGCGAGCTATACGACACCAATGGAACAAATCAGATGCAAAGGAGACCAGAAGGAACAAAGTAGCCTCTATGCATATAGAACCGCTAAGTGAATCTTCAAATTTGAATGCAAAAATTGACAACAGCTTCCAGCAATGGGACCATTTAACTGACCTAATATGGATTTGAAAATGTAAAATCCATCTTGACACAACGCGGTGATAGCAAGGAACGGAAGGATTCCATCTGAGATCTATGGAGCCAACCCTTGCAACTCCAACCAACAAGCGAATCACACAAAATAATTCTCAAAATGACTTAGTTAACTACAAGCCGTGCGTGATAGAAGAAGCGAAAAAACTAACAATGTGAAAATGACCAAACCACATGTTACGAACTGGACAAATATAATCCGTCGTATAATCGATAAACATTGACTAGGGTGTGCTTCGCTATGTCAAATAAACAAAACTAACAATGTGAAAATGACCAAACCACATGTTATGAACTGGACAAATATAATCCGTCGTATAATCGATAAACATTGACTAGGGTGTGCTTCGCTATGTCAAATAAACAAAGCATGAAGAAAAATGCAACGCCCTTGGACCTGGAAGAGACTGCCCCACTAATCATATGAGATAAGAATAACAATTGGGAAAGAGTGCCGCCGACAACCGAAAAAATCAAGGCCACAATAGGAATTTAAAGGGAAACTGGACCACGTATCCGGGGTAGAAAAAGAAAATGGAAATATTTGGGTCCCGGTATCCCGACATCGTCAACCTCGGAAGTCAGAGCGGCGGTGGGAGGCCGTAAGCTCCCCGAATCTGCCTAGACAGGCAAAAGCACTGGCCTCCCTGGTCTTTCAGAGCAAGAGGGAATCCACAAAAGGATGCGCAACCAACATAGATGGGGATTTAGCAAAGAAAACAGGCTGGGATTTCACACCAAAAAGGGCAGAATCCATACAGACGAAAACAAAGGCAAACACAGAACTAGTGGACTTATTAGATGAAACCCAATCGCAAATAGAACTAAGACCGCCTTCAACATGCAAGGGGCTTAAATCAATCCAACGAATAAGAGAATGAAGATGATTAAAACTTACTGGAACAACTTATGGAACAGGAGAAAGCTCGATCGAAATGATGAAGCAGCAGAGAGTTTTGAGGACACGTGCCTATGCCAAATCCGGATGGAGGTGTACGAGGCTCCTTGTAGAATAGAATCAATCAAAGCAGGATCCGTCAGGCCATGGCATCTGCTCTGCGAGCCAACCAAAACCTGTGTTCTGCCATCATATATCACAACGAAAAATTAACAAATAACACAATTTAGAAATCTAAAAGCGATCAAATAAATGAGCAAGGTTAGCATCCCTGATGTTCCACATGATTCAGAAGCAAAAATCGATCAAAGGAGGCTGAAAAAGAAAAGAAAAAGCTGAGGATGAGCTCTACGCTAACTTATGTAGCCAACGACAGAGTAAACGGCACCATCCAACCCAATTTTTATCTTTCTGGCTAAACAAAAACCCATCTAAAGACACAGGTTCCATGAATCTGATATGAATTTACAAGGATGAATTCTTATAACTTATGGACTGACACTATCTAATGACCCAACTGGATTCTATGGCTTCCAGAGAAGAGTCGTCTCCCGCGCTCACGCATGGCCATGACCCCTGCAAACACATAATCGATGGACTAACATCCTACAGTTTCTGAATCTGCACAGGGATCCAACTAGTTTCAATGGGGCCAGAAATACCAAACCGAGTCTAGTTTGGTCGTATTCTTAAGCGAACCATCTCCGCCCCAATCTAGCCCGAAAAACCCTTCTCGATGGAACCCCATTGCGCTTCAAGAGTGAATCCAGTGAAAAAAGTACTATACTTTTTGAGCATGCGGAAACCAAATCGACTATCAAACAACCAACCGTTAGAACCGGAAGCCAATCAAAAGTGCATACCTCACCGACGCAGGTTAGGCGGTGGAAACAGCGGGGGCTTGATAGAGCAAACTCCGATCATCCAATCGAGAAGAGTGCCGACCAAGGAGAAAAAGAAGCCGCGGATCTCAAAAGATAAAAAAGCTACTAACACACGGTTTAACTGAACCGCAAAACCAATCTGGTAAGCAGTGGGAACAAGCAAGACGAATGAAAATTGGTAGGACAAACTGATAGTATAGAGAAGAAGGAGAAATCTAGCTCAAGAGAACGCCGATGATAGAACAATGAAGAGAGGCTGAATAAATAAGAGGAGTGACAAAGGGACGTCCCCATCCAAGGAATGTCGGTTCTATGTCGCAATAGAATGGTGGCAATTTTTTTTTTTTCCAAGCACTCGAAAGTTGGAAGTCAATGTAAAATTGATTGTCGCTTTTGAGGACTCCGCTCCGAAAGAAATGGGTACTTTCGGGACTGCTTAAGGAGGCTCCCTCTTTTAGGGAACCCGCGAATTTATTTCTGATTTATTTCGAAACGATGGACTACCATCTGCAAGATGCTGGGCATGTTCAACCGAGATGGTTCACTCCGCAAAGGTAATAAATCAGATATTAGACTTGGTAGAATAATCTACATGACTCATCCTTCCATGCCAAGAGAGCACATTATCTGTGTTTCTTTACGAGGGTATGGACATGTCGTAGTAGTCTGTAACAGTAAGCAAAAGCTTTAATAGCTTGCAGACAGAATCTAGATAATTTAGCTCGTACCCTGATGTGTTTAAAATTTTGTTTCGGCCTATTTGTCGTGTTTGCAACTCAACCTATGTTTTATAAAATGGCTACAGGATGCTTATAATATTTTGTGCAATCAATTTACTCAACTATCTGGACCGAGGAGTCATTGCAAGCAATGGTGTGAATGGTGCACCAGGAAATTATTCTTGTAGGGTGGAGGAGGCCTGTGCACATGGATCTGGGATTCAGTAGGTGCTTTCACTGTGAAACTTTAACTGGCTTTTTCTTATGCCAACCTTTTGGTTTTGATTTCATATAAATTCGTCCGGCTCCAGTCAACTAGGTGGCTGCATTTTGTCCTTCCATTTCTTTACAGAAAGATGGAGTTGAGTCTGATGTCTTGGCCACTGGAATGTTCTCTTCACATATTTGTTCAGGTCTATTTTAGGATCGAGTTATCGTTTTCACATCTGCATTGCCATTCTGCAAGGATGCCTTTTTTATTCTTTCATGCATTATTTTGTCATCCGTACAGGCTTGTAGGGTCTATGTTTTTAAAGACTGACTGTTGTTATTGCTTGCCCTTAGCTTCATCAATTATAATTATTCAGTTGGATTTTTTCTCATTGCGCAGGGGTGACTTTAAGTTGACATACTTTGAAGATGGTATATTATCATCTGCCTTTATGGTTGGCCTACTGGTGTCATCTCCAATATTTGCCGAACTTTCACGTCTGTAAGCTCTGCAATCTTATAGCATATGTCTTTTCATGACTTTGGGATATAGTTAAAGGAAGACAACCATATAAAAGCTCTCTGAGAATCTGCTAAATGTCCAATGCGCTCAAGGAATGTGATTTTATAAGATGAGAATATATGAATGAGTCACTCAATCGCTAACATTATGCTTGAAATTTCAATAATTCTGTGTTGCAGGCACAATCCTTTCAGGTTGATAGGAGTTGGTCTATCTGTTTGGACAGTGGCGACTGTTGGCTGCGGATTTTCTATAGGCTTTTGGTCCATTACATTTTTTCGAATGTGAGGTTTATATCTGTGGTCTTTTAAAATGTGTTATGCCGGTCTAAGAGGTGAAAACCCATTCAAATGTAGAAATAGTAGCTATTGCAAGGCGTAACTGATGTGCTATTTCTTTAAATCCAGGCTGGTAGGCATAGGTGAAGCTTCATTTGTCAGCCTTGCAGCTCCATTCATTGATGATAATGCCCCTCCTAACAAGGTACGTGTATCATCCCGGCTTCTTATTTTAAGCTTTTACTCATATTGTTTGGATAAGATTGCAGAAAGGAGCTTGGCTGTCAATTTTTTACATGTGTATACCTGTGGGTGTTGCACTCGGCTATGTCTTTGGAGGTTTGGTAGATTCCTATTCAGATCTCTACATATTTATCTTTGAACTTCTTACAGTTGTAAAGAGAGGAGACTGTTTTGCTTCTTAGCCTTATTCATTGTCTATATCTGCTGCAATGGAGAGTAACACAGAGAGTAATAATGTCTGCATAAGGTCACTTGGAATATTACAAAATGTTGTAACTACAGGAAATAGAAAAAAGTAATATTTCAACCCAATTTTCGTGTGCGTCATTAGCTGAAGTTCAGGTTTTAGACAGCAATCAATATAATCTGTAACGGGTTCTTTTATGGAAGCATGGCATTTTGATTACTTCTTCTAATAATCATGCATCTCTTCCTGTAGGTGGGTGGATTTCTTCACTGGCGAGCAGCATTTTTGCTAGAAGGACTGCTTATGCTTCCTTTTGCTGTGTTTGGTTTCATCTCTAGTCCGATAAACTTAAGAGGTATGTTTCTTGCACATGTAAACTGCTTCTTCTATATTTTGCCGATGAGCAAAACATTAATGGCTTCATTTTGTGCTGATTATCGTTGGGCAATCTATCAATCTATATGCATCTGCCAGATGCAAAATTCATGTTTAAGTGTTACTTATAGGTGATTCTGAAATTGTCTCTTTGAAACAGGTGAAGGGACATCACATGTTTCTGACAAAGAAGGTCACAGATTATCGTAAGTGCTTATGTTTCATTTCTGTATGTCCCAGAAGCATATGGTATCTGTATGGTGAGGTGGAGGATATGTTGATGAAACTATAACCGCGATGCTAATGCTTGATCTTTTATGGAGAAAAGCTACTTTATAAAATAATAGCACCTGCTAGAGAATGAATTTAAGTGTTTTATAACTAGAATACCTAGGCTTAGTTAGGTGTCTATTGTGAACATCGAGACCAAAATCCTGAGGCTATAAAATTATGATGCTATATAAACTGGTCGAATTGCCCAGTGATTAGTTGTAGAACGGAGATGTGATGTCCATTGTGTTGAAGCCTAGCTAGCTTAGCTGGGCTCCATTCTGGGACATTGAACGGATCTAAAAAATAATGAGGGCTTTTTCTGTATAAACTAAGCTGTCTACTTGGCATCATTAGGTTTTTTTTAGATAAAAACATGCGAGTTCGTTGTTCCGAACAATGTAAATTTATTTCCTAATTATTGTTATTTTCCAATGCTTCCCAGGAAAGCTGCTGTGCTAAATGATGTGAAGGGCCTGTTTCAGAATCGCTTATATGACATTAATGTTCTTGGTAATGTTTATACGGGATGCTAGCAATTTTGAGTACACATTTATGAGCTTGTAGATTGGGGCCGTGTGGAACATTAAAAAAAAATTTATATGTTGAAAGCGCATCATTTTTAAAGAGTTACTTAATGGGCTTTGCTTTGGCCAGGGTATGTTGTGTTCAACTTTGTTTTGGGGGCATATTCATACTGGGGTCCAAAAGCTGGAGAATCTATATATAATGTGGTATGAGAGATAGCATTTCCTGGTTTGATACATCGGTGTAGCTTTTCCTATCTGCTTGTACTTACATCTTTGCAATTGTGAAGGCCTGCGCAACTAAATTTTCACTCTCCCTTTTTTTTCTTTTTAATCACAGAATAACGCAGATACACTTTTTGGAGTCGTTACTATATTATCTGGAATTACTGGAACTATATTTGGAGGCCTTTGGCTTGATTATTTAGGCTCAACTATAAAAAATGGTTTCAAGGTATTGTGTGTGATACTTATATGCAGTTAAGTTGGTGCAATAATAGAGGAAAATGAAAGAAAAGGAGTTAACAAAATGATAGGAAGGCATGTTGTGGGGGATCCTCTGACATTTAAGGAGACAAGAAATTACCACATTATCACGTCCTGTAGTGAAGACTTGGATCTTGATAGGTCAAAGCTTGATATAAATAGCATGACTGTGCACTTTGCCTTGAGTAAATTGAAGAAGAATGTTCTTGTTATTTAAACAGCTACGTAGAGTGCAAAATATGCTGCTTGTCCCTCTCCCATTTTTCTGGTGGGAATGTGTACAGTTAATAATCATTGATGTTGTTTGCAGGTTCTGGCAATATCAACATTCATAGGAGCAGTTACATGCCTTTTTGCCTTTCTATCAAAAAATGTGGTCATTTTTTTCCTTCTCTTTGCTGTTGGAGAGTTCTTCATTTTCGCTACACAGGTAAGATTTAAATGCAAAAAGCTCTATGCTATGGATCTTGATTTGGGATAAATTACTTGCTGAAACGTATAAATCCTGGCTAATACGTACAACAGGGCCCTGTCAATTGTATTACACTTCAATGTGTACTTCCAGAGTCAAGAGCACTGTCAATGGCCATGTCAACGGTCCTTATACATGTATTTGGTGACGTTCCATCGTCACCACTTGTGGGAGCTTTGCAGGTTTCTCTAGGGGCTTGTGTTCAATTATTAAATTCTACTTGTCCAGTCCTCTGATCTTCTGGCTATTTCAACCAGGATTATCTGCAAAACTGGCGCAGCTCAGCGCTCATTCTCACGACAATATTCATTATTGCAGCAGCAATATGGGGTTCAGGTTTGTTTTCCATCTTCTGAACCTTCACTTAATTGCCATAATGTATTACTTCGAGTGTGATGCAGGAATGCTAGTGGCGCCAATAGAAGATCCTCCAAGAGGTGGTAGCGGTACTGATAAAACTGAAGACATAGAGGAAGTCCCGAATGCTCCTCTTCTGAGCTAATCAAACATGCATTGGAACGTGGAATAAGTATTGACCCTCAATGTAAAATGATGTATGATACCTGCTCATCAGAATGCTCATCTTTTGAGCTAGTAAAATGTACAATGTGGAGCCAGCAATATAAAATTATGTATTATAATTTGATCAGTTCTATAGATATTTCAATTTGTTTAATAACCAGGCCGATTACTTCATCTGGAGTTAAATGGCATCTCAAAAGAATCATAGCTTTAACCAAATAAATAAATGGCATATGGTCATTTTGTGGTAATCTAGGTGAAAAAGTCAAGCGAGGTCTGGCTTTGGCCGTCTTACGTGGTCGTTGATGCCACACGTCAAAGCCACGTATGAATGGAATCGTAGGAGCATAAAGAGGCAAGGGGGATATTCAGGGAGACGTGATTGACCATCATCCATGACACCATGTGCTTGGCCCACACTACCACGACCACATCTCTCTGTCTCTTCAAGCCTTGTGTAGATTAGATGAACTCTATCTGCAGTTATTAGTGGCTATGGGCTCGTTTGGCAAAATTAGATGAAGGATTATTTCTTAACACCATGGATCCAGCTGCAGCACCTCCAGATGCTTCTGCTAGTCAAATGCAACCAACTTTAATTGCATCAATAGTCATATGGATTCTGATAATGACGCTGTTATTTGTTTTGTATATGTGTGCGGCCTGCAACAGGCATAGATCCAGACGAATGAATTTGGATGCACTTCTGGATGATAATGGAGTGCAAATTCAAAACAGGAGGGGGCTGGAAAGGTCTGTTGTGGATTCGTTGCCAATATTTGTGTACAGGAAAGGGGAGGATTCAAAAGGCGGGTTAGAGTGTGCAATTTGTTTGTCAGAATACGAAGAAGGGGCTAAAGGAAGGAGGTTAAACTGCGGCCATAGATTCCACGCCTCATGCATCGACGCGTGGTTTGAGTCGCACTGCAGCTGCCCGGTGTGCAGATCGGTGGTGTGCTGCAATTCCAAAGGCCTGGATTTGGATTTGGATTTGGATTTGAATTTGGATTTGGGGGCTTCTGATTCTCAAGGCCTGGAATTAAATGGATCATCGTCTTCGGCCAAACAGCCGCCAACCGAATCTAGCACACCCTCCCATAACGTCATCATCCATATCCAGGAGCTAGCTACCTCCTCAGCAGCTTCTCAATCATTTAAAATGGATGCCTCCCCCTCTACTGTCAGAGACCTCAAACTTCTCCTCCTTTCTGCTTCTGGCCGTCGGATTCCTCCCCCTGATTCTAATGGTTGACTTTTCAATGTCAATGTCTCTTAATTCTTAAATAAGACGATTTCGTGTGTAATTGTTAATGTTGACTTGTTGAATTACACCATCCATTCTGCAAAACTGAGTAAATGGCTTATATAGGGTTCACACATGATCTCGTTGCTCAGCGCGGACCAATTTCAATGGGCTAGGTAAGATATCCCATCCCAAAATGTGAACAGATCGTGTTTTCTGAATGTGATAAGGTTCCCAAAAGATCTTTCTATGGTTTTTTTAAGGATTGGGTAAGGTTTTAATGGTTTGATGAAGATAATGCTAGGGAGGTGTGACATAGAACTCAAAACCTAGAGGATGAAATAGTCCACTAAGCAAACTCCTTATGCCACCTTGAGGCGTTTAATAACCTCATCACAATTAATATGTTTTGACACATCAGGATGACCATCAACAGGCATCAAATTGTCATGCCATTGAATAGTACGAGGCAGGATAGCCTCATGAGATGACATAACAGACTTCTTCCTAGTTGCCTTCTTCCAAATGACATGTTGCCATGACTCTTTAGAGCACTAGGATCATCAGCTATAACGACATCCAAAATTGAACTTCATATGCAGAATATTGTGGCATTAAAAAGCTTTGTATGTCTCACTACTCTATCATTTAGCAATTCAAAGTAGTTTTATATGTTTCAATCTGAAACCATTGAGTGATTTGGCAGTCGAAATACAGGTATATGGCAGTAAACAAAGTTTTTACGAGAAACATTGAAAAAATTTCCTTTCAATATTAGAAGTTCTCATAGACCATTTCTTTGTTTGCTACCTTGCTTAAACAAAACCCCAATATAAACCATAATTTCTTGCATAGCATAGCAATCAATCAACACTTTGTGGACTCTTCCAGTTGAAAGACTTTACTCAGAAAAGAGACAACCCTGAAATACAACCACATCTTGCTACCATCACGAAGATGTTAAAATACACTTCAAAGGAACGTCTCATTGTACCTTTACCTAAAACCAGTATAAATCTTCCAAAGTCTACAACATAACTTGAAAAGCTTTAATGGACCTACAATGCATATAAGAAACATATGCTTCAAATTTTGTAGAAGACTTTAAAATTATGGTTGGAGAGCACCACTCTAAGTTTTTTGTATGTCTATTATACCTAGCTACTTTGTATTCATGTGGGCTGCTCTAACTCCATCTTTAATTCCATTACTGGCTCACATATGATAAAACTTATCTAGAAACACCCAACTTAGACTTCTTACTATTGGAAGGGCCATTCTAAAAAAAGCAGCCATCATTTGGAGTCAGTATAGCTAGCCAATGTCAAGGGCAGAGCTTTGAGAGCTGGCTATGGCATGCAATTCTTCTACCAGACCATCCCTTTTTGTTTCTAAAAGATGCTGATTGGCTTTTAGATGTTTTTGGTTTTCAATATTAGCTTTTATTTAGAGTTATGGTGAGGAATAGAATAGAATAAATTTTTTAACGTCCACGGAGACCAATAGGTCATGGGACCCATACAATGGGCTAGTACAATCATTACTACTAGGATTAAAAAACCCCTGCCTCGAAAGGTTTTCAAGGGAAAAAACTTTGCAGTAATGATGATACTAGACAAGCGGAGATAATGACTACTGAGGACTCAGTAATTGCAGACGTTTATCTAGAACCTCAAGTATGTATAATGCCAAGTCATGCACAGATGGTGCTCTGAGAAGTTGTGGAAGCATGGAATGGAATGCTAAGGTCAAAAAATGGCTCAGAAGAGTAAGGTGAGGAGAAATCTTACGCTTTGGGGCAACAATGTTACATTTGAGATAAATTTTGAATATTTATCTCTTTAAAGAAGGCAGCCAATGGCAATGGCTTGATTAATTGATCAAAATCAAAGGTTAGGATTAAAGGTATAGTTAAGTGGTTGAGATTAAGAGGTGCTAAAGGGCTTGAAAGGACCAACTTTGAGATTATTTGTGTAAAATTATGAACTGGAAATATCTTTACCCTTGTTTGGATCCCGGCCTCCAGGATCACCAAGAATAATTCCCTCCTTCGGGATCCCACAGTCAATTGTGGTCAAATGCGTCGTCCATTATTTGGTCGGATTGCCCGAGGGTTTCACCTACTAGAAAGGGGATACGCCACGTGCATTAATGGGGTCAGCAAAAAACCCTTCGTATATGCCTTGTCCAACCTTCTAAACACCCCTTCCGTATACATATTACACTGGATTCCCCCCCAGAAAACCCCCTAGCCAAGCCCCTATCCGTATGTATACATATGGTTTAGGGTAAAAATAAAACCTACCTCATTCACTCACATGTTATATATGCCTTAAAGTATGTGACATCCCCGGGTCGGATTGGGGCTCTCTCACCACCAAAGACGCTCTCCTTCACTCCTACTTGTGCCTCTGATCCAACCAATTCCGACCCGCATGGAAGTGATCCCATTCTACTCCGTGGTGAATCGGAGGAGGAAAACCCACCCAAATAAAGCCTCAAAATCCCATAAGGGTCCAAAATTCTATAACATTACTGCGTAGTAGGAGGGGATCACAGAGTCCAGGAAAACACCTCCAGGATCCCTGAGACCAGGGTTAGAATATCCCGCAGGTGAAATATTTAGTTATTGATGCAGACTAAGCTTGTTGTATTCGTCCTTTTCTTTTCTGTATGAAAATATGGCATGACAAGTTCATTGCTTTTATTCATTTTGCAAACATTCTCCCTTCCACAAAGTTTTAATAATAGCTTGGCATGGGGAAAGCAGGTTCACAATCTAAGGACTAGAGATCAAGCAAAAGATATGTAATATGGATGGAATAGAAGATGAATACCATTGTATAAGATCACGTCTTCTATTTAGATCATCTTCAAGAACAAATTGGCCCATCAAATGAAAATATACAAGTCAACTCAGAGAAAATAGGTGCATTGCCGCCATTTTGTGAGGGCTACAGTATTTTTATATACAACAAAAAATGTCAAACATGGGGAGGATCTTCAGGGACAGGAACAGTAACAGAGATTCGGCGACTAGAGCTCAGAAACCTTCGCAAATCCCTTAAGGCCGAAGGGGAGGCCTCTAGTTTGAAAGATTCAGATCCCGAAGGAGCTGCCAGATCCTGGATATGAATAGTAATACTTTGCGATGATCTGCTGCCTGATTCAACCCTATTCAAATTATCAGCAGCTGCCTCTTTCGAATCCACTTTAAACCTGCAAACCGGACAGTTGCTGTGCGAATCAAACCACATATCAATACAACCCACATGAAAACTATGCCCGCACTTTAATTTCCTTCCCTTTTCTTCCTCTTCAAATTCTGATAAACAAATTGCACATTCTAAAGGCCCCCCGGGCAGAGATTTCAGTAGTGATCCATCTAGCCGCTCCAAGGGGCCCAATTGAGTGGTATTTTCTAAATTGGGATCTAGACCGAGACCCCTTGAGTGATGAAACGCTGAACAAATGTAAAACGTTAGCATGAGCATGGTAAATAAGAATGTGATGACCAGAGCTGCAATAACCACCGGAAGGTTGAACTGGGTGGGAGAATAATTGGGCGTTTCTGCTAATCCCGACATTAGGGATCATCAATTGAAGAGGGATCGAAACTCGGCAGATCTGCGCATCCAGAAATGTGGATGGATCGGCCAGCGCCTATTTAGTTGGGTGTGAAGAAGAACGTGGAGGCTTATGTTGAATTTGTTTAACCACGTATCCAGCCCACAATGTCAAATTGTTTGTTATAAAAGACTTTTGAGCCAAGAAATCCCCAACCAAGTCTCCTCCCTTGGTTCTTCCCTTCCCAATTATCTATAGCCGACCTTCCTTCACACCATCCTTCCTGCGTTGACATCTTGGATTGCTGACACGTGGCGTTGCAAATTCAAACCCTTGCTAGGCCTAGGATTTGAGGTCGTGAAAGAAGCTTGACCTGGCCGTGGAATATTCCTTTCTCTCTAGCAATGTTTCCCATTCAAACATTGCACAACATTCCTAGACATAGTCCAAAACTCCTCATGGTCAAAGAGACCCAAAGATGAATAATAGCTATTCGGCTCTCTTGTCCTGATTGCAACTGCCTTAGATTGCTTAATCGCCTAATCTTGCGATGGGGCTTCGAGGAATGAAGATGTGATGTTACTTGAGGTTTAGCACCAGAGTTGTTCTTTGATCCATTCCTCGTTCCTGGACCACAATTGGTCCATCTGACCCTCTACCATTTAAAACCATGTATGTAACATTGTTTTGTAATATACCACCATCTTTTGAGCCCTCACTTGTTTCGTAATGACTTTTTTAAGGATTTCATAAACAATAGTATTATCCATATCTTGTGTTGGTTGGTCAAACCTTAGAGAATTTGATACATTTTGCACCAGTTTAGAACTGCACTCTTCAATTTTTCTAGCATAAAGGGATCTAAGACTTGCTAAAATTCAGAGTATTTGCCTTTTTATGATATGTTTCTATGTCTAGTCACTATTGCGTGACATTGATTGAAGTCATCAAACACTAGCTTAAACAAACTGCTTGAGGTTACATATCTCCATGTCTATAAAAGTTTGTTGACTGACGAAATTCTCCTTCACAGAATAAATAGGATGGTTAATCAACCACAATCTCCACAATCTGGTTCGTACAAGAAAGAACACATCATAAATGACTTCTAAAAGAGCACATAATAAACTAAAAACTTACCTAAGGCAATTGTCGCTGCAGCTTCCACTTGAGCTGCCAGATCCTTGTGTTGGGATAAGAAAATATCTATGTATAAAGCAACTACCTAAAGATAGATTTCTGTTCCAAGGCTATTTTCTCTTTTGGTACTATTTTCTTCTCTAAAAAATCTAAGGCATTTCTGAACATTACGACTTGCAAGTCGTAGTGCAGCTCCCCAATTTTGACGATCCATCCGCTTCACATCACCGAGCTCTAAAGCGTCTTCCTTCCCAAATGTCTCAAAGGCCACCCAAATATCATTTAAGGTGACCAACCATTTTCCCAAGTAAAGTTGCCTTGAAGCATTATCAAGGGCGTTAATTAATTTCTTACTATTATGAATGTAATCTGGATCATGCAAACAGATAATACTTCCATCACTTCTACATTTCCCCTTTAAAACCTAACCTGCCCATGGAATGTGAAATGAAGAATCGGGATTACAATAATCTTCAATCATGCATTTGTAGCTTAAGATCTAGAGGGTTCACTATTATCACACGCGCATAATATGCAATTGCACATTCATCGTAGGCTCCACTTATATTTGAGAAGCCCTCAACGCCTTCTCCAACCTCTACCACAAAAAATTCATCACAAGAATGGTCCTATTTCAGCCCACAGAAAACATTCAATACATCATCCCAAGCATTCCACCTAACTGATCTCTTAACAACAGTTCCATCTTCAACAGCCAAGCATGGCACCCTGCATGGTGGACAAAAACCTAGATGTTCCATCTTTGTGTATTTTAGCCAGCATCTCAAAATTGTCTTCGAGTATCCCAATCCTGTATTGATGCTAGGTTCTATATCTTCGTTTGGTGGTGGAAATATGGAGTCTCCCAAAATTAGTGCTAAGAAAGTCATGCATTCTAGCACCACACCATATCTTCACAATTTCAAACATTTTCTTGGTGGTCTCGTGATATCTCTTTTGTACACCAGGCTTGTTCAAATTGGAAGCTAAATCTACCAAGAATTTCCAAAGCCCTACCTTTCTGTAATGAGCCTGCTGAGTTGACCCTCCATGCAACTCGGGATCTTGTCAAAACTTGCACATTCTAGCTTGTTAATGGTGGTGAAGAATTGAATCTTCCTTTTGCACAATTGAAACTTAAACCATTACTAGAAATTCATCCTCACTGAGATACAATATAATTCCCACAACCCATCAAGAATACAAGTTCAAAGGATGTACTATCCACAATACTCTCAATGTTTATGTATAAACACTGCTAAGCAAGTTAAACAAAAGCTTTTTAACTCCAGATCACAACCACAACCCACAGCTACGTTACTGTCATCAATTTGTCCGTTGTCTTGCAGATACACTGCATATGCACTCAATGAGGTTAGTCCTCGTGACTAAGTGGGGATCCCATAGCTGCTATTACATACATGGAAATACCCTGGCATCTTGGATAACATGATCATGAACAATTCAAAACACAAGATACTATGGTGCAGTGCTAGACAATGACAACAAAAGAAACATCATAAGCATCAAAAGCAAAGAACACAAGGCCAAGTACCAAAATGACATAAACAAAGCTCCGGAACAATGGAAAGCTTAGCCAGCCTATATGCAGGCCCTGTTAGCAGAGAAATGCCCAGCCAGCTCACACCTCAAGCCCCATTGGCGAAGTTGGTGGGGTGAACCTCGTATGCACAAACCCTTCCCAGCCCACGTCTGGCGCTGGAGGACCTCTTACAATGGAGTCACAAGAGTTGACGCACAAACTCACCAGGAAGCTAAGCCTATGAGGAAGCCACACCTGGTGTCACAAAGCACAAGAATACCACAGATAATCACAGATGTACATAAGCATTCCGGAGCAACCTAGGCCACCGAACCTAGAAGCCCGACCCCGGAGGATCCAAGTACATAATCAAAAGACCAAGGCAACAGTAGAACAATGCAAAGACCATGACATGTGATGTGATGTTCATTAGAATATTTACTAAACACAGGTGCCTAGATCATACTCTGTCCCTTGCTGAGGTTGCCCATATATGTTGAAATAGCTTATCCAATGCTCCATGTTTACCTTCATGTAATTCCCTTGCCAAAGTTACTCATACATCCTAAAATGTGACGCTCCCAGAATCTATGCGATGCTCCCATCGTATGAATACGAGAATTCCACTCCCATGGCGACTACATCACCATGATAAGGCCCTCCGTCATACTCGGACCACTTGGGATGGCCAAGTGTCCGGGCGAGGAACACGGAGGTGTCATTCGTCCCACGTCCTCTATGGGAAATCCTATACAGCGGAAGCATACATACACGTTAGCATACAACAATCATGCTAAAATAATATACCACCACGAAGGGTGGCCCATCCATCATCATCAACGAAAGAAAAGTACAGCCATCAATAACATGAGCAATATATCATAACAAGGCGCTACCTGAGGCTCAGACTCCAAGGGGTCAACTGACGGCCAGGCCTCAAGATAACAACAGACAGAGGTATAGCATGGCGTTGGCTGGCATAAGACAATGGCTAGGGTAGTCCACTCCATCCGCCCCTCTTGTGCACACTTTGTAGATAGGATGAATCATGCTATGACGTGCTTGTAGCCCTCTGAGACGCAATCCCAAGGAATCACCCTATGGGACTACTCTGGGTTACATCTCCCCAATCCGATGAGGCAGTGCCAGAGAAGCTTCTCCTCCCGGTTCACAACGGTTCCCTGGGTGTGCTAGAGGATATTTGCCACCTTGCAGCACCCGTATCCGTACCCGACTTACCCTCCTAAATCTACACAAAGTCGAGGACGTCCGCTCCAGCTATTTTTGGCCAAGAATGAAGAAGCACATTGCTAGATACATTAAGCAATGTCAAATCTGTCAGCAAACGAAGGCTGAGCAAATGCGTATTCTGGGGGAACTGCAACCCCTAGATGTCCCCAATACAAAATGGGACGTTATTACCATTTTTATCGTGAGGCTTCCGCGCAGCTTAAGAGGGTCTGATGCTTTAATGGTGGCGGTCGACAAACTTTCTAAAATGGCACACTTTCTGCCATGTCGTATCACGAACACTGCATTGGATACCGCCTTGTTGTTCACCAAGGAGGTATTTCGCTTACATGGGATGCCCCGTACCATTATATCGGACAGGGACCCTAAGTTTGTTAGTGCATTCTCGAAAGACTTCTTTAGCACTATTCAAATTAAGCTTGCCATGAGCACAGCTTATCATCCGCAGACAAATGGTCAAACAGAGTGTACCAATCACATAATTGAAGATATACTACATAACTATGTCTGGAATAAGCAATCTCAATGGGCAGATTACATCCATCTGGTGGAGTTTGCCTATAACAGCACTAGACAGGAGTCCTCAAGAATGTCTCCTTTCATGATCAATTATAGCTATCAATGCCTTACTCCAGACACGTGGCATAATCTGGTTTCCAAAGTGGAAGTTTCTCAGCAGTTGCTCACAGATATGCAGGCATGTGGAAGAAGTGTGAGCATATTTGTTGGCTGCACGAGCTCGGCAAAAGAGTCTTGCTGACCGCCATCGGACACTACGAGAATTTCAGGTCGGTGATTCGATTTGGCTAAAGATTAAGGTGAAGCAAGCCAAACTTAAGATTGGCAATTGTAAGAAGCTTGCACCTAGATGGGCGGGACCTTTTCAGATAACCGAAAGGATAGGTTCTCTAGCCTACTGTTTGGATCTACCCGCACATTTGAAGATCCATAAAGTCTTCCATGTAAGCCTTCTCAAGAAGCATAATACTGATCCAGAAGAAGTTCTTGACACAGTAATACTTCTGGAGATGACCGAGAATCAGTTGGAAATTGTGCTTGAAGCTCTCCTTGATCGCCCGTATAAACAAACCCACCGAACTCAAATCTTGCAATACTTGGTTAAGTGGAAACACTTATCCACCGAAGACGCAACATGGGTTCTTAAAGCAGATTTGGATAAGACTTACCCAGACTTTATGAAAGAATGCCAGGGTCAAACCATTCAAGATGCGATCATCTCCAACTCTAACGGTAAGCAATGTGCATGGGTCCGATAGGGATCATATGAGAGAGATCTGATAGGGATCATTTTATGGGTTGGGTTACATGCATCTTAGGTGGGGAACTGGGCATGTAGGCATTCATGATAGGACGCATTCGTCTGCGGCTATAATGGGAATATGGCTATTGCTTACGCCGAGACGACATGCAAGCCTTAGGCATGATAGGATCTTGCATTCGTATTTTTCATTTACTTTAAGGGGGTGGTCCCTTCAACCACACTACTTAAATCATTTTGTAAATACTGATGTATTTTACTTCCGCAGGTCAGTAGGGCGTACTGACAGACTGCAGAAGGGGCGTACTGACAGACTGCAGAAGAAGCTAGGCCTCAGCTTGGAGGCCAACTCTTGTATTTGAAATTTTGTGTTATGTTTTTTTTTTTTTTTGTTTTTATTATTATTATTAGTAATGATGGAGATTTTTATGCGTAACTTGAGGCAATATGAAGTTTTCAAAGCAGGGTGCTACGACAAAAGTACTATATGACCAAAGCCGGGGCTTTATGCAGATAATGGTATATTGCCTCCGAGAAAAGATATGATGAAATGTTAGTGGTTACACTAGGGTTGAAATATTGGACCACTTGATTTTTTATCTTTGGGCAACGAGCTGGAGAAACGAGAGAAAAAGTAGAATTTTTTTAATGTGTATAACTTAGGGTTTCGTTTGTGGCATTGTACAGGGCAGAGAAAATACATTGTAATGTGCCGATTGATTCATCTGCATGCATTGGTCGTGTTCTGGCCTTTAGGCATGAGTCTAAACCATGCTCGATGGTACAGACGGTAACAAGGGCAATTATCAGAAGCCTATAAAGCCCACGAAGCAGAAGTTTTGCATTTGCCTCTTGTTCCTCAATTATTCTTGCTGTGTCTTTGCTTCCGGCTTTTCAAAGCATGAAAGAAAGAAGAACTGAATGCTGCGACCATGATACATATGGCAGCTTTGCTCATTGATATTTTCCGTTCGAAAATTGCTTGGAATACTTTATGGGCTCATCGGACAGATTTTTGGAAATCATAGAGCAATTTGCAGATCCGAGTCAAGGCACAAGGAGATGCTGAAATTCGAAATCTATGGAGGACCATGAGGAAAGAAGCATCAAATATTTCCCTCCTATCAGAATGAATGTGGATGCTGCACAAGAATTTGGCAGATATAATCCAGAAAATCAGGTTGGAATAGTCTTTAGAATTTGTTTTATTATTGCAAGATCTAGCAGTAAGTAAGAATAAATTAGCTGGTGTAACTAGCTATAGAAGATTATATGAATAATGATATCAACTAGGGAAATTAGCTTCAAATAGAACTTAATTGGCCATTTCTGGTTTAATCCTCACAAGAAGCAATAGATCTAGATGTTCATATGATGCTTAATGTAAATTACGCAATAGGATTTATCTGGTCTCTTTTATTGCTTGAAAGTTGTTTCCTTAATAAGGTGTAACTCTATGTTTGGCTGTGTAGAGCTGAAAATATATAATTCAGTTATGCATGAAGCGCAGTGCTGCAGTGTAAACACTACATGTTATATGGCTAGATCTATGCTTTGCCTAAGCTTGATGTTTGGCTGCTAGAAATGCACTTAGTCTTAATATAGGGAGATCTTCATGTCCCTATGTGAATATGTTCCAGTTTGATCTCATGCATTGGGCGGTCTTAATTTGGGTCTGATATATAAATGCAACTGTGCAGGTTTCTTTAGATAAATATAGAGTGCATATTGCTAGTGGATTAATTCTATAGAATGCGGGATTATCTCTGTGCTTCTAAAGATCCTTCCAGTAAGGTATATTGCTGCAAGGGATGGAGTAACCCTGTCTCCATATTCCTGCAACAGTTTGATTAAACCAAGTTGATAATGGTGTTGATTTTTGCATAAGGAACCGTATATGGTCTTAGGCAGTAAGGTCATCCGTTGTTCTAGTAGACAAGATTCCTTGCAGTACTCAGAATGATAAAATACAGAAATAAAATAGGTCTTTTATGGCTTCATGATCATACAGACGTAACATGGACCTTGAAACTGTTATAGCCCTACCATAGACCGAGGGCTTTGTCTTAATTGCAGGAGGTGCTTGGGAACTCAAGAAATACAAGATTGTAAACCTAGAGCTGAGTTCGAATATGTTAACAGTATTGCCATGCAGTTGCTTTCTAGGATATACTAATAATTAATAGGATGTACTTAAACAAATAGATGTCATGTTTGCATCTCCCCTAATTCCTAATGCATAAACGGGGATATGGGCATTAAACATAGGTTTGCTCTTGCTGATGCTAGGATGATACAGGGATGGACCTCCCTTCCATTTTGACTTTTTAAACATGCAAGGTGAAGGGCGAAGAGCCCAAGAGATCTGTAGCTTACCTGTCATGGCTTATGTGGTTACCCTTTCCAAGGCTAACTTGCATTTGGTTTCATGCAGGTAACGGGATTTCTTGCTCCTGTGTATGTTTGTTCACATTATATCAAGTTTGGATAAGCTTACAAGACATGATAAAGGAAGTTCCATGCTGAGATACCTTTGTAATATTGGATTTGTTTTGAGATCTAATGTTTTTAATTCTTAAAGGGCAGTACATTCTTAATTCATGTGGCCTGTTAGTTATTGCAGTAAGTTTAATGGTTTAAGTATTCTGATCTCTGTTTAGAATATCAGAAATCTTCTCTTGTAATGTGACTATTTTGGAAAGACAAGTTTCTTTGGCATTAATATCAAATTTAAGTTTAAATATTCTAATTGAGAAATATGTATTTATTGTTGAAACTGTAACCATGTTATGGCCTAAGTTGAAATACACCTGTTTTAAACTTAGGGCTGCTAATTGTACCTTGAAAAGGTCTTTGCAAAAGGTCTTGGAAAGGTAGAAAGTCTGTTTGAACAGGTTTAAGGGTTTTTTTTTTTTTTTTTTTTAATTTGAAGGCAAGATAATTTTGTGCTATGAGTACACTCTAAAGTTATTTCTTGTGTTTGTTAACGGACTTCCGTCCTATGACTTTTATACGTAATCTTCTGTTGACTTCAATAAGTAAGACTTATCTTTTGCATATTCAGTCTCCACTAACTCTAATGGAATGTGACGTTCCAGGTATTTATACGGTATATGTATGCAAAATGGATAAGTTAGATTCACTTAAAATGGATTTTATTAGCTATGATAATTAACCTAATTATGCTAATTAAGGTATAATTAGTTAAATGGCACCAATAAGGGAGTGCCACCTGGCCTAGCTCGATTGGCCAAGTGGGACTTGCTAATATGGGTGGAGAAATAGGGGGCCTACCCCCATTTTTGCCCCAAATTCGAATTGGGAAGAGGAGAGAAGGAGCAACTACCTGTTCTTGCCAGTTCTTGCCAACAGACCCAAAGTATGGGGACCTACCGTGATAATGGCTCCAACCAAGAGACTAGTTAGTCCCTAGATAGCTTCTATCTCCGCTAACACTTCTTGAATAGATGGGATGGTTAAATTCTCTTTCTATGTTGTTTTGGATGATGATGGATACTTAGATGGTGTTTATATTCTTTCTTTCTGCTCCCTCCGTGTATTGGGATTAAGGGAAGGGTAGAGACATAAAGGCCATCTGGAAGTAAGAGATGTTCCTAGTTAGAACCCTTAAAACCTAGTAATTGCGGCCTGTGCACAAGAGCCAACCTGGCTGAGGATGCTATGATATGGTTCAGCACCAAATAACGGACACAATTGGGGAATCGGGGGTGGAGCCCGGGCCGAAGCTGGCTACCGGGCTCCTACAGTGTGCTAGGCCTATAGTCGGTCACTGTGTGTGGGCCGGGTATGGGTCTAACACCTCCTGGGTCATTGGATATGGCCGTATATCTTCATAAATCCTGCATGCCCCGCTATGGGACTGTTATGTGTATCGTGGAGAATGAGCTTACGAACTCCTGATGTCTCGGGCACATATAACTTATCTTAATAATAAAGGAGTCCAGCTTACTTCTTATAATGGCAGAAAGCCTCCCTTTCCTTGTCTGTTCTGGCTTCCTTGGATACACTTTGCCATATCTCCTGGAATTCTGGGTCTATGGGAGGAGTTTGTTGTATATGTTTCCTAAATTCACTGGAGAGCGTGGATATGCATTACAATGCGTTCAAGTGACCAATGGATGTCTGAAAAGCACGTCAGCAACAAGATTATGCTTGCCCGGCTTATAGATAGCCTCAAAATCATACTCCTCGAGGAATTCCATCCATCGTCTTTGTCTCAAGTTGAGGTGGGGTTGTGTGAAAATGTATTAGATGCTTTGGTGATCAGTATCCAACTGGAATCGTCTCCTCAGTAAATAGTGCCTCTAAATGTGCAAGGCACGCACGACAGCAAGCAATTCTTAGTCATGCATGGGGTATCGCTGTTCTGCATCATTCATCTTTCTAGAATCATAGGCGATGATCCGACCTTCTTTCATTAACACTCCACCGGTAGCTATCTTATTAGCATTCGTGGCAACCCACTTATCCTTCTGAGGGTCTGGCAAGGTGAGAATCGGGGCTGTTTCAAAGCATCCTCCAAGGACTGGAATCCAGCTTGAACTTTGTCTTTTCAACGTGCCATCCAATCCCTAACCGTTTCATGCTTGGTTAGGTCCGTCAAGGGCACGGCGAGCTTGGCAAAGTCTTTGAAAAACTTGCGGTAATAACCGGCCAAGCCTAAAAAGCTGCAAACCTCAGACACATTGGTTGGAATTGGACAATCCTTTACTGCTTCAATCTTAGCTAGATTTGTGGTTATCCCTTCTGCAGACACAATATGTCCCAGATAATCAACCTTGGTGGTTGCGAACCGACACTTGGAGAACTTGGCATACAGTTGGTGGCGTCTGAGTTTCTGCAAGGCCAACCGAAGACATCATTCATCAGCCTCATGAAGGTGGCCGGGGCATTAGTCAAGCCAAAGGGCATCACCGTGAACTCATAATACCCATAACGTGTCCGAAAAATAGACTTGTGAATGTCATCCTCCTTATTTCGTATCTGGTGATATCCCAAACGAAGGTCAATCTTTATAAAATATTTAGTCCCTTGCACCGATTCTTAATAGTGTGCTTATTCAGTTGGCGATAATCTATGCACATTCTCAAGGTGCCATCCTTCTTCTTTACGAAGAGTATTGGGCCCCAAAAGATGAGACACTAGGTCGAATGAAGCCCAATCTGAGGAGCTCTTATAACTGCTTCTTAAGTTCGGTTAACTCAGGAGTACTCATTCGATATAGAGCCTTGCTGGTAGGCTTGGTGCCTAGTTCCAAGGTAATTTTGCATTCCACACCTTTAAAGGATGGCAACCGATGAATTTCTTTTGGGAAAAGGTCATGGTATTCCCGAAGAACAACTGCTATTGCTGGAGGCAAGCTATCAAGAACTTCATCTTGTTTAGACTTGGCTTCTACCGAAGCAAGTCAAATCGTGCCAATAACCTAAGATTTCTTGATAGCTCTATGCAACTGACGTAATGAGATACATTGCATAATGGGAACAACGGCTTACCTGCTATGGTCACTCGGGCTCCATTGGCTGCATTGAAGGTAATTTCTCGCTTTTCACAGTTAATGTTGGCCCTTGCAGCAGCCAGGAACTCCATGCCCACAATGAGGTCATAGCGACCAATATCCATTATCTCGGCTCCTAGAGCAACGAGTGCTCCTGGCAGCTGGATGTTCAAGTTAATGCATCGACCCCGTGTGTGGCGCACGCCGCACGGCCCCACTAGCCAACGTAACTGGACGTGGCTTAGATTTCAAGAGAGTGAGCTGTAACCTCTGCCATTCTAGGGGAGGCAAAATTGTGCGTGCTGCCGGTGAGCTGTAAAAGCTCTGCCATTCTAGGGGAGGCAAAATTGTGCGTGCTGCCGGTATCCATGAGGATAATGAAGGGCTTATAGTCCACTTGGCCAACCATGGAAATGACAGAAGGTTGATGATTGGCTTGGCCTGTTTCAATGGCAGCAGAAATATGAGACTCACTTTGTATATAGTCAGGCGCATCCTCGTCAGCAACATGATTTGGATCATTTGGGTCCCCTGGACCCTCCCAATCCACTTCGGAAAGGGCGGCCTGCACAGTTTGTGTGATGTAAGGGCATTCCTGCATACGGTGTCCTGGACGGAAGCACCGATAGCAAGCCTTATCTCGATGTAACTGGTCGCGAGCCTCCTTGGGAATGGCTTGGAGAATATCTTTGAAAGATCCCGTGGTATTGGTAGACTTATTTGGTACTGTAAAGGAGTTTCTTCTCTGGTTCTGATATCCAGTCGAGGCGGGGGGTCCCGGCCTAGGTGAACGTCCCCTGTAAGGTGCATACCCTCTATTCTGACCAAAAGAAGAGGGTCGCGGCGGCTGATACTTAGGAGCGTCCTCCTCTAGGCTAAGGGCTTTAGCCTCTGCTTTTGCTACTGTTTTAGGGCCTATTGCTCGAACCATCTTCCTCAAGGTAGGGGATAACCCCTCAATGTATCCCTCAACTGCTCTGCACTCATTTATCCCTGGGACGTACAAATGTAACATCATGAACTCATCCGTGTAGGTTTGGACGGTCATGTTCTTCTGCTCCAGGCGATAAAAGATCTGAATCTGCTGGCAGCGATGAGCCCTGGGAATGTAATGAGACTTGAAGGCTTTAGCAAAAATTTTGTAGCGGCACCTTCCTCTGGTCAACCCATGTGCGCGGCCATATCCCTTCCACCATATGCGGGTAGACCCTGTAAGATTTGTGGTGGCAACCTTGCCAATGTCCTTTTCGGTCAACCATAAGATTTGCCAAATTCCTGCATCTCGTCTAACCAAGACTCGGCATCCACTCCTGACCTGCTTTTCCCTGAGAACTGCACCAACTTACGGTTCTTCTAGATACTAGTGATGGCAGAGTCCACGGTTTTCTGGTAATCCTTTTTCTTAGCTTTAGCATGGTCGGCCTCGTTCTCAGACGAATCAGACGAGTCAGAAGACTCAGAGGTGGCATCTGAGGATGAGCTGGTGCGTGCTCGCTTCGATCGAGTAGCTATAACCGGAGCAAGTGTTGGTGCGGGTGGCGGTGGCTGCTGGTTCGGTGGAACAGGAATCTCAGGCCCGTATTCCTGTGGTGCCAAGGGTGGATTGGTTTGCAACATGTATGCCTGGAGGTCAGTAAGCTGGCACTTCATAATGGTGAGCTCCTGTTCGGGTGTAAGACGGCCCGGTGGCACCGGTAGCTATTTTATTAGCATTCGTGGCAACCTACTTATCCTTCTGAGGGTCTGGCAAGGTGAGAATCGGGGCCGTTTCAAAGCATCCTCCAAGGACTGGAATGGAATCCAGCTTGAACTTTGTCTTTTCAACGTGCCATCCAATCCCTAACCGTTTCATGCTTGGTTAGGTCCGTCAAGGGCACGGCGAGCTTGGCAAAGTCTTTGAAAAACTTGCTGTAATAACCGGCCAAGCCTAAAAAGCTTCGAACCTCAGACACATTGGTTGGAATTGGACAATCCTTTACTGCTTCAATCTTAGCGGGATTTGTGGCTATCCCTTCTGCAGACACAATATGTCCCAGATAATCAACCTTGGTGGTTGCGAACCGACACTTGGAGAACTTGGCATACAGTTGGTGGCATCTGAGTTTCTGCAAGGCCAACCGAAGACATCATTCATCAGCCTCAAGAAGGTGGTCGGGGCATTAGTCAAGCCAAAGGGCATCACAGTGAACTCATAATGCCTATAACGTGTCCGAAAAATAGACTTGTGAATGTCATCCTCCTTATTTTGTATCTGGTGATATCCCAAACGAAGGTCAATCTTCATAAAATATTTAGTCCCTTGCAACTGATCCATTAGATCGTCGGCACGCGGTAAAGCATACCGATTCTTAATAGTGTGCTTATTCAGTTGGCGATAATCTATGCACATTCTCAAGGTGCCATCCTTCTTCTTTACTAAGAGTATTGGGCTCCAAAAGATGAGACACTAGGTCGAATGAAGCCCAATCTGAGGAGCTCTTGTAACTGCTTCTTAAGTTCGGTTAACTCAGGAGTACTCGTTCGATATAGAGCCTTGCTGGTAGGCTTGGTGCCTAGTTCCAAGGTAATTTTGCATTCCACACCTCTAAAGGGTGGCAACCGATGAATTTCTTCCGGGAAAAGGTCATGGTATTCCCGAAGAACAACTGCTATTGCTGGAGGCAAGCTATCAAGAACGTCATCTTGTTTAGACTTGGCTTCTACCGAAGCAAGTTGAATCATGCCAATAACCTGAGATTTCTTGATAGCTCTATGCAACTGACGTAATGAGATACATTGTATAATGGGAACAACGGTTTACCTGCTATGGTCACTCGGGCTCCATTGGCTGCATTGAAGGTAATTTCTCGCTTTTCACAGTTAATGTTGGCCCTTGCAGCAGCCAGGAACTCCATGCCCACAATGAGGTCATAGCGACGAATATCCATTATCTCGGCTCCTAGAGCAACGAGTGCTCCTGGCAGCTGGATGTTCAAGTTAATGCATCGACCCCGTGTGTGACGCACGCCGCACGGCCCCACTAGCCAACGTAACTGGACGTGGCTTATATCAAGAGAGTGAGCTGTAAAGCCTCTGCCATTCTAGGGGAGGCAAAATTGTGCATGCTGCCAGTATCCATGAGGATAATGAAGGGCTTACAGTCCACTTGGCCAACCATGGAAATGACAGAAGATTGATGATTGGCTTGGCCTGTTTCAATGGCAGCAGAAATATGAGACTCACTTTGTATATAGTCAGGCGCATCCTCGTCAGCAACATTATTTGGATCATTTGGGTCCCCTGTACCCTCCCAATCCACTTCGGAAAGGGCGGCCTGCACAGTTTGTGTGATGTAAGGGCATTCCTGCATACGGTGTCCCAGAGGAAGCACCGATAGCAAGCCTTATCCCGACGTAACTGGTCGCGAGCCTCCTTGGGAATGGCTTGGAGAATATCTTTGAAAGCTCCCGTGGTGTTGATAGACTTATTTGGTACTGTAAAGGAGTTTCTTCTCTGGTTCTGATATCCAATCGAGGCGGGAGGTCCCGGCCTAGGTGAACGTCCCCTGTAAGGTGCATACCCTCTATTCTGACCAAAAGAAGAGGGTCGCAGCGGCTGATACTTAGGAGCGTCCTCCTCTAGGCTAAGGGCTTTAGCCTCTGCTTTTGCTACTGTTTTAGGGCCTATTGCTCGAACCATCTTCCTCAAGGTAGGGGATAACCCCTCAATGTATCCCTCAACTGCTCTGCGCTCATTTATCCCTGGGACGTACAAATGTAACCTCATGAACTCATCCGTGTAGGTTTGGACGGTCATGTTCTTCTGCTCCAGGCGATAAAAGGTCTGAATCTGCTGGCAGCGATGAGCCCTGGTAACGTAATGAGACTTGAAGGCTTTAGCAAAAATTTTGTAGCGGCACCTTCCTCTAGTCAACCCGTGTGAGCGGGCATATCCCTTCCACCATATGCGGGCAGACCCTGTAAGATTTGTGGTGGCAACCTTGCCAATGTCCTTTTCGGTCATACCATAAGATTTGTCGAATTCCTGCATCTCGTCTAACCAAGACTCGGCATCCACTCCTGACCTGCTTTTTCCTGAGAACTGCGCCACCTTACAATTCTTCCAGATACTAGTGATGGCAGAGTCCACGGTTTTCTGGTAATCCTTTTTCTTAGCTTTGGCATGGTCGGCCTCGCTCTCAGAAGAATCAAACGAGTCAGAAGACTCAGAGGTGGCATCCGAGGATGAGCTGCTGCGTGCTCGCTTCGATCGAGTAGCTGTAACCGGAGCAAGTGCTGGTGCGGGTGGCGGTGGCTGTTGGTTCGGTAGAACAGGAATCTCAGGCCCGTATTCCTGTGGTGCCAAGGGTAGATTGGTTTGCAATACTTATGCCTGGAGCTCAGTAAGCTGGCGCTTCATAATGTTGAGCTCTTGTTCGGGTGTAAGACGGCCCAGTGGCACCGGTAGCTATCTTATTAGCATTCGTGGCAACCCACTTATCCTTGTCAGGGTCTGGCAAGGTGAGAATCGGGGCCATTTCAAAGCATCCTCCAAGGACTGGAATCCAGCTTGAACTTTGTCTTTTCAACGTGCCATCCAATCCCTAACCGTTTCATGCTTGGTTAGGTCCGTCAAGGGCACGGCGAGCTTGGCAAAGTCTTTGAAAAACTTGCTGTAATAACCGGCCAAGCCTAAAAAGCTTCGAACCTCAGACACATTGGTTGGAATTGGACAATCCTTTACTGCTTCAATCTTAGCGGGATTTGTGGCTATCCCTTCTGCAGACACAATATGTCCCAGATAATCAACCTTGGTAGTTGCGAACCGACACTTGGAGAACTTGGCATACAGTTGGTGGCGTCTGAGTTTCTGCAAGGCCAACCGAAGACATCATTCATCAGCCTCATGAAGGTGGCCGGGGCATTAGTCAAGCCAAAGGGCATCACACTGAACTCATAATGCCCATAACGTGTCCAAAAAGCAAACTTGTGAATGTCATCCTCCTTAATTCATATCTGGTGATATCCCAAATGAAGGTCAATCTTCGTAAAATATTTAGCCCCTTGCAACTGATCCATTAGATCGTCGGCACGCGGTAAGGCATACCGATTCTTAATAGTGTGCTTATTCAGTTGGCGATAATCTATGCACATTCTCAAGGTGCCATCCTTCTTCTTTACGAAGAGTATTGGGCCGCAAAAGATGAGACACTAGGTCGAATGAAGCCCAATCTGAGGAGCTCTTGTAACTGCTTCTTAAGTTCGATTAACTCAGGAGTACTCGTTCGATATAGAGCCTTACCGGTAGGCTTGGTGCCTAGTTCCAAGGTAATTTTGTATTCCACACCTCTAAAGGGTGGCAACCGATGAATTTCTTCCGGGAAAAGGTCATGGTATTCCCGAAGAACAACTGCTATTGCTGGAGGCAAGCTATCAAGAACTTCATCTTGTTTAGACTTGGCTTCTACCGAAGCAAGTCGAATCATGCCAATAACCTGAGATTTCTTGATAGCTCTATGCAACTGGCGTAATGAGATACATTGCATAATGGGAACAACCGATTTACCTGCTATGGTCACTCGGGCTCCGTTGCCTGCGTTGAAGGTAACTTCGCGCTTTTCACAATCAATGTTGGCCTTTGCAGCAGCTAGGAACTCCATGCCCACAATGAGGTCATAGCGACCAATATCCATTATCTCGGCTCCTAGAGCAACGGGTGCTCATGGCAGTTGGATGTTCAAGTTAATGCATCGACCCCGTGTGTGGCGCACGACCCCACTAGCCAACGTAACTGGACGTGGCTTAGATTTCAAGAGAGTGAGCTGCAAAGCCTCTGCCATTCTAGGGGAGGCAAAATTGTGCGTGCTGCCGGTATCCATGAGGATAATGAAGGGCTTACAGTCTACTTGGCCAACCGTGGAAATGACAGAAGGTTGATGATTGGCTTGGCCCGTCTCAATGGCAGCATAAATATGAGACTCACCTTGTATATAGTCAGGCGCATCCTCGTCAGCAACATTGTTTGGATCATTTGGGTCCCCTGTACCTTCCCAATCCACTTCGGCAAGGGCGGCCTGCACAGTTTGTGTGATGTAGGGGCATTCCTGCATACGGTGTCCCGGGCGGAAGCACCGATAGCAAGCCTTGTCCCGACGTAACTGGTCGCGAGCCTCCTTGGGAATGGCTTGGAGAATGTCTTTGAAAGCTCCCGTGGTGTTGGTAGACTTATATGGTACTGTAAAGGAGACTTTCTTCTCTGGTTCTGATATCCAATCGAGGCGGGAGGTCCCGGCCTAGGTGAACATCCCCCTGTAAGGTGCATACCCTCTATTCTGACCAAAAGAAGAGGGTCACGGCGGCTGATACTTAGGAGCGTCCTCCTCTAGGCTAAGGACTTTAGCCTCTGCTTTTGCAACTGTTTTAGGTCCTATTGCTCGAACCATCTTCCTCAAGGTAGGGGATAACCCCTCAATGTATCCCTCAACTGCTCTGCACTCATTTATCCCTGGGACGTACAAATGTAACATCATGAACTCATCCGTGTAGGTTTGGATGGTCATGTTCTTCTGCTCCAGGCGATAAAAGATCTGAATCTGCTGGCAGCGATGAGCCCTGGGAATGTAATGAGACTTGAAGGCTTTAGCAAAAATTTTGTAGCGGCACCTTCCTCTGATCAACCCATGTGAGTGGCCATATCCCTTCCACCATATGCGGGTAGACCCTGTAAGATTTGTGGTGGCAACCTTGCCAATGTCCTTTTCGGTCATACCATAAGATTTGTCGAATTCCTGCATCTCGTCTAACCAAGACTCGGCATCCACTCCTGACCTGCTTTTCCCTGAGAACTGCACCAACTTACGGTTCTTCTAGATACTAGTGATGGCAGAGTCCACGGTTTTCTGGTAATCCTTTTTCTTAGCTTTAGCATGGTCAGCCTCGTTCTCAGACGAATCAGACGAGTCAGAAGACTCAGAGGTGGCATCTGAGGATGAGCTGGTGCGTGCTCGCTTCGATCGAGTAGCTATAACCGGAGCAAGTGTTGGTGCGGGTGGCGGTGGCTGCTGGTTCAGTGGAACAGGAATCTCAGGCCCGTATTCCTGTGGTGCCAAGGGTGGATTGGTTTGCAACATGTATGCCTGGAGGTCAGTAAGCTGGCACTTCATAATGCTGAGCTCATGTTCGGGTGTAAGACAGCCCGGTGGCACCGGTAGCTATCTTATTAGCATTCGTGGCAACCCACTTATCCTTGTCAGGGTCTGGCAAGGTGAGAATCGGGGCCATTTCAAAGCATCCTCCAAGGACTGGAATCCAGCTTGAACTTTGTCTTTTCAACGTGCCATCCAATCCCTAACCGTTTCATGCTTGGTTAGGTCCGTCAAGGGCACGACGAGCTTGGCAAAGTCTTTGAAAAACTTGTTGTAATAACCGGCCAAGCTTAAAAAGCTGCGAACCTCAGACACATTGGTTGGAATTGGACAAACCTTTACTGCTTCAATCTTAGCTGGATTTGTGGCTATCCCTTCTGCAGACACAATATGTCCCAGATAATCAACCTTGGTAGTTGCGAACCGACACTTGGAGAACTTGGCATACAGTTGGTGGCGTCTGAGTTTCTGCAAGGCCAACCGAAGACATCATTCATCAGCCTCATGAAGGTGGCCGGGGCATTAGTCAAGCCAAAGGGCATCACAGTGAACTCATAATGCCCATAACGTGTCCGAAAAATAGACTTGTGAATGTCATCCTCCTTATTTCATATCTGGTGATATCCCAAATGAAGGTCAATCTTCATAAAATATTTAGTCCCTTGCAACTGATCCATTAGATCGTCGGCACGCGGTAAAGCATACCGATTCTTAATAGTGTGCTTATTCAGTTGGCGATAATCTATGCACATTCTCAAGGTGCCATCCTTCTTCTTTACGAAGAGTATTGGGCCGCAAAAGATGAGACACTAGGTCGAATGAAGCCCAATCTGAGGAGCTCTTGTAACTGCTTCTTAAGTTCGATTAACTCAGGAGTACTCGTTCGATATAGAGCCTTTCTGGTAGGCTTGGTGCCTAGTTCCAAGGTAATTTTGTATTCCACACCTCTAAAGGGTGGCAACCGATGAATTTCTTCCGGGAAAAGGTCATGGTATTCCCGAAGAACAACTGCTATTGCTGGAGGCAAGCTATCAAGAACTTCATCTTGTTTAGACTTGGCTTCTACCGAAGCAAGTTGAATCATGTCAATAACCTGAGATTTCTTGATAGCTCTATGCAACTAACGTAATGAGATACATTGCATAATGGGAACAACGGTTTACCTGCTATGGTCACTCAGGCTCCATTGGCTGCATTGAAGGTAATTTCTCGCTTTTCACAGTTAATGTTGGCCTTTGCAGCAGCCAGGAACTCCATGCCCACAATGAGGTCATAGCGACCAATATCCATTATCTCGGCTTCTAGAGCAACGAGTGCTCATGGCAGCTGGATGTTCAAGTTAATGCATCGACCCCGTGTGTGACGCACGCCGCACGGTCCCACTAGCCAACGTAACTGGACGTGGCTTAGATTTCAAGAGAGTGAGCTGTAAAGCCTCTGCCATTCTAGGGGAGGCAAAATTGTGCGTGCTGCCGGTATCCATGAGGATAATGAAGGGCTTACAGTCCACTTGGCCAACCATGGAAATGACAGAAGATTGATGATTGGCTTGGCCTGTTTCAATGGCAGCAGAAATATGAGACTCACTTTGTATATAGTCAGGCGCATCCTCGTCAGCAACATGATTTGGATCATTTGGGTCCCCTGCACCCTCCCAATCCACTTCGGAAAGGGCGGCCTGCACAGTTTGTGTGATGTAAGGGCATTCCTGCATACGGTGTCCCGGACGGAAGCACCGATAGCAAGCCTTATCCCGACGTAACTGGTCGCGAGCCTCCTTGGGAATGGCTTGGAGAATATCTTTGAAAGCTCCCGTGGTGTTGGTAGACTTATTTGGTACTGTAAAGGAGTTTCTTCTCTGGTTCTGATATCCAATCGAGGCGGGAGGTCCCGGCCTAGGTGAACATCCCCCTGTAAGGTGCATACCCTCTATTCTGACCAAAAGAAGAGGGTCACGGCGGCTGATACTTAGGAGCGTCCTCCTCTAGGCTAAGGACTTTAGCCTCTGCTTTTGCAACTGTTTTAGGTCCTATTGCTCGAACCATCTTCCTCAAGGTAGGGGATAACCCCTCAATGTATCCCTCAACTGCTCTGCACTCATTTATCCCTGGGACGTACAAATGTAACATCATGAACTCATCCGTGTAGGTTTGGATGGTCATGTTCTTCGCTCCAGCGATAAAAGATCCGAATCTGGCTGGCAAATGATGAGCCCTGGGAATGTAATGAGACTTGAAGGCTTTAGCAAAAATTTTGTAGCGGCACCTTCCTCTGATCAACCCATGTGAGTGGCCATATCCCTTCCACCATATGCGGGTAGACCCTGTAAGATTTGTGGTGGCAACCTTGCCAATGTTCTTTTCGGTCATACCATAAGATTTGTCGAATTCCTGCATCTCGTCTAACCAAGACTCGGCATCCACTCCTGACCTGCTTTTCCCTGAGAACTGCACCAACTTACGGTTCTTCTAGATACTAGTGATGGCAGAGTCCACGATTTTCTGGTAATCCTTTTTCTTAGCTTTAGCATGGTCGTCCTCGTTCTCAGATGAATCAGACGAGTCAGAAGACTCAGAGGTGGCATTTGAGGATGAGCTGGTGCGTGCTTGCTTCGATCGAGTAGCTATAACCGGAGCAAGTGTTGGTGCGGGTGGCAGTGGCTGCTGGTTCGGTGGAACAGGAATCTCAGGCCCGTATTCCTGTGGTGCCAAGGGTGGATTGGTTTGCAACATGTATGCATGGAGGTTAGTAAGCTGGCACTTCATAATGGTGAGCTCCTGTTCGGGTGTAAGGCGGCCCGGTGGCACTGGTGTCGCCCACGGAGGGGGACGTGCACCGTCTAAGATACAAATGAAATCGAGATAAGCACATTATGCCAGATAATTACGACAAGAGCATTGCGAAGAAATCACTTGACATTAAGATATTCATATGATTACAAATGGCATAGTGCGGGAAACACCCAACAAAATTGAAAATTGCATTTGTACAAAGGAGAGTTAATACAAGGATTGATCTAGGGTGTTGTAAGGGGATAGAGGATCGAATAGCAGATGCTCTCCCTCACTGCGCGGACTAGCTTATATTTGGCCCAAGCCTGGATTATAGCATCTTGATACTCGAAGGTCGGGCTGATGACTAAGAGATTAAAGAAGTCGTGCATCACGTAGTATAACTCCCAGAGGTGATCATCGGCATCCATGAACGCTTTCTCTTTGGTGCAGTCCCAGTAGGATCAACTTCGTCGGATCTTGAGTTGCAAGTTTTGGAAAGTGTGGTCGCGGAGAATTATTACAATTTCCCACCCTTTTGTGGCATCGTATGGCACTTCCGGTCCTAGAACAACCCGATAATAGATATACAATTCATAAGTCATTCCTTATACTTCAAAGTCCTCAAGAGGAGAGATAAGAATATAGAAAGAACAAATTTTTGTATTAAAAAAGGGCATTAAGATTGTCGATACAGTAATACATATATATTGTAGTGGCCAAAGGCCATACTTTGCAATTCCACATATGTACATCTAGGAACTAGGGCCGACATCTTGATCCATCGGTGTAGGAGGTGGTGGTGGCTGCCGATGATGCAGTAAAGTAAGCTCTGGGTCAACTGTGGTGGCTGCAAGGGAAGCAACCTCTGGTGGATAAGCAGTGGCCAAAGGGGCCACCACTCGGAGCTTCATGCTCATCCACAGAGCTATGTTCTGTCCCACGGCCATAAGAGCGAAGTCCTGGCGCACCAACACATAAGTGAAACTGCGACAAGGAAGCTTCTTATGGCCGGAGAGGGTGGACAAGGCACGGAGGTTCCACCATGATGCTTCGGCCTCTGGGGCCAGGTCTCGTGGCAAAAAAAGGATCTGTCCCTGCCGGAAGGCTGATAGGAAGAAGCGTGTGAGGTGGTTCCCCAATGCTTTGACCTCTAGTGTGACCGAGGTAGCGACTTTCTTGTCGAGGTCCATGGTGACCTCTTCTTCCTTAAGCTCTTGCTTTTCCTCCTTTAGATGACCGGGGTTATGGTAAAGATCTTCCCCTTCTTCATCCGACTCGGAAGGAACATCGAGGTCCCATGGCCGTAAAAGCTTCCCGAGGAGGCTGAGAGGGAGGATCTTGAAGCATAATATCCCTTAGATGGAGGAGTGTGTCAGCCGGCTCAATAGTTTCTTGATGGAATTGGAGCAGCTACTGTAAAGTCAATAAAGTCATCCATGCAATACTCAGCGAGCTCATAAAGCACTTGTGCTTAGTTCGGCCCCTCAAGCCAGCTACTACATGGTACGTCCACATGATATCCTCCAATAGGAGGTACTCCTACCCCTGGTGATAGATGACTGGGAGGGCGTCCAACCCAGTCAGCTGTGCCCCCTGATCTCAATGTGGCGGCATCTGTTCTGCTAATTGCTTCTACCAAACAAAGCCATCCTCTCGGATGTACTCGTCATCTTCCTCATCTGAGGACTTAGGTACCTTGCCCTTCTCTGCCGGTAGAGTGTCATCCTCCACATATTGGTCCATAAGAATGGCCAGTGCGAAGGCCACTTCAAGGTATTGCTGGCCTTCATGTGTCGCCACTGGTGGATTGTGGTCCCATCTAAGCTTGCCCTTAAGAACATCATATGCATGAGTGTGTCCCTCACTATAGCTCTCTCAAGGTAGAGCTGGGGCGGATCCCCTAAAGGAATGCAAAGAGGAAGCATCTCTTAAGTGTAAAACTCAAGAAAGCCCACATAGTTAGGATGGTTCTGCATGTTGGCGATGAGATCTATCTTTTGGGGGAGAAAGGGCTGTAGGAGGTCAAAGGGAACTCAAGAGTCCCAATGATCTCCGCCTTGATACCACTGGAGCAGGGTTGGAGTCCTCATTGAAGCTACAGGTCGTGGAGGAGAAAGAAGAAACAAGAAAAGCAAAAGACAACAAATGAAACCCTAAAGGCCTTTAAGTACCCTTTTAACTTTTATGCTGATGTCAGTGTCAGTATTTAAATGATTATTCATTTTTTTATATTTTTTATATTTTTTATTTTTTAATTTTTTTAATTTTTTTTTTGTAAGACAAAATTTAAATAGACAAAATTCGATTATATTCATATATGTATAAAAATGATACAAGAAAAGATGCTTGATGGACAAGCTAGTTGTGGTCCCCCCAAATTCTTCGGGCGAGAGCCAGATCCTTTGTCGTGATCGTAACCCGTTTTGCATGGATAGCGCAAAGGTTAGCATCGCTAGAAAGGGCTATCAGGTAAGCCTCAGCAGCCTCCTGTAGCGCAAGTATGGCAAAGGTTTCGAACCGCAGGTCTGTCTTGAATTCCTAGGCTATCTCGCGGACCCAACGCTGAAAGGGGAGCTTCCATAATAGTAACTCTGTAGTCTTTTGGTACTTACGGATTTCCCTTAGGGCCACGGTGCCCAATTTGAACCGATGGGGTTTCCTTGGGGCCGCTGCCCGCTGAGTCTACGTTGGCTTCTTAGGCAAGGTGTTGCTCCCCGGCACTGGGTGAGGCCGGGCTTCATCCACATGGTCTTGCCAGCGGCCAAAGCTCGTGGCCTTCCGGATACTCCCAACGGCCTTGAGCTTTCCTTATACATACTCCCCGACTTATGGGCGGTGGATTTTCGCCGTCTCTTAATGGGAGGCTTCTAAGTCCCGTCAGGGCCTCGCTGGTTATCTTGCTCTGTATCTGGCTGCTGCTGCTGCTGATGATCTTGGTTCTGCTAGCTCCTCTGCTTGCCGTTGTTGTTCGGCCCTCTCGGCCTCTTCGCGTGCGGCATGGGCTGCGGCCATGCTCTCCTCCACTTCGGCGAAGCGTCGGGCCATGATCCTTCGAAGCAGCTCTGCAAGATAGCGGTCTGGTTGGGCTTGCATGTCCAACTGAATCACTATCAAGTAATCTGGGGTGATGTAGGACATCACCCCAAGTAAAACTTTGGGTGGCCTCATCATAAACATAAGGGGGAAGCTCAAAGGGGTTCTCCCATCACCCAAGTACACATATTCGAGCCCTCGAGTTTTTGGATCTCCCCTCTCCATCTCCCGGGTATCATCCAGACGAGCTAGCTCTCTGATTCTGGCGGCCTCTCTCCAGACGGCTTCCTCCTCAGGGACCTCCACGCACGAGGGCGGATAAAACTTAACTAGCATCATAACTTGGTCAGGTTGTTCGACCACAGTGTAAGGCTACTGAAGAAGGTTAAGTTTTATCAAAAAGCGCTCAGAGAGGTGGAAGGTGGAGTATGGTATCCTATATCCGGCGACGAAGCATTGCACTAGCTCAGTTAAAAGTAGGGTACCTTTAGTGCATGCCATATTCATTGGAATGGAAAAAGGAAGGTGAGAAAGGAGGCGCTAGGAGATGGCGGCGGCACAGGGCAATAGTAGAGGGAAGGCGCTTAGAGCTTCAACTCCAGCGGCTATGGCGGACGGACAAGGCGAGGCTTCCTACTTGTCATTCAACATGGCGACAAATGCCTTTAGGGCATTGTTGGAAAGGATAAGGCTTCCTACTTGTCATTCAACATGGCGACAAATGATTATGTCCTAGGATTGCTAAAAAGTCTAAACTAGCCATAGGATGCTTGGGGCAATGGAATGTTGGTTCTACAGAAGAAGTAGATAAGTCCACTATCAGATTGAAAAGAAGAAAAGAAACACTATCCCTAGAAGAAAAGAAACACTATGACATTGAAAACAAAACTACTTTGTAAAATTAAATTAGGATCTAAAAGCACATGGGAGCTAAGAAAAAGAATGAACAGTTAATTAAATTAGCGAATAAGTCTCACATTAAGACTCACTTAAAAATGTTAAAATACATGGGAGCTAAAATAAACTTGGCGACGGAGATTCATTGCAAAATGTTACCAGTAAGTAAATAAATATCAAAACAACATTGGATAACCAACAATTCCAATTATATAACCAATTATTTCATTTGTTAAGCAAACATTTGAGACTAGGTCCATAAGTGGAAAGCATTACATGGATAGAATTGCATACTGAGACATTAGAGAATATAACATTGAGACAATAGAGAATATGACATTTGACAATGCTCTTCAATGTCAAGCCTTGAAGAAAATCCCAAATGGCTAGATAAACCACATCTGCTAATCTCCCTAGGTTGTTAGCATTGGTGCTTTATCAAAGGCAATTAAATTTAATAAGAGCCGATCTGTCTTGTTAGCATGGGTGCTTTCCAAATCTACAAAGCAGGCAAGTGAAATGAATCTAAAGCTACGCATTGACAAAGCTACGCATTGACGGTACTTAATACAGATTGGTACCGGATGATTGTTGCTGTTTGGCTGTCAAAAATGGCTTGATTTCGGATTCCCCAAATAATATAAACAGATGCTTTAGAGAGCCTCAAAACCTAGAGCACCAAAACCTGGAGTATAAAAACAACGTTAAACTCATCTGCTTTGTCCAAACAAATCATGAAAGTAGACAACAAAGTCAACAGTTAACTCAAGGCCTTGTTCTATTCTTCCATATTCTTCCGTAACTACTTCCCTTGTGCTTCAATTCAAAGGACATTTTGAAGTTTAATGTTGAAAGGTTGCACGTGAAGGAAATCCATAACCCCTGCAAGAAATCCCGCCTCTGCAATGCATATTAGAGTTCTTAAAGCACTAGTACTAAGCATGAACATGAGCTTAAAGTAACATAAACAATTGAAAACGATCTTGAATTGAAGAGATTATTTGAACTAGCAAGAAAGAGAGGGAAAACATTATATATTATATTATATGGACTCACAAAAAGGATTTGCTTGTATGCATTCAAGATTCTATAAATGATCTTACCCAACGTGAGCCCGTGTGTACTGGACCATGTCCAGATAGAATGGTGAATTTCTTTATGTATACTGGCACCAAAATTCCCATTAAAGAAGATTTCTTAGCAGGTTTAGATTTGCAAACTAAAGGTAAGAGATCCCACTTGACGCTGAAGTAAACTAGGAAATGTCACTGTCTGTCTTGAAAGAAGAGTAAGTTGCTCAGACGGCAGCTACAATGGGTGCAGGTATTCCTCCAAATTTCTCAAACAAACTGAAGATCATGAGCATGGCAGCTACTTGAATAATTCTATGGCTTCCAACACTTGTTATTCCAATAAGCCAGCATTTTCCCTGCAATTTGCTCTAAAGTATCATATAGTGAAAGAAAATCAATCTCTTATAGCACAAGAATTTTTACACAGAGATGGTGCAACAGGTTGCCGTGCCAAAGAGACCATTCAGGACAATACCAACACCCTAAGAAACAAGGAGAACAAAAATGTTCGTCACGGTTGCAAATAAGATGGAGGGATGGCACCTGCAAGCCTGGGGACTCCATACAAAGCCCCTAAGAAACAAGGAGAACAAAAATATTCATCACGGTTGCAAATAAGATGGAGGGATGGCACCTGCAAGCCTGGAGACTCCATACAAAACCCCTGTAGAATGCATTGACAAATTTGTTTAAGTAAAAAATGACAAATATATTAGAAAAATACATGTAGTTCTGGACTCCCAAATCGAACCCCAGAATGGTGATAGATGAAAATATTTAAAGCTTGAAGTAAAACAGACTAGGACAAAGGAGGAAATGGATAGATATCATATTGAAACATAAGATAGGAACTTCAGTTAAATATGATATGCTACTGGTTGGTTAACTGAACTCCATTCAACTAAACGATTTGCTTTGAAAGCAATGGTTAAGGTTCAAGCCTCGAAGTCTTTTTCAGTACAAGAAAACACAATAAGTACCCAATGGAGGAGCAAAGCTCCAGGCGAGTCAAAGGGCAGTTCTCGCCATAACTTTCCCAGGTTTCCAATAACATCTCTGCAGGGTAATCTGGATCTGCACAAAGTAGAAGCTGTGAAGGTTGAGATATATATCCTCACTCCCAAATTGAAGATGGTAAACCAAGTGGTGCAAAAGACTAAGCAAGCAAAGTATGCATGACAATGGAAAAACCACGTTTAATTATACAGGGCAGCCTATTTGAAATAAAGCTTGTATACAGTTATATGAGTATTATGCAAGCAATTAACGACATTTTTTAGTATTTGATAATTAATATGTAAAGTCTAGTTTTAGCACTTGATGCAAAAGAATCTGTGTAGAAGATGTACATGTGCATGGGCATAATCCTGATGGAAAACGCCAACTTGAAGTATGTTCCATCATGCCTGCAAAAAATAAAGTAACTGTCAAGACATACTAGTTAAGGTAGGGAAAGAACATACTGACCCCATGTTGATGCACCATTGTGCAATGACATTCGCATTCTATTCGCCATAAGGCTCCACCATGAAGGCCATGATTTTCCAAAAAACAACATACAGTAATACCATTTGTATCTGCCTGTCAGCAACTTTGCTTGGGCCACAAATTACATTTCTCAAATTTAAGGATTAGCCCCACAGTAAATCCCAAACAATAAAAATGATACATCATTGGACATGGTGCCAAATGTTATCTGTATGTATTTATTGCTCTAGAAGTCCACATTGAAAGGATTAAAGAATCCACTTTTCATAATCTGCAGGATCACCTGTTTTAGCTTTCATGTTCTTGCAGAAGAGAGTCATTTGAAAAACAACTACATTCAACTAATATATCATAAAAATTGGACTAAGTTCTATGCGTTCTAGCATTTGAGCAGTTACAAGGACCATATCCAACTTTTCATAAAGTACACATGCACTGGCACAAACAAAAGTTGACGATGACATTGCAGCCAGATTTGCTAGCAGCTTCATGACGTGCTGCATGCAAACTCCTACCTTATATATATAACTGAAAAGTTTATACATTACCAAATGTGTTCAGTTCCTTCACTGAGATCTTCCAGATCCCCTGCTAGATCATTATTAGAGGCATTGTCGCCCTCAATGATACTGACAGTTGAATCATTGTCAGGCAGATCTATAAAATAATCCAGTGAATTGTGCACGAAAACAAAGTAACTTTTTAAAGTTTTTAACTTACTGCAACAAAATGGCAAGCTGGCATGTTTGTAATACTCAAATAATCCTTTTGTACATTAGGGTTGTTATACTCTGATAATGAATAAGCACATAATTAAAACATGTAGTAAAACTTTCTGCACATCACAAGCACAGTCACAATCAAATGCAAAGAAGAAAAGTGTTTGTGTACAGACAACTAAGAAACCGAAATGCAAACTGCTTCAAGAGCTCAATAGTGGCACAACATGCAATCTGACCTTGTATACTTCAATCGAATTGTCATTGCAGCAATACCATTTGATTTTCCCATTCCAATTGGACTGTTAGAAATGGCAACAATGTCAAACTCTTCAATACGGCCATATAGGATCTCTTCTTTGAAGATGCCTGCTGTTTTGCCAGACTGTTCTGAAAACAGTAGTAGTGAGAGTGGCAATTACTGGACGTTGCAGATGATGCCAATTACTACATGTCCTTTCAAGCTGAGGATCTGGACTTGATGCCATGCACGCATACGAAAGTTATGCCATACCCTTCGTCACAGTAGCCATACCCATATCTCCAACAACTGCGGCAGGTAAACGATTCAACTGATATCACATACATATTTTTTGCTACCATCATGCTCCCCTAAGATTGTTGTTCCTGATAATTCCCATGCTGCATGAAATACATCTAAATTCTAATTGACTACTTATGAGGAAGGAAAAAAGACATCTAGATCAAGTTACATCATTCCCATTCTCGCTAGAGCGAAACCATCTAAAAGTATTACATCATTAGAAGAGAATAAAAGAACACCCTAGGGAGGGTATGGAGTCTCCGAAAATGCAGAAGATTCAGAATTTTGCTGTAGATCCCTAATAGGTAACACTCCAATAAGGCCTCTGTCCTCTTTTTGCCACAATTCTTGCTCTACAAGCCGAACACTAACAATGAAGAACGAAACTTTAGTTTTTTGCCTAGTTTTCACAAATTATAGTAATGCAGGTTCATGAGATGGACGAAGATGTCAATTCCAATGCCAGATAAACAGGTCCATGTTTACTGAATTTCATGAAATTTCATGTGGAATTAAGAGATTCTGTCATTGGGGATGTACAATAAATACGAACAACAGCTCCAGGGAGCGAGCAAGAGTCTATTGCGAAAGGGCATAATATTGGCAAGGCGAGATGGCAGCTCCCCAACGTTGCCCATCTTTAGAACAGATGATCAACCAGATGATCAACAGATGATCTTTTGATCTTTCCCTAATTTCTTCAATTTGGTCATAAAAATCCTCAGATGTTGGGTCTGGAAGATAATCTTGAGGTTGCCAGCATTTCTCCACAGGTCTCAGAAAAGGCAAGCTTGTGGATTGCGCCCAACCTTCCAAAGACTTAAATATCTCAATCTTTTCTGGGGACAAGGAATGGGATTTCAATTTCAGATTTCTGCAAAGACAAAGCTTGTTTATACAACCCAACCCATCCCTGTTTTGCCGTCTTGCAACATGGAGTAAAAGCCCATGCCTGTTTGGTCTCTGCAGCATGGAGTCCGAAAGCAAAATAATACAAGCAGAGAAAAGACAATCGGCAAAAAAAAAGGCAATTCCCAGGTAATACAAGAAATGATAACTAGAAGGCCGAGTTGATAGGACGCGCCCAAAATACAAAGTCTTCAGCTTTCGTTCGACGAGGATCGTGACTAATGGCATATCCGTGGGCCTATTTTCCTACCATTTTCTAATTTTCGCAGCCATGGAGATGGAAGATTTGAGATCGAACGGAGAAGGCACAGTCCACATCATTTTTTGCTGATCTGGAAATTACACGTGGATAGGCTAGAATTTGAGGAAAGGCTGTAGGCCCCGTAGGGCTGGTGTGCTAAAAAAAATTATAACCGTCACTTTTTAATTAAAGATTCAAATTTTTTTTGAAACTTTTTTTCTTTTAATGAAAATTTTTATACGGCGGCGGCGGTATATGAGTTAGCACCGCTGTGATTATACGCACTCCAATTGAAATTCTGAGACGCTCCAATTAGAGCGGCGCCCGAGTAGAGTTTTGACCCCTTTTCGTGCCAGTTCGGTGCCAGATAACGACGTCCCTAAGGTAATTGGACCATGCCCGACCCGTTGGAGCAAAAATTTCTTCCATCCGAGCTACTTGGAGAAGTTATGGCGTTTGCAAAACACGAATCTCTGGCTCCACCATCTAAAACTAATCCCTTTGCTATAGAGCACTCCCCTACTCGACTAAGTTATTCCTCCCACAATTTGGTCAATCCACATGCTAACTACGAAGTTAGAATACGTTAACCTAAGACTAAGTACCGTCAACTAACGAGTTAGACTATGGCTAGTGCAATGATTTGGTCTACCAAAATCATGCTCTGATACCACTGTGACGCTCCCAGAATCTATAACATGCTCCCATTATATAAATACGGGCCTCCCATGGCGACTACATCACCATGATAAGGACCTTCATCATACTCGGACCACTTGGGATGGCCAAGTGTCCGGGCGAGGAACATGGAGGTATCATTCGTCCCACGTCCTCTATGGGAAATCCTATACAGGAGAAGCATACGTACACGTTAGCATACAACAATCATGCTAAAATAATATACCATCACGAAGGGTGGCTCATCCATCATCATCAACGAAAGCAAAGTACACCCATCAATAACATGAGCAATATATCATAACAAGGCGCTACCCGAGGCTCAGACTCCAAGGGGTCAACTGATGGCCAGGCCTGAAGATAACAAGAGACAGAGGTATAACATGGCGTTGGCTGGCATAAGACAATGGCTAGGGTAGTCCACCCCATCCGCCCCTCCTGTGCACACTTTGCAGTATGACGTGCTTGTAGCCCTCCGGAGACGCAATCCCAAGGAATCACCCTATGGGACTACTCCGGGTTACATCTCCCCAGTCCGATGAGGCGGGTCAGAGAAACTTCTCCTCCCGGTTCACAACGGTTCCCTGGATGTGCTAGAGGATACCTGCCACCTTGAAGCACCCATATCCGTACCCGACTTACCCCCCTAAATCTACACAAAGTCGAGGACGTCCATAACAATCATATCCAACGACCCAGGAGGTGTCAGACCTATACCCGGCCCAACACAGTGACCGACTACAGGCCTAGCACACTATAGGAGCCCCAACAGTCACGCTCAGCAAGGCTCCATCCCCGATTCCCCAGTTGTGTCCGTTATTTGGTGTTGAACCACATCATAACATCCTCAGCCAGGTTGGCTCTTGTGCACAGGCCACAATTACTAGGTTTTAAGGGTTCTAACTAGGAACATCTCTACTTGTAGATGGCCTTTAGGTCTCTACCCTTCCCTTAATTCCAATACACGAAGGGAGCAGAAAGAAAGAATATAAACACCATCTAAGTATCCATCATCATCCAAAACAACATACGAAAGAGAATTTAACCATCCCATCTATTCAAAGAAGTGTACAACATACGAAAGAGAATTTAACCATCCCATCTATTCAAAGAAGTGTTAGCAGGGATAGAAGCTATCTAGAGACTAACCAGTCTCTTGGCTGGAGCCATTATCACGGTAGATCTCCATACTTTGGGTTTGTTGGCAGAACTGGTAGCTACAGCTCCTCCTCTCCTCTTCCCAATTCGAATTTGGGGCAAAAATGCGGGTAGGATCCCTATTTCTCCACCCAAATTAGCAAGTCCCACTTGGCCAATTGAGTTAGGCCAGGTGGCACTCCCCTATTGGTGACATTTAATTAATTATACCTTAATAATTAGGTTAATTATCCCCTAATTTAGCTAATAAAATCCATTTTAAGTGAATCTAAGTTATCCCCTATTGACCCTTAAGGGTTTAATTAAATACTGGTGACGTGTCATGGTATGCATACGTATATCGTATAAATACCTGGAACGTCACATTCTTCATGTTGAGGTAGCAAATTCAGTGATGAAGATCATGATCACAATCCAATACGTCGAAGAAGTCACGAGCCTGGCTGTCATATTGATGTAGATCCACACCTATGTACAACTGTTATGCCAACACTGCTCCACCTCATAGCCGTACTCAAAAGCCCACATAAGCTTCATATGACTCTCTTGGCCAAACTATTCAATCCCATTTCATGCCTTACCTTCAAAAGTTCCATCCCATCTCAATAGTTACGATTCAATCATGAGCTATGGTTTTAATACATTTCATTATAAACCTACTTTTCATAATTAATGGAAAATCTCAAAACCCAGCACCTTCACTTAAGAATCAATGTAACAGGATGACCGTAACTGCATGTAATCCTTGGCACATTATCTTGAATCATAGCTCCACCTTTAGGAGCCAAAACAACACAGATGTCACAATTCTTGAGCTTCATGCTCAACGTATCGATTAGCTACCCAGATGCTCATATTCTCATTTACTTCTATCAAGGAGGATCTACTTAAGAGCCATCTCAGAGGTCAATCTGTCAGGTTCTCTACCATTTTAGGGTTATCAATCCTTATATTTCATACTAATTTAATTAGATTACAATCATTTAAAGTAATGCATTTCCTTACTGTTACAATTCTTGTGACTATTCTGGGCAATCTATAGCATTTTTCACCAATTCCATCCACATGCAAGGCAATTGAGCCCCATTCCAAAGGTTTATTCTTTAATTAACTCCTTAGGTTAGCAACAAAATACTAAACCAAGAAAATATAAAGACAATTCAACCAAACAAATATAAACAACAAAAAAAGAAACGTGATCAGTTAGTTCCAAAACTTGTAGACATCCAGCAAAGAAGGTTAAAGACATGCCAATTCTGCAGATTCAAGCTATCTTGGCATTTTTCAAGTAATTTCAGACCTTATTGACTTAGAATTAGCCTTCCAGATACGTTTCCAAATGATTGGTTATCTTCCATAGCCTTATGAGTCTCCAACAATTTCATAATTTATCATATGCACATGCAAAAATCATGTACAGACTAATCATAGCAGTTCATAGCATCTCAATTGATCAAAAACAAAACTCCACCTGAGAATTTCTTCATGTTTACACCTCTGGATCCCTTACAATTGCTTGCGCCTCAAAAGATTACCTTCTAGCTCCAAGAATCAAACTGCAGAAGAACATACATACTGCAGTCAATTCTGACTTAGCATTACAATTTCTATCATAACTTTCATATACGGACATGTTTCAGCCTCATCAAAATCATTCCTGGAAACTTACTTGAAGATATTTCTAGTAAAAGAAAGATCACCTGAAAAGGATCTCGGGTCACCGAGATATGATGCTTCAAATTTCGGCCTCCAAAACTGCCCAGAATGCCTTCATGCTCTGCAACAATCCTTTCTCCAAAGAGACAAAACCCTGGTCTCATGCTGTATACATGCCATGAATATGTATATACGTACATAAATACATATATTGACCCATCAGGTGGTCAGAACCGTTATACTTTCCTTCGAATTCGTATAAGCTTCTTCGATGTCCCTGCAGAATTTTGAGATGTCCTTCCTCTTGATAGATTCGATCACGGCTCCATGTAAAGTACTGCCTTGATCGAAAGAGCAAGACATCTCCTGTTAAGAAAAAAGCACTCCTTCTTCAAGCTATAAAATGCTGTTGCCGTAGTTTGAGCTTGATGAAGGAGCTTGAAGTACTGCAACTGCGGCCGGAAGAGACGCCTAATGCCAAATGCCAAAAAGCTCCCAAATGCCAAATGCCAGAAGCTCTCAGTGGTATTGTAGACGCGAGCCTGACCATGAGCTCTCCAGGATTTCAAAACTCGTATACTTGATGGAAAAAAAAAACAAAGGCATACCCCTGGGGTAGACCATTGCATCCTACCCCATAACATACCTAGAAATTTTTGGACCCTTATGTCATCCGTACGTATATGTATGGAAATACTTTGAATTAAACCCCCTACCGTACACATATATATTTTATACGGTCCCATTGTGTGCACCCCCAGGGGCTTGGTTCCACATGCATGGGATTAAATTACATTATAACATATATTTGAGAATTCTGCAGACTGATAGTGTCAACTATTCACAGGCAACGACTTTTGAAACAACTTCCTTCATTGTTAGGAGGACATGACATAAGGCCCGGTTTGCTGCATGGGGATCTGTGGAGTGGGAACATTGAATGTGATAAGGAGGGGGAACCAGTCATACTAGATACATTATGTTACTGTAATTGAATTTAACAAAGCCTATTGACCTGGGACTCATCATTTATTTACTATTCTCATTGAATGCTCTTTAATGTGGTGCTCATACAGAGAGAAGTACCTTCTGATTGAAGAGGTTGTGAGGTGGGGTTGCTGCCGAACTAAAGGGATTGCCGGATTTATCTGTGATATCTGAATAGAAGCTTTAGAGATCTAGGAGTATTGATGTCGGTCGAAATCATGTAGATCAGGGAAAATCCAGAATCCACCTAGATAGTAAGCCACATTGGTTCTAGAAGAGCTAGAGATGGAATATCAAATTAAGTTTGTTCTCTACCCAATTGGTGGAAGAGTATAGAAGGTAGGGAACTGGTCTTGTCTTCTGACTTCAAATCCCAGACCGGGCTCAAAAAAGAACAAAAAGGTATAGCCGAAAAAGCAAATTCTTATCTGTATGTGCCTGGGCTGACTGCAGAATAGAGAGCTATTAGAACACAGACCGAGATGAAGCAGTACATAAAGCCCTTTCTGTGCCATAACTTTTTACTATAAGGAAAACTTAGATATCAAAGAGCACAAAGAACGAACACAAATTTGTAGAAAGACACACAAATCGAAGATTAGCTAACCTTAAAGCTGAATGTATTACCAAGAGAAACAAAACCGAAGTAAACGAAGCATCACCTAGAGTCGACCTTGTGGAAACAGAGAATCTAAGGAAGAGCAAGAAAGAAGAACAGGAACATAGATTTGAAGAAGAAGACTGCCAGATTGCATGTGATCGAGGCAAGGCATGCAATCAGACAGCCTGGCCAGTTACCCAGTTGCAACATCCGCGATCCAGAACGCACGAGACCGCCAGTTTACAAGGAACAATGGGTTTGGAGCAAATCACCAGCATATCCTAGGTATATTCCAGCATATACCTAAGATATGCCACAAACCCACATAAGCGAGGGTTTGCCCCTCCAGGGCCAACCCAAAATAGAAGATTCGTCCATATTTTGGCCAGGTGTTAAAACCATGGTGATGGTGCTTAAAAAAAGAAGAGGTGGGGACTTAGGGTGCTTTCCCATGGACGGCCGGACCTGGATGAGGTCAGGCCCAGGTCCAAAAGTATTCCTCGCGATTATTTTCTAAACGAGGCTCTTAACCTCAGCCACTCCGGTTTTCAGCTCATGGGAACATCGGACAAACAGACCTGACCTTCAGGAAGCCTGGAGGTTTTCTGCCCATGGGAAAGCACCCTTAAAAAATAAAATTTTCCATCGCCAATACGTGCTGGTTGGCAATATTTAATGTGCGGCGGCTGTGCTTCCACGTTTACATACATCTGTGAAAACATTATCTGTCTTTTGTTGATACGTGTTGGCAGGAAAGAATCCATTTTCTTTGTATAAGGGAAAGGCCCCTTGGGCCACTTTCTGGCCTGGAAAGGTGGCGGCCACCTTTGACAAAGCCGAAAACGGCCCAAGGGGCCTTTGCCCCTAATCTGAAAAGTTTGCTTGAAATGGCTTTTCTCGCCACACAGGCGCCATCGCGTCACACTATAAAATGCTTTAGTTTCATTTCTTGTTTCCTTTTTCCTGCGTCTCCGGCCGCCTCCGGCGATGGCGCTTGGAGTTCTTGTTTTCTTGTGGTCTGCTTGAAGGCGCTGTGTGGCGCTGCTTCGCGGGGACGCTTCAAGATACTTGTGGAGCAATTTTGACGACTTGAGGACAGCTTTTCGTGAAGTTCTGTCTTAGTTCTGAGTGTTTTTGTTAGATAAGGATCTTTAGCTTGTAGAAATGCTGAAATGTCCACCCGATTTGAAGGTTTTCTCTGGATTTGGAGCTATTGGACGAAGATTTTAGTGTTTTAGGTAAATAGCTGTTGTTTTTCTGTTTTTTTCTTCTTTTACGTTCAGATCCAGTTTATCTAACATGTGTCTGGTGTCTTTTTCAGGATCTTGAACCTTCTTTTCTGGAAAAGGTTGTAATGGCTCACAATATAATGGTTGTTTCTTCCTGTTTGTGCAATGGCCTTATCTGTTTTCAAGTTTTTTTCCTCTGCCAGTCTGCTATGGCTGGAAAACCGTGTAAAGGTGAAGAAGATGTTGTTTCCCAGAAATCTCCATTTTCTTTAAACATCAGCCAGGAAATGGGAGTTGTGGATCTGCTTGTGGATGATCCTGATGAAGATCATGAAGATAATTTTGAGGCTTTACTTGCGAAAGAGTTTGGGGAAGATGAGTTGAAGGATTACATCAACGATATTGAGAAGATGCCTGCTTTGTTTGCATCTGAGAATGAGAAGGAAAATCTGCCTGAGAATGTTCAGAATGTGGCCCAGACGAGTTCTGGAAAATCAGTACCATTCTTAGAGCTTGATGAGCAGCTTGTGAAAGAAGTTAATGCTGCTGGTAGAAAGTTTGAGAAGATTCAATGGGCGAGGACCAGATTTGATGCATGGAGGATTAAACATGGTTTACCAGTTGATAAAAAGATTGAAGAGTTGGATCTACGCGAGTTTTCTAGGATGCTTGAAAGGTTTATATTGCAAGTTTGCAAGATAAAAGGTGGATTATACCCAACTGAGACGTAAGTTTCATTGTGTTTTTTCTTTCTTTATTATTTTATTGTTTTTCCACTAATGTGCTTTTTGTTGTTTCAGATTGCAAGACATGTTTAGAAAATTTGGGGCAATCATTAGGCGGGCTCAGGAAGTAAGAATAGGAATTACAGGTATTGAAGAAGTAGCTTTTGATATTAGATATAGTCCCATTTTTTCAAATGCCAGAAAGGCTTGCATCGCTGCAATGAGGAGGTCCAGAATGGCTCCTGGCGTTTGTGGAAAAAGAAAGAAAGTTGAGGAGATCAGTTTTGCGACAGAACAGGCTCTTTTAAATGACATTGATCATTCTGTCCATAGTAGCAGAGGTCTGCAGCGTCGTTTTATGTTTTATTGTGTGTCTCGGTTTGCAATTAGAGGGAGGGAAGAGCTATATAAGCTACTAGTGGATGATTTCAAGATTCTAAACATAGATGGTGCCGAGTGTTTGGAATACAGTGAGAGATTAAGCAAGAATTATGAAGTGTCAATGAAGAAATATCAGGAAGAAAGCTTTAGGGTGCCAGTAAAATGCTTTGAGTTGGATGTTGTCTTCACTTTTAAATGTCTGTTGAGACATCTTCCAGTGTATCTTGAGCATGAGAAAGCAGAACGATTTGTCTTCATGCAATGTATTGTTTCTCCAAAAGGCGATGTAAGTTTACTTTGTATTTCTGTTTTCTTTTCTTTTGTTTTTTTTTTCTTATATGTTTCTTTACAGGCATGGTACAACAAGAAACATAGGGTTTCTGCCAAGGTTTTGGGGGGATGGATGAAGTACATGTTGCGAAGCATTGGAATTGAAGGCAATTTTTCTGGAAAATCTGGTAGAAGTTCTGTTGTGAGCAGATTAGCTAGGGCCAACGTTCCTGTCGATGTCGGAATGACGATTACTGGGCATAGAAATGTTGAATCATACAGAAGGTAAGCATTTCTTATTTAGTTTCGTATGTTCTAGTCTTATTTCAGATAATTCTTGATTAACTCTTTTTCTGGATTGCAGATATGATAAGACAACAGATCTGAAGACCAAAGCTGCGATGTCAATCGTGGGACAACCTTTCAATGCTGATGGTTCACGTAGGATGTTCGAAGACGTTTACAAAGATGAATTGGGTCAGTATGATGAGAAACAAAATTCTGGTTCATTCAACATTCTTCAAAATCCTCTTGATTCTGGTAAGTTCGCATTTTTTATTATTTTGTTTATTATGTAGGATAGAACTTAATGACTGTTTTGTTTTTATGTTTTTCTAGGACATGTCAACTCAGAAATTGAACCTGTGAAGCTGATTGAGGGTAGCACTTCTCTAAGTCAGAGCATTAGTACTGATGTGAAGAATGATACAGCCATAGTACGAGCACCTAGTGAGTTGGACGATGAATTTTTTGATAATATTTCTTTGGAGGAGCTTGCTGGACAGAATGTCAAGTTGAGGAGAGCGTTCAATTTAAGTGTTGATATTGGTTCTACCAATATCTCAGGTGGAAACTTCAGCAACTGTATTATACTTCCTGGAGGTGGCAGTTTCGATTTGGGGGAGCTTGTGAAGAAGATCATTCGAAGTGATGATAATTCGAAGTGAATGGAGCAGAAACTTTCAGTGATATTTTCATAAACTTTCAGTCATCATAAACTTTCAGTTCAGATATTTCAGGATTGATTTTGGTGTTGATTTTGATTGATAATTTTGTGCAGTTGTAAACTTGTGATAAATCAAAACTTCTGATAAATTTTGTGCAGTTGTATTCATTTTCCTGTAATTTCTTTCTGCTGTAATTTTAGTTTAACTCAGATGATTTATATATGATTTCTGGACTGCATTCTGGAATGCATTCTGGACTGCATTCTGGAAAATTGATTAAAAAAAAACTTTCGTGCATTCATCTTTAGTCGATTTTCAGGGTTTGAAAGGGTGACACGTGTCATCACCTGATTGCATATGGGAGCAGAAAGTCAGCTAAGCAAACTTTCCGTTACGTGGCAAATCTGTGGGGCAGAAAAGGTTGTCTTTTCCGGGTAATACGTTAACACATCGACTCCACTTTGCTAAATGGAATGAGCGTAGGCCTATTCCGGATTTGCAGGTTTTCATAGTGTGGATCTTGAACAGTGGACAGAGATTAGGGTTTAAAGCTAATATTTTCCACTGCAATGAACCCACATATAGCGCCTGATTTGTTGTGACGATCCTCGTGGAAGAAAAAGTGGAGGAGCTTCAATGCGACACAGAACTCCTCTTGTCAAATTTGGGCTGCCGGATCACCCTCCAGATGTAGCGCCCATCAGAAAGGACAAGGAAGCAGAGAAAGCCACCACAAGAAAAAAGGGTTTAGGGGTTCGTACATGGCTTGCTATTGATGAAAAAGGTGAGGCGAAGATAATAGAGGCTGGAAAACATGCAATTATGCATAGGACCTTTCTTCCGGCACGAGATCTTCGGATATTGGATCCTTTATTATCGTATCCGTCTACAATTTTGGGTCGAGAGCATGCCATTGTGGTCAATTTAGAGCATATTAAAGCAATTATTACTGCCAATGAAGTGTTGCTGCTCAACTCCAAGGATCCCCTTGTTACTCCTTTTGTTCATGATTTGCAGAAGCGACTGCCTGTACATTATAATGCGCTTGGACAGCAGGTGTGTACATGGTTTTACTCAACCAATCAGCGTGTAGTTATATATGTTCTGCAGTATTTTTTTTTAATAGAAGACAATACTAGAGTTATTCAGTCATGTTATTGTTTTTCATTAGGTTCCTGCAGATGGAGGAGGGGCAACCAGTGATAATGAGATAGGAAGTGCAGGAGGTTTAAAGTTTTCTCCTGGAGGGCTTACAACTCAAGATAGATCAGGGAATGGAAATCAGGCGTTTGTTGGAGACTCGTCGGTGATGGATCATCCGTTAACAAAATTTCAGGAGCCTACACATGTAAAACCTGGTGCTCCTACTGTTCTGCCATTTGAGTTTCGGGCTTTAGAGTCATGCTTGGAGGCAGCATGCAGCTGCCTTGATGCAGAGGTTTGCTCCTCTATATATTGTCATCGATTCTATTTATCCAGTGTCTTCACATGTTCTTTTTATTCATGGCATAGACAAATGCATTGGAAGAACAAGCATATCCTGCTTTGGATGAACTTACATCAAAAATTAGCACTCTCAACCTTGAACGTGTAAGGCAGATAAAGAGTCGGCTGGTGACCATCTCAGGCCGTGTTCAAAAGGTATCCATTTGCAGATATAATTATATCCCTGACATTATCATTTTGTATCGTATCCTTACCCTCATTTATTAAGTTTCAGATTCTCTGCAGCTTTCCCTTGAGCCTTGAGGGATTAAACATCCATTGCCTTGTGACTTTTCTTTAGCACAATTAGTTTTATAATCTACTTATAAGGAGACTGCCTTAGCTGATAAAAAGACATTGTACAGCAATGCAAACCCCCCTTTTCTTTTTTTCCCTAAATTACCTTCATTTACAGAGGACAAGACATTGAAGCTTTTTATTTCTATTCATGATTTTCAAGAAGGTTATTGATTGTGACTCACAATTGCTTTTGTTAGCTTTCTCAAGAACTCGAATTTTTTTTAATTTCAAGGTCAGAGATGAAATTGAGCAATTGTTAGACGATGATGGAGACATGGCCGAGATGTACTTAACAGACAAGCTTATGCGACAAGAACTTGATAGCCCTTCATCGCCTGCAATTTTAGCACACGTGGATGAAGCTATAAACCCGGAGATTGCTTCTGTCAGTTCTGATTCTGATGAAGATCGGTGAGCATGCATTTACATTCTTGTTTTACAAGTGGAGGACTAACTTACTGGTATTTCCAGGCCATTGTTAGGTGCTGAAGAAAGAGAGAACCAGAATGTAGCTGCAGACAATTTAGCAGAAACCAGATATCTAGAAAATATTCCCAGCCTAATCAGGACTGATATCAATAATATGAGCAACAGAACCAGCACTACCAGCAGCAGCAGCAGCAGTAACCGTTCAAAGCATTTAAACGTTGAAGAGCTAGAAATGCTTCTAGAGGCCTATTTTGTCCAGATTGAGGGCACATTAAACAAACTCTCAACGGTGAGTTGCCTTGGCCTGCCAAGTAGAGAAATGAAATGTATATATTTATTGGTTTCAGTGATTGTTCTGAATGCTAGCAGACTTCCATTTTGGTGCAATTAGTTCCCTTTTTCTTTTGAGTTCAATGCAAGCCAGGAAAGAATTAGTTTTTCTAGAAAGATCGCAGTTGTTTTTGTGCATATCTCTTGTCAATCTAAACACAACGACGCATAATCTGGACACTGGAGTCAGAAGAATGTACTGTGTTCTTATAGGCGGCATTTTTGTGCCTGATGGGGTTTCAAAACTATCGGGGTTGCTGTGCCAGATGCAGGCAGAAATATATATAACTTAATTTTAATTTCTGATCTGTCTATGTTTTTGCAAATTGAATATAGGATCTCAAAGAAGTTCTTTCTTTTAAGCTCCCTGCATTAATCCCAAAGCTATCACATTCTTGCTTTCAGAAACTATAGACCTGAATAATCACTGAGACATGCATTGCAAATTCTGTTGTAGTTGTCATTTTGGTCCATCTTCACTAGGATAGAGATTAAATATTCTAATGTTTTTATTGGTCGAAAGTTTAATCCTTTCTGTTCTTCTTTCAGCTCAAAGAGTATGTTGATGACACAGAGGATTATATAAATATTATGCTAGATGACAAACAAAATCATCTCTTACAAATGGCAGTGATGTTGACCACTGCAACTTTAGTTGTGAGCGCCTTCATTGTTGTAACAGGATTATTTGGGATGAATATTCATATATCTCTTTTCGATACCGGCACGATGGTTGACTTTTTGTGGGTGGTTGGGGGAACTGCAATTGGTGCCTTCTTCATATACTTCGGTGTAATAGGTTGGTGTAAATGGAAGAGACTTCTTGAATAGAAGTGTAATGATGTAAATAGTTAATCCGTTATAATGATTTTTGTCCACGGCCTACATATGGCCAGCATAGTGGACTAACAAATTATAATTACCTTTTTTGTACATGGCTTTTGAACGGAGGGGAAATGCAGTAATTGAAATCCTCTTGCATGGGGAAAAGGAAATAAAAATATTAAAGGCATTACTGAGATCCTCATTTGAAAGTTCTGGAAGAAATGCAAGTTAAGATTTTGCTATTTTATTCCTACCTTCGTTTTCATTAGGTCTCTACTTGGCATAGAAAATTCGCAAGTTTGGGCATTTTCCTAGCTTCAACAAGTTGCCTAATTTGGCTCATTTTCTTAGTGCAGCGTGCAAAATACTAATAAGATTCTTTGCTAATGATTACATCAATGGTATATTTCACAAGACCACAAATTATTTAGTTGACAATTTATTTCTGTAAGACCATATCAAGATGGCAAAAGTTGTGGTCCTTGAGTAAGATTCTTTGCTTCCTTAATTTTGTTAATTGTTATATATATCTATCTAATATATCTATACAATTATAAAAGAAATTGTTAAGTTTAGGGCTTGCAAAAGATAACGCAGTACACAATTTTACTTGGATTTCTCCAAGATTTCCTTGGTCCCTTGAGATATCATTAAGGCTATCTTGAATTCCCTAAGATTCTATAAGATTCTATAAGATTATATGAAGATTTCCATAGATTCCCTAAGATTCGATAAGGATTCTTAAGGGTTCCCCAAGATTCTTATAAGATTCTGCTAAATTTCTAAAGATTATCCCAATATTCCTCTAGATTATACAAGATTCTATGTAGGTTCTCCTATATTTGAAACCACTGTCTATGGCCACTATGGAGGAGAGGTCGCCTCCTACTCCAAGGGTGACAAAGGGTGTAGGCGTTAGACATGCATTCATTTTAGGCATGATAGGACACGTTTCCCACGGCCATGGGCAACTATCCTCCCCTTTGTCGGGCAAATGTTGCATTCATCTTAACATATATAATTGCTATACTTTCGACGTCCAGGCATTCATCTCGGCCGTCGATTGGTCCAGGGATTCATCTCGATCGTCAATCATTTCATCTCATCGCTAGGTCTTGGGGCACTATCACTGCGACCATCAGATCCAAATAGGTGGCCATAGCGCTTCCTTGCTTGTGTCAGCACGTAGCTTGCTTGCTTGCTGCCGCTTTACTGTGCCATGCGTTCCAAATTGTGCTCCATACTTCGGCGATGGCATTGTCTTCGGCAAACGCTCTAAACCGATATGCCCATAAATTATTTGGCGCAGTTTTGAAAAGACCTCAGATTTGAAGCCATCGGTGGTTTTGAACTCGGCGAAATTTGCTGCTTCAAGGCAAGAACGTAACACGCCAAAAACAAAGGAGCAAATGTGCTTTGTGACGCCCCCTACTGCATCACGATGCCCGCGACCGGTATACAAACGAGGAGTTCATCCCCGCACCCGACTCCACACCGTCTGAGGCCCCTCCACATATCATCGTGACCCGCCTAGAGTCCACATAAAGTGGGAAGAGTGAAGGGGTCATTTTACCCCGCCTCCCTCGGCCTACCTAGGCTGCTGAGCGTAAACATACACGCCAAGAACATAACATCGTTATATATCCACCTCGAAGTGTGGCACATCGACAAAGGTCGGCCTGAATACAAGGAAGTTCCTACCCAAGGCTTAGACTCGTGGGGATGACCGACAAGCTTGGGTCTCCGTTGAGTTCGCAAAAACGAAATCATGACAATGGATTGGGCCGGCATAAGAACATGGCTTAGGGTTGTCCACTCCATCCGCCCCTCCCATTGCACACACTTTGCGAGTAGGTTGAAAAGTGTTGGGACTGACCAGTAGCCCTCCTGGTGCATAGCCAAAGGGCTATTCCCGGGTTACATCTCCCCAGTCCCGATGGGGCGGTGGGGATCACTCCCTCCGTGAGATCTACATGTCCCGACCCAAGGTGACTAGAGGGCCACCGCCTCCTTATTCGACTTAACCCACTGGAAGGTGAACTCCACCCCACGGTGTCGAGCCTATGCCTTACCCACACTCGGTGGCAAGCCATTAGACCTAGTCACTCTAATCCCCAGTAGCACTAACACACCATAGGGATCGGTCAAGGGTCGAACACGAACCTCATTCTAAGCCGGGCTGGCCCCTTCACCCACAACCGTGGGGGCTCTTGTACCTGCAGGCCTAATTCTAGTAATGCACTAAGAGGGACTATCTAGGAGCATCATCTACTAAGCTTCAAGTCTCTACCCCCTTCCCAATATAGTGAGTTCACGAAATTCATCCGGTCCATCACATCATCATAGAACTAAAGAATAAGAACTAATCTATATCATACATAGAGTTAGGTTCTTTAGTTAGAGTCAATCTCGGGATCCGCTTGGCTACTAGGGGTGATTTAATAGGCTAAACCCTACCGTTCAAGGTTTGGAATAAGGTTTAGGCTATTCAATCGACTAAATACCTGATCCCCGGTTCACTCCTCTCGATCCAAAGGTGTCCATGTCTCGCTCGCTTGAAATGCGGTTGGGAGGACGATCCGACAAGTTTGGGCGCATGGACGGATCGTGGAAGTTGGAATTGACTCCTCGTGCGAATCGGAGCTCGGAAGGTCTCAGGGGGCGAAAGGGAAAGTTAGGGTTTGGTGCCTTATGTAGGCTATCGCTTAGGTTTAGGGTTTCCATGACCCTTGGTCTACCTTTAATGGGTTAAAGGTCTAAAAGTGCGCGCATTGCTAAGTGTCGCACCATTGCAAGTTGCCCCTTAGGGCGACCTTGCTTTGGGTACACGTCGGGCGCACCGCGTCGATTGACGGGCGTGTACAGCGTGGCGGCAAGATCACGGTGTATCGCCTTGGTAGGTATATATCGCTCGAACGCCACATTCTCCCTCACCTTGAAATGATGTTTGTCCAAAGATCGCGGGTCTCCCCACCTTGGAATCTTCCTAACCTGCAATCAACCTGATGCATACGATATACTACTATAATACTTACATATTTATTATAAGATTACCTTAAGGTAATATTTTTAAATCATTATTACGCCATTACATTATCAAATAACTTGTCAAATCGTAACTTCTAATAAAACAAGGTACTTATTAGTCTCCGTTATCACAACATTTAGTTTATCATATACAATTATTATTTAAGGTGCTCTTCATTCCTTGCAACACATTCCAACAAAATTTGTATTGCAAGTCTTCGCACCTTAAAATCCTGTATTAATTTTACAATATCTATAATTACATATTTACTATCTTAATTATTAGAATTACTCTAAGGTAATGTTTAAGACATTACTGTACTATTTCATTATCCAATTAACTTATGATTTCATAACTTAATCCACGCAAGGTAATTATTAACCTTACTTAATACAACATTTAAGTTTATCAAAGTTTATCAATTTCATACAAAATTTACACTTCTAAGGTACTCTTCATCCCTTGCAACCTTCGTAGTTCAACCTCGTGGCCCTCCAGAGCGCTCTTATTGGCCTGCAGGTCAACACTACGTTATTACCATTTATATTAATTAAAATTTTGGTTATATGGTGACCACCCCACCTATCTACATGAATGCATGGCTAATCTCCCGGCGGGGAAGAGGATGATTCTTCCATCGTGGGCCGGGAGACAACGCCCTATAATGCCTATGCGCTCATGCCTACACCTTTAGTTGCCCAACGTGGAGGATAGGTCCTTCCGTATATGGGGGCGTGAAGGCCGATTCCTCCTATCAAAGCATATATGGGGCTAGAGGTGCTTTTCCTATCAATGCATTCCTCAATGACCTCCTTTCTCTCGAGGTCGCCTACTTCGTGGGACAAGTAGACTTTCCAAGCGGAACCGTGGTCATGCCTACATTGACATTACACCACGTCCTAGAGCTCACCGTAGTAATCTCATCATCCGTAACAACGCATGCAACCCTTACCTCATAGGTTGCATGCGTAGATTATACTTAACTAGGCAAGCTATAGATCTACACAAATTGACATGCCTGAGCCGATTTTTTGCTGGCTCCTTTAATGCATGTGATTTACATAATTACCCTAAGGTAATATTTATGAATTAACATTATCATAGTATCGGATGCATTACTTCCGATAGTACAATTATATTTACTCTAAGCTTTACAATATTTAATTACTTTTAGATCGCGATTATTTAAACAATAACCCTGATTTTAGACCTATTGTTACATAGAGAAGGTTTTAATTATCATACACAAGAATTAGATGTGCTTCTTATTCTCTTCCTTGGGTCTTGCATTACCCTTGGAAGTATATCCCTAAGATGCACTTAAGTATATCCGAATTCTATTTTCTATTTATATTTATAAGGACCCCGAGGTCATATAGCTATCCTTGGAAGGAATTTCATCCTTGCGAAGGATTAATTAACATGCTACCTCCATTATCGTTGTTATTTAACTTATTTCGGTATGATACATATACGTACAGTAATTTCTATGCAATTATTAGGATCTATACGTAACTTATTTATAAGATACATTAAAGCTTATAATGCATGCACACGCCTTACCTAAGCCTAGAATGCATCCACCCATTGAGCGCGGTCGCCGAGTAATTTGGAGATGACTTGGTCGTTGCGTTGCTCCCATAGTTTTGCTCCATTCCTTGGTGTAGTTAGCTACTACGTCGGTCTCGCACGTTGAAGGCCACCTGAGCACTAAGGTATCTATCTAGCTTACGCTCTATTCTCTTCGGCCATTGCCGGAGTGCTCTATTCTACGGGTCGGTCAATTTGATGCAAAATGCGTTCAATCATAAGATTGAGCCCTCCCACTTTCTTCAAAAAGAAAATGGTCCCAAGACCTTTAATGACGTTGTACACAACGTCATATCTATTCTCTCCCCTTAAGAGGTTATACGCTTCTTACTTAGCGCATTAATTTACTAGCCTTAGCTGACATATATAATCATCTAAGATGGATGCACATATTATGTTATCATTTATTTCAATATAGTTATGGGTTACCTACTTAGTTAGAACGATTCTAAACCACAAGGTTTTGTCATCATGACAATTCCTTTTGTCTCAAAAAAGACTATTTGATTACTATAATTGTTATTTTAGATGTATCTTACATGTACTATTCTTTTATATTCTAGAGATTCCCCTTTCTTAGTTATTTAAATTCTTGGAATATTCCTACCAATCGAATTGATGTCGTCGTAACAAGTTGGCCGGACTTGTTAGATTACTTCTTTTCTTTTGGTTGGATTATTCTTTTGGAGGTACTAGATTTATACATGGTCAACAATTATCCTAGTAATGATTCCTTCTTAGCGAGGTGATCAATCTCACCAAGTGGTTTCAATATGTTGGATGTCTGTTAACAATCGTGTATAATTTTAGTTACTCCTATGCGTTTCCTTCCCAATATTTGACGCTTAGCTCAATATTGGGGCAATCCTTTCGGCGAGAATGTCTAACAATGCCTTCTAATCCCAATATGGATGTTACCATCCCTACATTTAACCTACTAGGCCCCATGGCCTTAGATGTGAGCTTGCTAGAAGCTCATCCACTCGTTACTGCTTGAAATAGCAAGGTAACGTTCTTCCGAGTCGCTCCATACTTTAGTCTCCTTGACGGTGGATCCTCTTTGATGTAGAGGTTGACTTTGTTCATTAGAAGCCTCTCATTGCTGGTGGCTTGCTGGTGTAGTTGATCACTTGAAATCTTCCATGCCTCTTTTCAAAAGCCTGAAGGTGGCGCCGTTGAAAAAAAAAGGTTTTTCATCTTGAACTCTTTGTCTTGGCAGCTAACGACTCTGTATCCGATATTGTTTCTTCGACTCCATCGATGTCTCATACGTCGAGTCCTCTTGTCGCTATCGTGTTGCCCGAAGAGTGTTGAGGATGTGGATTGCTTCACCCCTGCAAATTGCCTGACATCTCTTCTTTTGATCCGTTATGCTATGGGAGGGAAGGAATAACAGGGGAACTATACATGCAAAACATATAGCTTACATAATTACAATTACTACTAGCGCTATTAGGTCCCCCTTGTGCCTCCCTCCGAGTTGCACACCTATTCCTTGGCAATGTCATGGGTGTTCCTCCCTGCAATGGTGGTTGACGATCCATATCCTCCTATTTGTACGTCAGCTCGTACTCTGGGGTAACTTGTTGATGTACTTGGGCCCTCCGATGTTTGTCGGCTATGGCACAACACGCTTTGGATCACATTCTAACTAAAGGTGTGCTGGTCGTTGATGCTTCAACATTTCGGTCTGCTTCCTGATCCCTCAGTCGGTAATTATCCCCCCCTTCATGATACTCGAAGCTATTTGAAGGCGTCTCTTGAGGTCAAAAGCGATTCCTTTGGCTATACTCCTCCTGAGTTGTTCTCTTCTGCAGTTGTTCTTTGAATCGTCCATCCTTGGGTTCACCAAGTTGCATGCAAGTCCACGTGCAAGTCATCGGCTCGCCTCGCCTAGTTGCTTCTCCATCGAGCTTCCAAACTTCCTTGTTTGATCCCCTCGATCACATGGCTTGGACGTTGTCACGTTCCACTATGCCGTCTTCTTGTCTTGAGGTACCTTCCGGTGGCTTTGATTGTGCTCGTCAGTTTTGATCCTCCTGTTGCCTCTAGGGAGCTCGTGGAAGAAGTCGGTTGCTAGCACTTCTCCAGCTTTCAGTTCCTGACCTTTGTCCCTCTATGCATGTCGGTCTCTCTGGCAAGTAAAGCATCATGGCTCTCCTCCCTGCTGGCTATATTGTCGGGATGATGGATCCTTATATCTGCGCAGCTTGACCCTTGAGTTGAAGGAGTACCTGCCTTAAATATACTCCTGTCGTTGAATAGCCTGGCTATTATCTTGAACTCTCTTTTTGCCGAAGGTGCTTCAGTTGCTATCCTTGTCGTTAAGGTGTCGAATGCTTCTACCTTGGGCGTTTGACGTGCCACATGTCGGAGGTATGATCGGCTTCTTCTCTTCTAATTCTTGGTAGAGTACCGTGAAGCCATCACCTAGTTGTTGAAGGCATATCTCCTCGTCGCAGTGGCTTTCAGTAAGTGCATCTCCATCTAATACACGCGTGTCATAGCGCATCACCCTATATTACCACAAGGTGGAATTATGGTTGTCGAGATGTTGCTTTCTTAGTTGGCTCGTTGTTGTTGGGGCGTTCCTCCTATTGTTGAGGCCACTTTCGTGTCATAAGTTAAATCAAGTGTTGTTCTTTGTCACAAGAGGTAGTGTTAAGGCCCTGACGATGTCCTGGTGCAGCGCTGATGATCTTGACATGACCGGTGTTGTCTTTTGTTCTGACATTGGGTGGACGAGCGATCTTCTACTTGAGGGCACTTCCGGAAGTGTTTGGAGTCGAAGGTTTGCTTGGCCTCCGATCGTTTCTCCCTCGTACTTGCTCTTCCATTTTGATCTTGGGCTATTGTTGTGCTTCCTTGCTTCCTCTTTTGGTAGTCGAAGTGAAGGAGCTTCCTGATCTAAGTGCTAAATCCATAAAACATGACTGTACTCATGTTTCTCCACTATATCTGTGAACATCCGAGATATACAATACACATATACGCATTTACATTGGGATTTTAATTCATCCACTTTTCCAAAACAACTACGAAGATCTACTTAAATGTTTATACTCCTTTAGGGTTTCCCCTCCTCCTATCGCGTTTGATTCTTCGGTTTTACTGCATCTTCTTCGTTCTGGTTGACTCCGGGATTCCTTGAGACGCTGCTACTATTGTTGAGCTTCATGTCTGATCCGAGTTCGTCACGCTAGTTGCGAAGAGTGTTTGTCGATGTGATCCCTTGAGAAAGATGCTCCTCCTTAATGTGTATATTCGTCGTGAGGAATGCGGTGACCGCTCAACATCCCTACATGCGGTGTGTCATTGCAAGGTTGCCATTGTGCGGTGCCGTTGATCGCTTGAGTAGGATCACCTGGCTGTTGCAGTCAACCATTCTTGAATATCTTCGAAGCTCTGAGATCGTGGTCGGTAGGCAGGCATTGTCATTCCTTCGCAGGTTGAATTTCTGAGTGCAACTCCTGTTGCTTGGGCTTTGCTCCATTCCGAGGTGCCTCTCTTGTGCCTGGAAGTGTGATCATCTTCATTGCACCTATCATAGCTCCTTTTGGTCGCCTTTGCATGATTTGTACCTGCTGGCTAGGTCGTCTCCTCCGTCCTTTGGGTCCTATCCATTCGAGTCTCGTACTCCTGGGCTGACGTAGTAAGATCGTCCTTCCTTTGGTTTCTAGGCGTTTCTGGGTCCGGAATTCTCGTTCGAGCAGAATATGCTCCCTCCTTGATCTTGCCCCTAATGCTGATATAGGCCTTCAAGTCGGAGATGTTCCTTTCCTGATATGCGTCTCCTCCCCCTCATGGTTTCCTACTTTTTGGAACCGATGAAAGTTCTCCTGCTGGTGCAAGGGAGCTGGAAGCTTGTCCTGGTCAGCCTTAGGTGCTTTGTGGTTGCGTAGCTTGGTTGCTCCTTTTGTTGACATTGCATGACATTCGCTTGAGCTACTGGGCTGCAAGGTCGTGGTGGTCTTCCCTCCGGTTTCTATACGCTCCTGTGTCGCCATGACTTCTCTCCTCGACAGAAGATTATGCCTTCTGGCCCTAGCTCGTGATGCTAATGCGGTATCGATTCTAACGTCTTCCTGCACCTGTATTTTGCTGCCTTGCGTTCTTCCATTTGAAACTCATGTGCGTCGAGTTGGTGAAGGCGTCGAGATCCTCTTTCTGATGTGAGCTCATGGACGTGGTAGCCGAGAGGTTGACATCTAGAAAATTCTTGATGCCGCTGGTTACCAAATATCCTTCCCATTTGATGAAGATTGATGCTAGGCCGATGGTGTCCTGTTCTACTCGTTTGTCAGTTTAGGTGTTTGTCGTTGTGCTTCCCTCTCTTGGGTCTGCCTTTTCGGTCTCCTCTCCTTATCTGTCTGTACGTCGGTTGGGACCTTGATGTCTTCAAGGGGTTGCGCCTCTACCTCTTCTGTGGCTCTAGCCCCGTCCTTCGAAAGTAACGCTCGTATATTCTAGAGTCTAAGGGTCTACTTGAAGGGCTCTCCTACAACATTTTGGGCTCTATAAGCAAGCAAGATGGCTCGAGCAGCATTACTGGAGACATATCTATAATCTCCAAGTCTATGGATATTAGGACGTGTGGTATGGCATGCCATGAGGGTTGTTTTGCAAAACCTCCATGATGTTTGAGGCATACTCTAAGGTCCTAACAAAGTTGGTTTGGGGGAGTCCAATCTCTACACATGAGGTGACTTGGGTAGCTCTAGACTCTAGCTCCTTTCTAGGTATCCCGGCAATAGGGAGTGTCAATGTGGCGACTATATAAGTCAAACTCTATTAGGAGGACACTGAATTAGGTCAAGGTTTATGCTTTTGACATGACTTGGGTTGGTATGCTGAGGTCTAGATGACTATAACAAAGGGGTGTTCTTGGGCACTTCTATATAGGAGTAAGGCATCAGCTTTGAGCTGAGAGCAATACTTGCGAGGTACTAATGGGGTATGCTTCTATTTACAAACAAACCACAGTTTGGAAAAACAATTCAAGGGTTTGAGGAATTTTGGTCATTTTGAGCTGGGGTTTGACATTTCTAGCCTAATTTGAGGTCATACATGGATTCTAGGCTGTCTAACGGTCCTATTGCAACAATTTTCAGGCGATTTGGAGCTCTGTAGCTCAAGTTATGGAAGTTCAAAGTTTGGAGGTCTCACAGGTAGCACCCTGCTCAAAAACTAAAGTTTAGTTCTTTGACCAGGTAGCGGTGTGAGATCTTACACATTTTAAGTAATTTAAGTAATTTAAACATGCTATTCTAACTAATTCCTACCTTGGAACTAGCCTTACAATATTACTTTTCTCAAATTCATCAAGTTTAGTGTGTTCTTGGCTCGATGTCTCACGACTTAGCCTTCGCTCAAAAACTAAAGTTTAGTTCTTTGACCAGGTGGCTCAAAATCAGATCTTGCACATTCTTAAGTAATTTAAGTAATTTAAACATGCTATTCTAACTAATTCCTACCTTGGAACTAGCCTTACTATATTACTTTTCTCAAATTCATCAAGTTTTAAGGTGTTCTTGCTCAATGTCTCACGGTGGCATGCTCAAAAACTAAAGTCTAGTTCTTTGACCAAAGCGCCATGTGAGACCACCTTTGCCTGAGGAGGTTTTGGCTCATTCTTTTTAGTCTTATTAAGTTCCAATTTACTTAACTGTTACTAGCTTAGCATTTACTACAAAAAATGAGAAAAAATTTTCCCACTTTTCGAGGCTTGAGGATCCTATCAAGTTAGTACTACTGGGAGCATGGTCAGTGCTTTGCTCTTGGTCTCCAAGAACATCGCTCTGATACCATTGTGACGTCCCCTACTCGTATACGATGCCCGCACCGTATACAAACAGGAGTTCATCCCCCACACCAGCTCCACACTGATACATGGCCCTCCACATATCACTGTGACCGTCTAGAGTCCACAGTGGGAAGAGTGAAGGGGTCATTTTACCCCGTCTCCCTCAGGGCCTACCTAGCTGCGGAAGCGTGAAGGTGAAGGTGAAGGTGAACTCCACCCCACGGGTGTCGAGCCTATGCCTTACGCACACTCAGTGGCAAGCCATTAGACCTAGTCACTCTAATCCCCGGTAGCACTAACACACCATAGGGATCGGTCAAGGGTCAGAACACGAACCTCATTCTAAGCCAGTATGGCCCCTTCACCCACAACCAGGTGGGGCTCTTGTACACAGGCCGAATTCTAGTAATGCACTAAGAGGGACTATCTAGGAGCATCATCTACTAAGCTTCAAGTCTCTACCCCCCTTCCCAATACAGTGAGTTCACAGAATTCATCCGTCCATCACATCATCATAGAACTAAAGAATAAGAACTAATCTATATCATACATAGAGTTAGGTTCTTTAGTTCGAGTCAATCTCGGGATCTGCTTGGCTACTAGGGGTGATTTAATAGGCTAAACCTACTGGTTCGAAGGCTAGAATAAGGTTTAGGCTATTCAATCGACTAAATACCTGATCCCTGGTTCACTCCTCTCGATCCAAAGGTGTCCATGTCTCGCTCTGCCCAAATGCGGTGGAGGAGGATCGACAAGGCTGGGCGCCGCCTTTACGGTCGTGGGAGTTGGAATTGACTCTTCAAAGCGCTTATCTGAGCTCCTGAAGGTCCAGGGGCTTAAAAAGAAAGTTAGGGTTTGGTGCCTTATGTAGGTTATCGTTTGGGTTTAGGGTTTCCATGACCCGGGTCTACCTTTAATGGGTTAAAGCTCTAAAAGTGCGATTGTGCTAAGTGTGGCGCACCATTGCAAGTTGCCCCTTAGGGCTTACCTTGCTTGGGTACACGTCGGCATTTACCGCCGATTGGGCCGGCGCGGTAATGCGTGATGGTGCAATACGCGGTATCGCCTTGAGACCGTATATCGTCTTTGAACGTCACATTCTCCCCACCTTGAAATGATGCTGTCCAAAGATCGTGGGTCTCCCCACCTTGGAATCTTCCTAACCTGCAATCAACCTGATGCATACAATATACTACTATAATACTTACATATTTATTAAGATTACCTTAAGGTAATATTTTTAAATCATTATTACGCCATTACATTATCAAATAACTTGTCAAAGCGTAACTTCTATTAAAACAAGGTACTTATTAGTCTCCGTTATCACAACATTTAGTTTATCACAATTTAACACTTTCATATACAATTATTATTTAAGGTGCTCTTCATTCCTTGCAACACATTCCAACAAAATTTGTGTTGCAAGTCTTCGCACCTTAAAATCCTGTATTAATTTTACAATATCTATAATTACATACTTACTATCTTAATTATTAGAATTACTCTAAGGTAATGTTTAAGACATTACTGTACTATTTCATTATCCAATTAACTTATGATTTCATAACTTAATCCACGCAAGGTAATTATTAACCTTACTTAATACAACATTTAAGTTTATCGAAGTTTATCAATTTCATACAAAATTTACACTTCTAAGGTACTCTTCATCCCTTGCAACCTTCGTAGTTCGACCTCGTGGCCCTCCAGAGCGCTCTTATTGGCCTGCAGGTCAACACTACGTTATTACCATTTATATTAATTAAAATTTTGGTTATATGGTGACCACCCCACCTATCTACATGAATGCATGGCTAATCTCCCGGCAGGGAAGAGGATGATTCTTCCATCGTGGGTCGAGGAGACACAGCCCTAAATGCCCAGATATCTTTGCTCATGCCTACACCTTTAGTTGCCCAACGTGGAGGATAGGTCCTTCCCGTATATGGGGCGTGAAGGCCAGATTCCTCCTATCAAAGCATATATGGGGCTAGAGGTGCTTTTCCTATCAATGCATTCCTCAATGACCTCCTTTCTCTCGAGGTCGCCTACTTAAAGTGGGGACGTATAGACTTTCCAAAGCGGAACCGGGTCATGCCTACATTGACATTACACCACGTCCTAGAGATCACCGTAGTAATCTCATCATCGGTAACAACGCATGCAACCCTTACCTCATAGGTTGCATGCGTAGATTATACTTAACTAGGCAAGCTATAGATCTACACAAATCGACATGCCTGAGCCGATTTTTACTGGCTCCTTTAATGCATGTGATTTACATAATTACCCTAAGGTAATATTTATGAATTAACATTATCATAGTATTGGATGCATTACTTCCGATAGTACAATTATTTTTATTGTAAGCTTTACAATATTTAATTACTTTTAGATCGCGATTATTTAAACAATAACCCTGATTTTAGACCTATTGTTACATAGAGAAGGTTTTAATTATCATACACAAGAATTAGATGTGCTTCTTATTCTCTTCCTTGGGTCTTGCATTACCCTTGGAAGTATATCCCTAAGATGCACTTAAGTATAGGGCAAAAGTATGCTGGTGGGTATCAAAAGCAGGCGTCCGGACACATGCTGACAGCACTCATATAGCACCCCATATGGCAGCTTGTTTAAGGTGTTACTGGTACTAGCACATGGTAATTAGGTAATCAATAGAAATATGTAACAACTCTAATTAATAACAAGTGGAATACTATGATAGAATAGTACATCCAGGGTGCTGATCTAAGTGCTGGGGCCGCGTTTTTTTGATACCCACTAGCATACTTTTGCCCTATATCCGAATTCTATTTTCTATTTATATTTATAAGGACCCCGAGGTCATATAGCTATCCTTGGAAGGAATTTCATCCTTGCGAAGATTAATTAACATGCTACCTCCATTATCGTTGTTATTTAACTTATTTCGGTATGATACATATACGTACAGTAATTTCTATGCAATTATTAGGATCTATACGTAACTTATTTATAAGATACATTAAAGCTTATAATGCATGCACACGCCTTACCTAAGGCTAGAATGCATCCACCCATTGAGCCGGCGTCGAGTAATTTGGAGATGACTTGGTCGTTGCGTTGCTCCCATAGTTTTGCTCCATTCCTTGGTGTAGTTAGCTACTACGTCGGTCTCGCACGTTGAAGGCCACCTGAGCACTAAGGTATCTATCTAGCTTACGCTCTATTCTCTTGGCCATTGCGGAGTGCTCTATTCTCTGGTCGGTCAATTTGATGCAAGTGCGTTCAATCATAAGATTGAGCCCTCCCACTTTCTTCAAAAGAAAATGGTCCTGCACTCCTTTAATGACGTTGTACACAACGTCATATCTATTCTCCCCTTAAGAGGTTATATAACTTCTTACTTAGCGCATTAATTTACTAGCCTTAGTGACATATATAATCATCTAAGATGGATGCACATATTATGTTATCATTTATTTCAATATAGTTATGGGTTACCTACTTAGTTAGAACGATTCTAAACCACAAGGTTTTGTCATCATGACAATTCCTTTTGTCTCAAAAGACTATTTGATTACTATAATTGTTATTTTAGATGTATCTTACATGTACTATTCTTTTATATTCTAGAGATTCCCCCTTTCTTAGTTATTTAAATTCTTGGAATATTCCTACCAATCGAATTGATGTCGTCGTAACAAGTTGGCCGGACTTGTTAGATTACTTCTTTTCTTTTGGTTGGATTATTCTTTTGGAGGTATTAGATTTATACATGGTCAACAATTATCCTAGTAATGATTCCTTCTTAGCGAGGTGATCAATCTCACCAAGTGGTTTCAATATGTTGGATGTCTGTTAACAATCGTGTATAATTTTAGTTACTCCTATGCGTTTCCTTCCCAATATTTGATGCTTAGCTCAATATTGGGGCAATCCTTTCGGCGAGAATGTCTAACAATGCCTTCTAATCCCAATATGGATGTTACCATCCCTACATTTAACCTACTAGGCCCCATGGCCTTAGATGCTTGAGCTTGCTAGAAGCTCATCCACTCGTTGCCTGCTTGAAATAGCAAGGTAACGTTCTTCCGAGTCACTCGATACTTCAGTCTCCTTGACGGTGGATCCTCTTTGATGTAGAGGTTGACTTTGTTCGTTAGAAGCCTCTCATTGCTGGTGGCTTGCTGGTGTAGTTGATCACTTGAAATCTTCCATGCCTCTTTTCAAAAGCCTGAAGGTGGCGCCGTTGAAAAAAAAGGTTTTTCATCTTGAACTCTTTGTCTTGGCAGCTAACGACTCTGTATCCGATATTGTTTCTTCGACTCCATCGATGTCTCATACGTCGAGTCCTCTTGTCGCTATCATGGTGCCCGAAGAGTGTTGAGGATGTGGATTGCTTCACCCCTGCAAATTGCCTGACATCTCTTCTTTTGATCCGTTATGCTATGGGAGGGAAGGAATAACAGGGGAACTATACATGCAAAACATATAGCTTACATAATTACACCTATTCCTTGGCAATGTCATCGGTGTTCCTCCCGGTGCAATGGTGCTGACGATCCATATCCTCCTATTTGTCACGTCGCCTCCTATTTGTACTCTGCAACTTGTTGATGTACTTGGGCCCTCCGATGTTTGTCGGCTATGGCACAACACGCTTTGGATCACATTCTAACTAAAGATGTGCTGGTCGTTGATGCTTCAACATTTCGGTCTGCTTCCTGATCCCTCAGGCGGTAATTATCCCCCCCTTCATGATACTCGAAGCTATTTGAAGGCGTCTCTTGAGGTCAAATCTTGCGATTCCTTTGGCTATACTCCTGCAGGTTGTTCTCTTCTGATTGTTTTTGAATCGTCCATCCTTGGGTTCACCAAGTTGCATGCAAGTCCACGTGCAAGTCATCGGCTCGCCTCGCCTAGTTGCTTCTCCATCGAGCTTCCAAACTTCCTTGTTTGATCCCCTCGATCACATGGCTTGGACGTTGTCACGTTCCACTATGCCGTCTTCTTGTCTTGAGGTACCTTCCGGTGGCTTTGATTGTGCTCGTCAGTTTTGATCCTCCTCTTGCCTCTAGGGAGCTCGCGGAAGAAGTCAGTTGCTAGCACTTCTCCAGCTTTCAGTTCCTGACCTTTGTCCCTCTATGCATGTCGGTCTCTCTGGCAAGTAAAGCATCATGGCTCTCCTCCCTGCTGGCTATATTGTCGGGATGATGGATCCTTATATCTGCGCAGCTTGACCCTTGAGTTGAAGGAGTACCTGCCTTAAATATACTCCTGTCGTTGAATAGCCTGGCTATTATCTTGAACTCTCTTTTTGCCGAAGGTGCTTCAGTTGCTATCCTTGTCGTTAAGGTGTCGAATGCTTCTACCTTGGCGCTTTGGCGTGCCACATGTGAGGTATGATCGGCTTCTTCTCTTCTAATTCTTGGTAGGAGTACTGGAACGAGCCATCACCTAGTTGTTGAAGGCATATCTCCTCGTCGCAGTGGCTTTCGTAAGTGCATCTCCATCTAATACACGTGTCATAGCGCATCACCCTATATTACCACAAGGTGGAATTATGGTTGTCGAGATGTTGCCTTCTTAGTTGGCTCGTTGTTGTTGGGGCGTTCCTCCTATTGTTGAGGCCACTCGTGTCATAAGTTCGTCAAGTGTTGTTGCTGTCACAAGAGGTAGTGTTGCGTCCTGACGATGTCCTGGTGCAGCGCTGATGATCTTGACATGACCGGTGTTGTCTTTTGTTCTGACATTGGGTGGACGAGCGATCTTCTACTTGAGGGCACTTCCGGAAGTGTTTGGAGTCGAAGGTTTGCTTGGCCTCCGATCGTTTCTCCCTCGTACTTGCTCTTCCATTTTGATCTTGGGCTATTGTTGTGCTTCCTTGCTTCCTCTTTTGGTAGTCGAGTGAAGGAGCTTCCCCGATCTAAGTGCTAAATCCATAAAACATGGTGTACTCATGTTTCTCCACTATATCTGTGAACATCAAGATATACAATACACATATCACGCATTTACATTGGGATTTTAATTCATCCACTTTTCCAAAACAACTACGAAGATCTACTTAAATGTTTATACTCCTTTAGGGTTTCCCCTCCTCCTATCGCGTTTGATTCTTCTCGGTTTCTTGCATCTTCTTAGTTACGGTTGACTCGGGATTCCTTGAGGCGCTGCTACTATTGTTGAGCTTCATGTCTGATCCGAGTTAAATCACGCTAGTTGCGAAGAGTGTTTGTCGATGTGATCCCTTGAGAAAGATGCTCCTCCTTAATGTGTATATTAGGTCGTGAGGAATGCGGTGACCGCTCAACATCCCTACATGCGGTGTGTCATTACAAGGTTGCCATTGTGCGGTGCCGTTGATCGCTTGAGTAGGATCACTGGCTGTTGCGATCAACCATTCTTGAATATCTTGAAGCTCACGAGATCGTGTCGTGGTGGCGGGCATTATCATTCCTTCGCAGGTTGAATTTACGAGTGCAACTCCTGTTGCTTGGGCTTTGCTCCATTCGAGGTGCCTCTCTTGTGCAGGAAGTGTGATCATCTTCATTGCACCTATCATAGCTCCTTTTTGGTCGCCTTTTGCATGATTTGTACCTGGCTTGGCTAGGTCGTCTCCTCCGTCCTTTGGGTCCTATCCATTCGAGTCTCGTGCTCACAGGCTGGCGTAGTAAGGTCGTCCCTTCCTTTGGTTTCTAGGCGTTTACGGGTCCGGAATTGAGAGAATATGCTCCCTCCTTGATCTTGCCCCTAATGCTGATATAGGCCTTCAAGTCGGAGATGTTCCTTTCACGATATCGTCTCCTCCCCTCATGGTTTCCTACTTTTTGGAACCGATGAAAGTTCTCCTGCTGGTGCAAGGGGCTGGAAGCTTGTCCTGATCAGCCTTAGGTGCTTTGTGGTTCGTAGCTTGGTTGCTCCTTTTGTTGACATTGCATGACATTAAGCGAGCTCTTGGGCTGCAAGGTCGTGGTGGTCTTCCCTCCGGTTTCTATCGGCTCAGTCGCCATGACTTCTCTCCTCGACGAAGATTATGCCTTCCGGCCCTTGCTCGTGATGCTAATCGCGGTATCGATTCTAACGTCTTCCTGCACTGTATTTTTGCTGCCTTGCGTTCTTCCATTTGAAACTCGTATGTGCGTCGAGAAGTTGGTGAAGGCGTCGAGATCCTCTTTCTGATGTGAGCTCATGGGCGTGGTAGCCGAGAGGTTGACATCTAGAAAATTCTTGATGCGGCCGGTTACCAATTATCCTTCCCATTTGATGAAGATTGATGCTAGGCCAATGGTGTCTGTTCTACTCGTTTGTCGGTTTAGGTGTTTGTCGTTGTGCTTCCCCTCTCTTGGGTTTTGCCTTTTCGGTCTCCTCTCCTTATCTCATAAATGCGTCGGTTGGGACCTTGATGTCTTCAAGGGGTTTGCCTCTACCTCTTACGTGGATCTAGCCCCATCCTTGAAAAGTAACGCCTTCGTATATTCTAGAGTCTAAGGGTCTACTTGAAGGGCTCTCCTACAACATTTTGGGCTCTATAAGCAAGCAAGATGGCTCGGCGGCATTACTTTGGAGACATATCTATAATCTCAAGTCTATGGATATTAGGGCGTGTGGTATGGCATGCCATGAGGGTTGTTTTGCAAAACCTCCATGATGTTTGAGGCATACTCTAAGGTCCTAACAAAGTTGGTTTGGGGGAGTCCAATCTCTACACATGAGGTGACTTGGGTAGCTCTAGACTCTAGCTCCTTTCTAGGTATCCCGGCAATAGGGAGTGTCAATGTGGCGACTATATAAGTCAAACTCTATTAGGAGGACACTGAATTAGGTCAAGGTTTATGCTTTTGACATGACTTGGGTTGGTATGCTGAGGTCTAGATGACTATAACAAAGGGGTGTTCTTGGGCACTTCTATATAGGAGTAAGGCATCAGCTTTGAGCCGAGAACAATACTTACTTGGTGTACTAATGGGGTATGCTTCTATTTACAAACAAACCACAGTTTGGAAAAACAATTCAAGGGTTTGAGGAATTTTGGTCATTTTGAGCTGGGGTTTGACATTTCTAGCCTAATTTGAGGTCATACATGGATTCTAGGCTGTCTAACGGTCCTATTGCAACAATTTTCAGGCGATTTGGAGCTCTGTAGCTCAAGTTATGGAAGTTCAAAGTTTGGAGGTCTCACGGGTAGCACCACGCTCAAAAACTAAAGTTTAGTTCTTTGACCCGGTAGCGGCTGTGAGATCTTGCACATTTTAAGTAATTTAAGTAATTTAAACATGCTATTCTAACTAATTCCTACCTTGGAACTAGCCTTACCATATTACTTTTCTCAAATTCATCAAGTTTAGTGTGTTCTTGGCTCGATGTCTCCACGACTTAGCCTCGCTCAAAAACTAAAGTTTAGTTCTTTGACCAGGTAGCGGTGTCTCTTCTACATTCTTAAGTAATTTAAGTAATTTAAACATGCTATTCTAACTAATTCCTACCTTGGAACTAGCCTTACTATATTACTTTTCTCAAATTCATCAAGTTTTAAGGTGTTCTTGCTCAATGTCTCACGGTGGCATACAACAAAACTAAAGTCTAGTTCTTTGACCGGCCAGCCGTGAACCACCTACTACGAGGAGGTTTTGGCTCATTCTTTTTAGTCTTATTAAGTTCCAATTTACTTAACTGTTACTAGCTTAGCATTTACTACCAAAAATGAGAAAAAATTTTCCCACTTTTCGAGGCTTGAGGATCCTATCAAGTTAGTACTACTGGGAGCATGGTCAGTGCTTTGCTCTTGGTCTCCAAGAACATCGCTCGATACCATTGTGACGTCCCCTACTCGTATCACGATGCCGCGACCGTATACAAGCAGGAGTTCATCCCCACACCAGCTCCACACTGATACATGGCCCTCCACATATCCTTTGTGATGGATCGCCTAGAGTCCACAAAGGGAAGAGTGAAGGGGTCATTTTACCCCGCTCCCTCGGGGCCTACCTAGGCTGGCGGGCGTAAACATACACGTCAGTAACATAACATCATATATATCCACCTCGAAGGGTGGCACATCAACATCTGCATAGACAAAGATCAGCACAATACAAGGAAGTTCCTACCCAAGGCTCAGACTCCAGGGGGATGACTGACAAGCTTGGGTCTCCAGAGTTCAGTGCAGACAGAATCATGACAATGGATTGGGCTGGCATAAGAACATGGCTTAGGGTTGTCCACTCCATCCGCCCCTCCTGTGCACACTTTGCAGAGTAGGTTGAAAAGTGTTGGGACCTGACTGTAGCCCGCCGGGTGCATAGCCAAAGGGGCTATTCCTGGGTTACATCTCCCCAGTCCCGATGGGGCAGGTAGGGATCACTCCCTCCAGAGATCTACATGCTGACCCAAGGTGACTAGAGGGCCACTGCCCTTATTCGACTTAACCCACTGGAAGGTGAACTCCACCCCACGGGTGTCGAGCCCATGCCTTACCCACACTTTCGGTGGCAGCCATTAGACCTAGTCACTCTAATCCCCGTAGCACTAACACACCAGAGGGATCGGTCAAGGGTCAGAACACGAACCTCATTCTAAGCCAGTCTGGCCCCTTCACCCACAACCAGGTGGGCTCTTGTACACAGGCCGAATTCTAGTAATGCACTAAGAGGGACTATCTAGGAGCATCATCTACTAAGCTTCAAGTCTCTACCCCCCTTCCCAATACAGTGAGTTCACAGAATTCATCCGTCCATCACATCATCATAGAACTAAAGAATAAGAACTAATCTATATCATACATAGAGTTAGGTTCTTTAGTTAGAAGTCAATCTCGGGATCTGCTTGCGGCTATTAGGGGGTGATTTAATAGGCTAAACCCTCTTTGGTTGAAGGCTAGAATAAAAGGTTTAGGCTATTCAATCGACTAAATACCTGATCCCCTGGTTCACTCCTCCTCGATCCAAAGGTGTCCATGTCTACTGTTCGCCCAAAATGCGGTCGAGGACGATCGACAAGCTGGGGCGCAGACCGATCGTGGGAGTTGGAATTGACTCCTCGGTAGCCGACTCTGGAGCTCGGAAGGTCCGTGGGCGAAAAAGGGAAAGTTAGGGTTTGGTGCCTTATGTAGGCTATCGGTTAGGTTTAGGGTTTCCATGACCCTTGGTCTACCTTTAATGGGTTAAAGGTCTAAAAGTCGCTTGCGCATTGCTAAGTGTGCGCACCATTACAAGATGCCCCTAGGGCGACCTTGCTTGGTACACGTCGGCGTACCGTCGATTGACGGCGTATGCGCTGACGGTCGCGATGCGGTATCGTCTTGAGGGCCGTATATCGTCTTTGCGAACATCACAGGCTTAGAGCTGATGTCACCACTTCCTTACCTTGCTCCATCTTTTAATGCAGGACCCGAAGATTTGCATCCTTATGCAGATCAAATCCGTGCCTTGGTGGATGCCCCAGTTTTGCATCCTTCTAACCTGATATCCAGCTATAACAGACCTCCTTCACTGGAGCAGCTTTATATTTGGGTAGATTCAAAGGAAAAACTTGAAAGTCTTGCTGCCGAGCTTGCTAACCAAAAGGAATTTGGTGTTGATACAGAGCAACACATCGTTCATTCTTTTCTTGGTTTCACAGCTCTTATCCAGGTGTTTATCATCATCAGATATTACTTCTAACTTGCTATAATGAATGATCTATCCACCATTTTGTAATGCACTTTGTAGATATCCACCCATAGCCATGATTATTTGATTGATGCGATTGCGCTGCATGATGTCATTGAAATCTTAAGGCCAGTCTTTGCAAACCCATCTATCAGAAAGGTTGTATGAATTTGTAGTCTATACCCCATCTCAACTCAATTTCAAATTCAATTAAGGCATGTCCCTTATATTGTTTTGAACTTTCAAGTTTTTCATGGTGCAGATAATGACATACTTTGGTTGCAAAGAGACTATCATGTATATGTCGTTAAGTTGTGATTCTTCATCGCGTTATAACTTAAATTTTATTGCTTTCATTTTGTTGGAAGTAGCGGTTCTTCAGCGGCTAAGCTTGTGATTCTTCACTAGAGCTTATATTTTCTTGCTTTTATTTTCTTTGAAGCAGAGCTCGCGATTCTTCAATGGCTATATAAAGTATGTTTCTGATGGTTCCATGTCTTTCTGGTTCAATGTTAGATTTCTTCTCACGTACCCAAATATTATTCGAAGACAGGCCCCTGTACTTACCTAAAGATTATTCCCAGAAGTTTGCAGGCTGTGTATCATATGCCTACAACTGAAAACGATGTCCCACCAAGTAGCATCCCTCTTGCGCTACAGAGTCTCTTCTACAAGCTACAGTATAGTGATTCCAGTGTTGCAACTAAAGATTTGACTAAATCATTTGGCTGGGATACATATGATTCTTTCATGCAACATGATGTGCAAGAGCTGAATTGGGTTCTTTGTGAGAAGCTGGAGGATAAGATGAAGGTTAGTCTATTGTTTTTGCTGAATTGACATGGACGGGTTTGTGATTGGCAGTTATCATTGTGCAAGGGAACAGCTGTTGAAGCAACCATTCAGCAGTTATTTGAAGGCATCACATGAATTATATTGAGTGCATAATGTGGACTTCAAGTCAACCAGGAGGGAATCTTTTTATGGTAAAATATCACAACGTTAGCATAAATTTCAAGTTGTGAGACTTAGATCCAAGCTGCAAATTTAATGTTCTAGAGACTTTGATCCAAGCATCATTATTGTAAGGCATTAAATCTACTTGGAAACAATAGTTTTTTGGTATAGTTTCGAAGGCATATGTCAGAAGGCTATCTCTTTTACATTTCTGTTTGCTTCTGGATATTCTATCACTTTTACATTTATGTCTGCTTCGGGATATTCTATCACATATGGAGGTTAAAGATTTTCCAAAGCATGGATACCAGGATTATAATGGCTCATAGCTTACATCATTCTCACTTAACACTAGGTTGATGGAACACAATGTTGGTATAGATTAAAATTAAAGGGGGTAAGCCCTTGAAACCATAATCTGTTTAAACTGACGTGATGTGCTATTTGCAGGCGAGTAGAAAATGGAGGGAGCACATCACGGGACGAATGGGAGTTATAGGATTTTGTCTTGATTTTGTGACTCCTAATTATGCAATAGTTCTATTCAGCATGAATAGAACCATCATTCTTGGGAAAGGAATGTTTTCTCTGGCTCAGACCTCATTTGGCTCCTTCCTCCCTTATATATGCTATGTTCTCTCTCTCTCTCTCTCTCTCTCTCTCTCTCTCTCTCTCTCTCTCTCTCTCTCTCTCTCTCTCTCTCTCTCTCTCTCTCTCTCTCTCTCTCTCTCTCTCTCTCTCTCTAAGTTCTCATCAGTTCTCTCCGAAATTTGGATCTTTGATTCTTGATGTCAGCTTGTTTTCTGCTTAATCTTAATTTGTTCTTAGTTTTTCTAGTTACACCCTCTCTGTTTTATTGCTCTATTCTTGTTTTTGAGCATCAAATCTGTTCGAGCTTTTCTTCAAGCCCTTTTGCCCCTGAATCTGGCCGAAATCTTTCAATCGGAGTTTTTTGTAGGCCGTTCCTCCCAACCATATTCGAATTTTTATACCATTGGAAAGCACATTCGATAAGCTTTCTATTCATCCAAAAATCATCTGAATCCGATATTCTAAGACTCATTTCTATATTCTTTGAAAGCTCACTAGATAAGCTTTCTATCTTACCAAAAATCGCCTGTATTCGATATTCTAGAAGGGAGATATGGAAAAAAGCATTTTGCCGAGTTTAGCCAAAATTGTGAATTTGCATTTTTCACATCCTTTATACTATCCAATAGACATCGAATCTTATATCCTCAGAAAGCTAGCTGGATAAGATTTCCAACCATCTAAGAATTACGTGAATCCGGTACTTCAGATGAGAGATATGATCAAAAGCATCTTGATTTCAAGGAGTGCGATTCTGATGCAGCTTGACAATGATTTGACTTTCATATGGGCGCAGTTTTCTTCGTGATCCGGGTTCTTTTTCCTCCACATATCTTTTGATTCTTTTGATGCTCTGTATCAGTTTTGGAAAGTGTTAAAATGATTATTATGCATTATTTTCCATTCCCATGGATATGCATTTATGTTTGTTGCCTATTTTCATTTGATTTTCTGGTTTCTTTTACTATAGCCATCGATGTGTCCTTTTTCCACTTTGCCATGCCCATGGACTTTGTCGATTCTTTTTACCCTAGGTACCCTAGGTCCATGTTTGGCTCTGGGCCCTTAGCTTATATTCTTGATTATATATATATATGTTTTTATGGATGCTAGTATGCTATTTGTGGTGGTTTTCTCTAGGTCTAGATTGATACGTTTTCTTTTCTTGTTACTTGTATAGTTCGTAGTTTGGTTTTCGGTTTGTCAGTGAGCCTGTATAGTTCTTGATTCACCTTATTGGTTTATTGGTTTACTAGTTTGGGTTTGACGGACGCCTTTCCCCTTCCCCTTATTCATTTTAGATTCTCACAATATGTGGTTGGTGTTCGTGTTATTTTCTTAGGTTAGTTCGTTTTCTGCCAGAGTGTTCATTGCTGGAACTAACCTTTTTTTCATCTGTATAGCAGCAGTGATGTTGATCGTTTTTTTCTAGTTCTATATAGTTTGGTTTTCTAATTTTTTATATTTCGAGTTTTGGCATGATGCATATTTTTAAAACTCCAATTGCTTGTTTTCTCACGAAAACTATAACTTACGGTAGACATGTACATATCTAGGTTATGCACTTTAGGCATGATGTCGAGCATGGAGTTTATGCATGAGCATTCTTTATGGTTTGTCAGGCATACATATTATGACATGGATGACCAATTTCTACTTCATGTTGAATCAGCATTTATTATGTGAGTGTGATATGTTTAGTTCATGATTTAACATACCTCCTTGTTTTGGTTGTCTTTACAATACTTCCATGTTGCCTTGTTGCTCCTTGGCTTCACTGCTTCCACTTTATTCTTTATCCTTTTGCCTCGGTTCTTAGGGTAGTCCTGGTCATCTCCTCTATATCTTACAGTCCCTCATTCCTTGGATTTTTGTTGAGTTTGAGATTGTTCCTCTTCTATCGGATGTTGATATTTTATGCGTAGGACCTTTCCCAAGAATACAATGGTTCTGTTCAGCATGAATAGAACCATCATTCTTGGGAAAGGGACGCTTTTTTGGCTCAGACCTCATTTGGCTCCTTTCTCCCCTATATATATAATGTTCTCTCTCTCAGATCTCATCGGCGTTCTCTTTGAGCTGGATCTTTGATTCTTGATGTCAGCTTCCCTCCCATCCCATCCTTTTCTCTTTTGAGGTCGTTGAGTGGTTTGGTCAGTGTTGCTTGCATAGGGAGGATCTATGTACATATGGTTGCTCAATCCTCTTTGTTCTGACGATTGTTGTCATGATAGGTTTGGGCTGTGGATTGTGAACTTGGTTCGTCATCTCCCATATTCTTTCTTGGCGTAGCATTGGAACTTCTGAGAAGCACCTTTGGGGTTCTCTTTTTTTTTTTTTCATGAGGGTTATCCTTGAAATTTTCCCATTGGTCATGCTTCTACTCTCTCTCCCCTCCCTCCCTCCTCCCTCCCTCCCTCCCATTGGTCATCTCTCTTCTCTCTCTCTCTCTCTCTCTCTCTCTCTCTCTCTCTCTCTCTCTCTCTCTCTCTCTCTCTCTCTCTCTCTCTCTCTCTCTCTCTCTCTCTCTCTCTTTTTGTAAAGTGTCACATGTCCAGATGGGATCTTGCCTTGTGGCGTGGCGTTAAAATCTCTTCTTCTTCTTCTTCTTCTTCCTCTCTCTCTCTCTCTCTCTCTCTCTCTCTCTCTCTCTCTCTCTCTCTCTCTCTCTCTCTCTCTCTCTCTCTCTCTCACATGCATGCTCGTAAAAAAAAATCTCTCTCGTCACATCACGGTTCCTCCCAAAATGTCGTATTTTTGGGAGGAGAGGAAGACAATTGTCTCTCGAGGCTTAATAGCCTCTGTTGTTGGCAGAATTCTTCTTTGTTTGCGGATTTTTTACGATCGTGCATCCATTCCGGCCGGCGAGAAAAATGTGGGATAATTCGATCGTAACGTTCAATTTGGGTGCCAAATTGTGGGATATTCAAGCCTGTTTTTTCTTGGTTCGGCGGGCTATGTGGGATATTTCATTTCTAGTTTTGCCTCCCCATTCTTTCGATTCCGGCCACTAAACCATGGATTCGGTCATTCTTGGTATGATTGCCATGCTTTTTCGGGCTTTGACACTTTCGGTTTGCATTCTGAGATATCTTGTTTTGCAGCTATTGGAACTCAACGAGCTCGAAGATCCAATGACCCTGTTCGATGATGAGGTTTTAGAGGATAACAATGGTATGTTTTTTTGCGCATCTGCAGCTTTAATGGTTGCGGGTTCCAGCAGGGTTAGAAGACCACCAAGAAGATTTTGGATTGCTCCAAGGCAAAGAACACAGTGGGATAATATTGATAACCATGTTTGGAATTGTCTGCCCTCCTTCGAAGACGATATGTGGCACCAATTTTACAGGATGAGGAGAGCCACATTTGAGAGACTGTTAGGTTTAATTGTGCCTTATCTTGTAAGGCCCGGGAATAAAGTAAGGCCCCCTGTTGATCCAAGGAAAGCAGTGGCTATGGTTCTGTATTTTCTTGCACACGGGGATATGCCCTTACATGTCGGACAGAGATTTTATGTTGGGAAAGCAACAGTACAGAAATATACCAAGAAAGTCACGCTTGTATTGGCTTCGAAGACAATGCTGTACAAACATTTTGTTGCAATGCCTACAGGTGCAAGATTAATCCAGTGTATTAAGGAATTCCATGATGCAACTGGGTTGCCCAATATATATGGTGCAGTTGACAGTTCCCACATTTTTTTATGGAGGAAACCCAAAAAAAAAGGAAAATGGGGAAGACTATTACAGCAGACATAAGAGGCACTCATGTCTCATGCAAGGAATTGTTACACATAGCAGATTGTTTATAAATGTTTGTGTCACTAGAACAGGTTCAGTCCATGATTCCAACTAGTTCAAGAAGAGCTCCATTTACAATAAAATTGCCTCAAAACAAATTTTACGAGGCCGTGGTGACTCGAGTGGCGAAAAACCGAAGAAGGGGCAGCCCTCTTGACCCGGGAAGTTCGGGTAACTATTCCACCATTACTATTAGGTGATTCGACTTATTCCAAAGAGGCCCTTTCTCCTTAAAGTCTTTCCTCAAAATCAGGGTGCATATGGTAAGTTTAACAAAAGGATCTGTAGGGGCAGAGTGTGTGTAGAAAATGGATTTGGCATTGTGAAGGAAAAGTTTAGAATTCTGAAACACTTGCTGCACAGCGCATGTTGGCAAAGCCTCCAAGATCATACATGCATGTTGTGTTCTTTGGAACTTTTGTATAATGGAAGACAAAATTGGGATATCTTGCCAATTGAAGAAGACCCTCCACCAATATATTACTATGAAACAGAAGCCATGAACAGGTCCTTAAAAAAACAGGGTGATCAAATGAGGCACGTGCTATTTGAGAATCTGGATGGGCATGTCATCCTTTGAATGAATGAATTTTGTAACCAAGAAAATGAAATTCATAATCAATTGTATTTGATTTGATCTCTTTAATTACGAATTGTTAATCGATTGTTCTGAGAATGATACAAAGTTAAATGTGTTTGTAGCATGAGTTTAGGTGCTTTCGAAAACTTGTCATTATCAAAAGCCCGACGACATGTCACATGCATTTCTGAGTCAAATGACTTGACATTGATACACATAAAATACTATAAAATTTCAAGAACACAGTAATAAGAAGGTAAACCACGTTTTGTATTCAAAAAAGTTTAATACATTTTTTTTTACTGCACTGTTCAAAACAATGCAGTATCTCAGCAGCCAGGTTACATTCAAATGTGAGCCAAATGACTTCACATCATTAGAACAAAACTATCATGCCTTCCAAAGAGCATAGGCAATCTGCATAGGAAATCTGCACAGGTTTCTTCTGTCAGAACTCGAAGATTTACATCAGCAAAAAAAAAAAATGGCATGCAAGCCATTCTCTACATATCAGATTCCTGTTTGAAATTGAAAATATGAAACAAAAAACAAAAAGATGAAGGCATAAAAATTTTTCTTCTCTAAATCCTGGGACAAAGGGCACACTGGAAGGTAATATTTCGTATCTCTTCAAGGCACCATTTCTCGTTGTGCCTAACGTAAACACTCTCCATGTGGACAGTCCTGTTCCGGGCAGAATTAGCAGCCCATTCTAAAACATCAGCATCAATAGAAACTCCCATCTCAAAGAAAGTAGTGACTGTGTCTTTGGAATAACTGCAGTGGATCAGCTTGTGGGTCAAGACTTCCACTTCAGGGTTTGCAGGCTGGACTGAAGGGGAGGAGAACTGGCTTTCTTGTTCCTCTTCCTCGCCCGAAGAGTCTTCATTGGAAACATGATTCTCTTGAAAAATGTTTTCCAGACTAACAGGCTGATCGCTGAACTGCCGAGAATCCCCACTGCTGTCGGGAAGAACTTCCTCATTGGAAGTAGGCCAGGAATCATGATCAGAGTAATAGGGCAACTCACTGGAAGAGGAAGAAGTAGTTGGTGGAGTTTGATAGGATGAGGACTCAGATGAACTCGAGTTCGAAGAGGATGAACTAGAGCTTGAAGAGGATGGGCTTGGAGAGCGTTGGCGCTTTCTGTTCACGACTCTCTCCATGTCTTCGAAGCGGCTTGCATGCAAGAATTGGTAAGTAGCCTTTACGAATTTGGATGATTGTGACTACCAGGCAATAATTAATACTAAAAAAATAGGGTTGTACAACTTCTTTAATATTAAAGAGTACTGGTGGGTTTTGAGACAGTTCCAAAAAAGAATTTCTAAAAAGTAAATAACTGAAAACGAACCTTTAGTCCTTCTTATTGGCAGCAAGTTTGGCAATTTCGAGCAATGTCTCCTTTGTCATTTCACATATGCTTTGAGTCATTGCAGCCATGGACTCTGCAATTTTCATACTGTTTGCAGATCTTATTGTTTCCAATTCCCTGACCAACTCTATTTTTCTTGCACTTTCTTCTTTCAGGAAATCTAATTTCTTTACCTCAGTGTCCCCAAATGTGCTTGTCATCTGTGATATTCCCATTGCAATGTCCTCATCTATCTGCAACCTGGACTTCTTTCTACTTGTAGGTTTTCCACAAACTCCAGGCTGATTACATGCAGCTGATCTAGGACTTGAAGAATCTGTCTGGTTTCCTGTTGGTGTCCTATTGATTGGAATTTCTGGCATCACTGGACTGCTCGGATTTCTCGTGTTTACATTATTGTTTGAATTGGGTGGATCATCAAAGTGGTCTTCAAATGCTGCATCTGTTCCAACAGTTTCAAAGAAAGTGTCATTCATGAAAGATTCTGAGTAATTTGTATGCAAGTCTGCAGCCTCGAAAGCTTCATTCCCAAATTCACCATCATCACCAGCACCTGGTATTGGATTATCTGAGGTAACACCATATTTAACCTCTTCCATTCTGTCATACTACTGCCAAGCTGATGGTTCAGAAACCCGTATGGCTACAAGCCTCCTTCTCATCTTTAAATTTAGCTTGCAGCTTATCCCATTTGTTCTTTAGTTGTCTCAGCTCCACTAAACCCCCAACAAAGGGCTGCAATTTGATCATAATTTCCCTCCATTGTGTGTTGGAGAGGTTGAGGGTGCCATTGGTTACCAATTTCATCTCGTTCAAGAGATTCAGGAATGTGGAGACACCTTGATCTGTCCATTGCACAGGAGACTTCCTATTCTTTGTGTCTATGACTTTTGAATTTTCCTTCTCATGCACAATAAGAGCCAAAGCAGAATCGATTTCAAAAGATTCACTCACAATATCAGAGGATGCCTGAATTTCGCTCAATACACGCTTGGATCTCTTTTCCTTTGGCTGTCTTGAAGTCGAAATTGGCTCCAAATTAGTTTTCAAATGCACATCCATGGAGATCTGTCCTGTCATTTTCCGGGTCCTTCTTGGTGCCATTTTTTCAACCCGAGGAGGCACGAAAGGCTTGCTGGTTGCTGGCAAAGCAGATCGAGAGGCCTTAGACATCTGAATCCAGATAATTGATTGGGAATAAGGACGACTTAAAACGAAATTGAGGATCAAAACTTAATGTATGAATGCACAAAAAACGAGAATGCAAATGCGTCGTAATCGATGAATACGGATCGTAATCGGCTAATTGCTTCGAGAAATTGGATACTCTGAGCAAGAATTGGAATTGGGCGGCCTTGAAGATCAAGAAGCAGGGGAAATGGCGCCCCTGGTTTTCGGTGTGGGAAACGTTTGGGCGGTTTTTGAGGCGGCAAAAATTAAGGCTAATTGTTTGGTTAGTGAGCAATGAAAGCGCCCTAATGGCTGTTAGGGGCTTCATCTCTCGGGTGAGGTTGGGTTTTCCCACTCTCACCCATCTCTCCATCTCCCCCCATCTCTCATCTCTCGTATTCTCTCTCTCATCTCTAAGTCCGGATGTAGCCAGCATCTCTCTCTCTCTCTCTCTCTCTCTCTCTCTCTCTCTCTCTCTCTCTCTCTCTCTCTCTCTCTCTCTCTCTCTCTCTCTCTCTCTCTCTCTCTCTCTCTCTCTCTCTCTCTCTCTCTCTCTCTCTCTCTAAATGGCGTTTGGTCTAGTGGTAACACACTAGTTCCTTAGCAATGTCGAGACTGCCCAGAATCCACTCGTATTGTTGGGGTTCAAATTCCAACAGACGCAATGTAAGGCGGTTGGGGCAGGGCCCAACCAAGCAATGTAGTGTGGTGTATGATCACATATCCAGTTGGAGTCTATCTATCTCTCTTGACATTGCATTTCTTGCTTCTGGGTAGGCTCCAAGAAGTGCCTATATTTTCTTCTTGGTATAGCATTGTGGCTTCTAGATGTCCTTAACTTCCACAATCTTTCTCTTCGTGGCGTAGCTTTGTGGCTTTCGAGCTCCTCGTTGGACGTTTTTTCCTTTTGATGTTCCAATTTCCTCAATCTTCTTTCTCAACTTTGTGCTTGCCATCGAAATTTTATTCGATCTTTCATATATCTTCTATTTGGGATTTTTTTCTTCAAGTTGGCCAATTGCTTGTAACTCTAACACTTTGACGGTTGGTGTGGTTGATTTTTTCCTTGCTTTGGAGCAATAGCTGATGTGATGGATTTTGACATATGGTTTGGGACTGCGTGCTACGGGGGTCGTTGGGTTTCTTCGAGTTGGCACTCTTTGTAGACTATCATGGGCGTGGGCACATCTTCAGCGACTTTTGCGTTGGTAACTATTCTTCGAGTCAGTTATTTATCGTTTGGGTTTTCCTTGAAAACCCGAAAGAACAGAGTTTTTAATCTCAACGATAATTCTTTGACTCGGGAAGATTTTACCTTCGGCAATGTTCTTCAAATCCTGCCCCTTGTGGGATTACTTGCTGCATACACCATTCATTTGACCTCACAGATTGTCTAGTTCTGAGGCATTTTATTCTAGTTTCACTCATTTGGGATTCATTGTTATGTATTCCTATGAGTCATTGTATTTATTGATCCAGTCCCATCAATAGAACACCACTTCACTAACGTTGATGTTTTATACGACCTTTCCCCAGAATATTATGTTATTAATATTATGTTGTTATAATGTAAAGTGCATTCACATTTATCGATACAATTAAATATCGAAAGCTATTGTCGCAAAATATTGTTGTAGGTTCATTTCACCTTAAGTAATGTTGAGGGCAGCATCATGATGGGGGTGTGAGGATGATGTGACGTTGCCAAAAATATATGGTATAAATACATATATTTTAGGCCACGTCACTATACAAGCCTGCATTAGTAGCCTTGTATATATTAGTATAGGGAGGGGGCATAGCCTCATCCTATAGGTGAACAGCCACACAGACGCATTCCTTTGGAGCCACATGGCATATCATATAAACTCTAACCTACTAAGGGCTAAACCCTAGACCTAGGCCATTTTTTGGCTCCAGCAATTTTTAACTCCAGCTTGCGCTCATGATTCGGTTTCAAAAATCATCTTCTGTAGCACAGCCTACTGCAGCAGCCTCAGGAGCATGCGTGCACTAGGAGGGGGTGAATCTATCCCAAATCACCTGCAAGTCAATGGAGATCCCGGGAGCTGGCGGCAATTCTTCAAGAGTAGGTATTTCAAGTAGATTCTTAGGCAAATCATCTGGAAGTTAGCATTCTAAACAAATTAACATATCCTACTTCTAATAGCGCCAACCTAGAATCCGCAGTTCTGATCATGAATCCTAATCAATGAAGCCTAACCTTAAGTTAGTTGCATGTGATTAAGATTAGTTATTTTTCTTGTTATTTATCATGTTACGATGTTATGCAATGCTGGTTGATCTCATGTTTGCACCTCTTATCTATTGGGAAGAGGGATAGAGACCTAGTAACTATTATATAGATATTGCTCCTAATTTAGATCCATTAGTTCCTATGATATGTGGCCTGTGCATAGAGCTCACCGGGCTATAGAGGCTATGAAGTGACTGAGCACAACACAACGGAGTTAGTGGCAAAGTGAAGGGAGGATCCTGCTGAGCACGACTACCAGGGCCTCATAGTGGGCTAGGCTTATAGTCGATCACTTCTCGTGGGTTGGGTATAAGTCTGACACTTCATGGATCAATGGTATCGCCATGTCTCTTAGGATGCAGATGTCAGTCTGACTCTTATTTTGGGGATTTCAGTTAGGTAAGGACGTGTCGCCAGAATAATCTAGCCACTCATGGAGCCACTGCACTTCAAGAAGGGGATATGCACCCTTCCTACCTTATCGGACCTGGAAAATGCAACCCGGAGTAGTTCCGTTGGGTGATACCATGAGATTATATCTCTGGCATGTTACAGTCACGACATAACTTGATTTAGCTTATCTGCAAAGTATGCACAGGAGGGGTAGATGGAGTGGTCAATCCTAGCCATTATCTCTTGCCAGGCCAGTCATTTCCATAACTCCTCGAATCTGAGCCTGGGTAGGAGCTGTATTGATGTACTGACCTATTGTTGTATTTGATATGATAGATGGATGGATTATCACTACTCTTCGAGGTAGTTTATTGCTGTTATTGCTAGCGCTGACGTGTTATTGCTTCTGATGATGTAAAAACCCATAGGAGATGGGCAGGAATGACACCTCCCTGTCCTCTACTCGTTGTCTAGCCATCCAAGACAGGGGTTAGATCGAGGTCCATAAGACAGTTGCTGTCAGATGGGGAATATCCTTTGAGATATACAACAAGACGACGTATATACTATATATCACAAGGAACGTCACGTAGACACGTAGAGCCTTTAAAGACCCATCTGAATCTGTATTTGGAGAAGTGGTCTCTAGTTGAAGGACAAAAGTGGCTGCTGGCTGGAGCTCAGAAGTGGTCTCTGACTAGATTGTTGGTAGAGGAGCTGTGTGATCTGCTTCAAAAGAGATTTTTGGGGATCGAACAAAAAGAAGGAGAAGTTGTAGCCGCTGCAACTGAAAGTTGAGATCACATTTGATAGACGATGGCTCTATGGCTGGGAAGATAGTGGAAAGTCCAAAAAGATTTTAAAGTAAAAATTACTACATGTATGCTAGAGCTAGAAAGAATAAAGGGAGAAAGGGAACATGCACAGCAGAAGAAGGGTGGCATGACATTAGCTTCCATGGTTATGTTTTTTGGCCAGCCAAAAATTGACCTGACATAATAGCGAGCAAAAGACTTTGCTAGACCTTTTCGCAACTTTATACGTGGCCACAACAGGAGCAGGAGCAGTTGTTGAAATCTTGGAATAAAGCTTAAACTGCTTATTAGCACCTAAACAAATCACAATTTTTTCTCTGAAATTTACTCGCATTTGTATACATTATATCCTTGTTAGGTCCCTTGCACCATGGAGCACTCTTTCGTTGGATTGGGACTATTCTGGCCTCTTATTATTCTTTTGAAAAGGGGATCGGTTGCATAGCCGAGGATTGCAAGGATGAGGTCATCTGCAAGTCTGCAAATGCAGAATTTGTGGGTATGCATCAATTTATTTCTATTCTACCCTTTGTCTTTGCATATATTGATTGCACCAGCCAAATCTATTGTTGCGAGTTGGACATTGATTCTGTGCTACAATTTTATGCCTTATAGATCGCTTGATGTGTTAGTAGATCAGATGTTATGTAGAATGGAAGGGGGGAAGCCATTCTTGCTGCCTTCATGACCTGCAGAATTCGGAAGCGCCCCAGATGTTATGTAGAATGGCATGGAGGAAGCCATTCGTGCTGCCCCCATGAGTTGCAGAATCCGAAAACGCGATCATTCTGCAGGTCATGGGGGCAGCAAGAATGGTTGACTCCATGCATTTCTACTATCATAACATAAGAGCTTCATCGGATTCTACGGGTTTTTATAGAGATTTGTCATTCTTGGGTGTTGGTTTAATCATATCCTTTATCACCAGGGATAGATTCAATATGCTATATGTTTTAGGAAAAACTACCAAAATACCCCTATGAGTTTGTGTAATTACCAAAATACCCTTATGAATTTCAAAATTACCAAAATGCCCTTGTGTATAGTAGGTGTGTAGGGGCATTTTGGTAATTTTAAAACTCATAAGGGCATTTTGGTAATTACACAAAACTCATAGGGGTAGTTTGGTAGTTTTCCCTATGTTTTATATGCAATACGTATTTTTCATATGATACGGCACAAATTTGTTATATAAAACGTAAAAACTATGTCGGAAAAAAAATTCCGGCGTCGGAAGATTTTCGCGTACGCGAAGTCTACAAAATCGCGTACGCGAACATTATAAAACCGCGTATGTGAAATTTAATTTTTTTTCGCGTATACGAAATAAACAAAACCGCATATGCGAAGTAATTTTCGCATACGCAAAAAATTTCAAATTTCGAGTATGCAGTTTTTTAATGTTCGCGTATGCGAATTCGATGACTTTGCGTGCACGAAAATATTCAACTTATTTTCTGATTGTGCCGATTGGAAGCCATGAGCGGCTAGGGTTAGGGCGGCCGCCATGGCTGTCCCCGTTACGTGCAGAGCAGAACATGTGCTCTCGTGGTTTTGCTTCCCATGGCCTGGCAGATGCAATGACGGTCGGGCTTTTGCTTCCATTCTGTGTTAAAGAATGAAGTTTCCTAGACAGGTTTCTCTTTTGGAAGATTAGATTAGAAGTATTTGAAGGTGGTAGCAACAGGAACTTGGATGAAGACGATGCTGGCCATAAACTATCTGAGCACGGAGGGTTAGGGCGACCCCATGTAGTTGCACAGCAGAATATTTGCAGTTGTGAACTAATGTCCTGTGGCCTGATTGATGCAGCCATAGTGGAACTGTTGTTTCCATTCTGTATGAAACAATGGAGTTCCTTTGAGAGGTTTCTCTGGAGATCATTCCTGGCACTTGTAAAACAGGGTATGTGCATTTACGAAGTTCTCTCAAATGGCCTGGTAGATGCATCCTTGAATCCTTGGGGTAAATGGATAACCTGGAGCAGGCTTTACGTCAAGATGTCTGATTATATCCTACCTGGTTTTGGGATGAAGATTGCGGAGCCTGGAAAATATGATAAACAGGATATTAAAGCTATGGTTTATGTGGTGGGAACCTTATTTCTTATAAGCGGTCAGTACTTTGCTTGCAGTTACTTTTGTTTGTCTCCATTCTATAGATCCTATAAACAGTTGAAATATGTTTTAAAATCAATGGCTAGTCCTAATGCAATTTGGCGAAGCACTGTCCTTTGGTATTTTGAAGTCAGATGTTTGCTTGTTGCTCGAACCGGGCCAGACCAAATGGAAAGGCTTGGAAAGGCTGTGCAAGTGGGGTATCTTCTAGCTTCTTTGTCACGGGCCAATCAATTGATGACACCTCTAAGAAGAAGTGGTGGAATAGGATCTGTAGGCGGACAGATTCGACTGTGGGAAGTATCTGAAAATAATGCTAAGTTCAGGAATTTAGACTGGATAGGCTTCAGTGTTGGACTGTATCAGACTTGTGGATATAAGTTTGAACACGGATCAGATCGCTTGGTATTTGGTTCAATAGTAACAAGGTCTCTGTGTAATGGCTTTGAGCCCAGTGTTAGACCATTTGTCTTATGGGCCTGTGCTGTTGAATATCAGCCCATTTTCCAGTTGAGGCTGGTTGCATTGTTTTGAGCCTAATAGTTGCTCAATATGTACTAGACTGTTATTGTATTTTCTTTGTCAAATCTCTCATGAACTACAGAATATATAACATTACAGGTGTTTATGATGTTGTCTTAAGATGGGAATTTAAGACACGTAACCGTTATCCATTTCAAAAACAGATGATCTATGATAGATACAAGATGATCTATGATAGATACAATTTGATTGCATTTAAGAGTTTTGGCTATGGGCTCTGGCATTGGGCTTTGGCATTGGGCAGTGGGAATTGCATGGCAATGTGGGGAATTGTATGGGAATTCTTGCTGGGGAAAATGCTCTACTGGAACTGCTGTAATAACATGGGTCTAACCGTGATAACCTCTGCATCCTCTTATAAGTACAGGGTCCCAAATGGGGGGTGTGAGTATGGACATAGCTATGGTAATAACATGGGTCCAACCATGATAACCTCTGCATCCTTTTATAAGTGCAGGGTCCCAAATGGGGGGCGTGGATATAGCTATGGGGCTGGGGGGCAGGCATGGAAGTTCGAAGGGGGGATAAGCTCTGGCTCAACTAGTAACAGAAATAAGGGTTCAATTATTACAACCTTTGCATTTTCTTATAAGAACATGGTCTCAATTGGGGTATGTAGGATCTCAATTAGGGTATGTGGGTATGGACAAAGCTGTGAGATGGGGGTACACAACTGGAGGGGTTTGGGTATCACCAAAAATGATAAGGAGTACGTAATAGGGGATGATGCTACTCAAATAGAAAAATCATGAAGATTATTTCGTGGAACCTTCGAGGTATCAAGGGACCTCTAAAGAACAGGAACATAGACTTCCTGACTTCGAGGCCAGTTCCTTAGGTGCCTGGGTAGGAAGCCAATATTCCTCTTTTACCTGTGCTGCCAGGGGCACTAAAGGGGGTACAGGGAACTTTATGGAAGGGTTTAACTAGTAAGGCTTTAATATCTTTGGGACGGATGGAAGGTGGCAAGTCATGTGCAATTTGATCTGAGATGGGATTCAATGGGGAGTGATTAATATTTATGCAACAAATAAGCCTGTGGAAAGAGCCATTCTATGGAAGGAAATCATGGATTGGGTGATCGATCCGGTAGGTGTGGCCAACTGGTACTAGGTGGTGACCTCAATATGACGGATGTTTGGGATCAAAAGATTGGCTTGTATAGAAACCTCTTGGGGGGAGGAGCCGGCGTGGGATTCCCTTCTCAACAATTGTGGCTTCGTTCTCCTCCCACCATCGAATACTCCCTATTCATGGTCTAATAAACAAAAAGAATGGGCGAGTTCTTTACGCTGCTAGAAGAGATTTTATGTGGCTAACAAGTTGGCCCCTTTATGGATCGGTGCTATGTGGAAGGGACCTTTCTTTTTTTCCGATCGGATCATATCCCACGAAACTAGTATTTGAAGATCTTCCTTACGCGAGACGAAAAAGGAAATGTCCCCTTTAAATTCAATCTGTGAGGGCTCCTAGGGAAGGATCTCTTTTGTATACCATACAAAGAATACACATTAGCTTCGATCAAGGGAAGAGGGTCTTCCTAGTATGAAATCCTGGATCAAGAAAAATGCCGATATGAAGGATTGGATAAAAAAGTGGGGAAAACTACGGGCTACCAAATTCCGGGAAACTAAGGTTGACCTATACAACCAAGTTCGACAAGTTAAACAAGATTGGCAGGAGCAAGGCTGGCTGAGAATAGTATCACTTCAGTTACTAATGATCAGAACATGGTTCTTAAAGAGGAGGCAGAAATTAAATCCTTCTTCAGGGACAATTATGAGGGGTTGTTCAAAGAAGATCCCCTCCCAAGTGACTATTACAGTCGATGCTCTGAGTGGCTCTCCTCTTTGAGGCAAGGCCAGATAGTGACTGATGGAGAAAGTAAACTTCTATTTCAAGAGCCTCGTGATGTAGAAATCTACAAGACTCTGTGTTCTTTAGCTTCTGGTAAGTCGCCAGGACCTGATGGGTTCCCTCCAGAGTTCTATGTCGAATTCTGGGATATACTTGGGCCATTCTTCACCGCTGCAATCAAGGGAGCATGGGCGGTCAAATACCTTCACCCAGCCCTAGCAACTGGATTTATCTCCTTGATTCCAAAAGTCAATAAGCCCCATATGCTAAATGAATGGAGACCAATAGCACTAGCCAATGTGTTGTACAAAGTAATCATGAAGGTCATTGCTAATCGTTTGAAGCCAATCCTAACCCTTCTGATTGGATGTGAACAATCAGCTTTTCTCCCAGGCAGGAACATTTTGGATAACTATCTGGCAGCTAGAGAGGGGCTCCATTGGTGCAAGTCTTCTCGCCAGAATTGTGTAATGTTGAAGCTGGATTTTCGTAGAGCATATGACTCTCTTAGGTGGAGTGGGCTAAAAAATGTGATGGCTCATATGGGCTTTGAAATAAACTGTATAGAGTTAGTTATGGGTTTGAACAAGATTGCATCAGCATCTGTTCTGGTTAATGGTCAGCCGACTGGTCTCTTTGAGCTCAGAAAGAGGATTAGGCAGGGGTGTCCCCTTGCTCCTTACCTTTTTATAATCATGGCATATCTCTTAACCTGTATGGTGAAAAGCTTGATGACGAGGGGATTGCTGAATGGGTTGCTTCTTCCAGGTTCCAATCTAAATCTGACTATTATGCAATATGCAGATGATACCTTTCTTTTCTTAAGGTACGATGATGGGAGTTTTCCTGCCTTTCAACAGGTTTTAAATTCTTTTTACTCCATATCGGGGATTGGGCTGAATCACGCTAAATGTGATGTAATATGGCTTTTGAAGAAGACATTGATACAAAAAGTCGGGGCACGGAATTATCATATAGTGGCGACTCTGAGAGGCGACTAAAGGCATTGGGTATGCCACTTAACCTTGCGAAAAATCTAAAAAGGTCTTTGAAGCCAATTATAGAAAGGATCCGAAAAGAAGGTTAACCTCTGGGTCTTGTAAGTCCTTGTCCACTATGGGAGAGTGGCCGATAGCCAATGCAATCCTTAATGCGACTCATATTTATTACTCCTCGGCTATTGTAGCTGAAGTATATATATGACCGGTTATTAGTAATCATTCATAAATTCATGCGGGGAGGGAAGATAGCTGGGGTTGCATGGTCGAAATGTGTGTCAAGTAGGAAGGATGGGGGATTGGGATGTAAAGACCAATGGTCGAGGGAAGGTTACGGCACTAAGTTTGTGCGGAGGGCTATCCAAGGGGATGCATCCCCGGCTATTGCCTTTTCTGCGTTCTTGGCTTCAGCGGGGGTAAGATAAAGGGGAAACCTTCTACCCCTAGAGATGAGGTTAGCTCCTACTCATAAATTCTCAATGGGTCGAGGTACTTCCCGAATGAGGAAGATATTAGAAGCTTGGCGGGATGTCTTGAGTCTCTTTAGTATAGCGGATGCTTATTGGGAGGGGGGCTGAGTATATTTTGGAACACTAGGATTTGGGAGAGGATCGCTCCCTCTTGCACTTGTACACCCTCGAGTGTTTACTAAATGGCGTGTTGCGGGAATTAAATAAGGTTGGGCGGTTGTTGGGAAAATGATAGATGGATTACTTGGACAAGATTTAAAGCTCTAGTTCGGTGTTTGGGGAAGGTGATAGGAAGGTCTTTAGGAAGATTATGGTGAATGTCAATACGGTCCTACGGTATTGAAGGGGAAGAAGATAGGTGGTTGTGTGGGGATGGGCGTAATATAAAGTCAAAACGCGTTGTATGGATTGCTAATGCCACGGTCCCCATTAAAGGCTACTTGACGAGTTGGGATTAGATCAGCGAGAAACCAAGGGTCTATTGACAAAGTCTTGGGTCTCCTTATATTCCAAAAGATCCAATTCTTTTCGTTGGATCAGTCTACAAGAAGGTGTATACACTATGACATGGCTGTTGAACAAGGGTGTTGTTGACATGATCTCTGCCCTCTAGGATGTGGGCGTCGAGACAATGGATCATCTTTTCTTTTGTCCGATTATAGGAGACTTACGGAGGTGGGTTTGTCCAATTATTGGGCTCTGGATGTGTCGACTATCATGGCGGCCATTCTAGCCCGAGTATAGGTGCGGATATTATTCAACTCACTTTAACCAATATATCATTGTGGTGTATTTGGAAACACTAATGTGGTGTAGCTCTTGGAGGACTGGCTTGGTTAACAAGGATTGAGCGACTTCAACATGGAGGTAGCCCTCATGGCCTTGGCCCACCACAGGAAGTTTGGCCGCAATTATAGCAATAACTTGGATAGAATTGGCAGTATAAGGGGATTCTATTCATTTTTCAAATGTAACTGGGATCTAGATTTAAGCGGTGTGCAGTAAGGGTTTATGACCTGTCCAACACCTATCAGGATGTTGGATGGAGGATCTTCGTCTTCAGCGGGGTTTTCTCCTAAGTTCTTGTTGCTTGGAATTGGCTGCTAACTCCATATAGTATCTAAGCCTGGATGAAGATGGTTTTTCCTATAGTAATCCAAGGGTAGGGAAGATTGGAGTGGTAGTTTTTAGTACAATCCTTGACACTTACGAGTTATATCCGCTTTGTGATAATTCTTTCCATCAATCCCAATTGGGGATATCCTATGTAAATTTTTATATATTAATACATACTCTTACCCTCAAAAAAAAATATATATCCTTATCCTTATATATATACAATTATATGGAGGTCTACCAACATGGTGTAGAGATTGATCTCGGTCGTCCATCACTGAGATGGACGGTCCAAACGGTGCCACCTCGTAACACCCCAAGCATCCCCCTGATTTGGGGCTTTTAATCTGGACCATCGGATTTAGGGTTTTACCCCAAGCATCCCCCTGATTTGGGGCTTTTAATCCAGACGGTCCGTTTATTTGAAAGAAGGTGAGGTGGCAAACTTATAGCCATTGGATCTTCATGGGGGCATGGGGCATGCACCATTCCTCTGGACCCTCGGATCAAGGGGGGAAGGAGAAATCTGAGCCGTCAATTGTTTTAGAGAAATTGCATAGAAGATGCAATTTTTGGGGCATTTAATCTATGCCCTTCAAACTAAGGGATTTAATCTAGACCGTTTAAAAAGTCTGGCCATTATTAATTTTATAGTGCAAACTATGATGGGAAAGCATTAATGCATAGCCATCCAAAATAATGGATAATTTATGTCTTGTGTGAGGTGGCAATGCTCACTCCTAATAAAATTCTAACAAGCCTATTATTGCCATGTGAGTACGTGTCACATTGAGGAAAGGAGAGAAACTCACATTTTTTTTCACGATTTCTTTTTTTCTTGTTTTGGCGCTTGGCTCGAGGCGGGGGCTTGGTTCGGACGGGGCTTTTCGATTCCGTAGATTGATCTCCAATAAAATATCTTCTTTGCATATATCTTGAGCAACCAAAAATCCCTGTTCAGTTCTTTGCACATCGATTCATCTCGGTGGGTATATCTGGAGATAGAAACGAGTTTGGCTATGAATCGGCATCTTTGCCGATGTGCAAATGCACGGGATCACATCTTTGTGGCAAACTTCTTGTTGTTCCCAATAGCCGGATTTTCCCTTACGATGGTCGGTTCTAGCCCAAATATGGTTTGGTGATGGTATTCGAAAGAATATCAAACTAATGTTAAGCAAGCACGGCAGAAGGTCAAACTTCGACTCTTGAATAATGCAAAAGCGAGCATTTCTTGAAGCTCGGCTATGGCGGCATCCCAAAGAACTCCTCCTCCTCACTCTCTGCGCCTTCTTTCTCTTAGTTTTCTCGCGAGGAAGGTATGTCTCTGTTTTACTGTCTTCCTTTTTTCCTTTGCAATGTAGCTAAATATGTTAAAAAGTTTCAACTGTGCTGCATTAGGCTATCCTAAAATGATCTTCAATATGTGATCCGAGATTTCTTTTCAACATTTTTTTGGCCGATTTTAGGATTCACAAGCCTTGATTGTGGCGGGAGTAGCAGCTACAAAGAAAAGGGCATTTCTTGGATATCAGATGAGGGATTAATATCATCAGGAACAAATGCAACTCTCAAGGATTCATCCCTTCCTAAATATTTAAAAACTTTGCGATATTTCACACTAAATGCTATGATAAACAGAAGGCATCTATTGAGGGCATCCTTTTACTACGGCAATTATGATAACAAATCTTTGTGGCCTCTTTCCAGCTCCAAATCGATGGGGTTCTTTGGCAAAATGTGTCCGCGGCGGTCTGCAGGAGAATAGTAGCGACTACTACGTTTTATGAAGCAATTGTCAGTTCTCAAGGAAGCAATATTAGCGTATGTCTAAGCAGCTCTAATCCGTCTAATGTGCCCTTCATTTCTGCTCTAGAATCAAGGCTCCTTCCTGCAGGAAATTATTCCTATAATGAGATTGGAAACAATCCTTTATATTTGAAATACCGGCAGGATTTTGTGCAAAATCTAATGTGAGGTAAAGGTTTTCTACCTAAGAAAGAATTTCTGCATTTCTCATTTTATTAGTTCTCTGTTTTGGGTTTTTCGCATGGTACACATATATAGATTTGTGCGTTTCTGATTTGGGTTTTCATCTGGTAACGTTCTGTGTACGTTTTTTTTCAGTTCTAACAAGCTCTGAATGTTCAATATATAATCTCTTTTATGGAACTTGAAATTTTTTCCCTGTTTTTCCAGATACTCAGACGATCCATATGATCAGATGTGGTATGCCCAGCCAAATCCACCAGCCAAAACCACCGCTGTAACCTTCTCATCAAGCAAAGTAAAGATTGCATTGGGAGGAATAGGAGATGATCCTCCATTAAAAGTCTTAGAAACAGGATTTGAAGGAGCAAGTGATAAATCTGCGCTAAATTATAGTCTCGATTTGGGGTCTTCTCAAGCAACATACTACATAAATCTATACTTCTCAGATTTTAGATCATCAAGAAGTTCCAAAGATTATATGCATGTTGACTATGTTTGTGCAATTGAGCAGTGCAGCTTAAATGATTCTCTGATCTTTGGAGAAACAGAATTTGCATCTTACGACTGGGTTCCATATGGAGCGGAAGGATCATCTCGGATATTAGATGTGTCAATTCTTAGGTACTTCCAATTCAACATTAGCGCTTTGTGTTAGGTGCGGTTGAGGTTCTGATGTTGGAAGCTCCATCAATTCTACTTCCCCAACTCCATCATCTCCTCTTCCAAGTAAGTCACAAGCTCTTTTCTCCTTTACATGTTCTAACCTATCAAGCATTCCTAATTATCAAAACTAAGAAAAAAAGAAATTTCAAGCTCTTTTAGAGGGATCCAATTAAAAGCGTCGACCATTTAGAAACAACTCCCAAAATTCTTGGGCTCCACGCCCTTGATGGACAACTGCGGCACGACCATGTCACACTTCAATTTGACATCCTTCTAATTGAAAGTATCACATTTGGCATATTGATATCATTGTAGTAGAAGTTCTCACATTTGGCATAATTAAGCTGCAGAACTATGCGTGCTGTCTATGTTACAAGCAGCCAATCTAATAATTTTGTAAATGTAAAATCTCCTCCCTCCCCGCTCCCTCTTTGGCTTTTGGTGCACGGCAAAAGGCTAGGGAAGCTCAAAATTTGCAAAAATATTTGCAAAAGCAATGCGTGTATGTATTTTGCTTGCGACTTTGGCTTTAAGAGTCAAGTGGATAATAAGGTTTATGCTTGCAGAGAGACTTCCTAGCAGTTGTCTCGCATTACATATTGCTTTGGGAGGTGGTTTACCAAAGGATTGCATTGTTGAGGTGCATTCTTGAAAAATCTGATATCGTTTTTAGTGGCAAATTTATTGGTCTGTGTTGTACTATCATAAGCAACAGTCCAATGCTCTTGCTTTTACGCTTGCATACTCTCTGTAAATATTCTCTGTGTGATCCGACTGTTATCTAGATGAAATTTTATACGGGCTCTTAGACACTTGATGTTCTTATTAGGAAAGAGGAAATGATGCTCCTCATTAATTTCGTGTTTGTTCTTGCATGGATTTTCTTGGATCATTTATGTTGCTCTAGCAATTGCCAGGTGAATCAGTTAGAAAGGTTGCTGACGATTTAGACAATGGTGCACGTGGTAAGCTCATGAGAAATCAGTGTTTGTTCTTCTGATTGGGCTAATAAATTCTGCACATTCATTCATGTTAATGATTTTTAGAAGGCATGACATACAAGTCTGTCTACTTCTGCAGATCCTCAAGTTTTATGCTGATGTCCATCAATCAATGTTTTAATGAAATGCGACAGGTTGAGGTTTATTGTCCATCACATAAGATTGTTTGGAGGCTCCAGTCATATTTTTTCCAGGGTATTACTGGATTTGTTACATACTTTGGATTTGTTACGCTACCTCTCTTACTTTTCTGATTGGGAGTACAATGGTCTTTAATAGCCTTGCAATATTAGATATAGTATCATTGTTTCACTTCTGGGTTCCCGACCTAGAAGCCGTACAGCTAAATCTACCGATCCCCTTTATTTTTTTTTTTCGTGTTTGATTCTAAAGGCAAGCTCGAAATTTGGCTTTTCTATGTCTGCCAATCCTGAACTATTGTCCTATCTTTTTGTTCTCTTTTGTTTCAAATAATTTGTCATCGATGATAACCTCTGATATAATAATGTTTTTCACATGGGAATGTGAGGGCTGGATTATTTTCTTGATAGAGATGACTACCCAATTATGTGGTTGTTTGAGAAACATGAGTATATGTTACCTAGGCGTGGTGGCTTTTACAAACGATGTTTTCTAATGGCAAATTGTTGAGTAATAATCCAATACCAGATGCATGCTATATACAATGGACAAATTATTATTTGACAGTTCTGGGCTGGTAGATGCTAAGTTACAATTTAAGGTCATTGTCATTTCCCCTTTTCCCATGATATGGTTTCTTTTATCGATGGTAAATGTAATAAAATATGATGGTAAATGTAATAAAATCATTTATTGGGCAGTTGTGTTGCGATTTACCATGTGCAATCACACCAACACTACCAACATGGTCATGTATCAATGAAGTTGCCTTGATTATTCATGATATGGGTTCCCATGATATGGCTTTTTATCCATGGTAAATGTAATAAATTGTGATGGTAAATGTACTAAAATCCATCGTTTCTTGATTGGGCAGTTGTGTTGCGATTTGTCTCTTATAAATGCCCTCTGTCAACCAACACTACCAGCATGGTCATGTATCAATGAAGTTGCCTGATTATTCACGATCAAATGTAAGTTGCCTTGATTATTCAAGTTCAAAAGTGAACTTTCTTGCAATTTGTAATGGTTGCACAATGATTATACTCAGGACCCATTAGAATGTATGGAAAATGTATAGTCTTGGACGAAGGAATCTGAAAAGCAACTCAATTTCTTGGGGAGATGCTTTATAAAGATGTGATTTGTTGTTGCAAAAAGGCTTCGCTTTGTTCCTCATTTTGCATTCTAGGAAATTAGGTACAACATTATAACATGTGTGCCAATGTCAAACACATTTGCATGAAGTTAGAACAAACTAGTGAACACAATGCAATGACTCCATTACGTTAATATAGCCTATGAAACAGATGTTGACTTGCAATGCGGAAACTCACACCAAGCAAATATGCACGACTCCAACAGCCTCTCTTTGTGTACCAATGCCTTAAGCACATTCAAACAACATAGAACATCTATTTCTTTTTTCTTTTTGTTCTCATTTATTAGATGGCAAATAACACTATGCCCGTCGAATTGGCATTTTAGTGGCGAGAGATCTCACCTGTGTTGAAATATGCAATGGAGTGGATTTAGAGTCTACAAATTATTGCATTTTGAGGGGTATTTAATTCGATTATCTGAACCCACTTTGAGATGAGTTGTCTCACGTGTTGTGAGATATCATCTTGATTCGGATCAAAGACTCACCGATGCATTTGCTCAACTCAATACACGCATAATAGTTTTTTAATAAATGATAGAAAAATGACGCGCTAGTGGTAAAAATGGCGCATTAGTGGTAGAAGATAAAGGTGCAAGATAGAGGGGCCAAAGAACGGCATGCATAAAAATCTGTCGATTATAAAACTTTTATAGTTTGCATTCTTGTGTTTTTGATTTAGATGCTTGCCCTTTGTTAACAAATACATGGCACATGTTCGGATAACAAATATGGTTCAATGAGGGCAATATCTGTCAAATTAACAATGCTTCAACCTGTTTGGAAACCATTAAATCAGTTGTTTGGAAATAGTTATCTCATTTTGCCAAATTAGAGTGCAGTATCGATAGGCAATTTATATCTTTGAGAACCTAGAGGAATCTTCATAGAATCTAAGGGTATCCAAGATAATCTACATAGAATCGTGGAGAATCTAGGTGAATCTTGGGGCAATCTTTAGGAATCTAGGGGAATCTCGAAAGGATCTAAGGGAATCGAAGGGAATCTTCATAGAATATTTGAGCATCTATGGATTAGGATCTTAGAGAGTCTATGAGAATCTACATAGAATCTTGGGGAATTTATGTGAATCTTTAGAGAATCTTTAGGAATCTAGGAGAATCTTGATGAAATCTTGAAGATCCTAAAGGGACTTCATAGGATCTAAAGGAATCTTCATAAAATCTTTAATAATCGAGGGGAATCTTGATGAAATTTTGGAGAACCTAAAGGAATCTTCATAGAATCTAAGGAAATCGAAGAGTATCTACATAGAATCATGGGGAATCTAGGTGAATCTTGAAACAACCTTTTGAAAGCTAGGGGAATCTATAGGAATCTCATGAAAATCATTGAGAATTTCGGAGAATTCAAAGGAATCTTCATAAAATCTTTGAGAATATAGGGGAATCTTTACAAAATTTGAATGAATCCTTGAAATTTTGAATGAATTCACATAGAATCTTGGGGAATCTAGAGGCATGTTAGGATAATTCTCGAAAAATTTAGGGGAATCTTTATAGAATCTTAAGAATCTAGGGGAATCTTTGTGCAATCTTAGGAAATCTAGGAGAAAATCCAAGAGGATCTAGGAGAATATTTGACACTAGGTGTGCTTCCAGGGGAATCTTCATAGAATCTAATGGAATCTAGGAGAATCTACCTAGCATCTTGGGCAATCTAGAGGAATCTTGAGATAATTTTTGGAAATTTAAGGGAATCTCAAGAGAATCTTTAATAGATTATGGGGAAACCTATGTACCTACATCCGACTTCGTACACTCCTTATAGTACAAATACTTGTATATATATACAAGTTTTTGTACTATGAGCGGTTGCACTATGAGGGACTGTACAAATTCGACTAGAAGCCAAATGCAGTGCCATCCAACGAAGATCCTATAAAGATTCTCCAAGATTCTCCAAAGACTCTAGAAAAATTTCCCTAGATACTATGAGATTCCATCAATATTCGCTTATATTCCCCAAGATTCGCAGATCATTCCTCGAGGAATTGTACAAATTCGAGTAGAAGTCAAATTTAAAGTCATGCGATGAAGATTCTATAGAGATTCTCCAAGATTCCACCAAGATTCTCTAGATACTCAACGATTTTATGAGGATTCCCTTAGATTCCTTTAGATTCTTAAAGATTCTCTTGAGATTCCCCTAGACTCCCAAAGATTGTCCTAAGATTCCTCAAGATTCCATTTAGATTCTTTAGATTTTCTTAGATTCTATGAAGATCCCCTATAGAACACATCTAGTGTCAAAGATTCCCCTACATCCCCTGGATTCCCCTAAATTCCCCAAAATTCCATAAACATCCCCTAGATTCTTAAGGTTCTACAAAGATTCCCCTAGATTTTCAAAGATTATCTGAAGATTCTTTTAGATTCCCTAAGATTCTATGTAGATTCTCCTAGATTCCCTTAGATTCTATCAAGATTCCACTACATTCTCTAAGATTCCATAAAGATTCTCCCTGATTCTCAAACATTTTTTGAAGATTCTCTTAGATTCCTCTATATTAGTTTGATTTCCATAGATTAGTTAAGATTCTCTTGACATTTCCTTAATTCCAAAGGTTATCCCAAGATTCCTCTAGATTCCTTTAGATTCTTAAATATTCTCTTGAAATTCCCTTAGATTCCCAAATATTATCCTAAGATTCCTCTAGATTCTCCAAGATTCCATGTAGATTCTTCTAGATTCCCTTAGATTCTATGAAGATTCCCCCAGAATGCACCCTCTTGTCAAAGATTCCCCTAGATCCTTTGAAATCTCCTGCGATTCCTTAAGATTCCACAAACACTCCCCTAGATTCTTAAGGTTCTATAAAGATTCCCCTAGATTTTCAAAGATTATTTGAAGATTCGTTTAGATTCCCCAAGATTCTATGTAGATTCTTATAGATTCCCTTAAGTTCTATGAAGATCCCCTTAGATCTCTAAGATTCCATCGAGATTTCCCTCGATTCTTAAACTTTTTTGAAGTTTTTTTTAGATTCCTCTAGATTCCTTAAGATTCTCTTGAGATTCCTTTGATTTTCAAAGATTATCCCAATATCTCTCGAATTCCCTTAGATTCTATGAATATTCCCTCTAGATTATCCAACATTGCACGGAATGATGCCAAACCACTACTCATTGGAAAGCATTTGATGAGAGGAATCCAACGGTGTGGGTCCCACTTTGATTCGAGACCTCCACCAAAAGATAAAGTCGTTTGAAGCTACAGAAAAAAAGGAAGCTTCCAAGAAAGCTTCATAATTAATGAGTTGCCACCTCACTATCTTTTTATTAAATAAAGGGTGCCATCTCACCTCTTTAATATAAAAAATTCTAATTTAATAAAAAAATGAATGGTTAGGATTTATCCTCCCCCTTTGATCTAACGGTTAAGATTGCTTGCACCAAATCCACTTTTAAGGAAGCTTCCTTGCACTTTCCTTATGAAAATTAAGGGCCATGATTTCTCCTTCCCTTTTGATCTGACGGCTTAGAGACATGGTGCATGCCCCTATGCATGCCCCCATCATACTTCTATGGCCATGCATGACCTCCCCCATGAGGTGGCGGCATCATGGCCTTCCATTTTCAATTGGACGGCTGGCATTAATCTTTATATAGCATGGGTACATCCTTTCCTGGGACACATAGAATAGTTTTATATATATAATGATATCATAATATATATAAAATTACTTTGGATGCCCCCATGAAATAGATATCTATATATTCAAATCGATCTAGGCCGTTCATTTAAAAATAGGTGAGGTGGTGAACACATAGCCATTGGATCTCCATGGGGGGCATGCATGGGCATGCATGGGGGCATGCACCACATCCCCAAGCCATTGGATCAAAAGGGGAGAAGAAATCCTAGCCGTTCAATTTTATGAGGAAGGTGCAAGGAAGGTGCCAAAAAGTGGATTTGGTGCAACAAATTGTAACCGTTAGATCAAAAAGTGAGGATAAATCTTAACCCTTAACTTTTTATATTAAATTGATATTTTTTTTTAAAAGAGGTGAGGTGGCACTCTCATTAATAAAAAGTTAGAAAGCATTTATGAATGCACTTTCCAAGAAGCTTCTTTTTCTTAATCGCATTCAAAGGCACGTAACTTGCAGCACAGAGGTCGGATGAAGGTGGGGCCTATGCCATTGGATCCTTCTCATCGAGAGCTTTTCAATGACTAGTGTTTTGGCACTATTCCGTTGCAATTGGAGTTAACGTGATCAGATTCTAAGAATCTTCTTAGAATCTTAGAAGTTTACGAAATCTATGGTAATTTAAGGGGAATCTAGGGGGAATCTTCATGGGATCTTTAGGAATCTAGAGGAATCTCAACAGAACCTTAGGGAATCTGAAGAACCTTAGGAGAATCTTTAGGATCCTTGGGAGAATCTTTGGGAATCTAGGGAAATCCTCATAATATCTCATGGAAGCTAAGAGAATCTATATAGAATGTTGGGGAATGTAGAGGAATCTTGGAATAGACTTTGGGAATTTAGGGAATCTCAAGAGAATCTTAGGGACTATGGGAACCTCAAAAGGATCTATGGGAATCTAGGGGAATCTTCATAGCATCTTAAGAAATCTAGGAGAATCTAAATAGAATCTTGGGGAATCTATATGAATCTTGAGAGAATAGTTTGGAATGTAGAGGAATCTCGATGGAATCTTTAATAATCTATGGGGAATCTTGATGAAATCTTGGAGAACCCAAGGAAATCTTCATAGGATCTAAGAAACTCTACATAGAATTGTGGAAAATCTAGATGAATCTTGGGATAATCTTTGACGATCTATGGGAATCTCGAGACAATTTATGGAAACTTAGGGAATCTTCATAGAATATTTGAGAATCTAGGTGAACCTTGATAGGATCTTAGAGAATTTAGGAGAATCTACATAGAATCTTTAAAAATCTAGGGGAATCTTGATGGAATATTTTAGATTCTATAGGAATCTTGATGGAACCTCAATCTTCAAAGTATCTAAGGGAATCTAAAGGAATCTCAATAAAATCTTCAGGAATCTAGGGGTATCTTCATAGAATCGAAGGGAATCAGGAGACTATACAAAGAATCATGGAAAATCTGGGTGAATCTCAGGGCAATCTCTAGGAATCTAGGGGAATTTCGAGAGGATGTAAGGATATCGAAGGGAATCTTCATAGAATATTTCAGGGGAATCTTCTTAGGATCTTATAGGAGAATCTATATAGAATCTTGGGGAATTTATGTGAATCTTGAGAGAATATTTGGGAATTTTGATGGGATCTTTGAGATTCTAGGGGAATCTTGATGGAATCTTGGAGAGCGTAAGGGTCTACATATGATCTAAAGGAATCTTTATAAAATCTTTAATAATCGAGGGGAATCCCTGGGTATCTTGATGGAATCTTGGAGAACCTAAAGGAATCTTCATATAATCTAGGGGAATCTAAAAGAATCTTCATAAAATCTTTGGGAATCTTTGGGAACCTTGATGGAATCATGGAGAATCTAGAGGAATCTATAAAGAATCCTTTGGAATCTAAGGGAATCTTGATAGAATTATGGAGAATCTAGAGGAATCTTTATTGAATCTATGGGAATCCACGATAATCTACAAGAACCATGGGGAATCTAGGTGAATCTTGATGCATCTTTAGGAATGTAGGGGAATCTCGAGAGAATTTATGGGAACCTAGGGAATCTTCATAGAAATATTTGATAATTTAGGGGAATCTTGGTAGAATCTTAGAGAATCTAGGAAAATATATATAAAATCTTGAGAAAACTATGTGAATCTTGAGCGAATCTTTATGGAATCTTGGAGAATCTAAGGGAATCTTTCTATGATCTAAAGGAATCTAAAGGAGTCTTCATAAAATCTTTAGGAATCTAGGAAAATCTTGATGAAATCATGAAGAACTTGAAGGAATATTTATATAAGCCAAGGGAATCCAAGAGAATCTACATAGAATCATGGGGAATCTTTGGGAATCTCGAGAGAATTTATGGGAATCTAGGGTATCTTCATAGAATATTTGAGAATCCAGGGAATATTGATAGAACCTTAGAGAATTTAAGAGAATCCACATAGAATCTTGGGAAGTCCATGTGAATCTTGGGAGAATCTTTGGGAATCTAGGAGAATCTAGAAGAATCTAGGGGAATCTTGATGGAATTTAAGGGAATCTTTATATCATCTAAGGAATCTTTAAGAATCCGAGGGAATCCTGATGAAATCTTATAGAACTTAAAGGAATCTTCATAGAATCTAAAGGAATCCAAGAGAATCTATATAGAATCTTGGGGAGTCTAGGTGAATCTTGAGATAATCTTTAGGAATCTAGGGCAATCTCAATGGAATCTATGGGAATCTTAGAAAAATCTTTGAGAATTTAGGGGAATCCAAGGGAATCTTCATAAAATCTTCGATAATATAGGGGAATCTAGGTGAATCTTTATCAAAATTGAATGAATGTAGGGAATCTACATAGAATCTTGAGGAATATATGCGAATCTTGGAATAATTTTTGGAAATCTAGAAAAATCTCTGTAGAATCTTAAAAATCTAGGGGAATCTTTCACATTCGTGTGTTTTGCAGGGTCGGCTTCACACAATGCTTCATAGGGTGGATTTGGTGTTGCCAATCTTTAGTCGTTAGACCAAAAGGGAAGGAAAAATCCTAACCATTATTTTTTTAATTAAATTGTAATTTTTTATATTAAAGGCGGTGAGATGGCACCGTCATAAATAAAAAAAGTAGTGAGGTGGCAAAAGCATTTTACAAATGCACCATTATGTCGCAGTTGGAGTCAATGTGATCGAATTCTAAGAATCTTCTTGGAATCTTAGAATTTTATGGAATCTGCAGTAATTTATGGGAATCTAAGGGAATCTCCATAGAATCTTGGAATCTCAAGAGAATCTTGGAGAAGCTATACGATTCACAAGAGAATCTTTGAGAATCTAAGGGAATCTTGATGGAATCTTGAAGAATATAGGAGGATCTACATAGAAACTTGAAGAATCTAGAGAAATCTTGGGATCTCAAGATCTTAAGGAATAATGGAAAAATCTGAAGAGAATCTTAAGGAATTTATGGAAATCTCAAGAGAATCTTTGAGATTCCAGTAGAATCTAAGAGATATATCTCTGTATTTGGCTTCTAGTTGAATTTATGCAGGTCCCCTAACTCGCATGGCCCTACATAGTACAAAGACTTGTCTAATCTAATATAATAAAAGAATAGCGTCCGTATAGCGTCCGTATGTATGTGAGTAAGTCCACCCCCATCGACGGTTAAGGAGGCGCCACGTGGCTTGATCTGGGCCGTCCGTGGGCCTTGGCCTCTCAAAAGCTCCCAAGTTTGGTGGACAAAATTTTTTTGGCTTACCACGGACATGAACCCTGGACATTGCCCCCCAAACCCCCCACCCTTACCACTAGACCAACCAGTCTTTTCTTGAAATAATAGGAAATCCATACTTAGTTAAGGCTGGGGCAATGAAAATTCCTTTGGTTAATTAAAAGCCTTGATGATCCTAGAACCTTCTAGAATGTTCTACAAAAAAGCTAGAGAGAGAAGAGAGAGGAGGGAGAGAGGAGAGAGAAGAGAGAGGAGGGAGAAGAGGGAGAGGGAGAAATAGAAAAGAGAGAGAAAAAGGTAGAGAGAGAGGGAGAAAAGAGAGAGAGGAGAGAAAGAGGAGATAGAGAAATAGGAGATGAGAGGGGAGAGAGATAGGAGATAGAGAGGGAGAAATAGAGAGAGAGGAGAGAGAGAGGAGAGAGAGGAGAGAGGGAGAGAGGAGAGGAGAGAGAGAGAGAGGAGAGAGGAGGAGAGATAGGAGAGAGAGGAAAGAGATAGGGAGAGGAGAGAGGAGAGAGGAGATAGAGAGGGGGAGAAATAGAGAGAGGAGAGGGAGGGAGAGGAGAGAGGAGAGAGGAGAGGAGAGAGAGAGAAGAGAGGAGAGGCAGTGCCATCCAACGAAGATCCTATAAAGATTCTCCAAGATTCTCCAAAGACTCTAGAAAAATTTCCCTAGATACTATGAGATTCCATCAATATTCGCTATATTCCCCAAGATTCAAGAGATCATTCCTCGAGGAATTGTACAAATTAGTAGAAGTCAAATTTAAAGTCATGCGATGAAGATTCTATAGAGATTCTCCAAGATTCCACCAAGATTCTCTAGATACTCAACGATTTTATGAGGATTCCCTTAGATTCCTTTAGATTCTTAAAGATTCTCTTGAGATTCCCCTAGACTCCCAAAGATTGTCCTAAGATTCCTCAAGATTCCATTTAGATTCTTTAGATTTTCTTAGATTCTATGAAGATCCCCCTATAGAACACATCTAGTGTCAAAGATTCCCCTACATCCCCATGGATTGCCCCTAAATTCCCCAAAATTCCATAAACATCCCCTAGATTCTTAAGGTTCTACAAAGATTCCCCTAGATTTTCAAAGATTATCTGAAGATTCTTTTAGATTCCCTAAGATTCTATGTAGATTCTCCTAGATTCCCTTAGATTCTATCAAGATTCCACTACATTCTCTAAGATTCCATAAAGATTCCCCCTGATTCTCAAACATTTTTTGAAGATTCTCTTAGATTCCTCTATATTCGTTTGATTTCCATAGATTCGTTAAGATTCTCTTGACATTTCCTTAATTCCAAAGGTTATCCCAAGATTCCTCTAGATTCCTTTAGATTCTTAAATATTCTCTTGAAATTCCCTTAGATTCCCAAATATTATCCTAAGATTCCTCTAGATTCTCCAAGATTCCATGTAGATTCTTCTAGATTCCCTTAGATTCTATGAAGATTCCCCTGTAGAATGCACCTACTGTCAAAGATTCCCCTAGATCCTTTGAAATCTCCTGCGATTCCTTAAGATTCCACAAACACTCCCCCTAGATTCTTAAGGTTCTATAAAGATTCCCCTAGATTTTCAAAGATTATTTGAAGATTCGTTTAGATTCCCCAAGATTCTATGTAGATTCTTATAGATTCCCTTAAGTTCTATGAAGATCCCCTTAGATCTCTAAGATTCCATCGAGATTTCCCTCGATTCTTAAACTTTTTTGAAGTTTTTTTTAGATTCCTCTAGATTCCTTAAGATTCTCTTGAGATTCCTTTGATTTTCAAAGATTATCCCAATATCTCTCGAATTCCCTTAGATTCTATGAATATTCCCTCTAGATTATCCAACATTGCACGGAATGATGCCAAACCACTACTCATTGGAAAGCATTTGATGAGAGGAATCCAACGGTGTGGGTCCCACTTTGATTCGAGACCTCCACCGCAAGATAAAAGTCGTTTTGAAGGCAAAAAAAGGAAGCTTCCAAGAAAGCTTCATAATTAATGAGTTGCCACCTCACTATCTTTTTATTAAATAAAGGGTGCCATCTCACCTCTTTAATATAAAAATTCTAATTTAATAAAAAATGAATGGTTAGGATTTATCCTCCCCCTTTGATCTAACGGTTAAGATTGCTTGCACCAAATCCACTTTTAAGGAAGCTTCCTTGCACTTTCCTTATGAAAATTAAGGGCCATGATTTCTCCTTCCCTTTTGATCTGACGGCTTAGAGACATGGTGCATGCCCCTATGCATGCCCCCATCATACTTCTATGGCCATGCATGACCTCCCCCATGAGGTGGCGGCATCATGGCCTTCCATTTTCAATTGGACGGCTGGCATTAATCTTTATATAGCATGGGTACATCCTTTCCTGGGACACATAGAATAGTTTTATATATATAATGATATCATAATATATATAAAATTACTTTGGATGCCCCCATGAAATAGATATCTATATATTCAAATCGATCTAGGCCGTTCATTTAAAAATAGGTGAGGTGGTGAACACATAGCCATTGGATCTCCATGGGGGGCATGCATGGGCATGCATGGGGGCATGCACCACATCCCCAAGCCATTGGATCAAAAGGGGAGAAGAAATCCTAGCCGTTCAATTTTATGAGGAAGGTGCAAGGAAGGTGCCAAAAAGTGGATTTGGTGCAACAAATTGTAACCGTTAGATCAAAAAGTGAGGATAAATCTTAACCCTTAACTTTTTATATTAAATTGATATTTTTTTTTAAAAGAGGTGAGGTGGCACTCTCATTAATAAAAAGTTAGAAAGCATTTATGAATGCACTTTCCAAGAAGCTTCTTTTTCTTAATCGCATTCAAAGGCACGTAACTTGCAGCACAGAGGTCGGATGAAGGTGGGGCCTATGCCATTGGATCCTTCTCATCGAGAGCTTTTCAATGACTAGTGTTTTGGCACTATTCCGTTGCAATTGGAGTTAACGTGATCAGATTCTAAGAATCTTCTTAGAATCTTAGAAGTTTACGAAATCTATGGTAATTTAAGGGAATCTAGGGGAATCTTCATGGGATCTTTAGGAATCTAGAGGAATCTCAACAGAACCTTAGGGAATCTGAAGAACCTTAGGAGAATCTTTAGGATCCTTGGGAGAATCTTTGGGAATCTAGGGAAATCCTCATAATATCTCATGGAAGCTAAGAGAATCTATATAGAATGTTGGGGAATGTAGAGGAATCTTGGAATAGACTTTGGGAATTTAGGGAATCTCAAGAGAATCTTAGGGACTATGGGAACCTCAAAAGGATCTATGGGAATCTAGGGGAATCTTCATAGCATCTTAAGAAATCTAGGAGAATCTAAATAGAATCTTGGGGAATCTATATGAATCTTGAGAGAATAGTTTGGAATGTAGAGGAATCTCGATGGAATCTTTAATAATCTATGGGGAATCTTGATGAAATCTTGGAGAACCCAAGGAAATCTTCATAGGATCTAAGAAACTCTACATAGAATTGTGGAAAATCTAGATGAATCTTGGGATAATCTTTGACGATCTATGGGAATCTCGAGACAATTTATGGAAACTTAGGGAATCTTCATAGAATATTTGAGAATCTAGGTGAACCTTGATAGGATCTTAGAGAATTTAGGAGAATCTACATAGAATCTTTAAAAATCTAGGGGAATCTTGATGGAATATTTTAGATTCTATAGGAATCTTGATGGAACCTCAATCTTCAAAGTATCTAAGGGAATCTAAAGGAATCTCAATAAAATCTTGTGAATCTAGGGTATCTTCATAGAATCAAGGGAATCGGAGACTATACAAAGAATCATGGAAAATGCAGGTGAATCTCGGGGCAATCTCTAGGAATCTAGGGGAATTTCGAGAGGATGTAAGGATATCGAAGGGAATCTTCATAGAATATTTCAGGGGAATCTTCTTAGGATCTTATAGGAGAATCTATATAGAATCTTGGGGAATTTATGTGAATCTTGAGAGAATATTTGGGAATTTTGATGGGATCTTTGAGATTCTAGGGGAATCTTGATGGAATCTTGGAGAGCGTAAGGGTCTACATATGATCTAAAGGAATCTTTATAAAATCTTTAATAATCGAGGGAATCCCCGGTATCTTGATGGAATCTTGGAGAACCTAAAGGAATCTTCATATAATCTAGGGAATCTAAAAAGAATCTTCATAAAATCTTTGGGAATCTTTGGGAACCTTGATGGAATCATGGAGAATCTAGAGGAATCTATAAAGAATCCTTTGGAATCTAAGGGAATCTTGATAGAATTATGGAGAATCTAGAGGAATCTTTATTGAATCTATGGGAATCCACGATAATCTACAAGAACCATGGGGAATCTAGGTGAATCTTGATGCATCTTTTAGGAATGTAGGGGAATCTCGAGAGAATTTATGGGAACCTAGGGAATCTTCATAGAAATATTTGATAATTTAGGGGAATCTTGGTAGAATCTTAGAGAATCTAGGAAAATATATATAAAATCTTGAGAAAACTATGTGAATCTTGAGCCCGAATCTTTATGGAATCTTGGAGAATCTAAGGGAATCTTTCTATGATCTAAAGGAATCTAAAGGAGTCTTCATAAAATCTTTAGGAATCTAGGAAAATCTTGATGAAATCATGAAGAACTTGAAGGAATATTTATATAAGCCAAGGGAATCCAAGAGAATCTACATAGAATCATGGGGAATCTTTGGGAATCTCGAGAATTTATGGGAATCTAGGGTATCTTCATAGAATATTTGAGAATCCAGGGAATATTGATAGAACCTTAGAGAATTTAAGAGAATCCACATAGAATCTTGGGAAGTCCATGTGAATCTTGGGAGAATCTTTGGGAATCTAGGAGAATCTAGAAGAATCTAGGGGAATCTTGATGGAATTTAAGGGAATCTTTATATCATCTAAGGAATCTTTAAGAATCCGAGGGAATCCTGATGAAATCTTATAGAACTTAAAGGAATCTTCATAGAATCTAAAGGAATCCAAGAGAATCTATATAGAATCTTGGGGAGTCTAGGTGAATCTTGAGATAATCTTTAGGAATCTAGGGCAATCTCAATGGAATCTATGGGAATCTTAGAAAAATCTTTGAGAATTTAGGGGAATCCAAGGGAATCTTCATAAAATCTTCGATAATATAGGGGAATCTAGGTGAATCTTTATCAAAATTGAATGAATGTAGGGAATCTACATAGAATCTTGAGGAATATATGCGAATCTTGGAATAATTTTTGGAAATCTAGAAAAATCTCTGTAGAATCTTAAAAATCTAGGGGAATCTTTCACATTCGTGTGTTTTGCAAGGTCGGCTTCACACAATCCTTCATAAGGTGGATTTGGTGTTGCCAATCTTTAGTCGTTAGACCAAAAGGGAAGGAAAAATCCTAACCATTATTTTTTTAATTAAATTGTAATTTTTTATATTAAAGGCGGTGAGATGGCACCGTCATAAATAAAAAAAGTAGTGAGGTGGCAAAAGCATTTTACAAATGCACCATTATGTCGCAGTTGGAGTCAATGTGATCGAATTCTAAGAATCTTCTTGGAATCTTAGAATTTTATGGAATCTGCAGTAATTTATGGGAATCTAAGGGAATCTCCATAGAATCTTGGAATCTCAAGAGAATCTTGGAGAAGCTATACGATTCACAAGAGAATCTTTGAGAATCTAAGGGAATCTTGATGGAATCTTGAAGAATATAGGAGGATCTACATAGAAACTTGAAGAATCTAGAGAAATCTTGGGATCTCAAGATCTTAAGGAATAATGGAAAAATCTGAAGAGAATCTTAAGGAATTTATGGAAATCTCAAGAGAATCTTTGAGATTCCAGTAGAATCTAAGAGATATATCTCTGTATTTGGCTTCTAGTTGAATTTGTACAGTCCCTAACTCGTACAGGCCCTACATAGTACAAAGACTTGTCTAATCTAATATAATAAAAGAATAGCGTCCGTATAGCGTCCGTATGTATGTGAGTAAGTCCACCCCCATCGACGGTTAAGGAGGCGCCACGTGGCTTGATCCAGGCGTCCAGGTGGGCCTTGGCCTCTCAAAAGCTCCCAAGTTTGGTGGACAAAAAAATTTTTGGCTTACCACCTATGAACCCCGGACATTGCCCCCAAACCCCCACCCTTACCACTAGACCAACCAGTCTTTTCTTGAAATAATAGGAAATCCATACTTAGTTAAGGTCAAGCAATGAAAATTCCTTTGGTTAATTAAAAGCCTTGATGATCCTAGAACCTTCTAGAATGTTCTACAAAAAAGCTAGAGAGAGAAGAGAGAGGAGGGAGAGAGGAGAGAGAAGAGAGGAGAGAGAAGAGGGAGAGGAGAAATAGAAAAGAGAGAGAAAGGTAGAGAGAGAGGGGAGAAATAGAGAGAGAGGAGAGAAATAGGAGATAGAGAAATAGGAGATAGAGAGGGGAGAGAGATAGGAGATAGAGAGGGGAGAAATAGAGAGAGAGGAGAGAGAGAGGAGAGAGAGGAGAGAGAGAGAAGAGAGAAGAGAGAGAGGAGAGAGGAGAGGAGAGAGATAGGAGAGAGAGAGGAAAGAGATAGGAGAGAGGAGAGAGGAGAGAGGAGATAGAGAGGGGGGAGAAATAGAGAGAGAGGAGAGGGAGGGGAGAGAGGAGAGAGGAGAGAGGAGAGAGGAGAGAGAGAGAAGAGAGGAGAGGCAGTGCCATCCAACGAAGATCCTATAAAGATTCTCCAAGATTCTCCAAAGACTCTAGAAAAATTTCCCTAGATACTATGAGATTCCATCAATATTCGCTTATATTCCCCAAGATTCGCAGATCATTCCTCGAGGAATTGTACAAATTCGAGTAGAAGTCAAATTTAAAGTCATGCGATGAAGATTCTATAGAGATTCTCCAAGATTCCACCAAGATTCTCTAGATACTCAACGATTTTATGAGGATTCCCTTAGATTCCTTTAGATTCTTAAAGATTCTCTTGAGATTCCCCTAGACTCCCAAAGATTGTCCTAAGATTCCTCAAGATTCCATTTAGATTCTTTAGATTTTCTTAGATTCTATGAAGATCCCCCTATAGAACACATCTAGTGTCAAAGATTCCCCTACATCCCCTTGGATTCCCCCTAAATTCCCCAAAATTCCATAAACATCCCCTAGATTCTTAAGGTTCTACAAAGATTCCCCTAGATTTTCAAAGATTATCTGAAGATTCTTTTAGATTCCCTAAGATTCTATGTAGATTCTCCTAGATTCCCTTAGATTCTATCAAGATTCCACTACATTCTCTAAGATTCCATAAAGATTCCCCCATTCTCAAACATTTTTTGAAGATTCTCTTAGATTCCTCTATATTCGCTTTGATTTCCATAGATTCGTTAAGATTCTCTTGACATTTCCTTAATTCCAAAGGTTATCCCAAGATTCCTCTAGATTCCTTTAGATTCTTAAATATTCTCTTGAAATTCCCTTTAGATTCCCAAATATTATCCTAAGATTCCTCTAGATTCTCCAAGATTCCATGTAGATTCTTCTAGATTCCCTTAGATTCTATGAAGATTCCCCGTAGAATGCACCCTCTTGTCAAAGATTCCCCTAGATCCTTTGAAATCTCCTGCGATTCCTTAAGATTCCACAAACACTCCCCTAGATTCTTAAGGTTCTATAAAGATTCCCCCAGATTTTCAAAGATTATTTGAAGATTCATTAGATTCCCCAAGATTCTATGTAGATTCTTATAGATTCCCTTAAGTTCTATGAAGATCCCCTTAGATCTCTAAGATTCCATCGAGATTTCCCTCGATTCTTAAACTTTTTTGAAGTTTTTTTTAGATTCCTCTAGATTCCTTAAGATTCTCTTGAGATTCCTTTGATTTTCAAAGATTATCCCAATATCTCTAATTCCTTAGATTCTATGAATATTCCTAGATTATCCAACATTGCACTAATGATGCCAAACCACTACTCATTGGAAAGCATTTGATGAGAGGAATCCAACGGTGTGGGTCCCACTTTGATTCGAGACCTCCACCGCAAGATAAAGTCGTTTGAAGGCGGCGCAAAAAAGGAAGCTTCCAAGAAAGCTTCATAATTAATGAGTTGCCACCTCACTATCTTTTTATTAAATAAAGGGTGCCATCTCACCTCTTTAATATAAAAAATTCTAATTTAATAAAAAAATGAATGGTTAGGATTTATCCTCCCCCTTTGATCTAACGGTTAAGATTGCTTGCACCAAATCCACTTTTAAGGAAGCTTCCTTGCACTTTCCTTATGAAAATTAAGGGCCATGATTTCTCCTTCCTTTTTTGATTTGACGGCTTAGAGACATGGTGCATGCCCCATGCATGCCCCCATCATACTTCTATGGCCATGCATGACCTCCCCCATGAGGTGGCGGCATCATGGCCTTCCATTTTCAATTGGACGGCTGGCATTAATCTTTATATAGCATGGGTACATCCTTTCCTGGGACACATAGAATAGTTTTATATATATAATGATATCATAATATATATAAAATTACTTTGGATGCCCCCATGAAATAGATATCTATATATTCAAATCATCTAGGCCGCTCATTTAAAAAATAGGTGAGGTGGTGAACACATAGCCATTGATCTCCATGGGGGCATGCATGGGCATGCATGGGGCATGCACCACATCCCCAAGCCATTGGATCAAAAGGGGAGAAGAAATCCTAGCCGCTCAATTTTATGAGGAAGGTGCAAGGAAGGTGCCAAAAAGTGGATTTGGTGCAACAAATTGTAAATCAAGTTAGATCAAAAGTGAGGATAAATCTAACCCTTAACTTTTATATTAAATTGATATTTTTTTTTTTAAAAGAGGTGAGGTGGCACTCTCATTAATAAAAGTTAGAAAGCATTTATGAATGCACTTTCCAAGAAGCTTCTTTTCTTAATCGCATTCAAAGGCACGCGTAACTTTAAAAGACAGAGGTCGGATGAAGGTGGGGCCTATGCCATTGGATCCTTCTCATCGAGAGCTTTTCAATGACTAGTGTTTTGGCACTATTCCGTTGCAATTGGAGTTAACGTGATCAGATTCTAAGAATCTTCTTAGAATCTTAGAAGTTTACGAAATCTATGGTAATTTAAGGGAATCTAGGGGAATCTTCATGGGATCTTTAGGAATCTAGAGGAATCTCAACAGAACCTTAGGGAATCTGAAGAACCTTAGGAGAATCTTTAGGATCCTTGGGAGAATCTTTGGGAATCTAGGGAAATCCTCATAATATCTCATGGAAGCTAAGAGAATCTATATAGAATGTTGGGGAATGTAGAGGAATCTTGGAATAGACTTTGGGAATTTAGGGAATCTCAAGAGAATCTTAGGGACTATGGGAACCTCAAAAGGATCTATGGGAATCTAGGGGAATCTTCATAGCATCTTAAGAAATCTAGGAGAATCTAAATAGAATCTTGGGGAATCTATATGAATCTTGAGAGAATAGTTTGGAATGTAGAGGAATCTCGATGGAATCTTTAATAATCTATGGGGAATCTTGATGAAATCTTGGAGAACCCAAGGAAATCTTCATAGGATCTAAGAAACTCTACATAGAATTGTGGAAAATCTAGATGAATCTTGGGATAATCTTTGACGATCTATGGGAATCTCGAGACAATTTATGGAAACTTAGGGAATCTTCATAGAATATTTGAGAATCTAGGTGAACCTTGATAGGATCTTAGAGAATTTAGGAGAATCTACATAGAATCTTTAAAAATCTAGGGGAATCTTGATGGAATATTTTAGATTCTATAGGAATCTTGATGGAACCTCAATCTTCAAAGTATCTAAGGGAATCTAAAGGAATCTCAATAAAATCTTCAGAATCTAGGGTATCTTCATGGGAATCGAAGGGAATCGGAGACTATACAAAGAATCATGGAAAATCATGGGTGAATCTCGTATAATCTCTAGGAATCTAGGGGAATTTCGAGGATGTAAGGATATCGAAGGAAATCTTCATAGAATATTTCGGGAATCTTCTTGGATCTTATAGGAGAATCTATATAGAATCTTGGGGAATTTATGTGAATCTTGAGAGAATATTTGGGAATTTTGATGGGATCTTTGAGATTCTAGGGGAATCTTGATGGAATCTTGGAGAGCGTAAGGGTCTACATATGATCTAAAGGAATCTTTATAAAATCTTTAATAATCGAGGGGAATCCCTGGGTATCTTGATGGAATCTTGGAGAACCTAAAGGAATCTTCATATAATCTAGGGGAATCTAAAAGAATCTTCATAAAATCTTTGGGAATCTTTGGGAACCTTGATGGAATCATGGAGAATCTAGAGGAATCTATAAAGAATCCTTTGGAATCTAAGGGAATCTTGATAGAATTATGGAGAATCTAGAGGAATCTTTATTGAATCTATGGGAATCCACGATAATCTACAAGAACCATGGGGAATCTAGGTGAATCTTGATGCATCTTTAGGAATGTAGGGGAATCTCGAGAGAATTTATGGGAACCTAGGGAATCTTCATAGAAATATTTGATAATTTAGGGGAATCTTGGTAGAATCTTAGAGAATCTAGGAAAATATATATAAAATCTTGAGAAAACTATGTGAATCTTGAGCTTAATCTTTATGGAATCTTGGAGAATCTAAGGGAATCTTTCTATGATCTAAAGGAATCTAAAGGAGTCTTCATAAAATCTTTAGAATCTAGGAAAATCTTGATGAAATCATGAAGAACTTGAAGGAATATTTATATAAGCCAAGGGAATCCAAGAGAATCTACATAGAATCATGGGGAATCTTTGGGAATCTCAAGAGAATTTATGGGAATCTAGGGTATCTTCATAGAATATTTGAGAATCCGGGGAATATTGATAGAACCTTAGAGAATTTAAGAGAATCCACATAGAATCTTGGGAAGTCCATGTGAATCTTGGGAGAATCTTTGGGAATCTAGGAGAATCTAGAAGAATCTAGGGGAATCTTGATGGAATTTAAGGGGAATCTTTATATCATCTAAGGAATCTTTAAGAATCAGGGAATCCCCGATGAAATCTTATAGAACTTAAAGGAATCTTCATAGAATCTAAAGGAATCCAAGAGAATCTATATAAATCTTGGGGAGTCTAGGTGAATCTTGAGATAATCTTTAGGAATCTAGGGCAATCTCAATGGAATCTATGGAATCTTAGAAAAATCTTTGAGAATTTAGGGAATCCAAGGAATCTTCATAAAATCTTAGATAATATAGGGAATCTAGGTGAATCTTTATCAAAATTGAATGAATGTAGGGAATCTACATAGAATCTTGAGGAATATATGCGAATCTTGGAATAATTTTTGGAAATCTAGAAAAATCTCATTAGAATCTTAAAAAATCTAGGGAATCTTTCACATTCGTGTGTTTTTGCGTGGTCGGGCTTCACACAATGCTTCATAGGGTGGATTTGGTGTTGCCAATCTTTAGTCGTTTAGACCAAAGGGGAAGGAAAAATCCTAACCATTATTTTTAATTAAATTGTAATTTTTATATATTAAAGGCGGTGAGATGGCACCGGCATAAATAAAAAAAGTAGTGAGGTGGCAAAAGCATTTTACAAATGCACCATTATGTCGCTAGCTTGAGTCAATGTGATCAATTCTAAGAATCTTCTTGGAATCTTAGAATTTTATGGAATCTACAAGAATTTATGGGAATCTAAGGGAATCTCCATAGAATCTTGGAATCTCAAGAGAATCTTGAGAAGCTTACAATCGATTCACAAGAGAATCTTTGAGAATCTAAGGAATCTTGATGGAATCTTGAAGAATATAGGGAGGATCTACATAGAAACTTGAAGAATCTAGAGAAATCTTGGGATCTCAAGATCTTAAGGAATAATGGAAAAATCTGAAGAGAATCTTAAGGAATTTATGGAAATCTCAAGAGAATCTTTGAGATTCCAAGAGAATCTAAGAGATATATCTCTCAGATTTGGCTTAGTTGAATTTGTACGGGTCCTAACTCAAATGCAGGGCCCTACATAGTACAAAGACTTGTCTAATCTAATATAATAAAAGAATAGCGTCCTATATAAATCCGTATGTATGTGTGAGTAAGTCCACCCCATCGACGGGTTAAGGAGGCGCCACGCGGCTTGATCTCACTCGCCCAGGGCCTTGGCCTCTCAAAAGCTCCCAAGTTTGGTGGACAAAATTTTTTTGGCTTACCACCACATGAACCCCGACATTGCCCCCCAAACCCCCACCCCTTACCACTAGACCAACCAGCCTTTTCTTGAAATAATAGGAACCATACTTAGTTAAGGTCAAGGCAATGAAAATTCCTTTGGTTAATTAAAAGCCTTGATGATCCTAGAACCTTCTAGAATGTTCTACAAAAAAAAAAGCCCCAGAGAGAGAAGAGAGAGGAGGGAGAGAGGAGAGAGAAGAGAGAGGAGGGAGAAGAGGGAGAGGGAGAAATAGAAAAGAGAGAGAAAGGTAGAGAGAGAGGGGAGAAATAGAGAGAGAGGAGAGAAATAGGAGATATAGAAATAGGAGATAGAGAGGGGAGAGAGATAGGAGATAGAGAGGGGAGAAATAGAGAGAGAGGAGAGAGAGGGAGAGAGAGGAGAGAGGAGAGAGGAGAGGAGAGAGAGAGGAGAGAGGAGAGGAGAGAGAGAGAGGAGAGAGAGAGGAAAGAGATAGGGAGAGGAGAGAGGAGAGAGGAGATAGAGAGGGGGGGAAGAAATAGAGAGAGAGGAGAGGAGGGGAGAGAGGAGAGAGGAGAGAGAGGAGAGAGGAGAGAGAGAGAAGAGAGGAGAGGCAGGAGAGAGAGAGAGGAGAGAGGGAGAAAGAGAGAAGAGAGGAGAGGGAAGGGAGAGAGAGCAGAGCACAGAGGAGAGAGAAGAGAGAGAAAAGAGAGGGAAGAGGAGAAATAGAGAGAGAGGAGAGAAATAGGAGATAGAGAAATAGGAGATAGAGAGAGGAGAGAGATAGGAGATAGAGAGAGGGAGAAATAGAGAGAGAGGAGAGAGAGGAGAGAGGAGAGAGAGAGAGAGAGAGAGAAGAGGGAGAGGAGAGAGATAGGAGAGAGAGAGGAGAGAGAGATAGGAGAGGGAGACAGGAGATAGAGAGAGGGGAGAGAAACAGAGAGAGGAGAGAGATAGGAGAGAGAGAGGAGAGAGGAGAGGAGAGAGAGAGAAGAGAGGAGAGGGAGGAGAGAGAGAGAGAGAGGAGAAAGAGAGAAGAGAGGAGAGGGAGGGGAGAGAGAGAAGAGCACAGAGGAGAGAGAAGAGAGAGAAGAGAGGGAAGAGGGAGAGAAGAGAGAGAGGGAGAGAAATAGAGAGGAGAGAGAAAGATAGAGAGAGAGAGAAGGGAGCATGGGAGGAGAGGGAAGAGAGAGAATAAGGATGGAAGAGAGAGGAAAGAGAGAGCAAGGAGAGAGGAGAGACAAATAAGAGAGAGGAGAATAGAGACAGAGGGAGAGATGGGAGAGAGAGAGGTGAGAGGAGGAGGAGATAGAAGAGAGAGAGGGGAGAGAGAGAGAGAGAAGATAGAGGCAAGAGACATGGGAGAGAGAGAGAGAGGATAAAGAAGAGAGAGGAGAGAGGAGGCAGAGAGGGGAGCTGAGAGAGAGAGAGGGAAAAGAAGAGAGAGGAGAGAGAGGAGAGAGAAGAGAGAGGAGAGAGAAATAGAGAAAGGGGAGAGAGAGAAGAGAGAGGGGAGGAGGAAGAGAGAGGAGAGAGGAGAGAGAGGAGAGGAGAGAGAGAGAAGAGAGGAGAGAGGAGAGAGAAAGAAGAGAGAGGAAAGAGAAGAGAGACAGAGGGAGAGAGAGAGAGGGAGAGATAAAGAGAGACAAAGAGAGGAGAGAGAAAAAGAGGAGCGAGGAGAGAGAGAGAGAGCAGAGAGGAGAGAGAGAGAGAGAAGAGAGAGGGGGGGAGAGAGGGGAGAGAGAGGAGAGAAGAGAGAGAGAAATAGAGAACAAAGAGAAAGATAGAGGGAGAGAGAGGGAGAGAGAGGAGAGAAGAGAGAGAGAGAGAAATAGAGAGAGAGAGGGGGGAGAAATAGAGAGAGAGGAGAGAGATAGGAGAGAGAGATGGGAGAGAGAAAGGAAAGAGAAGAGAGAGGAGAGAGAGAGGAGGAGATAGAAGAGAGAGAGAGGGGGGGGAGAGAGAGAGAAAGAGAAGATAGAGGCAAGAGACATGGGAGAGAGAGAGGAAAAGAAGAGAGAGGAGAGAGGAGAGAGAGGGAGCTGAGAGAGAGAGAGGGGAAAGAAGAGAGAGGAGAGACAAGAGAGAGGAGAGAGAGAGAGAGAGAGAAAAGAAAAAGGAGAGCAGAGAGGAGAGAGAGGAGAGAGAAGAGAGAGGGGAGAGAGGGGAAAGAGAGGAGAGAGAGAAGAGCGAAAGAGAGGAGGGAGGAGAGAGAGAGGAGAGCAGGGAGGAGAGAGAAGAGAGAGAAGAGAGGAAAGAGAATAGAGAGTAGAGAGAGAATGGGAGAGAGAGAGCAGAGAAAGAAGAGAGAGGAGGGAGAGATGCTACAAAAGGGAAGGGGCTCAGTCAAACGTGCTAATGGGGTCCAATCGAGAAGTAGGCGGTGCTCTGAGGTCACACGAGCCAGGAATACTACAAAAGGAAGGCATGGGTGGGTCCAGGTCGAGGCGAGAGGCAGTAGGAGGTCGGAACCCGAATGGTGGGGTTAAGAAAGGGCCGGCCGTCGGGGGCTCTTTCTAGTATCTAGTATATATATATATATATATACACAATCTTACTCTGGTCATTAGCCTTAGTTCCCTTTAAGTCTTTAGTACCATCCTCTAATCCATATGTAGTGGTCTTAGTTGTCCATGGACATGTCTCCTGATCCTATAAATGTAACTAATATGGTGATGGTACCTTATCTAGGATAAGGGGATCAATTTATCTATATGACTTGGAGCATTGCAACATTATGTTGGAATGAAATTGTTCTCTTAAAATTAACCTATGCATTAAATAAAAATGTTGTCTCTGTATGGTATGCATATCCCACAATAATAGTTGATAGTATGATGGTTGACTTTGGTAATGATAATTTGTTGCCAATTGATTGTCTAATGCTATGTAAATAAATTTGGACATTTTTTCTTAAGTTATAATATTGTTAGACTTTCTTGGTTTCACTTAAGACTAGTGAACATTTGCAGCATTTATGATGTTGGCTAATATCCTTTTAGGTTGCAGCAATGGAAATAGGGGCAAAGGTTAATTTGATACTATAGGAATATTAATTGGGACTGAATATTGGGGACGAGTTGTTAATGGTCCAATATGTATGTGGGTTTCAATAAAGGGACTATGATCAAAGATAATTTCGAAACCAGAGGTATGCTTCTGGGAACTCATTAATGGCCTTGATGATAGTCTGGGCCCTTAACCTGAATAGGTTAATTTTACTCCTAAAGATTATTAAGGTAATGAAAGACCACATAGTGGACAATAGCAAGAAAGTGAAGTAAAGATATGGATATAGGGAGATTATTTTGACAACTAGGAAGAAATGTATATCATGAAATTGGCATGCTAACATCTTGTTGGAATGCAGTAAGTTTACTAGGGGCAATGGTCATGTGGTGATTATGGCAAAATTATGGGGACATAATTTAAAGCCTAAGTATGCAATGGGTGTTAAAGGTGTATGTAGGGTGCGCATGTGGGCTAAATGGAAAAAATTGGGCTTAAAAAATGATTGTTTTAAAGGTCATATGTTGGTAATCTTATTGTTAGTTGTGAAATTATATTGTACAGTAATATGTACCCTTATCTATTGGCGAACCCTAATCGATGGACGAACCCTAATGCTCGGTTGGCGGACAAAGCGTGACTTGGGCATTGACTAAATGATCTGTAACTAGCGGAGATGACTCTTAAAACTACTATTGGCGGTGCATGTATGCAATCATATTTTGTTGCATTAGAGCTCAAAGCTTCACAATCTTGATAATGCGGTTTTATTTTCATTTCTCTTGAAGTAATTACGGATTATTTCTAGTATATTTCTTGTAGATATCGGTAAGTTGCACTTTATCACGGGCGTTCTTGTAATTTACGCTTTAGCGTATGGGATTAAGGGCTTAAAATCTCCTTAATTGGTTTTAGCAAATAGGCGGTATAAATAGACTTAGTTTCCCAATTGAAAGCTTGAGCATGAGTAGGAGTGGCCCGACCAGAGGGCGTAATAAGGGGCAAACTAGGCCCAAACTTATTGAATTCCGGAGGAGACATGGGATGAAACCTGGCCAGTCCACAACCGAGTAAAAAAGCCGCAGTTAATTGATGCTGTCGCGAGACGGCATGGATTAGATCCAAATAGGGCCAAAGGTGACATGGGTATCTTGAAGTTTGTTCAAAGCCTGAATCCTTGTGGGAATGTCTCCAAAATAGCAGAAACTTCTGGTAGGAATGTGGTCATTGTGGCTGATTCTAATGTGGAGATTGTAGCAGACTCTGACAATGAAGAGGACTCTAGCAATGAAATTCAACCAAATCGGGTTTGCTTTCATTATCATTTATACTTAGATGGTCTGAATTATCATAAGAGATTATTACTGCAGCTTATATCTGGGATACAATGGTACAGCAATTTAGATCTGTTCATAAATTATTTAAATGCAAGATGTATAATAGCTTTGGGTTGGCTTTAGATTACATTATTAATTTTCAATATGTAAATTCTGTGGGTAAAGGGCAGAAATGCCAAGAGAGTTCATAACTTACACCTAGCATTAGTATTTCTTACCCTCTTTAGGCTAATAAGTGCTATTTGCTGCAGGTAACCGAACTCTCTTCTCCTGCACTCTTTTTTGCATGGATATTTGAGGAATGCTGCTGGTTATGAACTATTCATTATTTTTGTTGTTACAATCCGTTTGGGTAAGTATTTACTCTTACTTTGCTATTACTATTGAAGACATATGGACAAAATATTTGGCAATACATTTGGTACTTCCTGTTAATCCTATTTCTCTTGTAACTTTTTATATTATGGATCTGAAGTACAACTGTTATAGTATCTTTGTTTTATTTAAAATACATCTGTTATATTTCCTGGTAGATCTATATGTTTGTGGTAATTTTTTAAGAATTTGGCAATAATTGGCTCATATTGGCTGCTCTATCCATTTGGTTTGGTTGTATTTTGAATCCTTCAAATAATATTATTATGCAGTTTTTTTCATTGAATCAATGGCTTTTTGCTTGCATAATTTTTGGCAATTAATTGAGCATAATTTTTGGCAATATTACATGTTTGGGATTAATCTATTATTATTGGTGACTAGGACATGATTATTATGGTGAATTCTTTATGTTTTTTAGTCCCATGACCTCTATGGTTTCCCTTTTTAGGGTTCAATAAATTCAGGTTTCCTATCTAGTTAATATAGGACTCCTTGGATGTCTGGTTAATGCATGAGGTCTTGGCTAGGCCAATCTATATATCTCCCCATTTTGAATCACTGGTTTTACTGGTGTGAGCCATAGAGGTCATTGGGACTATTGTTTTAAGTTGTGTTCTCTTATACTTTCACTTATACCTTCACGTATATTTTCTTTTATACTGATTTTTATCTTTTTTTATGCTTTATATAGGAAGCTGTTGCTCAAAATAATGATGCTAGTCTCTTCAACCATGCTGTTAGCATTCAGCAAACTGGTGTACAGAATTCCAATACTGGTAGACCTATTTGGCTTCCGGAATTATCAAGACTGGGATATTCTGCAGCAGGTATTTTGGCACCCAACAAGGCTGTCCAAGCTGTCATGGCGTGCATCAAATTACAGGAGGTACATAACTTAATTATCTGCAAAGAATGCACACTAGGTGATGGAGATATGTCAGTGGTCTTGTTCCTTGGATTCAACAACATGCTTGGATTAGTTTCAAGTTTTAAAGATGCTGATTATGGTAGATGTCATGACTTGATTGTGGATACCTACAAGAAGCTTCCAAGTGCTCACATGGATGCGGATGGCAAAGACTTGCAAGATTTACTTGCTTTCATTAAAGGCTTAACTGCTCTGGAAAAACAGAATTCACTCAAGTATACTTATACTCCAAACAACAAAGTGGATAATAGCATGGAAAAAACTGATGAGCCTGCTGTTTCCTTGGACAATTGCCTGTTTGATATTGATGATGTGGATTGTACGGATCAATTTCTTGGGGCCTAGCATGGATAATCTTTGTTCCTTCTTCAGAGGATAAAATTAAGGAGGAAATCGAAACCTACAGTCTTAAGGAGTTGAACTTGTTCAATTGTGGCAGTTTTCCTATTATGTCTAGTAGGAATATTGAGATCCATGGGGATCAATTCCAACAGATGTTGTGGGCTAGCAAAAACTTGGGTATTACAGCTCCAATTAGTAAAGAGTCATTTATCATGCTGGCACGCTTAAGTCCTGATGAAGTTAATAAGGCTGAGAGGGATTCCATCTCGTTTACAAAACATATCAGGAAAATAAATGTTAAGTTACCTTTCAGTATTTCACTTCTTGAGAAGAAATGCCAAATTGGAAATGAACTGTACATTGGGCAGAAGGGCCATATGGCCAAAACCAATGAGCCAAGGATTGATTTTTACCTGAAGCGTATTTGGAGAACGTATTGCCCATTTTACAGATGCAACTGTGATCAGGTGACAGATGAAAAGTGTCCTGATAATATCATATGGTTTGACCATATGGTCTGGTTTATGTTTAATAATTTGGACAGGATATGGCCTGAACAGAGAATTCAGATGAGATTTGCATTTATGGCCAGATGGTTAGCCTCTGATCCGATTAGGAAAGTTGTCATCTCATATATTGGGTATCTTAAGATACGGGATCTCATGTTCAGAATGACTCACAGATTGGCTGAAAATGAAAATGCCAATTTCAAACATGAGTTTGGTAATTCTAAAGGCGGTTGACATCATTGAAAAGACTATCAAATCCGGGAAATTCTTGATGGACCATCTTCATGATAATAACGACCGGGTATGCCCTTAAAAAGAGAAACCAAAATAATAATCTGCTGGCATTCTTGGCATACTTAGGCCACCAAAATTGGTGAAAATGGCTACTAATGTGGCGGGGGCCCGAATATCAACGTGCGATGCATCTGGCGGAGCCTTGATAAATAATATCTCTTTTTTTGAGAACTTCGGGTATATACAGGCATAGCCTATCGATATGATAATATATATTTTGATGAAGCATGCTCGCATGTTAACTCGACCTCATGGTCAAAATATATGGGTTTTACCCTTATTACGCCAATATGTATGGGTTTATCCCAAATTTTGCCGATATCATCAAAGAGTATTAAATAAAAATACAAAAGTTTTTGAATACCTTTTTTTGAATATCTTTTGAATATTTATTATTGTATTAAACGAAAAAAAGAAGAATCTGTTACAACAGGATCGATGGAAGAGTAAAATTACAAGTTATTAAGGAGAAAACAAGCAAAAAATATGTGCATTTAACATATTTTTCAAAGGTGGTTGATAAAATTGAGTCCGCAAGTACATTTAAGAGTGTTTTGTGCAGATTTTTTGATCAAACTGGTTACAATATATGGGAAAATACAGTATTTGGTTGGAGGTATACCAGCAACCTTAAGGATATGTTCTACAAACCTAAAATTGTGTTTACCAGTCCTTTGGAACCTGCATGTGTATGTAGCATCCCAAGATTACAGAAATTTATTGATCAGAAAATCGGACACATCCGACAAGCCCCGACACGAATGTTATTCATTGTAAAGGTTTGAGGAATTGGTTTCAACTTGGATTAAACTTTATACCTGATCACCCATTCACTATTGAGCAATTTATGGCAGAAATGGATAATACCATTGAACAGTTTTTTCTTGTACACAGGTTTTCTCTTGTGGAATATGATGAACTGGTTATTGAGCAGTGTAAAAATGATCTTAGAAAAGAAATCAGATGGTTGGCCAAATTGTTTGTAGAAAGTAACAGTGAATCCAAGAAAAAATTCTTATGTATGGAGGAAAATGTGAGTAAAAATATTGAATGGCTGGTTAATAACACGTACATCTCGGTGTTGATAAAGGCGCTAATAATCCTGTGTTTATTTGCCCCCCACATATCGAGAGAAATTTTGCCACTATCAGGCTTAATAGCAATGATTTTTGTAAGTGTGATATCACTAGAGAGGAGTTGATTAGTCATGTGCAGGAGGATATTGATTCCATGTTGGGAATAGGACACATGTTCAGTATGGAATTACCATACCTTTTAGGCATTTTTAAAGCCCATAAATTGGAATACAGGTGGATCACCAATGCGCATGAAACTATTTTTTCTACTCCGTACCCAATTGTAGCATTTGGACTTAATCTCGATACGGACATGTGGCCAACAATTTGTTATGAAAAATGCAGTGCTGCTAATGTTTTCCAAAAGAATAAGATCAAAGCGGCCTGGGTAGTCAATTCCATCTATGATGTGATGTGTAACTTACCTCCTAAGGTTAATGACGTGTTTGTTGCTGATATAACCAAATGTTACGAGAATATCCCATTAGATGGGGTGCATGGGATTTGTTACATTATGGAGAGTGTGATAAGGATGACATGGAGAATTAAGAAAAAAGTTAATGCAGGTTATGATATGTGGTATAAAATCTTGGAAAATGGCAGCATTAAGATGGAATGGAAGAATATGGTTCTGAAAGCAAAGTATGGCCTGAGAATGGATATGGACTTATTTACGGTTAAACAAATGGTTCTTGAACAATTGTTTTCTCTTAATGCATAATGGGGTATTTAGACAAATCAAGGGTATCCCAATGGGATTTGCTTCTAGTCCTGGTTGGTGTAACTTATATCTGGCTGCTTTTGAGCTTGAGTTTATCTCTAAATTAATTACTGAAGGTAAATTTACTGAGGCTGCTGCATTCAGATATACATTCAGGTATATGGATGATCTTCTTAGTATTAACAATCCATATGTCAGGGCTTTCCTTGGACTCAATAATAATGGTAATGGTGTTACTATCTACAATTTGGAGCACCTTGTAATCAAGGATGAAACGACTTATCACAGCCATGATGCTCACATTGGAATGAAAGCTGATTTCCTTAATGTTACTATTGACATCATTGCAAGGCATGCTGGTTTATATAACACATATAGGTTTGACAAAAGGAACAACCTACCTTTCAAAGCATTAAATTTATCCATGCTAGCGGTTGTAGGCCATATATTATGGCATGCAATGTTATCATTTCCACAGTGCAACCGATATTATATGTGCACAATAATCCTATTAGGACTTGCGAAGATTTGGTTACTCTTATCAACTGCTTTATTGATAAAGGATTTAAGAAGAAGGATGTGTGGCATAAGGTGCTCAGGGTATTGAGAAATGAAAATTTCCCAGGCCTAAAATATGATATCAAGACATTGATATTTGAATTGGGAAAATCCAGATAATATTTTGATTTAAGGGTTAAATGATTTCCTAAGCATAGGGATTTATTGAGTTAATTGCAAAGGTTTTGATTAGAATAAATTCTGACACAAGATACTCAAAGTTCTTGAGTAAAGAATGGTTCCTAAGATTGATTTGTATGATCAATAATTTGGTATATAGGCTGAATGGAATCATGTTAATGTAATATACTTAGAAAAGGAATTCCCATTCATGGGAATCATAGTCTTTATTGGTTGCTGTGTACTCTTCTCTATGGGTTATTAATACTGTTGATACTGCTTGCAAAGGATGTTTATGTTATCTGATACAATCTTTGAGATGGGTGGAATCAGTTTCTGTGATAGAAAAATAAGTACTTGTATCATTTGGTGCAATGTATGTTGTTATTTGTTGGAAACTTTATAAACCTTAGTTAACAGAAAACTAACTGAGTAAATACAACTGATTGATAGTATTACTTTGAAAAACTGGATTTAATAGAGTATTACAGCAAAGCTACATGCATGTCTGTAGTATAGTTATATAGTTAGCAAAATTACAAAAATCTGTAGCCAATAGTTTTGAAAAATTGGCACATAGACTACTTCTTAACATATATAGGGAATATACAGCATAGTACTAATGTTCATAGTCATAACAGACTGTGTTTAAACCTTCCTTAATTTGTGCATTCTTTGCGCCCTTGAAGATCTTCATGTTCCATGTAAATTTCTTTCCGATTATAAGTAAACTCAAGAACATCTCCAAGGCTTAAACCATACTTTTTCTTAAAACCATTCCAGCCAACACCAAGACAGCTTCGGCTACTCTTTGCTACCAGTGAGCTCTTCTGATTTCCTGGTCCATAGATGTCAACTGTATATCCCTTTGGTGGACTACGCCATTTGTTCTCATTCTCGAGTACCTACTCAAGCAAATAATAGAAAATAATAAAGTATTTTAAAGTAATGGATGGAATCAAAAGCATAAACATACCAAGCCTCTATTTATATTTGCTCGAGGAGAGACTTCGGAAGGGCTTATGGGATGGGGTTCATCCTCATCGGATGAATCATCATCATCGGATGAATCAAACTTGTTATTTACGGTTGTATCAAACTTGTTATTTACGGGTGTATCACATTTGCACCTCGCCGATCATTATTGCTGCCCGATTCTTTGATGGTGTACTATGACCGGAGTTTCCCACTTGCCAATTTCCGATGGGTTTCACCGCGATAATTTCCATCACATATCCGGGTTGTTAGGCGTGTTCCATTTTACGATATCTTTGCATAAAAGTGCGGTTCCATCCACCATGTTGTTTCCTTGTAAAAAGGATTCCCAGCCTTCAGTGAAGAATGTTCGACCGCCTACTGATGCTATGTAAATACTGTACTCCTTTCGATTTGGGCCTACACCAACAATATACTGATCTTTGGCAAGCTGTATCCCCTCTGCTTCCTGCAAAAATCTCGATTGTGTTAACAGCGGGAATCTGTGTACTGAAACTAAGCTTAAGATATTATGAATCAGCAAGGTTTTAGCATACCAGAAGGTGACCGAACTTGACATCTACAAGAAACACTGTCGCCATTGCTTGGAATATGAAATAGCTATCGACTGGAAAATGAAAGGGTTACTCTGGCCGGGACTAACCATAAATTTATGCGCTCAATATATGAGCTAATGCTATTATGATATGACTACTCTAATTATTACAAGCGTAGGGTAGCAGCTATGCTAATAATTATTATTTGCCTTGGATAAGAACTCTGCAGTTAATTCGGAACCAGAATAAAATAGGGCATATACGGTTGGTATTATTCTTAATTATTTTGAAACAAATTAATAGGATATAGATTATTAGTTTCTTCCTTAACTATTCAATCTATGTAGTACAAGCATTTTCGATACAATTCTGTATGAACCAAACCAATTCTTTGTTTGCACTAATGTCCCTTAGGGACAACCTTTAACACTTAGTCGGCAGGAGGGTCCCTTTGCTAGCAAAGGGATCCTCCAATCCTTTTTTGCTATCATATGGGACCTTATCTGCCCTCCGGTAGGAGGCAGGGATATATATATATATATATATATACACAATCTTACTCTGGTCATTAGCCTTAGTTCCCTTTAAGTCTTTAGTACCATCCTCTAATCCATATGTAGTGGGCTTAGTTGTCCATGGACATGTCTCCTGATCCTATAAATGCAACTAATATGGTGATGGTACCTTATCTAGGATAAGGGGATCAATTTATCTATATGACTTGGAGCATTGCAACATTATGTTGGAATGAAATTGTTCTCTTAAAATTAACCTATGCATTAAATAAAAATGTTGTTGCTCCTTGGGCTTGATGGTGTTTCTGTATGGTATGCATATCCCACAATAATAGTTGATAGTATGATGGTTGACTTTGGTAATGATAATTTGTTGCCAATTGATTGTCTAATGCTATGTAAATAAATTTGGACATTTTTTCTTAAGTTATAATATTGTTAGACTTTCTTGGTTTCACTTAAGACTAATGAACATTTGCAGCATTTATGATGTTGGCTAATATCCTTTTAGGTTGCAGCAATGGAAATAGGGGCAAAGGTTAATTTGATACTATAGGAATATTAATTGGGACTGAATATTGGGGACGAGTTGTTAATGTTCCAATATGTATGTGGGTTTCAATAAAGGGACTATGATCAAAGATAATTTCGAAACCAGAGGCATGCTTCTAGGAACTCATTAATGGCCTTGATGATAGTCTGGGCCCTTAACCTGAATAGGTTAATTTTACTCCTAAAGATTATTAAGGTTATGAAAGACCACATAGTGGACAATAGCAAGAAAGTGAAGTAAAGATATGGATATAAGGAGATTATTTTGACAACTAGGAAGAAATGTATATCATGAAATTGGTATGCTAACATCTTGTTGGAATGCAGTAAGTTTACTAGGGGCAATGGTCATGTGGTGATTATGGCAAAATTATGGGGACATAATTTAAAGCCTAAGTATGCAATGGGTGTTAAAGGTGTATGTAGGGTGCGCATGTGGGCTAAATGAAAAAATTGGGTTTAAAAAAATGATTGTTTTAAAGGTCATATGTTGGTAATCTTATTGTTAGTTGTGAAATTATATTGTACAGTAATATGTACCCTTATCTATTGACGAACCCTAATCGATGGACGAACCCTAATGCTCGGTTGGCGGACAAGCGTGACTTGGGCAGTGACTAAATGATCTGTAACTAACTGGAGATGACTCTTCTGGAAACTACTATTGACGGCTGCATGTATGCAATCATATTTTGTTGCATTCTGAGCTCGAAAGCTACAGGTACTGATAATGCAGTTTTTATTTTCATTTCTCTTGAGTAATTCTGGATTATTTCTAGTATATTTCTTGTAGATATCTGGTAAGTTGCACTTTATCTGGACGTTCTTGTAATTTCTGCTTTAGCGTATGGGATTAAGGGCTTAAAATCTCCTTAATTGGTTTTAGCAAATAGACAGTATAAATAGACTTAGTTCCCAATTCGGAAAGCTTGAGCATGAGTAAGAGTGGCCGACCAGGGGGGCTAATAAATAAGGGGGCAAACTAGGCCCAAACTTATTGAATTTCGAGGAGACATGGGATAGAAACCGCAAAAGTCCACAAACCGAGTAAAGCACAGTTAATTGATCTGTGCAGACAGCATGGATTAGATCCAAATAGGGCCAAAGGTGACATGGGTATCTTGAAGTTTGTTCCAAGCCTGAATCCTTGTGGGAATGTCTCCAAAATAGCAGAAACTTCTGGTAGTAATGTGGTCATTGTGGCTGATTCTAATGTGGAGATTGTAGCAGACTCTGACAATGAAGAGGACTCTAGCAATGAAATTCAACCAAATCAGGTTTGCTCGTATCATTTATACTTAGATGGTCTGAATTATCATAAGAGATTATTACTGCAGCTTATATCTGGGATACAATGGTACAGCAATTTAGATCTGTTCATAAATTATTTAAATGCAAGATGTATAATAGCTTTGGGTTGGCTTTAGATTACATTATTAATTTTCAATATGTAAATTCTGTGGGTAAAGGGCAGAAATGCCAAGAGAGTTCATAGCTTACCTGCTAGCATTAGTATTTCTTACCCTCTTTAGGCTAATAAGTGCTATTTGCTGCAGGTAACCGAACTCTCTTCTCCTGCACTCTTTTTTGCATGGATGTTTGAGGAATGCTGCTGGTTATGAACTATTCATTAATTTTGTTCTTACAATCCGTATGGGTAAGTATTTACTCTTACTTTGCTATTACTATTGAAGACATATGGACAAAATATTTGACAATACATTTGGTACTTCCTTTTAATCCTATTTCTCTTGTAATTTTTTTCATATTATGGATCTGAAGTACAACTGTTATAGTATCTTTGTTTTATTATCTTTAAAATAAATCTGTTATATTTCATGGTAGATCTATATGTTTGTGGTAATTTTTTAAGAATTTGGCAATAATTTACTCATATTGGCTGCTCTATCCATTTGGCTGGTTGTATTTTGAATCCTTCAAATAATATTATTGTCTGGTTTTTTATTGAATCAATGGCTTTAATAGCTTGCTGACTGTCTGCAGTTAATTAATTGAGCATAATTTTTGGCAATATTACATGTGTGGGATTAATCTAATATTATTGGTGACTAGGACATGGTTATTATGGTGAATTCTTTATGTTTTTTAGTCCCATGACCTCTATGGTTTCCCTTTTTAGGGTTCAATAAATTCAGGTTTCCTATCTAGTTAATATAGGACTCCTTGGATGTCTGGTTAATGCATGAGGTCTTGGCTAGGCCAATTTATATATCTCCCCATTTTGAATCACTGGTTTTACTGGTGTGAGCCATAGAGGTCATTGGGACTATTGTTTTAAGTTGTGTTCTCTTATACTTTCACTTATACCTTCACATATTTTCTTTTATACTAATTTTTATGCTTTATATAGGAAGCTGTTGCTCAAAATAATGATGCTAGTCTCTTCAACCATACTATTAGCATTCAGCAAACTGGTGTACAGAATTCCAATACTGGTAGACCTATTTGGCTTCCGGAATTGTCAGGACTGGGATATTCTGCAGCAGGTATTTTGGCACCCAACAAGGCTGTCCCAAGTCGCCATGGCGTGCATCAAATTACAGGAGGTACATAACTTAATTATCTGCAAAGAATGCACACTAGGTGATGGAGATATGTCAGTGGTCTTGTTCCTTGGATTCAACAACATGCTTGGATTAGTTTCAAGTTTTAAAGATGCTGATTATGGTAGATGTCATGACCTGATTGTGGATACCTACAAGAAGCTTCCAAGTGCTCACATGGATGCGGATGGCAAAGACTTGCAAGATTTACTTGCTTTCATTAAAGGCTTAACCGCCTGAAAAAGTAATTCACTCAAGTATACTTATACTCCAAACAACAAAGTGGATAATAGCATGGAAAAAACTGATGAGCCTGCTGTTTCCTTGGACAATTGCCTGTTTGATATTGATGATGTGGATTGTACGGATCAATTTACTGGGCCTAGCATAGATAATGCTGTTCCTTCTTCAGAGGATAAAATTAAGGAGGAAATCGAAACCTACAATCTCAAGGAGTTGAACTTGTTCAATTGTGGCAGTTTTCCTATTATGTCTAGTAGGAATATTGAGATCCATGGGGATCAATTCCAACAGATGTTGTGGGCTAGCAAAAACTTGGGTATTACAGCTCCAATTAGTAAAGAGTCATTTATCATGCTGGCACGCTTAAGTCCTGATGAAGTTAATAAGGCTGAGAGGGATTCCATCTCGTTTACAAAACATATCAGGAAAATAAATGTTAAGTTACCTTTCAAAAGATTTCACTTCTTGAGAAGAAATGCCAAATTGGAAATGAACTGTACATTGGGCAGAAGGGCCATATGGCCAAAACCAATGAGCCAAGGATTGATTTTTACCTGAAGCGTATTTGGAGAACGTATTGCCCATTTTACAGATGCAACTGTGATCAGGTGACAGATGAAAAGTGTCCTGATAATATCATATGGTTTGACCATATGGTCTGGTTTATGTTTAATAATTTGGACAGGATATGGCCTGAACAGAAAATTCAGATGAGATTTGCATTTATGGCCAGATGGTTAGCCTCTGATCCGATTAGGAAAGTTGTCATCTCATATATTGGGTATCTTAAGATACGGGATCTCATGTTCAGAATGACTCACAGATTGGCTGAAAATGAAAATGCCAATTTCAAACATGAGTTTGGTAATTCTAAGGCGGTTGACATCATTGAAAAGACTATCAAATCCAGGAAATTCTTGATGGACCATCTTCATGATAATAACAGCTTCGGGTATGCCCCTGCTAAAAAGAGAAACCAAAATAATAATACTGCTGTTACTGGCATACTTAGGCCACCAAAATTGGTGAAAATGGCTACTAATGTGGCAGGGACTGTGAATATCAACGCATCGATGCATCCACCGAGCACGCAGTAATAATATCTCTTTTGAGAACTCGTATAACGTGCATAGCCTATCTGATATGATAATATATATTTTGATGAAGCATGCTCTGCATGTTAACTCTGACCTCATGGTCAAAATATATGGGTTTTACCCCTTATTCTGCCAATATGTATGGGTTTATCCCAAATTTTGCCAGTATCATCAAGAGTATTAAATAAAAAATACAAAAGTTTTTTGAATACCTTTTTTGAATATTTTCATTATTGTATTAAATGTAAAAGAAGAATACTGTGCAACAGGATCGATGGAAGAGTAAAATTACAAGTTATTAAGGAGAAAACAAGCAAAAAATATGTGCATTTAACATATTTTTCAAAGGTGGTTGATAAAATTGAGTACAGCAGTACATTTAAGAGTGTTTTGTGCAGATTTTTTGATCAAACTGGTTACAATATATGGGAAAATACAGTATTTGGTTGGAGGTATACCAGCAACCTTAAGGATATGTTCTACAAACCTAAAATTGTGTTTACTACCTTTGGAACCCGTGATGTATGTAGCATCCCAAGATTACAGAAATTTATTGATCAGAAAATCGGACACATCCGGACAACTGACCTGAATGTTATTCATTGTAAAGGTTTGAGGAATTGGTTTCAACTTGGATTAAACTTTATACCTGATCACCCATTCACTATTGAGCAATTTATGGCAGAAATGGATAATACCATTGAACAGTTTTTTCTTGTACACGTGTTTTCTTGTGGAATATGATGAACTGGTTATTGAGCAGTGTAAAAATGATCTTAGAAAAGAAATCAGATGGTTGGCCAAATTGTTTGTAGAAAGTAACAGTGAATCCAAGAAAAAATTCTTATGTATGGAGGAAAATGTGAGTAAAAATATTGAATGGCTGGTTAATAACCTGTACATCTCAGGTGTTGATAAAGCTGCTAATAATCCTGTGTTTATTTGCCCCTTACATATCGTAGAAGTCGCCACTATCGCTTTAATAGCAATGATTTTTGTAAGTGTGATATCACTAGAGAGGAGTTGATTAGTCATGTGCAGGAGGATATTGATTCCATGTTGGGAATAGGACACATGTTCAGTATGGAATTACCATACCTTTTAGGCATTTTTAAAGCCCATAAATTGGAATACAGGTGGATCACCAATGCGCATGAAACTATTTTTTCTACTCCAGCTGCAATTGTAGCAGCTGGACTTAATCTCATTCTGGACATGTGGCCAACAATTTGTTATGAAAAATGCAGTGCTGCTAATGTTTTCCAAAAGAATAAGATCAAAGCGGCCTGGGTAGTCAATTCCATCTATGATGTGATGTGTAACTTACCTCCTAAGGTTAATGACGTGTTTGTTGCTGATATAACCAAATGTTACGAGAATATCCCATTAGATGGGGTGCATGGGATTTGTTACATTATGGAGAGTGTGATAAGGATGACATGGAGAATTAAGAAAAAAGTTAATGCAGGTTATGATATGTGGTATAAAATCTTGGAAAATGGCAGCATTAAGATGGAATGGAAGAATATGGTTCCTGAAAGCAAAGTATGGCACAGAATGGATATGGACTTATTTACACGGTTAAACAAATGGTTGCTGAACAATTGTTTTCTCTTAATGCATAATGGGGTATTTAGACAAATCAAGGGTATCCCAATGGGATTTGCTTCTAGTCCTGGTTGGTGTAACTTATATCTGGCTGCTTTTGAGCTTGAGTTTATCTCTAAATTAATTACTGAAGGTAAATTTACTGAGGTCACCGGCTGCTGCATTCAGATATACATTCAGGTATATGGATGATCTTCTTAGTATTAACAATCCATATGTCAGGGCTTTCCTTGGACTCAATAATAATGGTAATGGTGTTACTATCTACAATTTGGAGCACCTTGTAATCAAGGATGAAACGACTTATCACAGCCATGATGCTCACATTGGAATGAAAGCTGATTTCCTTAATGTTACTATTGACATCATTGCAAGGCATGCTGGTTTATATAACACATATAGGTTTGACAAAAGGAACAACCTACCTTTCAAAGCTGTTAAATTTATCCATGCTAGCAGTTGTAGGCCATATATTATGGCGTGCAATGTTATCATTTCACAGGTGCAACCGATATTATATGTGCACAATAATCCTATTCGGGCTGCAGAAGATTTGGTTATTCTTATCAACTGCTTTATTGATAAAGGATTTAAGAAGAAGGATGTGTGGCATAAGGTGCTCAGGGTATTGAGAAATGAAAATTTCCCAGGCCTAAAATATGATATCAAGACATTGATATTTGAATTGGGAAAATCCAGATAATATTTTGATTTAAGGGTTAAATGATTTCCTAAGCATAGGGATTTATTGAGTTAATTGCAAAGGTTTTGATAAGAATAAATTTTGACACAAGATACTCAAAGTTCTTGAGTAAAGAATGGTTCCTAAGATTGATTTGTATGATCAATAATTTGGTATATAGGCTGAATGGAATCATGTTAATGTAATATACTTAGAAAAGGAATTCACATTCATGGGAATCATAGTCTTTATTGGTTGCTGTGTACTCTTCTCTATGGGTTATTAATACTGTTGATACTGCTTGCAAAGGATGTTTATGTTATCTGATACAATCTTTGAGATGGGTGGAATCAGTTTCTGAGATAGAAAAATAAGTACTTGTATCATTTGGTGCAATGTATGTTGTTATTTGTTGGAAACTTTATAAACCTTAGTTAACAGAAAACTAACTGAGTAAATACAACTGATTGATAGTATTACTTTGAAAAACTGGATTTAATAGAGTATTACAGCAAAGCTACATGCATGTCTGTAGTATAGTTATATAGTTAGCAAAATTACAAAAATCTGTAGCCAATAGTTTTGAAAAATTGGCACATAGACTACTTCTTAACATATATAGGGAATATACAGCATAGTACTAATGTCCATAGTCATAACAGACTGTGTTTAAACCTTCCTTAATTTGTGCATTGCTGCGCCCTTCAGTATCTTCATGTTCCATGTAAATTTCTTTCCAGTGTAAGTAAACTCAAGAACATCTCCAAGGCTTAAACCATACTTTTTCTTAAAACCATTCCAGCCAACACCAAGACAGCTTCGGCTACTCTTTGCTACCAGTGAGCTCTTCTGATTTCCTGGTCCATAGATGTCAACTGTATATCCCTTTGGTGGACTACGCCATTTGTTCTCATTCTCGAGTACCTACTCAAGCAAATAATAGAAAATAATAAAGTATTTTAAAGTAATGGATGGAATCAAAAGCATAAACATACCAAGCCTCTATTTATATTTGCTCTGAGGAGAGCGACTCGGAAGGGCTTATGGGATGGGGGTTCATCCTCATCAGATGAATCATCATCATCGGATGAATCAAACTTGTTATTTACGGTTGTATCAAACTTGTTATTTCGGTGTATCACATTTGCACCTCGCCGATCATTATTGCCTGCCCGATTCTTTGATGGTGTACTATGACTGGAGTTTCCCACTTGCCAATTTCCGATGGGTTTCACACGATAATTTCCATCACATATCTGGGCTGTTAGACGTGTTCCATTTTCTGATATGCTGCATAAAAGTGCGGTTCCATCCACCATGTTGTTTCCTTGTAAAAAGGATTCCCAAATTTCGTGAAGAAGAATGTTCGACCGCCAATCGATGCTATGTAAATCTTGTACTCCTTTCGATTTGGGCCTACACCAACAATATACTGATTCTTTGGCAAAAGTCATCCCTCTCGCTTCCAAAAATCTCGATTGTGTTAACAAATGAATCGTGGTAATCTAAACTAAGCTTAAGATATTATGAATCAGCAAGGTTTTAGCATACCAGAAGGTGACCGAACTTGACATCTACAAGAAACACTCAAAAGCCATTGCTTGGAATATGAAATAGCTATCGACCGGAAAATGAAAGGGTTACTCCGGCCGATTAACCATAAATTTATGCGCCAAATATATGAGCTAATGCTATTATGATATGACTACTCTAATTATTACAAGCGTAGGGGTAGCAAACTATGCTAATAATTATTATTTGCCTTGGATAAGAACTTCTGCAGCTTAATTCGAACCGTAATAAAATAGGGCATATACGGTTGGTATTATTCTTAATTATTTTGAAACAAATTAATAGGATATAGATTATTAGTTTCTTCCTTAACTATTCAATCTATGTAGTACAAGCATTTTCGATACAATTCAGATGAACCAAACCAATTCTTTGTTTGCACTAATGTCCCTTAGGGACAACCTTTAACACTTAGTTTGGGAGGGTCCCTTTGCTAGCAAAGGGATCCTCCAATCCTTTTTGCTATCATATGGGACCTTATCTCCCCTCCCCTGGGGCGGGGGATATATATATATATATATATATACACAATCTTACTCCGTCATTAGCCTTAGTTCCCTTTAAGTCTTTAGTACCATCCTCTAATCCATATGTAGTGGGCTTAGTTGTCCATGGACATGTCTCCATCCTATAAATGCAACTAATATGGTGATGGTACCTTATCTAGGATAAGGGGATCAATTTATCTATATGACTTGGAGCATTGCAACATTATGTTGGAATGAAATTGTTCTCTTAAAATTAACCTATGCATTAAATAAAAATGTTGTTGCTCCTTGGGCTTGATGGTGTTTCGTATGATATGCATATCCCACAATAATAGTTGATAGTATGATGGTTGACTTGGGTAATGATAATTTGTTGCCAATTGATTGTCTAATGCTATGTAAATAAATTTGGACATTTTTTTCTTAAGTTATAATATTGTTAGACTTTCTTGGTTTCACTTAAGACTAATGAACATTTGGCAAGATTTATGATGTTGGCTAATATCCTTTAGGTTGCAAAGATGGAAATAGGGGCAAAGGTTAATTTGATACTATAGGAATATTAATTGGGACTGAATATTGGGGACGAGTTGTTAATGTTCCAATATGTATGTGGGTTTCAATAAAGGGACTATGATCAAAGATAATTTCAAACCCAGAGGCATGCTTCTAGGAACTCATTAATGGCCTTGATGATAGTCCGGGCCCTTAACCCTAATAGGTTAATTTTACTCCTAAAGATTATTAAGGTTATGAAAGACCACATAGTGGACAATAGCAAGAAAGTGAAGTAAAGATATGGATATAAGGAGATTATTTTGACAACTAGGAAGAAATGTATATCATGAAATTGGTATGCTAACATCTTGTTGGAATGCGAAGTTTACTAGGGGCAATGGTCATGTGGTGATTATGGCAAAATTATGGGGACATAATTTAAAGCCTAAGTATGCAATGGGTGTTAAAGGTGTATGTAGGGTGCGCATGTGGGCTAAATGAAAAAATTGGGTTTAAAAAAATGATTGTTTTAAAGGTCATATGTTGGTAATCTTATTGTTAGTTGTGAAATTATATTGTACAGTAATATGTACCCTTATCTATTGACGAACCCTAATCGATGGACGAACCCTAATGCTCGGTTGGCGGACAAGCGTGACTTGGGCAGTGACTAAATGATCTGTAACTAACTGGAGATGACTCTTCTGGAAACTACTATTGACGGCTGCATGTATGCAATCATATTTTGTTGCATTCTGAGCTCGAAAGCTACAGGTACTGATAATGCAGTTTTTATTTTCATTTCTCTTGAAGTAATTCTGGATTATTTCTAGTATATTTCTTGTAGATATCTGGTAAGTTGCACTTTATCTGGACGTTCTTGTAATTTCTGCTTTAGCGTATGGGATTAAGGGCTTAAAATCTCCTTAATTGGTTTTAGCAAATAGACAGTATAAATAGACTTAGTTTCCCAATTCGGAAAGCTTGAGCATGAGTAGGAGTGGCCGACCAGAGGGCGCTGGTAATAAGGGGCAAACTAGGCCCAAACTTATTGAATTTCTGAGGAGACATGGGATAGAGCACAGCAGTCCACAACCGAGTAAAGCACAGTTAATTGATCTGTGCAGACAGCATGGATTAGATCCAAATAGGGCCAAAGGTGACATGGGTATCTTGAAGTTTGTTCCAAGCCTGAATCCTTGTGGGAATGTCTCCAAAATAGCAGAAACTTCTGGTAGTAATGTGGTCATTGTGGCTGATTCTAATGTGGAGATTGTAGCAGACTCTGACAATGAAGAGGACTCTAGCAATGAAATTCAACCAAATCAGGTTTGCTCGTATCATTTATACTTAGATGGTCTGAATTATCATAAGAGATTATTACTGCAGCTTATATCTGGGATACAATGGTACAGCAATTTAGATCTGTTCATAAATTATTTAAATGCAAGATGTATAATAGCTTTGGGTTGGCTTTAGATTACATTATTAATTTTCAATATGTAAATTTCAGGGTAAAGGGCAAATGCCAAGAGAGTTCATAGCTTACCGCTAGCATTAGTATTTTACCCTCTTTAGGCTAATAAGTGCTATTTGCTCGCAGTAACCTAACTCTCTTCTCTCCACTCTTTTTGCATGGATGTTTGAGGAATGTTTGGTTATGAACTATTCATTAATTTTGTTCTTACAATCCGGTATGGGTAAGTATTTACTCTTACTTTGCTATTACTATTGAAGACATATGGACAAAATATTTGACAATACATTTGGTACTTCCTTTTAATCCTATTTCTCTTGTAATTTTTTTTCATATTATGGATCACAAGTACAAATCAAGTTATAGTATCTTTGTTTTATTATCTTTAAAAATAAATCATATATTTCATGGTAGATCTATATGTTTGTGGTAATTTTTAAGAATTTGGCAATAATTTACTCATATTGGCTGCTCTATCCATTTGGTCAAGTTGTATTTTGAATCCTTCAAATAATATTATTGTGCGGTTTTTATTGAATCAATGGCTTTAATAGCTTGGGTCAATGTCTCATTAATTAATTGAGCATAATTTTTGGCAATATTACATGTGTGGGATTAATCTAATATTATTGGTGACTAGGACATGGTTATTATGGTGAATTCTTTATGTTTTTTAGTCCCATGACCTCTATGGTTTCCCTTTTTAGGGTTCAATAAATTCAGTTTCCTATCTAGTTAATATAGGACTCCTTGATGTCCAGTTAATGCATGAGGTCTTGGCTAGGCCAATTTATATATATATATATATATCTATACATTATTAAAAATGTTTCATATACAAATTGCCGCCCCCATTTGTGCACCCCTCGTATACATGTATACAACCGGAAAAAAAATTTTTCCGCCAACTTTGCTTTTTTGTCCTCCCGCAAAGTCAATATTCGTGTTTTGGCTTCCAAAACCGTTTTCCCACAAATAGTACAAACATGTGCTCAAATTGCAATTAATGCATTTTGCACATGCTCTTTAACCCGTTTTCATTCAAACGAGTGTAGCTCTCTAACCACAGCTCCAAACATATCAAGATGGGTACCCAATGGATAGTTCTCATCGAGATGAATCCATTGCATCTGAAATCACTTTCGATTTGGAGTGCCTAGCAAAAAGTTATGGCGAAAAACCAACAAATTTGTGTAAAATTTGAATTTCAAATTTTCCCTCCCACCCTTATCCCTCAAATTCGAATTTGAATTCCAATTTGAACTTGAATTTCATGTGCCCTTTGTATACATGTATACAACAATCTCCTACCCTTGATTTCAAACTGGCGGAGATCAAGACCGTCAAATTTTGAACTTCCTATCTCATTTTGGTTGGAGGGTGCCACGATCATGCAAAAGTTTGCTTGCTTGGCCTTCGGGTTGCTTAGCCATGGCCGTTGCTCCCGTTCTTTATCCGTCATACATTAGGGCATTTGGTGCAACATCTGCAGCTTATCAACTATGAAACTGAGCTTGAAGAGTGAATGGCATAACTCTGCAAGAGGTTATGGCCTCTCTCCCAATTTCAAGAATACGAAGAACTGCGGTGGAGAACTTGAACTAGAAGCTATAGCCACATGCTTTAAAGTGCATCAAGGGTTATCCCTTTAGAACTTGCCTCTTAAACGACTTTTCATGGTGTATGCTCTGGAGCGGATGCATCTGAACTACTTGATTTTGTTTCTTTTGCTAAATGCTGAGATTGTTGGGTTGTCGATAAAGTCCGAAGCTTTATTGCACGTTTGTTCGGCTCCAGGGAGTGCATCCTCTAGACAGCCGTGGAAATGGCCACTGGAAATGGTTGCTCTGTTGCTTCACAAAATGGCCACTGCAATATGCATCGTTGGCTCCTTTAGGGTTAGTTTGAACTTCTATCTTTTTCTCATTCCATTACGGTGGCTTTTTCTCTATGCTTTTCTTTTTTTGATTTCAAGACTTGCAATTGCCAAGCTTACAGATTTTATAACTACTCTCTGCGTTTACAAAGTCTAGAGCATCCGCTGGTAACATTTAGGATTCATTTTTTTTAGCATCTTCTTGATATAAGTTTTTGTATGCGTAAACCACTGATGAGATTTGCTTTCTGGAAATAGCACATTCTAAGATGAGTTGCTTCGAGTTTTCAAAAGGAAGACCTTTACAATCATGCTTATATCTTACTTTGATTCCAGGGCCAGCATTTGTTTGGTTAGCAAGGTCGCAGAATGGACGGATCACAATTTCTGCAACTCTTCTAGGGCGTCAGTCACAAGTAAGCCCGAGTATTCAACAATCAATGCGGGATAGTGTTTGAGTTTCTTTACCCAAGAAGGTTTTCTAAAATGCACAAGAGCTTTTCAACTTGCATCTCTGTCGGTAATCAGAAACACATTCAGCAGAAATGGAGTTCTTATTTTGTCCTTGGTTTCAGTGTTAAGAATGTGTTTATATGGTTTATAGGTTTTATTAGGTCGAAGAGCATCTCAAGCTAAACCCATGGATTCATATAATAAGCTTTATATCTCAACATTATAATACTTTTCCAAGAGTCTCAAGCCATCTTATGGAGATATAGCATTCACAGATTAGGTGGATATTGGTGACATTACAAGGACTTGATTAGAAAAAATTGCAGATCGATATCTACGAAGCACATCGATAGTAAGGTAGCGGTGGATTGATTATGGGTTCTTTTGCATCTTTACTTTCTCTTTCGCACCAAAACCCCTGTTGGTTAGAAATTTTGTTAGACTGCTATATTCTATTCTCTACCGATGTTCTCGGCCCTAGATAAGTAAAGCATCAAGGATTTGGTCCTCTGCATTTTTTTTTAATAGGACAAGAGGCATCCATTTCGATTTTGTAAAGCATCTAGGTATGCCACTTCTATACTTGGATTCCTAGGCATGCCAATCTTACTCATGATGGGCCGGTGGTTTCTTCTTCTTGGAAGTCCAAATCTAAATATTCATGTATTCAAGTATTCTCTTTTTTGCAAACAAGCATCTTGGACTTGGGAGATATTCAATGTAAGTAGACAAGCACTATGCATCAAGGTAAATATTAATTGCTTTTGCATAGCTTCATCCCTATGGAGCTTTTGTCAGTGTTGTTCGGTGCCCATGAGAGAGCAGATCTCCTAAGGCCAGCAACGTTTCCTCCTGCTACATTAAGACAAAACAGAATGGCGACAACATATTAGATGGATTTCCTTGCAGGTTAATTGATCTCGGTACATTTTCCATGATATCTTTGTCTAGGAAGCTTCGGCTTTGAGGCATTTTGGGTGCGTTTGAAGCTCTTTATCCGTGTTTTCTTTTGATGTATGACATGGTTACCCTTGATGACTGTATGCAGGAGGTATTTTATGAATCAAATTGTGAATTTTTAAGGAACAAAAGGCAGTTTATTTGCTTGAAGACAATGATCAACAAGGCAGCTTAACATTCTCTCCATGTTAGTTATCAATACAAGATAGTTACTAGACTTTGTTTTCATCGTTTAACCATCTTTTTTCCTTTGCTTTCAGGCTTAATCGTCATGCTATCTTTGTTATATTAGTTAATTGGAGCTTGGAGTGCAAGATAGGCTTTGAAGTTTCTCACTAGGTAAAATGGATAACTTTCTTAACTTTGGCTATTTAGCATGGCCCAAGCCTGTCCTTCTTTACGATTATTTGAGGCCCATCAATTTCAAAGATTAGCAAAACCGGTCACCATCTTTCTATTGTTTGCAAAAATTTGTACTTGCCCGGATCATGCTTTGCAAGAAGCTAAATTATATGGTGCCTCTCTAAACCGGAAAAGGTGTCCTCTTGAGTGAAGTCAAAATTGAAATTCTCTCTCCCCAATGGTAACGGTAGCTCTTTCCTTTCCTTCTTTTTCGGTCTTTATAAATATGCAATGAATGTTGGTTTACATGTGGAGGTGTTTTTGCAATCTGTAAAGAGGTTTGCAGCTTCGAAGTGCTAGACATCTAGGCAACACAAGGAGTATTTCAGGTTGGTGAGGTGACTTCTTAACAAATAGTTAATCCTACATCTTGCTGTGCCTATTTGTATAATAAATTTCTCACAAGGTTCGACTAAAAGGCAGCTACATATTGGAAGCAGAAATTATACTTTGTTCTGGATTTTATTCTAGACTCTAGAGCCTTAGCTTATGTTCATAGAGAAATGCAACATGCCTTCCAGCATAGAGAAGGCAAGGACAACTTATGCAAACATTATATGCCATTCAAAAGTAGCAAATAAGACAAGGATTTAACCCTTTGTACATATTCAAAACCTCTATGATATTTTGAGGCCTCATAAAATGCCCATTATGCCTCATATTTAGAAGCGTTATAAAATAGCCAACTATACCTACTATGTCCAGTTATACCTACCAATGACAGCTTCTAATCTATGATTACATGTGATAATGGGCATACCAAATATTTTTGAATTACCAAAAGAAAGAAAAGGTTTTTGGTGCAGGGGATTAGCAAATAGAACAAGAAATTAAAATTTTAGACAAATTTTAACTTGCAATGACTTCAAAACTATTACAAGGGTTCAGTTAAACCTAATGTAACTCATGGTTATGAAGAAGACATTATAGCACCTATATCTAAATGCCACACCCCATCCAATATGTTAATGCATTAATGTCAAATCATTAAAAGAAATGTAATTTAGAGACGCTCATTTCTTTTTCAAGTGATTGCATATTTTTAACAATCACATTATTGCATACGACATGAATGCCTTATATTGGTAGGACATTTGCTATTGGAAACCTTATCCACTTCAGATTGAGGAGCGAGCTATTAAGTTTTGATTCTAATTAGATTCTTAACTATTTGCCATAGGGCAACAACAAATGCTTAATAACAAGTGCACAAGCTATAGGTTAACATTTGACTTCAATGAAATAAATTACCACAAATTTGGTGAGTTAATCTAGATAGAGTCAGCAACTTGACACAAGTTCGTGGTAACTTGGCCAACAAGCAAATGTGTAGGGTGAATGCAAGGCATTACGTAGCAATTGCATATTCAACATACATGCTAACAAATAAACAAATAAATAATAAAGGAACCGCACTGGTCCTAAGACATCCTCCTCTCATCCCTCCCCAACCCCCCCACCCTCTTTCTCTTTCTCTTTTACACACTCCACCCCCCCCACCTCTCTTCTCACCCCCCTCCCACCCGCTTCTTCTTCTTCTCACCTCCATCTCTCTCCGGTATCCTTTTCACACACACACTCTTGATCTATCATTTTTGTACGCACACACTCTCTTCCTCATTTTCTTTGCTAGTCGCATGTACTTTGCTAGTATATATATATATATATATATATATATATATATATATATATATATATCTATATATATGTTCTTATGTTTGTCCTCTTGAATCCGGCAGTTGATCCGGAGATCCTACGGCTCATTAGCTTTGGGGCGTATCGTGCGCCCCCATGGCTTGGGAGTTTGTGTATAGACTATATGTAAGCGATCCTACGGTCGGGTTGATTCGATCCCGATGCGTTTACACGAGATCCTACGGCTCACGTTGGTTTGGGACACATCCTACGGTGCACATGGCTTGGGAATTATATGTAATCGATCTAATGGCCCAGGTTGCTCTTGATCTTGATCGTCGATCTGAGATCCTACGGCTCAGGTGGCTTGACACATATCCTACGGTCCAGATGGCTTTGGGAATTATATATAATAGATCCTACGACTCATATTGTTTTTATATGGTGAGATCTTGATTGTTGATCGAGTCTAAGATCCTAAGGCTCATGTTGAATGCTCGTTTCTTAAGGAAAGGCTTTTAAAATTTTTTATGTTATTGGGGGGATTCGAACCCTGGCCCTTAACCCCCCAAACCCCTCACTCTAACCACTAGACCAAGCATTAGTTCTATGAATAATTTATGTTTCAAATATACTTAAGGGTAATGTTTTAATTAAGATAAAATAGAATATAAGTTCAAGAATGGGAATCTTTGGAAATGTAAGGGAATAGGGAAATACTTCCAGAAAGTTCTAGGATGTTTTGAAAGTTTCATAATGTTCCAGAAAGTTTTAGAAATTTCTAGAATGTAAGGGAATCGAGGAGAATTAAAGGGAATATAAGGAAATCTCATAAATTGTAAGAGAATGTAAAAAAATATTTACAAGTCTGATGGAATCGCTTAAAATCTAGTTGAATCTAAGGGGATCTTCATAATATCTAAGGGAATCTAAGAAAATCTTGATGAAATCTTAGAGTCTTTTTTAAGATTTTGCAAAGAGACACAATAGAATGTTCTAAAATGTTTCATAATAAAGGTGTACAATATAAATGTTGAAAAAAAAATGTTCTAGATGCTCAGGGCAAGCGCCTTAGTCTCAAAATAGAAAGTGTTTTAGAAATGTTGCACAGATCCAAAATAGATTATTTTGAAAGGTTCTAAATGCTCATGGGTAAGCACCTCAATCAAAATAGAAAATTCTAATTCCAGAGGGATTGGCTTCGGATTTTGTCTTGCAGGTCCGCCAGCATTTAGGCTTCGATCCTTCTTTGTCTTCCATGGCTATAGCATATTAGAGCATAATAGAAGCAGATAGAACAGATAAAACACGGATGAATAGGTTTTGAAGAGCTTTTATTTACGGGGCTGCAGGGTAAAATATTAGCCCAGTTTCGGTTGCTCCAGCCTAGTTTTTGGTGAGAAACATGTTCATAAGCATCTGCTGTATGGCCTATGAGAATGAGCCTGCGCTATATGTTCCTGGAACCATGACTCCAACCGAGGTTTGTGAATCTTGTGGTTGCACTCATGCTTCAGTTTCTTTATTATACTAGCTCCTTTTATTAGGTGGAAGCTGTATACAGCCATGGACCTTTGCTCGTTGGCAAATTCTGAAGTTGGTAGTTTTTGGCAAATTCTGACTATAAGAATAATAAAACATTATGTTCAACAGCAGAGGGGTTCATACATGTCAGAGAAATTTCTTCTAGAACCTAGGTGGTAGAATGGGATATTATCGAAATATATAATGTGATGGATATTATCGAGATGGATATTATTGAGATGTAGCACGTTGCTTCTATTTCTTATGTTCAACATCGTGGGAAATTCTCTGAGCTGTTCAAGTTGTGAAACTATATCAATGTATGGGCATATCTTTCAAACAAACTCATAGTTGTTGCTATTAAATGGTAGTTGTTGCTATTAAATGGTTGAATCCTGATTTCTAGAATTCATTTTTTATCAAATGAGGACATTAGCAAAATACAAAAAACATTTGTCCATTTGTTCTATTGCAATAGATTAGATCAAACATGTGATCTCATAGAAAACAATTGTATGTCAATGATATGTCATGATTCTCCTCAAGAATTATCACCAACATTTGGTGTCTGTCCTAACTGGCACGGAATCCCACTGTTACGGATCCTTTGACCACCGAGCAAAGACTCTATATGATGCCTTGCCGGAAATTGGTATAAAATGTATTATTGCCCCTAATGCTTTAGAGCTATTTATTTATCTATTAAGAAACATTAAGGCGTAGCATGCTCAATCACCAGGCCGATGCCAAAATAGCAGTGCCGTTTGTGTCAATTCTCCTGGGTAGCAGTGCTAATTCGATGATGCAGCACCCGATTTATGGATTCTCACTTTCTCGCAATTGTCTAAATAAACCATTGTTTTATTATCTTAAAGATATTTTCACGCATGGTATAAAGTATATTATTGCCCCTAATGCTTTAGAGCTATTTATCAATGCCCTTAGGTATAAAATATGTCATCCAGCACAAGCGTCCCTTAGCCTAAGAAATACTAAGGTGCACCAATTGGTTAAAATGCTTAGAGTGGACTTATCATTTTGAAGCGCAGACAAAACCAAACATAAAGTGTGTTACATAGATTAGATCTCCCATAAGTCATGTAAGGTAAGAAAGCCATGAAAGGTTGATCTCCGACACAAACAAAATCAATAGGAAAAATAGAGAAGAGGAAAAAATCTCAAGTGGATTATTATATCTGGGCCTATTCCTGTGGGCATAGATTCTAGCTAAGAAGCTAAGTGAGAAAATTATCTTTGTTGATTCTGAATCCCTCACCCCTTCTTTGCTTACCCATTTCACAAGCATCTTATTTAACAACCCATATAGACCTAAATGTGCATGTTTTTAGCTATGCTTTGAAAGTAGCTCAAATCCATCTGTAGAAGTAGTGGCACTGCAAAAAGACGCATATATGTTAGATGCATTCTTTTCTAGATGTTAACATATTCTACATACGGCTTGACAATTGCTATATGAACTTGCAAAGTCTTGCTTTTCCCTATTTCGTCCCAAACTCATGGATAATTTTTGTTTTCCATGGCTATAGGCAGCAATAATATTTCTATTTGTAAACATGTAAATCAAAATTTGATGTGGACCACGTTTCAACCCTCTAGGCCATCTTTTTGTTCCATGGACCAATTTAAAAACAAGGTTGCTCAATAAAATAAAATTTTTAATAGCCAAGAGTTGATATCAAACCTACATATTTTGTTGCTTTAATTTAGTTTATTTGACCGTATGGGTCATTTTAACTTTAAGTCGCACCCAATCGTCATGTCCATGTTACCTTCTGACAATTGTATTCTATCATATTAGTGAATGAGTCATATAAAGAGCCTATAAGCGTATTGTTTCCTTAGTTTAAACTAGATAGGCAATAAGTGAATGAATTTTATGGCTTTGCCATCTATTTCTCATCCAGACATACATGAGAATATCAATTCTTCCAGTTTTCGTTTCTTGGAAAATCTATAGGAATCTCAAGATAATCTAACGGAATGTTTAAGAATCTTAGAATATGCAACGACCGGAACTTGCATCATAAGAACATGCTGAAACTGGAGGAATACGTCGTACGACGTGCTATAATGTAACAGAATCTAAGGGAATCTCATAAAATGTAAGCAAATGTTCATAGATTTTAAGGGGAATTGCATGAAATGTAATAGAACCTAGGAGGATCTCATAAAATCTAACTAAATTTAAGCGAACCTGCAGGAATCTCATGGAATTTGAAGGGAATCTAAGAGAATCTTCATAAATCATAGAGAATCTAGGGCAATCTTGATAGGATCAAAGGGTATCTCACAAAATTTAAGAGAATCCAAGGAATTCTCATAAGATCTAATGGATTCTTGGAGAACCAAAGGAATCCTCATATAATCTAAGCGAGGAATGTAATAGAATTAAAGGGAAATCTAGAAGAATCTTCATAACATCAATCGAAAAAAATCTCAACTTGCACTGTAGGAAAATGCTAAAATTGGAACTTGCATTATTGGAACATGCACCGTAGGACGTGCTAATTTTCTTGTATATATATATATATATATATATATATATATATATATATATATATATATATATATATATATATATATATATTCAACTTGTTTTTTTTTTTTATTTACAAAGCAAACAAGGTGCTGCGCACGGAGGGTTGCCCTTCATGGCCGGAGGGTGGAGTGGCTTAAAATATAGTTCAAAGTCATGTTTTGGCTGGGTTGGTCGGAAGCTATGCCAACAGCTTCAGCAGTTGGGCATGGCAACAGAATCCATACTTGCCACACGCTTGGTGCTACTAGATGATGCCATGTGCATTCCTAATCTAGTAATTTTAAAGTAGAATGAAGTGCAAGCGAGTTCTGTCATAGCTGAAGATGGCCGCTTCTGCTGATGGTCGTTTGTAAGATTGCATACTTGTATATGTAGAATAAAAGATATGGCTCATAAATCAGCCAAGATTTCAGATTTATCTATTTCTTTAGGTCAAAATTATGGTTCTGCTTACATAAGTTGACCGCATTCTATATCGCATCTGCTTTTAGTATAGTTCTTCTTAATTTCAAAAGCAAATACTGGTGCATGGGGTTCAGCTAATGGTGAATGGCACAAATTTATTAGAGTTCTCACGTCTTCAATATTAGGATAGCTAAAATGGTAAAGTTGATGTAGTTTCATATAGCACAATCTAAAATATATGATGTTATTTCTACGTTTGATTCTGTCATTGACTATTTTCCGGTTGTAGAATTTAGGCAAGTGCTTTTAAGGAGTTCTTATTGCTGGTGCAATTGTGTCTGGGATGAGAATATACATGAAGTCACGATTGCACAATATTTCTTTTTTGTACACCTGAGTGCACATAATTGTGGAGGTACTTTTTGCTCCATTATGTTATTGCGGTCATATCTCTCATTTTGAAAGCTATGTTGTATTAGCATAGAAGGATTTGAGGTATATGCATGATAAAGTTGATGATATGGTAACCCTATTTCCAATGACCATTATACAATGTGCTTAGACTATGAATCTACATATGTAAATTGCATCAGAGATGAGAGTATGGGTCTACCTATAGATGTTGTTAATGAGCAAATTGCATTAGAGATGAGACTATGGATCTACATGTTGTTAATGAGTGAATAAAATCTCATGTTTTGCATATCTAATAGGTTTGGGTGTGGATGGAGGAATTGCACATCTTAGTACAAATGGTATTTGTATATGCATCTTACTGCAGGTTGTATATGTGAGGTTGTGAATATCTCATGGTGTATATGCAGGTTGTGAATATCTCATGGTGTATACATCATTCTGAGGCATTTGCAACTTTCTCCAAAAACTTTCTCCTTGTTTCCAGATTTGTAAATATCGATAATCTGGATAAGATATTGTTCCGCCTGTCGTTTCCCCAAAAATTTAAGAACTCCAGTGCTTGCCGCAGCAAACGATCTAACTAGGCTTTTTCCAGATAGAACAACAGGAAGCAGAACCTTGAGTAAGGCCCCAGTATACGGCTTGATACTGGAATCCAGGATTCCTGACATTGAGCATATCCCAACTCTGCAAACGCCACAAAAGAGTATTAAGCCTTATAAACAGGAATGACAGTGATTTTTTCACGTATGCTCTGTGGATGACTTTGGCGTTTATGATGCCAATACATATCTTAGGTTCATACATGAGGCCACAAAATAAGAAATCAGATAAAGAGTATTTCAAAAATATGTTTACATTTCGAATGTTAAAATATCCACACAAACCAGCAAATAGAAACCAGTGGATGAGATGTAGCTGAGGTGTGGAATATTATAAAATGTCAACTTTTGTATAGTGAGAGACAATAAAGAACAAGGGTTTATTTGGCTTCTTAAATTCTAACTAAAGCCGGCAGGCATAACACTGGACAAAAGGCTCTTTTAAGGCCTAGGTTCTTTAGATCATATACCATGTTTTGTCTCACTACCTTATGAACATAATAGATAGATAGATAGATAGATAGATAGTATTTTTATGTCATGCCACATTGGCAGCGTCCATGAGGAACTAAGGTTATTATCCTCCATTACAATGCCTTCTAATATTTATTCACTTATACAGACATCTTGCATTATTGAGACTAGAGCAGTATCAGCTCAACTAGAGGTAGAATAGCAATGGAAGCATGATGAGGCATTCACCTTGTATTAAGACAGACGCTAGATCGCACAAAATCAACAAGTCCGCGTGTAGGAATATCCAAATGGCGTTGGCAGATATCAAGTGTGTCCCACATAGGAGACTCCCTTGAAACAGCTATCTGAATGTTCTCTAACGTTTCAATATTCATTCTCATACTATCTGCATGCAGCTGAGGACAAACAATGAAAGATTAATGATGAGCTTCCATTCTACCTGTTTAATAACTATTTGTAAACCCATCAAACTGGTAGCAGAATAGCTTTGGAATCAATGCACGCAAGTGTGGCATCAATGTGACACCAGCATGTTTTGCTATTCGTGCAAAACCAATTAATGCTGCTCCACGTTTTGAATCGAATGCTGCTTGGTAATTTGCAAGGCCCATAAACTTGTAGATAAGATCAGGCTGCTTCAGTTGCCAAGCTACCAAGCTCTTTGCATGTGCTAATCTTCCCACCACTTGGAGTTTGGCCAAAGGCTCCATCTTCAACCATAAGCTGCAAACAAATAAGAAGTGCAATAGCATGAAAAACTGCTAACGCTTTCACTAACACTGCTAACCAAATTAAAGCATTTCATTGAAGAGATTTGGAAATATGTTGTATAACATGATATGGCTGTGGCATGTGTTCATATCACAAAGAAGATGCTGACTGTGGCAACATTCAACTGTTTGACATTTGGCGGGACTTCTTGGGTATTGTAGATGGTGATGGTACGTTTGTACAGCAGTAGAGTTGCAGTTTTTTTGTGAGTTTGTTGTGGAGTGTCGAGGTATCACTGTCTCTTTGGGGCAGTTCTCCTTCCTCCTCACTTGCTTTGTAACATTACCATTCTTTTAATATATTGATGACACAGTTCTTCAAAAAAAAAAAAAAAAACATTCAATTGTTTGACATAGTAAGTTAGATAATTGTATGTGAAGCGATTCTAAACTACTACTTTCTATCATGTACTTGGCCACTCCTATAACATGGTGATATAACAATGAAGCAAAATTTGCAAACCTTCACTGCCCGCTTCCTTTTCGTTGTCTCAGAAAGCGTCCCAACTAGGCCTTTGATGGGTTCTTCTTTCGTAGAGTCATTGCTAAGGTCGTAAAGTACGCTCATCCCTCGAGAGGCCATTTCTTGTGTAAGATTATCCTGATCACCTAAAAGATGCCTGAGAGCTTCCTACAGTTGTACGATGAAATCAGCGCATAGTTATAACGATATGCCAATTAGCACAATTGAATACAACCTGAATATTTGGAAGAAGATTTTGAATTTCATGATGTCTTTCAGAATATGTAATGAGTGATACAAGCCACATTGATCGAGCACATCTTTCCTCTTTCCTGCTGCTGCTAGTGAGTAACTCATTAAACAACTTGCGTATTGTTTTGTTTCTTGCCATTGTAAACGAAACTCCTTTGAGGCTGATGTCCTCCACGACCCTTTACCCTTCCATTTCCTGAAGACTTAGACCTGTTATCACTGGATGATGGCCGAGACATATCTCCAGCCTCTTTTATTGCCTCTGCTGCTGCCGGACTTGGAGGGCCTCGCCTCTTGGGGGTCGCCATAGCCCGGTGCTCTGTTTATCTTGCCGGTTAGCTAGGTGATCGTGAGTTTACAGGAAATAGGAGGCTTGGAGCAGTCACCAGCATATCCTAGGGATATTCTAGCATATACCTAGGATATGCCAAAAACCCACATAAACAAGGGTTTGCCCCCCTAGGGGCAACCCAAAAATATGTTTGGGCCCTTGTTTGGTCTGTTTTGTGGCATTGTAATATTATATATAAAGAAAATGTGACTAGCCCTAGAATTCATCTCAAACGTTGATTGCTAGGTTGAGTCAAAATACTCCTTGGGAAACGGTCTTCCTTTGAGGTGTGGGTTTTGTGTCGCGGGCCTGACCTTGGATACTGTGAAGTGAGATTACTCCGTCCCAGTGTTTTCCAACCTTGGGTTCGCACCTGCTTCCTTAGAATATTCTATAGGCTCTCGTCCACCCCCCTTGACGTAACATATTGTATCATTCACCTTACTATCCATTTGTTAAATGTTACAAGTCAAAATTTAATCTTTGTCTCATTATACGTCATTCGAGATACCCTGCGGCCCTGGAGGTGGAGGTAGGAACTGGTTAATGTCAGGCACTACCTCTCCTTCGCGCGGCTCGTCTACTCCCCTCCACAATTCCATTTCGCGATAACTTTCGAACGTATGCATTTGCCCATCTCTCCTGTGGGCGAGTAGTTGTGGCAAAGTTGGCATGCGACCTTGCATCTTTAATATGGCATATTGCAATTTAGGAAAAATCCATCCGTCTTGCATTGGACAAAAGCGACTTTGCAACATCCAATCAAGGACACATCATATATGTGCATACGATGCACACACCCTAGAGTGTACCAGCCCACCTGTATCAAGTTGTCAGCACACCACACATAATGTCTATAATCAACGACCTTTAGCTCTTCCCACTGGCTCTCATGCAAGTAATCACGAGGGAGATATACAATTGACTGCTCAAAGGTCACCCTAAAAGGGGCAGAGTCCAACGATCTTGTTAGGTTGCATAAGTAATCATTGTTTTCCCTTAGGACCGTTGCCTCTCTGTTCAACGCCACTGGTTGCCGTTTAGTGTCCTCTAATTCGGCTGACATCTTCTCATACCCATCGGCACGGTCCTTTAAGCAAATATTCTCTTCAGAAAGGATTAGGTTCCGACTTCTCTCATTCTCTAATTGGGCCCGAATGTCTACCCCTGCCATTTTCAAAAGTCGAATAGCGTTAGCAACCAGGTATGTAATGGTGACAGGCTCACCATGCGGCCCGCTCTCGCTATCTTCCGATAACTTAACCCTCTTGGTGCTACCACTACCGCTTCTTTGCCTCCATTTTCTACTGGCATAATTTACAAGCACTTCCTTCACAAGCTCATAGTATATTTGCTGTGCAAAACTCTTACTGAACTCACTATTGTGGAGTAGGTGTCCCTTACTTGGACATGCCGCTCCACTGCTTTTGCTCGCACCACAACAATCTTGCACTCATGAACTTTGTACTCACCCCTCTTATTGGGCCAATCTCTCTCAAACTCATTCTTGTTCAAATTTCTTATCACATCCTCGTAGTCTGCTCCCTGCGTTCAATAGCCTAGTCTTGTCTCGCCAGCTACATTATGCACCTCTGTCATGGTGCAATTTTCTCTCTCCGATACGTCTTCCATCGCACGCAGCCTTCGTAGCTCAGCCGTGCGATACTCATTCGCCTTCGCATGTTCTGCTGCTCTCTCCACTTGCCGAGCCGCTGACAATTCTAGCTCGTTTTCCATGTTTTGCAAGAATGGAGAGGGGGTCCTCAAATGCAAAGGCACTGAAAAGTCATGGGAAGGCATTTTCGGCTGTTGCGGTGTGCCCATGTTGGAAGGAGATTGGTCATTCTCATTATGCTGTTGATGAGGCATAATAGTGCTGACTTGTCAAGGTGTGCTTCGACTTCTTGTTTTTACAATTTTTGTTAGCTGCGACATATAAAAAAAACACACAATAAACAACTTGCACGCAATTTCACAATTCGAAAATACGAAAAGAAGAGTTATACATGGACAATAATTTCCCAATAGTGTTAAATAAACAAGCGTTCAATGAATTTCTTTCGAATATTATATATGTGTTGAATGTAGGTGTCATGTAAATAATATGACATGCACGCTAAAGGTGACTAGGACCAGCTTGGTCTACTGCATCATCCCCACCATGGCCAAGTTGAAGAATCCAATCTGATTCCAATTGTGGCCTCATGCACGGCATTGGAGAGCAATGAAAACTACTCCGCATGGTGTCAAGTAGCTGGGCCAAATCAAAGTTTCGTGGTTTGTCTCTCATTGGCGACTCAACACAATGTTCAAATAGTCCCACATTCTCCGATGCCTACCTTGTTACTCTCGATGCTTCCTATCGACTCCATGTAGAAGTGCTTACTAGCAAAATCAGCCAAGTAATACACAATATGCGATGCCCCGTAAGTCAACCCTTGTAGCCACTGTCTTTAAGCCATTACCAAAATAAAAATCATCCTGCATATATCGATGCCTGGCCCTTTCAATCTCAATTCTTTTCTTACCCTCGCCATCCAAACCCTTGTAATGCCACCGCTTCACTTCCACTGTCTCGCCCATCAGCCTAGATTCACCCCAATCACAAATGCCAATATAAACAGCCTGAGGATCAATGCATCCCTTCTCCTTTCCATACTCAAAATGGAGCAGCACATTGCCCGGATGCAAGTCCATATGCAAAAACCTTTCTTGATGAAGTTTTCGCAGGCCGCTACAAAATGACATAGCCAAGTCCCCAGCCCTAGAGGCAACAAATAACTCTTTCCTTCTAGGCAGGTACAGATCCTAATAAGCTAGTGGAAGCTATGCTGAAAAACATGAGGAAGTCTGGGATGCAGGTTAGGCATGGATGTATAACATACTACATTGGTAGCACTACCGGCTTAGAAAGGCAGGGCTTAATTTTTCCTTTTTGGAATGGAGGTTTGTTGGCAAGTCTTTTTACAAGCCATGGGTGCAATGCTTTTGCTGAGCTTGCGTTTAAAGAGTTAGGAGTTGTCCCCAGAGTTGAGACAGACTTGATGCGCCTTGAAAATTATTGTTTTGAAACTTTACGCAATATGGTTCATCCTTAATAAAACTAGAACTTAAAATATTGCATTTATGCACCGTCCCATATGAATCAGAACCAATTCTTTCTTTATTTATTATCTGCGGTGTATCTACTTTTGCAAACCAGGTTGTCTAAGCATCCGCTCTTCTACGAGCTTCCCACTCCCTGTCCATCTCACCAGGATGTTTGACTCTTATTGTTTGTGCCAACACTTTCTTAACAAGATGAGGGAGTTGGTGGGCTTCTTTCTTCAACTTTCTGTTGCTCCAAGCCGCATTCCACGTGATGGTTTTTTCTTTCAGCTCTAGCCTCAAGCGATGACTATTTAAGTTTGCAACTTCCATGATCATATTCCCAGTAGTGCGGCTAATATTGCCCACTATCCATGTGTACCTCTCTTGCTCATCCTTTTCAGGCTCTAGAGCTATCATTCGAGATTTAAAAGCCCTCTAGGCATCTTTAACAAGCCCTGCATGGTAGTCTAGCCACCTTTCCTCGCTGTTGGTAATCAATTCCAAATCCTGGCCTGAGGCATCACAAAGTCGATTACATAACCAATTCATGAATTATGGTTGCAAAACAGACCATCCTTGTTGTGGTCTACTTCTTTTTCTACGCCGTAATGCAGAAGATGACTCGGGTTGCAACTCTGTTTAAGACACTGATGCCTCTGCTGGTTGCGGCTCTACTTGCGGTTCTATTTCAGGCACTAATGCCTCTGCTGCCACTAAGTTAACTTCTGCTCTCTCTTTTGAAGCCATACTGCTTGTTTAAGGGATTGTCTAGCTAGATAGCAAAATGCAACTCCACAACAGTACGAGATGACAACAACAACACCTACAGGTCAAGCAAAGATAAAACCTCCAATTTAGTGCTTAGCAACAGCGTAAATCAACTCACTTTAACTATAACAAAACGCTAAGTTTTAAGCCACTACGTCAGGACCCTAACATCCTATCCTACTAAATGACTTTTGATTTGTTGATAACTACGTGCAAGGATGGGGGAACACATGAAATGACCAAAACAAGCTTTATGATCTAACCCAAATACTGACAGAATGCTCCCACTTGGAGGCTAGCAAGTTCAAATGCATTGCACTTGACTCAGGTCGCGCTTTTTTATAAGACAGGGCCAATCGAATACTTACTAAAACATACGCCAATCCTTATAATATTGGTGTCGGACTTTCATCAACAGCACCATTAGGAACTAGGGTATAAATTAGTAAGACATCCTCATAACCTTCTATAAGAGTACAACACACACCTTTCGACACCGCGTGGCCAAAGCCAACAATGGCATCAGACGAGGGCTATACTTCTCGAAGAAGGAAAAACCCTAGCAGCCTTAAACTTCGGCAATGCCACCCATCCTCGGCATGGCACAAATAACTACGACAATACCAGGCAAGGGACACTGTCTACGCTCTTGACAACACAAAACCCTAATTGGCACTACAGTTGTCCTTTGATACGGGAGGGCAACAAAAGTTTCTTTTTTTTTTCCTTGTGTTATTCTTTTCTTTTGTTTGTGGTCTTATTGTTCCTTTTTTTTTCCCCCAAAATAGATCAAGCTCAGTCCACAGAACAAGGCGCTCACCATGGTCATGCCCCTTGGATGGGGGCAACATGCGAGGGCCTAACTGAGGACCTTGCCTAGACCTAGCTAACAAAAAACAAACTATTTTTTGCCTAAAAACTAAGAAAAACAAAAAAAATAAAATTTTGAGGGGCAGGTTGGAAGGTTTGGCGCAGAAGATATCTTCTTTGCGGTGTAAAAACTAAAAAACCGCGTCGCAAATATATAAATATTTTCGCGTACGCCGTTTCTTCAGTTTCGCATAAGCAAAAACATTTTCACATACGCGAAACATACGTGATATCTTCAGTTTCACGCACGCGAAACTGAAGAAACCGCATATGCGAAACTGAAATTTGAGTTTTGCGCCGCAAATACGTTATTTTTGCGCACGCAAATTCGGGTACGCGATTCTTAAGGTTTCGCGTACGTAAAATTTGTTTTTCGGCCGGTGACTTAAAAATACGTTAAATACGTTTTTTTCAAAAAAGTACATATTTTTTAGCTTTATACGTCATGAATTTGGATTTCGTACGTACAGAACCTATCCCTGTTTATCACATCGGACCCCATACCTACCGATTTGAGTTACCAATAGAATATGCAAAAAGATAAAACCACCATACTCAAATTATGCACAAGATATCAAAGCCTAACTTTCTAACTTTCTGGCTAACAAATTCCTCCCTTTTATAGCTATGTGATCGTAGGCTTTCGAGAATTTTCCTTTTGCAAACTCTTTCAGGTGAGTTTCTAATCCTTTCTAATCCTGATAGCATTCTACCATATTGGTATTTTGATCTCCATGGACAATAAAATTTGACTATTATATGCAGCATTGCCAATCTTTGTGTTAAATATGTGTGCAAGAACATCCTCGCATAAGCTTGATGATTAGCTGATTGTAACCCATAATCTTAAATGCTTGTGCATGTGGATTGACTAGTGTGATGATGCTGTGCAGCAAAAATATCAATTAAAAGTATAGATGAATATATTTTTAAAGCAAAAATATCAATTAAAAATATCCAATGTCCTTCATCTATACCATTTCAAAATTAAAGTATAGATTGGATGAATGGGGGCTACTCTATGATATTGTGGCAACCATCTAGATGGTAGGGGAGGGTGCCCATGAAGCGCCCACTTAAGGAAACATATTTTATTATGATGGGCAATTTTTTTTTTAAGTCCTCTTTTTAGCATACCATATTGAAGCTTAAGTCCTTAGGTTTCAATTGATCCCACACAACAGAGTTTTCGATAAATTTGGAGTTGGCTAGGAAGGTTTTAAGTCAGGAGGTTAATTCCGCCCCAATAGACCACACATACCCTTCAGTGGACCACAAAGTGCCCTTTAATGGACCACTGATTACCCTTCAATGGACCACACGGGACCTTCAATGGACTACATTGGAACCTTTAAAAGCAAACGATCTTCCAAAATTTATGTACAACAGGCGTCCTAAACTATTTTCAGCTAGAATGGATTGTTGCATTCGTGTCTCGATCTAGAACATGTTTCATGTCAGAAATATTTGAGTTGCTTGATTTCCTACACAATGCACCAATAATGTGGCCATCCAACGAGTCCATGGCAGGTGTTGGAGCTGCCTTCTTGGGTTCCTTTGGGAACATCTAGCATAGGTCCAAAGATCCCCAACATTACCAATGTTAGATTCGGGAATGCCGAGCTTTGTAACACTTTCCTCTTTTTGGCATCAACTGCCGAGGCATTACTTCAAACAGAAATTTCCACCATTCCATATAGCAGCTGCAACTTTTAAAAGTTCAAACAAAATGTGCAATCGGTATGACTGAAAATAGGAACGATGAGTGCCATGGTCGCATAATCACAAGAAAGCCTGTAAGATGGGATACATAACAACCCTCCTTTTGTCTCCAAGTAGGCCACTAACATGCCACCGGATATTGTTGGCTCTTGCGCCTTCCCGAAAGCTCCCTGTTTCAATAACCAAACATTTCAAACTTTAGCTGCAAGCAACTCCGAGAATAAACTTTTCGACTTGAATGATCAAGTAGAACTAGCATCATAAAATTAAGGCCGTATAAAATAACTTCCAAAGATAATTCGGACATTCTAGACAACAAGGAATGCCGTAAATAGAGATGTGTAATTGTTAGCTTTGTATACAAAGGCATGAACATACATCATATTGAAGAGCACGACCGATATGATGTCATAACTTGGATCATTGAGCAATCTGTCGCTTAAACCATTTATAATAAGAAAAATATAGAGCCTCGCTGCATAATCGAGATGCAACTAATGGAATATTGAATGTACCATGTCCAATAAGATCAGTTTGCACAATAAAGCCATGCAGCCAAGGACCAACCGCATCTCGTGAATGACAAGAGGAAATGTGTCAGGATCCCACCAACAATTGAATTAAATGATCAAATGAAAAGTACCTTAAGACTTTATCACATGTTTGCGCGCTTGTTGCAATAAAAGTTAAAATTCCGCAGCATTTTTCTCGCAAATCTAAAACGACTTCTGTGTAGATTCCTTATAATTACAAGCATAATAATCATAAATTGTGATATTTGCCGCATCGGTACAAGTTGCAACCCCGTAAGTTAAAAATTGTTTGTTCTCCGAATACTGCATCAAAACTAATACACATTGGACAAAACTTCTACATTTGGCCCGCAAACAAGAGTCATGTTCATAAGCAATAAGCAAGATCGAATTCAGATATGATGTTTGCTGGAGCTTGATCTAAGTAAAGGTGTAAATAAGGTCATCTATGATCATTTGAGATAAATTCAATTCCTGTTACATTTGATCATTTGAATTCAATTGTTACAGGATTCATTTGAGAGCAAGAACAATTGACTCACATGACTCAGAAAGGAGAAAGGAAAAGAGAAGGAGACCTTGCAGTGTTCCATAATGGGAAAATAGACTGTAGATTTTGACCAATGTTACATTACTGCATGAATACTTGAAGAAAAATCATTGGATGTATACCAAATGGCAGCAAAGTATATCCTTTTAGCTGAAAAGGAAGATGGATAGAGTGGTTTGGGAGAGCAGACTCTTATACTTTACAGCAACGAGGAAGTTGGATACCTAAACAATTAATGCCCCTGCCTATAATGCAGCGTATTACTTGCCACAAGCAAAGTCTCCAAATAAAAGTTATTTGTTAATACTTCAGGCATCAGGTTTTCTGAAGGCTCCAAAATAAATGATAAGAATCTGCAGTTGCGGGGTGAGAAGCTGAAGTGCAGCCAATCAGTTGAAAGGGGTGCTGACATACAGTAAACAAATTGAGTATTTACTAGGCTTCGCTACATGAATACTATACACACTCTAGCCAACCTTTTTAAAATTCAGTAGGCATCCCAAGCAATTAACAATTAAAGGTTCCCCATTATGCTCAGTCACACTTGACAAAAACATGCAAGAACGTGTACCCAAAGAACATAAAAGAGGTACGTTGTTATCTTTGTGATTCAAACACGGACACTTACCAAAGAATATATCTTGAGTAGATGAATTTGTCTTCTTACACCAATGCTAAACTTTGACCTATCCTAACAGAGTCTCTAGCTGTTCGCCATCATAATTTTTTTTATGATGGCATTTGGAATCACATTGAAAGTCATTGACAAAGGATCCAGAAGCAAACGTATGCTGTGACATTGCTACCCTTGCTATAAAGTTGATTTCAAGATATAAGTATGCACAGTCATTCATTTGTTTTTTTCTTTTCTTTCTTCTTCTGTCTTCTTGCCGTGTTTCTACAGTTTCTCTGCAGTTCTTTTGCCTTGGTCATGTCTTCCTCAGCTTGTACAATGTCTTTGCCTGTGAATTCTCTGCCTTGATGCAATGTCTCTGCCTTGATATAGTATTTCTTACTGTTGCTTGTCTTCCCATATATTCAACAAGGTTTATGCAAAGATTTCTAGAGTATTTTAGCCCATCGGTTGCATAGAACTATAGGTTGCTTCAAGAAACACACAAACTCAACGTTACGCTTTTCTTTGTAAAGCAATACGATAAGATTTTGCTTAAAAAGCCCGAGTTGATGATGACCCGGTGGCGGCCAAGAAAAAAGCTTGCCAGTCGCCTTTGCTTAATCACCCTAGGTGCGATGAAACCAATGTGTGTGTTTTGGTGCACACAAGGTCAACTTGTCGCAGACTCTTTTTGAAAATGTTAGAAACTGGTCCACGGTAGTGTGTAACATGTCAAACGAGATCCGCCAATTTTTCCATGCTTAAAAGAAAAACTATTCTTTCATGGCACTTGCACCAAGGCTAACGTGATAACATTCAGAATCCAGTTATTTTAAAAGATCCAAAAATATATCATGACAAAATGCTATCTTATATCAGCTTCAATCATCAAGCATTTCATGTTCTTCATAAAAACAATGCACTTTGAGGCAAAAGCATGAATTCTTACTTATCATGCATTCTTATCATGCATTTTTGCTCATCTCTCTTCCTTAAGCAAGACAACTTCAAATTTTTATCTTGATTCCTTCCTTTTATAAGAATACATGGGAAGCAAGGGGAGGCAAAGATTTCCTAAATATCCTCTGTCTAGATGGAGCAGCTCAAATTGCTACGAAATCCTAAGTTATATGTCCTATCAAGATTATCAAGATGGAGCAACTCAAAATCGCTCAAAAGAAAGAAAGAAGGAAGGCGAAATACTTGTTTTTGACAGGCTGAGGTGACCGTTCCTTGCCCGGAGCCGCGTTCTCCAATCGATTCCACTTCTGGAGCTGCTTCTTGAGCGTCCGACAAAGGAACACGCTGGTCGAATGAAGGTTCGGTGGTAGGCGAAAATGAGAAAAAAATGGCATATAACGGGCGTAAAAAACACCAATAATGGTCTTTTAACGGAGGAAGGTCACCCTCCCCTATATTCCATTCAATGGACGACCATGAATCAAGAATACAATATAGAAGAAAAATCACGTGGGGTTGAAGGGATATTGGCCAATAGAAAACTTAAAGACGAGACAAACTGGATTCTGTTGTTTCAACAAGTGCCATTGTGGCATACAATCAGTCAAGAATCGGCCCCAACATTTTTATTTTTGTGGATCTAGAATGCATGGATGTTTGCCTTGTATGAGAATCTCGAGGTGATACTGGAATCGATTGTATTTTTTATTTTTGGTGGGTGTTGATGAATGTTCTTCGTTTTTGCCGATTGTTTGGAAGGTAACATCTGGTATTCATGTATAGGGGCACGTGAAAACGTTGCCGACGCGCGTTACACCAATGTGCGTGTGCCGCGTGGCGCTGACGCGCGGAGGTGCGGTTGAAGGGGCGGTGGCCTTTTGAAAGCATAACATAGATGGCTCTTGCAGCCGAACAAATGTCAAGCCTTTGCAAAATTGAAGGGTCCAGAAATGAAGGGCCAAAAACGTCTCCGCCCTTCAAGCCCTGCATCTTCTATTTAACACGCGTACCTCTGCGCATTCTAGTAACGCGGCCTTTGCCCTTGCATTCTCATACGGCGGCTGCGGCTATGGCGATGGCGGCCCTCCAAGCTCTTGCAACTCCGGCGCTCGAAAAACGGTACATATTTTCAGATCATCCTTTGTCCGTCAAATATTCTGCACCAAATCGAGCTTCCCCTTCCTTTTCCCAACGATCTGGCCCTGTTTCTCGCATGGTTGCCATGTCTGCCACTTACAAGGTAACCCTAAAAACTCCAACCGGAGAAACCGTCCTCGATGTGCCGGATGATAAATATATTCTAGACGCAGCTGAGGAAGCCGGTCTTGATGTGCCTTATTCTTGCCGAGCAGGTGCTTGCTGTACTTGTGCAGGTAAAATATTGGAGGGCAAAGTAGATCAATCTGATGGTTCTTATCTGGATGATGACCAAAAAGCACAAGGTTTTGTGCTCACTTGTGTTGCTTATCCTCAGAGTGATCTTGTTATTGAGACTCACAAAGAAGAGGATATACAGGGTTAGCAGATAGCAGAAATTAGTTTGAATATGAGCTTCCGGATTTGCTGCTTAAGGTATTGAATTCGGGGCATTTTTTTGTTCCAAAGATGCAAGTCTCTTGCCGTGAACAAATAGGCATATCATGCATATTTGATTATCAAATAATCGTTTTATGTTGTTAAATCAGATGCTTTTGATATTGTTAATACTTGCACGATTCTTTGAATAGAATTGATACATGCTTGTATCTGTTACGAATGCTCTAATCTTCCTGCAAATTCATCAACTAATTAGAAAGCAAAATACCACAGGGTACTCATTTTACCACCCAACCGGACCAACTAGAAGAGATATCACCAAGTCAAGCTACTCCGCAAGACAAGATCTCTCTAGCCACCAACCACTGGTGTTACATGAACTCCTTCTAATGATATGATCAAGCAAGGAACAAGAGATGATACTAGAAGGTAAGGCTAGGCTCATCATCAACATAGGAAGAAGCAGATCTAGTTGTGCAGTCAACTCAGACCCCTACGCACCTTTCTGGGCATAACTCTCAAACCGTAAGGAATCTATGGACAACCAAGCCCAATCTGGAAACTAGACTTCAAGGGCTTTCCAACAAGGTAAGGATCGCCGATTTCTGAGTTGTGGTTGCGGAGATATCACGTCTCAAAGTTGTCCTTTTATTTATAGGTAATAATACCTTTTTTGCCTTTTTGCTTCTAAATAAAGGTCAAGGTTTATTTTTAGCTCCCTCTTTGATAATAGCAAGGCTTAGACATTCTGGATGACTTTCTTACTTGATCATATCAATAGATATTGTTCCATGCAAGGCCACTCCCCCGAGCACCATTATTAGTTATTAACCTTAAACCATATCAATTCCTCCCCTTCTCAGGATTGATCGTCCTCGATCAAGAAATTATATGGCAAATTTGACACAACCAAGTCCATGGCTACAACCTGCATAAAAAGTTGTCAAGTCCAGCCCTTTAGGCTAAAAATTGCCTCAGTTCATTTAGAGGTCTTTCATTTCAATTCTATTAGAAATGGCCTCAATTCATTTTGAGGACTTGACACCCTTATAATCGTTAATAAGGAACGATGTCCATGTTCTGCAAAAACTCAATCATCATTAAACCTGAAAGGAAACCATCAAAGATCCCTTTTCAAAATTGATCTAATCAATTTCTAAATGAAGACCGTTTGTATCAGTATCTCACTTTTTTCTAGGTGATAATTTTCCAGTTTTATGTCTATTCATTGATGTGGCTGTTCTGGAATGGTTCATGAATTCCATAAAACTGCAATATTAGACATAATAATTTTTGGGTATTGCACATAATGTTAATGTTATTTCGATAGCTCCCTCCCTCTGTTTTGAACTGCTATTCCATAGGGAAAACTACCAAAATACCCTTATCGGGGTCTTTTTTGGCTCCCCAAATCGGGGTCCCCCGCGGCCGGAAATCGCTTAAGCGATTTTGGGCTGGAAAATCGCTTAAGCGATTTTCCTGCCTGAAAAGGGCGCGCCGGAAATATAAGGGTGAAAAAGGAAAAAACAGAAAATCGCTTAAGCGATTTTCGGCTGGCGCGTGGCCTGCCGCACGCCCTCCCACGCCCCTGCCCGAGGCGCCGCCGCCAAGAGACGGCACAGTCAGCCTGAGGCCCGAGCCGCCTTCTGGCTCGCCGCCGGGCTGGGCCGCGACGAGGGCCGAAATACCGAAAATCGCTTAAGCGATTTTCACCGCCGCGACTACCGGCTGAAGCCACATGGCATGGAGAGGGAAAATCGCTTAAGCGATTTTCAAAAATCGCTTAAGCGATTTTCAGGTTTCCTATTTAAGGTTTTAGGTTGAAGCGATTTTCAGTTTTCAGGTTGAAGCGATTTTCAAGCTTAAGCGATTTTCACGTTTCCATAAGGTATTTAATATGTGCCCATTTGTATTGTAGATTTTGTGCCTAGATTTTGTATTCTTTAATATGTGCACAGATTTTGTATTCTAAATTTTGTATTCCAGATTTTGTCTTGATATGCCTAGATTTGTCTTGATATGCCTTTGTTGTATTCTAAAACCATGGGCCTTTTGAACCATTGCCATTATAACCATGGTCTTGAGTAAGTTGAACATATTCTGACTTCCTTCTTTATACACCCTACCTTCATATGTTGTTTATGATAATTAGATTTACTTTACTAACAACACATTCGGCATATTCCCCAAGCAGGCATTACAAAATGGCAACAGGTGACCGATGGGGCAGAGATCTTACGCAGGAGAGCCGCCCGATAGGGATGGACGAGAGTGGGCTCCCGGATTACGTCAACCGCGGACAGCCGGGCGAGGTTGGGTACATCACTTTTTGGTAAGTACCGTCAGACCCCCATTAGATAGCTTGCATAGTTGTGTCTCTAGAGTTTTTTCATTTGTACTTGCAGGTTGTATTTATGTCTCTAGAGTTTTTTTCATTTGTACTTGTATGTTTGACAGGGAATATCGAGGCATATGGCTGACTGTCAGGCGTCTGGGCCCCCGAACAGCCCGTGGCACACATAGTTTGGGCACTTACTGGTACTGCGACGCACCCGGGTGTCCCCATACAGCGGACAAGGTACGGGTGAATCGTCTGTGGGCAGGTCTGACGAGGGACGGTGCCATTGGGCACCATAATGCATATCACAGAGATATGTGGTGGCCATCGAGGGAACGTGGTCGTCCCAGGAATGACCCTTCGCAGCCATCCCCTCTCACAGATGAGGAGAGGGAGCGCCTCAATGAACTGGCACGACAGAGGACAGCGGAGCAGCGGGCAAGAGCGAATGTAACTGCGGCGACAGGCAGAGACAGGCGTGCTTTGACGAGGACGACTGTCCGTATGCAGGGCTCCATGCCTGTACTTGCTAGTCTGCAGCATTACCCTGCTGGGCAGGATGAGGCATTGGACAGGCTGTCTCAGCATCAGCAGGGCATACGTGAGGTGGTGCACCCTCTATACCTGCAGGAGGCGCGGGTACGCTATGATCATCAGGACGCAGCCACCGAGGAGGATCTCAGGATGAACGTGCAGCTGCATGAGTGGATGAGCCAGCGGATGTCGCAGGAGCCCCCCTCCCAGCCTACACCCGAGGAGATCATGGAGTATGCAACAAGGCTGGGTGCAGGAAGAGGAGCAAAAGAAGGGGGGCATTATCGTGCGGGAGAGCCCGATGCGTAGAGCATCCCACGTGCGGAAGCGACCATCATAACGACGGCGGCGCTCGAACCCACAAGATGGAGAGCGTGAAAATCCGCGCTTATAGCTTTCGAACCGTGATTTGCATTTCGGTGGCATGTCGCCCTCACGCATAGCACGCCGACCGGGGACGGGCCATTCTTCGCCACGCCCGCATGCATTGGTCCCGGCAGCTATTGAGGACATACCCGGCGACTGTTCATTCACACGCCACCTCCATCAAGATGTGATAGAGCCTCGTTAGCCGAGGCCTATCTTTGATGAGTCTGCGGAGAGAGCGGCCGCAAAGACATACGCGATTTATACAGAGGAGATGGTTCGCCCCCTAGCTTGGCATCATTGGTTTCACCTTTTCCTCCGACCGCAGATGCACATGACCGATACCGCGGGCATAGGACGTGGGCTAGAGGGTTCTTTTCTCAGACTGGATGGAGTTTGGGGCAGGGCACGCCTTTATGCCTACTATTTGTCGCGCCGCTAAGGGGTGGGCGGAGGTGGCGCGTAGAGGCACACGATGTATGCCTGGCATTGTGCTACATCCGGGTTTGATGTTGCCTCTCTATTTCTCGGGAGGAGGTTTATATTTTTGGAGACTCGCATACGCATCGAGATATGCCGCGAGGTATGGCGAGCGTTGATAGCACACCACCCCCACGCATCTATAGAGATCTTGTCGAAATTCTGGCCGTAACGCTAATGTCATTGTTGGGGCCCGCTTCCTTTGGCGGGCGTTGGATGCAGAGCGCATGTAAGGCAATCGCTATGAATCGCTGAAGAGTGGGAGGCGCATCATGTCGAGGTAATTATCGTGCACGGTCCTAGCACGATTTCATTCATGTGTTGTCAACCTTTTTCACCGACCATGTAGCACGCATGTGCGGCTCCGCATGCATCGGCCCAAACCGTGATGATAGATCCACATTTGCAATGGCGGCGTTTCGCGTTGCACCGAGGCTACACGACGTGGCGTTGAAAAGTTACGGACCCGTGCTCCCGCTGGCGAGTTGCATAGCCCCCTCGCATTGGGGCGTTTCTTCCGCCGCCGCGCATCACTAAGCGCCCTTAGGCGGCGCCGCACCTCCATAAGCAATGGAGGCGTGTCTTCCTCGCCTATGTGTTCTTGGTTCATTACCTCCGTCGCCCGATTGCATTTCTCGCCCATTGCGCAACCACTCACTAACCACCAATCTCAAACGTCTTCGTCAACCACGAGTGCCGGGTGGCCGATGTCTTTGGAGCTCACTTCCGTCCCGGGATATAGTAGTTCGAAGAGTTGGGGACGGTACCTAGAGAGAAACATATCTCCTGCTATGAGGTGCTTGCACACTTGACATCAATGGGCGACAAAAATAGTGTTTGCATCATCAAAACCGTATAGCGGACCCCATCATCCGCCCCGGATGCGATGGAGCCAGTTCAACGGTCTCGTCGTCCACCATCATCGTGATTGTGTTTGCATCTCCCTCAAACCGTTGCAGCAGATCTTGTGCACTTGCACGTCGTTTGCGATAGGATCGCGGGCTGTACCGGCCGAAGTCAGCTGAAGCAAAGGGCTAGGAAACGTGATTAGAATGGAGGAGCATTCTTAACTGTGGTGCTTTGCTAGAGACATACCTAGGCTCCAACGCTCCCTGCACCGCGTCAAAATTGTGCCTCCCGGGGGATCATCACCATTTGGATATCCTACTAGCGAACAAATTAAAGTGTACATCCGCAGGTTAACCTTGCAACCCAAAGTTTGCACCTTCAACACCCTCCAATGGGCCTCCACGTAGTTGGTAGTGTCCATGTATCCATGGGGCCACAACCTCTGGTGTCGCTGCCATTTCCCTTCCCACACGCCGCCCCACAACCAGTTGTGGGCAAGATAGCCGGGATGCCGTGTATTGTCGCACGCCAACTACTTAAACGATATTTCTAATCAAGAGCTCGACAAAGACACTTACTCGAAGATCTCGGCACTGTTACCATAGGCATTGTAGAAGTGATTTTCCAAGTGCTCATACCGCTCCAGGTCGGGCTCCAACATGAGATTAGATAGCCTTTGCCAGACATCTTGGCGTATGAGCGGGTCTTGTATCCTCGGCATGAGGTTGTCACGCCATGCTCGCTTGCAATGGAACCAACAAGATATGACACACCTGCGACTGCGCGACTGCACGCATTACATCTAGGAAAACGCAAATAGTGACAAGCAAAAGTTTTTACCGCCGTGCTCGGTTGAAACAAGATGGGTCGTTGGCAATCGCTCTTCTATGGCCACTCTCTCCCTCTCCGTCCATGTCAATGGTGATGGACCTTGGCCTTACATGCCCCATCCGCTTCAAACACCGGTGTAAGCGCCAGAATGCATTCTTTGTCCGTCATGACCCCTTCTTATGTGTACACGGCATGTAGAAGACGGATATCCAACCCCGCAAGCAAAGCGGAACCACGGCTGCCGTGAGCGTATCCGCCACATGTTGGTGCCGAATGTCGAAGTCGAGGGCCCACCCCGAAGTTTTCTTTGTCAGATATCGCCGCCCTCACGATGTCATCTTGCGTAACTAGGATCCATGGGGCGTTCGGGATCGGCAGTGAGGACGCGAATGGCTGGTGGTAGAGGACCTTTCCGCATGTGCCCGTGCCTCTATGTTCTCCTCAAGGCTGTCCCATCGGCCATTGGCGCCACCGCCTCAAACATAGTCGCGTTAAGCCAAGACAAGTGAGTGCTTGCAGACAATTACAAGCCTAATTAGACATGACATTCGCCACCAAACATTCGATACTTGTTGCAGAGACGCCACACATCCTCCTGGCTCATGTCAAACCGATATGTGACGCTGCCGACCCGTGGTCTCCTCCACGAGCATGGGACCCATCGCCTTCGCCATGTCCCACACGCCTTTGTCTTTTTCACGCTTCTCATTAATCGCATTCTTCTATCAGATTAGGGTGAACTGGTAGAGACCATACCTCTGGCGCTTCATTATGGATCGTGGTCCGCAATGCACTGCCGCCGCAAATATCCAGTCCGCCATCGCTTGTCCTCGCATGGCCATTCGGCCGCATGTCAGGCGAAAGTTTATACGTGCAGCCACGTCTGTGACTCCTCCGGACCTGCCTGCCACATGAAGAAAATACATAGGTCTCACAAGACATGGCTAATTCAAACAAACATACCACATAATACACAACGATAATAGAAAACACCAAAGCTTCACTCTATGCCGACTTCAAATCGATGAGATCCTCCATATCGAACTCATCAATATGTCTTCGACCGTATGAGATCCGCCCAATCATCCAAATTCTTGATAGAATGACCACTGCCGACGATGAGCTTGTTTACCATAGCCCCTCATAGTCTTTTTTTTTTTCTTGTAAAGCTTCTTAAACACGTGCCTGAACGTGATTGTGCATCCAAACCTCCTCCATCTTCAGCCAGCCTTTTCGCCTTTGCCCCTAAATAAAGGCGTTTAAAAGATATGAGGCACTCCTCCAGCTCCCCCCACCGAAGTTGTTCCTCGCCACCATTCCTTATGAACCCATCACCTTCGAGGAGCTTCGTGAATTGGGCGCTAACTTCTCTCGCTCGGATCGGCTCATCTCGCTTTGTACCTCCAAATAAGAATCGATTCGCATGGGCTAAGATTGGCCCACTAATATGAGAGACCGCATTTCACCGATGGTGTGTCCCCGTCTGCAGCTTTGTTTCGCCATTTTGAGTGTTCCGGGAAAAGAATGTAAGAGAGCACGAGGAGCAAAAACCCTATAATCTTACCCTATCAAACAAGCCGCAAAAACGAGGAGCAAAACCCTATATTCTTACCCTATCGCGAATCGCTTAAGCACTCCTTTCACGAAAACACGATGCTTATTTTTATATTGAATTGAAAATCACTTAAGCGATTTTCAATTTTTTTGGAAGGTGATTGTTGATATGACATTTGAAAATCGCTTTTGCGATTTTCAAGTGGTTTTTTTTTTTTCAATTTTTTTTTCCTTTTCTTCGTCTTTTTTTTCCCATTCATAAAAGCAAATTACACATTGTCTTTGTCCATCCCCAGGACGTGACAATTTAACGCAACCATTTGCATCATTATCTGCACATTTAACATCGTTTCATCTTTGTTTGGCTCGTTGAGCCATTCTACCAGTCCTTCGCTGCACGGAACGCCCGACGTTAAAGCAGTGACAAGCTCCCTTTCACTCATTCTTGCGACGATGGTGAAAGGAGCGGCAGAGGCAGGGGGGTTCCTGTCCCTTGGAGGAGGAGCAGGGGGACTGCTGATGATGTCCCTCGGGGGAGGAGGAGGAGGCGGATTACTGGTAGAAGGGACATATCGTGCCCACGTGGTCTTTAACTGTCGCACCATTTCAACAAGATAGGCAGGGAGATTCGAACTCGGATTAGAGGCGCGCTTTGACTTGACGCATATGGCACGCTCTTTTTTATAAAAAATTTGAAAATCGCTTAAGCGATTTTCATTTTTTTTTTTATTTTCCCTGCCGACATTCCTCTTACTTTCGGCGCTTGCTTTCGGCGCTTACTTTCGGCGCTGACAGTCGAAAATCGCTTAAGCGATTTTCGATAGCTGAGCTCACGGATCGATGGCTGACGGACGCTGACAGCCGAAAATCGCTTAAGCGATTTTCGATAGCTGACCTCACGGATCGATCGCTGACGGATCGCTGACGGACGCTGACAGCCGAAAATCGCTTAAGCGATTTTCCATTTTTATTTAAAACCACCTGGAGGCGAGCCGACTTTCCGGAAACGGAAAACGAAAATCGCTTAAGCGATTTTCACCTTCCCCTTTGAAAATCGCTTAAGCGATTTTCGCAAGTTTCCGAAAATCGCTTAAGCGATTTTCATTAAATCGCTTAAGCGATTTTCGTCCGCGCGAGACCCCGATTTCGGGAGCCAAAGAAGGCACCGTACCCTTATACCCTTATGTAATGAGTTTCAAAATTATCAAGATGCCACTTGGCTCAAATAAATACAATGTATAAAATACATAAAAAAAATTATTAATTTATGAAAATACCCCTTATTAATTTACACTTACACATCAAATTTAATTATCAAATTTCCCTTACATATCAAACTTAATTATCAAAATGCCCTTATACTTAATCAATACTAAATGCCTCAAGAATGAAAGCTTAAATTCAATAAAGAAATTACAAAAGTCACAACTATCATCGAATTGGAGCACGACAATTGCATGCATTACATCTTCTATAAAGATTTTCTTCTCTACATCGTCTTCTCCTATGCGCATGTGTTTAGGTTTTGAATGTCCAAGAGGTCTGTATGTGGCTGGTGGTAACATGCCTCCAATTGGTTTTGGACGTCCAAGAGGTTGTGGCTGGTGGAAACACGCCTCCAATTCTGATGCTCCTAGAATCTATAAGATGCTCCCATCATATAAATATGAAAAAATTTCCTCCTATGGTGACTCCATTACCACGGAAGGGCCCTCCGTCCGACTCGGACCACTTGTGATGGCCAAGTGTCTGGTCATACGATGCTCCCATCATATAAATACGGGAAATTCCCCTCCTATGGCGACTCCATCACCACGGAAGGGCCCTCCATCTGACTCAGACCACTTGTGATGGCCAAGTGTCTGGATGAAGGACACAGAGGTGTCATTCGTCCCACGCCTTCTATGGGAATTCTATATAGCAGAAGCGTACATACATGTTAGCACCTGACAACAATACTAATAAATAATATACCACCACGAAGGGTGGCCCATCATCATCAATAAGTCAAGGCCTTCGGATAACAACAGACAGAAGTATAACATAGTAAGTCAAGGCCTTCGGATAACAACAGACAGAAGTATAACATGGCGTTGGCTGACATAGAACATTGGCTAGGGTAGTCCACTCCATCCGCCCCTCCTGTGCACACTTTGCAGATAGGCTGAAACATGCTATGGCATGATTGTAGCCTTCCGGAGATGCAATCCCATAGAATCACCCGATGAGACTACTCCAGGTTACGTTTCCTCGATCCGATGAGGCAGGTTAGGGGGGCGTCCCCTCCCCAGGCATGAGGGATCCTTGGGTGTGTTAGATAACACATGCCACATCGGTGACCCCCCACCCACAATCCGTACCCGACTTACTCCCCTAAATCTAAAGGCCAGCTCACTTGCCAGTTCGAGTCCCAAGACGTCCATATAGGCACTCATCCTGGGACCCAAGGAGTGTCAGACCCATATCCATCCTGGCACAACATAGGAATTCGAAGTCCCAATGAAAATCAAGACGAGCTATATAGAGTAGAAGGGGTGAGATTATCTAGACCAACAGTCCATATATCGTAAGAGTTATCCTACTCACGGGAGCAATTCTAGGCCCCGAAGTAGAGGCTGGAGGATCCCTTGCCTTGAGGTACGCACCTCATATGGAGTATGAATTTGAGACTCTTAAGAGGATAAGGAATCGGATAGCCATATGGCGGTTACTAACGAAGATTCAAACATAGGGATTTTCTATTATGAGAGTGATAGGGTTTAATGTCTCCATCTCATTATAAGAGAGCCAAAGACGAGGACATCTGAAACCGATCAAAATTTGAAGTTGACATGATAACTTAATTCTGACAAAGCATGGTTGATATTGGGGGCACAAAGAATATTTAGCTACCCTTTAGAAAAGCTTTTCATATAGGGTAGTAACCTTCAGAATTATGGCATAATCCCATGGGGGAATCATAGTTTATGTACGGGACTGAAGTACCATAAGGCACTAACGGAATGGTTGAAGTACCTGGGATTCCTATCAAAATGTAGGCAGCATATATAATTCCAAGATAGAGTTGGCCACTGTCCATTTGGAAGGTCGATGGCTCAGCCACATCAGAAAGGTATATAGGCAATGGATTTTGTTTCAAGGAACTATCAAGGTTACATTTAAGCTAAGTTGGAGCAAACCTCTAGTATTGTGGGATGAGGATATTTGTTTACTATGTACGTACTTTGTACACATACAATAAACAACTTGGAAAGGTAATCTAAGTAGTGACACGGGGAGAGAAAGACGAGTATACCCCAAAGTTACCGATGAAGGGTCTAGAGTATGTTCAGAAAGTGGAAACAACAGTCAATCTGTTGCATGCTAAGGTATGATATCACTTGAAATAAATGTCAACGGCCAATAGAATAAAGCTCGAGATGATGGGGTTGAATAGTACAACAGTACACTTCCAGGATGGGTAGCGAATAGCAATTACCTGCTAGAAACTCGAACGTGTTTTGCATAGACACCTAAGACTAGATCTCCCACATGATCCATACCCGGTTAGGCAGTGGTGACCCCCATGGGTTAGATGGAAGTGTAAGTTAGAACACATAGGGCTCGAACATCGATACAAGCCATCGACACAAGCCAGGGTAGGTACTTTAGGAAGGTTTAGAAAAATGCAAGGGAGGTGCCCTAATGACTCTAGATAACTTAAGATTCTTATAAAAGCTCACTCGCTAACTTAGGGCATGACTAAGGCTTAGATGAGGATGCCAAGTCATTGGTAATGCCATAACAGCGGCATAATCTCATGACAGAGAAACGTAATGACTAACATTTCTAGGGCGGGCGACAACGTTGAATCCTAACCCCCAATGATATCTTATCTTTTAAAATGGGATTGCTTTGGTTTATGTGCAGGAAAGCCGCAAGTAACGTTACAAATTGGAAGTCATTTCAACAGCAAAAATATACTAGTGTTGGACTTTGTTCTGATTGCAATTTGATTCTTATATAATATTAGCTTTCACTGTTTCTCCTAAAATCTGTAACAAAGCATCATGGAAACGAAGTAAATATTCCAATCTAATTTTTTGCAATCAGTTTATGAATATCAAACCTCTCTAAAAAATTTATTGCAAGGAATTTATTGTAGATTTACCATTGCATGCAAATCTATTGGATGCCTCTAGGTACTCCATGCTTCTTGTATTCAAGGTGTTCCATGCAAGATTAAGAAAGCACGTCTGTAGAGGCATGCAAGGCATACTTCAAAAAGATAGGGCCACTTTTCACAACCGCATAGTCAGGAAGACCATGACCAGAAGGAAGGAAGGAAGGAAGGAAGTTACTTTTATCGTCCACGGAGACCAAAGGAAGAGAGACACAAATTTTAGCTTCATCAAAAATAGAATGGGCCAAATGAGTACCCAAACCATTAGCAGTACTGATAAGAAGCTCCAGCACCAAGAGATTAGGAGGAAGATTAGGAATAGAAAACCAACATGGCATCTTAAGAGCATAAGGCATACCTGGAGCACATCCAGGCGAGTAGGGCTGATACAAAATATAATCACTCCACATTGGGTCCACATCACGTGCCACCAGTTGCTCAATAGCAACAGCAGTAGCATAAAAAACAATCAATAAGAACTTTCTATCCAGCGTCTTTAAAGTTTGATAAGGAGGTAGTCTATTCTCCGAAGATGGCCAGTCAACCAATAATCAAGCTTCCTAGTATCAAGAAATGCTCCAGTATATTGACCAACCACACTAAAGAACATCAAATTAGCAATACATTTCTTCGGCAAATCATGATCAATCGCAACCATATTGTACTCAAATGTTTGAAGAGTATTCTTACACATTTCAGGCTGATAAAAAACTTCAACATGAGGTATTGAAGCTCCAACTGAGTCTCCTTTGCCCTTAGATCACCCAAGAGGTTACTGAGATATCTCTTATTATCTTGAATCATCACATCAATAGTTGTATCAATATGAATTGCAGAAGTAGTTGACGACAAGTTCTTCTTGATCCAATCACTAAAGAGCTCCCTGCTAGCATTTACTCTAGGAGTTGAGGCCCTCCAACGAAACGTATGAGGCTGATCTTTATTAGAATTGGCACCGAGGGGTGCCAAGGCACCATCCACGGAAGTATTAATGCCATTCAAAGCACTTACTATTCGGTGCATTAGCACAGGGTGCCAGTGCAGGAAAATCGCCTTCTTGAAAGGCACTCTTTCCAAGAGCCAGAGGGTTAATATGCAATGCCAAATTTGCCCTTTGCACCAGCATGGATGCATGAGAGTTTGCAGCAATTTGGAAGTTGACGCCATTCCTTTTCAAAGGAGCCGAAATTGTCAGGGCTGAAATAGCTATCAACCAAAATCTGAAACCTACGATGCCACACACCTTGAAAAGAGCTCAAAATCAGCTTTCCATTGAGCCAAGAAACACATAAATCCGATGTTGGCAACTCAAGCTATGAACACAAACGTCAAGTAGCCTCCGGCAGAAACCCTAGAGCACTCCATCTCCTTATCTGTGTCCTAGACCTAGATTCAAGAACGAATCTTATTCTTTGAAGATCTAGATCTAAAGATATAAATTTCTTCTGGCATCCAGGGTTTTTAAATAGTGACAATGATTGCTTAGCTCTCAGACACCCTCAGAAGTATATGCAGTGGAATCAGGCTGGAATAAGACAGATAGGTGACCTTTGGGATGAGACAAAAGGATGGAAAAAATGGGAAACAGTAGCTGAGTTGATAAAAGGATCATAGCTGGATAGAAAGATATACAAGGCAGTTATGGAGAAAGTCAGACAAATTGATGAGCTGGCCAGCACCACCAATCAGTGGCAGCTAAAGGGCAGTGAAGTTTACTCAGTCAAAGAAATCTACAGTGCACTGATTAGTCATAAACCCTCAAAGGCTACTTTATTATGGAATTGTGAAGAAGAGAAGCTAGCAACAATATGCAAAAAGGGTTGGAAAAATTACACTGCAAACAAAATAAAGGCATTTAGGTGGATCATATTACATCAGGGGCTGACAGCAAACTTGAAAAGACATAAGATGGATCCAAAGGTCTCAAAGATGTGTCCAATGGGATGTGGAGAAACAGAAACATCTAACCATGTATTTCAGTGTCAATTTGTTTCAGAGTTTTGGAATTGGACTTCTCAGATCAACAAAGCATCAATTGGAGAACAAGGCCTTATAGAATTCTTGAATACAGATAATAGAATCCAATGTACTACAAGGTCATTGGGCTGCTGGGCAATTTGGAAGCACAGGAACAGAGTGACAATGGAAAACAAAAATCCCAATCTCATATGGCTCAAGCAAACTTTCCTTGCAGACTTGGCTAACTCAGCAGTAGCACATAAATCCCTGAAAGGAAAAAATTATGATACAGGCTGGAATGCCTTTGGCAGATTTCAGGGTATTTATGAATTCTTTATTCTCAATCTAACTGTTGATGATGATGTGTTACACAGATGCTATGAAGAGACTCAACAGGTGGGGAGCTGCTGATAGGGGAATGGGAGTTGCAGAAGACTCAGATAGAGAAAACGCCAATCTTCCAGGTATAGAAGAAGAAGAAATCTTCATCCAGCTGAAACAGGAGCTCATCCATGCTTCTGCACTGAAGAAGATACTGAAGAAACCTGAAGTATGGAGACATAATAATCTTCGGCCATATTTCATGAACTTGTTTCATAAATGGCAACAGAAAAGAGAGGCTCATATCCTCCTATTGCTGGACTTCACAAATTACAGGGTTGAAAAGCTGGATCTGGTTCTCAATATCTTAGGCCGGAGGTCTGTCCATGACCTTACCATCCAAGATTTGATCGAGGCACAATGAACTATACTGCTCTACATCTGAACTGTTAATCTATGTTTGGTCATAAGAATTTTGATGTATTTTGTATGGATCAGACTTAGATCTGGCTGATAGCACAACTCTTATTATTAGGAATGTGCAATTTTTATTATATGTATGCCATCTATGGTATACCCCATATGTATTTAAGATTTTAGTATGAATATAAACCCCACCTTGACTCCAAAAAAAAAAAAAAAAAAAAAAAAAAAAAATCTTTGAAGATATATCATACAAAGATCATATTGGCAAGATCAAGATGCAGATAAAGATGTTAGATGGGAATCAATCAATTATTTTGATGAAGAGGTAGAAAGAAGAACCATTATCGATCAAACAGAAGAACAAGCTGAGCAAATAGATGAACAGACTGAGCGAGTAGAAGAGTAGGCTGAGCATATTGATGGAGGAACATGACCAGCTCTAGAAATGCAGTGTAGGAGAAGGATTGAAGCTCTGCTGCTTAAAAAGGGAATATCTTTTGATACTTCGCAATACGGACGAGAGGAGGCAAAGAAGCATGAGAAAAGTGATGCCGAAAGAAATACAAGAGAAGTATTGGAAGAAAGTGAACAGGTAATACCTGCTCTTATGTTTGTGTTAGAATTTGATATACCAAACAATTATAATGAAGCTATAGAAAGTTCCGAGTCAGAAATGGAAAATTGCAATAGTTGTAGAATTATGTTCTTTTGAACATATAGGAGCATATCACTAATCACGCCTACTAATAGAAATGTTGTTGGAATTAAGTGGATCTTCAGAATTAACAGCAGATGGACAGACATAGGAGTTTAAAGATAGATTAGTGCCTAAAGAATTTACGCAAAAAGGAGGTATTGATTATGAAGAAACTTTCTCACTATTGTTAAGTTAGCAAATATTAGGGCAATTATGGCTATTGCTAACATATACAATTTATAATTACATCATATGGATGTTAGCATAACGTTTCTAAATACAGACTTGAATGAAGAGATTTACATGGAATAACCTCCTGGATATGAAGTTGATGGAGACAAAGTGTGGAAATTGCAAAAGGCAGTATATAGTCAAAGATAAGCATCACGGCAATGGTATGTATGCCTCGACAATGATTTGAAAGCACATGGATTTGAAAAATTAAACATATATGGAAATGTGTATGTCTATCAGAGATTTGCATTATCGCAATATCTGTAGATGCGCCATGGCTGCTAATGATGTTAATTGCAAAAAATATTTTAAAGCAAAGATGTCAAATGACAGATTTAGGAGAACTTAAACAGCTATTAGGTATGGAATCTTATAGATATAGTGAGAGAGGATTTATAGCTATTACCTAGAAAAAGAATATGTTAGGCATGCTGAAAAGGTTTAAGTGGAAGAATGTAAACCTGGAAGCACTTTGGTAGCATTTGGGCAAAGAACCAGCTCTAAGATATGTCCAAAAACAGAAGGAGAAAAAGACAATTATGTTGGATCGACTTTATAGGGAACTTATTGGATGTCTTCTATGCGTTCCGATACTTCATATGAAATAAATATGTTGAGTCAATTTTTAATAATCCTGGTGAAGGACATTGGAAATGTACAAAACATATTTTAAGGTTTTTGAAGGGCACTCAGAATTGAAGTCTATTGTTTGAAGGTTTTGCAGATGCAGATTGGGGACGTGATGTGGATACTCATAGATCGAGATCTGGACATGCGTGTTTACTGGGCAGGACAGCTAACGCTTAAAAAGGTAGGAAACAACCCTCTATTTTTCTTTGTACTGCAAAAGCTGAATATATAGCAGTATCTCTTGCATCTAGAGAAATAGTTTGGCTCAGACGATTGCTAGTAAAATTAGATATCAGAGAGGGCCAACAACGTTATATTGTGATAATACAAAGGATATTGCCATGACTAAAAATCCAATCCTACATAAAAGAACTAAACATATTGATCAAATAAAAACTAGGAAAATAATTGTTTTATAGACCTACAAATATACAGTATGCAGACATATTTACAAAAGAGTTGTCAGAGTCTAAATTTAAAATGTTTCAAAAAGAGTTAGGAGTAGAAAATGTTGAAATTGTTACCACATAGGCATGAGAAGGAGATTGTTGGATTTTATTATTTGGCATGCCTATGTGGTGGTTGACTACACATGGCAACTGCATGTAGAAATATGTGGCTATTATACAATTGCATGAGCATGGTACAAATTAATTTAAGACAAAGAAAGGACATAGAGACAAAAGAAGAAGGAGTTCTTTTGTGGGAATAGTTGGACATCACGGTTGGACATCAAGTATAAATGATCGGCAACTTGTAAGCCGCCTGTATGTAGACGATTGGATCTGATGTAGCTGCTATTGGTCCATGGGGATCAGAACTTGCTGCAGGGTGATTTGTTGGGCAGGAGAAGGCGATTTCAGAGAACATGGTTTGGTGCCCAAATCTACATAGTCTGTGTTATTTCTAGAACTGTATATGATCTGTGAATTTGTATGAGAAACTTTGTGCTTGATTAATCTTGTGTGGATTCTTTGTAATTAATCCTTTGTTCTAGGGAGAAGACTGTTGGAGATTGGGCTTGGATTCTTATCTGTGTCAAATAAATTTATGTATGAAGTGTAAACAAGAGAAACTAGTTATGGTGCCCGGCGTTGCCGGGCTTAGTAAGAATATGAAGAGTTGGTTGTTTCATTCTTGGCTATAATAGACAATGTGGCTTAGAGGGGGCAAGTGTTTTAGAGGGGACTGCTTTAGGATTCATTGATAAAGTTAAAATGCCATTATTATATGATACTTTTGACGAAATAGTTTTATGGTGAGTGAATCTTCCATTAGACTATCTCTTGCAAACAATTCTTTGATCCGGTCAAGAGTGTAGTTTATTAGTATATATACAATTGATCAATTTGAAGCTTGGTAATACAAAAGCATAGGAAGCTCTTTTGTGTTTTTTAATGATTTGCAGTAAGCAGAAAAGAGGTTGCATTGTTAGAAATAAGGTTGCGATTCTTTTTTTACTTGAAGAGCATGTTGTCAGAACATTGATTAGAAAGACATCTACAAATTATGAGCTTGAAGCTTGGTAATATGGAAGCATAGGAAACCCTTCGTGTTTGCAATAGGTGGAAAAGGGGTTTTATTGTTAGAATAAGATTGGAATGTTTTATTTTTTAACTCATGCATGTGGTATTCCATAGATCCTTGACAAAAATATTGTGGGCTTTCTATGTACTATCCACTTATCATCTCGAGGGGATGGAAGATTTTTTATCTCATGCATGTAAAATTTTTGTTGTTTGCTATATGACTCTTGCCTGACGGATGCTGGGCATTAGTATTGGGTGCAAAGATCTGAGAGGCAAACGGCTACACAACGTCTCCAATGTAGATACACAATTTAAACAATACATCCTCAAATGCAACACTCAAATGTACGATAAGTAGTTTAAATAGTACATCCTCAAATGCAGCAGACATGGATGTAGATAAAATTGACGTGGGCTTTAAATTGGCAAAGTCTCTCGAGAGTTCCACTTCGAAGTTCATTGTGACTAAATGGTATGCAAAAAATATTCTTCGTTACACATTATCGATGTTTACAGTCGTCCAAGAACCTATATTACCAAAAGCATTTCATACAAAACTTCTTCTGGAATCACCTTTCAACAATAAGAAACAAATCAGAAAACCAAACTCATTATGCTTTGCAACTGAAGCTTTTTAGATGGAGGTTGATTTGGATGCACTTGGATTTTCACCCCTACCACATGTGAGGCTTATTGATTGGCTCTCCTGGCATAGAGGAAATCTTTGAAAATGTTAAAGTAAAGAAAGTGAAGAGGAAAGGGATGTCTACTTATTTGAGAACCCACAATACTTGGTTCATTTGTTAGATTGCAAATTTGAAGTAGGAGCACAAATAGATGTAGCTTCTGGTATGTAATAGGAGCACAAATAGATGTAGCTTCAGTTCACCAAGGCTGAACAAATCAGTTTAGTGAGAAAAATCCAAATGTATAAATCCTTTAAGTACAAAAATTAATAAACATTCGTATTTTGCATTCTAGAGCATCATAATAGCTCTTTGCTATACCGATCATAGATGTGGACCTTATTCAACCCGTGCTGAAGATGTAATACAATTTCATTCCATAGAAGGAATTCTAAGATTCCATATCTAGTGCAAAAAATTTAATGCAACTAAGGTAAAATCTGCACAACCTGTTAGCCATTATTTTGAATAGATTAACAACAAAAAGCGTCCCTCCCAAGGCTGTATATCTTTTTCCAACTTATTTAAATCCAAACCATTAGGACCCCTTAGGGGTTCCAACCATGGAGCATGAAGATCCCAAAAGCACATCATTTTTCCCCCAAAAATAATCTCTCCAGTGGAGGAACGCATAAGGCATTTACCTAAATCAGTAGGTCTGACTGAGAAGCGCATTCTCATTATTTTATACCTTTCAAACTAATTCTGCAGTGCACCAAAACATACCTGAAACTTTCAGATCGTTATAGTGAAAATCAATGTTATTTTTATTCTACAGTCTAAGCTGGTTTGTAACTGAAATGAACGCACTTTAACCATAACATTTGTAAGGTATTCATCTCTCTGATTTCCGTAATACACTGTGATGTCAGTTTCATACGGGTTCGATCCTCATCATATACCTCTTATCCCATGTATGCTGGTGGATATCAAGTCGATGAAACAAAAAGAAGTCTTTGATATGATGAAATAATTTTCATGGCTTTATCTTGTCTATATTTATTTCAATATCAGCCTCTGTTCCTGCTTCAGAAGAGAGCAGCTGCTTAGAACAAAAAGGCCAAAAGGTAGAAAAACAAAGTAGAGACTTTAAAGTAGGCAATGGCATAAAGATATATTGCCCGTGGCTTACCTGCAATTGTAGCCTATGGGGCAAGCTTAAGTCATCCCAAGCTGAACTTGGCCTTGGTATTTCTGAGGAAGCCGTTAGTTCTTTATACATCACAAAAATAACAAAACAATTCAACAATAAAAAGATGGCACTACGAGTGAAAATGACATGTTTTTATTTGAAACATACCGATGAAAAATAATTGCTACTAATTGAATCTTATTTTCAATTTGATATGGTATGGCTCCTGCTGACTGAAGATGGAACCATATAAGTAACGAAGATAATTCCTCCGTTATGTCAATCAACCCCAAAGTAAATTTCTTTACGCTCTCGTTTGTCAAGGGCCACAAATAATGGCTTGGACCTTCTGATTTTCAAGAAAAGAGAACCTAATGAGTCAACACGTACAGGATCTTGATCAACAATAATATTATTTTTGTTCTCAATTACTAATTTGCCTTTCCACCATCTCCAGCTAGAAAATTTGCCTTCTCTATGCCGTGCATTTGAACAAACAACATCTGTTGCTAGGTCTGCAAATGCAAAGTCCACTAAGTTTGTTTACAAAGGATTTGATATCAAATTAATTTCTAACAAATACATATAAAACCATCATTGGCCTTAAGTAACCATTATTTATGCAGAGTACATGTAAATTAGCCTGTCTATAGCATGTACCAGCTATAAATTACAATATGCAATAATATCCAAAATGTTTGCTGTTATAGCACATGCATGTGCCTATTTTAATCTTTAGCAATTCGTTGTATCATCTAACACAACTTACTACTCTATTTAAATCATGATACAGCTTACTACTCTATTTAAACCATGGTACAACTTAGTACTTTATTTAAACCATGGTACAAATTAGATCCCTGGACACCAACCATGCCTGATCCAAGCCAATAATCAAATGATGCACCCCGATGATCAAGTAAGAAGATACGTAGTGTGGGATGAAGGGAATATGGAAGCAGTAAGACAATGGTGCATTTCATACTTTTTTATTAGACAATGGCAATGCAATTGACAATTGAAATACCTGATTGCAATGTCTTGAAGCAAAATTATCCAGCACTCAAAAAATCAGGAGCTTTAATAACTACAACATTGATCACAATGCAGGACTTGTTTATAGCGACAGTTGTAAGTGCCTTACCAGGATCCGTCTTCTAAAACAACCACAAAGCCACAAAGCCAATGATCCTTCGCCTTCATGCTATCGATCAATCAAAGATGAAGAAGATACTGTAGATGAAGCCTTTGCCATCAAATACAGAGCAAATTCGCCTTCTTTCGGAGCATGACAAAATCACGTTTCCTTGATTGGAAGTTACAAAAACATATTTGCAAGATCAAATGCAAGATCTGGCAAGAGCTAAGAAACTCCAGATTATTGAAGGTGGTGCAGCCAACAATTTGCATATGCTAAAAAGCATGATTTCATTAATTGGAAAGAATAACGCAATTTTGAGAATTTTAAGCACACCTAATTTGCTCAAGCACCAATACTTTCACCTAGTATTCGAGCCCAAGGTACATGAGATCACTAATATACACATATCCATACAAATTATGTGCTATACTTGTACGTGTACGTGATACTTGTACAAGCTCACTAATGGCGCTACAATCTACACCAATAATTCACATCAATAATTTTACTTCACTATAAAAACAGCTCCATTCGGTGGTAGAGGTCATTCATCTTCCATGGCTTCCTTGCCTCCTCGTCCGGAGCACATCCGATCCTTCAAGTGCTACTTGAGCTACAACGATCTGTGTGAATGCTACAGAAATGGTGTTAATCTTGATCCATGGCTCCAGTCCAAAGCAGATGGTCCTGCGAGTGATTGCAGGAAGCTCACTCGTGTTGTAGTCCACCTTTATTGGCTTCCTGATCAGGAGATCTTTGAGCTGAATGGCATCACCTTGTGAATCAGTGATGACTACTGTATCTGTTAAGGATATAATAATGATATGAGCACCTATGAACTATGTAAGGATGTAGTAGCACAATGAATATACTCTGATGTATCATACCTGAGTATAGTGTAACGGTGTGCTCTTCGACCTCCACTTTTTCCGCAAGCAGCCTGTTTGGGGTCTGGGTTCGGGAACTCCTGCAAGACAGCCCTCTGTGAGGACCCGAGGATCTAACAGGAGAATCCGGGGGACTATGTCACGCGGGATTTGCAAGAAGAGAACAAGAAGAAGAAAACAGAACAAAAGAGAACAATGAGAGGAAAATGATAACCTTCCTTGATATCAATGATGAACATACATGAGCTCTCACAATCGAGAGAAAACTGAAGTGAGACAAGACTCAAAACTCATCTAAAAAACTCATGTGCTAGCTCTACTCATATATATAGTACAATGGCCTTTGGCCCAATATAGACACTCGACCGATCTCGGTCTTGCCGACTCACGGAAGGAGGCCCGATTTGCAGGAATGCCGGCGGTGCCTCTTGAAGTGCCCGAATCACGCTGACGCCGACGAGGCGGTGGCGTCTTTGTCACTTGTCTGAGCGGCACCTTTTGGTAGCAGACCCAGGCTTTGACTGCGTGGTCTGCTGCTTGCTGGGCTTTTGACGGCTGACCTGTGCCTGTCTGTGGATCCTTGAGCTTGACTTGGTCCGTCGTATGCATGAATAGTCCTGTACCAGGAGGCACAGGACTAACACTCCCCCCCACCAAATGACACTCAGTCTGAAGAAAAGGAGGAAGTGCTTCCGAGGGCGGGAAGCCAGCAGTCTGAAAGTGATCCTCACGGGAATGAGGTCGGGCGCCATTATGGTAATGAGCAATGAGGTCCTGGCATGTTTGAAGAGCATCAGGGGTGTTGAGCCCAAGGGCAAGATGGGCCTCAATGAGGAAGTGAGAGCGCACCATGTCTTCCAGGGCAGCATGGCACTCCATGAGAAGGCAGGTCTGGAGACCGAAGGCACTGACGCTGGCATTCGGATTGCAGTGAAAGATTGGACGCTGCCGATTTAAAGAGCTGAGCAGGATGCATTTGAGAGCAAAACACGTAAACCAGCCTTGACGGTGGATCAAGGGTCCGTAAGGTGGCGATTCTATAAGAAGGTATCAAGACCATGCAAGGCATCAAAGAGGGCCTTTGCCAACCACGCCATTACCGATATAAATCCAATTTTCAGTAGTGTCCAAAGTGGCATTATCCTCCCAATTGGGCGCCTCGACAAATCGGGGATCCCACCGGAGATCCGGCCGAGATCCGGATCTGCGAGTCGACCCAAATAAAAGCCATCCGGACCTTTGTCCAAAAGGGGGGACGCCAGTCAGAAGAGAGGAACCGTGGGCGTGGTGGGACTCCTAAGGAAGCATATGGAGAGGGAAGCATGCCCGTATGCGTGGGTTGCGCGAGCCATGTCCCTAAATGCTTGAACAAGATTCTCGATCCGAGCACGACACCAATGGTCCCATTCTCAAGTAGAGAGTAATTGATAGAGCGAGGATTGACCCAACCCGTAGGGATGGTCTTGCTTTCGTAAGGCCACGGAGTTGATTGTAGCCTCCCAAGTCTTTGCATATAAATCTGGGCAAACTCAAGATCATCGGTGCGCCCGGTTTTTGTTTACTGTTCCAACGTTTCAACCCGCGCCACGGAGGTAAGTCTTGAGCCGGTTCGGGCATGTACTCCTGTTCAAAAGTCTGAGACTGAGCAGGATCCTTGAAATATTGGTTGGTTGAAGATAACAGCCAAGCAGCGTTGGAGTTGCCTCTAAAAACACGATGGGCCTCATCCCGGAATTTATCATGGAGATCCGCCAGGTAGAAGTCATGAAAAACATAAGCCATTGGCTGAACAACTCGGAAGATGACTAATTCAGGATCTTCAACAGTAAGCTGATCAAAGACTAAGAGTGCACAAAATAAACCCTTGTCTTCTATAGAAAGATCCGGCCAGATCCGAAGGAAGTCCACACTTTTGAGTGGCTGTTTATGAACATTGCCATTGGCCGCGTACCACTTCAAAAGAAAGAGGTGCCGTCGGGCCACCACATAGTCAAGATAGCTGGAAGGAGTAGAGAAGTCCACCGGGATGTTGGTAGCAATGTCAATATATCCCTCCTGTTTGTTTTGGGCTTCGTCAGCAGATTGAACTGCTTGCTGGAGCTGATGTTCAAGGTCACGGATCCGATGCTCCTTTTCTAACAAAAGACGGGACTGATCACGGACCCGTTTACCAGGAAGCGTGGCATGTGAAGAGGATTGCCCGGGAGTATTGAGGCGAAGCGTGGCAATCTCTCAGGTCATCGATGACCTTTTGTTTCGAGCCTCAAAAGCCGAGTCCGGAGGGGCGTTAACCGATTGGTCGGCGTGGAAAGCCGAGCTTCAAGGGGAGGTGAGTCGGCGTCCACGCCGGTGAGGTTTTGAACTTGAGTGCTGTAATTTTCACAAAGCTCTGAGTACAAGGTGTCTAGCTTAGCAATGTCTTTCTCCTTGTCACCCAGGAGGGTATCTTTGGACTTGTTCTGTTCCAATAAGTCCTGAATTTTGGTTTGAAGCTGAGCCTGCTGATCTGCAAGTAGGCTGGTCTGATCCTGAGCACTTTTGAGATCTACACGGGCCTGTAATAGAGCCGCGTGCTTTTCTTGAAGTTGGGCCTCCAAAGTTTGAACATGGGCAGTGGCAGCTTGAAGGTCTCTTTGAACAGCATCAGAAGCCTCCAGGGACGCCTGAACACCATTCATGAGAGCCTCCGTGATGCTTGTAGTGCATGGCAAATGCGCTTGAACATCTTCTTTGGAATTTGTACGTGAGCCGCCGAGGATGTGGAGGTGCAGGCCCCCGCGCCTTTTGTCCGAGATTGTTGAGAGGCATGACGGGAATGGGAAGGCGTGGCTTCGTGAGGAGGAAGAGGATACAAGAATACGCGTGGTCCGGGTGTTGAACATGATCGGGGAAGTCCGTGAAGGTACAGCCTGTTGGGTTTGACGCTGGGAATGCAGAGAGCGCTGAGTGGAGGTATGGGAAGTGGAAGGGCTCACAAGAACAGGAAGATAATGACGAATGAGGGTCTAAAGATGGCCACCCACGGAAATTTCAGAGACAGAGGAGGGGTAGCCCGACGCGGTCTACTTCTTGAAGAAGGCGGAGAATAAGAGCTGTGGCCAATAAACATGGAGATTGGAGTGGATGGCAGTGATGACCATATTATAAAACGGCTTATTGATATGGGTGTTCTTGATGGAATACCCAAGCAATTTTCGCCACAGAAACTTCACAAAAGTGTCATGTGGCTTGGCAATATTTGTGAGGCGATGCTGGTTGGCTTGATAAGCAGGGAGCACCAAAGCGAAAGTGGCGCCCATGTCCCGTAAAGCAGCCCAAGAGACAAAAGGTTTTTGCAAAGGGATACGGAATGCCTCAGAAATCAAATGCTGAGTAAGTAAAATGGTGGTGCCATCGACCACCGTAGCAAATCCTTTCGGGCTGTTGACAATGTGGGCGATGAACTACTGCAATTGCGCCGGATTTGGGGCCGGGAGCTCCATGTCGCGAAATTAAAAAGCTTATGGCGCTCCGCTACTTCCCGACTCGGACCAACAAGGGCTTCACGAAAGGTGGGCGTCGAAAAAGACACAGACTCGAAAAGAGCCGCATCCCTTGGAGCAGAAGCTTGAAGGGTAGGTAATTTTGGTGCAGCCATGGCAAAGAAACGCCGGAACGTAAGGAACCGTGGTGGCGAAGCGAGAGAGCGAGAACGAAAGACGAAAGGCGCAGAGGATAAAAAAGGTTTTAGGGCGCGCAAAGTGGAGGTGAAGGGGCATGATGAGGGCATACCCGCAACCGCTGATGATGCCGTGGCGGCATGTCATCGAAGTAGGCGATTGAGAGGCAAAATTTTGGCTAAGTCCCCAAACAATAAAGGGAGAAGCAATGAACGGTGGCGATGAGACTGAAGGGAATGATCTGATGTGACAGTGGCGAAAAGGGCGACATTAATGTTCGACCAGGGTGAAAAGAAGGAATGTCATTTAATGCTGGCGACTCGAAGTGGGATATCATTAAAACGAAGGTGTCAGAAGGTACCATGGCTAGATATGCGGTGGGAGAAAAGATTCTCATTTTAGAAACAGCCTTGCATTGCAAACACGTTGGCGATATTTTTGATTGGTCCACGTCGACAAGGAGTTCCTCAGTTGGCTATATAAGACGAACCGGGAGTGAAGCAAAGACATCCGATGGCGCTCAGTATGTCTGCTGCTTGTTTGCATGACAAATGCACTATGCCTTCCAACTGCCTGGAGTGGATTACTTGTAAAATGGACTGTCTGGACCTCTGGCGGTGCCACAATCGTGGCATTGCCATGGACGGGTGGTGTGCCGGCATGGCGGAGCATGCCGATCCCCATACCAACGTGATGAAGGTGATTCTGCACTTGTGCTGGGACCCTGAGAACAACTGGTACCACATCCTGCGTATTACCTCTGCTCCGAAACTGGAGTAGAGGGTGTTCTCCTTAGGACTTAGCAGATAGGGCTCTGAGCCCGTTTTTGTAAATAGGGCACTGCCCATAGCGGAAATAGCTGGGCTCTGCCCACATTTTGTAAAAATTCCACCTATATAATAGAAATATGCCGCCAGTTAGTCACTATCTGTTGTGTTTGTGTCCGGAACAGCATCTGTGGTATGATTGTCACTTGCTGTTGTATGAAATTGTTTGAGGCGAAAGCCATTAACCAGTGTAGGTAATGGAGTGCCATCTAATTCCGCCAGCTTGAAAACGCTGGGTTGCACCACTTGAACTATTTGATAAGGGCCAAGCCATCGAAACTTTAACTTGCCCGGAAAATTTTTGTAACGAGAATCATAAAGAAGAACTAAATCTCCTTCTTTGAATGTTTTTGTCTTAATACGTTTGTCATGTAAAGACTTTTGCAACTGTTGTCCATGAAGAACACGAATATAAGCATCCCTTCTAAGTTCATCCAACTGTTCCAATTGATAAACCCTTTCTTTGAGTGCAGCAGGCGGATTATGGGCTGTAGCTAGTTGAAAACGGAGAGTTGGAAGTATGTATTCAAAAGGCATGAGAGCTTCTTGACCATAAACCAATTTGAAAGGAGTGTGACCAGTAGCTATTTTGAAACAAGTATTGTAAGCCCAAAGAACAGTAGGAAGCTTGTTGTGCCAGTCAGTGTGAGAAGCGTCACAAATTTTCTTGAGAATTGTGACCAAAGTTTTGTTGGTGCTTTCAGCCAAACCGTTTCCTTGAGGATAGTAAGGTGTGCTCTTTTGATGATGTATCAGTAGATAATCCGTCAGCTCCTTGATGGTATGATTAATAAAATGGACTCCTCGATCACACAATATCTGAGACCTCATGAGGGAGAACACAGCGTCGAAGGATGGTATCCTTACCCTTTTTGTAAAGATGGCCTGCCACCATGGTGTAGTTACGGACTTCGGGGAGAAATTGATGTCGACTGGATTGTCGCTTGGCTTGAGAGAGCGTGGCGTCCTCTGGTGGAAGAGCGCCTGTGAGGAGATACTGCTGAAAGTCATGGAACCAATGTGGTGTTGCCGTTACCAGAAAGAGTTGAGCGTCAGGAAAGGCGTCTGAGACTCCGTGGAGGGATCATCCGTGGTGGATGCGTGAAAAGATAATCCGGGACAACATGAGATTTGCCCCGCCTTGTGAACAATTTCAAAAGGTGCAAATTCTTGCGAAGGAGGACCCAACGAGCAATGCGGCCCGTGGGCGGATTTGTTGATCAAATAAAGGAGTGCTTGGTGGTTAACAAAGAATTTGATCCGACCGCCCAAAAGATAGTGACGGAAGCGTTGGACACGTAAAATTAAACCCAAGGCCTCACGCCTGTGGCGAGTAGTTCGCCGCCAGAATTGAGTTTCCTGGCGGCATATCGGTTTGGTTTGTCGGTTAATGCGCATCATATTCTTGAGAAAGAACAGCTCCAATAGCAAACGCCGACATCGACATGAACATGAAAGGGCTTGTCCCATTGAGGAGGAACAAGAACCGGGCCTGAGTAAGCAAGAGCTTCAACTGTTGGAAGCGAAGATCCGCCGGGAATTCCAAGCCCGTGTGGATTCATCACCCGTGAGTTTATGAATGGGATCTGCAATGGCCGCAAGTCCAGGAATGAAGGTGGAGTAATAATTGACCTTACCCAGGAAAGAGCGTATCTCCTTGATATTGGCTGGTGCTTGAGCCTTGAGCACAGAACTGATTTTGGCAGGATCTGTGGTGATACCTGCTTTGCTGACAACGTGGCCTAACAGAACACCTGAGGTGACGCAAAAGGTGCATTTCTCGGGGTTGAGACTAATGCCGGACTCATCACATTTCTGAAAGACGAGTTCCAATTTATCCAAATGGTCAGCCATGGAACTGTAGGCAGAGAAGTCATCTTGAAAAATTTGTAAGAAGGGATTTTCCTTCATAAAATCATGAAAAACAGAGAGCATGATGCGCTGAAACGTTGATGGAGAGTTTGATAATCCAAAAGGAACCACCTTGTAGGCAAAAGTGCTTACACCTGGGTGGTGAAAGTAGTCTTGAGTTGATCAGATTCTTTGATTGAGATCCGATTGTAGCCGTAAAACCATCCATGAAGGAGTACATCTCATGTCCAGCAACCTCTTCCAGAACCTGGTCTGTGAAGGGAAGTGGAAAATGATCACGCTCCGTGGCCTGATTTAGTTTTCGGTAGTCCACGCAAACGCGGATCTTTCCATTGTGTTTGAGTGCAATGACAATGGGGCTCACCCATTCGTAATGTTTGACCTCATAGATCAAACCCGCAGCAAGGAGTTTGTCAATTTCGCCTTGGCGATCCGCGGTAATTGGGGTTGAGCCGGTACTGTCGTTGCTATACAGGACGTGCATCAGATTTGGTAGGAATGGTGAGTTCCCCCAAGGTTTTGTTGATTCCCCGAAGGTCTCTGTAGCTCCAGGCGAAAATGTGTTTGAACTTTTTGAAGAGCGTGGCGGCCCCGCGATACGATAGGGTGTGCTCGGAAGATTTGCGCCAATGCGAGACGGGCTGATTGTTGCCCACGCCCACAATCTCAACTTCGTGAGTCTGAATATGTGGGATAACTTCCGTGTCCCCGACAATATGAGCGGGATGCGTGGCACTCTGCGTTGTGAAAAAGAGGTTGCCGAGTTTCATCAAGCGGGTTGCTTCATGACAGCGTGTACATCGGCAGAGGCTGCGGGAGGTTCAAAGATCTCGAAAAGTGATCAACACGTTGGATTCGATTGCAAGGAGCCGTGTAAGGGTCAAGCAAAGCAGCCACCCTAGTCCCGATCAAGAGTCATTTCTCCCCAAGGATCGAAGATATTCGGGGTAGGATGACGGCAGACTCGCAGTGGAGCCCCAAACATGATAGATATTCTGGCGCCCCTAATGCGGCTCCGAGAGAGGGGTTCAGCATGGTCAACGGAAATGATCTTGCCTGTTTCCAAGTCCATGGTGGCATTGAGGTGACCATCGGTGATGACTAACCCATCCTTGGCCCAATGTGGATACTCTTGGCCCAAGCGGAGAAAAGGTCTCACGACCAACATTTCATAATCACCGGATTTTCTCCAAAATTCCAAACACCAAATTCCAAGGGGAATCGGAGATCACCAATGTTGATGTGAAGAAGAGGCGCGACGCCTCGAGGTCGCGGATATGGCCATTAGCCAATTTGATGTCATATGGGGCAACGATAGAGTTGTTTGTTGCCCATTTGTTTTGCGGAGTTTATCCGTGATGAGATTGACCGGCGCTACCTCCGCCAATTTGAACATGATTGACTTGTTGATTGCCCACCGTGGCATGTACCGTGGGTGTAGAGGTAGCAACAGCCCCAACCAAAACAAAGGATGGAGTGGTAACCGGTCCTTGAGGGCGTGACGGGACGAGTTTCAAAATTGTTGCCAAACTTAAGGGAATTTTGATTTTTGCTAGCTCCTCTTGGAGTTCCGGAGGCACGTGAGAAAAAGGATCCGCAGGATCCACAAAGCGGGAGTGCGTGGTAGCTGGCAAAGAACTTCTTTGAGTAGGTCAACCTCAGCAGCAATATTGGGATATGTCTGAGAGCGTGGAGGTTGAGATGTGGAAGGTGGATCTTGTCGTTGTTGAGCTCTGGTGGTGGCATGAACATTAGCCAACGTGCGGCCTTCGCCGAGCTTTGCATGAGGTTCAAAATGCTTTGGCGAACTTTAGGCATGACATGCGGCATGAGTTTCTCCAAGTCAGGTGCAAAGTGAACCTTTTTTTCCTCTTCATGAGGAATGGTGTCGACTGCAAAAGCAGGTTGCGTGCCATTAGAAATAATGGTTAAGGGGCGTGACGCCCTGGTCTGGCGTGAAACCAAACCAACCCAATTTGACTACCGGATCGGAGGATTAAGAGCCCAAAAATTTCTTCCCGTGCTTTATTGATCCATCCGAGGTCGATTGGCAGGAGCTGGTTGATAGCGTGATTGCTGAGGCGCGCGAGGTGGCTTCCGAAGAACAGGACGCGGGCCTTGTTTGCCGTTGGCAATCCAGAGTTGGTAAGCCGTGAGGCGGACCGATGTGGTCTGATTGGTGCCAGGAAGCTGCACCTGAACTTGTGGAAGTTGAGGACACGCCGTGGTGGTGTGACCCCATTCTTGACAGTGATAACACTGAGCTTTAGAAGGGTCAAAAGGAGGACGTGTGTTGGGTCCCCGTTGTTGCTTCATTCTCGATAGAGTTGATTGGGTTCTGTTCTTTGTGGTGGTCACGATATTGCGATTGTTGTTGCTTTGAGGTGTTGTTTGCACTTGATAAACCAGTTTGTTGCGGAAAGGTGTAGGATGAGTGCGAGTGCACTCTTCCGTGGCATGATTGCACATGTTGCATCTTTTACAATGAGGCGGGCCATTGGTGGAGTTGCACTCATTCGCCAAGTGGCCTTGATATTTCGCGATATGGCACCGAGATCCGATCGCTACGATTTGCGTGTTGAGGTTGGACAGCCAGTCACATGGAACCATGACGGGTGGAATGAAAGGGAGCTCCCGAAGAGCCACGCCACGGGAGAAACATTGACCGAAAGTGATTTACAAGGTCGATAGCCCGCTCCAAAGTCTTCGTGCGCGGTATTCCGTCATGAGCTCCGGATAGTCGGAGGAAGTCCTTGGAGAAACCGCACCAAGATCCGCTCACGGGTTGGGTACTCCTTGAGTTTGCCGAGAATGTGAAGTCGATCCGCAAAAATCCCCGCGCACTCCGGGGCTCTTGTTGAAGGTCATTGAGTTGTTTGAGATGAAGTTGATCATCATCCGTGGTCCCATAGTGAGAAAGAAAAGCGCCTCTCATTTCACCAATCTTGTTTCCAAAGGGCTTTTGTTGGACATGAGCCATTGATGAGGGAGCCACGCAGATGTGGTGGAAAAAAGATGTGGAATTTCAGCTGAGGTTGCGCATGACCATTCAGGACAGCCAGAGCCTCAAATTCTTCCATGTGGGCCTGAGCACTTTGGTCTAAGGGTTTGCCTTTCGTGTTGCCAAAGGTGGGATAAGTCAGCTTAAGGGTCTGAAAGGTAGAGGTGAAAGTGCTTGGCTGGACAGGAACTGGATAGGGATTATATTGAGGTGGAGTTGGAGGTGGCATGGTGCCGGAAAGACCCTGATGAAGGGGTTGCTGAGGTGGAGGTACTGGAGGTGCCTGATCATTTGTTTTGAGGTCGGTAAGGTTGTAAACAGGAAGAGCGGTGGGAAATGTAGGAAAGGGAAAGTCCTGGGGAGGCGCAAAAGAGACATGTGGATATCCCTGCCCACCCGGTGGAGATGATGGTTGTGAAGGCAGAGGCGTATGGCCAGAAGAATAATGGATGTAGGCATGTGCGGGGGTATGAAAGTAAGGTTGAGAAGGGGGAGCCTGATAGGGCTCCTGATAGTGATGAGGTGACTGAGGCTGTGAGCAATGTTTGCACGCTTGAGGCGGGGAATTTGGACGAGACATGACACGAGGGGTGGGTGGCGCCGACTGAGCCCTAGACCGAATGTGGCCTCCCTCAATGTCATATGCGCATCCATACATATCACGAACAACTTCCCCGTCGATGACGCCCAAGCGAGACGCCGCCCGGGAAAGAAGTTCTTCAAAGCGAAGTTGCTACGGACATGGCGATGGCGGGGAAGAAAGGAAAAGCGAATCGGACCCCGCAGCGGCGATGTTTTGGGGTCTGGTTCGAACTCCTGCAAAGACGGCCCTCGTGAGGACCCGAGATCTAACAGAGAACTGGGGACTATGTCACGGGATTTGCAAGAAGAGAACAAGAAGAAGAAAACGTAACAAAAGAGAACAATGAGAGGAAAATGATAAGCTTCCTTGATATCAATGATGAACATACATGAGCTCTCACAATCGAGAGAAAACCGAAGTGAGACAAGACTCAAAACTCATCTAAAAACTCATGTGCTAGCTCTACTCATATATATAGTACAATGGCCTTTGGCCCAATATAGACACTCCGACCGATCTCGGTGCCGACTCTCGAAGGAGGCCCTGATTTGCAGTGAATGCAAGGCGGTGCCTCTTGAAGTGCCTCGAATCACGCTTGACGCCGACGCTGGCGTGACGTGGCCGTCACTTGTCCGGAAGGGCGCTTTTGGTAGCGCACTCCCAGATCGCGGGGTCCGGCCGCTTGGTCTTTTGGTTGCTTTTGACGGCTGACCCGTGCCTCGTCAGTGGATCCTTGAGCTTGACTTGGTCCGTCGTATGCATGAATAGTCCTGTACCAGGAGGCACAGGACTAACACAGCCCCTAATTTCAATTACACCTAAGCAAAAATACTCTTACCTCACATAGATCCAAAATACAAGACATCCACACAAAATATCCATTATACTTGTTCGTGTACAAAATATGCATTATACTTGTACGTGTACAAAGTATGCATTATACTTATAGGTGTACATGACTCTTATACACGCTCAATAATGGTGCTACAGCCCAGCCCAATAATTCACATCAATAATTTTTCTTCACTATAAAAGTAGCTCCATTCGGGGCTAGAAGTCATTCATCTCCCATGGATTATTCGCCTAGTTCAGTGAACCACATCGAGGCGATCAAGTGCTCAATGAGCTACACTGATCTTGTGGGTTGCAATGATAGGGGTATTCTTCTTGATCCCTACCTGCAATCCAAAGCCAATGGCGCTGAGATTCGTTGCCCCGGGTTGATTCGTGTTATGATCCACCTCATTTGGCTTCCCGAGCGCAATAGCTATGAAATATCAGGGATCACTACAGCAGATGTTGATGAAGACTGAATCACCTGTTCGGCAATGAATATTGTAGTGATGTTCTGGCATATAAGATATAGTAATGCATAACAGCACTTGTATTAATCTATACAAAGCAGAGAGCAATAAAAGTTAACTACTTTAATGTACCTTGAAGACTCAAGTTTCATCTCCATCCTCTGAGGCCTCTTTAGCCAATAGTTCTTGCACCTGGATTCCTACCAATGCGGGGATCAAAACCAATAAGGCTTCGGTTCAACTAACCAGGCATAGTCTATCGTTTTGAGAGGCTGATAACGTGGTCTGTCATTAGGATTCGGCCTCCATTTTTTATGCCAGCAGTCCCGATACTGTAGAGCATATGCGGTACCTTTCCTAGCCACAGGCTCCCACCAAGAAGCAAAGACCTCGTTATAATGAGGGGCAGTGGGATCTTGTATAGGATCCTCCTCTGCATAGGCTACCCATGTAGGACATGCATCTGCCGGTCTTACAAGCAGAAACATACCTTTCCGTACATCTTGGTATGGGTCAAATATCTCCACTGCATTCTTGGGTTTATCCTTAGCAGGTCCGACATAGGCAGCTGGAGCGTCATATTGATCGACCTGAATAGATTCAGGCTCTTCAAGCACAATTTGCCTTGTTTGAGGCCAGAAGTTCTCGAATTTCGCATTGCCCGGGGTACTTCACCTAGCACACGCATCACTTTTCGACCAAAGAGTCCATGACCTCGCTCATGTAGGTATTGGACCACGAAGTTCACACCAGCCACGAGATATTAGCCCAATGCATCATGTACTTTCAATGGACGACCTCAATGCTCCTATGTCCTTGAGGCATGCATATGGCTTGACAGTCTTAGGGGCGAGCCAATCGGTATCTTTGGCAAACTAGTGTCTCATCCGCTTTCCACATCCGAATACCCTTTTTCGGGCAACCATTCTCTATGACCCGTCTCTCATCTTGTAATACATTCATCGGCCACCCATCATTCATGCGAACTTCAACAAGAAGGGGCTCCAAGTGACCAACCAAACGGTCCTTCTTATCGAATGTATCCTTTACGAAACCCTTCCAATCGGGAACCTCGGTAACAAGGTATGGTGTCGGTGCCTTTGTGCTACATTCTCGAAAGAGTTGCATTAGTTCTGGAATAGTTAGAGCATCCGACCTGCTGCGCGTTAACGTTGAATAGTTACCGAATAGCGATCAATGTCATCATGAGTGTGGCCTACCATCATGAAGCCAACCTCAGTATTTGATCAAAAACACCCAACCACACAGATATATGATAGATAAGAAGAGATATCTGTTTTGTTCTTGCTTCCGCATAATTGTCTAGCTGCAAGTAGAGCCGCCTAGGTAACCTCTTAAGGTGCGCTAGTTGCTTAGGAGGTGCTACAAAGTCTACCCCAGTGCAATTATTTTTTTTTTGTCCTCAACCCCGCACTGTTGAGGAGTGTGGTTCCCCACATGCCCTCAGGCCGAGCTTCTTCTCTCAAATGGCCCCAATTGTCTTCGGAAGTGTCCTCCAGTGTTTTGATAGCATGATTCAAGGAACAACATGAAAATTTGAATCATCCTTCCAAAGGTCGAGTGAGAAAATGTCCTAAGACACCTGTGCCATGGCCATACATCAGTGCACCAGTCACGCTAACTTTCAAGCGTTCACCTCTCCATACCGATTTGGCTAATTTCTCCAGTCTTGGAATCATAGTCTTGTTTTGGTCCATCTTATCATGTATGATAGTGAGCGCCTGGTCCGGTGATCGATGGGACAAAGCTCTCCATGACCAGTACAAGCTCCTACAAGAGATGTGGGTTGTCATGTGTTCCTTCCTTTCCATCTGCAATTCTCTTCTCTCCCGTGGATCTCTGGTCTTAGCCATTTTCTCTTTTATTACAATACAGGTATTGCACTTGGAGAAAACTGTCCTCTTTGCTATTGCAACCTCTGCGTGATTTTGCTTCCACCTACGTGAGAATGAAGAATGAGAGACATGCTTGCCCGTCATCTCCATCACATTGGCGTCCACCTCTTGAAGAATGTCTTTTTTAGTTAGGACAGAGGGGAGCCTCTTCACATTCTCTCTCGCCCCTTCAGTAGTGATTTTCGATCTGTGGGGCATCGTCTCAGCATTCTCATCTATGTACATAGAGAGTATGGCCTTTCCGGCGAGAGTGTGAGGCCTCGGCTTTTTCGAGCCCGTGTTACCATGCTCAGCAACTCTGTGACCAGCAAGGAAAAGTCTTCGTCACTTATAGAATGTGGACATTGGAATATCATAGGCTCTATGCCATGCTTTCAAGCATATCTGCTTATTATTTAGCATCAGCTTCTGGACCAGGCCGTTCTCTGAACAGACGTCTAACCTGTTGAAAACAAATGTGGTCTTGTCTGAAGCTCGCAAGTTCCAATAGAACCTACGCATACACGCAATCTCGACTGTTGAGAAGTTTGCGCAGCATCTTCACATGCATCAAAGCGAAGATTTAAAGTCTAAAATGGAAGCTGCCGTGATTTTTCTCTCAGCTTTAGTGGCCACAATAGGTGAACGTGGAGTTCGGTTCACCATTTTGTACATCCTCTTTGGTGCCTTTTCAGGCTCAATTTGCATGGCTCTGCTTCAAGGACTGTCTGTTTCGCAGTCTTTATGAGTGTTGACACAGCAACATTGTCTACTAACACCAAAGCAATCGGCCACCTCACCAGGTCGTGCAACTGTGGCATTTCAGCACATGCTTGGCATCGCATGGTCGGCCTATCTGGCATAGGGAATGTCTTCATAATGGTTGCTGCCAAGTAGTCTTCTCCCAATCTCATGTCACCGACTGCCTGATTAGGGTCGATGAAGATGATCACGCCAAGGGCATACGGCGTGTTGCAGCAGTCATGCAAGAGTGTGCAACTTTTCTCCACTAGCTCGTCCCTTGAAATGCCTCGAAAGTTATTCACGGAAGGGCTTTCCTGTGCTTGCAACCCCTGCCAATCAATTTTTTTAATCTGTGCTGGCGGTGTGGATATGTCAGGTTCTTGCGTAAGGGTAGCTATCCACTGCGCTGGCTACAAAATAAAACTCCCTAAAGAATCGGCAAGTGTTGTAAATTCCGGTTCAGGAAATGGCAAACCAATGCTTCTGTCGAGAATAACTTCCATAGACACTACTACGCTATCTTTCGGCAAGGGCAAGTTGTGGTGCTTGTCGAAGGTATGTACTTTTCCCTCGCCCACTTTGACTCCATGGAATAGTATGGACTTCGAGCCAGCCATGTCTGCAAGCACAAAGGACGTTAGTGCTTAGAGAAAACGCCACCGCGATGTGACAGAGCACTTTCTTATTGTCTAAAGCATAAGCCACAGACAAACCACCTTCAAGCAAGGATCAGTGGTTAGCAGGATCGCGGCCGCGATCTGCTAGAGCAAGCAGGTACCTTAGTCTAGATTATACGTACCTTAGTCTAGATTATGTTGCGCAAGATCGCCTTCGCGATCCGGACGAGTAGTAGCTGTGCCGTAAGGATGACCTGCGGGAGAGGAAGATGAATCAATAAGGCAAGTTATGGGAGAGCATTTATGGGTAACTCTATGGGAGAGCATTTATGGGTACCTTAGTCTAGAATATGTTGGGCAAGATCACCTTCGCGATCCTGATGACTACTAGCTGTGCCATAAGGATGACCTGTATCAGAGGAAGATGAATGACATCAACGTATAAAAACAGGAACATCTTACGAATTGTTCAGAGGCAATCTAAATTCCCAAATTAGAACGGGATTTGATTTACCAGACACAAAGAAGGGGTGCATGCGGTAGATTTAATTGAAAACACATTTTAATGAATGAACTTGCCTGTCTTTGGCCTTCATCTACAACGTAAAATATGCTTAGATGCCTTGAAATTCAGCCGAGCGCCATTGTAATCCACCACAGCGCCTTCAATTTCACTCCGGCGCCTCGAGAGACTCCTTTCCAAGCTTTGCTACAATGAAAGTCTTGGAGGGTCTTTCTGCTTCATGAATTGCATTTGAATTTGAAAATGATGTCCTTCGGGCGGGACTTTTTTATGCTCAATTGTCCCTGTCCCTATCCAATTTAAACTGACATGCCGTGGGTAATTTGCTGTCCTTTCCACGTGCCCTGCAGTCACCCTCACACAAATTCTCACGTGTCACTGTCCCGTACGTTCTCAAAGTGGGTGTGGCTATTTAGAGGAATGAGGAATATGCCGCCCATCATAATGACGCCTCCCGTCATCATGACGCCGCCCGTCATAAATGCCGCAGCCATAAGGGCGAACCCAATATAAAGCGAGGTGCATTTTTTCTGATCACCACGCGATTCTGCCGACTTGCGCCCTCGCGAAAATTCGAGCGCCTTCAACCTTTTCGCGCGCCATCATGTCTCATGTCGCAGCCCTCAAAGAAGGTAATTTCCGCGATTTTGTTTAGCATAGCTATCATCATAGCTGCTACTATGTCTTTTTAGGATAGCTAGATGGTCGACAGGATCGCGACCGCGATAGTTGCGACCACGACCTTTCCTCTTTTTTGGAAGGTAGTGCTCACAACAATCGCGGCCGCGATTGTGGTGACCATTTTGTATACAATGTAATATACACTGTTCGTAAGGAACGTGGCCGCGTTTCTTGCCAGCACAATGGTGAGAGAATGCCCTTTGCGACTTAGTTCTTACGTAGCTACTGATCAACCGGATCGCGGCCGCGATCTTTATGAACAACTTCTGCCAATAACTAGTGTATCTAACCTGTGTTTGTATTGCTATTGCAGCACTGGAACTTTTCCGCAGGCCCAATATAGAACCGATCAGAATTGTAACACTTATAGAAGCCGGAAGTGGTGTCTGGAAATTTCGCAGGCCAAACCTCATGTGGCTGGAGACCGCCGAAAGGACTTGTGTTTGTTCTTCAGGACTGGCAAGGGTCCAGAAGATTACGAGCAACTAGGTATAGTTATTGCTATGTGGAAAGGTACCAAAAATAATGTACAGGATGCAATAATTTGCAGCGTGGAAGATACTCATCAGCTGCAGTTTGTTGAGTATGTTTTGCGATGGCAGAATTATGATCCCTCGATTATGATTGCGAGTAAAGTCAACAAACCGGCAAGCGGCAAAGGGATGCCCACCAGTGCAAAGGGATTTGGGTGGATATTGCCATCATATGATTCCTTGAGTTTGTCGGGTATAAAGTGCAACCGGGATATACTTGTTGGATTTAGTATGTGCAGAAAGGGTCTTTCCGCTAATAAGAAACCTCCTTCTGCTGCTTTGAAGGCTACTAAGGACAACAAACTGCCTTCAAGAATGGACACCAACTGGCTCAGAGTTGTTGCCAAGAAGAGATCCGTGGCCCCTCTGCAGGCTATTGGCAAACCATCCACTCCAAAGGATACTGTAGTGCCCATGGAGGCTATCCCCTCAGGAAATGTTGGTTGTTCTGCCGTAGTCGACCCTTCAGTTCCCGTCATGCTTTTGCCGACTCCCGCCCGGAGACTCGAGGCAAAGAGAAGAACAGCCGAAGAAAGAAGATCGGGGCCATTCAAGATAAAGCTTCCTATGGATGACAGTACGCAGCCTTCGACATCTTCTACTCCTTCCTCGTCCACCAAACCAACAGCTACTAGCCACTTGTTGACCTGGAGAACTGATCCCCGAATGCCAGAAGATTTAAAGTTTAATCCAGATAAAGAAAAGAAACTCGCTCAGGAGACAACCTCTAAGCTCGAGGAGTTCAAAAGATATTTCCCAATGGGTGTAAACTGGTTCCAGAGGGTAAGTATTTTTGATTGCGAGCCAGCTCCCGCAAATATGACACATAGAGTCCGGTCAAATGACCATGTCCAGACCCTGATAAAGAGCTTCAAGAAATACCCAACGGAGGTTCTTACGCCTGCCGATGTCGTTCCATTCGATCCAGTAACAAGGTCAGTTACATCTTATTCATTTCTCTCTTTTCATATTGGTTATATAGGAATATGCTCAACCGGATCGCGGTCGCGATCTTCATGAGCAACTTCTTGCACTAAGTAGTGTAACTAACCTGTGATCAATTACTATTGCTGTCCATGCAGAAAATTAGTCACTTGGTCGCGCCCAGAAGAACTGTCAAACAAGAAATTCTTTAATATTTCTGGTAATCACAGCATTTTTGCTGCACAGTTTTTATGCACTTGCATGGGCAATGTCAAACAAAGGCTGGAATTTGCGAAAGCATATGCAAAAAGAAGAAGTCGTGTGTTAAATGGTAACCTCTCCAACAAGGAATACATTCAGATTTCTATACAGTGCAACGATGTAATCGCAGAAACAGTATACAAAGAACCCCTCATTGAAAAGCTCCAACAACTAAGAAACCAGCACAAGGCATTCGGATGTCCTCCACAAGGCCCAACAGGAACTGCAGTGACATCCGTCTGGAAGGTATATTTTACCGGTATTTTGCTCTGTAAAATCGCCGTCGCGATCCTAGCCAGCACTTCTTTGCAGGATTTTGTCGAGATGGCTACCACAACTTTGAAGGTTAAGGAACTTAAGGATGAGAAGCAGTTCCTATTTATGCAAGAATCTTCATGGTCTAAACTCGTAGAAGTTGTCAACAAATGGGCAAATCGAAAGCTAACTGATGATCAGGGGGAATTACCAGAGAAACCTTCAAAGGATTTTTTCAACAAGACATTCTTAAGAAACCTACGAGGAATGAACAATGCCGAGGTAAGCCAATTGATGGACAAAATCTTACAGGGCAAAGTTTTTTTGAAAGTGCAGCAAGGATATGCAGGACGTTTTAATTGCAGTCAGAGGGCTCTAGACATCAAAACACTTTCACTCATGCGTCGTGAAGTGTTATCATATGCCAATTCTGTTTCAGAGAAGCTATACAATAATTTTGAAGAGTTGGCTTCATGTTTTCCAGAGCTGTCCGAACAACGACTCCTGGATATAGCAGACACGGATTTCGAATATGTTAAAGCGAACTATAATAAAGAGGCAGTTCAAGGTAATCTTCCAACAGTTTTTTTGGAAGCTATTATTGCTATAATGAGGCCAGAAGAGGCCAAGAAAATGAAAGAGGAGCAAAACACAGTGCAGCACGTCACAAAAACTGGCATCCTTGTGTCTGCACCGGTGTCAGAAAATGCCACATTGATTTTTGTTGACATGCGTTCTTTTACGACGCTGTGGGATGTCAAAAAATACACAGATTTTTTTAGCAGAGTTGCAGGCATGACACAGGCAAAAGTGTACCACATAGTCATGTTCCTCAGATCGGCACATTTGCCAAACTGTTTATACATTCAGAGCCAGATACAAGGTAGCTCCCATGTTTCCCTAGGGGCTTATGAAGAACAAGGATGGGAGAGCAAAAAAAATATAAAAGAATTCCAGTATTATGTCAGCCATGTGACGATAAACAGAAGTGACGTTCGCGTGCTGCCCGTTAAGCCCAACTTAGAGCTACGACTGACTCAAGTCACTAAAGCACCAAAAAGCACTCCTCTTCCAAAATATCCAATTACTGGTGATGAGGAGGTAGATATGAAAACAAAAAGAAAATATTTTGAGTTATTTACAGGTAAACCCAAGTTCTCATGGGCAGCTATGGAAGGCGACTTCGTCCTCAAGAGCCAAGCAAAAACCTCTTATGTCTATTACATAGTGAAGGGCTGGTTCCATTAGAAGGTTGCATTTTAGATTTCTTCTCAGGCAGAACTGCCTTAAGGGTAGCTTTGATGCAAGGAAAATGGAGTATTGCTTTTGAGTATGACGACAAGGTTTGCCATTTCCTTAGATCTTTCTTCGAGATTCTTGAGAAAATGGAAAGGCCTGACAATGAAGAGCAAGGGGCTTGAGCAAGGTGAAGAGCAAGGTTCCGACATGCCGGATATTAATATAACACAGGGAACGGATCTCAGCCAGATGGATCAGATACTAACCGGCCTGGATCAGAAAAGTTTCGAAGAGAGGCTGCAGGAGACCCGGGCACTGATAGAGAAGACTGAGAAGGCACAGGCAAAACTAGATCCAACTTTCAAAAAGCTTGAAGCACTGAACAAGAACATGGACTCCTTACTGCCAATAATAACCAAGCAACTGGACAAGCCGATTCCTCATTTTGAGTATGTGGGAATGTCTGAAGGCGGCTCCGAAAGTGAGAGAACCTCTGCCGACCATTCACCAAAAAGACAGAAGCTGGTACCTTCTACTGAATATTCTTTGGCATTGCAGGACGAATTGTTGGATAGCGATAAAAGCTATGCTTCAGATATGTCAGAGCGTGTTAAAAACGCGGATGTTGACATGCCAGAAACAACTGGATATACAGAAATGGACCTGTCACAGACACTTGCTATTGGAAAGGAGCATATTGCAAGACTAGCTGCTCAATGTGGTGTTGATCCAGAGACTGTATTAGAAACTCAGTGATAAAGCCTTCGCATTTGTGCTGGGCATTTTGTACAAAGTTTTTGTTAAAACATTGTGTTTACATTTTCACCTCTTTTTGGGTTCACTATTTGTTATACTTTTGTGTTTCCTTGTTTTCTCAACATTGAATTAGATAAACAAAGTAGTCTGGAAGATCTCGGCGGCGATTCTGTACACCAGATATACATCCTCCAGACGGTACCTTGACCACGAAGCACACAATGTGCTATTTGTATTCTGCATTCACTTGTTTTCGCAAGAATCGCAATGGCAATCCTTATGACCATTCATGAAGCTGCTCAAACCCCTCGGTTACTGTTACAAGAAATTTATCGCGGCGGCCAAGGCCGCCGCGAACATTTTTTTTTTTTTCCTAAATCATCATAAGGAACTTTTGTGTCAATTCGAGAATGGTGTGAAAGAAGGCCACAAATATTTGTTTAGTTCCTAGCCTATTTAACTGGATCCATTATAGCATTCCTAACCTGTTCAATTAAATCCACTATATTTTTAACAATGAGAAATAAAACATGCGCAGTTAAATTCATTCTTAACCATTTGTGAAGATGGGGGCACTCTGATTCACTTGGAAATTCTAAGCCCCCAACTTCAATCAGTGCTAACAGCCATACCACAAATGGGGAAAGAGCAATATCAGCAAATCCTATGGTTGTGCCGTTAAAAAATGGCCCTTCTACCTTGCTTACACCATCCAATATTATGGCATTGTCCACAAAATCTTTCTTTCCTTTCTCCTTCTCTTCAGCTGTGCCTCTCATTGCTTTGAAAGCATATCCACAAACTGAAACAGATTACAACATTTGAATAAATCAAAAGTCAGATCTACAGTTGAATTCTCACTCAAAAATCAGATCTACAGTTGAATACTCATCACTGTAGACATCATAAACAATAAATAGGGCAAATGAGAAAGAAAGATAGGCCATAAAATAAGGTGATTATATGAAGTTGAATACTCATCACTGTAGACATCATAAACAATAAATAGGGCAAATGAGAAAGAAAGATAGGCCATAAAATAAGGTGATTATATGAAATTGTGCAGAATCCAGGTTCTAATTCTAGGAAGGACATATCTGCCCCTAGATCATTATGCATTTTAGTGAGACATCTTTATGCAGTTCAAAATGCTTGTAAGACAGATCTATGAGTGTATCGTGTTTTAGCAAAACACATCAAGTAGAAAAGGTCTAATGCTTCAATATAATACCAGAATGTTGCCATCGTAACAAAGTACAAAACCTTCAGTTACTTCTTTAAGTTCAAATAACTCCTTACATCAAACATATATCCAACAAATAGAATCTGAAAGCTCAAATCAATGTGTACATTACATGATGTTAGCCCAGAGCTTGTGTATCCCAAAGAATTGTCTAGATCTACCTAATTTAAACAGATACATGAGGGGCAGTTCAGCTGCATTAAGTGCACAAAAGTTTCAGAATATATGCGATAACAATAATTGCAACCAAATATCTAATCAACAAAGCAAAACATGAGAATTACTTGTTCATACAGATTATTGTTTGAGTATAAGCAGAAAGACCTGGTTTTGCTTTGCAACAATGCTCCAAAGTTCAACTAAGCATTGAACTAAGTTGCAAATCGGCTCACGTTCTAAACTGTGTTTTTGAATATGGAATCCCTTTACAGCAATGATACTGCCAAGTCTTTTTCTTCTTGATCAGAAAGAAGGGGGGAATAAATTTCCGGCAATAAGGAGATGAAGGGTTTTGAACCCTAAGCTACAACATATGTTATGTTTGGCCGTTTTACAGCATGCTCAAATTGTTGCATGCTAACATTTGTGGCTAGAAGACATAAAACCAGGACAAAATAAAGAACAAAAAAGACCCTACTTACAGGGTTATCCATTTGAGTCCGTAACAGTGCTGCTTGGACCCTGTTCCAAAGCCAACCAAGCCGAACTTGTTTGCTGCCATGAAGATAGAATATCGAAGGAGGAATCATGTACTGATGCTTGATTTTCGTTAGCATCAGAAACATTATCCCACTCTAACCTCGGCCTTTTTCATGTTCTTTGAATCTAGCCGCAGGTCAGAGTTTCTACCGGAGTCCATGTTGGTGGGCTGGTAGAAACTGGCCTGATAATCTGGACAGGCGAGGGCTATGCTACATTGCGAAGGAAAAGGGGCTATGGCCGGCAAGAAATGCTTTTCCTTGTGCCCCACAATATAGGGATGCTTAATTCTTGCAAGCAGAGTCATCTGCAAAATGCAGGTATGCTTATATTAGACCATATAGCATCTCATGCCATCAGTTCCATGAGTCAGCGTGCCACAATGTTGAAAAAATGCAATATACCGTAACTCTCAGCAGAACTTACTTCTTGTCTTGATGTGCAGATCTCCGGCATCTGTCTGTTTGGCGAGCAAGTCTAATCTTCTTCAGAACATACCTGCGATGGCAACACCAGCATTAATCCCGATCTCAAGCATCGACACAGATGCTTAACAACATAAGAATCGAAAGAAGATGAAGCCAGGTACTTGGGCTTTCGTCTTACTTTCGGATTAAACGCCTTCTAGTAGTGGACCCTCCAAGATGGTTCACATGACCCATCTGAGTTACAGATTCGGGGCGCTACAACAGCAGCGGTTTATTCCAGGTACATGATTCAGTTTTGGGCAGTCCGAAGTTGAGCTGTCATTGTGGAAAACTATGGAGACCCTTCCTTCAGATCTGTATCTGGCCAGGAAAAGCTCGCCTAGCAGAAGTTTGATTACCAGGAACTCAAGTAGAGGAAGATGTCTCTAGAATAAAGCCATTCAATCCATCCAAGCACTGCCCACATCGTTTCCGGACCCAGCCATGCCCAGCAGATCCAGGATTTTCAAAAATCTTCCTCCCCAATTGGTGGGCACATCTTTTCTTCAGTCGATCATGCCCAAGAACAGCATTTGCATACTCAAGAGCCTAATCTTCGTTTATTAGGTCCCCCGTTGGTTACTTCATTTTCTCAGGCTGTGCAGAGCCCTACAGATGCTTCTGTAGAAGTTCCCACATCTTTGAATCAGACCCCTCAAAATCTAAGCCTTTCTTTGCCAATTCATGCCCCTGTTTCCCCTCGGGTGCAAGAAGGCCCTCGGGATCTTCGACTCCTTCCGGAACTGGACACAGCAGGGACGATTGTTGGAGTGAAGGTGCTACTTTAACACTGATTGATGCTTGGGGGGAAAGGTATTTGGAGCTAAACCGGGGTAATCTGAAGCAGAAACATTGGAGCGATGTTGCTGAAGCTGTAAATCAGCGTGAAAATGGTTGCAAACCCGATATTTCCTTAATATGGCAGACCCAAATGCGCCTCCAAGAGGTCCTCTGGCAGCTGGTTGAGCCATCCAAGAGGTTGCTTGAAAGCTCACGCAACCCAAATTGCTTGTGGAGGAAGAAAGAAAGATTGCTTGCAGGGGAGAAAGAAAGGGGGCAGGGAGAGCACGGCGACGTCACAATGGAATTTAGTTTTTCATTTTTTTAATTTTTATAGGGCACGTGTCATGCCCACATTTTTTTCCAGGGTGAAAATATTAGGCTCAAACAGAAATTGTACCTGCTTCATATATGTATTGATGACAGCTTTGGGCTACACGCCTGGTATCAAATTTTGGCGAGTGTTATTTTTTTCAAACTGAACTTACAATTATTAACGCTTTATTTTGGTTGAGAGGAATCATTTCTTACCATCCCCGGGGTGACCACGACCTATTTCGTTGTCAAACGAGAAAACGAAATTTCTCTAATTAATGAAACCATGCTTTAAAGTGTGACACAGTTTTTATATTTACCTTTTACATGTTCACAGCATCATATAGAAAATAATGTGAACTAATGCGGTGCATCCATGGCTGGGTTGACCATGAGAACTTTGTGCTTCATCTAGTTGACCTTGTAAATCTGGAAAGGAACATGAATTTTTGGTAAAATGAGATAATTCCATAGAACTAATATAGAAGTTACTGACAATTTTAAAGACTATACTGCTTCCTTTCTTTCTGTGGTTCTTAGTCTGGGGCGCAAGCCAGCAACAGGGTTGTACAGCTGGCACTCAAAAGGGCTTTACTATACTTGCACTCAAACGTTCACCAGGTAAGTATCGGAACCGTAATAGCATATTGGGAAAGGATGTGAAGTTGTTAGTCAGGGGGACAGTCCAGTAAGTTGGGGGTAGAGATTGCACGGCCAGGAATTTCAAGAGGAGTCTGTTAATTCTTAAACGTATTCTTTTTTATCTCTGGTAACTGGATGTTTCTTTGAAATGCCTTTGGTTCTTTGGGTAAACAGAATGGAAGGATCTACCGTTACTGTAATATCCGACTTCATAGCAGCGATTAGAATACAATAATGTATAATAAATCGGACACAAATTAGTTTGTATATAATCCGAGACCACCCGGCCATGGACGGAATACAGCAACTACGACAACACAAACAAGGAGGCAAAAATCAATGTTGTCAAGCAACCAAGGAGAGAAAGCAGTTCACGCCATACAGGCTTCGATCCTGAAGTTTGAAATTAATAACCGTTTAGCAAATAACGGTAGAAAATATGCGAAGCTAATCCTAATTCTAATTTTAAATTCTAACTTAAACCCGTACTAAAATAAAGACGTACAGGAGTGGCTTGAATAAGGGAAAATAATAATAGCAAATATAGGGGCATAACGTTGCATGGAACCCTAATGACATGCCACCCATTCGATGGACGGGGGAGCCGTTAATAATGATTAGCTGTGGGAGTGAAAAACCAGAGTACGATTGTCAGAAAAGGTTTATAGCACAGCCACGATGCTTCTTACACATACAAAAAACCAGAAAAAAGAGGTAGGACAAGATAAGACAAGACTAGCAATTAATAAAGACGGGTGCGATAAAGAAGCGAGAACAAGGAAGCTAAACCCTAAAAGCTATCAGACTATAAGAGAGGATGAAGACGAGGACGAACTCCGCCTCAAGAATTTGATGGACCCTACAGCAATTATCTTACAGCTCAAGCATCCAGCTCGCCGTGCACAGGGCGTCGAAGATATATGGATAGAGGCAAAAAAATCGTTGAATCACAGCCAGCCGAGGAACCGATAACAAGGAAGCGGCCAAGGTCTGGGAATCCTGGAAACCTTACAGTCCCCTGGAACCCAGAACTTGAGGAGGCAGGTCTGTGGTGCATCTGCGAGCAAGATTGCTTGTGTCCGGAGAGGGGACTCTCGTCGTGCATCAACTACGGTAGGGTTCATTGTGTTTTCTGTGATAGAATCCATCATTCCCAATCAATGAAAGATGCAGGTATAGCCTTCGTTTGTTGGAAGTCATGGGAGTTATGGTCGACAACAACAATACGATAAGGAAGCAGGACAGGGAAAGAGTGATGCAGTGCTTCAATTGGCTGCAAATGAACGCTACAATTCAAAAGTCGGCATGTTATCAACATGAGCTGCTGGTCGGTGATCTTGGAAAGGTTTGTGTGTTTTGCTGTGAAAAAACCCAACAGAATACGTATGCAGAGCCTTTATGGCGAGAAATGTCGAGAAGAAAAAGAAGATAGGAAAAACCTCTTTAGGTAAGAAGTCGGGCAAATGAATAGGCCAAGGGCAGATCGATGGGAAGAAGTCGAGTAGGCGACCCCCGAAAAAAAATTTGTGTTTACTTTCTGTTTTTGTTTCTGTTTTCTGTTTGTCAATCCTTTGCTCTATGCTACCTCTTTCTGTTTCAGCCCCCCGCGAATCGTCCAGTATATGTAGCTCCCATGTTCCTAAGACTTGAGATTTATAAAAATGGATATATTACCTTCAAAAAGGGATTATGAATATATTTCCCGAACTTGGGAGTGTATGTTTGTGCTATGAACATGAATTATTTGATGCTAGTAAGATCTTCTGATAAAGTGAGGAGTGGTAGTATGCAATGCATTACGGAAATAGTAAAAAATGTTACCCTTAGCCAAGCACCCAAAGATAAAGACACTTGTAACATGGGAGGAATACTTAGGTGAAAAAACGCAAACCATATCGTGGGAGGAATACTTAGGTGAAAAAACGCAAACCATATCGTGGACAACAGGGAGCACATGACATGAAATCAACGGGTGGCAATCGCAAAGGTGGGAAGAGAAGAATTTTCTCTCATGGAGTTGTATTCTTCAGAATTTTCTCTCATGGAGTCGTATTCTTCGAAATCTTCTCTCACGGAGTCGTATTCTTCGGAATCTTCCTGCTCGCTGCTTACACATGCTAGTCTTGTCTTGGTGTTCGTTGTTCTTGGTGTTCCTATTCTTGCAGGGGATTCAAATCTCCGAGCTTATTCCTATGTTTTTTATTCCTTTCTTATTTATCTGCCTCTTTTTGCTCCAAGGCTCGCCGAAACAAGCCTCGCTAGAAAGGCCAAAGGATTTGCAAGATCTTGCTTCAGGATTTATGGAGCTTCAGGGGATCTTGCCTCAAAGAATTTGCAAGAGTTTCAAGGGATCTGCAAATGCTGCAATGGATTTGCAAGCAATTTGAAGGGGATTTGAACTAATCAAGGCCACCTCAAGGTGAGTGGATATTTATTCCTCCTAATTCAAGGATCATTCTTATCCAAAATGAAAAATGGAATGCAAAAAATCGAGAGAATCAAGTAGGCTTACCTTGACGTAGTGGAGCAGGAACGGAAATGCAAAAAATCAAGAGAATCAAGTAGGCTTACCTTGACGTAGTGGAGCAGGAAAGGGTCAGGCATTCTTGCCAGCCCCCTGACCTGCAAAATCGAATCGGGCCTCAACGGCACCCCAGATTCTGCAGGTCAGGGGGCTACACGAATGCCCTCCCGCTTCCGTTCCACAACGTCAGGCAACCTACACCACTAACAAGTTTCGAAAGGAACCTGGCGGCCGGCAGTCACCACTTCTCCAGAAACCTGCAAATGGCGTAAGTTGCCCCTTACGTTATAAACTTGAGCGTCAAATTTTAAGGTAGATTAATTTAGAAATTCAGTCAAGATGCACTTTAATCTTGCGCGGGGCATATGACATAAATGTCATGCCCATTGGTTTGAGAAACGTACAGTTCTCCACTTTTGCTCACGCCGTCCACACATTTATAAGGAAAGGGGTTTAGGGCCAAATTGTTCTGTTTCGTAAAACATGAATATTACAATGTGAAAGTCCCCAACTCACAGCATCATATGCATTACAGTTGGCAGTACGTTACACTCCTCAAGCCTCTTTGTGCTTGTGGCTTAGATACCCCCTTTGGAGATATAAAAAGCAGTTCCTCATGAACTCAAAATCTAATCCCATAGTTAAAAAGGAAATTAGGCAGCCACAGGAATAAAAATACTCCAAAAAAACTCCAAGCCCAACCATCCTTCAAGGGATGCTCAACGCATCCTATAATGTTGTATCCTGGCAGCTTGAGATCGTTTACCATTGAACGAATATTGCACAGTGATATCAATGTCCCTTGGATTCTTGCTATTTCGAGAGACAGTTAATTTCCCAACAAGAACTTCACCTTCACAAATTGTAATGGCATCCTCCAAGTACATCACAGTCTGCTTCCAGTGTGTCGCTCTTGACTTTGGCCCTGAAGTTCAGAAATGGAAGCATGACAAAAGACCCATGACCAAACAAAAGAAACAAATTTGTCAAATAAGATAGAACTTACCTGTGGAAAACCCCATGGGTTTATGACACTTGGTAAACGAGACATCAAAATACGCTACCAGAGCATGAATAAAATCATTTCTATTGGCTACAAGTCTGAAAGATGACGAAAATGAGACATCCCCAGAGCACATCTTGCTTATGTCCATGGTCTGCAGATATCATACCAAAGTTGTCATTGTTTGTCATTATCAAAACTAACCTCCGAGAAATTTGTGCTGGAATGTACCTTCAGCAATTGTGTGTCGGTAACAATCTGATTCTGATCCACTGTATCAACTAATGGCTCCAGCATAGCTTGCTTCTTTATGCAGCTCATATCAAAACCATAGACAGAATTCCAAACTGCAAAATGGGTAATCTCACATTGGTCAACAAGAGAATGGCAACAAGGCTTCAAATGATTCAACCAGGTCCCTTACCACTAATAATATCAAATATTTCTTTTGCTAATTGATAAATTAATTTTAATACCTGGCTAGATCAAATGTAGTTGCAGCCCAATTTAAAATACTTACATTCTATTTTTTCCTGTTTATATTCTGCATCCTCAATAGCCGTAAGAAACAGACTCGTTTTGTCTGGAAGCACAACACCGCCAGGAGCCTAGAACGCACAATTTGATGGAAGTTAGTATGCGACCTTTAATAAAAGCACCAGTACTGACTGAACAAGCATTTGTGTTCAAAAAGGAAAAAATAGAATACATAATGAGTGTGATCAAAATAAACAAGGAGAATGCTAACCAGCCATTTGTCACGTGCATAGAGCACTGTGTCTAGCATATTTTCGAACAGCAAGAAGTAGCCCATCCATTCAGATATTATGACATCAACATGTGACGTTGGCAATTCTATCTCTTCCACCTTACCCTTCAAAACAGTGATTACTGCAAAATAAAGAAAATGTTAAGAATACGAATATGAACACACAAACTTATAAAAATGATGCTCTACTAGAAAGCATCATACCTGCCACTCACCATCACTGAAGCCATTCGCTTTTACAATTTCTTTTGCAGTATCAGCCATAAGCGAACATTCAACCTGCAACAAATAATCTTTTTACTAGGACCAAAGACAATATAATTCTGCATATGAATGTTATTTCTGCGTACGTAAGAAAAGAAAGCAGTAGAAACATACAGCATAGACATGCTTTGCACCTCCTTTAGCACAGAACAGTGAAAGGATCCCAGTACCTGCGCCAACATCAAGAACAATTTTATCCTTAAAAAGAAAACTGTTCTGGTATATCACATTCTGGTATGTCTTTGTTCTGACTGTATCCTTCAGCATTTCCTGCATGCAATGATGTGTGTTACCTTTACAATAACCCTGGCCACCGACATTAAGCCGAAGCGTAGACAACATTCTGTATGTCCAAAACATCCATAATACTTACTTCATGTATGCCTGCATAACAAGGAAGAAACAGCATTATTTGTCAAGCGAATAAGATGGGGGGCTATTCTTTTGAGCACTTTTCTATTAACAGAAGAAAATGAGTTTTTGGCCAACCTAGACAAGGGAAATTATTAATGCCTGATATCAAGGAAATTTCAAATTTCTGGACGGTAAAAAAAAGGGAATAAGAGAAATATGCTTTTCAAGGCATCCACTATTCAGAATTATGGCATAATAGAAGAAGTCTTCAGTCAGCAACTTCATATAATGTTAATGTTCAACTGTAAAAACGAAGCTTAATCTTATGCTCATTTTGAAAATGTGCTAGTTAACAAATTGTTATAGCATCATCTCAAATCTAAACGCTTGCACATAGCATTTATTGCTACGTCTCTCCACGTTCTGCCCTGCTGCTACAGGAAATTATCGATCCGCAAGTTGGAACAGCAAATGGCCCAGTTTATTATTTTGGAACAATGACAGAAATAGAAACTACACCGTGCGTATAACCTACAGACACTGAATAGAGCCATACCAAAGTGTGAATATGAGTCGAAGTAATAGTCGGCACTGGTAGGATTTGTCTCTTCAATCTCCTCCATTGGGGCAGCAACCTCCTCCATTGGGGCTTCAGTACTGTTATCAAGGGCCATATTATCCTTTTCTACATTATCAACGCCATGATCATTTCCGTTCCCTACTGAGAATGCCTCCTTTGGTTGCTGAGATTGAAGCTGCCCATCCCCTTTACCAGATTTCACTTTCCGACGACCCATATCCTACGAAAATTAAAGCCATAACTTGACATCTAATTCAACACAATATATGCTAACCAAAGGCTTCCATTCAAAAGGACACTATGCTTGCAAGATTGACTCACCAGATAATGGAACCCTTCACTCGGCGGCGAAAAGGATCAACCTAATAAGAGGATGATGCAAGGATTATGCTAAGGGTTTTTGTTTCCTTCAGACGATCTGGACCGTCGGTCTTTTATCCACCTGGCGTGCCACGTCATTATCACTATATCTCCAGGATACCAGTATTCTGCCTTGCAATCTCCTTCTTCCTAACTCATAGGTTGCCCTTAAGAGCGAACCCTAGTCTCTAAGCAGCTTTGGGGGGCTATTCTATGGATATTTGTTTTGACGTTTACTTCTTATGTGCTTTTTGCAGGTCATCCGTGGAAATTACCTGCAATTATATATAACTGCTATGTAAAATTTGCAGATTAAGCTTTTGGTGACCCACAATAGGGGCAAACCTTGTTTGATGGTGGGGTTCAGCACATTCCTTTGTGTTGGGAATAACTGGCAAGTATGGGAAAAAAATGTACTTCAAATATTATGGTTTCATCCAAGTTCGAACTAGAGATATTTAGTGTGTAAGATAGATAGATAGATAGATAGATAGATTTGAGAATACATGGCTTAAGTACACACATAAAAGGGATTAGTGCATGTGGAGGCTTCTTTTGCATTGAATTTAAGATTTTGTAAATGCTCCCTAGACAATGCTACAAGATATCCTACTTTGAATTGGTTTTACCCCGGATTGAATTGAAGATCTTCAATGTATGGGATTATCGCGACGGCCATCTACACCATTGGTACCACTAGGATTGTGATCCTCCTACAAAAGAGAAGTAACAAGGTGCCAAGGCACTACGGATTGCTCCAATGCATATCTAATTGTTTTGTGTGTTCAAAATTGAAACATACCCCGCACCCTACACATACGGTGACTCACGTATAAAAGAAGGCCATGTGCTCGAGTTGTGCAAATATCTATGAAAACACATGTAAGCTAGAGAGAGAAGAGGGTTAGACCATCTTACCTTCAGAGTACGTGATACGAATCAAGGAGCTTAACAGAAATCAAAAGCTATGGTAGCAACAATTTAGATAGACAAAAATTCAAGAACTCTTGTGTTAACAACTCGGCCAAATACAAGAGCAAGATTATTTGTAATTCTGTAACAAGGTATAGAGCACACTAAATATCCGCCCAACCAGATCTACAAGGCTTTAAGGCAATTTCCAAGTTGAGAGAGCAATCTTGATTCTGAACTCTTACAGAGCGAATCTTGGTTCTGAACTCCAACTCATCGGAGGGACTCTAACCCCCTGACCCAACTAGAAAAAGGAGCTCGCCAGTACTTAGTTTGACTAGACTCTCGCATTGCGCTTCTACACAGCTTGTAAAAATCCTCTGGCTGGTCCATGAAGATCACAGGTGGGCTTGACTTGGAAGCCGAAATAGGTTCAAGGTCTTCAGACTAGGAGCATACTGACTAATGTGTGCCATTCCTTAAGGCCATGGATGTAGATACGAGATTCTTTCCATGAGGATGCATGAATAGGCTTGAATATCATATATCTAGAGCATCCATCCAAATCGAACATACTTCTTTCTTAAGACTTCAGTCCAACTGACCTACTTTTAGCAAGAAAAGCGCAATCGGAGGGAGGTGCATTAACCTGAAAGTGTCTATAATCAAGGAATGAGTTGTTACAGCGTCGCCAGAGCTGCTGGAATGAGCGCATAAGCTTGCATTCAAATTGTTGGAGGAGGAATCCAAAATGTGAGAGACTCTTCACGCTGCGGACTTTGGTTGAAGGCAGCAAGAACCATTGGCAAGACCTGTATTGTTGCTTTATGGACTTTGCCAAGGCCTTTGACATTATGCCTAGGGAAAAGTTATGGACAAGATTGCGACAGCTGATGGTCTTTGTAGATCTGCAGAATGCAATGTATAGCCTATATGAGACATGTTTAGCTGGTTGCAGCTGACAGGCCAACCGTTCGATAGCAGTATCGTGGTCCGCCAGGCATGCCCTCTCTCTCCAACATTGTTTGGACTTTACATTGATCAGTTAGAGAGCTGGCTTGCTGACAAGGGGGTTGGGCTCATGATCATCTTTTGCACAGATCACTATGCAGCTAATATATACTGATAATGTGGACCTTCTAGCTTACACTCTGGCAGACATGCAATGCCATCTCGATGTCTTGGACACATTCTATCATGCGACTGACATGCACATCAACCTGGCCAATACTAAGGTGGTACTCATATCATCCTCACATCAGCCAAGGACCCTCTCCTTCAATTATCGGGGGCAAAATATGGAAGTGGCACTCATCTACAAATATTTGGGAGTGGAATTTCCTTCTACTATGAACTGAGACGCTTCCATCCAGCTACAAGCGACAACGGGCTGGAAGGCACTCTATGTAATGTAGAGTGACAGTCACAGAGTAGAGTTGTATGATTGGGCCCATTAGTCCCACCTGTTCAGGGTCTTAGTGGAGCCCATCCTTTTATATAGTGTTGAAGTATGAGGCCTAGTGTTGTCCCTCGCTACTTGGAATGACTTGGAACAAGTGCAAAAAGCCTTCTTAGCACGGGCACTGGGGGTGAAGTCCATGGTTCCATATTAAATCCTGTTGCGGTAGACATGTTTCTTGCCTCTTCAGAGGGCAACCCTTGATCGCCAGATCGTCTACTTTCAGAAGGTGGTCAATATGGATGATGCTCGTCTCCAAAACCTGGCTTATATCATGGCAATGGGGCCGCAGCACCTCAAGGCCTGCTAGAGGGAAAAGAGAGCACAGTGGCTCGCCAGATGGAATGTGCATGAGCACGGGTGTATACAGGTGCAAATAGAGGCTGGTCGCCATAGCTTGAGGCAATACCTTGACGCTTACTTCCTCAGCAACCTGTAGAATGCCAGCGCCCTTAAACAGGTCAAGACAATATATTACCAGCAGGACATAAACCCCACATTGGAACGGGACCTGCAATGCTACCTGCATACCCATTTGCTTATGAAAAGGTGCAGACTCGTCGCTCTTTTTCGCATAGGTGAGATGAGCAGATGGATTGGAGAGCCAGGACAGGATAGGCTTTGTCAATGCTGCCAAATGGAAGTCGTTGAAGATCAATCCCATATCCTTTAAAGTTATATATCGTATGATCAAATTCGATCACGCTATGTTGAGTTGGTCAGACCAGCTAGCCGTTACATGTGATATTGAGTACGGCTTTAGTATAGATGCTGGGATCATACCTTGAAGAGGTCATGGATATGCGGGATCAGCTATGTCCTCGGACACTTACTGGAATATTTGTACAGTTTGACAGTATTCTCATTATTGCTACAGTTTTTTCCTCGAAAACCAAATGCGGTGGAGGTTTTTTAGTCCGGACAGTAATAAGTCTGTTGCACTTCTTCGTTGAGTCCCATAGGATTATTGGTCCCCGTGGACGTAAAGAACAATTTAATTCAATTCAATTGAAGCGGTCGCAAAATAAATATACTGACATTATATTGGCGTAACACGTTCATAAAACATGTGAGCATATAGTTACCTCCATTATGTGTTAATAAAGTAAACTAAGGGCTGTTTCTCTGGGCAATGCCATCAGATCAGGCATTCTAAGCGTTCGAGTTTTATTTGATCTCAATTATCCACATGTTAGAGATTATTGTTACATTGGTAATGGATTTGGCCTTCTTAAATGCAAGTCTCTGTCAACAGGTCAATTGGTGTTCAATTCATCTCATTGCTTGCAAATAATGTCAAACCAAATCCAATCCAATCCAATTCAATTCCATTCAATTCAAATTTTATTTTACCATATAGTAGACTAAAAATTTTATTCATTGTGATCATGAAAACAGGTGCTTGGTAACTCAAGGGATGTGATATTTTGTCTTTCATGGGGAACTGGTAATTGAGTAATGATACATTTGATTTATTTTTTAGCAAATAGAAAGCACTCGAAAAACTGTCTGATTATCATTATTTAAAGGGAAAATTCTAAAAATGCCCTTGTATTTTATAATAATTGTGAAAATGCCCCTGTATTTTACCTAATTATCAAAATGCCCCCAATTTTTCTACCGTAGAAGATAGCATATGAGACGCTACTCTCTGTCCTGTCCTTTTGCCTCGTTGATTTTGTGCATGTTCTTTTGCCGCAACATCTCAGTGATCAGTGATAACTAAACCAGAGATTTTTTAACGGCTTATCAAATCTGAAATCAGATCCATCGCTGCCGAACATGTTATTTCTTTTTGCTCAGAACAATTCGCCCTCTTCCTGAAAATCGATGCATGCAAATCATTTGCTTTATTCTGATGAAAACATAAACAGCTGGGACGCTAGAAATGGGATGGGCGGCAAATGTTGGGCGGTTTCTGTCGGTGTTAGAGCTCCAGCTCGATCCGGCCCTGCTCCACAGATTATATCAGGTATTCCTGATTTTATAGCAGCTTTTAGTCAGGTTTTATTCCTGATATAATCAGGTATTCCTGATTTTACAGCAGCAACACTCCTGATTCTGATTCTTTTGCACTGGTAAGATCAGAAAAATGGGTTTGGTGCCTTCTTTTGGACAGACATGCCCGAATGCTATTCATACGATCTGTAAGCTTTCCAAGATCCCATTCAAGATGTCCAAATCTCCAACCGAGATTTTGCATACACACGATCTGTTTCCCATAATTTTTAGAATGGAATTAGTAAAAGTAGAGCTGAGGAGATGAAATGGCCATTTAGACTAAGCATGAACAGAGATGGAGCTGGATCTTTGGACGGCAGGGGCATTTTGACAATATATTTTCATAATTATTGCAAAATATAAGGGCATTTTTAGAATTTTCCCTTGTTTAAATGTCATATAACTATTTGCTAATTGCATAGCATTGTTACAATATATATTGACAACATTATATAACGTTGTGCAACATCTGCCATTCATGTTGAAACAAAGCTAGAATATAATACCGAACCCCTAACTACGTAGACATGACTAAGTTCCAAACATATAATTTCGTCGATAGCTCTATCTTCTATCATTGGTTCGTGTCTTAAGTGCGATCCATGTAGTTGCTCCTCCAAGGCACATTTATGTTGTAACAACATCCTCTGTTAAGGCGATTTCTAAAGTCCAAATGCCATTAAATTTTTACAATTTGATCGTGCTTCTTTAGTCCCAAGCTAGAGCCCAAACGCCATGACATTTACAAATTGATTGCTCTTCTTTAGTCCAAAGTTTAAGTTATAGTGAATAACAACACAAAACAAAAGACAAGTCTCAAATCACATGACAAACATTACTTGGAAAATACCATATTGGGTTTTTGTGTTGACCAAATGAATAATCCACTACGACTAAACAATCTTAACTAAACAAGGCCAATAATAGAGCATCATTTTACACTTGCCCTATGTACTACTCTATGAATTGCACATTTCATCCATATTGCCAAGTTGCACTGAACAAACCTAACGATCCCCTCTTGGCTTACACTCCAGCGGATATGCAGCGCCATCTCAACGCTCTGGACACATTCTGCCAGTCAATTGACATATACGCATCAACCTGGCCAAGAGTAAGGTAGTCCTCATATCACCTTTGCATCAGGCAAAAGCTCCCTCGTTCAGCTATCGGGGGCAAAACGTGGAAGTGGCACCCCTCTACAAATATTTGGGAGTGTCCTCTCTACTATGCACTAGGACGCTTCCATCCATCTACGAGCAACAACGGGCTGGAAGGCGCTTTATGCGATGTAGAACAAGTGTTATAGAGTGGAGGTGTATGATTATGGCCATCAATCGCACCTATTCAGGGTATTGGTGGAGCCTGTCCTTTTGCACGGTATCGCGGTTTGGAGCCCCATGATCTCCCTCGTTACATGGAATGACTTAGAGTAGGTGCAAAAACCCTTCTTAGCTTGGACACTGTTGTTGAAGTCCACGGTCCCATAGCGAATCCCATTGTAAGAGACAAGGTTTTTGCCCCTTCAGAGGGCGACCCTTGATCGCCACATTGTCTACTTTCAGAAGGTTGCCCTCTGGAGGGGCTAAAAGTGTATGTTCATATTTTGTGTTTCGTCATTTCATATCAAGTCTTTTTTGTGTGAACACAGGGTATCATTTTCTTAGGCCAGGACTTTTGTTTACGAAGTTGTGCAGGTCAATTTATAAAACTGAGGGAGAAAAGAATAATACTTCAAACTAATTTACATAAATGATATTGTGCGACGAATAACTCTATGATTTACGGGTACTTGAGATATAGAACAGGCAGATCGAACAAAGTTTTGCACTATAATTAAGATATTTAAAAGCAGATGAAGACAAATTTAGGTGTTGGCATTGTTTTTGGTGGATTATGGGAGATGTTGTATTTTTTGTTTGGAAAAGAAATAAAAATTCAAAAAACATTGGCTAGTTCATGAATTCTATTGTTTAAATTTGGATTTTCTAGTTTGGAGGAAAACTGTTTGGATTTTTCTTTAGCTAGATTTACTAAGATTTTGGGATTTTGTTAGGGAATTTAGATGCCGGGGGGAAATCCCGATTTCCAAAATTTAGAAATGGGTTTTTTGCTATGATTTATAAACTTTGCCTTATCTGTTTTGAGGCTTCAGCGTTGCTGTTGTCGAAGCATGCATGTTAGCCATATGGATTGGCATGCTTTTATATTTCTGCGTTCTGTTTTTTTCTTCAGATGGGAGATTCGATTGCGTCGCCATGTTTTTGACCTTCATCAAACGTCAGATGTGCTGAGGCGATTAGCTAAATACAATTTTATGATTTTGATTTAGGTTATTCATCCCGTCTAGAGGCTTTGGCAGATTCCGTTATCCTCGGCACGCAGGTGCCGATGATCCAGAAGATCCAGGGTTTTCATTATCCGTCCATGGCTGGTGGTAAGCAGATACAACCTCTATTTTCTCTAAAGGATTAGCCTTCTTTTCCTGATTTTCATTTCAAAGCTGGGCATGCTAAGATTGCTTCCGATTACAGTTTTTGGGCTTTAAAATAATTTGGCAAATGTTCCCTTTCAGCTTGCCACATGCATGCCATGATTCCTCCGCAGCATCTTCTCACCACTCAGAGTTGCTAGAAACTTTTGTCTTCTTTCGAGTCTGCATCCAGTTGTGGATAGGAGGAGCTAATGGTGAGTTCATGTTTTGTTTTTTTACATTTCTCAAGCATGCATCATTCTATAGCAGGCAATGAATGCTTTGGGTAGACATATGGAGAAGATTCACTCACTAGCAACTCCATCTATAATACGAGGCTTGCAGTAGGAATGATGGCTTGCCCTTGAAAAAGACTAAAACAAGGCGCAAAATGGTACAAATCCTTTACCTCATCAATTCTTGCAGTTTCCATGTGCCAAAGGTTTTATTGAAAGGAAGCGAGTTCTTTGCTTTAATTTCTGGTGAGACAATTGGATTTTGAGCAATAACAGTAGTCAATTGTTGATATCTTAAGTGCATGGGCAAAAAATGATTGGAAATCTTCAAATGTAGGTCTTCTTGACTTAGTTCTTGCACATAACCTTTTAGATATAAGAAATAAACTTAATCTCTGGCGTTGCACATTCTTCATTTAATCCCTCTATTCTTGGTACAAGCTAACATTTTTGGGGGATCAGAACAAAACAAATAATCATTCTGAGACAGAAGAGAAAAAGGCATCACATGCTCTGGTCAATCCACAATAGCCAGCATCATTTTTCAAAGTCAAGAAGATAGAAGATAGACAGAGGGAGCAAAGAGAAAGACTCTCAGCAAACTTGGAGTGGGCTATATGTTGGAATGACGATTTAACACTATGCAGACGTACGAGCAGGGAGCGATAAGATACTCAATTGAAGAAGTGCATGCTTTTATCCAACAAACACCTACATTATGGCACGTCTTCGCAACCTCATCTTAACATGCAAGGTATGCCACTCTTATTTATTAATCTATAGGCTAATATCTTGATATGATGGCATCGTACAATATATTTATTTTTCATATATATATGAGTTATTTAAAGCTCAGATTGCTAGGATGCCACCAAGCTCTTATTGCCTATAAGGCTTCTTAATTGTATATGTTAAAAAGTAGCAGAGAGCAGCATTTTATTGATGCAATTTGCAAGGTATCACGATACGCCAACAGAGATGTGGAAGCATTATAAATTATTGATTGCTTCCACATCACATGCATGATCCACCAGCTTTTGGCACAAAGAATGTGCATAGAAATTTAGTAGTGCGTGAGAGCTCATCATGATGCCATGGTATATAAGGCAAATGCTACAGAGATTGCTTTAGTTTAGTAAGCCATTCTATGCTTCCCATAATTGTAGAATTATAATAATCTATCCTTTTGAATATTTGAAAGTCAGATACTAGCTTCATGCATATAGACAATCTATCAAAAGAAAGCATTTATGTTGTAGAAAATTATGAACCAGATGCAAAGAGGGTATGGCTTTTGATAAGAATGCATGATCGATGGACAATTTTGAAAATGTTTGAAAGTTATTTCATCACGTTTGTTGATGGCAGTTACCATCTCTGTATAACTAATGCTTCTGATTGTTTGCAGTATAAGTCAGTCTGAGAGGTAAATGATTTGTCTGTCTTCCTAGTTGACGCAATCTAGGTAGTCGAATGGAAGCTGCAAATTCTGCTAAAACGTTCAGAGCTAGCTCCATATAAAGCAACTGGTTTAGTCAGAGTATTGAAAAGACATAACTTTACTGGAACTCCTAGGAAAACATCACTGGTGAAGCATGGCTTTAGTAAACCTCGTATGAGCTGCATCTTTCATGGTGATCCTTAGATTGCCCTACCACATTGTGTAATGAGAAACCACCTCAGTTGGTGGTCCATAAAATGAAATGGGTTGCATTCTTTGGATAGTCTAATCCCTCTCTGTTACGATTCTGATTTTGGATCTTGGAATCTGTAGCAGTCGCTTAGGGGAGGCCTTCTTGGGCACAACCCATCTCTCTCCTAATGTTGTGTTATGATTCTGAGTTTGGATCTTGGAATCAGCATGGCATTAAACAGGGGAGGCCTTTTTTGGCAAACCCATAGAGGGTAGAAAGGGAGAAGTAGCCATATAAGGTGTATGTCTTATATGCCAAGTCACCTTTTGGAAAGGTCTTGGGGAAAGGTGAAGGGAGAATTAGCTATATAAGAGTGGCAGTTACATGGATGGGGAAGAATCTGAGATCACATGGTCGTCTTGTGTATGCTAGCTCTCAGCTCGATGGGGAGCTCGGATTTGTCTGAGTTGATAGGTTGGGTGGCGAGTTAGTCACCATTTCTGCTGTCTTTTTGGCTGTGGCCATACTTGTCTTAAGGTCCTGTGTGGACTTAACATGATCCAACTTGCTGTTTGTAACAGTGGTGCTTTCACTGAGAGGTCATTGTTTTGTTTATGATGGCAAGTGAGAGCGTTGAAACGTGATATAGATAGTGTGGTTACTCCTGGAGGGGCTTTGTGCCTCCAGAGGGATTATATATAGATAATCCTGGATGCAGGTGTTACTCTAAACCTTGGGTGAGCCGTGTGCCTTCAAGATGAATCAACCATTAGCTAGGCTAATGGAGGCATTAGTTGAACTAGTGCAGTGCATATTTGGTATTGGTATTAGGATGGATAATGCCCTAGTCTATATGTGCCCACACTGAAGCTGAATGGCAAAAAGAGGAGTTCTCTGGAAGCTTAGCGAATTTTACCTAGCAGCTGAACGTGGGAGGCCAAATTTGAGGCTGGTTTGTCTAGCACTGCTAGAGGTCCCACAACTGGGATAGATCAAGGGAGACCTGTGTGGTCAAAATAGAGACCTGTGTGGTCAATGACCTGTGTGGTAGACCTGTGTGGTCAATAACTTGTGCAGTCAATGACTTGTGTAGTCGAGGGACCTGTGTAGTCGAGGGACATGTGTGGTCGAGGGACTTGTGTGGTCGCTACAATTGAGGTCAATTGTAGTGGGCTGCCAACCAACAAACCAACGTCTAACCTCAATATCCAAGCATGGCCCAAATACAAATGGAATTGTGCCTCTATCATACCCCTTCTACTCAGACCTAGGATATAAAATATGCAGATCCTGCTCTCACAGGATACAAAATGAAACTCTGCTATTGATTTATGCAAATGGCATTACACTTCTTGCAATGTATTCAGTAATACCATTATTATACTACCTTGCACCCCAGCAATGCCTCAACATCAGCATTTAGAAAGGGTTCCATTCATAGGATATGCATAGAAGCTACATATGCTAGGGCCATATAAAGACTATGCTGAGGCCATCATAGGGACTAAAATTAAGCAGATTATCAATACTACCTGACGCGAAGTATGTTATAAGAGACCATGAAAGAGATAGAAATACGAGGTGTAGAAATGGAAATACCGTAAAACAAATCGAGAATATACATACCACATGATGCAAAAAGAGACCATGAAACATATCATTGGGCTATAAAGAAATGACAATTTCCTCAATCTAGAGATATTGTTTAAGAGACAAATCAAGGAAAATATGAATTAATTTGTATAACCAGGCTAAAAAGCAGTATATGTGGAAAGGGAGACCATATACCTGAGATCCAGTAAACTTAAAGAGCTCTAATGGACGTCAATACTTCTAGGGCATTTTAGTTTCTCTGCAAAGGCAACATAGTTGGAACAACAATTATATGAAAGGGGATGCCAGACATGCTGAAGATTATTCCACGACCGCATATACATAAGATCAAAATCAAAATATTTTTTCAAATGGCAAGTGATGCCATGCTGCTGTAACTGAAAGTTATGTAACATGGAAACTGGTGAACGGTATATAAAAGATACCAAGATCAATATAGCCCCTAAGCATATAGGCAGTTCGAACTCCCAATCCCTTGTGCTTGATCTTTATTCCTGTATGTGACGTCCCCTACTCGTATACGGTGCACTCACCGTATACAAACAGGAGTTCATCCCCCATACCAGCTCCATACTGATACAAGGCCCTCCACATGTCACTGCACCCATAACGAGTCCCAGTGGGAAGAGTGAAGGGGTCATTTTACCCTGTCTCCCTCAGGGCCTACCTAGCTGCGGAAGCGTATACATGTCAGTATACAACATAATCACATATCCACCTCGAAGGGTGGTACATCAACATCTGCATAGACAAAGATCAGCACAATACATACGGGTTCCTACCCAAGGCTTCGAGCTTCGAAGGAATGATGGCGGCTTGGGTCTCAGTTCATTCGGGACGAAATTCATGCCAATGGATTTGGTGGCATAAGAACATGGCTTAGGGTTGTCCACTCCATCCGCCCCTCATGTGCACACTTTGCGGTAAGGTGAAAAGTGTTGGAACTGGCCTGGTAGCCATGGGATGCATAGCCAAAGGGGCTATTCTGGAGTTGCATCTCCCGATTCACGATGGGGCGGTAGGGATCTCTCCCTCCGGTCTACATGCTGACTCAAGGTGACTAGAGGCCACTTGCCCTTATTAGACTTGAACCCAACAATTGTCGAGCCCATGCCTTGCCCACCGCCTTGTGGCAAGCCATCAGACCCTAGTCCACAATGATCCCCGGCGGACTTTACACACGGAGGATGGTTCAAGAGTCGAACCACGAACCTCTTTGTGAGCCGGTCGGCCCCTTCACCCACAACGGTGTGGTTCTTGTGCACTGGGCCGAATCTATAGTGTGGCTAGAGAGGCTAATCTAGGAGCATCAACTACCAAGCTTTGGGGTCTCTACCCCCTTCCCAATACAAGGAGTTCCATGGAGATACATCATCCATATACATCCGCGGAAGAACTAAAGAACTAAATCTAATCTATATCATAGAGTTAGGTTCTTTAGTTAGTGTCTGGTATCTGAGAATCTAAATGGCTGCTATGGGCAATTTAATAGGCTAAACCTACTGATACAATGACTGGAAGACAGTTTAGACTATTAAATTGACTAAATACCTGATCCTTGGGTTGCTCCTCCCCGACTGAGTTTCAACCATCCTGGCCGAACCGCTTGAAGATGGAGCCAACAAGGAAAACTAATGGTGCAATTCGCTTAGACAGAGTCTGGGAGGCGGTTTTGACCCTTTGAGCGAGCAAAACAGAGCTCTAAAACCCTATGGACAAAAATAGCAAGTTAGGGTTTCCCTAACCTAAATAGACAAGGGGTTAGGGCTAGGGTTTCCAATTATCCCTTTAAGCATGTGGGATAATTGGGTATGGCACACTTGCCTTTAATGGCTAGGTGGCATAATTGTATCCACATGGAAAAGTGTGCACCTTAATAAATGTGCACATTGGTAAATGTGCACATTAATAAATGCACATACCTTGCAAGTTGCCCCCTAGGGGCTACCCGCCTGGCTACACGTCGGCGTACACGTTAGTCGGGGTGGCGTGTATGCAGCGTGGCGAGGCGAAGATAAAGATATGTCTTGGGACCGTATCTTTTGTCTTTGAACGCCACATTCTCCCCACCTTGAAATGATCTTTGTCCGGCCGGATCGTGGGGTCTCCCCACCTTGGAATCTTCCTAACCTGCAATCAACCTGATGCATACAATATACTACTATAATACTTAGACATTTATTAAGATTACCTTAAGGTAATATTTTTGAATCATTATTACGCCATTATCTTATGAATTTAACTTATCACTTCGTAACATCATTAAGTAAGTTACTCAATAATTTACTTATCACGACAATTTAGTTTATCAAAATTTTAACATTTCATATATATAATTAACGTTCGAGGTACTTTTCATTCCTTGCAACACATTCCAACAAAATTTGTGTTGCAAGTCTTCGTAGCTCGACCTCCTTGCCCTCCGGAGTGCTCTATTGGCTTGCAGGTTGGCACTACGTTAGTACCATTTAATTATTAATAAAAATTTTGGTTATATGGTGACCACCCCACCTATCTACATGAATGCATGGCTAATCTCCCGGCGTAGGAAGAGGATGATTCTTCCATCGTGGCCGTGGAGACAGCGCCCTCCTACACCTTTAGTTGTCCAGCGTGGAGGATAGGTCCTTCCCGTATATGGGGCGTGAAGGACAGATTCCTCCTATCAATGCATATATGGGACTAGAGGTGCCTTTCCTATCAATGCATTCCTCAATGACCTCCTTTCTCTCGAGGTCGTCTACTTTCGTGGGACAGAAGTAGACTTTCTAATCTACCTTCCACTCGTCCAAGCGGAAACGCAGTCATGCCTATATTGACATTACACCATGCCCTAGAGATCACCGTAGTGGTCTCATCATCGGTAACAATGCATGCAACCCATACCAAGCACAGGTTGCATGCGTAGATTAATCTTAACTACACAAGACATTAATCTACTCAAATCGACATGCCTGAGTCGATTTCTTCGGAGATGACCTTGCCGTCCCATTGCTCCATAAACTGTGGGTACTGCTTCACTAGATCCTTCTTAAGTACCCATGTCGCGTCTTCCACCGGCAAGTGCTTCCACTTGACCAAATACTGGAGAAACTCCGATCTCCTTGTTTTCTTGAAGGCTTTATCAAGAATCAATTCTGGAACTATTTCCAGCTGCTCCTCCATCATTTCCAACAACGTTGGAGTGTCCAAGACTTCGTCTGGATTTGGAGTATGCTTCTTCAATAAACTCACGTGGAAGACTTTATGAATCTTTAGGTGTGCTGGCAAGTCTAGCTTGTAGGATTGATTACCTACTCGCTGGACTGTTCTGAAAGGTCCAGCTGTAACGGGCCCATGGTAGACCGCTCGAGTATTCGATCCTTGAATGTGCCTGTGGGGCGTTCCCGAGACACCGGCATAAATGGGTAGAAGCGACTACTCATAAACATCTAGACGGTTTTGCCCAGTTGGTTAAGGGCATGTCGGTTAGGAACGTTACAGTTGGTATCAGAGCAGGTCTCGAGTTCGAGTCTCCATGGGTGCCTATATGCATGGGTAATTTGCAAAGACTTGGTAATCATTGTGACATGGTATAGCCTTGGATGCTCGAGGGCGAGCATAGTTCTAGTGGGAGACTGCATGCCGGGCCCATGGTAGACCGCTCGAGTATTCGATCCTTGAATGTGCCTGTGGGCGTTCGAGACACCGGCATAAATGGGTAGAAGCGACTACTCATAAACGTCTGAAACGGTTTTGCCCGGTTGGTTAAGGGCATGTCGGTTAGGAACGTTCTGAGGGGACTTAGCCAAATTTTTGCCTCTCAATCCCCTCCTTGGCATCTTTCGACACCTGGCAACATCAAGCGGTTCTGATTTTAGCCCTCATCATACCCTTACGCCTCCATTTTAAGCCCTAAACCTTTTAGTCTCTCTGCGCGCCGTCCTTCGTCCTCAGTTCTCGCTCTCGCCTTTGCATCCACCGTTCTTTTTTGAAGCTCTTTGCCATGGCTGCCCCAAAATTTCCTACACTTCAAGCTCTTTGCTCCCGGGGCCCGGCTCTTTTAGTCGTAATTATCTTTCTTGGCGCCCACTTTCCGTGAAGCCCTTGTTGGCCTCGAATCATTGAAGTCGCGAGCGCCGAAGCTTTCTGAATTTTCACAAATGGAACTTAGGCTCCAAATCGGACCGGTTGAAGCGGTTCATGGCTCACATCGTCCAACGGCCGAATGGATACACTCTACGGTGGTCGATGGCACCACCATTTCACCGACCCGGCACCTAATTTACGAGGTATTCCATATCCTTTACAAACCCCTTGTTTATCTTGGTCGCCATACGGGGATCTAGATGTCACCGAGTTTGGTGCTCACCTTATCAAACAAGCGTGCATCGCGACAAAATATTGACAAGCCCCATGAAACTTTTGTTAAGTTTTACGTGGCGCAAAGTTCATGGGTATTCTATCAAGAACACCCATATCAATAAACCTTTCTATAATATAGTGGTCCTTTGCTACTTTCGCTCCAACCACCACATTGATTGGCCCCAATTGTTGTTCTACCATCTTCTCCAAGAAGTTGGCCGTCTTCGGGCTGCCACTTCTATCTCCTCGAAGTTTCCGGTGGAAGGCCATCTTCAAGCCATCATTAATCATTACTTTCCTCCCTCACCTCCTCATTCTCATGCTTCCACTCAACAGTCCTTTCATTCCCTTCCTCAAAATCAACCGGTTGGCACTTCCGCCCTTCTTCTTACGGTCATGTCGGCATAACACCACGCGTATCCTTTGTCTCCTCTTCCTCTCTGACCGAGGCCCTCCGGTTCTCATCATGTCTCCCAAACATCACAAACCGCGACAGCAAGAAGGCCTCCCCTCAGCACCCTCACCGGCTTTTATGGGTATGCTCAGATGTTCAAGCTGCTGCTCTCAAGTTACAAGAATCCCAAGAAGCTCTCATGCATGGGGTTCAAAGCGGCCTGGAGGCCTCAAGGCGGTTCACCGCGTGACCTTCAAGGCTGCTACCCGCGCAAGTGCATACTCAGGAGACCCGACTTCAAGACAAGCCACGAAGTCTTTTTACGGGCCCATTGAAGATCTCAAGGCTGCCCAAACTTCGGATTACTCGACTTGCCCGATCAGCGAGGCACAATTCGCGGACCACCATTCAAGAATTATTGGGCGAGTCAAGGCACGAGACTCTTTTGGTTGCCAAAGATAAAGATATTGCCAAACTCAACCTGCCAGATCTGAGAACTCTCTCGGAATTACAACACTCAAGCACAAGACCTTACAGTAGCGTGATGCTCAAATTGCCTCCTTGACCTCTCGACTCACATCTCTCCAAGATCGACTACGGAGGTTCGAAGCGAGAAAATTCTTGATGGCCAGAGATTGCCGTGCTTCGACTCAATGCTCCTGGGCAATCCTCCTCACATATCACGACTTCTCAGAAACGGGTCCGTGACCAGTCACGCCTTCTCTTAGAAAAGGACAACCGGATCCGTGACCTCGAACAACAAATTCTGACAAGCTATTGATCTGGCGATGAGGCTCGAGACCAAACTTGGCGGCTATGTTACCATAACTAGCAACCCTTTGTTGACTTCCTGTGCCTTCCAGTTATCCCGGATTATGTGGTTGCCCATCGCCACCTCTTTCTTCTTAAATGGCATGGGGCTGATGGTCCTGTTGATGTTCCCCTGCGCACTGCAGACTTTCTTCGGATCTGGCGAGACCTCTCTGTTGAAGACAAAGGTCTATTCTGCGCCCTTTTAGTCTTTGATCTCATTCACTGTGACGATCCAGATTTCATCACCTTCCGAGTTGTTCAGCCAATGGCATACATTTTCCATGATTTCTATCTCGGCGATACCGCGGACAAATTTCGAGATGGGCCACACGGAACTTTCCGCGGTGACCCCACCCTTCAATGGTTGCTTTTGGATAACAACCCTATCCGGGTGATCATGATCGGACCTGCGCTCTTCATCATGAGTACAGGGCTGAGCTTGCTCATCATTTGCCTCTCGGCGAGGCGCAATGAATAAGGAAGTATCACAGGACATCCCGAGGATCTTCCCTTTGCACAAGTTTATATCACGACACCTCGCGGTTACAATCAGCTGCGTGCTCTTAAGATAGCAAGGCGGTCCCCCACGGGTTGGGATAGCCCTCCTGTAAATTCTCGGCTCCACATTGTTTGGGACCATTGGTGCAAAGCTCTTGATCCGGCTCTTGTCCAAGAATTGGTAGCTGAGCTCGGCGTGCCACGCCCACGGGCATGATCCCCTCTCCCTATGCTTCCCTGGGTGTTCCTCCACGCCCCAGGTTCTTGACCTCGGATTGGCGTCTCCCCTTTTGGACCAAGGTCATGGATGGACATGCTGGATGGACTCCACCTCGGATCTCGGCGGATCTCGGTGGGATCCCCGTTTCGTTCGCCGTTCCAATTGGGAGGATGGTGCTACCCTTGATCATACTACCAATTGGATCTATATTCCCAATGAGCGTGGTTGGCAACGCCCTGCTGATGCTCTTCATGGTCTTGACACCTTCTTGCAGAATGCAGCCACCTCACCGGATCGCCCGATTTTGCCGTCAAGCCGGTTTTACGTGCTGCTCTCAAATGCATCACAGTCAGCTCTTTAAATCGGCGGGCGTCCCATCTTTCACTGCAATCCAGAATGCCGGATTAATGGGTGCCTTCGGTCTCGGACACGCCTACTCATGGAGTGCCGGTTTGTTTCTTGGAAGCCCATGCGCCCTTGAAGACATGGTGCGCTCTCATTTTTCTCATTGGCCGATCACGCCCCTTGGGCTCAACACTCCTCTGCTCTTCAAATCGCCGGGATCTCATTGGCACTTACCATAATGGCGTCCTCACTCCGTGAGGATCACTTTCGGTGATGGCTTCAGCCCTCGAAACACTTCTTCCTTTTCTTCACTCACGGTGTCGTTTGGTGGGGGGTGTTAGTCACGCCTCTCTGATGTACGGACTATTTATGCATCTGACGGACCAAGTCAAGTCCAAGGATCCTGGAGCAGTGCAGATTCGGTCGTCCAAGGCCCAATGAAGACCAAGCGGCCGAGACCCACCTTATCAAAGCACGGATTACGCTACCAAGAGGCACCCGCGACAAATGATGACCCGTCCGCTTTGCATCAGCGTCGGCGTGGTTCTAGAAACACTTCAAGAGCACCGCAACATTCACCAAAATCAGGCCTCCTTCGAGGTCGGCAGAGAATCGGTCGAGTGTCTATATTGGGCCAAAGGCCATTGTACTATATATATGAGTAGAGCTAGCACCTGATTTTTAAATGAGTTTTGAGTCTTGTCTCCGTTCAGTCTTCTCTCGATCACGAGAGCTCATGTATGTTCATCATTGATATCAAGGAAGCTATCATTTTCCTCTCATTGTTCTCTTTTGTTCTGTTTCATTCTTCTTGTTCTCTTCTTGCAAATCCCGCGTGACATAGTCCCTCGGATTCTCCTGTTAGATCCACGGGTCCTCACCGAGGGCTGTCTTGCAGGAGTTCCCGAACCCAGACCCCAAACAAGAAGCAATTGCAGGAGTTGCTCGACCTAAGCTTCATTAGACCTAGTGTCTCGCCATTTGGAGCGCCCATTCTTTTTGTCAAGAAGAAGGATGGCAGTTTGAGGATGTGCATAGACTATAGGCAGTTGAACAAGCACACCATCAAGAACAAGTATGCGCTCCCCATATCAGATGACTTGATGGATCAACTCCAAGGGGCAAAAGTCTTCTCCAAAATTGACTTAAGGTCAGGCTATCATCAGATCCGGATAAAGGAAGAAGATATTCATAAAATCGCCTTGAGCGCAGTGCGGGCACTATGAGTTCACGGTAATGCCTTTCGGCTTATCGAATGCCCCAGCAACATTCATGAGGCTCATGAACGACATCTTCAGGGAGTTCTTAGACACCTTTGTGATAGTATTCTTTGACGACATTTTGGTGTATAGCAGATCCCTGGAGGAACACGTGCAACATTTAAGGAGAGTGCTGGAGAAGTTGAAGAGGCACCAGTTGTACGCCAAGTTGTCGGGTACCACCGCAAATGAGAGAAGGTGGAATACAGGTCATGTGATCTCGGCCAGAAGGAATCTCGACGGATCCTGCCAAGATTGAAGCCGCCATTCATTGGCCGCACCAAGAATGTGCATGAGGTCGAAAGTTTCCTTGGCCTAGCGGTACTCTGAGGAAGTTCGTGAAGAACTTTGCTAAGATAGCGGCCCGCCAACAGACTTTGACGAGGGCGAAAAGGTGAAAGATTGGGCAGACCATTGGCACAAGAAAGCCCGCTGGGTTTGAATTGTTGAAGGAAGCTTTAACAACCGCCCCCGTCTTAACCTTGCGAGACCCAGAGAAAGACAAGTTGGTGGCGGCAGGCGCGCCGTAAGATAGCCAGTGTGCGGTGCTCATGCAGGAAGAGCGTGTGGTAGCGTATGATTCCGGGAAGATGAACGACGCCAAACGCTGCCTACGGCCTTACGATCGAGAATTGCTTAAGGTTGTCGGGCATTAAGAATTTGGAGGCACTACCTCTTGGGAAGAAAGTTCCAATTGGATACAGATCACCAGAGCCTCCAGTATGTATTCACGCAACCACACCTTAACCTGAGGCAGAGAAGGTGGATGGAGTTCCTCGAAGAGTATGACTTTGATTCAGTCTACAAGCCGGGGAAGCTTAACGTGGTAGCGGATGCGCTTTCAAGGCATCCCCTGACAACTAGAGTGAATTGCAATGCAATTTCGACGCTTTCCAGCGACTTCGGGAAGAAGATTGAAGAAACCTTGCCAACAGATGTGGACTTCAAGGAAGCATGGGCAAGCTTATGCATGGAAGCAAGAACAGATAAGGAGCGGGAAGCCTTCAAAAATTTTAAGAAGGAAGGTAATCTCTTGTACCATAAGAACAAGTTGTGCGTGCCCGAATCATCAGGTGTAAGGAAATTGATCCTCCACGACACGCACAATAGTCCAATAGCTGGCCATGCGGGATTCATGAAAACATATTTCAAAGTGCGCAGCAGCTATTATTGGCCAGGGATGAAGAAGCAGGTAGCTCGCTACATCAAGGAATGTCAGCTATGCCAGCAGACGAAGGCGGAGCAGCTTCGAATTCCAGGGGCATTGGAGCCATTAGCGGTGCCAAACGCTAAGTGGGAGGTCATCAGCATGGACTTCATAACAGGGCTGATGAAAACCTAGACAAGGCATACAAAGGAAGAGAGATACAGAGGACGAAAGAGAGACAAGCGATGATCCCAGAACAACACACTATATTCATTGTATTGAATCACACTATATATATATACATTGGGTTGCATGCATGCACACGCATGCGCATGCATTGAGAACATGCACACGCATGCGCATGCATTGAGAACATGCACGACACAGACATGCATGCACTGCATGACACACTTGTATGCATTGGAGGACAACGTAGCATCTCCAACACCCCCCCTGCAACGTTGGTCTCTCAATGAAAGAAACCAAAGTATATGTGATTCAAATACTCAGAAGGCGATCAAGGATGCACATGCATCCCCCCTTGCAGCCTTGGTCATGTGCCCGGGTTAAAAAACCTTTTGTGGGAAGCAAAAGGAAAAACCGTGGCACCCTTCAAAAAAGTATCTATCAAGTAGAAGACGAAGGGAGGATCCGCAACTGAGTGGTAAAATCTGCATGCTTTGTCATAGGTAAAGCTTTGGTAAAGATATCCGCAATCATGTTATCTGTAGGACAATACTGTAGCATAATTGTCTTTTTCTTGACTTCCAGTTTAATGTAATGGTAATGAATATCAATATGCTTGGACTTTGAATGGAAAACCTCATCCTTAGTTAAAGATATGGCACTCTGATTGTCACAATGTAAAAGTGCCGGACCTTTTAGTACTTGTTGAAAAGATTGAAGAAGACGTCGCAACCAGACCAACTCTCTGCTTGCCATACTAGCGGCAACATATTCGGCTTCAGTGGTGGACACAGCAACACAATGTTGTTTCTTGCTATACCAAGAGATTAAAGAATTATTCATAAAGAAACATGCTCCACTTGTAGAGCGAGAAGTATCAGGACAACCTCCCCAATCAGCGTCAGTATAACCAACCAATTGTGGACCAATATCTTGACGAACGTAAACCAGAGCATGATCTATAGTGCCTTTTAGATAACGAAGAACTCGTTTGGCTGCATTCCAATGTTGGCGTCCTGGATTAGACATAAATTGTCCTAATGTGTTGACAACATAACTGATATCTGGCCTGGTGGCATGTGCTAAGTACATTAAAGCACCGATAAGATTTGCATATGGATATTGAGCCATGTCAAGACGCTCAGCTTCTGTTTGAGGACACATGTGTTTCAGCAATTTGACGTTAACTCCCAAGGGTGTTGACTGAGGTTTAGCATTACTCATATCATATTTGTCAAGTAACTCAGAGATATACTTTCGTTGGCTCAATCTTATGCAATTATCGTGACGCTCAATTTGAAGTCCAAGACCCACCATGTCAAATGCAGCGCCAAGACTATTTTTACACTGAGCTAGAAAATCAAGACTGTTTGATACTAGAATAGTATCATCAACATATAGCGCAATAAAGATAAATGCAGGACCAACTTTTTTGTAATAGAGATTTGCGTCTGCAGTGGTGGGTAAGTAAGCATCAGAAATAAAAAATGCATTCATTTTCTTATACCAGGCACGGGATGCTTGTTTTAAACCATATAAAGCTTTTCGTAACTTGCAAACCATAGGTGTGTGACCTGTAATCTTGTAGCCATCGGGTTGTTCCATATAAATATCCTCTGTAAGATCGCCATTGAGGAAGGCCGTTGTAACATCCATTTGATGAACATAGAGATTATGGGTGACTGCAAATGCTAACAAAGCGCTGAAACGATCGCCAAAGCGCATTACCCGCAGTAGAAGGTCTCATGATAATCAATTCCAGCAATTTGAGAAAACCCTTTCGCAACCAAAGCGTGCTTTGAATCATCAAAAGCACCATCCGCTTTAGTTTTAACACGGAAAACCCACTTACTTTTAATAGGTTTTGCGACCGGGAAGGAAGGCAACTAAATCCCATGTGCCTTTGCTTATCAAAGAGTGATATTCAAAGATCCATTGCTTGTTTCCAATATTCCTGCTCATCAGAATTTAGAGCATCATGAATAGTAACAGTTGATAATGGAGACAAAAGTATAATAGTCACGCATAAAATGTAACCGAGGGCGCCCGTCGAGTACACGAGAAGTGTGAAACTCTTCTTTGAGACATAACTTCGTGGAGGTTGTAAAGATGGTTCTGCATGTGGTGGTTACGCATGTGGCTGAGGAACATTATCATCCATCGAAATAATATTGTCATGTAATTGAGCGGATATATCCTCATATTCTCCTCCAACACTATCGGGGTAAATCCAAAATATCGGGCAACAATGAGACTTCTTCAATGGCACGATCATCAAAAATATCGTCATCATAGTGTTCTCGGAAAGTTGATAGAATATCGTGAGTAACGGATGGCCCGAAGGAGACCGGGCCATAACAGGTTTCATTAACAATAGTATCTCTATAGTGGCATAGAACAATTTTCTTAGAAACCAAATCAAACAGTCGATAAGCTGGTGCATTATCAGCATATCCTAAAAAGATAACCTTTTGAGCAACTGGTTGTAATTTACTCCATTTCTCCTTAGGAATATAGGCATAGGCTTGACATCCAAATACCTTAAAATGTGCTACTGTGGGCTTCTTGCAATACCATATCTCAAAAGGTGTGAAACCAGCAACAGATGAAGAAGATATACAATTTTGAACATAAACGGCTGTACTCGCTGCTTCAGCCCAAAATTGTGTATTTAAACCAGAATGAAGCAACATACTCCGAATAGCATTCAAGACAGTCCTGTTCTTACGTTCTGCTACTCCATTATGCTGTGGTGTATGTGGTACTGTAAATTCTCTCAGAATGCCAGCATTAGTACAAAAAGAGTCAAATACATGATTCTTAAATTCACCACCATTGTCACTGCGAATGTTTTTTAAGGGCACATCCATCTGCAATTCCACCATTGCCTTCCATTTACAGAACATTGAGAAAACATCAGATTTCTTCTTAAGAGAAAAGATGAAAGAATAACGTGAGTAATCATCAATGATTAAGAGACATTAAGAGGGAAGGATGCCTTGATGGTAGTGGTCGACAAGTTGTCAAAGATGGCACATTTTGTGCCTTGCAGGACCACAGACACCGCTATGGATACAGCGAAGCTCTTCACCAAAGAAATCTTCAGGCTTCATGGCATGCCAAGGGAGATTATCTCCGACAGGGATCCGAAGTTCATGAGTGCCTTTTGGCAAGACCTCTTTGCGACAATTCAGACCAAGCTATCCATGAGCACGGCCTATCATCCTCAGACGAATGGCCAAACAGAGCGGACCAACAGGATTTTGGAGGATATGCTACGAAACTATGTCTGGAACAAGCAAGGTATGTGGGAAGAATTTATTCACTTGGTGGAGTTTGTGTATAATAGCACCAAGCAAGAATCATCCCAAATGTCGCCGTTTATGATCAACTACGGCTATCAATGCCTAACTCCAGACACTTGGCACAATCCCGTGTCAAAAGTAGAGGTTTCGCAGCAAATGTTGGCCGACATGCAGCAGCTGGTGGAAGAAGTTCGAGGATATCTTCTCGCAGCAAGAAGTCGACAAAAGAGCATCGCCGACAAGCATCGAACAGTCAGAGAGTTCCAAGTTGGCGAAGACGTATGGCTCAAGTTCAAAGTGAAGCAGGCGAAGCTACGCATCGGAAATTGTAAGAAGCTTGCTCCAAGGTGGGCTGGTGTGACGAGCCTGCCGAGTTGACCCTCTAGGCAACTCGGGATCTTGTCAATACTACGCTAATTCTAGGTTGGTATGACAAACAATTGAATATGGTGAAGAATTGAATCTTCCTCTTGCACAGCTAAATTGCACACTCAAAACTCAATGAGCAAATACTTGATATCTCAATATAATCAAATAACATTAACATCCAAAGAATCCATATTCTCAATGGTTACAAAGATCCATGTTAGCAACTCAATCCTAGAAGCTTCTATAGCCATCCATGAGCCACAACAAATGTTGGTGCCATCATCGCCTTGCTCTTTCACTTTGCACATGCACTCACTGGGGTTAGTCCTCGATGACTAAGTGGGGATCCCCGGCTGCCTCTGCATGCATGGAAATACTCGGAATCTTGGATAGCAAACATAACAATTCAAAGACACAAGAACCTATGGTGCAACGCTAGACTATGACAATAAAGAAAACATCATGAACATCAAGAGCAAAGAACATATCCAGTATCAAACCATCATAAACAAACTCGGGGACAATGGGTAGCTCAGCCCGCCTACATACGAGGCCACATTAGCGACATGTTGCCCACCCGACTTACATTCCAAGCCCTGGCGGGTGGTGGGGTGAACCTCGTATCGCATACCCTCTCTCCCCGCGTCCGCACCGGAGGACCTCTTACCATGGGGTTTCACAAGAGTTGGTCGACGTAGCAATCCCTGCCAGAGAACTAACGCCCGTGTCCGCGAGCACAAGAACCACAGAGAATCCGCACAGATAAACATGAGCATGCTTAGGAGCAACCTAGGCCCGAGAACCTAGAAGCCCGAGCCAGGAGGTTCCAATAGACATAATCAAATACCAAGACAACAATAGAGCAATGCAAAGACCATGACATGTGAAGTTCATTACAATATTTATTAAACATGTGCCTAGATCATACTCTTAGCCCTTGTCGAGGTTGCCCATACAACCCAACCATGCGAAGTAGCTAACTCATTGGTGAAGATCATGATCACAATACAAACATGTGGAGGAAGTTCTGAGCCCGACCGCATTGATGTAGCTTCAATACCTATATCGTTCGATCAAGGAAAGATACTAACATCTTCTATAATGCAAAACTTACCTCGAAACCATCTTCCCATGAGGAATACAACGTTAAAAGTAACGTTTATACTTTGAATCCATTAGCTATGATGCTCTTGATAAAATACAATGCAACAACTTGAAAACTTACGATTCACGCTTTTCGGACTAGCTTGTACTTCATGCTATAGTCACATTCGAAAACCCCAAGCTTCACATGGCTCTCCTTGTACCAATGTGGACCCGTCTCAATCTCAATAATCCTTGATGTCGGATGACCGCTTATTCCTATTTCAAGATCCACATGCGAACTTGATGCTAAAATCCTTGATGCTTGGGGGTGCGTTGACGCTCTACATCTGTGCTAGACTACTTCTCAGGCATTAGCCCCATCTCCATGAGCTAAGAAAGATACTTTATCCCAAACCTTAGAATTTTACCATAGTTAGACAATTATCAAACAATGCATATTCTTACTATTATGATTATTACCTTTCGACTCTTCATGCTCCAGATCTCCTCTGGCTGCTAAGCTCGAATGCAACCCAATTCCATCTATGAGGACTTAGCTTCATACTAGGACATGCAAATAAATTGAGAAAGGCAGCAAATACCAGACCAACAAAATAAAGCACAAAACCAAAATGACAAAAACATAACATGAACACAAAATGGCGTTGGAGAGCTCGGTGCCGACCCAGGATCAATCTAATTACGCTGCTTTTTTAAAGTTTCCATGCTGAATCGGTTGCTCTTCATGTAATATTCAGCCATTCTTGATTTAAAATCAGCCTTACATGGATGTTTCCAATCATTGTTTTTCTTCTCTAGCCTTATGAGTCTCCAACAAATTCATAATCTATCATATTTGCATGCAAAAATCATGTGCAGACTAATCATGGCAGCTCATAGCACACCTCAATTGATCAAAAGCAAAACCCCACCTGATAATTTCTTTCCACATAGACCTCTGGACCCCTTGTAATTGATTGCGCCTCCAAAGATCGTCTTCTAGCTCCAAGAAGCAAAGCTGCTTGAAGAATAGGCATAGTGCAGTCAATTCTGACTCAGCATCACTATTTCTGTCATAACTTTTTTATACGGATGCGTTTTGGCTTGATCAGACCCATTCCGGAAAGCTTACTTAAAGACCTTTCCAACAAAAGAAAAATCACCTGAAAAGGAGCTCGGGTCGCCGAGATATGATGCTTCAAATTTCGGGCTCCAAAACTGCCCAGAATTGCTCCCTACCTTCATGCTCTGCAACAATCCTTTCTCCAAAGATATAAAACCCTAATCTCATGCTGCATATATGCCATGAATATGTATATACATACATAAATAGGTATTTTGACCCATTAGGTGGCGGGGACCGTTCTGATCTCCCCTTCTAAAATTAACCCATGTCCTCATGGGTCGTGATAGATTTACTGAAGCATTTCTTGATTCAAATCTCAGATCAAGCATAGCTCAACTCAACTCAAAACTTCAGCTCGTGTAGCAACTTACTCTACCACGATCATATTCCAATCTTACCAGCACCATCTTACAATTGCTATCATCTTACTGAACATGCCACAAGAAAGACCTTACCTTCAACATCGTCAAAATTTGCTTGCCTTGGCATCTTCAACCACCTCTAGATATTGCTTATCCCTCTAAGGATACCATCTCTTGATGTCCCTGAAAGAAAGATCATTAGCATCACAATGCCACAACCAAACAAGCCAACTCCCAAAGATCCAACATTGCTCTGATACCAAACTGTGACGAGCCTGCCGAGTTGACCCTCTAGGCAACTCGGGATCTTGTCAATACTACGCTAATTCTAGGTTGGTATGACAAACAATTGAATATGGTGAAGAATTGAATCTTCCTCTTGCACAGCTAAATTGCACACTCAAAACTCAATGAGCAAATACTTGATATCTCAATATAATCAAATAACATTAACATCCAAAGAATCCATATTCTCAATGGTTCAAGATCCATGTTAGCAACTCAATCCTAGAAGCTTCGCCCATCCATGAGCCACAACAAATTTGGTGCCATCGCCTTGCTCTTTCACTGCACATGCACTCACTGGGGTTAGTCCTCGTGACTAAGTGGGGATCCCTGGCTGCCTCTGCATGCATGGAAATACTCTGGAATCTTGGATAGCAAACATAACAATTCAAAGACACAAGAACCTATGGTGCAACGCTAGACTATGACAATAAAGAAAACATCATGAACATCAAGAGCAAAGAACATATCCAGAGTATCAAACCATCATAAACAAACTCCGGGACAATGGGTAGCTCAGCCAGCCTACATACAGGCCCTGTTAGCAGCATGTTGCCCAGCCAGCTTACATTCCAAGCCCTGTAGCAGGTGGTGGGGTGAACCTCAGTATCGCATACCCTCTCATTACGTCGGCACTTGGAGGACCTCTTACCATGGGGTTTCACAAGAGTTGGTGACGTAGCAATCCCCTCCCAGGAGAACTAACGCCCGTGTCACAGAGCACAAGAACCACGAGAGAATCACGGATAAACATGAGCATGCCGGAGCAACCTAGGCCACCGAACCTAGAAGCCCGACCCCGGAGGTTCCAATAGACATAATCAAATACCAAGACAACAGTAGAGCAATGCAAAGACCATGACATGTGAAGTTCATTACAATATTTATTAAACATGTGCCTAGATCATACTCTTAGCCCTTGTCGAGGTTGCCCATACAACCTAACCATGCCGAAGTAGCTAACTCATTGGTGAAGATCATGATCACAATACAAACATGTGGAGGAAGTTACGAGCCTGACTGTCATTGATGTAGCTTCAATACCTATACACGTTCTTGATCAAGGAAAGATACTAACATCTTCTATAATGCAAAACTTACCTCGAAACCATATTCCCATGAGGAATACAACGTTAAAAAGCGTTTATACTTTGAATCCATTAGCTATGATGCTCTTGATAAAATACAATGCAACAACTTGAAAACTTACGATTCACATTACTCGGACTAGCCGGTACTTCATGCTATAGTCACATTCAAAACCCCAAGCTTCACATGGCTCTCCTTGTACCAATGTGGACCCGTCTCAATCTCAATAATCCTTGATGTCAGATGACCGCTTATTCCTATTTCAAGATCCACATGCGAACTTGATGCTAAAATCCTTGATGCCGAGGGGTCGTTGACGCTCTACATCTGTGCTAGACTACTTCTCAGCATTAGCCCCATCTCCATGAGCTAAGAAAGATACTTTATCCCAAACCTTAGAATTTTACCATAGTTAGACAATTATCAAACAATGCATATTCTTACTATTATGATTATTACGCCGGCTCTTCATGCTCCGATCTCCTCTGGCGCTAAGCTCGAATGCAACCCAATTCCATCTATGAGGACTTAGCTTCATACTAGGACATGCAAATAAATTGAGAAAGGCAAAGAAATACCAGACCAACAAAATAAAGCACAAAACCAAAATGACAAAAACATAACATGAACACAAAATGGCGTTGGAGAGCTCGGTGCCGACCAGATCCAATCTAATTCTGCCTTTTTTTAAAGTTTCCATGCTGAATCGGTGCTCTTCATGTAATATTCAGCCATTCTTGATTTAAAATCAGCCTTACATGGATGTTTCCAATCATTGTTTTTCTTCTCTAGCCTTATGAGTCTCCAACAAATTCATAATCTATCATATTTGCATGCAAAAATCATGTGCAGACTAATCATGGCAGCTCATAGCACACCTCAATTGATCAAAAGCAAAACCCCACCTGATAATTTCTTTCCACATAGACCTCTGGACCCCTTGTAATTGATTGCGCCTCCAAAGATCGTCTTCTAGCTCCAAGAAGCAAACTGCAGAAGAATAGGCATAGTGCAGTCAATTCTGACTCAGCATCACTATTTCTGTCATAACTTTTTTATACGGATGAGTTTTGGCTTGATCAGACCCATTCCGGAAAGCTTACTTAAAGACCTTTCCAACAAAAGAAAAATCACCTGAAAAGGAGCTCGGGTCGCCGAGATATGATGCTTCAAATTTCGGGCTCCAAAACTGCCCAGAATTGCTCCCTACCTTCATGCTCTGCAACAATCCTTTCTCCAAAGATATAAAACCCTAATCTCATGCTGCATATATGCCATGAATATGTATATACATACATAAATAGGTATATTGACCCATTAGGTGGCCAGGACCGTTACAGTAGTCCCCGAACAACAAAGGGAGAAGCAATGAACGGTGGAGAGGAGACGTGAGAGAATGATTGGATGTAACAGGTGGCCAAAGGACACACATTAATGTTCGACGGGTATGAAAAGAAGGAATGGCATTTAATGCTGGCAACTCGAAGTGGGATATCATTAAAACGAATGTGTCAGAAGGTACCATGGCTAGATATGCGGCGGGAGAAACGATTCTCATTTTAGAAACAGCCTTGCATTGCAACCACGTTGGCGAATTTTCTGATTGGTCCACGTCGACAAGGAGTTCCTCGGTTGGCTATATAAGACAAACCGGGAGTGAAGCGAAGACATCCGATGGCGCTCAGTATGTCTGCTGCTGGTTTGCATGACAAATGCACTATGCCGATCCAAACCGCACAGGGAGTGGATTACGTGCAAAATGGACTTGTCGGACCTTCTGGCGGTGCCACAATCGCGTGGCATTGCTATGGGCGGGTGGTGTCTGCGGCGGCATGGCTGAGCATGCCGATCCCCACACCAACGAGATGGAGGTGATTCTCGCACTGCTTTGGGACCTCGAAAGCACAAGCGGTACCACATCCTGCGTATTACCTGCTCGAACCCGGGTAGAGGGTGTTCTCCTTAGGACTTAGTAGATAGGGCTCGAGCCCGCTTTTTGTATATAGGGCAAAGCCCATAGCGGAAATAACCGGTCAGGCCCACATTTTGTAAAAAAATTCACCTATAATATAAATATGCATTTGGTTTAGTCACTATCTCATTTGTGTTTGTGTGCGGAACGACATCCGGTTGTTGATTTTCACTTTACGTGGTATGAAATGTTTTGAGGCGAAAAGCCATTAACCCCGATGTAGGTAATGGAGTTCCATCTAATTCAATAGTTTGAAAACGCTTGGTTGCACCACTTGAACAATTTGATAAGGGCCAAGCCATCGAACGTTAGCTTACCCGGAAAAAATTTTTGTCCGAGAATCATAAAGAAGAACCAAATCTCCTTCTTTGAATGTTTTTGTCTTAAGTCTTTTGTCATGCAATGATTTACGCAACCGTTGTCCATGAAGAACACGAACATAAGCATCACGCCTAAGTTCATCCAACTGTTCCAATTGATAAACCCTTTAGTTGAGTCGTGGCGAAAGGGATTATGGGCGATAGCTAGTTGAAAAGCGGAGAGTTGGAAGGATGTATTCAAACGGCATGAGAGCTTCTTGACCATAAACCAATTTGAAAGGAGTGTGACACGTAGCTATTTTGAAACAAGTATTGTAAGCCCAAAGAACAATAGGGAAGTTTGTTTTGCCCGGTCGGTCGCGGCGTCACAAATTTTCTTGAGAATTGTGACCCGAGTTTTGTTGGTGCTTTTACGCCAAACCATTCCCTTGAGGATAGTAAGGTGTGCTCTTGTGATGATGGATCGGGGAGATAATCCGTCGGCTCCTTGATGGTATGATTGATAAAATGGACACCACGATCACCGACCAGCTCCGTAGGGCGGCCCGAATCGTGTGATGATTTCTCGATAGATGACCTTGGTTGTCTTTGTGCGGTGTTGTGCGGAAGTGCATAGCTTCCCCATTTGGTAGAGTAGTAAGTGAGAACCCGAATGTAGCGGGCGCGGGTGTGCTTATAGCGCGGGAGGGTCGATGGGTCCCACAAAATCCATTCCCCATTTGCTGAAGGGAAGTGGCGTGGCGACCGGCGTCAAGGGTAGAGCGTCACGGGCGTGGTAAGTCCCACACGCCGGCAAGCATCACACGCAGGCGTGGGTGTGGCGTCTTTGAAGAGCGTGGGCCAAAAAATAACCAGCAAAGAAGGATTTTTGCGTGTCGTGGTGTCACCATGAAAATGACCACCACCGGGCCCTTCATGGGCTTCTCGAACAATATCGGGGGACTTCATGAGGGAGAACACGGCCCGGCGAAGGGCGGTATCCTTACCCGCTTTTGTAAAGATGGCCTGCAACCATGGTGTAGTCCAATGGACCTCGCGGAGAAATTGATGTCGGCCAAGGTTGTCGCTATTGGAGAGGCGTGGCGTCCTCTCGGTGGAAGAGCGCTGTAAGGAGATCTTGGCGAAAGTCGTGGAACCAATGTGGTGTTGCCGTGACCAGAAAGAGTTGAGCGTCAAGAAAGGCGTCTGAGACTCCAGTGGAGGGATCATCTGTGTGGATGCGGGAAAGATAATCCGGGACAACATGAGATTTGCCTGCCTTGTGAATAATTTCAAAAGGGCAAATTCTTGCGAAAAGGAGGACCCAACGAGCAATGCGGCCCGTGGGCGTGGATTTGTTGATCAAATAAAGGAGTGCTTGGTGGTCAACAAAAATTTGATCTGACTGCCCAAAAGATAGTGGCCAGGCGTTGGACCACGAAAAATTAAACCCAAGGCTTCACGTTCTGTGGCAGAGTAGTTGCGCTCAGCAGAATTTAGTTTACGGCTGGCGTATCTGTTTGGTTTGTCAGTGTGCGCATCATATTCTTGAGAAAGAACAGCTCCAATAGCAAACGCCGAGACATCTACATGGACGTGAAAGGGCTTGTCCCATTGAGGAGGAACAAGAACCGGGGCCTGAGTAAGCAAGAGCTTCAACTGTTGGAAAGCAGCATCCGCCTGGGAATTCCAAGCCCAGGTGGATTCATCACCCGTGAGTTTATGAATGGGATCTGCAATGGCTGCGAGTCCAGGAATGAAGGTGGAGTAATAATTGACCTTACCCAGGAAAGAGCGTGTCTCCTTGATATTGGCTGGTGCTTGAGCCTTGAGCACACAAGCGATTTTGGCGAGGATCCATGGTGATACCATGGCGACAACGTGTCCCAAAACTAACACACAAGTGGCGCTTAAAAGGTGCATTTCTGATTGAGACTAATGCCGGACTCATCACATTTCTGAAAGGCGAGTTCCAATTTATCCAAATGGTTAGCCATGGGCCCGTGAGGGCAGAGAAGTCATCTTGAAAAATTTGCAAAAAGGGATTTTCCTTCATAAAATCATGAAAACGAGAGCATGATGCGTTGAAACGTTGAGGGAGAGTTTGATAATCCAAAAGGAACCACCTTGTAGGCAAAAAGTGCCCCCGGGTGGTGTGAAAGTAGTTTTGAGTTGATCGGATTCTTTGATTGAGATCTGATTGTAGCCAGCGGAAAACCATCCATGAAGGAGTACATCTCATGGCCAGGCAACCTCTTCGAACCTCGGTCTGCGGAAGGGAAGTGGAAAATGATCACGCTCGTGTGGCTCGATTGAGTTTTGTTAGTCCACGCAAACGGATCTTACCATTGTGTTTGAGTGCAATGGCGATGGGGCTCACCCATTCGAGAATGTTTGACCTCATAGATCAAACCCGCAGCAAGGAGTTTGTCAATTTCTGCTTTGACGCCGATCCACCCGGTAATTTGGGTTGAGCCGGTACATCGCCATTGCTAAACCGGGCGTGCATCGATTTGGTAGGAATGGTGAGTTCCCCAAAGTTTTGTTGATTCCCCCGAAGGTCTCGGTAGCTCCGTGCGAAAATGTGTTTGAACTTTTTGAAAAGCGTGGCGGCCCTGATACGATAGGGTGTGGAAGATTTGCAAAGAATGCGACGGTGATTGTTGCCTACGTCCCACTATCTCGACTTCGAGAGTCCGAATATGGGGATAACTTCCGTCCCTGGACAATATGAGCGGGGAGGTTGAAGCATAACAGATGATCGTGGCACTCTGCGTGGTGAAAAAGAGAGGTTCTTGAGTTTCATCAAGCTGCAGGTTGCTTCATGACAACCGCGTGTACATCGGCGAGGAGCTGCGGGAGGTTCCGCTGATCGAAAAGTGATCAACACGTTGGATCGCGATTGCATTGGCCGGCTAAGGGTCAAGGGTAAAAGCAGCCCGCGGCACCGGTCCCGATCAAGAGTCATTTCTCCCCAAGGATCAGCATATTCGGGTAGGATGATAGCCAGGCGCACTTCGCGGTGGAGCCTGAACTTGATAGATATTCTGGGCGTCCTCAGAATCGGTGTCAGAGAGAGAGGGTTCTGCATTGTCGACGGAAATGATTTTGCCTGTTTCCAAGTCCATGGTGGCATTGAGGTGACCATCGGTGATGACTAATTGATCCGTGGCCTAGTAATGGATACTCTTGGCCTGGCGGAGAAAAGGTCTGCCGACCAACATTTCATAATCACCTGGATCTTCTCCAGCCTTCCAAACACCAAATTCCAAGGGGAATCGGAGATCACCAATGTTGATGTGAAGAAGAGGCGTGACGCCTTGAGGTCGCGTGATATGGCCATTAGCCAATTTGATGTCATATGGGGCACGATAGAGTTGTTTGATGCCCATTTGTTTGCGGAGTTTATCCGTGATGAGATTAACTGCGCTACCTCCGTCAATTTGAACATGGTTGACTTGCTGATTGCCCAAGTGGCATGTCACAGGTGGGGTGTAGAGGTAGCAACAGCCCCAACCAAAAACAATCGGGAGGGGTAACCGGTCCTTGAGAGCGAGGACATAGTTTCAAAATCGTGGCAAGACTTAGAGGAATTTTGATTTTGCCAGCTCCTCTTGGAGTTCGAGGCACATGAGAAAAAGGATCACCGGATCCACAGTCTTTGGAGTGCGTGGTAATGAAGCAGCAACTTCTTTGAGTAGGTCAACCTCTGCAGCTATATTTGGATATGTCTGAGAGCGTGGAGGTTGAGACGTGGAAGGTGCTTCTTGTCTTTGTTGAGCTCTAGTGGTGGCATGAACATTAGCCAACGTCGCGCCTTCGCCAGACTTGCATGAGGTTCGAGAATGCTTTGGCGAACTTTAGGCATGACATGCGGCATGAGTTTCTCAAATCGGTGCAAAGTGAACCTTTTTTCTTCATCATGAGGAATTGTGTCGATTGCAAAAGGCGGGTTGGGTGCCATTAGGAATAATGGTTAAGGGGCGTGGCGCCCGGTGCAAGGCGTGAAACCAAACCAACCCAATTGGATGGCTGAACCCGGAGGATTAAGTGCCCGAAAAATTTCTTCCCCATGCTTGTTGATCCATCCGAGGTTGATTGGCGGGGCTGGTTGATAAGCGTGATTGCTTGGCGCCGCGGGTGGCTTCTTAAGAACAGGGCGGGCCTTGTTTGCCATTAGCAATCCAGTTTGGTAAGCGTGAGGCGGACCGATGTGGTCCGATTGGTGCCGTGAAGCCGCGACCAACTTGTGGAAGTTGAGGACACGCCGTGGTGGTATGACCCCATTCTTGACAAAGGATAACATCGAGCTTTAGAAGGATCAAAAGGAGGGGCGTGTGTTGGGTCCCCGTTGTTGCTCTGCTTCTTTATAGAGTTGATTGGGTTGCACCCCGCGGTGGTGGGCTCTTGATAGTCGCGATTATTCTTTGAGGTGTTGTTTGCACTTGATAAACCCGGTTTGTTGCGGAACCACACTCACCCCGGTTTTTGGTCCACTGTTGAAAACATCAGTTTTGGTAGGTCTACATGTCCTGTTTTCAAAGAATCCTACATGTGGATTTGTGAAGGTATGGTTTTGTTCGATAATGGTGTTCTTTTTTTCAGTGGACTAAAACATCCAATTTGTTGTTTTGTAGTTTCTTCTATTGTGACATGTCATTTTATAATACAATCCCTTTGTAGGAAAGAGTACTTGAATTTCTACATGTCTAATAATTCTATTGTCACATGTCTTTATAGATGTAGGAAAGAATATTTGATTCTCTACATGTCCTATACTTCCATTCACATGTCTTTATAGTAGTAGGACAGAGTACTTTATTTGCTAAGGCATTGTAGGAAAGAATACATGAATTACGACATGTGTAATACTTCTATTGTCACATGTCTTTATAGAAGTCGGAAAGAATACTTGATTCTCTACATGTCATATGCTTCCATGTCACATGTCTTTATAGTAGTAGGACCAGTACTTTTATTTGCTAAGGCATTGTAGGAAAGAATACATGAATTACGACATGTGTAATACTTCTATTCTCACATGTCTTTATAGAAGTAGGAAAGAGTACTTGATTCTCTACATGTCCTATCCTTCCATATCACGGGTCTTTATAGTGGTAGGACAGAGTACTTGATTTGCTACATGTGATGCACGCCGATCACATGTTCTTATACTAGTATTCCATGTAACACAAGTTACTTCAACTACTTCAATTACTTAACACCTATTTTTGCATAACGTGGGCACCAACATGCCAAGGTGGCTCTAACATGCCACCTAGGCTCAAACATGCCAAGGTGGCTCCAACATGCCACCTAGGCTCCAACATGACAAAATGGCTCAAACATGCCACCTAGGCTCCAACGCTCAAACATGCCACGCAGTTCCAACATGCCACCTATGCTCCAACTTGCCAAGGTGGCTCAAATATGCCACGTGGCTCCAACATGCCACCTAGGCTCCAACATTCCTAGGTGGCTCAAACATGCCACATAGGCTCAAACATGCCATCACGGGCTCACTTAGGCTCCAACATGCCAAGGTGGCTCCAACATGCCACCTAGGCTCAAACATGCCAAGGTGGCTCAAACATGCCACCTAGGCTCCAACATGCCAAGGTGGCTCAAACATGCCACGTGGACTCCATAATGCCACGTGGGGCTCCAACATGCCAAGGTGGCTCCAACATGCCATGCAGGCTCCAACATGCCAAGGTGGCTCAGGCATGCCACCTAGTCTCAAGCATGCCACCTAGGCACCCCAAGTGGTGACATGGCATGCCAAGTAAGCAAAGGTCAAGTTTTGACTAGGCCAAAACCAAAGATGTCCATCTTTGGTCTTTCATTGGGTGATGTTGGCAAATTTTTAGGTGACATGGCTAGATGATGGTGACATGGACCTTGGATGTCTTTGCAAACACCGGGCGAGCACCTCGGACGGCGGCCCCTTTCTTGTGAAGGGGAGTCTCCAGAAAGGTATATATGCTGGTGCATTTTCTCTTGCATATCTTGCGTCATGCTGCACATCCCGCCAAGATTTCACCTTTTTCGAGACCCGGATTTTTATCACGTGCTTTTTCTTTGTGTTTATGCTCGAAATTCATAATTAATGCATCGGGCGGGGAAAAATCCTGGTTTTCAGCCAGCTGGCTTGCCAAGTGGCCCCGAGTATAGGAAAATCCCGGTATTTCCGGATGAGTTTTAGACCCTCGATTTTTTATTGGGATGGCGTGCTGGCCCACGACAAAGGTTTACACCACGTTTTGATTTTGGGGCATGGAGGAGGCCCCGATTGGCGATCCGACCTCACCCCGTCGTCCGGACGCAGAAATTACCCTAGGGGACAAGTTCCACTACGCCGAGTTTTCCCGGGGGATCAATCACTTACCCCTCACTAGGAGGTATTATCCATCCACCTCCATGCCAATTGACTACAAGTGTAGTAATTAAACGACCTACTTTGGCGTTTCTTGGAGAGGGGTGGTCTTCCGCGCCCACGAAACTTGGTCCCCTAGGTAATGGGGATGTTCGGGTCCATTGGCGGAGCCAGTTCACCGATTCCGAGTGGGGGTCCAAAGGTCCTCGACCCGGCTTGGACTAGCCAAGAACAAGATACTTGGGGTTCACCCCGAGGCCCCGTAGAAGATTGAAGTGAGAATAGCAGCACTAGGACGCTAGGTGGTATACATGTGACCCGCGGAGAAGCAAAGCTAGCTCCACTACCTAGTAGGGCGTTACAGGCCCAGGTCTCCTGAAGGGGGTTGGCTCGGAAGCTCATCTCATGCCTCCTTGTGCTTCTATTCTTGGGTGCATTTTCTCTTTAGTGTGCAGCCATCTTTGCACATCACCAAGATTTCACCTTTTTTGAGACCAATTTTTATCGTGCTTTTCTTTGTGTTTATGTCTCGAAATTCATAATTAATGCATGGGGCAGGGAAAAATCCTGGTTTTCAGCCAGCTGGCTTGTCAAGTGGCCCCGAGAGTATAGGAAAATCCCGGTATTCCCGGATGAGTTTTAGACCCTCGATTTTTGATTGGGATGGCCACCGCTGGCCTTTGCGGGGGTTTAGACCACGTTTTTGATTTTGGGGCATGGAGAAGGCCCCTGATTGGCGATCCGACCTCGCCAAGGCGTCGTCCGAATCCAAAATTACCCTAGGGGACAAGTTCCACGGCGAGTTTTCCTGGGGATCAATCACTTACCCCTCACTAGGAGGTATTCAAAGATCCACCTCCATGCCAATTGACTACAAGTGTGTAGTAAAATCCACCTACTTTGGCGTTTCTTGGAGAGGGGGTGGTCTTCTGCCTGACTTAAACTTGGTCCCCAAGGTAATGGGAATGTTCCGAGTCCATTGGCGAGCAGGTTCTTCCGGTTCCGAGTGGGGTCCGCCAGCCCCCCGGCTTGGATTAGCCTCAAGAACAAGATACTTGGGGTTCACCCCGAGGCCCCGGTAGAAGATTGAAGTGACAATAGGAGCACTAGGACTGCTAGGTGGTATACATGTGACCACGGAGAAGAAAAGCTAGCTCCACCGGCCGAGGGGGCGTTCTGGGCAAGTGTGGCCTCCGAAGGGGTTGGCTCGAAGCTTCGTCTCATGCCTCTGCTTGTGCTTCTATTGTCGGTGCATTTTTCTCTTAGTGTGCAAGCGTCATGTTGCATATCCTGCCAAGATTTCACCTTTTTCGAGACCCGGATTTTTATCTATGCATTGTTTTTGTGTTTATGCTCTGAAATTCATAATTAATGCATGGGGCGGAAAAAATCCTGATTTTCAGCCAGCTGGCTTGCCAAGTGGCAGCGTCTGAGGAAAATCCCGGTATTTTGGGCGAAATTTAGACCCTCGATTTTTTATTGGGATGGCCACCGTTGGCCTTGGATGTGGTTTAGACCACGTTTTTGATTTTGGGGCATGGAGGAGGCCCCGTTGGCGATCCGACCTCTCCACATCGCGGAACGCAAATTACCCTAGAGGACAAGTTCCACTACCAGTTTTCCTGGGGATCAATCACTTACCCCCACTAGGAGGTATTCAGCATCCACCTCCATGCCAATTGACTACAAGTGTGTAGTAAACGACCTACTTTGGCGTTTCTTGGAGAAGGGATGGTCTTCTACCCAATGAAACTTGGTCCCTAGGTAATGGGGATGTTCCGGGTCCATTGGCCCGCCAGCCAGTTCTCCCGGAGTGGGGGTCCAGCCCGCCCTCGGCCCCGGCTTGGACTAGGCCCTTGAAGAACAAGATACTTGGGGTTCACCCCGAGGCCACCGTAGAAGATTGAAGTGAGAATAGCAGCACTAGGACTGCTAGGTGGTATACATGTGACCACGGAGAAGCAAAGCTAGCTCCACTACCTAGTAGGGCGTTCTCGGCAAGTGGTCTCCGAAAGGGGTTGGCTCCGAAGCTTCGTCTCATGCCTCTGCTTGTGCTTCTATTGCCGGTGCATTTTCTCTTAGCGTGTCTGCGATGTCATGCTGCACATCCCCGCCAAGATTTCACCTTTTTTGAGACCAATTTTTATCCGTGCTTTTCTTTGTGTTTATGCTCAGGAAATTCATAATTAATGCATGGGGCCGGGAAAAATCCTGGTTTTCAGCCAGCTGGCTTGTCAAGTGGCCCCGAGAGTATAGGAAAATCCCCGGTATTTCCGGATGAGTTTTAGACCCTCGATTTTTGATTGGGATGGCCACCGTTGGCCTTGACAGGGTTTAGACCACATTTTCGATTTTGGGGCATGGAGGAGGCCCCGGATTGGCGATCCGACCTCGCCGCGTCGTTTGGAACGGCGAAATTACCCTAGGGGACAAGTTCCACGGCGAGTTTTCCCAGGGGATCAATCACTTACCCCTCACTAGGAGGTATTCAGCATCCACCTCCATGCCAATTGACTACAAGTGTGTAGTAAACGACCACTCCAACATGCCACCTAGGCTCCAACATGCCAAGGTGGCTCAAACATACCACCTAGGCCCTAAGCCAAGGTGGCTCAAACATACCACCTAGGCCCTAACATACCAAGGTGGCTCAAACATGCCATGTGGGCTCCAACATGCCACCTAGGCTCCAACATGCCAAGGTGGCTCAAGCATGCCACCTAGGCACCAACATGCTGCCTAGGCTCAAACATGCCAAGGTGGCCCAAACATGCCACCGCTCCCAACATGCCACCTAGGCTCCAACATGCCAAGGTGGCTCAAACATGCCACGCGAGCTCCAACATGCCACCTAGGCTCCAACATGCCAAGGTGGCTCAAACATGCCACGCGGGCTCCAACATGCCACCTAGGCTCCAACATGCCAAGGTGGCTCAAACATACCACCTAGGCCCTAACATACGAAGGTGGCTCAAACATGCCATGTGGGCTCCAACATGCCACTCAATGTTGCCACGAATCTTGGCTCTTTGAGGCAACAATCCTGGTTTATTCAAAACCTCCAGAACTAGTCTTATGGGGCTAGTTCAATCTCAAATTCTATACCTCTGTTTCAAGGCAAAGAAATGGGAAAGAATGGGAAAGAAGGAGGCACTTCAATACCTATCACGAATGACAAAGTTGCATTTCAATCTTGTAACGATCCAAATTTTCTTCCTCTATTTCAAAGAAGAGAAATGGTCTAGCTAGGATAGTGTGCAAATCCTAACACGAATTCCTTGGGGCAAATATCAAGAAAGAGCTGAGAAAATCAATGGAAAAGAAATCGATAATGAATAGTGCACGAAGAATACGAATGCAATTTTTTTGAATAACTTCAAACATATTACAATGTTTTTGGCATACTTAGAATCATAATCAAACTGATAGAAAGACACTTGAACAGATGCAAATAGAATGCTTGTTGGAACAAACTGCTCATGAAAAATTCGCCATCGCTAACTGTGTGCTTTTTGAAATACACATGCAGACAAAGCCATTTTTTTGTTTTTTCTTTCTCCAATAGACTATACACCTTAGCAATGGAAATATAAATCAAAGTGCTAAGCCCCTACAACCTATGAACCTATAGTAATTTCTCTTCTTTCCTTCCCATGATAACCTGCAAATTTACTGTGCGGTAGTAGCTGCTATCTTAACTTCATATCTCCAATGTCCTAAGCTCCAAATATGTAATCAACACAATGCCCGAGAAGAAAATTATGCAAGGTAGAACGTTGTTACCGATCCTCGGCAACACTCAAGCATTAGCTAGACCATTTATGCACTAGCAATCCCGAAACTTAGTGCACTTAATTTTCAAATGCAGCTTTCTTCAAGGTTATGATTTTCAATATATCAAACCACAATAATTATTTTCAATGGTTTACAATGATTCACTATACATTCGGGATTGACCTAATATTAACAATGGTTGATCGTATCTTCTAGCACTTCTTCTCTGTTAAATTACCTTGTTAAATTCCGATAGCTCTATATCTATGAAGCAATCTCGATTGGCTTCAATCTACCCTAAACGATCATGTAAATCTTGAATATGTCCTTTCTTTAAATACAATGGTTGCTTAGTTCCTTAAATAGACTTGTGGAAAAGTTGCTTGTTTATATTAAATTTTTAAACCCTGATCCCATCCACGACTGAGATGAACGGCTGGATTTCGATCCAGTCCTCTCATCCATTGGTTTGCATTTTTCCTTTTGCCACGTATCCCCTTCACCATTTTTGCTATGGTGATGGCTTTGCTTGTGCTTCGCTTTGGTCCAGCCATGGCGATGGCTTTGCTCGGGCGATCGCCAAAAGCGCGAGGAAGATGTAGGCGTAGCTATGGAATCTTTGGCTTCTCCAAAAACCTCTGAAATTCGTTTCTCCAGTTCTTCTCATCTGGTTCATTTGTGTCTCAACTCATTTGTTTGTGTCTGGCTTGGATGAGGTTGCATGCTGCTTTTGTTTTTAGTTCTAAATATGTTGTTTATCCTCAGAACACGAGTTCATTCAAGCGAGGAGTAAACCACATTCAAGGAAGGCCGATGTCATCACGGATCTCATTTTGCAAAAGCCGCTCCAAGCAAAACTCCTTCCGAGGGCATCTTTAGAGAAAGCCTTCCCGACGGCCAAAGGTGAAGAGCATCCCCGACCTTTTTTGCTGCGCCTGCCATTATTCCGGCCATTGATGCTACCAGAATACTCCATCGCCGTAAGCGAGGAATGCAGGCAAGCACCAGTGCCCCAATTAGAGATATGGAAAAATTCTTGTATGAGCTTTGCATTTGTGTTTCTTGTTTGTGCTTCTAGATGCGATTCCTTGTAAATTCTTTCTTCCTTGCCATTGTTTCCTTTGATTAGGTCCATTGTGCCGGATTTGCAGATTGTGCTTTCATCTGTCTCTTGTTGCATCGATTTTTGCTGCCATCAACAACTAGTTTTCTACTTCTCTGTTTTGTGCTTTGGACCTAACCCAAAAACGTGGCTTTTTAATTGCCCACTTCTCCATTCTTTCATTCCGTGATCTTTAGTTTCATGTGCTCTCCTTTTTCGTGTAGTAGGTAGGTGTTTTTGATTTAATCCGAAAACAAAACAGGCCAGGCCTTGCTGGTTATCCATGGGATGTTTGATGCTTGTGGGTTTCGGTCTGAAACTGGAACTTAAAGTATGCCACAGATTAATGCTGGTGGTTTGCAGTACCTTGGCTATGCCCAAGGGCTTGTAAAATTGAATCTAAGTTGTTCCTGATTGGATTCTCTCCTATTTATTCCCAGTTTGCCTCATTTTCTGGATATTTAAAAGGCACATGGAATCCCAAGCAACTGGAGCTTTTGGTTCCATATTAAGATGCGGATCTACTTACTTACAAGCTCGGATGCAGATGCTGATCTGCTTACAAGCCCAAAAACAGGTATCATGCATGCTTTTCTTGTTTTTCTTTCTTTTGCATTTGCTTCATTTTAAGTATGGTTATGTCTATAATCGTTGTTAACAACAGGTATGCACGGGAAGCTTAATATCAATGCAAATTCTAAAACAGGTAAAAATCATTGAACTTGTTTCATTTTTTGTATGATCTAAGCATTTTTTGAACATGATTATTTTTTCCTTATGCAGATTCTGAAGTAGTCTGGAAAGTAATGGATCCCATGATGCAGAATTGGAATAGCATCCCATGAATTCCATGAATTTCGATGGTTTTAGTACCATCTAAATTATTTGTATCTAATGATTGATGCCTCCATTACCTTATTAAGTGATAGAATCTTAAAACTTGGATTACAATAAAATATTATTATACCTTATGGATTTGTTTGGGTTCGATTCCCAAAAGGCATCTTTTATTTTAAAATAAACAAAAAATCAATAAATGATTCATGATATATTTACTTCAATTGTGGTATATATTTTTTCTTTTCAATTGTGTGCCATGTGTCTACATTTCATTAGTTCAAATAATTCTGGTCATTTGAAAAAGTATGCCACGTGTTATTATTTCATTGGTTAAAAAGCACATTAAAAACAACGCCTCGTTTTTTCTATGTGCATAATAGTTCTTTTCAATATGTCCTTATTTTAGAAAAACAATAGTTAAGAGCATTAAAAACAATAGCTTAGCTTTAAGTAACACATGTGGTACTTGGCTAAATAACATGTAGTCTTTTTTAAAAACTATCTTACTTTGACGTTGTAATTTTATTTTTCATGTGTAGTAATATCTAAACCTATGGGTGTTATTTAGAAGACAAACAACGTGTGCCTCCTCTAAAAACAACAGTCACGAAAAAAACCACGTGTAGACCATTTTACGCCAAAAACAACAAATCCCGAAAAAAAAGCACGCGTAGACCATTTCTGCCAAAAAACAACAGTCATGAAAAAACCACGTATAGACCATTTCTGCCAAAAAAACCACTGTCTCTTTGTGCAAATCCGGATAAACAGGCCACGTGGACTTTTGGGGCCATTTTGGTGTTGTTTTTGGCATAAAACAACACTTCCGTACAACTAAAAAACAACTGTGGACCAAAAATTGGGGTCAGTGTGAACGGTGTAGGATGAATGCGAGTGCACTCTTCCGTGGCATGATTGCACATATTGCATCTTTTACAATGACGTGGGCCATTGGTGGAGTTGCACTTATTTGCCAAGTGGCCTTGATGTTTGCAGATATGGCACCAGATCTGACTGCGCTGCGAATTGGCGTGTTGAGGTTGGACAGCAGTCTGTGGAACCATGACGGGTGGAATGAAAGGGAGCTCCTGAAGAGCCACACCACGGGAGGAAACATTGACCGAGTGATTGACAAGAATGATAGCCCGCTCCAAAGTCTTTGGACGCAGTATTCATCATGAGTCGGATAGCCGGAGGAAGTCCTTGGAGAAACCGACCAAAAACTGGCTCTGTGGGGGGGTACTCCTTGAGTTTGGCCGAGCGTAATGTGAAGACGATCCGCAAAAATCCCCGGGGACTCGTGGGCTCTTGTTGAAGGTCATTGAGTTGCTTGAGATGAAGTTGATCATCATCCGTGGTCCCATAGTGAGAAAGAAAAGCGGTTCTCATTTCGACCAATCTTGTTTCCAAAGTGGCTTTTGTTGGACATGAGCCATTGATGAGGAGAGCCACGCAGGTGGTGGAAAAGATGTGGAATTTCAGTTGAGGTTGAGCATGACCATTCAGACAGCCGAGCCTCAAATTCTTCCATGTGGGCCTCGAGCACTTTGGTCTAAGGGTTTGCCTTTAAAGTGTTGCCAAAAGTGGGATAAGTCCGGTTTAAGAGTCCGAAAGGTAGAGGTGAAAGTGCTTGGCTGGGCAGAACGGAAGATAGTGATTATATTGAGGTGGAGTTGGAGGTGGTATGGTGCCCGAAAAGACCCCGATGAAGGGGTTCTTGAGATGGAGGCTTGGAGGTGCCCGATCATTGGTTTTGAGGTCCGTAAGATTGTAAAATGCAGGAAGAGCGGTGGGAAATGTAGGAAAGGGAAAGTCCTGGGGAGGAGCAAAAGAGACATGTGGATATCCTTGCCCACCCGGTGGAGATGATGGTTGTGAAGGCAGAGGCGATGGGCCGGAAGAATGATGGATGTAGGCATGTTCTGGGGTATGAAAGTAAGGTTGAGAAGGGTGAGCCTGATAGGCCTCCTGATAGTGATGAGGGGACTGAGGCTGTGAGCAATGTTTGCACGCTTGAGGTGGGGAATTTGGACGAGACATTACACGAGGGGTGGGTGGCGCCGACTGAGCCCTAGACCAAATGTGGCCTCCCTCAATGTCATAAGCAGATCCATACATATCACGAACAACTTCCCGTCGCTGATGACGCTCCAAGCGAGACGTCGTCTGGGAAAGAAGTTCTTCAGGTGTGAAGTTTTGGACAGACATGGCGACAGAAGAAAGGAAAAGCGAATCGCACCCGCAAATAAGCGGCGTGTTTTGGGGTCTGGTTCGAACTCCTCAAAGACAACCCTCGGTGAGGACCCGTGGATCTAACAGAGAATCCGGGGACTATGTCACGGATTTGGATTTGCAAGAAGAGAACAAGAAGAAGGAAACAGAACAAAAGAGAACAATGAGAGGAAAATGATAGCTTCCTTGATATCAATGATGAACATACATGAGCTCTCGCGATCGAGAGAAGACTGAACGGAGACAAGACTCAAAACTCATCTAAAAATCATGTGCTAGCTCTACTCATATATATAGTACAATGGCCTTTGGCCCAATATAGACACCTTGACTGATCTCGGTGCCGACTCCTGGAAGGAGGCCTGATTTGCAGGAATGTTGGCGGTGCCTCTTGAAGTGCCTAGAACCACGCTGACGCTGATGCAAGCGGTGACGGGTCATCACTTGTCGCTGGCCGCTTGCAGCGCACCTGTGCTTTGACTGCGTGGTTCCTTGCTTGGTCTTCTTTTGGCCTTGGACGACCGGACCGATGCCTCGCCCTGGGATCCTTGGACTTGACTTGGTCCGTCGTATGCATAAATAGTCCTGTACCAGGAGGCACAGGACTAACACTTCTTTAGCTCCGTCAGTTCCTGCGTCGTCATTCTGTATGGAGCCTTGCTTGTCGGCTTCGTTCCTGGTTCGAGTTCTATCTCACACTCGACTCCCCTGTAAGGAGGGAGGTGCTCGATCTCATCTGGAAAGACTCCATGATCAACTTAGCTACTTGCTTGGGCAACTTCCTGAGCACCTTGTCTTCTTTGCTTTCTTCTGACTCCGGCTCTTCAATCTCAAGCTTGAAGATGTATGCTACTGCTTTCGCTCTTGATGCACTTGAACGGTAGTTTTACTTGACATGCACCGCATGATGGGAACAACTTCTTTACCCGTGATCTCAATGATCTTGCCGTTCGGGTGTTGTGAAGGTCACCTTCCGGGCTTTCCACAATCAATGATGGCTCCTGGCGGTCCAAGATACTCCATTCCTATGATCAAGTCGTGCCTTGCCAATGCCCATTACTTCGCCCCCTATCTGGATATTAATCCACGGCAAGTCGATGTCGAAGTTGATCCTCTTGCTGTTGCGCCTTCTTTGCTCCACTTGCTAAGGCAGCGGACCTTGGCTTTCTTCACTGGTTTCAACTTCAACATTTCAACCATTCAGGGGATGCAAAGTTATGGCTACTTCACGAAGTCTATCGGGGACTCACGAAGGACTTGGCCTTGGCCTTCCCTCTTGTAGAAATTACCTTATCTTGGTTCTCTGCTTGTTCTGTGTCTATTGCGGCAAAGATATGACACTCACCACCCTCGGATCGTGGGCTGCCTCGCCGTCAGTTGGCCGACCTGGTGTCCCAATCTCCCAACTCCGGCTTAGCGCCGCACTCATGACGTGGGGGCGGTTCGGCCCCCTGTGGCCCGGCTGGAAACACCTCAAGCAAAGCTTTGCTTTTCTATGCACTCCTTACCTCTTTTCCTTGGGCATAGCCTGCAAAAAGGACCATGACCGCTTTGGAGTAGTTTGACCCCTCCTGCTTGTCCTTGAAGGACACCGCTTTTTCTCCTGCTTTGCTTCCCCGGTTGCCACCATATGGGGCTCTAGTTTGGACACAGAAGGCTGGCTGCTCTAGGGCTATAACTCCTGTCATGCTTGCCTTTATCCCCATTATCACTGCTTTGCCTGCTTGCGAGGGCCAGATCCCCGCAAGCTTATTGCCTTGGATTACGCCTACGATCTTTGTCTTAGGGTTTATTGCCTTTACAAGCTTGGGATCTCATCATTCAGCCCTTCAATATAGCTCTCCAGCGCATGCTTTTCACCCAACTTTGGCACATAAAGCCTTAGTCTCATGAATTCCTCTTGTATATTTACGGGTGATTTGTTGCCTTCTTTTCGCAACCTATTAGAACCTTCTTTGCATCATCTTTGGACTTGTGCTCTCTTGGGACGTAATGGCTTTGAAAGCTTTAGCAAACTTCTCAACACCAAAGCATCCCCTTAAGCCATGGGTCTTGGCATAACCCTTCCACCAAATGCGTCTTTGCTCGCTTCGGGTTAGGTGTTTGCCACCCTGCCTTTATCCTTGTCCTTCATACCATAGGCGTTGCCATATTCACTCATCTCATCGAGCCAAGCCTCAGCCTCCATGCCTGACCTGTTCTCGCCTGAGAATTGCTCTAGCTTCCTAGCCTTCCAAACATTTCCCAATGTAGAGTCTACCTTCTTCTGGTAGTCAAAAGTCTTCGTCTCCTTGTGTCTGTCATCCCTTCGGTCCTGCACTGGTTCAGCCTCTTCCTCGGAGTCAGAGTCTGAGTCCGAGCTTGAGTCGGAGGATTCCGTGCTGGGGGACCTCCTTCTCTTGCTCCTCCTCTTGTCCTTTCCTGTTTTTCGAGCTGATGCTTGTGGCAACTGAGCGTTGCCCTCCGAACCCACTCCTGCTTGTGCGGCCAGGAAAGCTTTTATCTGCTCGAGGTCCGTCCTCATCTGTGACATTTCCTCTTCTGGGGTCATGGGCCCAAATGCTTCATACAGGCTCCTTGCCGGGGGTGGCCTAGGCGGAGTCTGTTCTTCCCTATGGTCTCGGCGTTGTCGTTCCCCTGAACCCGGGCCTCTAGCTGCATACACAAGTAGGTCATGGCTATATGGTTATTTTTATTTGTTCTCTTGCATTATATGTTTGTTGGTATAGTTGTGGAACAAAATACGTCAACAAAACATTTAAAGTGCAAAAGAAATTATATTTATATTATATAATATCTTAATACAACGCCCCCGGGATCAAGAGTCTACTATTCTTGAAATCGTCGGTAGGATGGGTTATCTTCGAGGAACTTCTTAACTTGGGCCGTTCCTACCGAGCGTCCCAAGTTCCTGAGGACGTTGGTTGATGACCCGCCCTGCAAAGCTCTCACTAATTCCTCTACCCTGCGGTCGGAGGTGTAAGCTGCGGTCACTGCCAGTCTTCCCTGCCGTCGATAAGGTATGGCGAAGTCGAAGATGTCGAGTGCCATTGCTCTCTTGACTAAGACGGCATAGTCGGTGTTGGCTGACTAGCCCAAAGCATGCCGGCCCAAAGCCCAGCCGATGAGCATGAATACTCCTTCCCTGGCCCCTAGGTGAATTTGCGATTGGATTAAGCTATTCTCCCGGCCCGGCGGGGAGATAAAACGATCGCAGCGACACATGCGTTGTCGTCGTTGCTGATTCTTAAGCCCCTCGCCACCCGGCTCTGTGTCTCCCGCAAGATATTCGGCTTCCCACCTGTTGAGCTCTCTCAGAATCCCTAACTGCTGAAGCTTTCGCGCAGGTCAACTCGCCTCTTCTCTCCGTGGCTGGTGTCAAGAGCTCGGCATTAAAATGTTTGAGCTCTTTGCCGCTGATTCCATCCGTTCACGGATGGCGTGAAACTCCTCTTGATTCGGTTGGCAGCCTCCAGCTCCATCATCTCTGGGCCTTAAGTAGGCTTGATGTCAATCGACTCTCCCTGCGGTGGCGTCGGCTTCCTTACTTGAAAGCGGGAAGTCGGAAGCTCCCCGGACACGAAGAAATCATCCAGTGTCTGATTGCATGGTTGGTGCAAAGCGGCTTCGTCGGTCGATACTCCCTTTCCCACTTTCGGGGAGGTTACGGATGTCGGCAGGGAGGCGGGTACTCCTCAACCGTCGATGATGATGGGGGCTAGGCTTGTGATACCTAGCCCAAGGGGTGGGGCGATCCTGAGGGTTTGCCGGCTCCTTTCGAATTCCTGCAACTCCTGCTCTGCTAACCGCTGTTCCTCCGCTGGATCGAGCTCGACGTAGTCCTCTTCTTCTGATTCTTCGTCTCCTGCTCTTCCTTCTTGATCCTGTTGGTACTGCAAAAGGAGCTGCTCTGCTGCTGAGGAAGCTAAGGGGTCCACATCCATGGGAGGGATAGAGGTTTCCCTCATGGGGTTTTTCGACGATGGGGAGAAAAAATTGCTAAAGCGTGTAGGAGAAATACTTGGTCCTGTCAACTGTCAAGACCATGTAGTCCTGCAACCTCTGGGCCTTGTTGGTCAAGTACTTGGCAATGTTCGGGACATCACCCAAGGCTGCTTGAAGGGATTGCCTGGGAACAAAGTAGCCTGTGCAAGGGGGGAGCTGCACTAAGGATGGTCCTACCCTAGCTTGGAACTCGGACAGAACTTGTCTATATGCTGGGGTTGCGTGCAGAGTGGCTTGGACATCTATTTCTCTCCGGAAGACTCGGAAAATGTCATTGACATCGGCCTCGGCGGCATAGACGCTGGCACCATCCATCGCCTGAAGTCGGCCCGATTGCCATGGATCTAGGGAAGATGAGACTAACAAACGGATGCAAAAGCGCCTCAGGGAGCTGGAAAATCGCCTAAAAGGTCAAGAGCAAACTTGTAGGGTGCTATGTGAGAAATGGGTACCTATTTATAGAGAAGGGGGAAAACCCTAATTTTCGGGTGACTTGAAAAACTCTTGGGGTTGGCCAATTCTAGCCTATGTTGAGGTCCAAATGGGAGTTGGAAGACTAATTTGAGGTTTTGAGCATGACTGGATTACCTAAAGAACCTATTGCAACAAGTTAGAGATCAATTGGATATGCTATGGTGGCAAAATTGCTAGGAGGTCTCACACGTTGCGCCTCGTTCAAAAACTGGAGTTTTGTTTTTAGACCTGGCGCGACGTGTGAGACATCTGCTCTATTTTGGTCAAAACTTATCCAATTTGGTTGATCTAAGGGTCTAAATATGCTAGGCTCGTCGAGTTAGGCAGAATTGACCCCTTACTTGGTCGATTTGGAGGAGATTTGGGCAACTTTGGGCAAGGTCTCACACGTTGCGCCTCGTTCAAAAACTGGAGTTTTGTTTTTAGACCAGGCGCGACGTGTGAGACATCTCACTATTTTCTCTAGAGATGTCCTACTTTAGTAAAACAAAAGCTATTACATGCTAACTCAACTTATTTAAGCAAGATTACACATATAATCTATTCAAAATTCTTTTGTATTAACAAAATTTTCATTATTTACAAAATTTCTAATGGGGATCCCCTTGATTATCTTGGCCAACTTGCATATCCGTCCTCATCGAGAGTTACTGCAGCTTGGCATGCGGTCGGTGCAGTAGAGTCTTCAAAATCTTTGCACTATCTTACGCTTTCGGCGCTTTACGGAAGTGGCGGCGACATCTCGTCTGTTACCCTCATGCCAGTGTTAAAGTCCTGCATCACTTCTCTGACTAGACGGGCAAAGGGGGCACGGGGGATTAAGAAGCCATAGCTCTTGTTGGAAGTGTCGATCTCCCTCGGTGCTCTTCTCTGCGGTCTCCTTCTGGCGGCTTTCTTCTTGGCTGGCTTCTTGGGGAGCTTGGGCTTCAGTGGTGGCGGCCTTAAGGTCTGCTGCTTTGTTGGACCTCTACCCTCGATGATCCTAACCCTGTTCTCCTGGTAGTAGGAGTTGTAAGCCTCCCACTTCTTCATGTAAGCTTCGTGTTCCCTCATCCTCCTCTCGTAGATCTTGATGGGGTCTGTCACATAGGATTCTCGGGCAGGCCATGGCTGTTTCTTCCTGTCCCAAGTTGGATATGGAGGGGGCTTCTGCACTTGATCGGGCTGCTCCAGGTCAGGGTGCTCCTGGTGGTGTATTGCTCATCATCACAGGGGTTTAGAAGAGCTTCCACCTTCGGTGTTGGGGTTGAAGTCTTAGTCTTGAGGTCGTCCGGAGGAGGGGCGTCGATCAGTGACCGGATTCGGTGATGACGACCTTGGGGTTGGGGTCTTTTGTTCGGCGGAACTTCCTTGAGTTTCCTTGGCCCCACCAAAATTTCCCCTTCTTCTTCTTGGTTCCTCGGCCGCTTTAGCCTCCTCCTCTTCCCTCTTCCTCTTCTTCTCTTCCCTCTTCCTTTCTCGGCGTTCTTTTTGCTCGTGGTTTTGATCCACGCTCTGCGGGGTCCTGCGGCTCTGCTTGGCTCGACATTGGCTCCCTTTGCTCTTCTTGCTCCTCTGCCTCCTCCTCCTCGTGAATCCAGGGCTTGAGTTGTTGTTAAATCTATGGTGGTCGGGGCGTCAGGTCTCTTTCCTTCCACGAGCCTTGGTTCTCCTTTCTCTTTGCTTTGCCTCCTCTTCCTCTTGACTCTGTACACATCACGAGTGCACCTCCTCTTCTCTCTCATGTTCTGTATTTCTCGCTCTACTTCTTACGTGAGGCGTCCTTGGTCTCCTCATCCATGGAAGTTGGGCCGTAACATCCTCTTGGTCCGGTTGCTGGATTGAAGATGCCAATCAGCTTCGGATGTGTCTTGGTCCTCCTCCTGCGAGATGCTCTCCTCGCTCGAGAAGATAGTGACCTCCCCTGCGTGGCGAGCCTCTCGAAACCCTCGTGGATTAGAGGGGGGGTTTACGCTGGCGAGCTTCACTGGCGATCTGTTTGGTTCTCGCCATGTTCGGCCCGCTCGTCAATCGATGTCGAGCCAAAGATACCAGCCTTAGGGCGGGGGAGCCGATTTTGGTGAGGAGCATTACAAATGAGGGGGTCTACATCTATTTATAGCTTGGGCAATTTTAGGTCAAAATTCAAGTTTCTCTATTTAACATGCCAAGGCACCTATTGGGTTAAAACATACACTTATTTCATAATTTTCTAAGTACTGGTCTCATACGTTGCGCCCAGATCAAAAACTAGAGTTTGGTTTTTAGTCCTGGCGCGACGTGTGAGACATTGAACATTTTTGATTAGTTTACGTGATTGAAACATACTATTCTAAATAAATTTTTCCTTAGAATTCGATTTATCATATTACTTTTCTGAAATTCATCAAGTTTTAAGGTGTTCTTGGCCCAATGTCTCACACGTTGCGCCCAGCTCAAAAACTAGAATTTTGTTTTTAGACCAGGCGCGACGTGTGAGACCACCTTGCCCTAGAAGGTTTTGGCTCACTGTTTTTAGTCTTATTATGTTCCAATTCACTTAACTGTTACTAGCTTAGCAAATACTACAAAAATGAGAAAACAAATTTCCCACTTTTCGAGGTTTGAGGATCCTATCAAGTTAGTACTACTGGGAGTATGGTCAGTGCTTTACTCTTGGTCTCCAAGAATATTGCTCTGATACCACTGTGACGTCCCCTACTGCGATATACGGTGCACTCACCGTGATACAAACGGAGTTCATCCCCCATACCCGACTCCATACCGATACGGGGGCCCTCCACATGTCAATCCGCACCACCCGAGTCCCAGTGGGAAGAGTGAAGGGGTCATTTTACCCTGTCTCCCTCAGGGCCTACCTAGCTGCGGAAGCGTAAACATACATGTCAGTATACAACATAATCACATATCCACCTCAAAGGGTGGTACATCAACATCTGCATAAACAAACATCGGCACAATACATACGGGTTCCTACCCAAGGCTTCAGGGCTTCAAGGAATGACCCGGCGGCTTGGGTCTCCAGAATCATTGCGGCATGTAATTCATGGCAATGGATTTGGGCTGGCATAAGAACATGGCTTAGGATTGTCCACTCCATCCGCCCCTCACATTGCACACTTTGCGAGTAGGCTGAAAAGTGTTGGGACTGGCCGTAGCCCACGGGATGGATGCATAGCCAAAGGGGCTATTCACCGGGTTGCATCTCCCCGTTCGATGGGGCGGTAGGGATCTCTCTCTCTAGAGATCTACATCTTTGACTCAAAAGGTGACTAGAGGGCCACCGCCCTTATTGACTTGAACCCACCTGAGAGTGACGCATCACTCCCTGCAAATCGAGCCCATGCCTTGCCCACACGCAGTGGCAAGCCATCAGACCTAGTCCACAATGATCCCCGGCAGACTTTACACACCAGAGGGATCGTTCAAGAGTCAGAACACGAACCTCTTTGTGAGCCAGTCTGGCCCCTTCACCCACAACCAGGTGTGGTTCTTGTGCACAGGCCGAATCTATAGTGCGCTAGAGAGGCTAATCTAGAAGCATCAACTACCAAGCTTTGGGGTCTCTACCCCCCTTCCCAATACAAGGAGTTCACAGAGATACATCATCCACATACATCACAGAAGAACTAAAGAACTAAATCTAATCTATATCATAGAGTTAGGTTCTTTAGCTGGTATCTGAGAATCTAAATGGCTGCTATGGGCAATTTAATAGGCTAAACCTACCGATACAATGACTGGAAGACGGTTTAGACTATTAAATTGACTAAATACATGATCCTTGGGTTGCTCCTCCTGACCTGAGTTTGACCATCCTGCTGAACTGCTTGAAGATGGAGCCAACAAGGAAAACTAATGGTGCAATTCCCTCAGACCGAGTCTGGGAGGCAGTTTTGACCCTTTGAGCGAGCAAAACAGAGCTCTAAAACCCTATGGACGAAAATAGCAAGTTAGGGTTTCCCTAACCTAAATAGACAAGGAGGGTTTCCAATTATCCCTTTAAGCATGTGGGATAATTGGGTATGGCCCACTTGCCTTTAATGGCTAGGTGGCATAGTTGTATCCACATGGAAAAGTGTGCACCTTAATAAATGTGCACATTGGTAAATGTGCATATTAATAAATGCACATACCTTGCAAGTCGCCCCCTAGGGGCTACCCGCCTGGCTACACGTCGGCGTACACGTAAGTCGGGGTGGCGTGTACGCGTGACGAGGCAGTACAATATACGTCCTGGGACTGTATACTGTGCTGGAACGTCACACTGTACCTCAAATTGTCAGCAAGGAAGTGAATAGCAGCAGTACCAACTTTCTCTAAATCAAAGAAGCAGTGGTTAAACTCAAGAGATCATAAGCATTTCAAGCTGTAAACACGAAGCAAAACATTAGAGGCACATTATACATCCTTGAAATAGCTTTTTAAGTTATTGGATTATGAGGGCAATGACCTATAAAAGTAGAAAACACATCACAAAAAGAAATATTAACCTAGATTAACCTGCATTTGATCAACTTGGTATAAATCTGTTGGGGTGGTCACCATCACCACACTCGCCACACTCACCATAGTCACCACACTCATCACACTCACCATAGTCACCACAGTCACCACTATTGAGGTGGTACAGGAAACCGTATATCGTATATGGAGGGATATATGCACATCCACGCATGGAGGAGATATGCACGTATGCATTATGCTGTGGAGGATCCATCATCACTACTGGGAGAGCAGAGGGAGAAGAACAGAGAGACGGTGTATTGGGGAGAAATTATTTTTGCTTGATCTAGCTATGAAGATGATGAATCTTTATGTTGTGCAGTGCCACACTCACCATAGTTACCACACTCACCATAGTCACCACACTCACCACAGTCACCACTATTGAGGTGGTACAGGAGACCGTATACCGTATACGGAGGGATATATGCACATGCACGCGTGGAGGAGATATGCATGTATGCATTATGTTGTGGAGGATCCATCATCACCACTGGGTTGTCTGAGCAGAGGGAGAAGAACGGAGAGATGGTGTATTGGGGAGAGATTATTTTTGCTTGATCTAGCTATGAAGATGATGAATCTATATGTTGTGCAGTGCATAGATCTGGTAGATTGAGCTTGGATTATTGGTTTTTCATCCTTCTTGCAAGGTTAGACTTTAGGCTCTAATAAAATCTTATCTTCTACCTTTGCATATCTGCATATTCCTAAGGTCGCTGGCTGTAAAACTTGAAACTGCATGAATACCAGTTTTACTCTTGTAATTAATTTATGAGGAGCTTTCAGAGCATTTCAAGCTATGGTAGGCCACTCTCTAGGGCTCTAAATTATGTCATCTGCCTGTGTGAAAGATATGTAACATGGAAACTGGTGAATGGTATATAAAAGATACCAAGATCAATATAGCCCCTAAGCATATACACAGTTCGAACTCCCAATCCCTTCTGCTTGATCTTTATTCCTGTACCTCAAACTATTAGCAAGGAAGTGAATAGCAGCAATACCAACTTTTCCTAAATCAAAGAAGCAGTGGTTAAACTCAGGAAAACAAAAGGACCAGAAATATTTCAAGGTGTAAACACGAAGCAAAACATTAGAGGCACATCATACGTCCTTGAAATAGCTTCTTAAGTTACTGGATTATGAGGGCAATGACATATAAAAGTAGAAAACACATCACGAAAAGAAATATTAACCTAGCTTAACCTGCATTCGATCAACTTGGTATAAATCTTATCTTCTACCTTTGCATATCTACATATTCCTAAGGTCGCATAACTGTAAAACTTGAAACTGCATGAATACCAATTTTAATCTTGTAATTAATTTATGAGGACCTTTCAGAGCATTTCAATCTATGGCAGGCCCCGATATTCAGATTATTCATTTCTAAATGTATCCATAAAGTCAAACTCTCTAGGTCTCTAAATTATGTCATCTGCCTGTGTAAAGACTCCAGGCACTGGTATAGGCTCACAATTCATGCCCCATGACTGGACGATCAACCCTTTTGAACCTCTGCACAAAGCACACCCATCCTAGATTAAACAATAAGCTAACAATAAGTAGAGACCTTCTGCTTCCTCAACCTAATTAAGTATGAAGCATTCTCATGGATTTTCTCTTCACAAAGTTGGAAAGAATATATAAAAGGTAGAAAAAGGACAAATAACTCAAAAGCTTACCTCAATAAATAGTTTCAGGCTGATAACATTGCAGGAAGGTCATTTTGTCTTCTCTTATCTTATCTTATTTACTTTGGCTCAACAAAAATATCTGGAATATGAAACTATATCGTAACCAAGAAGGGAAAAGAAATCTTGAGACAGAGTAGTTACAGTATTTGCCATACAGGTCGTTGGGCTCCGAATCTCATCATCCTAGATGCAGTTTTGACGAGAATAATCCAGTTGCTGGGTATGCCAATGCAATGGATGCAATCAACTCGCTATTTGAAAACGACTCCAATAAAGCACTAGAGATGTGGCAGAGGTGCGACAAAACATATCCATGCCAAATAAGCATGTATATCTTAGATGGATAGAAGATAGAGGGGAACGCGATTTGTGGCTTCCATGCCATATTTGCCGGAAAGATTTTATTGTTAGCCTTCTTGAAATCATACGAACCCCTAATTTGAGTTTTTGGCTATCAAAAATTTTTCCTGGTGCCAATATTCCTAACCCAGCCAACATCCATGCAAAAATGCTTTCTCAAATTTTGGACTATCGGGAAGTTTTTCGGGTTGCCAAAACTCTTAAAACCTAGGGAAACAACCTTAAAAAAAAAATCCTAAAAGGTTTTCCACTTGACGGAAAAACCAAATTTAAACAAATTTCCATATTAGTAGATTTTGATGTTCCCCTTGAGGATAGCAAAAGTATTGCATTGAACATTTTGTAGTGATATTCTTTACAACGCAACAAAAGAACATGATTATATGTAACCATGAAGCACACATCAATTTGTGCAAACCAAATAAAGGCATAATTGTATAAATTTATCGGAACAACGTCTAGAACATGCATGTGCGAGGAGGACTACAGGGGCAAGGAGGACCGGCTTAAATTATACATTATGCCTGAATTGATCGCTCCATCAATTCCATAGGCTCTACATGCAGATAGCAATTTGCAGATTTGTTCTAATACAAAAAGATATATCCAATATGATGATTGGAATGCCTTATGTTACTCAGCAGAAGTGCAAGAGCAAGCCAAATGAACTATCCAGGTTGCCTTCTAAAGTTGTAAACAAGGTTAACCATATCACTTCATGTACATTGTAATGACACGTGAATGTCCATATTTATTGAAAAACTTAATACGAGTACATTATTCATTGTACCAAAGCAAACAAAGATAGGAATTGCAGCTATCATCGGAAAGTTTAAAAAATAGATTTAAAGTCAAATAAATCTTTGGCATTTTGCATGTCAAATAGCATTTTGAATAGGCCTCAGATCGTTTCCACAGGTTCCACAACTTTATGGCGCATCCTACTAACAACAATGCATTTCATGTTCGGGGCACGCACACCCTCCAAAACCAATCCTCCCCACATGATTGTAATTTGAATAAGTAGGTAATTAGAGATTTGCATTCCAATCTTCTTGAGAATGAGGGGTGTATTGGTAAAGTTCTTCAATCATTACACTTCCTTAGCTTCGCCTAATCAAATATAGAAATTGTGAGCAACTATTATTTGTCATACACGATTTTACATGAGATTAACAAACAGAACATTCATTGTCAAAGCCCAGCAATGCCAGTCAACCATTACTAACTCCCTTCTTCCTCCATCTCAAATATAGCTACGTATTATAAGCGTGTCTAGAACTTCATGGTTGCCACATAGAACTGTGCTTAGGCCCAACAACGCCGGGTACCCGTTACTAGTAACATATAAACCATGAAATATAGCACAAATTCCATAACACACCAAAACAAAAAGTTTCCCAAAAAAAAAAATCCGATACAAAATGTGGCCACGACAACATCATCTCTTCAATATCTTTATACATGATCAATGATCAGCTAGGCAGAGAGTATGATTTGTTGTTGTGCAAATCATGTTTTAATCAACCAGTGGGGTGTGAAATCCCACCAAATCCGCCCAAAAATTTGCTGTTTTGACCCAGAAAACTTAATTAAACATGCACACATTATACATCATTAGAAAGATCCCAGAGAGAGCTTTCCAACACAATAAAAAGCACTCAAAAGGAGTCTGGATTCAAAAGTTATAATAAAAACCATATTATCATGGCACGCGCTTTGTAAAAAGGTATCCGGATAGAAAAGTATAAAAAGAAGAGAATAGCATAGAAAGCAAGTATCTATCTTGATAGATCTATGTCAAATCATATGCCAATAGAAAGCTCTCTGCAGAGATTTTCCAATGAGCCCAAGATCATATGAATCTGACCTCTATAGCTCAAGTTATGCATGCAGGAACAATTGGCACTCTCTCTCTAGTGTTTCTCTGCTTTATATGTATATATTTTTTTTTTGAAGAACGTGATTTACTTCATATTATACACTCAAAATATTACAAAGTACTTCCAGAAGTAAGAAATGTTCCAGAAGCATCAATCACTTTTAGATGATCACTCCATATTGGAATTTTAATACGATCAGGCCAATTGGAGATCTGAAAGCAATTATACAACTTCTTACAAATTTCTTGAATTTCTTGAATTTCTTTCTTGAATTTCTTGCTTTATATATTTTTAGTGACGTGAATATTATATACAATAGGTTGATAAGAAAAAACCTCTCATAAAAATCTTATTTTTTATTAAAATCTTTTTCTTTCCAACCAAAATTTGTAAAAAACATTTGCAAATGTAAATGGCATTTAATTGGTATATTAGCATATGTAGAATTATCTCCCATAAATTACTATCTATCTATCTATCTATCTATCTATCTATCTATCTATCTATCTATCTATCTATCTATCTATCTATCTATCTATCTATCAAATAAACCCGACACAAAGTGCACAAGCAAAATTGGGAGACATATATGAAAAGAACTAAATACAAGCCCTTTGCAATTGTTAATAACAGACAATCAATACTTCCAACACAAATGCTATACATTGCATCATTTACGCAAGGGATAATATTCCTTCAGTACAGATAAATTTCTACCGACACGCCATTACGTTGGCAAATGGTTTTTATAAAAAAAAATTTTTATTTTTTTTTTTTTTTTTTCGCGGGGTTTTATTCATAAATAGAGGGTTTTTGTGTGTCTTTGAACCATTGAGAGTTCATATAAATACTAGTTATGGTGCCCTACGTTGCTAGGCCTACTAACAATTTAAAAGTTAATTGTTTAATACTAAAAAACGATTTGGAGCATGAAAATTTGCATTTGAAGATTGTAGGAACCACAATGGAGCATAAATTTGCATTCTCGCCACATGTTTTTAGGTACAACAATTTGGGCATGTCCACTGCAACTATTGGTGTTGGTGGGCTTAGCAGCTGTTGAGGGGTAGGGTTGCAGAACATAAATGTCCAACAATATCAATCACAATATGTAGCAAAATAACAGGGGGTTTCAGGGAGATTTGATATGGATGTAAAAAAAACAATTCCTGAAACCCTAGACCATATATCCATAAAATAATCGAATAAGTTGTTATTAAAAAAAAAAATAGATTCGAGATAAAAAATAATTGCATTATCTCACCGGGTATATTGGTTAAAGTAGTCTTAGTTAGGACATTGAATTATTTGGGTAGAGGTTCGAGCTCCCGTATTTCATATTCTAAAACCTTAGACAAAGTCGTATAAAGGTTCGATATTCCCTCAAAACCTTAGGAGAAATCGTATTTCATATTTCAAAATCATAGGCGCCTCCAATCATAAATGACTATAAGCGAAACGAGAGGTGCCCAGGGGCCCCAACATATGATCTGGGTCGTAGGATCGACGAATCCAACGATTGTGGTACTCCAGGGTGCACCTCGTTTAGAAGTTGTATATGTTAAACATGTTGGTCTAGAATGGTTTGTAATTTTTATTTGTAGAGCATAGACCAATTTCTTTGACCGTTGAATATGAAAAAGTTGAGAAGTAAATTAGAGCATTGAAATTTCACTAAATGTTTTGAGTTTAGCAGGGATCAATTTATTCAATGATGTTATAAAAAATATTTTAAGGCAAGAAGTAAATTAGAATGTTCCACCACAGAGATCAATTTATTCAATGATGTTAAAAAATATTTTAAGGCGTGAAGTAAATTGGAATATAGATTTTCCACCATCAAATGTATGCACCTAGTGCATATTCACACGGGGGGTGACTCCGGGCATCGAGAGCTGTTGGATAAGCATATATGCCCTTTATTCCTCGATCTCGACCGTACATAGAAATCCTCGTTTGTGGGGTATGCATGTACAAGTTTTGGTATACTGTATAACACAGTTTGCAAAATACTATAAGATTTGAGGCAATGTACTATATGGTGTTGATTTTGTACATGTGTAATATGATTTTAAGGGCTCTCGCTGCCCTACGTCACCCTCCGTGTGAATATGCACCCAAACCAAAGGGGGTTTAAGGGGGAATTTTATTTTTAAGTGTGGAATGTGATGGTTTGTTTTATACTTAAACAAAATTTTGGCCCCTTCGGGGCCTTTAACAAACCAAGGGCCTGAATGTAATGAATTGTATTTATTTTTAAAAAAATTGGGTCTTCGTTAAAACAATTTCATTTACAAGAGTGGTATTGTCCACAATGAGATGAGTACAGACATGACTTCAATCTTCAAAAGCATATGCTCCTAAATTGCCAAAGAAACAAGTTCACAACCTTGCAATAAGAAAAGAGAAATAAATTGCCAAAGAAACAAGTTCATAACCTTGCAATAAGAAAAGAGAAACAAAGTGGCCCATAAAATTGATCTAAACACAAAGGGAATACACACGGATGCATGTATTTTATTAAGCTCATCATCTTTGTGGTAAAGTTTGGGTAGAAATTCTAGTTCGGTTTCCTCACCATATCATAATTTGGTCGCTTTTTATTTTTGATCTCTCTATTCCATGTTCTGGTCAACCAGAAGGCAAGATGGTCGTTAAAAGAATCTCTTTCATTCTTGCACAAGAAACAAAATAGAAGGGGAACATGCTTGAGCCCTGCAGCAGCAAGAGAACAGATTATAAAGGGACTGGATAACCATGCTCAAGTGCAGACTATAATGGATGCCTCAACTCATGCCTCAATGGCAAGCAAAATAGCGAAGGAAAGAGAGAAGGGAACAATTTCTTAACATCTACCTTAGACCCATAGGTCGTATGAGACCAAGTACGCACAACATGGCATAAGCCTTCTAAACATTATTGCAAACTTCTAACAAGCAAGAGAACTTATCAAAAGACAAAACCTCAAAGGTGTTCAACTTGGTGGCGGTTTCCTATTTGCCATTTCTGGCCACTGTGCATAGCTTAATATTGCCATTAGGCCCCTTTGTTCTCTATCAAATCTCCTAAGCAGGATACATTACAGTTCCACAGACACTTCTCGTAATGCACATTGAGAAAGGCTGTTGATTGACACAAAAAAACTGCCACTTCAGGAAGCATAGGGACTCCATATATTAGCAGAACCAGAGATGACTGTTATGCACATGGTCGTCCATATAGCAGCATATGGGTAAATCTCTTTCATGCCATCCACTATCCTTGGACATGGAGTGGAGTAAATTGCACTTTATAATCAAATCAGAAGCACCCCAATCACCCTGTACTGGAATAAACTGTCCACAGATGCCATGCTTAAATTGTTCAAGACAAACAGAAGAAGAGCTACCTGAGTCTTCCTTTCGCCAAAGCATAGGCTCTAAACAGTGCCTCCACACTCTGCTCCAAGCAATGCCACAAGGGTTTTCTCTCTCCTATTTTTAATATGCACGTAGGTCCTAAATCATCAGATTTCCAGCTGGAATGATTATCCACATGTACCATTCAGTTCAAACAAGATCATGTCAAATAGCAAAAATATGCATCAAGCCCACCTGTCATCCAGAGCTAGCCTTAAGACTTTAGACATGTGTGAGAATTCTTCCCCTTTAACTTCGGCAATTGTTCCCTGCATCAGTCAAATGCGCATTCAACTTGATAATTAACTAATGCTCCACCTCGAGGATTATTAGCCAAATGCTTTGTTGATGGGTTTGAAGAATGAGTTGAGTCCTTGTATGCTGATCCAGAGAGCCCACCAAATCGTCTATGCGAGATTAAACCCTGCAGGACATATCCTTTTTTCTTGGATTGACAACAACCTTAAGCTAGAAGAATTTGAACAGCGGCCATTACCTTAGGGATGGCAACGAAATCAGCTTTTCAAAACAAAAATCGCTTTCGCCGAATCGAATTCTAGGCGATTCACCCTTCAATCCGACACCTTATAAACTACCAGATCAGAATTACTCCGTTTTGATTATAAAAGAACCCTTTCAAATTCGTTGTCAATCTGCAGACATCACGACCTGTCAAACCCGGAATTCTCCCCTAAAAACCTTCATTTTCATTCCCAACACATAACCCTAAAATGGGTTATCTCTAGCCTTGCATGTCGAGCAGAATATTGATACAATAAGAAAATACAATATAAATATAAAAAGAAAGAAATATATGATATATATGGGTCTCAACCATTGGATATAGGCATCAAAATTAGTTCAAGCGTACGCGCACTCTAGATATACTAATCAGTATCCCTCATCAAATACATCCATGAAATCATATAAAAACCTTAGGAAAAAAAGTACAAAAATACAAAAGAAACCCCCTGTTATTATGCTACATATTGAAACAAAGTTCGGTAAGCCTACTCGATTCAATGAAATGAAAGGCTCTACAAATACTTTTCCAACTACAATTCTAAGAATGCAAAGCTAAATGGTGTGAGATTTGCCACCGCTTCAATGGCATATTAAGAATTTATTGGCACTAATGATTTATTTGAAACTATTATTAGCATGTCATTGTCTTACAAATTTGAAAATTGTCCTGTAGATTGGAGGGAATGAGGGACATCGTGGGTATTGTATTTGAAGTTATTTGTAATCAATGCTTTAGGGAAGTCAAATAATCTACATTGACATTTATAAAAAACGTTATAAAAAAATGTATTTGGAACTTAGCAAGTTTTAAGAAAAATGTATTAAATACAATTTGAACTTAGCAAGTTATATACACAAGTGGCATCAACCTAAAAATGACCAAAAATGTCCATGAAATTTTTAGTGAGCTCCAATGCATTAGCAATTGACATTATATTGAGAATATGAGTTAGTTAGAAAAGATACCATAAATTATGACCTAGAAAATGTCTTAGTTTATTCTAGTTTCCTGCATTTTAACAAAGCCACCATATTTCTTAGCATGCAATCATTGATTATGCTGAGGATTTCCAGTGAACTGACTTTGTTAGGCATATCAAACGAACGTTGCTTATTGCTTTGGATGCCATATCCAAGCTTGTAGAATGATCATGCGAGCCATCTCCCAGGGTATTTTAATTTGGACTTTTAAGTTGAGCTGGATATCTTAAATATGTCCTCAGTGTAAAACCAGATTAGAAAATCCAAGCTCTCCAACCTAAATGTGCATTTACTTATAGCATGACAAAAGCCTCAAGATTTAAAATTTGTTGGTGGTGTTGAAGCTATTAGGACAGACTCTTGCCTCATTTTTTAGATGTAGGAATGGTGCAGATTTGAAGGGTTTGGGATGCCTAACAACAATACAGAAATCCTTTATCAGGTAGATAATGAAGAATTGAATCGACATGCAAGGATAATAGCAATTAAGTGGAATTTTGGACTACTGCAAAGCCTGACTGGAAGCTTCTGAACTCCAGTAGATTGTGCCTAAGAGAGGTTGTCAGAATGAGAAAGCACCTGTAAAAACTTGTCAAGGCCCTTGGCAAAGAGGCTCAAGCATAAGTTATAACCTCTTGTAAATGAAAGGAAACAAATGAAATCCCATCTATATGTCTTTTATTATCCCAGAGATGTGATCATCATAAAGCAACGACCTATTGAAGATAAATGCATGATTCAACATCCATGTAAACTAAATCTAACCACCAGATTATTCGTTATGGCATTGCATCTAAGCTTAATATCTTCATCATATGTTTTGAAGCTATGAGCTTGCAGCAAATCTGACAAAGCAACTTGTAGCAATGATTATCTAATGGACCCTAGCAACTGCTGGGAATGATGCTCAAACAAATGCGACATATTTGGAGAAAAATAACCTTCATATGAATATGATAGGGTAAAAAGTATTAAGAAATACTTGCTAATCACCATGAAGGCTTTCAATTGCCCAATACCTGCATCTGCCTGTGAAAAGCATACCAAAGGATCCGTCCAAGCACCTAACCATGTTGATTCCCATCCAAGCACACATTCAAGTGATTTTCATCCAAGTACATGATCATGTTGATTTTTAAAGTACCTGTGCACATACGTCTGCAAATATAGAATTTTTTGTCAGTTTATCTACAAATGGATATAGACTAATATATAAGAGACCTTCGACACTAAATATGAAAATAAACCTCAGAACATTGGGAGCATTACCTTGAACAAATAGAATACTGTGTTTGAATCAAGATATAACTATGAATCTGCACATAGAAAGGATCAATTTTGTCAATAATACACAGAAGATATGGATCTAAACAAATGCTCACATGAACAAAACTGAATCCCACCAGCACATCTTCCAATGTTCTACGAATATTCGACTGCAAAGGCCTGCAACTTTCTGGAAATTACCATCTAGAAGAAATTTATAGAATGTCCGTTGACTGAAGCCCATAAACCAAGTAGCTGGCTCTATTGCTAGAATGTATGGATCCATTCCCGTAGCTTAACTATAATCTTAGATAAGATATGGAGTCCTGATACGGAGTCTTATGCTGATGTAATGAAGTAGGGCAAGGTTGTCCAACATGGAGATGGAGAAGCAAGACTCATCACTGGCAGTTGTTGTAGGCAGATGACGCGGATCTTTTATTTCATACCCATGCCAGTATGCAACAACATCTGGATGCTCTCAGCAAATTTTACCAAAAATTGGTATGTGGATCAACTTAGCTAAAACTAAAGTTTTGGTCATCTCCTCCTCTAGGCAGCAAAGAGCACTTCATTTCACATATCAAGGTTAGATGTACAAACATACAAGGATCTTGGTATAGATTTTATGACCACAATGCACTGGGACATATTAAAAAAAAGTTCATTGTAGTTGAAAGGCTTTTGTATGCTATTTCCATCAAATAAATCTCTATGATTGGTTCCATCAGGCACACTTGTTTCAAGTGTTGGTTGAGCCAATTCTTCTCTATGGAGTGTAGAAGTATACGGTCTGGTGATATCACTTGACATATATGAGGATTTTGAAGCACGTTCAGAAAGCCTTCTTGACTCAAGCTCTTGGAGTTAAGTCCAAAACTTCATATCTAATTCTGTTGCAAGAGATGGAATTTCTTTCCTGCAATGCGTTGGAATGGAATGCCATACACTCTATTTTTCAAAAGGTGGTTAAAATGAGGGGCATGCATCATTCAAACCTAGCATACACAATGCCATGACGAGAAGCATATCTTTGAGAAAAATATTCTGCGAGGAAATTGTAAGGCATTATTCTATATGTATCAGTAGAAACCAGAAAAAATGTTATTGCACTCCTAAGCACTATTCTTAGTTCAAAGGGCTTCACTGTTATGGCCAGAACTATTTTCCAAAGAAGAAGACTGTTTGAACTATAGATAATGTTAAAACAGACATATTCTGAGCTCGAAGCAACATTTAAGAAGGAAAAAAGGCACCTTTGGATAAGTGAGCAAAAAGCCTCCGTCAATTTCGTATCTCTTCATAGACTAAAGCATATAATTGATGAATCATCCTACTCGCGCCTTCTTATACATAGCTCAAGACACATTCAACCATCAAATTCCAAAGCTCGTGCAACCTTACATATTATCCTTGAGTCTAATTGTGTTTTCATCTCTTAAAGTATATCTCTTAAAGGATACTATACAGTCGATCAAGTTGATGCTTCCAACGACCCAAAAAAGAAGCCTGTCTCCCCTGAATGGCAAACTCATGTAGTGTTTAGAGACATGTGAGAAGGCATGTGAAGATGGATCAGATGAATTTAAGAAGAAAAATTTTAAGCCCCAAGCACCCACTTTAATAAAAATATTAGTACTCAATAAAACATCTAGAGATTTGCGTAATGCTAGAGAGTTGGAGGCCAATTTATTGCCAATTCTAGAGGCAAAACGTAGAAAGAAAATGAACACGCAAAGACAAACTGGCTTTGAAAGTATTAGAATTGTTCTAATTTTGCGAGAAAATGACATGAAACTGCACCACCATGGTAGAGGTCTGAATTTTTTATATCTTAGTCCTATAAAAGAATAAAAAACTTATGTCCCAAGCCATGTGGTCTGTTAATTTTTAGATTATAAGCAACTGTGACCAAAAGCACATCTTCTGGCAGAGCACTGTATAAATTCTCATTATTTCAACCACCACTATTCCACCTAAGTAATTTAGCTTTTCATGTGTTCTAAATCATTCAGTTCCAGAAATAATCTTCTTACATTTATGGAAGGCCAATGGGATCCTTCATACTAGGACCATCCTCTGGCTTATATTATTTTAGGGGCTTACTAGTAAATGTGTGTCCAGCGTTGCCAGGCTTATATTATTTTAGGGGCTTAGGCCCTTTTTCCACAACCCGACTGTCTTATAATTATAGAACTATGATTGGGCCACATCATCAGATAAGACACCAGGGCTTTTCCACGGTATCTTTTCAGACATGTCTCATTTGAAGTCTGTACAAACATAGTGTCGCATTTTCTTCCGGGGGAAACCCCCCGCCACAAAATGTGACAGCCAAACTTGGCTAATCCCAGGCCTTCTTGGCTGCAATTTCAGGGTGACCCAAAAATAAGTTGCTGGAATTGTGTCTCTCGCACCCGATGACAAAGATCAAGATCAGATTCGCATATTTGCAATCCGTTAGTTTGATTTGCTCAAAGTTTTTGGATTTTGTAACACAATGGATGTTTGCAAAACACACCAACTAGAGTCGGAATCGTGGGCTGGCCTTCCATCTCAGACTTAAGCATCTTGAATCAAGCATTTGAAGGCCGTTTTTAGCTGTCTGCAGGCCGTGGAGATAAAATCTAGCCAATGGGTTTTACCTAGATGGCTTTACGTCAAAGCGTACAACCCAGGCTGAAAGAGTACTGCCTTTCTTTAAGCTAACCCTGCTCACAAATGTAGGATTCGCATAGGATTTGCCATACTTGCTCATCCATGCAAGGAAGTCGCTGTTTAGATTAGCCGCTGCGTAGACAGAAAACAGAACCCGTAAGATTATGATCAGAGACTTCATTTCTAGTAGTGGGCAAGCCTGATCTTAGTCTTAATAATGTGTGTCTATGCTTCATAATTTTGTTGCTTATATAGTAAATATGAAGCTGCTAGGAATGTTTAGCAATGCGTGCGCGGGTCAGGGCTGGATGGCGGTAATGCACGAAATCCACAGCGTTAGATAAAAAATGTTTGGCGGTCTCCCACAATCTTCACAGCGTTGCGTTGGAACGTAATCAGGGAAAAGGTCGTCGAGATAAAATGCCAACCTGTCTGGTGCAGATAACCTTTGAGCCCTGCTCTGCTCTGTGTCTCAGAGCCCTGCTCTGCCCTGTGTTGCATGCCTGATGTTAGCCTGCTCTGCTCTGATGTTTCATGCCTGATCAACAATGAAAAACAATAGTAGAAATATTGGGAATTACATGGAAAGTAGGATCGGTCAAAGAAGAGGAATGGCAAGGCTTTTATGCAAATTCCTGTCTATTCTCTTGCATTCTTAAGAAAATGCCCGCAAAGGATGATTATGTATTGCAACAAAAGCAAAAGGGATCTACTTTTGGAATGCTGCTTCAATTTGCAAGAAGGGTTAGTGTACGAAGGAGATGCAAATCCGGCAAATTTTCAGCTTTCCCTATTCGAATTGCTTGCTTCAAAACCAAGATTATAAGGCATGTCTTATTTTAATAGTAAATGTCTTAGTCTGAAGTAATGGAAAACTGATTTGTTTAAAACGTGTCCTATCTATGACATGGCACTGACATGGAGCCCAAAAGGGTGTCTTAAAAAAAAGGGAAAATTCTAAAAATGCCCTTATATTTTGCAATAATTATGAAAATACCCTTATATTTCTTGGTATTGTCAAAATGCCCCTGCCGTCCAAAGATCCAGCTCCATCTCTGTTCATGCTTAGTCTAAATGGCCATTTCATCTCCTCAGCTCTACTTTTACTAATTCCATTCTAAAAATTATGGAAAACAGATCGTGTGTATGCAAAATCTCGGTTGGAGATTTGGACATCTTGAATGGGATCTTGGAAAGCTTACGGATCGTATGAATAGCATTCGCATGTCTGTCCAAAAGAAGGCACCAAACCCATTTTTCTCTCGATCTTACCAAAGCAAAAGAATCGAATCGAGTGTTGTTGCTGTAAAATCAGGAATACCCGATTATATCGGGAATAAAACGACTAAAAGCCGATATAAAATCAAGAATACCTGATATAATCTGTGGAGCAGGGCGGATCGAAATGGAGCTCTAACACCGGATGTAAACCGCCCAACATTTGCCGCCCATCCCATTTCTAAGCGTCCCAAATTGCTTATGTTTTCATCGAGAATAAAGCAAATGATTTGCATGCATCGATTTTTTCGGAAGAGGGCGGGTTGTTCTGAGCAAAAAGAAATAACATGTTCGGCTCGATTTCAGATTTGATAAGCCGTTAAAAATCTCTCGGTTTAGTTATCACCGATCACTTTGAGATGTTGCGGCAAAAGAACATGCACAAAATCAACGAGGCAAAAGGACAGGACAGAGAGTAGCGTCTCATATGCTATCTTCTACGGTAGAAAAATTGGAGGCATTTTGATAATTAGGTAAAATACAGGGGCATTTTCACAATTATTATAAAATACAAGGGCATTTTTAGAATTTTCCCAAAAAAAAATATGACAGCTATATAATAAGAGTGCTGTGGAAAAAGGGCTTGTAATTTTTAAACCTAATAAACTTTCTAAGAACTTTTTTTGTTTATTTTTTTAAGGCCTTATTATATCGAAACCCACAAACATGAAGGCAGCTAGGAGTTTTTGTTGGACAGCAGCTTGCATATCGAAGCCTCGAGGGTGATATAATTTCTAGACTCAGTGTTTGCTGGATCTTAATAAGCTTGAGCTTCTTTGTGCTTTTGTGCTTGTGGTTCTGGAACATAAATTTCGATGGTTCACCGGCAGATTATATTGAATTAGTCATAAATTAATTTTATCTGGCTTTCTAGGTGTATGCATGGCAAAATTTAGGGTCACTTTTGGATTTATGCAGTAGAACATAAGAGGAGATAAAGGGGAGAGGCTTGATTACTTTCAGAGGTTAGCCATAGCTGAACAAACTAGCAGACCTGCAAAAGGCAATATCGCAAACTATATGCGAAAGATCATTGTAGTGCAATAAGCTTTTATGAAGATATTGAAAGTGAGTTTTTATGAAAAAATTGAAACTAAGACAGGTGCGTTTGGCAGTTTATTTTTTGGGCCTCTTTCATTTCTTACTTGGGGAGATGATGTTATGGTGACCGCGCTTTATTGGCCGCATTTTGTATAAAAGAAAAACAAAAAAATGAAATTTTTTGTTTGGTGTGTTATGTGCTATATTTAATGTATTATATGTTATTCATGAAGTTGCCCATGTTTTTTGATTTTTTATTTTTTTTCAGAAAAAACATCATCTCCTATAACACACCAAAACAATTTTTTTTCATAATTTGCTCCATTATGTCGGCGAATGTGTTAAGTAAGACAACATACTAAGGATGTTTAAGAAATAAAAAATTGAATAAGCCTGTCTGAGTGTCTTATGCCCTTTCTTCATCACAAAAACAAGGTGCTTTTGGACAGGGGAAGGTTTTTATGAATAGGTGGGTTTTGAGGACGTTGTTGACCAGTTCATTGAACCAATGCAATATAATTTTGAACAGGTTGGAATTTTGGACATGCTTTAGGTCTCGCCTCCAAAGCTAAGTTTACAGATAAACTGTAGTTCTCAAGTAATTTGAAAGAAGAACTAGTAGATTTTTGCGAAATCTAATGCAGAGCAGAGGAAAATAGAAAGGATCAACTGCTTCCCATAGCAAGTCTACTACCAAATGCTGCAACAGAATCTAGGAACTAGAATCTGGGAACTAGGGGCAGGTTCTCTAAATGAGAAAAAAGCATGTGATCCAGTCTCTGGCATCAAAGACCAGATGCCGGCTAACAGATGAAATCAGTCGAGTATCTCTTGCGTTAGGCTCTGCTGGATTAATCCCTCAAACTGTGCAACCAATTTCTGGGATCCAAAACACATGCCAAAGCTTCTAGTCTCAGATACATAGCTAGGGCTTGCCTTGTTCCATAGCCAAAACCTGCAATCATCAAAGGGAATGGGAAGAGAGAAGAAACCCAAAGCAAAAAATCCAAATCAACCGAGATTGGGAACAGAACAACAGAGCCCACTTCTTTTTTTTGCCGGATCAGGGGATAGCATAGAAAGGGAAGGTGTTATGTGGAAGAAAAGCAATGGGTTGTGGGTATTATCAGGGGGCAGTCGTAGCCATAGTCATAGTCATAGCCAAGGATAAGGACTCGATTAATTGTTTTTTTTGGGGGGGGGGTGGGGGAGAGGGGGGTGTATGTAGGAAGAGCTTCTAGTAGGGGCGAAAGAAGAGGAATGGAAGAGCTATGGAGTGCATCACACCTAGCTATGCCGGTTAGATGGTTTCAGAGTGGCTGCCCATCAACAAGGGGTGACCGATAGTTTACAGCCTACAACGACTTTGGTGCAGTTTTTGGCATCTTTCAGGCATATACTAGCATATACCAAGGATATGGCGAAAACCCACACAAGCAAGGGATTGTCCCTCTAGGGACAATCCAAAAATACAAGCGTAAATTTCGTAAGAAAGATGACTTTGATTGTTATATGGTCTTGGTATCGTCATAAAAAGGATAACATAGGGAGCTCCAATCGTAAGAGCCATCCTTCACCCTCATGTAAAAAGACTCGCCCTTTTACGCCCACCATCACCCACCATCGCCAATTTCCACAAGGTAAAACACACCTTCTCTCCGGTGATAGTTGCATGTGAACCGGCTCTAATGCATAATGATAATTCATAAATCTGCCAATAAATGCTATCCATATATCCTAATATCCTATCCTATTCTAATATCTATATACTTATTAGGATGAAGGGGGTTTCTCATGCCCCCCCCATCCGCACCTCATGCATGTATGCCCATGGATTCCCTCTAAATCCCCACTGTTCGCTAAACAAATCAAGCGTGGAGATGTGGCCATATCATTGGGAGGCATACATGGATCATGGGTGGTGCATACATGAGTCATGCATAAGGGCATGCACCATAACTTTAAGCCGTCGGATCAAGTAGGAAGGCAAAATCACGGCCGTCGAATTTGGATAAGAAGGTGCAAGGAAGCTGGCTAAATTGGGGCTTTCAATCTAAAACGTTAAAATTATGGGTTTTGATCTTGGCCGTGTGTTACAAAATTAAATGCTGCAATGAGGTCTGCTACAAGATAAGCACGAAGTCATGAATGGTATCGTTCAAGAAACACAGTGGAAAATTTTGGGCTTGCTGCAGAGATGAGCACAACTCCTAAACGTTACCGTTCAAGAAATACATGACGTTTGGGTTCGTTATAGAGATGAGCAGAAGATCCTGAACCATACTGTTCAAGAAATACAGTGGAAATTTTTGGCTTGCTACAGAGATCAGGAACATTTGAGCATCAACAATACACAATTCAAGGTTCAGAAAAATGCTTATAGAAATGGGCATTAGAAATAATAGAAAGAAGATACATTATTTGGCAATAGAAATGGGCAGGAAGAAGATAAGTTATATATTTGTACTACCACAGGAAAAGAAGTTACAAATTGAAATGTCAAACCGAATCTTTGCTATGCTACGAGGAACGAGCAAAATACGAAAAACAGCAAAGCCGGGTAAGAACTGAGATTACTTAGTAAATTCGTGTGTAATGGATCATTTTTTCATGTATCCTATTGTCAGTAATTTGGGCTTCAAATTTTGTGTTTGAACTTTTCAAACCCTAATTCTATTTCGAAACAAAATATACTGAACCCTAATCCATTGCTATGCTGAGTTGGTCAGGCCTGGCCAGCCGCTACATGTGACATTGAGCACGGCATCCGTACGGGTGCTAGATGGACATGCGAGATCAGCTATGTCCTCGGACACGCGCTTGACATGTACATACACATTTTATTTCATGATGATGTATACTTGTACAGTTTGACAGCATTCTTATTACTGTCACGGTTTTTCCCTCGAAAATCCTTCGGGGCGGGGGTTTTTTAACCTGGACAGTAATAAGTTTGCTGCGCTCCTTCTGGGTCCCATAGGCCGATTGGTCTCAGTGGACGATAAAAAACCATTCTCATTCTCATTCTATTGAGCCACAGATTTTATGTCTTTAAATGATCGTCCTATGTAAGGGGAGGTCATGGTCTTTGGATCATGGAGGTTCAATGGTCCGGACCACCCCCAAAAATTAAGCCCCCGTTTAAAACCATTAAAAATTTAAAGAACCAAAAAAGTCCAACGTGACGAAAATACATGGACGAACCCTAACCCTAATGGACCAAGCAGCATCGACCAGTGGAACCTATGCCGAGAGCTGTGACGATGGCGACAGAGTGGAGATGGCTCCATTTCACACCTTGCATGCACATGCTTGGACCAGGACGACTACAGAGAAGACTGTTATGGCACGATTCAGGCTCTTGGCGGCAAGAGATAGGAGCACAAATGTTTGTGAAGGCTGATTCTTAGACCATGCTTTAGGGTCTAGTTTGGACGGCAAATCTGGCGCCAAGAGCTTGAATCAAGCCCCAGGGCGCGAGATTTTCAAGCTAATGCTGCTGGCTTTGAATTTTGAAACATTCCTTGGCACCATTCAGGTAAACATTTCAAGATTTCGTCCTTCATTCTTAGGTTTGTATGATTCTGGCAGCCCTAAAAGTATGATCTACAAATTTTGCAGGGGGTTTGCAAGGATGCAGGTAAAAGATCAAGCCAGAAGGTGACAGCTCGTCCTTGTAGCCTACTTCTTTCTGGTATATTGCTCATAATTGGATTAAAATTGCAGGCAGGTGGAGGCTGGCAAATCCTAGCCTTAAGATCATGCATCCTTGCACTCAAAGCCATTGATTTGTTAGGTAAGGATCTCTCCTATTCTCTTTCAGCTTGTAAATAGAAATTAACCCCCATTTCCATTTCTGTAGGCTATAAAGGATGAGCATAAAACAGGTCTGTTATTAGTTCATTCTTACTGTTGCTCTCCTTTTGGTGCTTTCATTTGCTTGCCTTAAATTTAAGTCCTTGAGTGAGGGGGTTTAGGGAATCTTCAGCCGGCTGCCATGCAATTAAAGAGTGGGAGAGTTGTGAGAGATCCTCCAGCACCCAAGGCCTCGAAGCAAAGGATTAAGAGACTGATTCATGAACAGATTCATGAACAACTTCCAGTGTTAAATCCAAGTTCTAAAAGGGTTAGAGTTATGAGTAGAGGTTCTTGGACCCAAGAGCAAATGGAGGAGGCTATTGATGTTGTAGATGATGGCCTTATGTCATTACGAAAGGCCTCCTTGCATTTTAATATTCCTAAGACAACTCGTAGGAATTGGGTTAATGGAATAACTGAAGAGAAATTTGGGTCTGTTCCAAGACGTTTGACAAAAGAGGAGGAGGCAGAACTTGTAGCATGGTGTGTGCAAATGTCTGATGAAGGGAGAGGTGTCACATTGGAGCTGCTAAGAGAGAGGGTAAGTGAGATGGCCATCAACAGGAACACTGGTTTTAAAGATGGCTTGCCCGGTAAGGGATGGTGGAAAGGCTTCAAAAATAGGCATCCAGAGTTGAGCCTTAGGTCTGCCCAATGTGTAGAAATTCAGCGAGTTAAAGCCATGAATTCAAATAATCTAGAGGCATTTTACTGTGCCTTAGAGAAGTCGCTAGCGAAATTTAAGTTCAATTTGCTCCAAAGATTTGGAACCGTGATGAGACAGAAATACAAACCGGCAGCCGAGATCATGTATGAGAATTTTGGCAAAAAAGAGGAGCAAGAAATGTTGCTCAAACTATACCAAAAAGAATAGGGAGGGTAATTGTTCTCTCACATGTGTATCTGCTGCAGGTTATGTGTTGCCTAATTTGTATGTGTTTAAAGGTGAAAGGATGAGGGATAGAAATCTAATGTTGGGATGTGAACCTGGAGTTGCCATGGCCTTCCAGAAAAAGGCATGGATTACAAATGAATTGTTTGATGGCTGGCTTGCACACTTCCAAAAAAATGTCCCTGGTGGCATATCTCCTGATAATCCACATCTTCTAATTTGTGATGGCCATGGATCCCATGTGAGCTTGGCTGCCATTCAACATGCCAAAACCATAGGCTTACATATTCTAAGGCTACCTGCACATACTTCTCACAGATTGCAGCCTCTAGACGTGTCATGTCTCTCTCCCTTCAAAACTAGATTCAAAAGAAATAGGAGCCATTACATGAGGGGTCAACAGTTTAGGGAGCCTCGCAAAGAAGACATGGCTACTATTGTCTCCACATCCTTGCGTGAAGCATTGACCACTTCTAATATTGCAGCAGGCTTTAAAAAAATAGGGATATGGCCATTTGATGCTGCTGCTGTAAGGGCTGATCCACATGCTGACCAATATGAGGTTGTTGAAGATAGTGAAGAGGAGGATGACCATGTCTTAAATGAAGGTGTAGCAATAGAAATTCTAGCTGCTGGCCTGCCACCCCCTTCCTGCACCAATGCTAATCATGTGTCTATGCCACCCCATATTACACCTGTTACACCTATTCTCCAACCACCTGCCACTGTTGGGAACATGCAGCCATCCACTTCTGTTGTAAACTTGCATTCTGCCCCTACAGCAGTAGCAGCCCTGAAGCAAGCCAGCCATCAACCAATTGTTGCTAGGAGATCCAAGCTTCCCGAGGTGCTAGCAGGCAGGTTAATGGTGACTAGTGATGAAATGATTGCAGCTAGAATTGATGCTGATAAGAAACAAAAGGAAGCAGCTAAGGCAAGAAAGGATCATGTAGAGAATAGGAAGAAAATACAATTGGAGAAAAAGGCAGCAAAGGAACTTGACATGAAGAGAAGGGCAGATGCAAGATTGGAAAGGGAATTGCAGAAAAGGAGTGACATTAGATATGAGCAGCATAGTGCTAGGTTCAGATCAAAGTACTTTGATGAGAATGGAAAATGCAAGTTTACTGATGTTCAATTGTTTGGGAAAACAAGACAGATGGATGCCAATATTAAGGATGCACGAGGATAAGCCAAAGAGAGGCTTAGAAAGCTAAGGGACAAGTTAGCTAGATCTGAAATAATTCCAGCTGTGCACACATCATTTTTAGTTGTTGCTAATCCAATTGTTGCTGCAGTCGAGCCTGCTCATGTTTATGAAGCAATTGTGGAGGATGTGCCTTATGAACATGAGCATGATGCAGTTGTGGAGGATGTGCTTGAACATGAGCAGGCAGGCTTTTATAGTTGTCCAGGTGTTGGTATTGATGCTGCCATGTACATAGACAGCCAAGTTAGTGATTATGATGATGAGGGTGAGCTTGTGGGATGCAATAATGAGGATACACACATTTGTTCTTGGGACAATCACAAGAATAAGGCTGGAAACAAGGCTGATTTGGACCCTGACTGGCATTGGACTAACCCTGATGCATATCATGGCAGAGACAATGGCTTTTCTGATAAGGTGGATGAGATCCACCATGCTTACAAGCCAATTTACAGCAATACAAGTGACAGCCAAGAGACTGATGAAGATGCCATTGATGCAACACCAGCAGTTAAGAAAACCATGGCTCTAAATGATGTTTACAGGAAAGAGGCCTTGGTGTGTGATGGGATATCCCTTTTTTGTGATTGAATTGTGCTCAAGTTTTGTTGGCATTTTGGACACAATCAATGGAATTGTTTCTCATTGTTAATTAGTGTGCGTAGTGTTGTATTTCAATATCAATTGCATGGCAGCAGTGTTGTTATTTAGGACAAGTTAGGTTCCATGTAATTTTGTGTTTTGATGGGATCTAGGACGTAGGGTTCTAGATCCCATGTTCTAATGTGCTACTCAAGTTGTTGCAGCAGTTTTGCTGATTAATTAACATATTTTGCTGAAATCTGCTATAAGACATAACAGTGGTGTGCAAAGCCAAAGAGAAATCAGTTGTAAGTCCTAATCAAATCACCATCTTAATTTTAGTATGTAATTGTTCTTGTTGTGTGTTGAAGGCATTTGCCATGAACTATAAGTGTTGCATGAACTATAAAGTGCTGCTATACATGCTCATAAGGTATATTTAAGTTTTGCAACTGTCATATTTTTGTTTGGGAACTCATGTTGCTGGTTGCATTGGTAATGTTGCCATCAACATGGGATCCCAAGTACTAATTATTTGATCCGTGTGCCGCAGCAGGGGTGATTGGAAGTAGCCTGTAGTTAAGGCTATGAAGGATCAAAGCCTTCCACCCCTGTTAGGTTTCATATTATTTAGGATTTAGACTCATTTTCAGGTGATTTAGGGATTCTATGAAGGTCTACAGCAGTTCCATTCTAAGTTGTAAAGAGGACAGTGCTAGTATGCAGTGGGTTCATTCGAGTTGCGTGTTGGTCCATCAGCTTGGTAGGTAAGTGCTATTCATGGTTTGTAGAAGATCCTTCGTGGTTACAATGTAGTTTGTTTAGATTCTGCTGCTGGTCCATCCAAAGTGGTCCATCTGGGTATTGCTATGTCAATCCGGGTAGAAAAAGGAGTCCTCTTTGGTTGGTTTTCTCATGGTCCATACCAATTCCAATTTCTGATTTCATGACATCATTTTGCAGGTCCACACTCAAGCAACACAATGAGCCATTAAGCTTGTCAATTGGATCACCACAGCTCCAGATATAGCCATTTGCGCATTAAGTGGTCCAAAGACCATGACCTCCCTTTAGAAGCCCATCAAGCTGCCGCCCCTCACTCCGTTTAGAGCAAGCTTGAGATTACCGTGGAGATCAATCCACTGGAAGAGTGCCTGGCAGAGCTCGGGGTTCCTAGATTTTCATTTTGGCTTTGAACTGATTTTGCCTTTGGATACTACGATTTTACGTGATTTTTGATGGCAATTTGCTAGATGGAGGCATGTGGTAGAGGACGGGTTCTCAAGGGGTCAAGATTTCTCTTGGTGATTACAGAAAATATATTTAAGATGCATCTTAATTTGTATGAAGACTGTAGAATCTGAATACTATTTCTTTCCTCTGAGGAGCATCTGTTCATGGCATAGAATTGAATTTGGTGCATGGCCTTGGGCTGGATTTTGGCTCTCAGCTACTCCAGGATTTGGTTCAATTCAAATGGGCATTCCATTTTCGAGCAGGCTTTGGACTAAATGCTGCTCAAATGAAATTGTATGTGCAAATTGATGCATTATCCATTTCAACCCATTTGATGGAGCATGTGGCATATACCATATCAGTCATATTCCATATCATGCAATTTTGAAGAGTCCCTTTTATTTTTCTTTGTAAATCTCAATGGATTTGATCTGATGTGGTAAGTAAATATTCTTATATTGTTGTTGCATTTCTAGAACATGCAATGCCCTAGAAACTCAAACTATGTTTGCTGAATGTGGGGATGGTGCAACTCTTCTTACAATAGGGGTAAGTTCTAATGTGCAGCCTGTACAATCTAGTTTCTTTGGGTTTTGCAAAGAAAGAGGAGATGATCTTGGTCTATGAATTCATGTCAAAGGCTCCCTGCTATCCCATCTCTATGGCAATCTTATTTCAATCTGTGCAACAGAGATGTGAAATTTTCAAATATTTTTCTGGATGACGATTACTTGGCCAAGCTTTCCAATTTTGGTCTTTTTAAACCTATTAATAGTGATGTTATTCATGTAAGCACGGCAGTAAAGGGCAATTTTGGGTACTTGGATCCCGAATATTTTTCCAGAATGCAGCTTACGAAGAAATCAAATGTATACTCTTTCGGTGTAGTTCTTTTAATATCATCTTTGTTAAACCACCAATCAATCCTGCCCTTTCAGGCGCTAAGGCAAACAGTTCAAAATGGATTTTAGTGTTTGTTTGAATCTGCAAGACGTGAAACAGTCGTGGAAATGATGAAGAAAATTGGAACGATGCTACTTGGATATGGCAAGTACACTACTTGTGGCCTATATTACATGTATTACATAGCAATGCACTACAGACATGTATCACACTGCAACGCACTACAGACATTTTGCTCATGTAGTTCGCACTTCGTCAACAAAATTCCTAGCATTGCTCTTGGTATGATTTTTACCTGTTTCCTGCAATTAGTTTTGCTTTTGTTTGAATAATGATAACATTTTTTTGCAAGAGTAAGATGTCATAGTCTAGCGTATGATCTTTCCTCATAATAATTGCATATTTTTTGAGAATACATTTTCTACATGTGTATTTATTTCTGAGCATGAATTTTTGTGGAGATCCACCACAATGTACAGGTGGTAAAAAATTGCATCTGCGATTGATATGGTCATATATGAGTATGTATTCGTGTATGATGTGCAATGTGCATGTTGCACATTTTATATCGACATCAACTGCCGATTCGTATTCAGCGGAGTGGCAGATTCACAATGATCACATTGATTGTCAGACGAACATCCTTCCGATTCCATTTCATATGAAAGGTATTATTGGTTTTGTATTGTTTTAATCTCTTCTGTGGCTGTAAATAACTAGAGAGGTTTCTGCCTAATCAGCATTCCGCCTGAAAGGATTTGTTTGTAGCCTAATTATGATTGACAAGTGCTGTTAAACAGCTCCTATAGCAAATCCAACCTTTGCTTTTATTTTTATTTTTATTTTTCGCAATCGTGTCTATGGGAATGTTCTTGGTCTAATTCAAAAATACGTTCTACAGGGGTCTCCACTTTTAACAGGCAGATATTCAAGGGGAAAATCATAGGTCTAGACTCTATATATTTGGCGCTTTGTCAATCATTGTTTCCTTTCTTTATGGCTTAGGGATGTTGCATATTTGTAACTTTGTTCCTCATTGGGTAAGTCTGTTGTAGTATTGGCCCTGCTATAGCTTTCAGGAATTTATATTCCATCTCCTTGAATATTATGCTTCTATTCACTCTCGCACATGGTCATTTTCAGCAAATATCACTTGGTATTAATTACATGTGTATTTGTGGCTCATCGATTACACATGCATCAAAAGAACGAAGCATCGATAATTTACCGCTGCATGTGGTACTTTCACTAGGTCATCTTCTTTGGTAAACCTATAATTCATCTACCCTGTATAGTGATTACTGTATTACTGTCTTTCCGGTCAATAGAAATAACCAAGAGATTAGCTTTGCAGCGCTATTTACCTTACCTGAAGCACTTTGTTCTTGATGATTCCTTCATTGATTATGATGGCATTTTAGATGTGTTGCTTAAGAAAGACCAGCATGATATTGTTGTAACCGTTTGTTGCAGATTTTTTCTAGGACTTGACTTACGACGTCAAAGCAGTTTTGCATTATTAGATTTTCCCCAGCATTAAATCACTTTTACTCAAGTAATATGCGTGCATGTTCGCTTATGCTAATAATCTTCTACATTTCCGTGCCAGCATACTTATTACTGCTAAGGTTTTTCCCTCGAAAACCTTGCGGGGCGGGGGTTTTTTAATCCTGTCAGTAATACGCTTGCTGCTCTCTTTTTTGTTTGGGTCCCATAGGCCAATCGGTCTCTGTGGACGCTAAAAAATCTATTCTATTCTATTCTATTCTTTACATAATGCAAGTTCTTGGCTTTTTGGTTTTATTCTTGCTTTCATACTTTTTGGCTGCATCAAGTTTGACACCAGGTAAGTAGATTTGAATGAATGGGTCGTAAGTTTCCATTTTCTAAATTTTAAGTGCAACCTTTAGTTTTCTTCATCTGCTAGAGGTGATAATAATTTGAATGGGTTGTTGCAAAAAAATGCAGCATCTTCTATAGCTTCTGTCATATTGTTCAGTTTATATTATATTATGAAGGAAGAATGTTTTCAACCTACATATATTGCATCTATCATGTTTTGTAGTAGTTAACGGCATGCAGAGGAGATTGCGTCTTTGTCTCCAGGTGCAAATCAGGTGACGACTTTCACAGGGTTTTAATTTATTTGCTGATTTGATTGTCTTCTATGCAAGGCAGAATTTTCATGATTTGAATGACCTTTTGCAGTCCAACAGCCACCCCTAAAGGTGAGATTACATCACGCGCGAAGACTTTAAGGAGATTCTAACTCAACTGCCAGCAACTTTGTGATCCACCTTAGCAAGTATTTATATTGATAGGTAAAAAAATGGTACAAGCTTGCACATGTTTTATGACTACCAGGAAATTAGAAAAGAAAGTATCAGGGGATAAGTTATTAAGTGACGTATAAGATTGTATATTTTGTAGGATCTGTGAAGCCATGTCTGCTACTCTCTCTTAAAAGCATTCACAGTTCCAAATATGTTCAAGCATCTCCACAGATTTTTTTATTTGCTAGATCTTATTACCTTATAACTAAGAAGGCAGTATTTTTTTTCCTTGGGAAAGCCTCAAAGGATTTGCTTGCTTGATAAAGGACTTGAAAGGAAATTAAATATGCTTCCTTTATATGGCTACAGAGTATCTTAGTGATCCATTGGCTGGCTTAGATTCTCTTGTGTGATCTCCTGATGGGATGTACTTGCTATAAATTCAAGCACCCTGCATGTTTAGTTCTCTTTGCATTACGACTTCTCATAGCTTATCTGTGATGCTTGATTTTTTCATTTCAGGGTCTGATGTTAGGTTCTTGAGCAAATCTTGTCTTTCAAGGTTAAGCCAATATTCATGAAAGATATAATATATTTTGATGGGCAAGGTAAATGGGGAAGCAAATGCAATCTTTTCCTTTAGTAGTTGTTGTATGGTTGCAAATTGTCCTTATTCCAGGTCATTCTTCATCTCGAGCTCTACTTCCAAACCCAGTTGTGGCATTTAAAATACATGAACTGGGTCTTGCGTTTGAACAGTGGATCCTCATGGTATAGGTTACAAACCATGCTCGGAGAAGGCACAAAACAACATTCACAACTATTATTTGGTGGGGTAATGTGTGTAAGAAGGTCTTCAGGAACCTATAGAACTCCCAAGATATGAATCAGGGTAATACTTCTAGAAAATGAAGATTCACTGGACAACCCTTAGAGAATTTAAAAAGACTGTTTAATTTCTGCCATCTTTTCATTTTCATAAGAAGAACCGTTGTAGGAATTCCAATCTTTAAGATCATTGATGATTGAAACTAAATAAAATTAGGCATCGTAATCATTGCCCGTAGTTTTGTCAATTATCTGTCCAATAAAGAAGGAAGTTAGTGCCGAAAATAACTTGATGATATCCAGTTTATAAATGTAGTTGTGGCTGCTTGTGTAAATGATGGTGGCAAATAAATCACTGTGCTAACCAGTTTTGGGGTAAGCGGCTGAAGCTTCAGAAGTGAGATGATATCAGATAAAGCTTCCACATGTAATAGTGGGTTCAGACAGACAGAGCAAAATGTTAAGGCAACTGAAACTGATGAAATGTCCATAGACTGAGCATCCACAACAACAAGCCTCCAAAAGTATTGTAGTTCAGTTAGAGATGCTCTGATTAGTTTGATTAAATCCCCCTCATGCTCTATTATAGAGAACTCCTTCAGAAACAAACAGAACTCCAAATTTGCAATATCTGCGGGTCTAAGCACAAAACGGGCAATACACAATACCTCTTCCTTCCCTGCAGTCAAGTTTAGAAGTTAACGGAATATTGTCCAAGGAGCCTGTTGGAGACGATTAATGTATCAAAGAAGACAGATTCTCAAATCATTCATAAATATCTTTTTTGGTTCAAACTTTTGCACTTCGAATTGCATCCTAGAATCTACTTGGCTTTTACTCTTACATAGTTGTTTTGAGAATGGACTAAGCATGGTGTGCTCTTACTGCAGATAGATTTTAGGAATGCCTCATAAGCCTTGAAGCTGTCTGCAACAGCTGCACGGAACCTTACCTTTAACTCTTTATGCCTAAGTTCTAAATATGTTGGAACTTGCATCTTCTGTTTCCAACCTGATTGACATTGTGAATCATCATTTTTGTCTAAACACTCATCATTTTCATCATCAACCTCCTCGCTGCTTGGAGTATCTTTAACTCCTTCAGTTTTCTTTTCATTGGAATCATCGATAACTTCAGTTTTAGTATAATCATTAATGTATGCTTTTAAACCTAATGCTTGGTCACCAACATTTCAAATTCCTCAGCAAGCCTAAAAATGTAGCAATGGATTCGTCACCTTTAGGTTTATCTGATGGTAGGCCCACCAATGGCAAAAATAAGTCATAACCTCCTTCCCACAAGACCTCGGCAAGTGTGGAGGCAAATTTCTGACTCAGTTGTAACCCATCTAAACCAATTTCCACATCTTGGGCATGCTCCTGCATTGGATAGAATGATTTCAGTATGTTCTCGATAAGATTACCAACAACATCTTTTGAGATACTCAATGTCTTTGAAATCTGTTAAAATTGTGGCACATTTGCAACTCTTAGAGATGCTGATAGCAATTCCAAACTATGAACGACACCCTTTTCAACAAGAATATCCATGGAGACAACAACTCCCTTGCGTATAAGATCTTTCCTAAAAGGATCGTCGTTTTCAGTGAGAAGAAACAAGAAATTTAGTAATGAATTTGTCATATCTGCATATTTATGAATTGAATACACCATAACAAGAATAGCTGGTTCTATTATCATAATATTGTCACTTTTGCTCATGGAAGAAAACTAGCCATAGAACAGGGGTAGCTTTGCATTCGCCTCCCCAGAGGAAGAGCATCAATGTTAGGAAAATAGCAAACATGAGATTTGGCGCCAGGGGTACTCGAGTCTCAAGGACAAAAACATTAAGCTATCAGTTACAACCTATACCTAAGTACGGTTCAAGAAATCATAAATATATATCCTTATCATACCAGGTGAACATGCAATTGCCTTCAACTTTTCTTTTTGCAATTATTATTTATTGATTGTTGCCTCGTCTTAACACTTTTTCAATATTGCACATCTCTAATAGAGTTGATTTATTTGTTTAGGGTTTTGTTTTCACACTAAACTATTAAACTATGTATTTTGAGCTCATCCCTCATAGCTGATTTAGGGCTCTATGGGCATGTATAATGTAATTGTTGCATTGTCCATAGTTCTAAATAATCTTCTCATATCTGTTATGTTAACATGTATGTTTGGATCACGTTCACATCTATTTAGCATTTAGTGTTTAAACTAGAACATGTATTTGACCTTGGGCCATGATAACATATTTAGGGTTGCCTATGCATGTAAAATATAACTTCTAATGTTCTATAATGACAAAATAACTTTTACCCAGTGAATATCATCATATTCTATATTTCATGATGTTCTTATGTGAACATTTATGCATACACCAACTAAAAATCACAGAATGTTGGAAGTCAAGAAATTAGCTATGACAATGAAATATGCAGGAAAAAAGAAAAAAAATGCAAGGATTGGTGTGTAGTGTAGGATGTGCATGCAAATTTTACCATTTAGAAGCAACTACACAATAGGAGCAACAGACCACCAAGCACCTTCCATGGGTCTAGGATTAAGTGGTTTAGGATTATCAACTAGGGCTTATGCTTTGTGAGATCTAAGATTACATGGTATATTTATAACCATCACACTCATGACAAATAACTGACATTAAATCTCGAGCAAGTTGCCACTTGTTATCTTGAACAATGCTCCAATTATAATCAAATATGAAATGTACATATTTCATTGCGTTCCCTCATATGTAGCTCTATACTTCGTAGAATTGTTCGACATCCGTGGGCATGTGGAGTCTAGAGAATGCCAAGTATCGATTTGTAGTTTAAAATCTAATGGTTTAGTGGTTAGGATTTGTTAGGTTTGTTTCTCTTTTCTTTTTTCTTTTTTCTTTTTTGCATTTCGAGTTGTATTGTTTAGGACTTGGAGTTTAGGGTTTCAATTGATATCATTTCAGACCCACAGTCACTACAAATATAGATATTCCTTACTTATTGAAAATCATTGATTGTGCTTGCACGAACCGTTGTTCAATGACCAGTATAGAATTACTCATAGAACCCTAGGAATTTTCACGAAATAAAATCTTCATATGTAATTGACTTCGACTTCTTATCCTAATGCTATATATTGACTTCACCTCATGGATTGGCTTTGATAGGACTATGTGGTTTGACTTTCACTTTTGAAGTTGTTTTCATGAGCTGCCCAACACATGCATTTCCTACCTGTGATTTCGACATTTTGAAAATGATTTTAATCAGTAGGTGCATACAATATTTTATTTTGACTTTAACATTAGAGTTTTATTGTACGTTTGGAGTTGATTTTTGCATTGGAGTTAATATAGTCCTTACATATGACTTTCACTGCGCGTTTCTCTCAATTTGGGCATGACTTTTGTTCTTGCAGTTCGAGTTCATATAGTCTTGACATATAACTTTGATTGTGTGTCTAGAAAAAGTAGTTTAGGATCATCAACTAGGGTTTTGACTTTGGAATTTAAGATTGAAGGTTCAATAGTGAAGCAAAGGAAACACAAAGCTATAGTAATAACTCATCCATTAAGTTGTAGCCATGATTAGTGGGTCGTCCCTTACAGAACGTTGATGCGAAGCTTTTCAATATGCCTTCAACACGGCATCTCTTAGATTGTTAAGAGAATTAGTGAATCTTCGTCAAATTCGCTAATTGAGTTTGGCTTAGGTATAGTAAAACACTCATCAAAGTTTACTAAAGTTCCAGCCATGCAATTTCATATATACAACTTGAAGTATGATATGATTTCTTGGCATTATTACTTCTTTATTGTTGCTTCATAGTCTTTACAGAAGTGCAATGAACAATCTAACGAAGGTTTGCTGATCCATACACAACCGGTCTTATATAGTCCTTAAATAATAAGGGACTTGTATACGGGATATAGATACAAACTGTGAAAGCTGGAAAAAGGGGGCTGATTTCGATACCTAGCGAATCAAGTGGCGGTGGACCACATGAGGCTTGTGGTGGTGGCGTGGACAACATATGGAGGACACGTTCCAAATATCGCCGTCAGGGTTGTGACTGGTGATCATAGGTATCCTCAATAATGACCCTTCGTCTATACCTGCATTACAGGTAGCGCTTCCACATATATGCTTCATTTCCGGCGTTGTCTGGCTTCGCCCACATACCTCTAGTCTGCGTCATCGGAGCTTGTTTGATACTATATCCTCGTGAATTCTTTTTAAGGGACACTGCCCCTTTCTTCCAGGTTTGTGATATCGTCAACCTAGCTTTTGCAACTCCTCTGTTTTCCCTGCTTATTGTTTCGTTTGTGAGCCTATGTACACAGGACCTTGTCGATTCGACGAGTAAATGCATAGTGCCTTAGTTAGGCTTTTACTCGTTCATGTTATAGAAATTTTTGTAATCTGTGACGCATGAGAAAAGCAGTTTAATTTGAAAAACTTAACTGCTCGTTTGTGAATCTTGCTTTCCTGTTTTCTAACATGTAAATGTCGGAATTTTTTTAGAGAAGGATTTGGCTGGTGAAAATTCGGCGTTGCAATCCAGATGGTGAAATCCTTTGCACTTAGGACTGCGGTAAGAAGAACCTTTTCTTCAAAACCCTTGCCAGCAGTAAGGTCATGTCCAAGTATAGTAGAATCGAAACTTCAAGGTTCACAGGCATGTGGTCCCGGTCCAACATCCCTATTGCAGCATTTCATGAGAAAACAATCAACTGTGGCTGCAGTAGCTGATACTGCTGAAGAAGAGATATCGATGAAAGGAGTTAAACTAGTTGGAAGGCCTTTATATTTAGATATGCAGGCAACTTCACCTGTTGATCCTCGAGTTTTAGATGCAATGATACCATATTACTTGCATCAGTTTGGGAATCCTCATTCCAGGACACATATGTATGGATGGGAAAGTGATGAAGCAGTTGAAAAAGCTAGAGCACAAATTGCCAACTTAATAGGAGCTGATCCAAAAGAAATTATTTTCACATCAGGTGCTACTGAAGCCAATAATATTGCAATAAAGGGTGTCATGCATTTCTATAAAGAAAAGAAAAAGCATGCAATTACTACTCAAACTGAGCACAAATGTGTGTTAGATTCTTGCCGACATCTGCAGCAGGAAGGATTTGATGTGACATACCTTCCTGTTAAGAAGGATGGTTTAATTGACTTGGAAGAGTTAAAGGCTGCAGTTCGGCCAGATACAGCTATTGTTTCTGTTATGACAGTGAACAATGAAATAGGTGTGATTCAACCTGTAGAGAAGATTGGCGAGATCTGTCGTGAGAGAAAGGTATTTTTCCATACAGATGCAGCACAAGCAGCTGGTAAGATTCCCCTTAATGTTGATAAGATGAAGGTGGATCTCATGTCGTTGAGTGCTCATAAAATTTATGGACCAAAAGGTGTTGGAGCATTATACATGAGGCGCAGGCCAAGGGTCCGTGTAGAACCACAGATGAGTGGTGGAGGTCAAGAAAGAGGAATTAGAAGTGGAACTGTGCCAACGCCATTAGCTGTAGGAATGGGGAAGGCTTGTGAAGTTTCTGCTCAGGAAATGGAATATGATCACCACCATATTTTGGCTCTGCAGAAGCGTCTTTATGATGGTCTTGTTTCAAAGATTGATGGTGTGGTTATTAATGGTAGTATGGAGCATCGTTATCCTGGGAATTTGAATATATCTTTCGCTTATGTGGAGGGAGAGAGCCTGCTTATGGGGCTGAAAGAAGTTGCTGTCTCAAGTGGCAGTGCATGTACTAGTGCTAGTCTTGAACCTTCATATGTTCTTAGAGCATTGGGGGTGGAGGAAGACATGGCACATACATCAATTAGATTTGGGATTGGCAGGTTTACAACAGAAGAAGAGATTGACAAGGCTATTAGCCTCACTATTAATCAAGTAGAGAAGCTGAGGGCAATGAGTCCCTTATGGGAGATGGTTCAGGAAGGTATTGACTTGAAAAGCATCCAGTGGTCCCAACATTAGAAAAGATTCTGCATCTTTGTGCTCGTGTCACATTTATGGATAAAGGCAAATTCAGACATCAAGAGGCATCATGCAAGCCTGCTTTATCATACTTGGTAACTCGGCAGTCTTTGTCCTGTTACATGTACTTACAATTACGAATTGTATATTATGTGGTTGAGTTTTGTTTAAGTTGAAATTTTGTGACTACACAAAATGATCTATCTTTATAAAGAAAAGTTTTTTTTAAGATTTTACCATTATCTATTTTGAACAGGATTGTTTGTACGTGCTTAATTCTTCGATTAAATATGTAGAATGGGGAAGAGGATGCAATGTTAAAGCAGGAAGATTTGTTTCTGAGTTTGTCTGCCGCTTATTTTAAACAGAAATATTCTTTGTGTGCTATTTATTTTAAACAGAAATTAGTCTTTGTATGCTATTTATTTTACTAAAAATTATATCAATATTTAAATCACTCTTTACTTGGTAAGCTACAATTGGGAAGAGGACCACAATGTCCATCTAACTTGGAAGGTTTTCAAGGTGTATCAGTTTGCATTTAAAGTTGATTTCTTTGCATGCCAAGTCACTTGGTCTATAACAGGATAGCACTTTATTGTTAATCAGCCACCGGGTAATAAAAGTTATTATCAGATATCTTCAACAGACAGCTTACTTGGTGGTGAGAAATGAACTGGACTCAAATCAAGATACTGAAAGATCAATACAGGTTTTTCTGTGATGTTACATGTGATCTACAATGACAACAAAAGTGGTATAGCTCTGACCAAAAGTCCTGTTAAAGCTTTTTTTTTATCACCACCATTTTACTAGGGAGAAGGTGCTAGATCGAACAGTTTTAATGAAAGACATCCGCAGAGGAGTTTCCTTCTGAATAAGCCACTCCACAAGGATAAGTTTTTGATGCATCGAAAGCACCCTGGGTATATATTCTTCATTATAAGCAAGATTATGCTAATTAATGAAGTGAACGTTGTAACTAATAAGTGGTGACATATGTCTCTGCATCTATGAAGATACTCAGGCCCACATTTGTGGTCTGGTTCTTGAAACGTGTGCTTTATCCTGATACTCAAATTTTTCACATAGCATAGTACAAGTCATTTACAACCTGATTGGTCCTCTTATGCTTAAATTATGACTAGCCTGGTCCTCAAGAGCGGCATGAAGAAATTGTGCACACAACACAGCACAGTATCACGCAGCATATTAATCGTCTCAATTTTAATCCTATCAATACGAGCTCCCCGTGGATAGAAAGCTGATATGCCAAGCAACTTAAAGTTTCTTGTTCATGATCAGAGGGACATGTCCGACTGAGAGCCAATTATAGGCGGGTAGCCAAATCAAATCAATATAATTTTTTCTCTAACTTGCACAATTTCCATAGAGTCCAAGAAATAATTTAAAATTTTGGCATTTTCTTCCTTGTGGTCTGTAGCAGCTTATCATGGCATTTGGAAATCATCATGGTGTGACAAACTTGGTAGAAGCAATCATTTACAGACACGCATGTCACAAAACCACAAAGCTCATTTCCTTGCAGGCAACACAACTATGCAAATCGAAGGATAACACTGCCATATACTCTCAAGGTGCTGCACAATCAGCCCAACTCACATATCGAGCAATCTTTGCATTACTGCCATTCCTCCTCTAAGCTTCCACCCATAACATGAATATTAACTGTCCACTTTTAAGTGTCCATTTGTCGATGTGTCTGCCATATTCTATAATGCTTTCGCATGCCTGTAAAATGTGGAAAGAGACGACATTTGCCTTGATGCACAGTATCTCCACCAATAACAGTTTCCATAATACTACATTTCGAGGGATGGATATTTCCTGCTCCAAATGGCCAAGCATGCTGCACGAGTTGAACTCTCCAAAGAAGACAATATTTGCTGGCACATTCTTGAAAGGATGCTTGAAATAATGAAGCGTGCCAATAATTTTGCCAGTTGGTTTTTTCCCGCAATGATTGAATTTTATCTTAAATGCACTACCCAATTGAACATATTTCCAATTTTCTCTTTTGCTTAGCATTCCGTGTCCATACTTTTCGGCCATTATGAACTACTACTTCATAAAAGCATCTACTTCCTAGCTCTACATTGTTATGTGTTCTACAAGCAGCAAGTAGTGCTACCAAACCAGAAATATTGGCCTGCAAGCTACCTTTAAGTGCATCTTCTGCCATTTTGAAGCAACCAAAAGAACCTAGAAGATCAATTATGCTGTTGTGATGAATTAGATTTCGTTCCACACCAAAGCAATGATTCATATTCGTGAAATACCAATAACCTTCCTCCATTAAGCCGACATGACTGCATGCACTAAGGACCGCAGTAAATGTCACCCCATCTGGTGCAATGGCATAATATTGCATATTTTCAAAACACTGCACAGCCAATCCAACTTCACCAATCTGTGCATATCCAGTAACCATTGCATTCCATGACACAATATCTCCTCTTCTTATCCCCTTGAAGATTTCTTGTGCATCTTTCATGTTTCCACACTTTGCATACATATTGATAAGAGCATTATCCACCACAGCTTCGCTTTCAATTCCACATTGAATAATTTGTTCATGGATTAGACTACCCTGCTCTATAGCACCGATGCTTCCACATGCTTTTAAAACGCACAAAAAGATGACTTTATCTGGCTTTATGCCCTCATAATACATAGCATTAAAATAATTTAGGGAGACAATGCCTTCATCGTGCTGAGAATATCCATCAATAATTGCTCCCCACGATATCACATTTCTATTTGGTAACTCATTAAAGACTTTACTTGCCTCATCCAATTGATCACATTTTGAATACATGTCAATAAGTGCGGTGCCAACAAGAACATCCAGATGAAGCCCACTTTGAATAACATATTCATGAATGAGCCTGCCACATTCTAAAGCTTTAATACTACCGCACGCTTTAAAGATGCACAGAAAAGTGACTTTATCTGGCTGTCCTCCTTCATGTTGCATATGATGAAAGCAATCCAACGCAGCAAGGCCTTCATCATCTTGAGCATATGCACCAATCATTGCATTCCATGATACTACATTCCTTTCTGGCAATCTAGCAAAGTTGCTGCATGCTTCCTCTAAGCTGCCACATTTGGCATACATATCAACAAGGGTGCTTCCCACGATGACATCACATCGTAGTCCACTTCCAATGATATATGCATGAATGCATCTGCCTTGCTCCAGGTGCCCAATCATGCCACATGTTTTCATAATGCTCAGAAAGGTGGCTCCTGCTGGTTTTATGCCCTCTTGCTGCATATTTTCAAAATACTTAAGGGCAAGAATACTGTCACAATGCTGTGCATAAGCAGCAATGATAGAACCCCATGTCACGACATCACGCTTTGGCAATTTTATAAATATTTCATGTGCCTCCTCCAGGCTGTGACATTTCACATACATATCAACAAGAGTGTTACCCACAACAATGTCTAGTTGAACTCCATCTTCAATAGCTTGTTCATGAATATGCCTCCCATGCTCAATGGCACCAATGCTTCCACATGCTTTCAAAACACTTGAAAATGTGATTTTGTCAGGATATATGCCCTCATGTTGCATATGTGCAAAGCATTCTAGGGCACAATCACCACTCTGCTGTGTACACCCAGAAATGATGGCATTCCAGGAGACTACAGTTCTGTTTGGTAATTTTTTAAAGACTCCAAATGCCTCCTCCAAGCTACCACATTTAGCATACATATCAATTAGGCTGCTCCCAACAAAAACATTACACTGCAAACTGCTTTCTATGATTTGCTCATGGATGATCTTACCTTGATAAATATCTTCAATGTTGCCACAAGCTTTCAAGATGCTTGAAAATGTGACTTTATCTGGTTCTATGCCCTCACATTGCATGCTGTGAAAACATTGCAAGGAAAGATCACCTTTGTCACACTGGGAATATCCAGTAATCATTGCTCCATATGATACCACACTTTGCTTTGGCGAAGAATCAAAAACTAGGCGAGCATCCTCCAGACATCCACACTTGGCATACATACACACAAGAGAGGTTCCTAAGAAAACATCGGACTGAAGTCCATTACAAATGATCTGCTGGTGAACTAACTTGCCCTGGGCAAATGAGGACTTTAGCATACATGCCCTGACAATTGCAAGATAAATATATTTTTGGTTCCTCAGATATGGCAATTGCGCATTTTTATAGAGTTCAATAGCTGTATCAAGCTGCTTCAGATCGGAGTTAGCCAAAATAAGTGCACGCCATGTATAGCTGCTGGGTTGTGAAATTCTGCTGAACGATTGATTTGCTTCAATTACAGAACTAGCAGAAGCAAAGAGGCGAATAATCTGCTCCCCCAAAACAGCAACACAGTCTAGCTCATTCTGGCCCATGAAGAGCTTCGCTCTCCTGCCAAATTGCCAATTTTTTGTTCTAATGCATTCCTGTAAAATTGACCATGCTTGGCTGTTCTGCAAACATATATCCCGCTGCTCAATAATATCAAGTGCCTCTTCTAGTCGCCCATCTCCACACAGTTTGGGGACATCGATCCAATTCCTTGTCACATTAGCCAGTAAAGTCATAACCACCAAACCAAGAAAAGAAATGGAAACAAAGACATGCGGGTACCTGGCATGAGAATGAAATTGGACAATCGGATGCTGCGGATGTATCGAGTGCATTTCAGAACAGGTACAACTAATAACATATACTGTGTATCAGTGTGTGACAAGTTTCCAGGAACAGTTGTGACAAAAACTCAAATTTTCCCAAACAAATTTTTTTATAAAGGATGTAGGATCGGAACAAATTTGCACGATCCTTATTGTTTTCTTTAGGTTCGTTGCATCTTGGCATATTCCTAGAAATATGCCAGATCTAGGGTCCACAAATATACACCACACCCCGTATACTTGAGTGCTCCTCTATGTATGTATATATGTACGAAAAATACGAATGGGAATGCTAAAGAATAGGAAAAAAAATATTTCGCAATCAGAGGCGATTAGAGGCGTTCATATGCTTTTGAGCCTTTTCGAAACCTCTTCATCTGCTTTGAACCTCTCCGGGCATCAGATTGTGCATCAGATTTCTGGGCAGCCCGGTTGATGAATCCGGACATGGCAACGCATAGGTCATGGAAAACATGCTTTCATATACAAACTCCACAACTCGAAGCTTCACACAATAGCTCTCTATATACAAAGCTATGTAGAGCGGATCTGGACCCCTGCACTTGCATTTCAACACCAAAATCATGAGCAGCAATTCCGCCTGCCTCAATCCAGTGCAAACAACAAAAAACTGGCCGTCGACAATGCTTAGCCTCTCTTCTAGCAGAGGAGGCACGTGAACTGTGCAAGAACCATGCTCTGGCAATAGATGGCAGGAAATTCTATTTTGGAACCATTGATTCCAAACAAAAATTTTCTTAACTTCAATTCCATCCCCTTTTCTCGCCAAACCATTGGAAAAATCTTAGTCTACAAAACCATTCTTCACTGCCATTGCCCTCTCTGTAGAACTCCCTTTGATGCAAATATAAGTCTGTGACCCAATTTGGATTTGAAGGAGGCTCTAAATGAGCTCTTATAGCATGATCTTCATTATTTTTTAGGCATTACAGTCTCTAAACCTGCAGAACAACATCATACATGAATCTAATGCTAAATAATGCAAAACCACAGCTAAATGACAGTAGTACATGGATTTTTAATGGCATTTTCCCAAAAGATTGATGACAGCATGGTATGGGATATCAGAAGCCACTAGTTTTAAATGTGGAATATATGTTGTGATGAGTTGGATTTTGTTTTAAATGTGGAATATATGTTGTGATGAGTTGGATTTCGAAGCTCAGCTCTCTGATTGCTGGAATATATTTTATTGGATCTCACTACCACAAGACATAGTTGACATCCATAAGAGAAAGGCTTAGCATATGGGTTGAGAAAGACAAGAAAGTTTGACTTAGCAGTTGAGAAAGGCAATGGGTTGGTCCAGCAGGATGACTTGAAAGATTTATTGATTGTAATTGTTCTGGACAGTGCGCATTGGAATATGAGATTTGCGACGTTCCACGTATTTATACGATATACTTATAAATACTGACACGTCACTATAGGTATTTTGGGAGTGGGGTAAACTAAAGAGGTTTAAGTTAGATATGTTAAGAAACTAGTTCATTAAACTATTTAGTGACTAAATGTCTAGATAAATAGTAGTAATTGGAACAAATTGACCCATGGGGTAAAGCCACCTAGACCAACTCAATTGGCCCAGGCTACTTCCCCATTTGGGAGGTATTCAAGTGGTTCTCCAACCCAATTTTGCCCCAATTCGACTTGGTAGAGTTGGAGAAGGAACAGCTGTTGTCATACCTATCCAGTTAGCCAACCATGGAATCCCTCAGGGAACATCTCCCTGGCTCTGCCCCACTTGTTTGCTCCATGCACCCCAAGATGTAGCGCCGATGGCTTTTAGTAGGTATAACTCATCTTGAAACTTGGTACTCTGATGCTCCGCTCATCGTAGGATTTCAAGAACAATTACAGTTTGCCACTGTGAGATTATTACATATGGAATATGAGGTTTGTGATGTTCCACGTATTTATATGATATATGTATAAATACTAACACGTCACTGAGGTATTTTAGGACCATTGTGGGGTAAACTAAAGAGGTTTAAGTTAGGTATGTTAAGAAATTAGTTCGTTAAACTATTTAGTGATTAAATGTCTAGCTAATTAGTAGTTGTTGGAACAAATTGACCCATGTGGTAAAGCCACCTGGACCAACTCAATTGGCCCAGGCTACTTCCCCATTTAGGATGTATTCAAGTGGTTCTCCAGCCCAATTCTGCCCCAATTTGTCTTGGAAGAGTTGGAGAAGGAGCAGTTGTTGTCATACCTATCCAGCTAGCCAAACATGGAACCCCTCAGAGAACATCTCCCTGGCTCTGCTCCGCTTGTTTGCTCCATGCACTCCAAGATGCAGACGCCGATGGCTTTTAGTAGGTATAACTCATCTTGAAACTTGGTACTCTGATGCTCTGCTCATGGCAGTATTTCAAGAACAATTACAGTTTGATACCGCGAGATTATTACATATGGAATATGAGGTTTGTGACATTCCATGTATTTATATGGTAGAATATATAAAAATATTGACATGTCAATATAGGTATTTTGGGTCCATTGTGGGGAAAATAAAGAGATTTAAGTTAGGTATGTTAAGAAATTAGTTCATTATAAACTATTAGTGACTAAATGTCTAGCTAATTAGTAGTAATTGGAACAAATTGACCCATGGGGTAAAGCCATCTTGACGAACTCGATTGGCCCAGGCTACTTCCCCATTTGGGAGGTATTCAAGTGGTTCCCAATTCTGCCCCAATTTGACTTGGGAGAGTTGGAGAAGGAGTAGTTGTTGTCATACCTGTCCAGCTAGCCAACCACGGAACCCCTCAGGGAACATCTCCCTAGCTTTGCTCCACTTGTTTCCTCCATGCACCCAAGATGCAGCGTCGATGGCTTTTAGTAGGTATAACTCATCTTGAAACTTGGTACACTGATGCTTCGCTCATGGCAAGATTTTAAGAACAATTACAGTTTGACACCGCGAGATTATTACATATGGAAAGTGATTGCTGACAATATCTCCCTATGACCCAATGCCGCGACTGAGTCCGTGTGGTTGTTTGCAATTGATATTTCTTGGGACAAGCACTTTATTTAAGACTGCTACAGGCATCTCACTATACAGCATCCTCTACCTCCATTGCCTCACTGGCAACTAGTAGTTCCAGATGCCATTCATCGGAGTAGTTGGTCCAAAGTGTCGGATAAGAATATTCTTTCTAAGCAGTATGTTCTTCTCGGGCAGGTGGAGGGCGCTGAGAACCAATATTAAAGTTCATTCTTTGAAGCCCGATGTCAGCCCCCTTTGTCTAGTCTGCAAGGCCAACCCGGAGTCAATTAAACATATAATCATATCCACCCCACATCTTGTATACAAACCCATTAAGGAATTACATAAATACCGATTTGTATGCCCACTAGCAAAATGAGTCCATGTGTATGAGTCTCAGATCCGATTCTTCCTTTGGTTCTCAGTGGTGAATGATGGCCCCCATAGATATATAGTTACAGAGCAAGCTAGGGAAAGCTGGCCCCTAAGCTGAATGTATCTTGAAGAGAAACAAAAAAGAAGTAAATGAAGTATCACCAAGAATCGACTCTGTGGAATCAGAGAATCTAGAGATGAGCAAGAAAAAAAAATGGAATATAGATTTGAAGATTGTGGACGCTAGGTTGTGCGATCGAGGCACTGCATGTGAACTCTCAGATTGGAGCATATTCCATCGAACTCTCACACATGGGATATTTGCTCGGATCGATAAGCTCGTTCAGATCTATAGCTTGCTCGAATCTACGTTTGCATGTATTCAGCACTACAAAGTCATCTAAGAATGATTTGCTTGTGGGAAGCTTCATAATGTATTGCTTGAATTCCTTAATGAATTTGTGATAATATTCTTTGACGACATCCTAGTCTACAACAAGATCTTGGACGGGGATATCAGCCACCTAAGAAGAGTCTCCTTGAAGAGTTAAGGAGGCACTGACTCTATGCAAAGCTATCAAAGTGCCACTTTGCAACAAATAGGCTCGAATATCTAGGGCACATCATCTTTCAAGAAGGAATTTTCATAGACCTAGCAAAGATCCAAGACATAATAGAATGGCTAGCCCCAAGAAACATCCATGATGTAAGGAGCTCCCTTGGCCTGGCAAGCTACTATAGGAAGTTCGTGAGAGACTTTGCCGAAATTGCGGCCATGCTCTTGACCTTCACCAAGCAAGAAAAGATTAAAGATTGGAAGATCCATTGGGTGGACGAGATCCACGCAAGCTTCGAGTCCTTGAATGAAGCTTTAGTGATGGTGCCCGTTCTCACATTGGCTGATTGATAAGGATAAGCTTGATCGCGACCTTAGGTGTCTTGATACAAGAAGGTTGAGCCTTTGCTTATGATTTGATGAAGGTGAATGATGCAGAGGCTCACTACCAAATGAACGGCCAAGAAGAGCTAGCAGTCATTAGACCATTAGGCATTATTTGTCGGTGCAAATATTCTAATTGGATATCGACCACCAGAGCTTCCAGTATGTCCTTACACAACACACTTCAACTTGAGGCAAAGAAGATGGATGGAATTTTTTGAGAAATATAACTTTGAGATAACACATAAAACAAAAAAGCTTAATTTTGTTGCTGATGCTTTATCACATCATCCTTTGACCTCGCAAGTGAACTGCAATGCAATCTCAACTCTAGCTAACGAGTTCGAGAAAAGAATTGAAGCAGTTCTTCCAACAACCGCAGAGTTTTGAGAAGTTCAGACTAGTCTTTGCAAAGAGAAAAGCATGAACAAGGAGAGAGCAGTCTTTCACGATTTTAAGAAGGGGGGCAACCTCCTATATCCCAAGAATTAGCTTTATGTAGATCGGCCCCTGGATGAAACTTATACTCCATGACACGCATAATAGCCCGATTATTGGAGCTCCCAGAGGACAGGCATGGTATTGGTTCAGATATTGTACAGGGTTTTGAGCGTGACCAATGGCTTAGGCTTGTGCAGAAGTGGGGTTTGACAGAGCTTCCCGGGGATCGGAATTTTACTTGGTGCAATAATTGGCTGGGGCATGGTAGGGCATACTCTAGGCTGGATAGATTTTATGGCACTCCAGCCAGCCTTGGATTATGCTCCGGCCTTCACTAGGGTGAATGTTTTGGCCACCTCGCCTCTCGATCACACTCCCCGGATCATTCGGCTTCATGACCACCCACCACGGCCTCTCGGGGCCGGTTTTAAGCTTAACACAAGCTTTCTTCAGATCCGAGTTCACGACCCGGTGTAAGTGCATTTGGCAGCAGATATTCAGCCAGGACAGCAGAATGAGTGCAATGGTTACAGCATTGGCTAAGGTAAAACAGTTTTGGAAAAGAATGGGGGCGGCAAAGGCTTTGGCTCGATTAATGCGCCTGGATGCCTTATATCGAACCGGAGTCTCTTAGAGGGCTGGTCTCGATGGCTTGCATGAGCGGCGTGCTTCGTCGGATCGAGGTTGAGGAGGAGGCCAAGGTGTCACAGCCGTGGTCAAAGCCGGTTTGGCGTGGCTGAAGAGTCCGACACTTGCTCTAAAGTCTTTTTCCCGAGCAGCCCGCCGGAAGAAGTATCACGCGGCCATGGTCGACATAGTTACACCCCTGTGGAGTGTTGTTGCAAAGAATCGATGCTATCAAGGCCTTTGTAGCAAGCACTATGAAACATTTTTCAAGGAGAGCCCACTTCCCTCCGAGTGTTTTCAAGTCTTTGGTGGCTGGCCAAGGTATCGCCAAGAATCTCGACCCTTCAAAGACGAGCTTAGAGGAGCCGCTGACGGCGGGGAGTTGGGGGCGATGTGCACTTTGTTGGCTCCCGGAATAAGTGTCCCGGGTTGGATGGAATACCGATGGAGTTTTTCAGCAGTACTAGGAGTGGGTGGGGACTTCGGTGGTGCGGGTGTATGTGGATCTTTTGGGGAATAACTCGATGCATCCTCTCATCAATACGAGGTTGTATTTCACTTATACCAAAGTGTAAGCATCCTAAAACCATCAATGACTGGAGGCCTATTACTCTGTTGTCTGTAGTGTATAAAATCATTGCTAAGGCTTTGGCTGAAAGGCTTAAGCCAGTACTAGTTCACACCATTAGCGCAGAGCAGTCTGGTTTTATACCTCAGTGGAATATCCTTCATAATGTGGTCTGCTTTTTTTGAGGGAGCATTGGGCTCGTGGGATGAGGCAGCCCCTTGTTTTTCTTAAAATTTGGATTTTGCCAAGGCTTATGACGATGTCGGTGGCGATTCTTAGCGATATGATCTTGAGCCTTTGGGTGCGAGGCCTAGTTTCAGGGAAATGGTTATGAAGTTGCACGTGTCTGCTAGGGCGACAGTGTGGTGTCAGGGTGAGACCTCTTCAATCTTCTATGTGGGCCGAGGCATTAGGCAAGGATGTCCGTTGGCCCCTTTTCGCTCACTATAGTGGCGTAAGCTCTCTCGCAGCCTTTTTAGGTGGCAATTCTTGACAATGTGGTGCAAGGTCTCCGCATGGATGATGATGGGTCGCAAACAGTTTGCAATCAATTTGCGAATGATACATTTCTCTTTCTTCATGCAGATCAGTCCAATCTCCGGGCAATCAAGAATATTTTGGATGCCTTTTCTTTAGCTTCGGGATGCTTGCTTAACCGGGTCGGGTGCTCGGCCATGTGGGTACCGGGGAACCTCCTCCCCGCATGGTTGAGTCGGGCTCCACGGGCTCTAACACCCCACACACGGTACCGCCAAACCGTTAGGCATACCATTTGGCTTGGACATTAATGCTAGGGCAATTTGGGCGGAGACATTCTGAGAATCTTAAGCAAAGATTTGAACCGGTGGCGGGGAAGTAAACTCACCGTGGCTGGTAGGATTCAGTAACCAAGTCAGTGCTTTGTAGCACTCATGTTTACGCAGACCTCCTCGCATACTTGCCTTGAAAAGTGTGGTTAAGGAGTTGGATGACACCATTCGCAATTTTGTTTGGGGAGGGAATGAGGAGGAGGTTACAGTGAAGGTCGCAGGCAGGGGGCTTGGGTATGCTTAATGTGTCGTTGCACACGAAGGTTCTGGTGTCGAAATTCATCTGGCAGTTGTTGTAGGAGCAACAATCCCCAGGTTTGGCTCTGTTGGCATAATCGCTTCGTCACTCTATTGTGTTTAGGAAGCCAGCAATTCTGGCTCAGTTGCCCTGGGCTCTGTTTGAGGATTTGCGGCCATTCCCTCATGCTTCGCCTTTTCTTAAGGGTCTCCTGAAGGCCTGGAAGGTGGTCAAGGTTCTCTTTTCATTGGACCCTAGCAGGTGTATGGTACCAGGGAATAAATTACTAATCGCATATTTCTTATTAGCCAGAATGACTTTAGCTAAACGTGCTCGATATTAATCCCAAAACTTTCTGTGGTTTAGCTAAACTCTATACATTTTTCCTCTCATACTTTCTAGCGTTTAGCTAAACTAACCCAAACATCATCCCAAAAATTTCTATGGTGTGGCCAACAGAAAATATTAAACCAAATTACTATACTTTTTTTCAATATATTCCAGTTATTTTAGTCATTTTCTTTGTGAAAACATTCTAAAATAATGCTAACTAGTAAAGTCTAGGACTCAAATTAATTCATAATTCTAGAAACTAAACTACTAGTCATATATTTCATATAAACTAGAATGATGTTAGCTAAGCAGTCCCGAAATTCATTCTAAAAGTTTCTATGGTTTAGCTAAACACTACAAATTTTCACGCTCTTACTTTCTAGCATTTGGCTAAAGAGCTCCAGGGTTGGTGCAGTCCCGAAAAAAGTTAAGCTAAAATTATTATTATTTTTCCCAATTTTTCCATTTACTTTAGCCAATTTTTTTTGAAAATGTGCTAAAAAATCGCCAAATAGCTAAGTTTAGCCCTTAAATTATTCCATGTATGGTACCCTCATCGCCCTTTCTCTGGGTACCCTTGGACTCTGGATCTCCCTTGGCCTCTTCCCTACACCCAGGTACTCAGCGCCGATGGATTGCTGCAGGGGTAAGATCCATCTGTGACTGGTATTGGGAGGGTTATCTGGCACCGTGGGAGTTTTTTAGGGAAAGATTTGGCCTTCGGTGGTGGGACATATGGACTTGGGCCAGAATTGCCAATGCTATTCCATTACAGTGTCTTCTCAAGTCAATCGCGTTTGGAAGTCGCATAGTGGACTTGATGCATCTCAGTTTGTAGCATCGGCTTATGGGCTTCTAGCGCTTCAGGACACGTTGCCGCCTTCGGATAAGTGGTCGCTTAAGCTTCCAGGGAGTAACTGGGCCCGCCATGTGGAAGTGGGCGTGGAATACCTTGCCTCCTCCTAAAATCCGTACCCTTTTGTGGCAGATCTTGCACCGTAGCCTTAGGGTGAATGTCCGATTCCACAGGTTCAAGCCTCAGGTAGCGGAAACATGCCCTTTATGTGGGAGGCGACGTGAGACCATTGAGCACTGCTTTGTTCTATGCATAGAGGTAGGGGCAGCTTGGTCCTAGGTGAGAGCCCTCTTTGGGACATGTTCCAAATCTTTCCATGTGGCAAGGGACCATACTTCCATCCTATATAAAAGAATTCTATCAAAACCCTGAACAAGCGTGTCTAATGGGACCAATCATAGATCTTTGCTTTGTGGCAATTGTCTGCATGACATAGAGTGTCTTTTTGATACAATTCATGTATATTTGGGAAGTTGTAGCAACACAGAATCATAGAACCATAATGAAATAATAGAACACCGGACTAAAGAAACTTTATTCATGCACAATTGATATGGCAGCACCATTAACCACCCAACCGGATCCATCGGGTTATGGCAAAACACAAGTGCTATATGGCAAATACAAAGCTCTGGCATCTGGCTTATTGGCCTTCCAGACTAATCTAGCTACTCCAAGTAGCCACAGTTTAGAAAACAGTTACAAATCTGTAAAGTCGTTGTAGCAGTAATCTGTGACCCCTTGTCACATTTTCTGCCATTACTCTCTCATACGGATGAACTATCGAAAACTAGACTCTGAGCCGGTTCCAATGAGCTAAAGGTCGCTTCAATCCGAGCTCTGGTTGCGGAGATATGTCCAATTGAAGTTTCGGTTCTATTTATAGATCTCTCTGCGACTTTAGCCTTTTTTTAGCAGGCAGTTGCCTTTTTTCTCAAAATATCTCCTTGCCTCTAATTAGCTTATATGACTTATCATATAGAACTTTATCTAAGACCTTTTTCACAACCAATAATCATCCCAATGATAGTGCCTCGACCCCTTCCATAAAGATCAATGGTTCTTCACACCCACATGCTATGTTATCCTATGCCCCTTTATATTATTAGGTGACGTTAGGAATAACATTTACATAATATTTGCCATAATATTTGTCATATTCCAATAACCCATTCGCTGTGGACCACTCCCCCGTGCTTGCTCCATATCAATTCCGCATTTCAGTTCCTTGCAGGTAATTTTTAGGTTTAGCAGAACGTGGTCATTTTCTAGGGTTGGAGTGTTTCCCGGATCTTCAAAAAAATCTGTCGGATCTGTAAAACTCTCCAAAAACTCTGCTGATTCTTGTATAAACCCTGTAAAAACTCTGCCAGATAAAAAAACGCTGCCAAAAAACGCTGCAGAACTGTCTGCCGGATCTGCAAAAAATCTGCTCCCTATTTCTGTAACAGTTTTGTCGTTCTCAAGATAGATCGTCCGCGATCGTCCAAGATGCGCTCAATTTCAGTCCATCCCTTCTCAAGAAGGATCATCCCGCGATCATCCAAGATACGGTCCATTTCAATCCATCCCTTCTCAAGATGGATCCCTTCTCAAGATGGATCTTCCATGGTCATCACCAGTCTGAAAGTTTTATAATCCCTGCAAAACTCCAGAAATAGTTACGGATATCCGCGTACCTCCACAGTACGATATATCCCTTGTACCTCCGTGGTACATTATTATCTTTCGTACCTCCGCGGTACTACTTGATTGTATCGCCACCACGATACAGTGTATCTCCAAGATACAGATGTAACTTTGTCAAGCCAATTGTGTTGCAATCACAATTACTAATCTTTCAAGAAGTTACATCTTATGCTCTCTTGTCAAGCCGATTGTGTTGCAGACACAACCACTAATCTACCAAGAGGCATTCCCTATCTAGTATACCATGTTCAAGCCGACTACATTGCAATCGTAGTCACTAATCTACCATGGGTATATTCTTTATTCTAAATAAAGAAATTCAACTTAGGAACTTTACCCATAAGTTTGTCCCATAGGAAACAATTTAAGATTCTGCATCCAAATTTTGCGTCCATATCCCTGATAGCTCGTATGTAAAGTGTCCTCCCCAATGCTTAACACTAAGCAAACCTGCAAATAAGTTCAAATGTTAATATAAATGACTTCCCAAGTCAAATATTTATATAAATGACCCCCACGGCCAATTACTCTCTCAGATCACCACGATCTGACTCCGCAATCCCAAGCAGGATGCTTTTGCGGTTCTCCATACTCAGGCTTAAAGGTTGGAATTTACATAGGCTCAAATGACCAAGATGAACTTCTAGATATGGCAAGAGGTTATGGCGGGTAGTTTGGCTATAATGACAAAGCAGAGCTCAATGTTTTGTAGCATTGGTTTACTTATCTCCATGAGAAGCTATTTGTCTCCATGACAACTCATCTCCACGATAAACTTCTTGTCTCCATGACAAGCTTTTCCATGACAACCTAGCAGTCACCCTTATTATTCCATAATCCCCAAAGGATCATAGAAGTTTCTCCAATAATCCGAACTCGTTCACAACAAGTTGGTCCATATACTTCGAGCATTCTCCACTAAATCACTGAGTTTTCTCTGCTACTGATGCTCCAGATTTGCTTGCAGCAATAGTCACCAAATCCATTCAGTTCCATTAACTGCTCTAATATTATATGATTTCCCTTCATACATAAGGGCTTTTACTCCATTAAGATAATCCAAATATCTTCTTGTGAACCTCAAAATGATAATCTCCTCTTCATTCCATTGCCATGCTCCAGCAAAAATAAGAACTATTAGTAGTTCTTGCAGCACATACAAGAACAATGATCTTTACGGCCCTCTGAAAAATTCCTAGCTCCATCAGTTCTGACTTCTTTAATTCCTCTCACAGATTAGTGAGTCCAAATTCTACTAGTGATCCCATTGCCCATGGTTCCCAAAAGAATCGCAAACCTCCGCTCTGATACCACTTGATACAATTCATGTATATTTGGGAAGTTGTAGCAACACATAATATAATGAAATAATAGAACACCGGACTAAAGAAACTTTATTCATGCACAATTGATATGGCAGCACCATTAACCACCCAACCGGATCCACCGGGTTATGGCAAAACACAAGTGCTATATGGCAAATACAAAGCTCTGGCATCTGGCTTATTGGCCTTCCAGACTAATCTAGCTACTCCAAGTAGCCACAGTTTAGAAAACAGTTACAAATCTGTAAAGTCGCTGTAGCAGTAATCTGTGACCCCTTGTCATATTTTCGGCCATTACTCTCTCATACGGATGAATTACCGAATGTGTTACCCCAATTCAGAAACTAGACTCCGAGCCAGTTCCAACGAGCTAAAGGTTGCTTCAATCCGAGCTCTGGTTGCGGAGATATGTCCAACTGAAGTTTCGGTTCTATTTATAGATCTCTCTGCGACTTTAGCCTTTTTTTAGCAGGCAGTTGCCTTTTTTCTCAAAATATCTCCTTGCCTTTAATTAGCTTATATGACTTATCATATGGGACTTTATCTAAGACCTTTTTCTCAACCAATAATCATCCCAATGATAGTGCCTCGACCCTTCCATAAAGATCAATGGTTCTTCACACCCACATGCTATGTTATCCTATGCCTCTTTATATTATTAGGTGACCTTAGGAATAACATTTACATAATATTTGCCATAATATTTGTCATATTCCAATAACCCATTCGCTGTGAACCACTCCCCCGTGCTTGCTCCATATCACTTTCAACCTGTTGTTACTTCTTATTAGATGCATGTGTCCCAATATGTGATGGTAATGAACTCTACTCCAAGATACTTGTATGTCTATACCACCTCCACATTTTGATCCCGATAAGTGAAGTGTTGCCATGTTGAACCCACATTCCAGTGTCCTGATAGAACGGTGATCAGCGCATCCAAATTTTTGCTGCACACTTGTTGGGGCATGAGCTAATAGGTCCACATTATTTGCATATCTCAATTGGTCTAATGATGTAATCAGAGAGCTGGCTCCTCCCACTCCATTCTTCAGTTGATCAATATAGAATCCAAATGTGTGTGTGGGGAGGGGGAAGGGGGGGGAGGGGAGGGGCAATGGACATTCCTGTCACACTCCCACCCTAACATTAATAGGGTGGCCCAATGGAGGCATTCGAGCTATGACTCTTCATACATCCGGTATACTGCATTTTGAAGCTCGTGTGGGAAGCCCAACTGCGATAATCTCTTCCACAGCTTCTCCCTAGGCACATTGTCAAAAGCCGTTGCAAAATCCATGAAGCAATAATAGAAGTCCCGTTTTTAATTTACTGTCCTCTTGTAGGATGGGCAATATGAAAATATGATTAAGGATTTCGGTGAGCAGTTTTGCCAACAAAAGACTGACCATGATTGTAGGGTAATTGGCAGGACAATGTTGATCCTCTGCTTTATATATTAGAACTATCTGCATGGGAAAGCCTTCATTTATGGCCCTATTGAACAACGAGTCAGGATTGGAACAGTCTAAGATCCATTGTGACAAATCTGACCTTGTAGGACTTACTGGATGTCGCCTAGGGATCAGAAGGTCCAAGAAATCTGTGGATGATGCTAGAAGACATTGCAAACGATTGCCCAAAAAAGGCTTAGACCAAAAAGTGTTACGAAACAAAGACATTGTTAATTTTATGTCAATTATCTTTATTGTCTTTATTATTACATATTTGTATCTTAAACACTTCTTATATGAGAAGTGTTCTATTTTGCTCCAGAAATTTCGGCTTCATGAAGTTCCTCACTCGAGTGACTAGATCACTAGATATTACCCTGTATCTTTAGTATAGGAAATATAAAAAACCATGCCATAAAAAAAAAATTGTCAATTGACTATACTGATCTTTCTTTTTCTTAGCATTCTTTGATTAGAATTGAAACTCAAAAGTATGCCAAGTCATGGCTATCCACGTTATACCTCCATCTCTGCCAAAACTGAGTCGGATATATTTTTTGCCATTTACTTTTTTATGGATCGACAGTCAATGAAATTAGAAAAGGCTCTAAAATTGACATAGAAATATGAAAGTAGCCACAGCTCCTTGCTCCAATGCTCTTTCCTTGCACGCTTCACGGGGTGGCTGTGATTCTCTCGAGAGAATCACGGATTTTCCCCAAATTGCGCAACCTGACGCAATCTTCAATACGGTCTTATGCAATCTTTAATGGATACTCTTGGACTCTTCCATCGACATATGATTCTCTCAGGAGAATCACAAACGGCACGTGATTCTCTTGAGTTAATCACAAATATTCTCCACTATCTCCAAGCGCAACTTTTGGAGATAGCCTTTCTGATGTTTTATGTTTGCGAGAAATGCCTGATTCCACCGGCATACAAGTAGAAAGCCTTGTACAAGGCTCTCTATATATATCGACCTTCTGCTTAAAATTTCATCTCCTCCTGCTCAAATTTTCGTTGCTGATTGAAGAACGTATTCATGCGAAGGGAAAACTTTTTTTTTTTTTTTTTTGCCAATCTATGTTCTTGCGACCATGCCCGGATCTTCAAATGTTTGTAACGTAACCTCCAAATGTTTACCGACTGGCCTTGCCCATATCCAAACAAACCCTTTTCCAATGCCACCGACTTGGAGCTTTTTCTCTCCGTCCGTGCTATAGCCAGGTTTTTCCCCGAAGGATTTCTTGTTAAGCACTTTGTGGCTTGGAATGCATGGTCGATGTCATCATGTTTGCTCATTTTATTTTACTTTTTTCTTCAACGAGGATTGGGTGCTTCCATTCTTTTCTGTAGTGCTCGAAAAATGAAGACTAGGGCAATATAGAATCTAGTTTATTTTCTGAGGTCTATAGTGAACCCATTGGCTACCATAGGGTGGGAGACATGGGCGGGTGCAAGTCCCACAAACCATGCCTTTAAAAAAAAAAAAAAAAAAAAACCTAAAGTACATGAAACAATTCAACAGTAGGAGACGCGTTCTCAATTGCAATACTAGGTGCTACAATACTAGAATTCAGAATAGTTGACACTTTCTGATCCACAATTGGAGAACCACCAGCATTCAACTTCTGATCATCTCTGACGTCACTATTAATATTAGAATCAATCAAAGCAGAAGCATTAGCATTCAACTTCTGATCATCTATGACGTCGCTATTAATACTAGAATCAATCAAAGCAGAAGCATTACCACTTGATAAATAATCAATCTCATCAACCCTTCAACTCCTCCTTATAAACAGTATCAAATGTTCGGCTCCTACCATCTCCATCAAATGGATTCGTCATGACGTCCATTGCACACTTGGCTTGCAGATCAATTGCCTTATCATACCTGAAAAAACATGTCAGAAAAAAAGAAAGAAAGTCAAACAAAAACACAAGTAATTAACATGTGATATGCTTCAGGACAATTCTTATGCGAACAGACTATGGAACTCTAGCCCTTATCATTCTAGATATAACTATTGTACGCCCAGATTTGCCAAAAAATTTACCGTCAATTCCAACAGTAGCTAACATGTATTTGATCGAAGAAGCAAGTGTTCTTGCGCTAGATCTACTACTAGAATTATACCATTGAACAGACTTGCAATTCTGAATGGCCTGCATAAAGCAAAACCCTACAATATTTCGATCTTTATCAGGCTTTCCCGCAGCCAAATGCCTCTCAACTTGTTTGTATGTCAAGACAACATCAGAATCATAGCACCTACATGGCATTCTGAACTGCTCTTCTTGATAGTGATTTATTGTCCACATCATAGTTCTTAATCTCTCATTATACTCAGGAACTCTTTCCTATGGCCCTCAAATAGGAAACCTACTTACACAATAGTACGAAAACCTCCTCTTCAGGCCTCTAGCATGAGTAACCTGATGATATAAGTCTGCTAACAGTGCTACTTCATTACCAAAACACCTGGAGTTTCCTAGATCTCCTCATGCTAGCCATACAAGCTAATCATGCTAGAAATCTTCCTACTGTCAAAGGTGTGCTCCTCAATTCCAGTTAGGGCTAATCCTTATTTGCTGATGCCTTCTTATCATGCCCCCAAACTTCTTGAACGCATCCTACAATCTGCAAATCAACCAGGAAGTTAGCAAGTTATAAATCACAAAAACTAAATAAGAAAGTTATTAACTAAAACTTACGATCCAGCGGGATAAAATTTCTCATTAATCTTTGTAACTTGTAATATGAACCGTTCCAGCAACCTAGAAAACTCTAAAAGATCCATCTCCTCAATTCTGACCTCGATACTAATTGAAACTCCCTCCAAAGGTCAGACCATTTTCTAGCCCACTGTATTTTGCTGCAAACCTAGAAATGCCACCAGCATTAACCTCCCTTTGAAGCTCCTCATCAAGCTCAACAAATGGCACTCTAGAGCCATAAGAAAGCACTGTAGGATTTCTGACAGGCACTGCAACTGTGTTAAGCATGCCAGATTTCTCGGCATCTTTCATGTATTTCAAGATCTAATCCTCTCCATATTCATTGACCAATTCTGACTCAAACTCGGAGGACCTAAGCTAGAAGACTCAGCTGCAACAAAACTACAAAAAGAAGACATATTAAGTAGAACATTAGCGGGAGCTACATTCTCTGCACCATTGTATGCTTGCATGTCCATGACATCTCCAGTTATCATTGAAATCACAAGTATTTCTTCAGAATCCTCATGGACAGTGTTTGTAATATCCTCAAGAATGTTCTGATCTTCCACAATACTAAACGTAGGCGCATCCAATTCACCATAACTCAGTGCTTGAAGGACAAAAGCAGCACTTAACAAACTATATGATATGAAAAACAAAACAATTCCTTGGCATTTAGCCATCTCGGATCCGCCGACCAGAAAAGATGAACTGCAGAAGAAAATAAACGAGTCATAAAAAATAAAAAATAAAAAATAAAAAATAAAAAATAAAAAATAAAAAATAAAAAATAAAAAATAAAAAATAAAAAATAAAAAATAAAAAATAAAAAATAAAAAATAACAAGAACATGAATCTGCTTACAAGTATTGTAAAGAATCAATTCAAAATTTGCAAGAACCTTGAAAACTTGCAAAGAAACTCGAAAAATTGGAAAAGAAGGCCGAAAAATCGACAAAGATCCACTGAAAGTTCGCAATAGCCGCCAGATGTCGATAAGAAGCTCAGAAACTTGGCAAAATCACCCGATCAGCCACTTACAAGCAAGATATAAAAAAATCTAACTAAAAACACAAAAAAAGTCGATAATCAGTTGCGAAATACCTTAGTGCCATAAAAAAACTCGACAAAATGCCCCAATGTCTTCGAAAACGGTCTGGCACCATTCAAAACGCCATAGCCAGTTCGCGAAGGAGGAAGAGAGAGAAAATGTTCGTCAAACATTGGTTTAAATTTTATTTTCACGTCATCGCCAACTAGATGCTACGTCAGAAAAGATACCATCTGTACATTCACGTTACAGGAATGGCGCAATGTCGACAATTCTACGGGGGAATGTGTTGCCGACGCACCCGTGGAATTGTCGATGCCGCACCATTCTTGTTTACAAAATAATTTTCACCATCGGGAAAAGACCAAGCAATTCTAGCCATTAAATCGTCATATATGCCAATAATATGATAAACCAACCCTCTAATTAACAAATTGCCCCATTGACACGGGCCATTCAAAAAAAAAAAAGAAATGCATAAAAGCAAAAAAATAGTATGAAAAAGTCAGCTACTTCATTCCGTCCATAACTTGAGAGTAACAAAACATCCTCAAATGCTACACATAGAATGCCCACGTGATTTATTAGCTGTTTCTTGAGCTCAATCAATTCTGGGGTGCTCATTCTATATGGCGCCATCGTAGGTAAAACAAGATCCTGAGCCAATGTGATCTCACATTCCACACCCCTATAAGGTTGGCATTGCCGGATTTCATCCGAAATACATCCTTGAACTCAAATAAGCCTTGCTTCCGCTCGGGCAACTTTCCCTTTGGGTCATTTCCCCGCCTTGCCTCGCTCAACCGATTCCATCCTCAAGATGTAGTCCACCTTATTCTTTTCTATACTCTTCCTTAGTTTGCTTCAAAGAAATACACCGCATGGGAGAATCTAGCTTTACCTTTCACTATCAATTTGTTGCCATCCGGTGCCAGCCATGGTGACTTCATTCCTACCGCAATCAATCATGGCTTTGGTCGGCTTCAAAAAATTCCATCCCCACTATCGGATCATATCTTCCGATGTCCATGACTTACGCTCCCATCGGGCCACTTAGCCCCACTAAGGTCTATGTCAAAGGTGATCCTCCTCCCCTTAGTGTGTCGAATGGCCGCTTTTGCCATAGCTACTGGCCTTGGCTTAGACTTCAATACCTTGTTCTTCATTAGAGCAAACCAATCTAGGAGATGCAAAATTATGAGAGCTACCACTGTATCTATGAGGACTACATAAGGATTACTATCTATGATCCCATCCGCCCGATGACAAATCGACCGATTCTCTATATCACCGCCTCAATGTTTGCACATATGTGGCACTCACCATCTATGAAGTCCTCGCCCCTCCCCGCCGGTCGCCGCCCCCTCGTCCCGCTTCTCGCTTTGGGAGTCCCAATCCAAGAGTTCCGCGCAAGGTCGACCGCATGACTTAATGGACAATCATGTGTTCGTGGCCTCCGGCCGGAAGCACCTGAAGCATAACTTTTCTCAATGCATTCTGTCTCTTTTCCTTCCGGCAAACTATCTAGGAGACGCTTTAAGAGCATCGCCCCGATGCATTCTCGTGGCTTACGGTCCCCAAAAGCTTTGTTCGACCCTTACCTTGCCGGCCGACTCCTCGATGGTGTAGCCGCTGATTGCTTACCCTGATATTGCCCCCGATCTTGCTTTGAACTCTTACCCCGGAAGGTTGATTTGTTTCTCTCTTTGAGTTGCTTGGTGCCTCTTCCAAACTTATAGCTTTATCTTCGGCTCTGTGTAACCTGACTTGGGTTGATTGCTCTAACAAGCCTCTTGATATTGCCGCTCAACCCCTCAATGTAAGTATCCACGGCTTGCCTCTCGAGACTCCAGGAACATGCACCGAGCCTCATAAATTTTTGGTATACTTAGCCACCGATAAGCTACTCATTCAACTCAAAAATCCGCCGAATCTGTTTACTAGTATGAGACCTTGGCACATAGTGCTTATGAAAGCCTTGCTGAAGGTCTTAAACCCGCAATTGTTCCTCTTCGCCTTGTTGGACTTAGCATATCCCTTCCACCAGATCCTTACTCACGTCCAATAAGGTTAGTCAGAGCAACTTTCCCTATGTCCTTGTCTTTCATACCGTATGAGTTGCCAAATTCTTCCATTTCATCAAGCCATGCTTCAGCCTCCATGCCCGACTGCCTTTCCCCGAACCGGCCGAAGCTTTTTTTGTCTTCCATACATTGCTCATAGCACTATCCACCTTTTTTCCGATAGTCATCCGGCTTTCTTGCTCTTTTCCTTGCTTTAGGTGTGCCCGACCGACCGGCTCTGGAGCCGAGTCCTCCTCACCGGAAGAGCTATCCGATGAGCCGGAGCTAGATGATGATGGACTCCCCGTTCTCCTCTTCCTTCTCCTATCCCCGACGTTCCCTGTTTGCCCTCCCCCTTCCTCCGCCGAGGGACTTCGCCACCACCCTAAAACAAGGTGGAGGTGGAGGACCATCTTCCTGTGCATTCATGAGAGGTGTCGCCCGGCTTGATGAGATGTTGCATTTGGTTCCTCATCCGCGCACCAACCTTGGCGCTGGATCGCCTCGTGACATATCCTGCTCAAAATCTTCTTGTTCCCCGCCAAACAAGTTCCTTTGGTACCCAATTGCGTGGTCGGTGCTAGTCTTGAGATCCCGCACTTGAGTTCCTTCTTCGCAAGGATTGATCATCAATACATTTTATTTGGGTTAGATGTTGATCAATTTTACTTGCAATTGAATTATCTTTAGTTATAAGAAATCATACAAAGCCTTACATTGACAAAACAGCTTAATAGTCATTAATACATAAGGATTACATGATAAGGTAGATATATCTTAGCATAATGGGTACACCTAAACATTTAGCACAAAACTTAAGAAAATTTCACAATTATTCAAAGGCCTCCCCGAAGCCCTCAAGAAGTTCTTGACATCCCCCGGACCTGGAGGCCTTTGCCGAGGTTGCGCAAGATGTTCCTCGTCGATCTTCCTTCAAGTGCTCGGGCCATCTCCGGGTTCGAAGTTCCGTCTTCATTCTGCCGCTACCACCTGAAAGTGTTGCATCCCTAAGGTGCCCTCTCGCGAAAGTCGGGGCAATGGAGCTGACCGCCTGCTGGAAAAGAATGATGTGATCGGCATGGGCGATATCTCGAAAGTTTGCCCGCCCCGAGAGTGCTATGAGAAGTGCCACGGATTCTTCCCCTTGGGCTGAACTCCTTGTGGAAGACTATCATTTGCCCTTGGCCGAGGGGGCTGGAAGATAGTAGCCGGCGTCGCGTGCCCTTCCCTCGCCTCCATCCAAAGGCCCTTCCTCGAAGCCGCTTCACCAGTAGGCATCCACCGCCATCGTCTTCATGATCCCTCCACATCTGGTTGCATTGTCCAAGTTGATGCCGCTGGACCCTTCCCTCATGCTCCCCGCTCGAATCGGTCTCCGCTTGAGCTTGGGCCCTTCCCTCGTTTGTAGAGTGTGTGCTCAGATCTGCTGGAACTCCTCCTCTCGAGATGATAGGTTCCTGCCGATAGATCTCCCCTTATCTGGCCGATAGGCTGCTATGTCCGACATTGTCTCCCAAAGATAAGAGTGTCTCTCCTCGCCAGCCTCCCCTTGGAATCTCCTCGGTATGAGTAGTCGATGAGGTCCAGGTTTTTCCCGTGTGCTATCATGCCCAAGAGCTTTCGCTGATTCAAGACCCCTGCTCACGAGAGGACAAGTTGAGGATGTCATTCGCAAAAATGTACTCCTCCCCGCCGATGACTATCGGTGACAAAGCCGCGGATGCCGACCGGTGGGTCGGTAGTCGTTCTCACGCCGCCGCCATGCCTCAACGCATACCTCTGCATTCTTGTTGCCTCCCCGCTCTCCCATTCCGGGTTCTGCTCCCTATTGCCAGAGTCTTCATGGATCTCAGAGAGATGGTGCCCCCCGACGTCGCGTGGTAGTATTCGTGAGGGGAGGACTCTATATTCGTGGATTTGATCCCGGGCCCTCTACTGCATCAAGTGGCGCTAAGTCTAAGGGCTGAACGGAGGGTTCCCTACTCGCTGATTGACTTATAGTGCATGAAGAGGGGCAAGGGTCAGCTCGAAATGAAAGGTACCTATGCCTATTATGTCCGCAGTCATGTAATCGGGCATGGTCCTAGTCCTATCCCATAGCTGCTTCTTGCCTTTGGATCCCGCCAACTCTCACCTAAGGCTTGGGTAAGTGTCTCAAGAGAAACCCAATTCCCTCCCCTAGGAGGCGCCTAACTTCCCAAGGCAGGGACCTGCTTGGTCATATTGGCACATAATGTCCGTGTAGTAGGGTGTTCTAGTCAAGGTTGCATGAAGATCAAACAAGTGATCAAACACGAGAAGGCTTGATCTACGTGAAGCCGATGGATATGGCTTGCAAAGATTGTACCATCTCTCTGGGTTGCTTGGCGCCATTGAGCGTGCAAGGGTGTAGAAAATGGCTTGCAAGGATCGATTGGAGGTTCGTAAAAAAATCGCCCTAAGGGGTCTGGGAGCAGTTACGTAGAAGGAAAAAAATGGCAAATGGGACCTATTTTTATAGACTATGGGTGACCTCGAGGTTCGTGCAAAAAGGTACCTACCTAAGACGACCTTGGTTCTATGGCTCGGTGTCCAAATGAACTACCATGAAGTGCAAACTTAAGCAAAACAAAGCAAGAAACACTACATGGCAATTTGTTGGATCAAATTTGGCTAATTTGGGCCAAAGATGGGCTGACCCGGTGAATCAGCACGATGGCCTCCGCCGCCGGGACGCAGACGCAGCGTTTGGCCAGCCTCTCACCCTGTTGGCCTGCTTTTAGGCCATTTTTTTGTCATTTTTGGGAATTTAAAGATGCTAATATGGCTAATTGGGCCAATTCTACCCTAACTAGCAACTTATTTTGAGCAAAACCGACATCTAAAAGCATGATTTTGGGCCCGGTCCGGAAATCCGGCTTGAACGCCGCCAAAAATGGGGACGCAGAGGGCTTTAGGCGCGGCCTCACCCGGTTGGGTCCGATTTTTAAAGATTTTTGATGATTTTTTTTGCCAAAATTTTGTTGTAGTCATGATTTCTAGGGTGTTTCTAGACATGCTATGAAGAATTCTACCACAATTGGGTTCTATTTCCTATATTTCAAGCATACAACATTTTTCTAATTTACAGGAGGGAAAGTAACTTTTATATTAATAAGAAACACAATTACATGGGAGTTTCTCTTTTCTAACAAAATTTACAAAATTTGAGGCCTAAGGCCTCTCTCTCTGCGAATCCTCCGTGCTAAGTGAATATCCTTGGGCATAAGGGTAACTCTCTTAGCATGGATAGCCTAGGTGTTCCCTTCCTCGAAGAGCTGGACCAGCTCGCCGAAGCCTCTTGCGGGGCCCGGTCATTAGAGGGGTAACCCTATAATCGGTCCCGAATCGCCAGAACACCTCTCTAAGGAGACGCCGAGGGCGCCTTCCTTATCGGGAGATCGTGCACATCACGAAGTGCCGAATCTCCCTAACACCCCGCAGAGCGTGCCGTTTCTCGCCCGTGGTGAACCCTCTTGGGTTTTTCGGCCTAGGTGGGGTGGCTTGGCTGGTTCTTCTTCTTGACCGCCCTCCGCGACGCAGGCCACCTCCTCCGGCAATACCAGTCATTGTACCTCGTCCAGCGACGAAGGTACTCCTTGTATCCACCATCTTCTTCCGCTTAAACTTCAGGGTCCTTCTTTGGGCCTTGAATGCCCGCTCCCCTACCTTTTGCTTCTTCACCACCTTAGGTGGTTCCGGCCACTTGGGGTAGGGTGGCCTAGCGTCGGTCCTGCTGCCCCTCCTCCTCTTCTTCCTCCACTTGTGGCTCCTCCTCGTAGGGGCTCTTCAATAACGGCGGTCCGGCCGAGGCCCGTCGTTCCTTCTTCTTGCGCCTTTCTTGCTCCCTCGACTCCCTTTCCCGCTCCCGCTTCTTTTCCGGGCGGCCCTCTCCTCTGCCACTCGCGACTTTTTTTCCTTCCCCTTCTTTTTGGGCCTTTGGGGCCCTTCTTTGGTCTGGGTGGTGGTGCTGCTCCTCCACCTGTTCTTCAACCTGTTCCTCCACCTCGGTGTCTGAGGCCCCGAAGTGGCGCGACTCGTCCGTTCTTTGTGTTCCTGCCGACGAGGGGCTGCTACTGGGGCTGCTCTCGGCATCGTGGAAAGCTCACAGTGGCTTTCGCTGGGCTGGCTTTGCCAAGGCGTTCCTGCCTCCAGGCTTGGGCCGAAGTGCTTTCGGGAACTTTCTTCCAGCGTGCCGACCACTGCTACTGCGCCATAGAGAGGGTGGGGCGCTCGCCAAACTTCCTAGCTGTTTGTTTGGTGCGTGCCATATCTTGTGGTTCAGGAAATGGGTGACGTAAGGTTGAGCAAGAGAGAGGTGAAGGTGAAGGGTTGGAGAGAGAGAATGAGGTGTCAGATATTTAAAAAGGAGGGTCCCTGGGAATATTCTCCTACCATAATTACCCCTATTTATTAGCCCCCCTTATTAATTACAAGATATTTAGTAATTATTTAATTATTAATGTATATGTTAAATCTATATTAATTGATATTATACTTAAATTTTCGAATTTTTCTAATGGTTCGAAGTGCAATTTATGAATTTGCGCCATTTTTCACCTGGGTCTCCGATTGGCATGATTCTTCGACCCATTTTAGGTGAAATTTGATGCAGATGCATAATTTTCACTCCAAATTTACTAGAAGATGAGTTTGACTCACTCAACTTTCGTCTAACACTTAACCTAAGTCCTGACCCACTACCTAGGAGAAAAATTTTTCCCCCATTTTCGCGGTTCGATGGTGGAAATGTTTATTTCACACCCCTATAGGCCTGTTAGACTACTTTATGGTTATGGTTAGTGCTAGTTCTTGGTCAACCAAGAACATCGCTCTGATACCATTTTGACGCCCTCGCTAAACGTGACGGCCCCCGCATACACTCGGCAGAAATCCCCCATCCGCTCAACAACCGCATGGGCCCTTCGCCTACCCCGGGTGACTCTGAGGTGACTCTTAGTGCGGAAGGAACACGAAGGTGTCTTGCACCCCCTCCCTATGGGCTCCTATAACCCGAAAGTGATAACACGTCGTAAACTAGCATCAACATATACAAATACTACCTCGAAGGGTAGTGCATCACACATAAACCAAGGCAAAGATGATAATCCACGAACCATAAAACATGAGAGCTCCTACCGCTCGGACTCGTAAGGAGGATGACCCACCGGCTAGGCCTCAAGATAGAGCGGGCATCGAAGTCATGGCAATGGCGGGGGCTGCATAGAACAATGGCTAGGGTTGACCACTCCATCCGCCCCTCCCCGTGCATACTTTGCAAGTGGGCTAGATCAGGCTCGACAGGACTCTAGCCTTCCTGGGATCACGCAATCCCATGGCATCACCCATCGGGACTACCTGTGGTTGCATCTCCCTCGTCCGGATGAGGCGGAAGGGTTACATCTCCCCGCCCCAGATCTAGAGGTGCCGTGGGCGGCTAGAGAATCGTGGCGACACCACGATTCGCACTGCGAACGAACCCCCAAAACGAGAGCCAAGCCAACACTTGCAGCTCTCGAGAGGCAGTGGCAACACCATTGCCCTGGAGGTGTTTGGACCCATGCTCGCCCACACCTAAGTGACCGACCATAAGCCTAGCCCACTATGGGATCCCCCCGGCCCCCACTCGGCCAGGGATCCTCCTCCACTTTCCCTCTAGCCCCATTTATATGGTGCCCGGTCATATCATAGCCTCAATAGCCTGGTGGGCTCCTATGCACAGGCCGCAACTAATAGGAACTAAGGGATCTACTCTAGGAGCATACTACATATGGCTCTAGGTCTCTACCCCCCTTCCCAATACAAGAGGAGCAAACATGATCAACCATCATCACATAATCATCACATCATGAGAATAATCATAAGAAGAACATCTTAACCTAATCATACAACTAACTAATGGTTAGGGTTCCTTGATTAGGGTTCAAGATGTTGAATATGGGTTCTAGGATGGCTCTACTCTAGATACAAGATACTAGCACATCTGGAATGCTAATTCCAGATGAGCTATCACAACTACTATCCTACATACCTGCTCCTGAAGCTCTCCTCCAGATCCGGTGTGCCTCCATGGTCTCCGACTCACGAGATGCCGCTCCTACTCCAAGAACGAGTCTACCCTGCTGGGGCTGCTGCACCAGTCTATGCCACAGCAAACGATGTTCGAAACGGGTTTCGAACGAGTAGGTGAGTCTCTGGGTGCTAGGGCTGGAAAGAGGTCTAGGGTTAGGGTTTATGCCTATATAAGTTAGGGTCCACCTAGGATGCCACGTGGCACCAATGTCGGGTGAGTCCGTGGCGGCGGTGCCCCAATAGGTTAAGGCCACGTGGATAATGGCTTAACCTATAGTTGGCTAAGTTATGAGAATAACTTAGCCATGCCCCCTAGTGCCACAACCTATGGTATACAAGGCTATGAAGATAGATTTGTATAGTAAGGAGGATCCAGAATATAATGTTTATGACGATATTCCCCTCGACCGCCACAGTTCAAAGGCCTCAAGAGGATGTTGATTGCAAAGATGCGGCTTTATAGAGTGCGAAATGGATTTATGCAATGATGCCGTGGAAAACGCCCCGAGAATCCCGAAACATGGGCGTAAGTTCCCAACCGGAAATTGATCGCGGGTGATGGTCGGTGGTGCCGCCAATTCGACAAATCGTGGATCGGCAATCCCAAGAAGTGGGATTTGGAAATCCAGCCGTGTTAGCCAAGCACAACATGACCAGGGGATTACAAGGCGCCACAGACAATTCGGGGAAGGAAACTCAATGCCCCCGAAAGTTAGCCAAGAAGAAGAGGGATTTTCAATTGGTGCGGTAGCCGCAATGAGTGTAGATGAGGATTACCCGTGGCAACACAACCCGAGACGGATTTTGGCAAGGGCTGAGCAGAGAGCCGGCCATGGCAGAGGAGCAAATAGAGCATGGGATTCTCAAACCCGGCAAACAAGGTCTGCTTGGGTCATTCAAGAGGGAGATAAGGCGGATGGTGGAGGAGAGTTTGGAGGATCGAAGAGGGCAGCAATAAGAAATAACATTGCTAGAAGGTTCAATGTTACCGCGAAGAGTTGAGGGGTCGACATGTCTTTGGTTAGAGAGCAAGAATAAAGTTGACCGAGATGATTTCAAGATGGAAGTCGCATAAGCAGGGGGGGAATTTCCATTCCCCCTCCCAAAAAGCATGCAAGCTCCCTGGTCCCGGCCAATGGGCTTCCAAAAACACCCAGGAAAAAGAGGGGTGCAAATAAAACGAAGATTGCATAGCTCCTAATCACATTGTTTTTGAGATGTCCAAATTATATTCGTGGTCTCAACATGCTATTCAAACAAAGAGGTTCTTACGGACCCCTCTACTTCCGCCTAAGAGGAGGGGACAATTATTGAGATTCCCATGATGCATAGATTGGAGGCCATATTTTTTGATTCTGTTTTTGCTTACCAATCAGGCCTTGTTTCCGTGAATTGGACCTGTAATTTTACATTCAAGTATCCACTAACAATCTGCGAGACGACAATTCGAGTAGGGAAAAAATCGGCATCGATCCTTTCGGATCTATGCCAATTTTGCCCGTGTTTTCATGACAATGCGGTGTAGAAGACGCGATATGGACTGCAGAATCAACGAGGAATGCGTTGGTGCCTATCTTCCGTAAGTTCAAAGCTGATTTTTCGCTTGGTTTCACAATATCATTCATCGATCGTAGAATGCCCTTCACGCGAGCCTTAATTCATGCCATCCCCCGAATAAGAGGTGCCAGCATGTTTTCATCCACCCCGCGGCTTTCGGCCTCTTCTTGCAAAACTCTTTGGAGGGTCAGTCAGGTGCCTATGAAATTTTCAGTAATCTAATCCCACCCAAACCTTTTAGCAGGCAGAATTGGCGGATGCAAAATGTCGGTTTCTACTACTTCCCAAAGAATGAGCAGTGTATACAATTCGATTTCGAAGTTAATAGGTAGGCAATTTGATTTCATAAACTTGTTTTGCAGCAACCACTGGAGCCTGTTTATATTGGTATCCAACGAAGAGGCAAGCCGGAGGCTTCAAACCCCATGCCCAGTGGTGCTGCATCTAGATTCAATGGCACCCATGCACTCCAACTTAAGATCTTTCGCGACTATGTAAGATGAATTTTACAGCTTTCCTATCGAATTTGCCTTCTCTGATTGCTATGTTTGCGCTCAGTTTCATAGCAGACATTATGAAGAGATGGAATTTTGAATCCTCGAGCCTGCACAATGCCCCCTGTGTCCCCTTGAATGTGCCCCCCAAACAGAGAACACCCAGGATTGTGGGATATACACAATTTGTTTTGTGAAGAGGTTCTTGCTGGACATTTGCAACTCGAAAGATCATTCTGTGAGTGTTATGTATGCAATTTTTACTTAATTTCGTGATGTTTCATTCTAAACCGCCCACTTGCAGGTCATTGACACATCCAAATGGTTTGGGCGGAGGGAAATCGACATGACAAGGTCGACATTTGCTGTCATCTTTGCCAAAAGTTATTTTGATCAAGTCCAAAGAAAGGAAAAGCACATTTCATCTACCCCAGGGAGATTGGACCGAGGAGGGTGGCTTGGTTACCCGTCTGAGGAAAAATGGCCCATGATTTCAACCTTGCTATTGAACAGAAAACGAGAATTCCCAGCTTTGCTGGTTTTATTTCCACAGGAATCCATACCACTGTATATGATCTGATGAAGTTTTTGATTTTCGAGCGGGAACTTTTTTGAATTTGAATTTGGGTTACATGCTCGATTCCACTCTGTGGAATCACACCACGGTGATTCCATTCCGTGGAACCACACCACGGTGACTCCAATCCGTGGAATCACACCACCATGGTGATTCCAATCCGTGGAATCACACTTTCGTGATTCAACTCCGTGGAATCACTCGTACATTATTCAATTCCGTGGAATCACACTTCCGTTATTATTCTTTTAATCACAAGTCCGCTAGATTCCATTCCATTCCGGAGTCATCATTGCGCCGAAGTCGGGTGGCGTGGAACGGCGTCATTTAATAAATGCCAAGCGCCGCCATCTATTGCCCTCACTACTGGGATTTGTGCGGTGACCGAGCCGTTGGCGAATGCCGTGGGGCCACGCTACCCTGGCCCCGACAAAATAATTTAGTCCAATTCGGCCGTGATTCCGTCGGCTAATTTCCACGGCCGACGGACAAGCCTTCATCGCTAGGATTCGGTGCCAAACCGGGTGATGCGACGTCGACGAATGCCGGGTGCCACGTTGGCCCCCTAGATCGACCGAAATTTAGCCCTAGCCGGTGATTCCGTCGAGGCAGAATTTCAGTGAGCCCCGACGGACAAGCTCGGCGCTTTCAATTCAATCATATGTTACGGTTTTGGTGCTTAGGCTGCAGCTCGGCCAGCTTCCGATCCGGATTGTTAGGCCATATCCTTGCGATAGTTCCTGTGGTTTCCTGTGGTTCGATAAGGAATTTACGCTTCTTTCACGTGGTTGGTAAGGAATTTCTTTTGTCCGCCTTTCGCCGCTCTAACATCGGTTGCCGGGCTTCTAGGTATGGCCGGACTGCCCCCAATTGTTATAGAGGGCGGGTTTCTCATGATTGACCTTCGTTTCTTGCGGGGATAGGTTCAATCACGATACGCTTTATAATGAATAACATTTTTGTTTGATACGGCACAAATTTGACGTTTAATACGCCAAAAATATCGCCTAAAAAAATTAGGCATCGGAAAATTTCACAGTTTAAAAACAATTTCCCTTACGAAGGTCTCTTTCGTAAAGCGAAAAACAGTTTTTTTCACGCAACCAAAAGTTTCACGTAAGTTTAATCAAACTGCTTAAACTTTACGAAAATATGTTCGCGTAAGTTTAAAGAGTTGTTTTTAACTTACGCCAAATTTTTTTAACTTAAGAAGCTTTTTACGCTTTAAAACAACTTCTTCAGTTTAAACAGCTTGCTTTCGCTTTTATGCAAAACTTTTGCAAAGCATATTGGGGCGTTTTGCTAAGGGAAAAAAACTTTTTGCGCCACTGTTTGGTCTATTTTGTGCAGGTGAAATATTATATATAAGAAAAATGTGTTTAGCTCTAGAATTCGCCTCGAACGTTGACTACCAGGTCGAGTCCACATACTCCTTGGGAAACGGTCAGCCTTTGAGTTGTGACGCCGGAATTGTGAAGTGAGATTCCTCCTTCCGCGAGTTTTCCTCGACCTTGGGTTCCGACCGCTCCTTAGAGACCTATAGGTTCTGTCCTTCACTCCTTACGTTCGAGCGGGACGCCGATGTAAACATATCGTAGTGAGCTTGCTCCTTGGCATATATACGTCGGCCTTTAGTTCGGACGATTAAGGAGTCTTTACCCTTTAGCATACCAGAGCAGAGACAGTAATTTTAGATAGCAGCAGGGATGGCAGCTGGTCATGCATCTACATCAGGCGCCGCTGGCGGCCATGCATCTACATCCGGCGCTGCCGGCGGTCATGCATCATCGTCTAGGGGTGCGCGGCCATCGCGCGGTCATGGCAGGGCCACGGGGGTTGGAACAGCACGTGGAAGAATTATATGTCGAAATACTGGTGGTCGAAAGAGAGGTCCTGAGTGGGGATTTGTGAAGGAATTTGGTCAGAATGAGTGGCAATCACACTGACCCCAATTTTTGGTCCACAGTTGTTTTTTAGTTGTACGGAAGTGTTGTTTTATGCCAAAAACAACACCAAAATGGCCCTAAAAGACCACGTGGCCCGTTTATCCGGATTTGCACAAAGAGACAGTGGTTTTTTGGCAGAAATTTCCACGGTGGTCTTTTGGCAGAAAAATCCATGCGTACAAAAAATTGACATAGTTTTTGTGATTTTTTGTCAACGTGTACTTTTTTCCTTCACTGTTGTTTTTTGTAAAACCATGAGTTATTTAGCTTTAAAATAGCACACGTAGGTTTTAATTTTACAACACCTGAAAAACTAATTACAACACCAGAAATAGTGAACTATAAAGAAAAGAACACATAGGAAATAGAAAAATAATGTTTTCAAATGTTCTTTTTCTCAATATAGACACGTCGTTTCAAGTGTTGTTTTTGCAAAATTAAAAAAATCACGCATGGCTTTTTTTTAATTTAATTTGAAATCCAGCTATTGTTTTCCTAAAATAAGGACATATAACACGTTGAAAAAACATGAGTTTCTAGTGTGGTTGTTTAACTAATAAGATATTGACACGTGGCATACTTTTTAAATAAAAAAATATTATTCTAGCTAATCAAATATGGACACGTGGCATACTTTTGAAAAACAAGGTATTGTTTCTAATATATTTTCTAACAAATCAAATGTTGACACGTGGCTCACATTAAAAAAATACTGTAAACTATAATTTAAAAGGTAATATATTATGATTCAAAATCTAATATGCATTTTAACAAATAGAATATTAACACGTGGCATACTTTTTAAATTAAAAAAGCATTATTACAACGGGTAGAAAAAACAGGTCGTTTCTAATATGCCTCTTAGCTAATGATATATTAACATTGGCATATATTTTTCTAATATGCCTCTTAGCTAATGATATATTAACATCTGACATATATTTTTTAACAAGAAATAAACGTGCTTGCCAAAGATGCGGTTTGGTTATTGCAGGTTGCAATAATAGATCCTTAAATACGTCGAAGTGGTTCTTAATTTTCTTAATAAGGACCATTAGCCTAGATACAAACAAAATAAATGCCACTAAAACCATAGAAATCATGAATTGAAATCATAGAAATCATGAATTGAAATCATGAATGCTCAATCTAAAACAACTGATCCATTTTATTTTGAAAAGAAAAGAGAGTGGCTACAAATAATTCATGAAAGATAAACAAGAATACTATATAATAGACAGAATAGCAGAACAACTTGTTTGGGCTCTTGAAGACCCTTGCTTTCTTAACAGGCCACATTTAATAAGCTTGTAATAGAGATCCATCTGCTACAACATAATTGGACACATACCATCAGTATATTTTCGTCTGTTACTAGCTGAAATGTGTTTCGTTTGGAAGCTTCTATCATTGCCTTTGAAACCTAGTTTTGAAATATTATCCATAACTGCACATCCGGAAAGGATTTTTCTTTGCCATAGCATAGAACTTATGCAGATTTTCGGCTGCCATATCCAGATCTAGACAGTTTTTAAGTTTGATATCTTGCTGTGACAGGCAAAACCGAAGTATATAATAGAGCAAATCTGCCATCTGCCAACAAAATTTCGGCCAAGCCAGGTTAGAACGACTACTTTTGTATCAGAGTGTTGTTAGATGAAATTTTCAGCCAAACCTGGTCATAGAAAGATTTTCCATTCCATTTCGGAACCATGCAAAGCAGCCACAATCCAGCGTCTTGATCCGATCTGTCTTTGCCCTTTTAGGGCGGCCGTCCAGGCGCCATAACCATCCCTGTTTTAGATAAATAAGAAGATGTTGTGATTGATTTGAAACAAAAAAATTTAAGGCAACAAGAAAGGTAGAATCTGAGGGAGCCCCACCAGATGCTAAGGTCATGGCTGGAAGAAGGTCCAGAACCAGCGCCATCGCCATCGCCATTGCTGGAGCAAGGTGCAGCGCCATTGCCATAGCCATAACAAGGCCGATCTTTGATTGTTCAAAGCGCCATCGCCAAGGCCGGTGTTTCTAGTCAGAAGAGGCAAAAACGCCAGGGCCGGTCTGTGTTTCTACAGAAGAGGCGGTAAAAGGGGCGCAGAAGCAATAAACGTTAGGCGGGAAAAATACAAGGGTTAAATTGCCCTTATTCTAAGCCAATAAGATTAAAGGACGGGGATCAAGATCTCTGACGTTGATCTCAGTTGCCCTTAATCTCAACCATTAATTATCAGAGCCAATAAAATCATAGGATGTGGATCAAGATCCCTGCTGTTCATCTTCACCGTTGAATAAAGGACCGATTTACCATGCGTGCATAAAAATATGGGAGTTGTTTTTCATCCTAAAGAAAATATAGGCGCCCTATTATTTTTTATTTTTTGCTAGACATTCTAACTCCAACTCTCCATTTACCTATAATGTACTTGCAATTCAAATGTTGCTTTGCGGAATGGCCATGCCATCATGGGCATTCCCATGCTTACAGTCTCAAGGGGTGAAAATAATCTGGCCCTGGTTTTGGCGATACCATCGCATGGTATTCCGTAGGTCTTATGGTTGAATCTTGTGAGTCCAAATTGAGAGCTTCTAACTCTGCAACATTTCGAACAGACTAGGAGGAAAGGAAATGAATATGACAAGGTTATATGCATGTCCAATAATACGGGCGCCATGTATAATACAAGGTAAACTTGTGGGCTATGATATGATCAATCCTTTGTACTTCTAAAACGATTCTCTAGATAACCCTTGAAACATTCTTTACAAAGTCAGGTCCACAAACCCATAGGAAATAAATATTAGAGGTATAATGGGATCTTGATGTCGTTACACTTGCGATACAAGCAAAGAGCATGGAAAAGATGATGTGGCCCTCCAATTGGTGACATGGCATGCCAAGTAAGCAAGGTCACTTTTTTACTAGGCCACTAATGAAAAGATGTACATCTTTGGTTTTTCATGGGGTGGCGTTGGCAAATTTTGGGTGACATGGCACCTAGAATCTAGCATGCCAAGGTGGCTCAAACATGCCACCTTGGCGCCAACATGCCAAGGTGGCTCAACCATGCCACATGGCATCCAACATGCCAATATGGCTCAAACACGCCACCTAGGCTCCAACATGCCAAGGTGGCTCCAACATGCCACCTAAGCTCCAACATGCCACCTAGGCTCCAACATGCCACGTGGGTTCCAATGTGCAAAGGTGGCTCAAACATGCCACCTAGGCTCCAACATGCCAAGGTGGCTCAAATATGCCACCTAGGTGCCAAGGTGGCTCAAACATGCCACGTGGGTTCCAACATGCCACCTAGGCTCCCAACATGCCAAGGAGGCTCAATCCAAAGGTGGCTCAACCATGCCACGTGGGCTCCGACGTGCCACCTAGGCTCAAATATGCCACCTAGGGTGCAACATGCCAAGGTGGCTCAAACATACCACCTAGGCTCCAACATGCCAAGGTGGCTCAAACATGCCACCTAGGCTCCAACATGCCAAGGTGGCTCAAACATGCCACTTAGGCTCCAATATGCCAAGGTGGCTCAAACATGCCTCGTGGGCTTCAACATGCCACCTAGGCTCTAACATACCACCTAGGCTCCAACATGCCAAGGTGGCTCAAACATGCCACCTAAGCTCTAACATGCCACCTAGGCTCAAACATGCCAAGGTGGCTCCAATATGCCATGCAGGCTCCAACATGCCACCTAGGTTCCAACATGCAAAGGTAGCTCAGGCATGCCACCTAGGTTCAAGCATGCCACCTAGGCACTCCAAATGGTGACATGGCATGTCAAGTAAGCAAGGCCAAGTTTTGATTGGGCCAAAAATGAAAAGATGTCCATCTTTGGTCTTTTCATTGGGTGATGTTGGCAAATTTTGGGTGACATGGCTAGATGGTGGTGACGTGGACATGATGACTAGGACTTTATGCAAGAAATATGATAATCTTTGGAATTTTTGGTAGAGGAGTTTGGCAAGGGATAGAATAGAGGGATCTTGAAGAACTTAAAGCGCTGATGCCCTTCCCCAATATCGAACCAGGTCAGGACTTTGCACGACTTCCTCACCAGAGGGGAGAGGCCAGACCCCAGGAGACGGACCTCAAAAGGTTGATGAGGCAGCCTTTCTTGCAATCGCTCCTTCGGGTGGGCAAATGCCAATGCCCCCCCTCTCGGAGCTCGGTTTCCCTATCCGGCCGTTGAATTTGTCGTGCAAGTAATATGCTTCGAGAGGTTCAAAAAAATTAAAGATCGGTCCGGGAGAACTTATCAAACCGCGAAGCGTCCTGCGGTCGACCATGTAGAAACCCAAGTGTTTTGTCGTTCGGGCAGTACAAAGGCCCCGGAATGGAGATTCGACTTCACCATGTCGTCCGGAATGGCAAAATTACCCTAGAGACCAAGTCAAACGATCATTTTTGACAACGAAAGAAACATGAACCCTCTACATGGCAGTATTCCGCAGCCATCTCTTAGTCCAATTGACTACGAACTATTGTACATGAGGCGATTCTTGGAGAAGGGGTGGTCTTCTGCACACGGAACTTGGTCCCCAAGGTAATGTCAGCGTTTTGAGGCCATTGGTAGAGTCAGTTCACAGTTCCGGAGTGGGAGAGTTGCCCGTCCATGGCCAGGGACCTTCGGGAGAGGACCTTTGGGACGAACTGCTTCCGAAAGGTTTTAAGGGGCCATCTTCTGGCATCAACACCCTCTCTCTATGTGATGACATTGTGCAAGATCCTGATCAAATCTGACTAGGATATGGCCTCTGAAACGTAAACCCTGTGTGTTGCTAGGTTATTGAAGGGTTTACGTTATGGAGGTCGAGTTTTAGTCGGTTGCACTTGGGACATGGTCGAGAAGTTGCAATTGAAAATGCGAAGCAATAGGAACTGACGAAATGGGGTTTGGATTTATCCTCCTCCCAGTGTAGCAATTAGAAGTCAAGAGCACCTTTTGCAGTAGCAAAATTGTTTGGGATCATTCGGTATGGCCAATAGATCCAAACTCTGTTATTTCAGTTCCTATGGCTCCGATACATGTTTAGAAACGATGCACCTAGTTATCCAAGAAAACGACCACGTTTTATTCTGCGAAACATAAAACCCTACAATAACCTACCAACATACAGGGTTTACGTTTCGCAGACTAAAACGTGGTCGTTTTCTTGGATAACTAGGTGCACCTTTTCTAAACATGCATGCGGAGCCATAGCAACTGAAATAACAGAGTTTGGATCTATTGGCCATCCCGAATGATCCCAAACAATTTTGCTACTGCAAAAAATGCTCTTGACTTCTAATTGCCACACTGGGAGGAGGATAAATCCAAATCCCATTCTGTCAGTTCCTATTGCTTCGGATTTTCAACTACAACTTCTCGACCATGTCCCAAGTGCAACCGACTAAAACTCAACCTCCATAATGTAAACCCTTCAATAACCTAGCAACACACAGGGTTTACGTTTTGGAGGCCATACCCTAGTCAGATTCGACCAGGATCTTGTATAATGTCATCAGGTAGAGGGAAGGTATTGACACCAGAAGATGGACCCTTAAAACCTTTCGGAAGCAGTTTGCCCCAAAGGTCCTCTCCCAAAGGCTCCTGGCCACGGACGGGCAACTCTCCCACTCCAGAACTGTGAACTGACTCTGCCAATGGACTCAAAACGTCGACATTACCCTAGGGACCAAGTTTCGTGGGCATAAGACCACCCCTTCTCCAAGAAGCGCCAAAGTAGCTCATGTCCAACACGTTCGTAGTCCATTGGCCCAAGAGGTGGCTGTGGAATACTGCCATGTGGAGGGTTCGTGTTTCTTTCGTTGCAAAAAATAACTGTATAGCTTGGTCCCTGGGGTTTGAGCCACCTTGGCATTTTTGAGCCACCTTGGCATGTTGGAGCCCAGGTGGCATGTAACATGTTGGAGCCTGCATGGCATGTTTGAGCCACCTCGGCATGTTGGAGCCCACATGGCATGTTGGAGTCCACGTGGCATGTTTGAGCCACCTTGGCATGTTGGAGCCTAGATGGCATGTTGGAGCCTAGGTGGCATATTGGAGCCCACGTGGCATGTTTGAGCCACCTTGGCATGTTGGAGCCTAGGTGGCAAGTTGAAGCCCATGTGGCATGTTTGAGCCACCTTGACATGTTGGAGCCTAGGTGGCATGTTTGAGCCACCTTGGCATGTTGGAGCCTAGGTGGCATGTTGGAGCCCACGTGGCATGTTTGGGCCACCTTGGCATATTTGAGCCTAGGTGGCATGTTTGAGCCACGGTGGCATGTTGGAGCCTAGGTGGCATGTTTGAGCCAACTTGGCATATTTAAGCCTAGGTGGCATGTTGTGAGCCACTTTGGCATGTTGGAGCCTAGGTGGCATGGTGGAGCCCACGTGGCATGTTTGCGCGGCCTTGGCATATTGGAGCCTGCATGGTGGAGCCCACGTGGGCATGATGACTAGGACTTCATGCAAGAAATATGATAACCTTTGGAATTTTTGGTAGAGGCGTTTTGTCGTTCGGGCAGTACAAAAGCTCTAGAATGGAGATTCGACTTCGCCATGCCATCCAGAACGGCGAAATTACCTTAGGGACCAAGTTACACGGTCATTTTTATCAACGAAAAAAACACTAACCCTGTACATGGCAGTATTCTGCAGCCACCTCTTAGACCAATTGACTACGAACATGTTGGACATGAGCTACTTTTGCGCTTCTTGGAAAAGGGGTAGTCTTCTGCCCACGAAACTTGGTCTCCAGGTTAATGTCAACGTTTTGAGTCCATTGGCAGAGTCAGTTCGCAGTTCCGGAGTGGGAAAGTTGCCCGTCCGTGGCCAGGGTTCTTTGGAAGAGGACCTTTGGGGCGAACTTCCTCCGGAAGGTTTTAAAGGTCCATCTTCTGGCATCAACACCCTCCCTCTACGTGATGACATTGTGCAAGATTTTGGTCGGATCTGACTAGGATATAGCCTCCGAAATGTAAACCCTGTGTGTTGCTAGGTTATTGAAGGGTTTACGTTATGGGGGCCGAGTTTTAGTCGGTTGCACTTGGGACATGGTTGAGAAGCTGCAATTGAACACATGAAGCAATAGGAACTGATGGAATGGGGTTTGGAGTTATCCTCCTCCCAGTGTGGCAATTAGAAGTCAAGAGCGCCTTTTGCAGTAGCAAAATTGTTTGGGATCATCCTGGATGGCCAATAGATCCAAACTCTGTTATTTTAGTTGCTATGGCTCCGCATGTGTGTTTAGCAAAGGTGCACCTAGCTATCCAAGAAAACGACCACGTTTTGGCCTCCGAAACGTAAACCCTACAATAACCTAGCAACACATAGGGTTTATGTTTCGGAGGCCAAAACGTGGTCGTTTTCTTGGATAGCTAGGTGCACCTTTGCTAAACAGACATGCGGAGCCATAGCAACTGAAATAACAGAGTTTGGATCTATTGGCCATCCCGAATGATCCCAAACAATTTTGCTACTGCAAAAGGTGCTCTTGACTTCTAATTGCCACACTGGGAGGAGGATATATCCAAATCCCATTCCCTCAGTTCCTATTGCTTCAAATTTTCAACTGCAGCTTCTCGACCATGTTCCAAGTGCAACCGACTAAAACTCGACCTCCATAACGCAAATCTTTCAATAACCTAGCAACACAGCAAGGTTTACATTTTGGAGGCCGTATCCTAGTCAGATTCGACCAGGATCTTGCACAATGTCATCATGTAGAGGGAGGGTGTTGATGCCAGAAGACGGACGTCCTCTCCCGAAGGCCCCTAGCCACGGACGGGCAACTCTTCCACTCCAAAACTGTGAACTGACTCTGCCAATGGACTCAAAATGTCGACTTTACCCTGGGGACCACGTTTCATGGGCAGAAGACCACCCCTTCTCCAAGAAGCACCAAAGTAGCTCATGTCCAACACGTTCGTAGTCAATTGGCCTAGCAGATGGATGCGGAATACCGCTATGTAGAGGGTTCGTGTTTCTTTTGTTGCCAAAAATGACCATGTAACTTAGTCCCTGGGGTAATTTTGCCATTCCGGACGACATGGCGAAGTCGAATCTCCATTCCAGAGCCTTTGTACTGCTCGAACGACAAAACACTTGGTTTTCTACGTGGTCAACCCGGAGGACGCTTCGTGGTTTGCTCCCGGACGGATCTTGGATTTTTTTGAGCCTGCTCGAAGCAGGTTACTTGAATGACGGATTCAACGGTCGGATAGGAAAATTGAGCTCCCGGAAAGGGGAGGAGGGAATTGGCATTTCCCCTCCCAGAGGAGCGTTGATAGGAAAGGCTGCCTCGACAACCTTTCTGAGGTTCATCTCCTAGGGTCTGGCCTCTCCCCTCTGGTGAGAAAGCTGCGCAAAGTCCTGGCCTGGTTCGATTTGGGGAAGGGTGTTAGCGCTTTAAGTTCTTCAAGATCCCTCTATTCTATCCCTTGCCAAACTCCTCTACAAAAATTTCAAAAGTTATCATATTTCTTGCATAAAGTCCTAGTCATCATATCCATGTCACCATCATCTAGCCATGTCACCTAAAATTTGCCAACATCACCCAATGAAAAGACCAAAGATGGACATCTTTTCATTTTTGGGCTAGTCAAAACTTGACCTTGGTTACTTGACATGCCATGTCACCACTTGGGGGTGCCTAGGTGGCATGCTTGAGCCTAGGTGGCATGCCTGAGCCACCTTGGCATGTTGGAGCCTAGATGGCATGTTGGAGCCACCTTGGCATGTTTGAGCCTAGGTGGCATGTTTGAGCCACTGTGGCATGTTGGAGCCCACGTGGCATTATGGAGTCCACGTGGCATGTTTGAGCCACCTTGGCATGTTGGAGCCTAGGTGGCATGTTTGAGCCTAGGTGGCATGTTTGAGCCTAGGTGGCATGTTTGAGCCTAGGTGGCATGTTGGAGCCTAGGTGGCATGTTTGAGCCACCTTGGCATGTTTGAGCCTAGGTGGCATGTTGGAGCCCACGTGGCATGTTTGAGACACCTTGGCATGTTGGAGTCTAGATGGCATGTTGGAGCCCAAATATTGGAGCCCACGTGGCATGTTTGAGCCACCTTGGCATGTTGGAGCCTAGGTGGCATGTTTGAGCCACCTTGGCATGTTGGAGCCTAGGTGGCATGTTGGAGCCCAAATGGCATGTTTGAGCCACTTTGGCATGTTTGAGCCTAGATGGCATGTTACATCTCTCTTCACGGTGGCATCTTTGGAGCCTAGGTGGCATGTTTGAGCCAACTTGGCATATTTAAGCCTAGGTGACATGTTGTGAGCCACCTTGGCATGTTGGAGCTTAGGTGGCATGGTGGAGCCCATTCGTGGCATGTTTGGGATCCATAATGCGTTGGCATATTGGAGCATGAGGCATGGCATGTTAGAGCCCAAATCAAATGCTTGTGGCATATTGGAGCCACCTTGGCATGTTGGAGCCACCTTTGTGGCATGTTTGAGCCAACTTGTGTATGTTTGAGCCACCTTGGTGGCATGTTTGAGCCACCTTGGCATGTTTGAGCTGATTGGGACCTGAGATCATGTGCATATGCTCAAAAAATGGATTTGAGGCATAAAAAAGCAAAACTCTCTCTCTCTCTCTCTCTCTCTCTCTCTCTCTCTCTCTCTCTCTCTCTCTCTCTCTCTCTCTCTCTCTCTCTCTCTCTCTCTCTCTCTCTCTCTCTCTCTCTCTCTCTCTCTCTCTCTCTCTAATACACCTGCGAGGATCTGATAGACTTGTTGGTTCCCATGGATGTTAAAGTTACATTCAATTCAATTCAATTTTGGGATCTTCATAATGCCTTTGCATTCTAGTTTTCTATAAGCATGAGGGCTAAAGGGACAATAGATGAGATATTGCATTTTTGCACCGGTCCTGCACCCCCTCAAGGAATACAAATCAAATGCTTGATGGTTTTGTTATGCAAAAATAGGTGTTAAGTAATTGAAGTAGTTGAAGTAACTTGTCTTACATGGAATACTAGTATAAGGACATGTGATCGTGCACGTGCATCACATGTAGCAAATCAAGTACTCTGTCCTACCACTATAAAGACCCGTGATATGGAAGGATAGGACATGTAGAGAATCAAGTATTCTTTCCTACTTCTATAAAGACATGTGACAATAGAAGTATTACACATGTCGTAATTCATGTATTCTTTCCTACAATGCCTTAGCAAATAAAGTGCTCTGTCCTACTACTATAAAGACATGTGACATGGAAGCATATGACATGTAGAGAATCAAATATTCTTTCCTACTTCTATAAAGACATGTGACAATAGAAGTATTACACATGTCATAATTCATGTATTCTTTCCTACAATGCCTTAGCAAATAAAGTACTCTATCCTACTACTATAAAGACATGTGAATGGAAGTATAGGACATGTAGAGAATCAAATATTCTTTTCTACATCTATAAAGACATGTGACAATAGAATTATTAGACATGTAGAAATTCAAGTATTCTTTCCTACAGTGGATTGTATTATTAAATGACATGTCACAATAGAAGAAACTACAAAACAACAGTGGATGTTTTAGTCCACTGAAAAAAGAACACCATTATCGAACAAAACCATACCTCCACAAATCCACATGTAGGATTCTTTGAAAACAGGACATGTAGACCTACCAAAACTGATGTTTTCAACAGTGGACCAAAAACCGGGGTGAGTGTGAATGCGTATTTTGTGGGTACACGTCAATAAATGGATCCGCGACAAGAATACGAGCTCATCTTTTACGGGATCCTAAAATTGGGGTGCAAACATGTACGGCATCTGCTGACATACGACAAGATGCACTTGAAGTGTTGGGTCGAAAAAAGAATAGCAGCAGAAGAACACAGCCAAGGGATAGCCAAGGACCTTCACCATGCCAAGAAGAAGAGATCAATTACACCACCCCTCCTGCAGCGCCAATGTACCAACCAGAGGGTGGACTAGGGTCGATAGGAGGGTGGGCGAAAAAAGAATGGCAGAGACAATTGAGATAGTGGAAAGACAGACTAAGCAACAAAGGGTTGACCAGTGCTTAACATCAGAGCAACTGAAGAAGACGCAGTTGAAGGTTGTAGAGGCATTTTTATATGCCGGGTTGTCTCCTCATATTTTGGAGCACAAAGCAATGAAAGAAGCCTTCCAGGAAGTTGCCAAAGCAGGGCCGGCTTTTAGATTGCCTTCATACAAACATGTCAATAACAAAATGGTGGATGAAATACACGGGAAAATGGTCGAGAGGGTGGAAATGAAGTTAAGTCGTGTTATTGAAGCCAGGCCAGCCTCACTAGTGACTGATGGTTGGAGCAATGTAAACAAGGACCATCTTATAAATTTCATGATCGTGTATCCAGGGGGCGAAGTATTCTTGAAAACCGTAGAAACCAAAACTGACCAAGTCACAGGAGATTGGATTTTTCAAAAAACAAAGGCTGTGATAGAGAGTTTTGGGCCGAAGAGAATATTTCAGGTCGTAATGGACAACACGTCCAATTGTAAATTAGCGGGTGAATTGTTGGAGTCTGAATTTCCAGGATTGCACTCGACCAGCTGCCAATGCCATTGCCTGAACTTATTGCTGAAGGACTGGTTTTCATAGCACACTTGGTTCAAAGATCCCATTCAAAAGGCCCGTCGTCTCGTGAAATTCATCACAAAGAAGCCGGCAATTTACGCCATATACAAGTCATTGCGTCAGAAGGCCCTAGCACTCATGAATCCTGGCCAGACTCGGTTTGGTTCCAATTATATTTGTCTTGAAAGAGTGCTTAGGTGTCGCGACTCGATTATCTCGACCTTCAACCATACAGAGTTCTTTGAATGGGAGAGGAGGCGGAAAGGAAAAATGCTTCAAAACACCAGCAAGAAGTCCGCCCCTTCGAGAAATGCTTGGGCTGAGACATTTTGAAGAGGCGTAAGAATGTTGTCAAGTGCATGCAACCCGTTTGTCATGCCATCAAAACCCTTGATTCTTCAAGGCAAGCACCGAAAGGTCCGGAGGTGTTTGGCACTCCATTCAATCCTTTCTACAAAATATGATGGCCCCAATGCACCCTTTGACAATGCTAAGCGCGCAGCACTGCTTAGAGACTTGAATGAACGATGGAAGAAGTCCTACAATGATCTTCATGGCGCCGCACATGCTTTAGACCCACACAACCACGATATGGACCAGCATACGATAAAAAGTGATGGGTTCATTGAAGAAGGTTGCAAAAATGTTTTACCCCAACAGCTTCGGACTACAAAATTTTCATTGCCGAGTTAACGAATACCGAGAACTTGAGTGGAAGGTGGGCAGATGAGGAGCTTCACGATGCAATCGGAGAGTCACAAGAAGGAACCAAATATGGAATCTTATGCATGGTGGCAAGCCCATGGACAAAATCGATTCTTGTCGTTCTATGTGCCCTTGCAATGACTATCCTCTCCTTGGTATCCTCCAATAGTGCAAGTGAGAGGAACTGGAGTGCTTATAAGTACATACATAGTGTGACACCAAAATCGCCTCTTGCATAAGAAGGTCGACAAACTTGTATATAACTTCTCAAATTGGCGGCTCTTGAATCGCAAATAGCAGTGCAGCCCGTAGTTGATAAGCTACATTTTCCTTTTATGGATGCAGATTCTGAAGTGGAAGAGGACAACTTCGAAGACAGTGAGGACGAAGCTGCTTGTCAAATGCCGCTAAACCATGTTGATGAGGACATTCAACGTACCCATTTTGTCGATGCCAAGATGATTTAGACAAGAACATGTTCTCGGATGACTCAAACGGCAAATAAGATCTGAAGAAGAGTCCGATACGTAAAGGCCGTGTCTAAATAATACAGGAGATCTGCTTGAGGACTTAATAGTACGTGAGCCAGTGGACTCTCCAATGCCAATGACCCAGACAAATAGGCAACGTGTCAGAAGAAACACGTCTCGAGCACCTCGCAGTAAGGGGAAGGGCCAAAGGAGGTTGAACCTAGGCCAGCATGCAGAAGACGACGGAAGCCCAGATGATGAAACTGATGAAGACGGTTATGTCTAGAAAGATGATGTGATGAGTACCCTCAGTCTATCTATTGTAACCGTTTATGAGGATGTTCAAACTATTGTAACCATTTTGGCACTATGAATAACAAGTAAAGTTTTTTGTTACAAGTATTTGTCTTCTATATATTTCGTCACCTTGTTTTATGTTTCTTTCATGTACGATGTTTCTTTCATGTATCATCATGGTCCACCTAAGTGCCTAGAGAAACCTCGCACCCGCCAAAGCCGGATTGACTTCCGTTGACGCTTGCCTCTTCGCATGCCACAGAATCTTGCTGATGAGAAGTAATCTCGCATGCCAAGGGGTCAAACGGCCCGCGGATCGATCGATCGACTTTGACGGGACACCGCGAGATTTCACAAGGTACATGATCTACATCCTCTACATCCTCGTTGCTTGAACTCATCAATCACTAATCTCAAATGAACCCACAGAATCGCAAGCAACCACTAGGCTGATATCATCCGCTGCCACAATAAAAATAGAGTACTCAAAAACCTTGTTACTTCAACCTCTAGAACGAACGATTTCTGCTCCGACCCCCATTTTGCGCGTCTCTGTGTAATATAACCTAGCAAAGTATCTAAGATACATTGACACAGAGACACGCAAAAGAGAGTCAGAGCAAAGCTCGCTCTTTCTAGAGTAGGTAACAAGAATTTCGAGAAGTCTATATTGTTTGCAGCGAACAATATCAAGCCTTCAGTTCTACCTCATCTGTCACTGCACCTGCTGCTGCAACCCCCGCCACATCTAAAAGTTTTATGGCATCTTGAAGCAGATAGGTTATAGTCACGGGCTCATCACCAAGAGCGCTTTCAGAATCGTCCGCGAGCTTCACTCTCTTGCTACTATCACTGTCGCTTCCTTGTTTCCACTTTCTACTGGCATAATTTACGGGCTCCCCTCTCACAATCTCATAGTACACTTGCTTGGCAAACGTCTTGCTGAATTCGTGGTTTTTTATCATTGTTCCTTTCACTTGCACCCACCTCTCCAAAGCTTTAGCTCGGACCTCAGGGATCTTGCAGTCGTATGCCTTATGCTTACCTGCTCTCTGTTGCGGTCGATGTCAAACCTGTTTGGTGTCTAAATTGGCCTCGATATCTTCAAAATCTGCTCCATGTGGGCAACAACACAGGCCCATGTCACATGCAACTCCATGCACCTCTGTGATTGTGACACCTTCTTTCTTGGCCACTTCCGCCATTGCCCTCAACCTTAACAACTCTTTTTGCACGCTTCATTCATTCTAGCATGTTCCTCCGCTTTTCAGATTCATTGTGCCTAACCTCGACAATGTAGGTAGAGAAGGGAATTCAAATCCATCCGGATCCTGAGTTCTCAAAGTGTCCCAAGATAGAGAAGTCTCCTCCATGCGCTGTTTCATCAGCCCCTTCTCTCATGTGCTGATGAGAAGAACTTCGGTTCTTAGATGAGACGAAACCGGGTCGTTGAGACATTCTTAAGTGTTTGGCACTAGGTAGTTGTGAGTTCGTTTTCTTGCGGATAGGCTTTACATTAATCTACAAAAATAAAAAACAACTCAATATGACTTATAAATTATAAAAAAAACAAGTGCAACAAAAATAAATACATAAGAATGCCAAAGATATTTTATTGAATGTATTTAAAGCAATTGTTCAATGATTATTTTTTTTGGTTGCATACAAGAGAGCTCATAAATGGCACGCTAAGCGTGACTTGGTCCAAATTTTGTCAAGATCGCCCCGCCCCAAACCCAACTTGAGGAATCCAATCTGATTCCGTTTGGGGTCTTGTGCAATGTGTTGGAGAGCAATTCCAGGTGCTCCGCATGGTGTTCAGTAGCTGGTTCAAATCAAACTTGCATGCCTTATCTCGTATTGGGGATTCGACACAGTGATTCAAATAATCGCACATGTTTCGAAACCTCTGGATTTGTTCATTGGTACCCATACTCTCCAAGAAAGAGTGCATGCGTGCAAAATCAGCAAGGTAATAGATAAAGTAGGCTGCCCCTAAGAGATCGAAGTCTACCCTTGCAGGCACCGTCTTAGTTCCATCTCTTTTTGGACCCCAATACAAATCATCATGCATGTATGGATAGGCAAGCCTTTCATTCTCAATGGCCTTTTTGGCAGCAGCATCCATGCCTTTGTATGCCCACCGCTTCACTTCCACTGGCTCGCCTATTAGGCGTTCTTCTCCCCAGTCACATATACCAATATAAAATGCGGCACGGGGTCCGGTGCATCCTCTCTCTTTCCCAAATTCAAAATGAAGCAAGACATTGCCCAGGTGTAAGTCCATGTGTAGATGGTGCTCTTTATGAAGCCCAGGTGTAAGTCCATGTGTAGATGGTGCTCTTTATGAAGCTTAAGCAAGCCGCTTAAAAACGACATAGTTAGATCACCCACTCTTTGAGCAACATATAACTCCTGCTTTCTTCGTTGCTCAAGCTTATGGACGTCAACCTCGACAGTAGGCTTACACCCTAATCTCTTAAATGCATGCCTGGCAAACTCATTATCTCCATGATGCACAAAAAGAGATGCACAAGAACCCCCATTCCAGTAGGGAAATATCAACCCTGTTCTTTCCAACCCGGTTAATGCGACCAATGCAACATATGATAGAGCCATGTCTAACTTTGCATTTGTGATTCCCTCATGTTTTTTTCATCACGGCCTTTACTATCACATCAGGTCTGCGGCGTACCTAACCGCACATCCTCATTCTGAAATTTAACACAATAGGGTTCGTCTTTAAGAAAACTAGAACCCAAGATATTGCATTTGAACACCGTTCCATATGTTCCCGAACCAATTCTAGTCCCCGTTTCATTATTTGAGAGGAATCCACCATTGCAAACCATATAGTCTTGGCATCTGCCCTTTTTCTTGCTTCCCACTCTTTATCGGGCCTCACCGGGGCGCTTTGGCTCTAATAGTCTCGTGCCAACACTTTCTTAACTAGGCGAGGGGTTGATGGGTTTCTTTTCTAAGCTTTCGATTCGTCCAAGCTGTGTTCCATTCCACAGCCTTATCTTTTAAAGACTCTCTCAAGCGGGGACTAGTTAGATTTGCCACTGCATGAATCATATTTCGAGTTGCACGGGATACATTGCCATCTATCCAAGCATACCTTTCAGGAAGGAGTCTTTTTTTTTTTAGGTTCTCGTCTATCATTCGAGGCCCAAAAGCTCTCTCAAAGATCTCTCATGAGACTTGAGTGGAAGTCTAGCCATCCTTCATCAGTTGTAGTAATCAACTCTAACTCAGATGGGGTGGCGGCACATATTCGCTCACAGAGCCAATTCATTAAAGCGGGTCTTAAGGAGGACCATGGCTGTTGGGGTCTTGATCTTTTCTCTCAGATCTTAGTAGAGGACTCAGCCTCTGGGTTCATGTGAGGCTCTCGCTTCTACCCTAGGTCCTTCTTTAGGGCTCATGTGAGGCTCTGGCGCTTCTAGTCTAAGCCCGTCTAACTCTTGTGGATTCATAGCAGCTATAGAAGAAACTGTGTATAGATAGCGATATGCGATATGCCAACTGTAGCAAAGCAGCAACAATACCTACAAGTCTGGGGAAAAAAAAACCCACTTTAGTGAGTGTCAATAATACCAAAATAGTTCATTAAGATTCTAGTAAACTACTAAGTTTCAAGCTTGACAGTTGTAGGCACCCTACTGAGTTTAACAAGTTCTCTCGTTCTCTTCAACAAGTTTAACTTATGATCTGACCCAGCTACTGACTCCATTAGGAAACTCCCTGGCGGCACTCAACTGAACATATTGCATAAGACCACCTAGCAAAGTCACGAATATTTAATGAAATATACGCCACTCCCTATATTAGTGTTGGACTTTCGTCAACAACACCGTCAGAAAATAGGGTATATCTCATTAAATATTCTCTTAACCTTCCATAAGAGTACAACACCCACCTTTTAGCACCGCGTGACCGAAGCCAACAAGCGGCAGGAGAGGGCTATACACCTAAATGGGAGGTTGACCCTAGCAATCCTCGACATCAGCAATGACACCCACCCTCGGCATGGCACAATTCAATGTGGCACGCCAGGCGAGGGTCACTGCCTCAGCCAAGGATCACTCCGAACTAAAACCTAGTCTTTCTTTGGGAACTCCCTACCCTCACTGCTACTAGGCAACCAAATTTCTCTTTCTTAATTTTTATTTTTATTTCATTATTTTTTTTTTCTTTTTTTTTTATTGTTTCTGTTCTATTGTTTTTTTTTTCTTTTTTTTTCGTTATTTTTTTTTACAAAAATCGGTCTGGATTCGACCATAGAACGAGACGCTCACCATCGTCACGCCCCTCAATGGAGGGGGCAACAGGCGAGGGCCTCACTATGGAGGAACCCTAGACCTACAATAAAAAAAAAAACAACAAAAAACTAACTAGGTTTGCCTAAAAACTAAGAAAAAATGAAAAAAAAGGGAAAAGGGGCACAGGTTGTGAAGGAGGGCGCAGGTGGTTTACCTTTTTTTTTTTTTTTTTTTTTTTTGAGGCAAGATATTTTTGATTTTATTAATAAAGTATGGTATACAACCTTATTTCAAAGCCTCTCATCAGGCTAGATAGGAAATATTGGCACCACACCCAAACCGGAGGATGGTGAAGAGCTAACTAACAAAGTACTGGAATAAGAAAAGCTCTCCATCTTCTGTGATGTCTCTAGTACTATGGCGAGCCTGCCAATAGGCCTCTGCTTCTTCCCATTAACAAAACATACTAAAGGGGCTTCTCTTATTTTTTCCGTCCATTAGCAGCACTTCAATCATCCTGCAATTTGGGTGTCAGACACAACCCAAGATAAGAGTCTACCGCAGGTGCTTGTCACAACCAAATCAAATAGAGGAAACACTACACTGGAACTAGGGCCCTTCCTTACAGATGAGGGCATGGAGATAGCTTACTTCATCCCGTGCGTTAACTTGGCTTGCACCATCTCATGCTGCTTCCACAAGCCTACCCAAGAGGGTGGTCTGTTCGCTCCCTCTACACACCTTGATCTGCCAGTATAGACCCGAGTTCCATAGTGATCCAACTGTTACCTGGTCTCCCGTCCATGGTTTGCTGGAACCCCTAAGTTTCGATCTGCCTGTTCTTGCACTAGCTTGTTGAATCTAGTCTTCCCCTACTGGGATAGGGGATGGTTGCCAGCAAAGTAACTCCACAGCCTTTGTAAACCCAAAGTGCAACAAGCAGCCATAGCCACATACCTCTGGAGTATATAAGACTCTGGGCAGTCACCAAGCTGTTTGTGAGGCCCAAGAATACTACTAAAGCACCCAACACAGAAGCCCTGTCTGCTTGTCCGGAGCTGAAAGATTATGCTTTAATAGTATTCAAGATCCTTGCTAGCATCTGCAAAACAGGACAAACTAGGACACAAGGGCCGCATTGCTGCAGAATATGATGTCCCGAAGCCTTGACTGTTTAACTACTGCTAGCATATGCTGCTTCTTACTCGAACCCCAACAAAATCATAGACACTTTCCTTACTCTGTTTAAGCCCTACCCTGGAGTAAGATCACAAAGATATCGGCCATACCTCTGTTCGCATCCTCTGTTGCAGGAGCCCTGTGAAAACAAGAAAGAAAGGGCGAGGAAGATGCCATGGGTTCCAAGTAAAAGCGGCAGGCCTTCATTTTCTTCCAAAGATCGAGTCTCATGTCTCGGATCAAGAAGAAACGAAGGGCCCCTGCCCTAGGGTTAGCATCCCTCCTCCAACTCTGGTTTTACCTTTTTCTCGCCAAAAACAAAGAGAATGCCTAAAATATATAAAGAAAAGTTAGTAGTTTAAAACCAAGGTTTAAACTATGCCCCAAACTTCCGCCGCCACAGGTGTTTAAAAACCCATCGCTTCGCTTTACGCCAAACACGCCAGCGTAGTTTAAACTTATAAAATAGCTTACGCTGGAACGAAAAATTTATCCCCGAAAGTAGTTTAAACCTGCCGAAAAAAAAGTCAAGTAAGTTTAACTTAAGACTTCCGCCACGCCAAGTCGGGAGGAGATTCGGTGAAGTTTAAAAAAGAGCTTTAAACTACGTGAAAAAAGTTCAAGCGTAGTTTAAATAGAAGGATTTCGCTTTACGCGAAATTTTTTTCCTACCGGGTAGTATTAAATACGAAAAAACGTATTTTTCCCAAAATACGTGATTTTTGACTTTATACGTCCCAAAAAAAAGTAATTTCATACGCATGAGAACCCGGTTTCTTGGAGGAATTCCACAAGCTGCGGGCTCGAGCCTGCGGGGATCGCCTTCGGTCGATTTGCCGCAAGAAGAGGTGCCGCCGGTTTCCGTCGCCATACCGAGAGGGCTGCGATTGCGTCAGGGTGCCTTTGAGGAAATCCAATGGATCTAGGGGTTCCAGAATTCCTGGTCACGAAGAATGTGACGGTGAATGGGCCAAGAATTTGTTTGCATTTCTTCATTCAATCGGGTAAGCCCTCGCATCGCGGATGTCCAGTCCATCCGAAGGCTTCAAGGGCCCAGCGTTTGAGTTCTATGAAGCAGAAGATGACGACTTTGTGTTTCCCGTTGCCTGCTGCAAAGACCCATCAACCGGTCGAACTAACTGGACCGGCGTCAGGTGAGCCATCTGCGCCTCTTGCTTCACGATTTTTCTTTTTTGCTGGATGTAACTCAATGCATGTTTGATCCAGAGGAAGCGTTCCTACATCTCCACTGGCTAGCTGCTGGTAACGAATGAAGCAGACACTGTCTTCTTTTTGGCAGTTTCCTTTTGAGCATCCATACATGTCTGAGAATCACCGCCTGCGGTTAAACCACGGTGTTTTTTTTTGTTGAACCCCTTTTTTAAACCACCCGGGTTAAACCCTGCTATTTTTTTTGGTGCGATGCTTATTTATAAATATGAATCGAGATTATGGTGTGATTCCATACGGAGGATTAAACATGATTCCATACGCAGTATAAACGTGATATACATGGGAGTATCTGTACTTCAAGTATTATACATAGAGTATTGTCTACATGCTTCGAGTACTTCTACACAGAGTATTAATATATTATGTTTTTGTACACAGAGTATTTATACTTATGGTATTTTCTACACATGGTATTTATACGTACTATTTTTTGTACACATAGTATTTAAACGTATAGTAATTTGCATATTGTGTGTTTCTACTCATAGTATTTATACGTATAGTATTTTGCACAGAGTATTTATACGTCGAGTATTTATTTACTATCATTGACACAAATACTATCATAACAGGGTATTTATACACAGAGTATTTCTACACAGGGTGTTTATACACAGAGTATACATAAGAGTATTCATACATTCTGTGATTGTGCATGGAGTGTTTATACGTTGTGTATTTGGATACAAAGTATCTATATACATAGTATTCTGTGCATTGAGTATTCATCTTCAACCTTTGATTCTGTACATTGAGTATCTATGCAAAACATATCATATCAGAAACTCATATTGTGCAAAACTCATCAAAAATTCACAATATGCATAGAATTTGAAGCCAACTGAAGAGATTGCACATCAAATAACTTAAATCTGTATTCTCATAAGAAGGCGTGCAGCAAGGTAGCTACCAGGAAATAAAAATCAATGAGAATGCGAGCGAAAACCAAAAAGGACCGTCCTCCATCATTGATAGTCGCGAGCTATGCAATCAGAATCGGGGGCGGCTCGTTTTTTCGTAGTTCATGCAGCAACAATAAAGAACATTAGTTGCAGCAACAATACAGAACATCAAATGAACAGCAGTGTATGAACTCACACCTTGTTGGTAGACCAGTTAACCCTCCCAAAACTTGTGTCCTTGCAGCAGGGAACCGGGAAAGCAAATTCACCGTCATCTGGCTCTTCTCCTTCACTGGCTTTGAACCAGCAGAATCTTTGCGGCCACATTTAGCAGATTCTTCCTTCGGCACTTCCGTTTCCTTAACGTAGGCAAACAAATTCTTTGCCCACTCTTCATCAAGCGTCTCGTGCCCGGGGATGTGTGAAACGTTAGAAACCTTCACAGGAATCCTGATGCATTCACAACCCTGTCCCGAAGGTATGGCGACAGGAATGGGCGGGGCGTCTACCAATGCTCGACTCGGAGGCTCCTGCGCAGATTCTCGAGCCTGCAATCTTTGAGCGCCTCCAGAAAACCGAGGTCCACCACGAGGACCCCGTCGAGTATGGCTACTGGGGGGCAGTCGGCCATGACTGGAACAGACGATGATCGAAGCGCCTCACAGGAGCGTCTTCCAGAGAATTTTGAGTGAATACTAAGAGGATGGTGTTGGTCCGATGCCCAAGGTTAATTCTGTTGGGTGGAATCACCACCTGTGATTCTGTGTAGTGGAATCACCACACATTGCGTACGTCAGTTAGCCGTCCTTCAGAATGGCAGACATCTGACTTGACATCTGACTTGAAGAAGCATCATTGCCATGATGGCGGAGGGGATTCCATGGCATGGAATCACCATTTGGTGATTCCACCGGACAGTTGACGACTTTAGGGATATCTTTCGACCATTGGACAGACAAATAGTTCTCTATTTTTTAATGGAATTTTGCATTTACACATGTGAATTTTGAATTTGTCCATGGAGTATAAACGTGATATACATGGGATTATTTGTACTTATACATAGAGTATTAATACATTGTGTATTTGTACACAGAGTATTTATACTTATAGTATTTTGTACACATGGTATTTATACGTGTAGTTTTACAAAATAGAGTACTTATACATAAAGTATTAATACATTGTGTATTTGTACACAGAGTATTTATACTTATAGTATTTTGTACACATGGTATTTATACGTGTAGTTTTACAAAATAGAGTACTTATATATAGAGTATTAATACATTGTGTATTTGTACACAGTATTTATACTTATAGTATTTTGTACACATGGTATTTATACGTGTAGTTTTACAAAATAGAGTACTTATACATAGAGTATTAATACATTGTGTATTTGTACACAGAGTATTTATACTTATAGTATTTTGTGCTCACTCTTTCTTGGTGGATATTCATCACCATTCTAGGTGCAATGTAATGCAATAGCTTTTGTTTGATCCATTCTCTCTTTTCATCCGTGAGCCACGGAGCCAGCCTATACCTCAACCCTTTCTCAGCAGCTAAAGCTTTACCGTGGCAAATTTGACCTTGCTGGTTCACATGATCCCATTTGTGGTAGGTAATTTGAGTGGTTTCCGGAAGAAGGTAGAGCTGTCTCAAAGTGAAATGACATTGGCATCCCCTTCTAATACTCTCCCCCCTTTGAACCCTCCTCCTCCTTTGCCCTGGAGGAGGAGGTCGATCTTCCACAACATGGGTGTTCCTGAATTGTCTTGGCCCCAAAACTACACCGATTACACTTTCCACCATTGAGGATGAATCAGCCATGCTTTAGTTTCCATGTGTAATCTACAAAACTAAAGAACGCATACCTTTTCGTAGAAAGATATGTCCTGGATGCCTGGTTTTGATAGCCCCTTATTCATTTGAGAGCTTCTTATATAGAAGTTGCGGGGGTGCATCCCCATTTTTTGCTCCCCGAAGAATGAAATCTGGGACTCGTGAGGTGGGAATATAGGAAACCCACACCAATTGAGTGCCTCCTCCATCCGGTCGGGACCACGGTGCTCTAGAACCGCCCAGGGCGTAGATTGTGGTCAAAATGCCCTTCTGCAGGGTTTCTTTGCCAAATCTCTGCTTGCACCTGCCACAGGAAGCGTAATTAGAGCTTAGCCACAACAAAGAGATGGAATTGGACAGTGTTCCAGGCACTTGCCTCCTCAATCTTCTCTTGAGGTCCATGACAAGCTTCACGAGGACTCCGGCCCGTGGATCGAGGAGTTCCGGTGCCAAGCGTCGCGGGCAGTGATTCCGTCCGGTGGAATCGACACACTTACGTCCGCAGGCCGGACGAACTCACGATGCCACAATGTCCGTCAACTGGTTTCCGCCAACGGACCGGATGCATCCACCGCCGTTCTGCGGGAATCACCATGATCGGAATCACCATGATCCGGAATCACCGAGGAGGATTCTATCCCGCGGAATCACGGAGAGTGATTCCATCCGGGCGGAATCACGGGAGGAATGATTCCATCCGTGAGAATCGCTCGGGATTGATTCAATTCGACGGAATCACTAAACCGTGATTACGCCTCACCAATAGCGCCATTGTGATACCGTCGGGCCAATGCATTCGTCGTGATTCCATCTCGGAAGAATCGTAGCAGCTTGTGATTCCACGTAATCAATCCATGGTCGCGGATTCCATCCGGCCAATAGCCATGATGTTGTGATTCTATCCGGGCGGAATACATTTGTGGTGATTCCGCCCCAAGAATCGACATTTGTGATTCCACAGGGGTGAATCGCGGGTCGTTATTCCATCCCCCGAATAGTCATGTTGTGATTCCACCCGCCGATACGTGGTTGTGATTCCATCTCCACTTTAATCGACATTCGAGATTCCACCGGGCGGAATAGCATGGTTGTGATTCGCCCGCTAATAACAACGCCGCTCGCGTGATACCTTCCTGAGGAATACATTTGGCGTAGTGATTCCGCCTCGCGGGAATAAGTCGGGGAGATTCCGCGCAGGGAGAATACCGCGATACCACCGGAAGGTATATATCCCCTGAAAGCGACACTGTCAGGTACGGAAAACGGGGCTTCGGGTACGGATAACGGGGTTGCGGCCTGGTGATTCTGCGGCAAGGAATATTTTGCGATGGAATCACAATAACCGGGGTAAAAATATTTTGTTCCTGTCTGATCCATTGAAAATTTCAGGCATTATAGCCCCCAAGATGAGGGAGGTCACCCGTGCCATATACGGCAATGCCCCTCGCCGCTAACGCCGCTCGTGACAACGTGTATGGGTTTAGCACAGGTAACCTCCGTCCACCGAGGATGGTTACTATGCACAAAAGCATATTCCTAGAATATGCAGGCCCTTCCACGATTGCACAACCCTAAACCTTTGGGGTTGTCTTTCAAATTCGAAACCCTCCCTTCTATTAGGGTTAGCCGTTGCCGTTTGGGTGTCGCAGCGCTCTTCGAGCTTCTTCCGCTGCACGGGTAAGGCTTGTTGGGTTTTCCTTTCGTTGCTCGAGGCTCCTGTTTGTAATACTGCCCGACGTTTGAATTGGATGACATATATATTTCTAGTTCTAGACTCTTTAGTTAGGGTTTGTGTCTCTGTTTTTTATTTTTCTCTGACATTCTCAAGGTTGGGCCAACAGCCGTTCTACTGAGATTGGAATTACCTTCAAAATTCTGGAACCATGAGCAAGTCGGGCCAGCCCCCAGATCTTAAGAAGTAAGTTGATTTTTTTTGTTTTGGCATCTATTTTCTCTGCAGTGTTCTTGCTAGTTTGGTCTTCCTTTTTCTTTCAGGATTGATAAACGTACCGTCTTTATGTATATATTTGCAGGTACATGGACAAGAAATTGAACAGTATGTTGCATTCTTTCTCATGCCTTTTAACTCATTCTATGCATTGAAAGCTCTGATGAGAATGTTGCTTTTGTATGTCACCCAGTAAAACTGAATGCAAACCGCGTGGTGGTTGGAACATTACGAGGTTTTGATCAGTTTATGAATCTTGTTCTGGACAACACGGTGGAAGTAAATGGCAATGAACGAAATGAAATTGGAATGGTGGTAGGTTCGCAATTGAATTCGCATATTATTTTTTTGTACAAATGGAGTTAAAGTTTCTATACTCTTTTGGTACTGTGCCAAATATCTGAAACTAGAGCATGTTCTGATGTCTGCATCTTATTCCACTGTTATATCGAAGTGATAATGTTGAATTTCAGCATCTTATCCCACGGTTACTTTGTTGTATGCTTCCCAATTTCTTATAATTCACTATTTTTCACATATTTTTGGCAGGTAATACGAGGAAATAGTGTTGTCATGATCGAGGCTTTGGAACCACTTCCAAAGCAGAATGTTTGAAGCATCTTCCGGCACAATACATTTCACATATGATGGAGCCCTTGGATATTAAGCACATTTCAAAATTACAATCCTTGTGAATACCTTCTTTAGAAGAAAACTAACAGCTCTGGGTGATGGAATGTATTTCCTCATGAATATTTAGTGCTTCGACGAGTCTCTTTATAAATGTCTTCCCTGAAAATATCTAATCCATCGTTTTTGTTGAAAATTCTATCTCCAAATATTCCTGGCATGGTTTAATCCTACAAAATTTTGAAGCAGAGCTAACGTCCATATTTGGGACATTAATGATATTTGAAGGTGCAGCTGTTTTATCCAGTGTAATTCACAGCTGTTGTCTCGGATTTCATTTTTCAAGTCATAATCTAGAGATAAAGAAAAGCGTAGAAATTGAATTATTTGTATTTCTATAATCCGATTCTTTTTTTTTTCATGTGGGCAAAGAATACAAGCCTCGAAATGAAATGATTTGCATTTCTACAAGCACGGGTCCTTTTTTTTCCGTGGACAAGCATTGTAGGGGAGAATTTCAGCAGCAGGGAGCTGCTTGGAAAAAAAACTCTCTGGTGGCTATGCCGAGAGCACCATCGCTAGGGATTTTTTCCAAGAACCTTGCAAGTGGAGTTTCCCGCCGCAATCTTCAAGATTTGAGAATTTTCTCATGACCGATTTTTGAATGGCAACAGATCCCAATGAATTGGCCTCCAACGGAAAGGATCATTGGGCTTCGTTCTGCCCTGTCCTCCAATCAAAGCATGCCACATGGCAGTTTTTCTTTACCTGAAAAGAGACCAAGAACAGAGGAAGAACAGGAGCGATGCCCAGCGACTGCTTCAACGGATCTACTCTGCATTCAGACGTTTTTACCCTTGATTCAGAGTTTTTTACCCTGCATTCAGAAATTTTTACTCCGCATTCAGCTGCAGAACGAAGCCCAAATGATCCTTTCCGTTAGGGCAAAGGCCCCCTGGCCTGTTTTACGGCCGGTCAAAGCGAGCCTCCGGCCGCCCGGCCCAGAAAAATCGGGCGCCGTGGGGGCCTTTCCCTTATACGAATTGGCCTTCAAGCTTTAGTTTGATCCATCGTCTACTACATCTAGTGTAATTTTGGAAGTTTTTGTATCGGACGGACATGGACTGCGGAAAATTTTTGCAGGCGCATTAGAAAACTCGAATGGCATTGCTGTGAACTTGTCGTAGGCCATCTTCTTTAGGTAAGTCATATCTTATTCTTGATGGTGTGCTTGTTTAATTGATGATAGCCAATGCACATCTCTTTTTTTAACCAAATGGCCGGGTGCCCCGAAGGGAGAGACACTTAGGTCTTATGAACCCTAGAATATGAGTTCTTCCAATTGCTTCTTTAGACTTCTCTGTAAGATGGGAGATCTTTTATTTCATCAGGAAATTAGTCTTTAAACTACTTTATCAGCCTTGCTATTTGCTTGGGCAATTTGCTTAGAGCTTTCTCTTTTGCGTTGTCGTTGGAGTCGAGATCTACTGATTCCAACATGAAGACGTAAGCTACCTTTTTCTCCTTATGCTTTTAAATAATTTCTTACTAGACATGCATTGCATTATTGAGGTAACTTTTTTACCTTTGGTCTCGACTTGCTTTTCATTACATGCTATTACTATGATCTTTCAGTTGGTCCAGTCAATGAAGACTTTTGTTAGCACTAGGTGCTCCATCACAACAATGAGATCATACCTTTCGATGTTCATCGCCTTGGCTCCCATTCCAAACGAGATGCCTAGAAACTCTACGTTGAGGTTCAACCTCCTACCTTTGGTGTGGTAAATAGCTCCCTTGCCACCAAGGGTTTTCTATGTCCTGCCCTTTATCATCTCAATGAGTCTGGATGAAGCACTCGTGGCAATTAAGATAACAATAGGCTTGCGAGCTACCTGACCAATGATAGACATTGCATCATACAAACTCTCTGCGGTATCAAAACTCTATAGCGAAAAACATACAGTACTCATCTTCAATGTAGTTGCAAGGGACATCACCATCTTCTTTGGTAGGTGTTTCCCATCCCATTTCCATCATACCAATATCTATAACAAAGGGTCAACCATGTGTCATGTGACTCAGCTGGAAGAACCAAAAATAGAGTTTCGTCTTTATGCACTCTTCCCATTTCTTCTTAGGCTGGATTCAAAGAGCTGCCTCATAGTCTTAGAATAGTTGGGAGTCCCAGAGTTGTCCTTAAAGGTGACATGTTTCTTGTCATCATGCTTTCCATAGTCGCCTCCATATGCATTCTTAGCCAGCGCTGGGCTGGCTCGCCTTGGGCTATAAGCTGTTGTGCTCTTGCCCTTATTGCAGCCTCCCTGCTTCTAAGCCGGAGTTGACATGATGCAGGAGTTGATGGATCATACAAGCTTCTTAATGTTGTCATTCAAACCTCGACATACCCTTCAACTGTCCTCCTTTTGTTAATGTCTGGATATACAAGAAGTCTCATAAACTCCTCTGTGTACATTCCTATGGTCCTCTTGGCCTTGCTCAAGCCAATAAAAGGCATGTATCTAGTGACATCTATGAGATCTAGGTACATAATGCCACTTGAATGCGTTGGCGATTTTCATGAATTGTAGCAGTTGTTGCTTAAGTATGAGCTAAGGAGTAGCCTTTCCACCATATTCTAACTGTGCCTTTGAGCTTGGCTATGCGATTTTGTCTTTGTCTTTGTCCTTCATGCTATGGGAATTGTCAAATTCACGCATTTCATCTGGCCATGCCTCTGTCTCCATTCGTGACCTTTTTGTACCAAAGAATTGTTCAAGCTTTCTCACCTTCCAAACATTACTCATTGCGGAGTCTATTTTCTTATGGAGTTCGCTCCTTTGTCCATTTTGTTCTTCATGGCTTTCTTATCATTACCAGCCTTGTTGATGACTTCAACGTCTTCATCATCTTTAGTTTCAGTTTTTGTCTCTGTTGAGTCAAAGCTGGAGCTAGAGTTGGATGATCTGCAGTGCCTCCATTTCTTAACTTTGCCCTTTTTCTATGCAACTGATGCTGGGTATGCCGATTGTTCATGTGCCCCCTGTGCCTCATAGGGATTAGTATTCCCTGTTTGTGAGAGTCTTTCAACTAGTAAGCTCCTTACTCTTACATTTTTACCTCATCTGCAACGTCCCCTGCTTAGGGATCCTTCAAACAATGCCCTTGGCTGCCAATGGGATCCCGTGGTTTGGTTGCCATGAGGTGCCCTGGAGTCCTCGCTGCACATATTTCATGGCATCAACTTGTTATGAGCTTCTTTGTGGTTGCATTAGTTGTTTATTGTTTAGTTCTTTGCATTACAATGCAAGAATATTGATATTATCCGTCTTATGTAATGTAGTGTCCAATTTCTGTTCTTGTCTAATTTCTTCCTTGAAAATTATTAGCACATGACACATGTGCATTCATGGCATTTATATCTGGATTTGATGCCGATACGTGTGGATGATGCATTAATGGTGGCGATTAATCGGGCATGTGCAAAGAAATCAAACTGGCTAATCAAATGCGAGCAACACAAGAGCCCTGCTATCAAGTTAATTGCCGCTGGATTTTCTTTGGGTGGATTCGGTTCACAGAAATCGACAAACGGAGGAAGAATATGAACTTCTGGATCCTTCTAGTTGCAACAGATTGACGGATCCGCCATAGCACACTCCGGCATATGCTCTGATCAGTTGTAGAAAGTTCGACAGAGCTATTTGGGCTCAGATCCACAAAAAATATGAACCATATTCGACCCCTCTCTTCCTTAAGCCATGGCCAATGCCTCTCTTCCTTAAGCGAAAAAAGACCTACTTTTCTTTTCTGCATGGAACAGAAGCTGCAAATGCATTATCTGGACTGGATTCAAAAGGAACATGCGTTCTGAACATATTAACATTCTGGAGGTTTCCAGGAGTGCTGCCACAATTTGGCAGCATAGAAGAGCAATTGACATTTCTCATTGATGGCTAACAATTTGCTAAAATATGTGCATATACCAAGTCTGCATCCTCAAGACAATTCAAGCAACCTCAAGTTGAAGAACCAAGCAAGGACTCTCATTTGAAGTATTGCAAAGAAGGGTTGAAGGTCAAAATGTAGTGCAAGGTCAACATAAGGAAGCTCTATGGCAAGATAAAGATTGGAAGACCCCCTAAGAAGTAAGATATTCAGTCAAGTTCTTTGGCATGATCTATACCTTGAGGAACTTCTTGACTCCAATTGCCTCCTTTTACTCACCATTGTTCAAATCCAAAATGGCTTAATCTATCTCCTAGTCAAGAACAACACACACTCCATCACACATCTACTATTTCCATAAATCCCTATTGAAATTGGCACATTAATGGCCAATAAGGCACACTCTCTCTCTAAAGCAAGAAAAGAGGGAGAAAAACCCTCATTACAAAAAACACTCGGGCCAAATTGGTAAGATTTCGTGCCAAAAGTGCATATAATTATGCCACATCATCATCCACCTCACCAAAAAATGCCACCTCACCATACATGTCATCCACCATTTTGTTTTCCATCTCACACAAGTTGTTGACTAGGGGAAAAGAACTTTGCCATGTCACCATGCCATGTCATCATCCACCTCACCAAAGTTGGTCACCTCATCACACATCATATTCCTTTTTATCTCACAAAATTTTGACTAAGGGAAAAGTTTTGCCAAGTCACCACATGCCAAGTCACTACATGCCAAGTCACCCTATGCCACGTCACCTTTGGTTGCCTACACATACCCTATACTCACCACGTGTCCAAACTCCAAGGTCACACTATGTCAAAAGACAAAATATGTGCAAGCAAATTATTTTCCTAAACATCCCTTTGCCTAGGCATATGTGCCACGTTTGCCTTGGTCATATTTTTTGAAGGAAGCCTGTGGGATATTGTTCTTCGGCACAAAAATTCTCTGACCTAAAAAGGTCAGGCCAAGATCCAACCTCTCCGATGGATCTGACCTGACAATCATGAGCTTCAACATCCTTTTTGTACCCTTGTGCCTCAAGAAACACCAAAACACGCATAAGCCAAATCAAGCAAACCCAAATGCCAAGAATGTGCCGGAAATAAGAAAATAAAAGGGGGACAAGTTTTTGAAAAAAGCGTCGGCTTCTATGCGAATTTCTGACGTCTGAGCTACTGTATGTACCGGATTTGAAAGTATTTTGCGAAGAATGGCCTGCCTTGCATGAAGTTTAGTTGAATTTGATGCAAAAACCTTATTGTTTACCTTCTTATGATTATTTTGGATCCTGTGCCCAAGACTGAGAGCTTGGAAATTGATGTTTATCTTCTATGTGATAATCAAATGAGAGAAAATCCGACCTTGGTAAGTACTATTGTTATTTGACAGTGTGAATTCTTATTTCTCTATGCTAAAAATCCATAAACACAGAAGATAGAGACTATTAACAATATTTGAGTTAGTCTTCTTGCACCCTAGGATTTCTACAGTAATTACAATTCCAAAAATCATTAAAACACATCTCTAAAAACCATCTGTCTGTTCATTCTTGAATCAAGAACTGTATTGGCTGATAAACAATTCTTTCCCACAAAAATGGCTGCAACTTGCTTTTATGATGCCTGTGCACTTAGTTTGCAGAGCCATTAGAAGTTAAATCAGTTGTCAAAACTAAAAAAAAGTGTTCGATCTCAAGCGTTGGCAAAACAAGCTCTCGGGTTGGGATATTGACTCAAATTTGACTTGGTCAGTAGGCTTAATTCCATAGAGAAGCCTAAGGAATTTGCAAATAGGCCTTGGTATACTAATCAAGCACATTGTTTAGAAGCCTTGTGGATTGAAATTATAGAAAAGCTCTTAAAGATTGTTCCAGGGCAAGGTTTTTGCTGTGACTAGTTTTTTCTCGCTCATGGAAACCCGATCTATCTGGGTTCTTGAGTATAGTACTTGCAGAATTCTCTACAGAGTGGTTGCCTATAGCAACCTGGAGGTCCTATACCCTTGAGGTTGAGGGTTTTGTCCAGGAAAACCTTCAACATTTTGGAGGTCCTACCGAGATCCCACCTAGATCTTGGGGAACTCATGGCTCAATATTGAAGCAACTGAACAGGTACACACTGAATCACCAGAGAATATAGGAATGTCTACAAAGTCGTAATGGACCTACTAGTCAAAGCAACACAGGTGTGCAATACTTTGAACTTAATATGCCTGTTCCTCCACCAACTTTTGATCCAAGTGTCAATGCTAACAATTTTCTCAAGAATTTTGAGGAATACTATCTGGAGTACGGCCACAAGAAGGGAGGTAAGTTCTCAGAATTCAAGAAATGTTTCAAAAATGAGGAGGTAAGGGCTTACTGGACTATGTGATCAAAGACAGGGGTAAGTACTTGGGAAGAAATTGAGAAACAGTTCTTAGAAAGGTTTGGTAAGGCTATAGAACCACAAGATTTAGTCTTTGAATTACAGTCTTTCAGCATTAGACTTGGGGAAACTGTGCATCAATATGTAGAAAGATTTCATGCTTATCTAATTAAGTGCCAAGTCAATCAAGTTCCAAATCACACTTTGCATCTGGTAGCCTGTTTCATAAAGGGATTGAGCAAAGCAGACCTAGAGTTTACAGAAGATGTATAAGCTGCAAAAAAAACAGAAGGGTTTGATACTATACATAAAGCCTTTACTAAGGCTATTGAAATTACAAACATGTTTTCTTATTTGCCCGATGACTCACATATGTCACATGACCCTTTTTCCCGATTATGAGCAAGAATATGGAGGCCCCGCCCTATACCCGTATGCCGTTCAAAAGGAAAAGAAGAAAACAAGGATGGAAGAGGCAAATGCTCCCTGAATCCGATGTGAGAGCGTAGATCACCAAGGATTCAAGCCTTGCTTGAAGTTACTAGGCAATTACAAGAAATGAAGACCACAAGGCCGTAAAGGAAAACCTACCCTCCTTGTGCACAATGTTTTAGGGACACTCATTCTTCGGACTATTGTTGGTACAGCCCTTGTACTAAATGTGGTAAGAGGGGACATTTTGGTAAGGAATGCCCATTTTGTGCTTTCTCGCAAATCATTTGGCCATTATGAAGACAGTGTAGTGTGAAGGAGTATTTTGCAAGACAGAAGCATTGAAAAAAATTTGACTCAAACATGTCAAATAATCCTACTCCGCACTCAAAACCTTCTTCAACAAGAAGGTTTGTTACTGATCCAAAGGATGTCAATTAGGTTTATGCGGAATCAAGAGCAGGAGGAGATTATGGCAAGATATACAAGGGCTATCACGAACACAAGGGAAGAGGAGGTTGTTCAAGGAAGAATGGAACCAAAAATATTGAAAGAAAAACAAAGGGAAGACAATCAGGCTATACCTATTCCTCCACATCAAAGGTTTGTAAAAAAAGAAAGAGAGGTAGATGAATTTGATTCATTGATGAAGAATGCAAAGGTGAGTGTAGACTTGCTTACTTTGTTAAGAATTGCACCATCCTATAGGGAAAAAGTCTTAAGTCTAACCAAGGAAGATCATGTGAATTTGACACAAGAAGAACAGGTGGCTTTTACAAACCATATCAATGAACAAATGCTGGTGCAAAATGAACATGATCCAGGAGCTTTCACTTGTGCTGCAAAACTTGGCAAGCAAACCTTATCTAAGGTATTGTTAGATGGAGGGTCTCCTTTGAATGTCATGCCTCATCACATAATGAAGTATTGTGGCTTAGAAATAGATAAAAAAGCACCCATGGTAAACTCGAGAATCAATCCCATAGGAATCCTAAGTAATGTATTAATTGATGTGGAAGGCATTATTGTTGCTGCTAACTTTGTTGTGGTAGCTTTTGAAGGTGTGGATGATAAAACAGATATATATGATTTACTATTCGACAGGAGATGGCTTTCTACAGTGGATGCAAGACCTATTTGGTCCAAAGGAGAATGTACCATATCAGATGGCAAGAAAACTGTAACCTTGCTTAATAAGCTGGGAGAATTTGAATCCTTAAACTTTATTGAAGAAGACATGCTTACATCAAACCTTTTTGGTGAATATGAGTTACCTCTTGCTGTTTCCAACATAAGGACAGAGTCATTGATCAAGGTTAGCATTCCTTCACAAGAAAATTTTGCTTTCTTATGGTTTGATGGTGGAATATCCAAAAAATTAAATATAGCTTCTTCTGCTGCTATCTTGAAAAATAAAGAAAATAAGTTGCTGGCTAAGGTAGGAAGGATTTATCCTAATACTACCTCGAATATGGCAGAATATAAAGCCATTATAGCAGGTCTTCAAGAAGCCAAACATATTGGTATAACTGACATAGTGATATTTGGAGATTCTCAATTAGTTTGTAGGCAAATTTCAGGGGAATATCAGGCCAAGCAAGAAGATATGATAGCTCTCAGGGATCAAGCATTGACATAGCTCACTGGTTTCAACAGCTGGGAACTCAACCATGTTGCAAGAGATCTCAATAGTGAAGCAGATGCTCTTTGCAAGAACGTGCTACTTGAGCACTTAGCAGAGGGAGCAATAAAAGAAGATGAATTAGATAGATAGATAGATAGATAGATAGATAGATAGATAGATAGATAGATAGATAGATAGATAGATAGATAGATAGATAGATAGATAGATAGATAGATAGATAGATAGATAGAAGAGGAGGACTTGAAGCAGTTACATCCCATTCTGGTAATCAATGCAAGTGAAGATAAAAAGGTGAGTGAAGTAAAAATAGTAAAAGAAGGCCAAGAAAGAATTTTGTATCTTGGAGATCTATTCAGGAAAGAAGATGAACATCAGGTAACTCAACTCTTTGATGAATGGAAGGATGTTTTTGCTTGGGATTATAAAGAACTGATAGGAGTGGATAGGAAAGTTTGTGAGTTCGAAATTAGGATCAAAGAAAATGAGAAGCCTGTTATGCAGAAATTAAGGAGAATAGATGTTGCACTTCTGGAATTGATAACGGAAGAGTTGTATGTAATGAAAGATGCCGAGTCATAACGTAAAATAATAAACCCTGAATGGTTGTCATGTATTGTACCAGTTGAGAAAAAGAACAAAGCAATAAGGATATGCATAGATTATAGAGATCTAAATAAGGCTACTATTAAGGATTGCTATCCCTTACCCTTTCTGGATGGATTCTCTGGTTTTAATCAAATCAGTATCAAAGAAGAAGATCAGCCTAAAACAGCATTCATCACACCTTGGGGGACATTTGCCATGAAAAGGATGCCCTTTGGTCTCATGAATGCTCTAGCTACATTCCAAAGAGCCATGGATACTATATTTAAAGAAATGCCATCATATTTGTTCAGGGTTTTTTTAGATGATTTATGCTTAGGTACTTCATTTGATAAACACTTGGACTATTTGACTAAACTCTTTGCTATGTGCAGGAAAGGGGGGGTAAGTTTGAACCCTAAGAAATGCATGTTTCTATGTTCAAAAGGAGATTTGTTGGGGCATGAGATATCCACCAAGGGCATTCAAGTGGCTGAAAGCAAGATAGAAGCACTAAAGAGGCTCACTCCACCAAAGACTATCAAACAGGTGAAAAGTTTCTTAGGTATGACAAGTTTTCTTAGAATGTATGTACCACATTTTTCCCATACAGTTAGCCCTATTACAAATCTGACAAAAATAGGGAAATTTACAAAGCAAGAGAGTAAGCACATTCGGGTTGAATGGACTGAACCTTGTCAGGAAGCATTTGACAAGATAATTCAAGCTATATGCGAGTCCACCTTGTTAAAACCTCTAGATCCTATGAAGTCTTTCCAAGCTTACATTAGTATAACAAAAAAGGCTATAGGGGTAGCTCTGTTACAAAGCAATATGGTTGTCATGTTTGCCAGTAAAGTCTGGTCAGATACATAAGTTAGGTACTCTAGGCTTGAAAAGAGTGCAGCTGCTCTTATATTCCTCATAGATAGACAAGGACATCTTTTTCAGAATAGTGAGATACAAGTTCTAATGAGACAAAATCCTATGGCTTTGCTTTTTGCAAAAAAACAACACAAAGTCAAGATCTACAAATGGGCATGCAAAGTGCAGACCTATAATATCAATGTAAAGGTGATTAAAACCATTGAGGATCCCAGTGCATACCTTCCCTACATTTTCTTTGAACATGAGGACCAAGATGGTTTGGAAGAAGATGAAATTGACAAAGGAAACTAACTTTCTCGATCTCTTGTGTAGAAGAAACAGATTGGCAAGAGGAAATAAAGAGGTACCTAGAATTTGGTGAACAACCCCAAGGCTTGAGCACCAGCCCAACAGAGGAGGTTCCGTGGAGAAATGCAAGAAATTTAGACTCATTAACAATGTTTTATGCAGGGCATAAAGAAGGAGTATTGATGAGATGTGTCGCCAAGGAGGAAGCAAAATTGGTTATTGAGGCGTGTCATGATGGGATATGTGGGGGCATTATGCGTGCAGACACTACAACCAAGAAAGATTTTAAGGTCCGGGTACTACCGGGCCTTCTTTGTTTAAAGATTGTTATAATATGACCAAAAAGTTGCCACAAGTGTCAAATATTTGGCAAGAGGATCCCGCAGCCTCCCTCACAAATATTACATCCCCAGACCATTCCAAGTCTGGGGGCTAGACTTTATTGGCCCTATAGATCCACCTTCATCTGCTCAACATGAATATGTGCTTGTTGCAACAGACTACTTCACAAAATGGGCTGAAGCAATGCCACTCAGGCAGGCTAATGCCATGACCACAGCAAGATTTCTGCATGAAAATATATGTGCCAGGTTTGGTATTCCTTTTAAGTTAATATCTGATAGAGGCAGCCAGTTCATTAATGAGGTCATTGCCACATTATTAGCCACATTGAAGATCAAACATGTTAAGAGTTCTGCTTATTATCCCCAAGGCAATGGCCAAGTTGAATCCACAAACAAAGTCCTCAAATCAATTCTGCAAAAGACCATAAGCATGTCCAAAAGAGATTGGCATGTCAAACTTCATGATGCATTATGGGCCTATAGAACCACTATTAAAACAGCTGGTAAGCATACACCTTTCAGTTTGGTTTATGGCATAGAATCCATTGTGCCAATAGAGCTTGAGCTGCCATCCTTGAGACTAGCACACAAAATAAAATATGGAAATGGAGGAAGCCCTCAAAGATAGGTTTGTCAGTTTGATGCAACTAGAGGAACACAGGATTGAGGTTGAGAATGCAATACTACTGAAGAAAGGTAAGGATATGGCTACCTTTAAGGCAGCTCACAAATTGCAAGGCACTCTAAAGAATGGTGAGTTGGTGTTAAAATGGAACAAGGCAAGGGAAAAAGTGTCAAGCAAATTTGAAATTCTAGAAATACTACGGCTAGACATGGACAAGAATGCAATGCTATGCTCATGGGCATTTCCTTGATAACCAAAACAAGTACATACTGATAGCAAGCTAGTGAAACCATTATGGCCGGGATTAAAAAACCTCGCCCTTTCGGGTTTTCGAGGAAAAACCCTGACAATAATGGAATCACTAACCAATGCTAGGTCCAAAAACATAAAAGATCTTGCACCCTCATGCTGACTAGCCTTTTTGGGTTGAAGTACATTACAGCAATGCAGTTGCCAAAGACGCAACATGTTTGAATTGTCTACTCCATTGATCTTCATCTTGTACTCCGAATCCGACGCTCTCCTCCAAACAGCCACGCTAAATCCTGCATGCACAAGAAAGACGAACCAAAAGCCTCCAACGCCATCCAGGCACGAAGGCCTCCAACCAGGCACTAGGGCCTCCAACCAGGCACTAGGGCCTCCAATGTAACGGGCCCATGGTAGACCGCTCGAGTATTCGAACCTTGAATGTGCCTATGGGGCGTTCCCGAGACACTGGCATAAATGGGTAGAAGCGACTACTCATAAACGTCTAGACGGTTTTGCCCAGTTGGTTAAGGGCATATCGGTTAGGAACGTTACAGTTGGTATCAGAGCAGGTCTCGAGTTCGAGTCTCCATGGGTGCCTATATGCATGGGTAATTTGCAAAGACTTGGTAATTATTGTGACATTGTATAGCCTTGGATGCTCGAGGACGAGCATAGTTCTAGTGGGAGAGACTGTAACGGGCCCATGGTAGACCGCTATCGAGTATTCGAACCTTGAATGTGCCTATGGGGCGTTCCCGAGACACTGGCATAAATGGGTAGAAGCGACTACTCATAAACGTCTAGACGGTTTTGCCCAGTTGGTTAAGGGCATGTCGGTTAGGAACGTTACATCCAACCAGGCACAAAAGCCTCAACCAGGCACCCAGGCCTCAACCAGGCACCAAGGCCCCAACCAGGCACTAGGCCACCAACCAGGCGCTAGACCTCCAACTAGGCACCAAGCCTCCAACAAAGTGTCAGTTTACAAACAAGTCATAAAAACGAGAAAGCATATAAATAGGGAAAAGAGGGAAAGAACTAACTAACTGCTAACTGCCTCCGTATTTCTAGAACCTTGTTTTCCTTCTATTCGGTGAAACGAAGGAAAACATCATTTCTAGAAATACTACGGCTAGACATGGACAAGAATGCTGAAGAAGAGACAGGAAAATATAAAATCCATTAGGCAGGGCAAAGAGCCAGTAGTTGCTCACATAAAATGGAAGAAGCCTAGAAGTTGAGGGATAGAAAAATCATACTATAAGATCACATAATATTCAAGATCCAAATCTGAAACAATTCCTATGGTGCACCAACCATGGGGAAAGAAAAAACCAGTGTTATAAGGGCATAGAAATCTTTGATATAGCCTAGAGTTTGGTCGAGTGACCCCAAGGTCAAGGTGGCAACCTTGCTTTGTCTAACAACTTAAAAGAGAAAACCTCCGTGGATCCAAGGAGGGCTTAACATGGTAACCTTGGCTATGGTTAAGAAAAATAATAGAACCTTAGTTATTAATAGTATAATAGAATAGAACAAAAATAACAACAAAACCTTAGTTATGGGTTAGCAACCTTAGTTAAGGGTTATAGGTTAACCTTAGTTATTGAACAATAAATAGCCAATCTCAGTTCAGGTCAAGAAAGGTTTAAAATAACCTCGATCAAAATAGGAAAGCTACGTTTAGGAAAGCTACGTTTACAGATGGCGCAGAGCAAGGCGGCAAGATCCTCGATGCCAGGGCTAAGGCAAGGCAAGAACAGGGCGAGATGAGAACGGCAAGCAAATGTCGACAGCGTCATAGCAAGGCAACCAGAGCAGGCAAGGTGAGGCGAGGAACTGCGGCCAAGGTAGACATCGAAAAAATGGCATGTTCCCAGCTTCAATTTGAAGTCTGAGTCTGAATACAGGGAACTCCGTGAGTAGGCAGGTTAAGAACGGATCAGGTAAAGCAAGAACCAGACAAAGCACAGGCAAAAGGAAATCGATTTATACAGAGACAACAAAACCTGGGAATGTCCTGGACTTTTCTTGAAATAGCTATGGAAACATCCAATGAGTCGAAAATGAAGGATACCCGATCAGTATTTGAATAACCGAAAACACTATCATGTGGAATCCCTGAGAAACCCAAGGGAAACTAACTATTCCTGTAAGCTTCAAAAACTCTGTTTCTTATCCACAGACAACATAAAACAACTTTAATACTCTTGGGTTGAAGAAAACAGAACAAGCGGGACCGAAATGCCCCTTAAGTTTATACCAAATCCTTTAAACGCCTTGCACAGAACTGGAACATTATAAGTTAACCGACAAACCAGAATCTTTACCAAGTAGAATCTTACAAGCCTTGCACATAACCGAAAAATTACCCTTTGAGTTAACCAACAGAGCAGAATCTTAAAACCCAAGTCTTGAACAGACTTACCACAGATCCTAATGATCTCCTAAAGCCAACAAGGCCTTCTCATTCCAGCATAGTTTTTACCTCAGGAAGAGTTAAATTTCCCATTTCATACAACTCTGCTACTTTAGATCATTCTCATTCTCATTCTCATTCTCATTCTCATTCTCATTCTCATTCTCATTCTCATTCTCATTCTCATTCTCATTCTCATTCTCATTCTCATTCTCATTCTCATTCTCATTCTATCTTTGATGCATATCAAATTCTTTCTGTTAGAAATTGAAGAGGTACCTTTATCAATGATGGCCTTGGTTGCTGCATCAAGGGTCTTGTGCTCCTGCAAATAGCATTCTAACTCTGCAAATAAATCCTCCAATTCATTCAAGAACTCGAACTGTTTGATATTATCATGATACTTCAAGAGAGGGGCTCTAGCTTTGCTGTTCCTCCGTTGAATCTCGACTTGCAGCAATGAAATCTTAGATTCCAGAACCACAACCATTTCCACCTTGGAGCCGATCAAATCATCAATTTTGGCCTCTAACCTACTCTCCATGGCTTTAAGCCATTCTGGTATCCGATCAGAATATGCGCCATGCCTCTTTCCAAGCTTTGCACGAGCTTTAGGGGCCATAGCTTCAGCCTTAGAGAGGCCAAAAAGCCACAAAAAGGAAACGTGAATGCAAACCGTAGCACAAAACTTGGCAGACAGGAATCGATGCACCACAAAACAGCCGTGGTCAGCCGGGCAAGCAACAAAAGACGCACTAGCCGCTTGGAGCAGCCAGAACCGGTAGACCAAAACAATTGCTGGCCAAACCGAAGGGAGAAGGAAGGAGAGGATAGGAAATGCACCAAGAGAGCTGATGAGAGAAAAAAGGACGAGAAAGCATATAAATAGGGAAAAGAGGGAAAGAACTAACTAACTGCTAACTGCCTCCGTATTTCTAGAACCTTGTTTTCCTTCTATTCGGTGAAACGAAGGAAAACGTCATATCTTTGGGAAGGGCCCTTTGAGGTGATTGGTGTAGCAGGCAAAGATTCCTATTGGCTAAGGTCACTGATTGATGGAAATGAGCTGCTTAATCCTATTAACATTCTGCATCTGAAAAGGTATTGGCAACAACATGTTGCCCTGTCTCTCTTTGAGTAAGTTGAAATCGTGTTCAGTAAGTAGGTTACAGTAGATTTTGAGTTTTAACTGTTTTTAATGCAGTAAGTAGGTTACAGTACTTTTGAGTTTTAGGTGGTTAACTTTGTATTTGCCTTATCTATTTGATTTAGTAATTCACTAAGAGGTCTACAAGTTGCAGGTAGATGCAGGAAATCCCAGAGGACAATATTACAATGCTAATGAATACTTGGTTCCATGCAGATGCACCAGCAAGTCCATCCTCATTCTTCACAAGTTGGCCATTTTCATTCAGACCTGTATTCTTTCATACCATTCAAAATTCCTAAGGTTGCCTATCACCTTCACATCAAAAGGGCAACTTAATGAGAGCTCAAGAGCTTCTAATGATTCATTTGTCATGCAGGTGCATCAGCAACTCCATTTACACCCTTCATTTGTTGACCATATCCACACAAACCTGCACTCTTTCATACCATTCCTGAGGTTGCCTATCACCTTCACATTAAAAGGGCAACTTAATGAGAGCTCAAGTGCTTCTAATGATTCATTTGTCATGCAGGTGCATCAACAGTTCCATCTTCATCCTCCTTTTGTTGACCATATCCACACAAACCTGCTCTATTTTTCATTTCCAAGTCCTGAAGGTTGCCTATCACCTTTCCATACAAGGCAACTCACTTAAATGATTGCACTTTCGAGATCGTAAGAATTGGCAGATCACTGCTTTTTTTTAGCATGATGTCGCCACAATTTGGCAAAGATAGAAGAGCAATTGACATTTCTCATTGATGGCTAACAATTTGCTGAAATATGTGCATATACCAAGTCTGCATCCTCAAGACAATTCAAGCAACCTCAAGTTGAAGAACCAAGCAAGGACTCTCATTTGAAGTATTGCAAAGAAGGGTTGAAGGTCAAAATGTAGTGCAAGGTCAACATAAGGAAGCTCTATGGCAAGATAAAGATTGGAAGACCCCCTAAGAAGTAAGATATTCATTCAAGTTCTTTGGCATGATCTATACCTTGAGGAACTTCTTGACTCCAATTGCCTCCTTTTACTCACCATTGTTCAAATCCAAAATGGCTTAATCTATCTTCTAGTCAAGAACAACACACACTCCATCACACATCCACTATTTCCATAAATCCCTATTGAAATTGGCACATTAATGGCCAATAAGGCACACTCTCTCTCTAAAGCAAGAAAAGAGGGAGAAAAACCCTCATTACAAAAAACACTCGGGCCAAATTGGTCTAAGCATTATTAAGATTTCGTGCCAAAAGTGCATATAATTATGCCACATCATCATCCACCTCACCAAAAAATGCCACCTCACCATACATGTCATCCACCATTTTGTTTTCCATCTCACACAAGTTGTTGACTAGGGGAAAAGATCTTTGCCATGTCACCATGCCATGTCACCATGCCATGTCATCATCCACCTTACCAAAGTTGGTCACCTCATCACACATCATATTCCTTTTTATCTCACAAAAATTTGACTAAGGGAAAAGTTTTGCCAAGTCACCACATGCCAAGTCACTACATGCCAAGTCACCCTATGCCACGTCACCTTTGGTTGCCTACACATACCCTATACTCACCACGTGTCCAAACTCCAAGGTCACACTATGTCAAAAGACAAAATATGTGCAAGCAAATTATTTTCCTAAACATCCCTTTGCCTAGGCATTATTGCGCCAATGCCCATGTGCCACGTTGCCTTGGTCATATTTTTTGAAGGAAGCCTGTGGGATATTGTTCTTCGGCACAAAAATTCTCTGACCTAAAAAGGTCAGGCCAAGATCCAACCTCTCCGGTGGATCTGACCTGACAATCATGAGCTTCAACATCCTTTTTGTACCCTTGTGCCTCAAGAAACACCAAAACACGCATAAGCCAAATCAAGCAAACCCAAATGCCAAGAATGTGCCGGAATTAAGAAAATAAAAGGGGGACAAGTTTTGGAAAAAAGCGTCGGCTTCTATGCTAATTTCTCGACGCCCGAAAGCTATCAGTAAAAATTCGGATTTGAAAGTATTTTTATAAAGAATGGCCTGCCTTGCATGAAGTTTAGTTGAATTTGATGCAAAACCTTATTGTTTACCTTCTTATGATTATTTTGATCCCATTGCCCAAGACTGAGAGCTTGGGAATTGATGTTTACCTTCTATGTGATAATCAAATGAGAGAAAATCCGACCTTGGTAAGTACTATTGTTATTTGACAGTGTGAATTCTTATTTCTCTATGCTAAAAATCCATAAACACAGAAGATAGAGACTATTAACAATATTTGAGTTAGTCTTCTTGCACCCTAGGATTTCTACAGTAATTACAATTCCAAAAATCATTAAAACACATCTCTAGAAACCATTTGTCTGTTCATTCTTGAATGAAGAACTGTATTGGTTGATAAACAATTCTTTTCCACAAAAATGGCTGCAACTTGCTCTTGTGATGCCTGTGCACTTAGTTTGCAGAGCCATTAGAAGTTAAATCAGTTGTCAAAACTAAAAAAAAGTGTTCGATCTCAAGAATTGGCAAAACAAGCTCTTGGGTTGGGATATTGACTCAAATTTGACGTGGTCAATAGGCTTAATTCCATAGAGAAGCCTAAGGAATTTGCAAATAGGCATTGATATACTAATCAAGCACATTGTTTAGAAGCCTTGTGGATTGAAATTATAGAAAAGCTCTTAAAGATTGTTCCAGGGCAAGGTTTTTGCTGTGACTAGTTTTTTTCTGTTTAGGGAAAGTGATCTATCTGGGTTCTTGAGTATAGTACTTGCAGAATTCTCTACAGAGTGGTTGCCTATAGCAACCTGGAGGTCCTATACCCTTGAGGTTGAGGGTTTTGTCCAGGAAAACCTTCAACAAGGAGGAAATGGCAAATTATACGATGCAGAAGGTGGAGAAAATGAAAAGAAATAAAGCTTCTTAGCAAGAGCTTCCAACGCAACAAGATCGTTTGAATCAAAATAGAGCTTCCACCTTCAAATCCCAAAATTTCGAACCTTAAAAATAGAGATCAAATGCAAATTTCATGGCGACAATCATCTCATCTACCATAAATCCGCTCTCCAATCATCTCATCTACCACAAATCCGCTCTGGTTTTGAAGACGGCCATGGCAAATAAGGGAGGGAGCTGTGAAAATTCATGGCAAACTAATTCTGTTGCTTTAAACCACCACGTATCTCCGAAATATTTAATTGATACGACTTGCTAGTTATAACCCCTGGCTAACTTTCAACTAAAGACTAAATTTCATCCTGATTTCGTTTGAAAGCTATGGTTGGCCCCTTAATTATCGTTTCTAAACTATTATTTCTCTATACAAAAGCAAGTAGATTCAGAAGAATGAAAAATGGAGTGCTAGATCATTTCACAAAAAAGCTAAGGACATAGGGCATGCCCGCATCACAGGTTTTCTAACAACCAAATCTTTCATAGACACCTGCAAATACTATACAAATACTATATAGACACTTGCTATCATATCTTTTATCCTCAAAATGGCTTGAGTTATATGGTGACATTGCCCATCTCTTGGTGGAGCATCTTCGAGAGTCTACTACACAATGGTAAACTTTATTTTAAGGTCATGGCATGTGGATATCATATAGTGTCTTAACCTCATTACAAAAGTAATACGACAATAAAAAACATCACCATAAAATAGGAAGTGTTCACATGCAAAGCCCTTCAATAATAATAGGAAGTATCCGTATGGACACCCTAGAAAATATGGTAAAAGTTATGCACATGTCTATAGAGACATCAAATATAAAACTACCAATCCAAACTGATGGTACCTGAGAATTTAAGACAACAATGCGGTTTCATATCCTGTATGTTCAATTAATTCAAGAATGTCGTATATTTTGCGCATTTTGAACTGTCACAACTCCATTACTAAAGAAGGCCAGAATTTATGGTAAATCCAATTTCGCAGGTTGGAACACGAGAAATGTTCACGGCGGCCAAGGCCGTCGCGATAAATTTCTTGTATTTTATATATATTCATTCATTATAATAGCACAATGGAGCTACTGGGTGTCAGATTCAGGATGATTTTACAGATACTTCCACACTTAGGCTGTCCTGGTTCTTCATTTTAAGTTCCTGAGGATGTCCCTTGACGTGCCTCTTCTACTCGAACTTGCTCCTTCTTCAATAGTTATGTCAGTGGTGAGGGCCGCGGTGACTGCTAGCCATACTTACCGAAGATGTAGGACAGCAAAGTTGAAGATGTGTAGTGCATTGTCATTGACCGCTTCACAAGAATGACATGGTCAATCTTGTCTACTAGTCTTGCATATTGCTCAAATCCCAAAAGTGCAATCAACAAGTAGATAGACTACTCTCCGTGTAGGTTGAAGATCTTATGGAAGACTACGACTCTGCCATCTGTAAGGATGGGTAAATAATACCCAAGTGCTTTCCCCCCTCCAATTTGAGCTTCATGGATCCACAAATGCCGCTCATGTATCGAGATCACTGTCAAAAGCTCGATATACTCCTTTTTGATGGATATCTTAAGGTACTTACCTCATGTGCTCCCTGTATGTAATTCCATGGTGAAGTTGAGTTGCTGGGTTAGAGTACGCTGGTGGGTCTTGTCCATGATGCCTTTTCGTTATTGAATTGCCTAAAATTCTTCTTTGAAAGGAAGATCATCTTCTCTTATCCTATTTTTTATACTCTTGTAGGTGTCTACGTCTGGCATGGTGTGGCTCGTATAAGATTCCACTTCTTGCTCTTCCCTCTGAAACTAGGGTGTCAAAAAGTCAATGGAGCTACGGAGCTCTTCCTGCTCACGTAGAATGTCTAGAAGCTCGTCGACTTGGTAGCTTGTGTTCAGCATTCGAGAAGCTGCTTGATGTCATTGAGGAGGAGGTACTTTTGTCCGTTGATGAAGGTGGGAGATATGCTACTGATGCCCAACCCTATTGCTATAGTTATTCTAAGAGATTGCTCTTTGGGTTCAAAGCATTACATCTCCTCTCGCTGCTTCTTCTTTGGCTGAGTCCATGTCGACTGTGTCCTAGACATTCAAGCTTGTTGTCTTTGGCTTCTCGTTCCTCTATATTCCAAGAGTATGCATTGATCTGTCCTAGAATCTAGGGGTTCAAGATCAAATGGCTAGATTAAGGGCTCGCCTATAACATTCCGGGCTCTATATGCACGAAAGATGGCCAACGCAGCATTGTAATAGAAGTATCCAACGCCATCAAAATTTATGGTCATGTCGCTAGGCATACACTGAGCTTTTTTTGACATGACTTTGACAATGCTCAGAAATTGGCTCAAGACTCTCTCTATGGTGGGTTTAGGTACCGTGCCCTTCATATGGAGTAACATGAACTGCATTAGATCCTATCTTTTGCTAAAATTTTGTCATAGTGGTCTAATAGAAGGCAACATCAACTAATGTGGTCGACAAGTCCAACTCTTTTTGAAAAAGACTAAAGCTTAAGTCATTATCTACTTCTTTCGCATGAGCTGAGGCATTGTATCATCGCATGAAGGAAGGAATAGTTATGGTGAGGCACTACCTGACTTTACAAAATGGATTCTTTGGTGTTTCTATGATAAAAAAAGTCGACTAGGAGCTAAGACAAAACTTGTAAGGCTAAAATGAAGGTATGTCCTAATATCCTAATTCTAAGATGTTAAGGTTTGGAACTTTTGAGGCTTCTCAAGTTGATTCTGGGTGCATAGGAAGAGTACATGGTCCATTTTGGTTCAAATGAAGTCAAAGAATTACGGGTGGATTCTAGCCCTACACATTGAATTAAATCTATATTCACCTCTTACTCGCTAAAAACTCACATCTAATACCTGGGAGCAAATTAAGATTCTCACTTTGGCTTTAGGCCAATGGTACAAGTACATGGCTCTATCTATCTGGCAATTTAACATTTTAATCATATGTAAGCTATTGTATGTACAACAGTCATTAAGGGTGTGACTTGATATGATTTGCCAAGCGCATGTCCTTATGCATGCACATGATTCTTCAAGCATATAGTGCACATGCATTTGAGTCTTCGAAGTGTTGAACTATCTCCATCTAGGCAGCTTCTTGTATGCAAAGCAACAGTCGGGGATTACTTTCATGTTGCTGTCATATTCGTACAATATCTCTTGAACAAGCTTCTAGAACCTGACCAGGCATGATAGTACCCATAGTGCTTATGCTACATGGCTTTATACTCATTGTACTTAGTAATTTGCTCTTTATATACCTTGTCAGGCTTTAGGATATGTGCTTTTTGATTAATCTTGCTTGTAGTATTTTATTTGTCTTCGCCATCTTTGAATAGATGGGGCTGATGGGCTGGCTCTCTATCAAGTGGAGGTTGGTTGATGGCATTCTCAGTCTACTTTAAAGGAAAGCATGTTGTATTCATAGCTACCAACAAGTACAAGAAGAGCTCCACGAGTTGAAGAATCTATCCAGAGTATGCATTAACATACAAAGAAGAGAACATAAATTGATAACACCATGGCACGAGGAGGAATATCGACAAAACTATACGGGGAGGCACCATGGAGGACCATATAGCACCAGTAATAATTGTTAATATAAGGTTGTAGATGTCGCATATGTATTGACCTTACTTTTAAGAAAGGGAGAATTTCTAGAATATGAAATTCAATCACACATATAGGTTAAGATTTAAAACAAGAACGTATGTTTAATTGCAATCTTTTGTGATAAAAAAGAATAGAATTATCATCAATGGAGACCTATCGGCCTATGGGACCCAATGAAGGAGCATAGAAGACTTATTACTGTCCTGATTAAAAAACCTTTGCCCCGAAGGGTTTTCGAGGGAAAAAAAACGTGGCAGTAATAAGAATGTTGTCCAATCAAACTGTACAAATATACATCATGAAATATATATACATGTCAGGTGTGTGTCTGAGGACATAGCTGATCCCATATCCATGACCACTTGAAGATGTGATCCCAGCGTCCGTATTGAAGCCGTGCTTAATATCACATGTAATAGCTGGCCGAGCCTGACCAACTCAACGTAGCTTGTTTAAATTTGATTATACACTGGATAGCATCGAAGAATGTAGTATTCATCATCAACAGCTCCCACTTGGCAGCATTGACAAAGCCTGCCTTGGCGTGGTTCTCCAATCCATCCTCCATCTCAACTTGAAGACGACGTGCACATGTACGAATCGAGGCAATGAGTGCGCCTTTTCATAGGCATAGTTGAGGAGGTATGTGAGTACTTGTTGGCTGCTAGAAGCAGCCAGAAGAGCATAGGAGATAAGCATCAGACACCACAGGAATTTCAGGTTGGGAATTCCGAAGAGGATTTACACTAAAAATATCGTGTTTAAAACCTGCTTGGACATTTTCCCATTTGAAAAAGAGCTTTGTTGCATCCACATCCCTGGTGTCCAAGCTCCGCAACACTCTACCCACAATGTTGGCATTGAGGGATCGGCGTTGACTGATCTACACATCTCTTATAACATTCAAATCTGGAACAGATTGCCCCTACATTGTTGAAGAATTTTGAGAATTTGATGGATTATACTGGCATGTAGTCCAGGTCTTTGATTGCCCTTCTTAGGAGTGGGGGATATAGAGGAAGAAAAGGATCGTGTTCATTTCAAACCATGGCAATGGCATTGGTTGCAACCATGCTTTAACGAGCAGTGTTAGTTTTTGTTGCTTTTGCCGCCTGTCGGGCTTGGCTATGGCAAAGCATTGTGCCTTCGCAGAGAGCATTTTATTTAACGTACCCTAAATAAGTGACCGTTCTAAGGTTATTTAAAGGATGACAAAAGTTATTCACTGCGAAGACATGGATAAAACCCGAGGACAAACTAGGATTTGGTGAAGGTTAGGGACCATATTTTACACATGAACGAAATAGTGAAAAGTGGTTTCCACATTCATGGAACTTTTTTTATATGGGGGCAAGAGAAAGTCGCTGGATGCAGCCAGATGTGTCTTCTTGGATCTCTTTGATGCAGGGGTTATCTTATTTTCATCTTGCACTTGCTTTTTATGGATGGAAAATACCAAATCTATTCTATTTCTATTCTGTTTGTGGTTAGCTCATTGTAGTTTACTTTGAAACATATTTGAGCAAAAAGTTATGGATCATCATTCAAGCGTCTTTCAAATGCAAATCACGCTTTTCCATTTATGTTGTTGCTATATCTATCAGCAAATCCACTTTTGGAGTAAGCTTTACCAGCAATCAATGTTTTCCTTGTTTAAAGCCACAATCAAAATGCTTTGTTAGATGCCACAATCAAAATGCCACAAATAAAGCATATACTATGCATCACTTCAGGTACGTTGTCTAACAACAAGGAACATATAAATGAACTTCTTACTATTCGCCTATATTGTCAACAAATAGTTCAAATTCTTAGATGTCTTATACAGAAAGGGCAGTTGTTGTTGATGATGGTTATAATAGCAAGGGACATCATCAACAACTAATTCAAGATGTCACATTATACCAAAAGTGCAGTTGTTGTTGATGATGGTTATAATGGCAAGGGATATCCCACTCAACTATACTTATGAAAACTTGCTAGCAACTAATCTCCAGCAATGCTGAGCACTATTACTAGTAATCCTTATATAAAATAATAAGAAAAAGAATGTTATGATATTCGAAAGGTCAAATATCAAGCAAGTATTTGATTTATTAGCAGGCTTGCCTGACCCCCTCTACAATAATTTTTGGAAATTAGATTGCGATGGAAATTGCCACTTCGACCAACGACAACCTTGGTTTGTGACTTTGTGGGTAGGCATGCAGCCCGAACAAGGCTATGGTGATTCAGAATAGCTGCAGAATTGGGGTACAACTCTAGGCCTGTGCTCTTTGCTTGGTTCATGCAGTGGCTTGCTATTATTGTAGAGCAAAGCAGTGATAGCTTGTTATCTTCTGCCACGATTTTTCAAACCCATGCTCTAATCTCTGATCATGGGAGAGGTAACTCAAACAAATTTAGGTACGCCAGCTTTTATCGATAGAAACCAGAAGATACATAGCTTGGAAAGTGAACAAGAGTTCGAATCTGAGCATCATGCATTGCATTCTGGGTCAGAGTAGTCTTGACCTACTGCAATGAAATGTTTGCTAGAGATACACCATAAGATAAGCCTTTTTTTTCAAATAAGACTGCAGAAATTGAGTCGTTCATCTTAAGAGGAATACGGGTCCTCATAAATCTCGTTATTGTAGCAATTTCCCTTGCAGAATGGGGATTTAGATAAATTTCATCTTTTTAGATATATTTCACATGTCACTTCATTTAGGAAGCAGTGAACGACTCTGTTTAGTAGCCAAGGTTGCGATAAGCGGTTTCTCCAGAACCAAAGTTCTCAGGTTCATGCTTGCAGTTGCCTTATATGCAGAAAATTTTCTGCCGATGCACAGAAGAACAAAGGTAGAGTTATTCTTTCTTTTCTGCTATATGCATATAATATAAGAAAGCAGTTTCAAGTGTAGAATTGTATTACAAGTTATGAAAATTATTACCCCAGAAAGGGAAAGATCCACCCAAGGCCTAAAGGGAACAGAAGTCAGAACCTAAAAATGGTATGTTTGCTAATTTTCTTTTATATGCATAGGAGTTGTCTAGTCTTTTGTAATTACCCTCCTAAGTTTACAAAAGCATGGTATAATGCATAGCACAGATATAAGAAAGTCCTAGAGTTAGAATTTCAGTCATGAAGAAGGAGTTAGAATTTAAGTTACTTGAAAACAATGATGAAGAAGTAGGAAAGGTGTTGGAACCAAAGAGAAGGGGAAAAACATGAATCACAGGGTAAGGAGAGGGTGAGAATGAAGAAGAAGATGACTACAAGTTGTTATTACTCTTGTTAGTCAAGGTATTATGTTGGTTGGTCAAGCTGCTATCTTTATATTCAAGTTTCAAATATCGCTTTCAATAATTTGCATTCTTCAAATGGGTAGAAGATGTTTTTCAGCTAAATGTTTACGAATGATATCAGTATATTTAAGCCTTTTCAATTGTAGCAAAAATTGCATATCTGACAGGTAGTGACACAATAAAAGAGGCCACGAAAAAGAAACATTCAAGGAATCTGGAGCTCTTTTTATTCGTAGCCTTTTAAATCACTAGCTTCTTTTTACCCGATTTACTGCTCTTCTTTATGGTAAAAATTCACTTTCATTTTATCTTTTCATTATTTCTTAAAAATGTGGTCTCAATGGTATAATGTTTGAAGCGGAAGATCCAAAACCTGAAAAGAAACTTTTTTGGGAGGTTTCAAAAACACAACTTCAATCAATAATAATGTTTGTTGCAACAGCTGTTGTTCGTCATCTCAGTGGACAAAAACTCAACAATTGACTAACATATCAATTGAATTTACATTTAATACTCAAGGTTATGAGCTTCCAAAAGCAGGTTTGGAACAGTTCATGAAAAATGCCACCACAATCTAGATTTGGAGGTCCACATATATGTTGGTTTTTGTGCAGCCTTGGTTTATTTGCTTCAATCCTCAGTGTCATCTGTAAGCACTCTATTTATTTCATCAACTTTTTTTTGGAAGTTGCACTTCTTTCCAAATGCACATGTGCCCCTGCATTTGTCCACCAGGATCTTTGAAGAAACGGTCAATCGCTAATTCTCAAAACATCAGAATCCATCAGAATATCAGAATTGGTCTCCATCAAAGAATTGGCAACACTATTTGTTCTAACCTTCTTAGTTTGACTCCAACATGTCTCACACAACCACTCAGATTCCATATTATAAGGCTACTCTTCTTTGAACATTTACTAGATTTTCTCCAACCCTGTGGCATTGGATTAGTGGGGCGGGAAGGGGTGTTCAGTCATGTGCCACAAGCACAAGATTACTCATAAATACCATTGCCACATTCAACTAGAGAAAAACAAGTGGTAAATCTCCTTCAGCCAACAAGAAATGAAAAGGCACCCCTAAGTGATATGCTCTCAGTGCAATTCTTTCATGGCACTCACAATGTGGTCAAGTCATTGCTATCACGCATGATGATAATCATAGAACCGCCTTTTAGAATGATTATTCTGCCAAGCTCAGATATTCCTGGAGACGTTTCAGCTGCAACTACAGAAGTAGTTTTCGCTTCCATAGATTATGCTAATTTGAGATCAAGGCTGTTATAGTATATATACGACAAGGTAAATGGGTCTTTATTCCTTCTGTTTCTTGGATCATTCTCATCAAGAATGAAAAGTAGCTGCAACAAAACCTGTAGAATCCAGCACTCCCGGATTCTTCAGGTCAGGGGGCTGGCAAGAATGCCCTCCCCCTTCCCATTCCACATCACATCTAGTTTAGATTTATGTCTTAAAGATTTTGGGGTTCTTATAAATTCTTGATGGTAATGCTTCGCTAAGTCAGAGGTTTCTGTTCAAACAATTCAGTATGAAAGTGTTTTGCATTCGGATTTTTCTTCTTCTTCTTCTTGTCTTACTTCTTGACATCCAAGATTGTTCAAAAAATCCCGCACGACAGCCAGTTGATCCAAAGAAGCATATTGTTGTTTATCTTGCAGAAGATCTAGAACCTGCCTCAAAATCTAGCAATTCAGCTATTGCAAGTGCTAGAGAAGGGTACCTCGCAACTTCCACATCATGCATTTTTTGTTATATAGTGCAAGTAATGCTACATGGTAGAATGCTATAGAGGCAGAAATTGAATAGCATATGACCTCACAGCTTTCACCCCTAAGCTATAAGCGATAAAAGGTTTTTGCACATGTTCTAGAGTATCCCAAGAACTAGCACGGATAGATAGGCTTTTCATTCATCTCAGCAGTTTTTTCTACAATGGTATAGGGTGGGTAGCTGCACATCGCAGGCTACCCAAAAAATGAAAAACATAGGGAATATCCAGTTATAACACCTGGACCCCAAATAAAATTGTGTGCTACAGATATTGGCTAGTGTACCTGCCGAGAGCTTATCGCGGGGATTAAAAAACCCCGCCCTTTCGAGTTTTCGAGGAAAAAACTAGCGATAAAATCTCGGCAAGGGGCTTGGGCAACGCAGGGCTGCTAAATGTTCCCACAAAAAAAACCCACACTCCACAGGAGAATAAGTCGCCAAGATCAACCCCGGACCTGCACATCACCAACAGAAAAACCAATAGCTTAAAAACCTCAAAAGCTTAGGGGCTGGTCACGCCAGGTCACACCTACAAAAAATAACATTTACACCTCTAAAAGCAAGGGGCTGGTCACGCCGCGCTACACGACAATTTTAACAAATATGAACATATAAATAACAATTTTAAGGGGGGAAGGGTGGGAGCCATGGATACCGCCGAGATGAGAAAGCCCATGAAACGCCGATGAAGAACTCGCAATAAATAGCAATCTCCCAACTTGATGAACAGCCTAAAATGCATGCGCGACGATGCATGCGACACATGCATGCATAGCATGCATGCATGCCTTTGTGTAAGAATGTCGATCCCCTACGCGAATCGATGACATTCTTGCACTGCGACTCGCATGAAACCAACAACATCCCGATACCAGAGAACTTCAAATAGTAGATCCGAGGAGAAAAGTTGAAGATCCTATGCCGGACAAAAGGGCAAAGATAGAAGAGGTTAGAAAGGATATGAATGGTCAAGAAAGAGTAGCTCATGCAAGAAGAAGCCCCCTCCTCCGCATGAGATCAAAGAATAGAAGCCATGGATACTGCTGAGAGATGAGAAAGCGCACATCGCAGCAGTTTTTTCTACAATGGTATAGGGTGGGTAGCTGCACATCGCAGGCTACCCAAAAAATGAAAAACATAGGGAATATCCAGTTATAACACCTGGACTCCAAATAAAATTGTGTGCTACAGATGTTGGCTGGTGTACCCGCCGAGAGCTTATCGCCGGGATTAAAAACCTCAGCTTTCTTCGGTTTTCGAGGAAAAACCCTAGCGATAAAAATCTCGGCAAGGGGCTTGACAACGCAGGGCTGCTAAACGCGTTCCCACAAAACCCACGCCAATAGAGAATACCGTCGCAAGATCACCCCTCGGACACGCACATCATCAACGTAAAACCAATAGAGAAAAAACCTCAAAAGCGAGGGGCTGGGTCACGCCGCGTGTCTGCGACAAAAACAACATTTACACCCTCAAAAGCGAGGGTCACGCACGCCCACGCCACGACAATTATAACAAATATGAACATATAAATAACAATTTTAAGGGAGGGGAGGGTGGGAGCCATGGATACTGCTGAGAGATGAGAAAGCGCCGATGAAACGTCGATGAAGAACTCTGCAATAAATAGCGATCCCCCAACCTGATGAACGGCCTAAAAATGCATGCGATGCATGCAATACATGCATGCTCGTCTTGTGCAAGAATGTCGATCGGTTACGCGAATCGATGACATTCTTGCACTGCGACTCGCATGAAAACAATAACATCCCGATACCAGAGAACTTCAAATACTAGATCCGAGGAGAAACGTTGAAGAATGTCCTATGCCAGACAAAAGGGCAAAGATAGAAGAGGTTAGAAAGGAGATGAATGGTCAAGAAAGAGTAGCTCATGCAAGAAGAAGCCCCTCCTCCGCATGAGATCAAAGAATAGAAGCCATGGATACTGCTGAGAGATGAGAAAGCGCCGATGAAACGTCGATGAAGAACTCTGCAATAAATAGCGATCCCCCAACCTGATGAACGGCCTAAAAATGCATGCGATGCATGCATGCGACGCATACAATACATGCATGCTCGTCTTGTGCAAGAATGTCGATCCGCTACGTGAATTGATGACACTAATGGTGGGTTAGGGACCAAAAGACTTATATAGCAAAATAGGCTCTATTAAAGTCCAAAACCAAGTGAACATTTTTGTTACTAATAATAGGTCACTTCTTGAAAATGATTGTTTTGCTTTGCATGCAGTGCTTTCCAACTTGCGGAACATGCTGGTGGGTGACACACATCATTTCAATTTTCCCTTTAGTTTTATGATATTTCTCGTCTTTTCTAATTTTCAATGTTGTTGATTGGCAAAGTCAATATCTAGTGTTACTTCAAAATCGTATGACATGTAGATAGGCTTGCATTAGAAAAGTTGAACCCGAAGATTAAATGAAATTGAAATATGATCAAAGGACATATTAAGAAATAACCACCTTCGAGTCTTTATAACAATATTTTGTTAAAACTTACCCTCTCTATTTTATGGAATCGATTGAATTCAAAAATCAATTCTACTCAATGGCAATCCAAAAGGGACGGTTGCAACATTTTCATTCAAACTACAAAGATCCTTCGGATGTGCCAACAATATTTACAAGCTGACTTGTCTAATGGGAACTACTTATAGAGACATGACAATGAGCACTTGTCTTTTATCTGAAAATCTAAAGCTAATTGGTATCATCACCATTTCATGTTTGCTCAACAACCATTCATCATTCCTTTGATAGGTGTCGTTCCATATTAGGCCAATACGCAACATGAAGAAAGTCATAGTGTATTGTCTACTTATCTTTCTCCCAATGAGTGACAAATTTCGGAGAGCTCTTGTAGCCTACTTGTTGAGATTGAAAATTTTCCGCGTAGAAATTTTTTCTCAAGAAATTTCCTGGTCAAACCCATGGGATTTCTCATATTTTTAGCAGAAAATTTTATTTTTCTACACTGCTTATTGCTGGCTTAAAATATATAAGGCATATACCTTATTAGGTGTTGCTCATTGGTTTCTCCTCGATGGCAAGTCAACGTAGACTATTTTCCAATTTCTCTTTTAATTTGTGACCACTTTCCCAACAACTACTTTTTTTTTGAAGGCTTTCTATATATATTTCTATATGGATTTATACGAGGGCTCTTTTTTCAAGGGAAGAGAAACCCTAAACTCAAGAAGAACCATAAACTAAAAAGCCTGGTTATAAAAATCCAGGAATAAAAAGACATATCATAGTTTAAGTTTCCCTGTCGACTTCATCAAAAGTTTCAGTGATAGGACATGAGATTAAAATTTTTGATTTTTCTCGCTTTTCCCTTAACCACTTCATGGAATGTGCAGTAGAAGCACATGCATATTTTTGCCATAGCCATGTTAAGTCTGCTCTTCGCATCCTTGGCCTGGCATAAAATATCTCTTATGATGTCATAATTCTGATCACAACAGCATCCACATACGCATGGCTCCATATGCTAAAGGACATTGGGCGCTCCAAAAACCTTTATCCATTCGGTGTTTGTGCCTAGATCCATTTTGTTCCATTTGCACACCAGCATGAAGAGAACACCTGTAACAAACCAAGAATTATTAACTAATCTCATTGATCCAATTTAGCATATAGAACCTGCTTAATTACTCCCTTTGGGGAAATGATTTCACAGTCAAATATAAATGTGTTTTTGCCTTTCCATATCCTCCAAAGAAGGATATAGATCCTCCAGTCAGGGTTGGGGGCATGAAAAAGTCAACTTCACTTAAAGCTATAAGGTCATATCCAAGGATGTTAGAAGCAATCTCAAGGATCCACTCAGACCATAGGCACTTTTTGAAAAGGTATTCTTCGTCCTCCCTAGCTCCAAGATATCTGTCACAAACATCAGAGTTAGACATAGAAAGTTTATGGCCCTTGTAATTTGTCGCCAATCCCTTATGCCAGAGCTGCCAGATAAAGGATTTAATTTTTGGATTGATAGGGCTCTTCGACATATACTTCAAATTCTTAGTGCACCTATCTGGCTGAAGATTCCACTTCAAATGAATGGAGATGGCCTGATCTCTCATAAGAAATCTTATGTCTTCCTAACTATATATCCGTCCATTCCATTGTGGAGCCAGGAGTTCTCCTCATTTGACCAATGAGTGATAGTGGTGATGGTATTCTTATAGAGAGATCTGGTCTGAAGGTTCTCTCCTGCAAGCACAGAATTATCAAAAGTGATGATCTCACTGTCGTTGAATAGATCCTGAATATAGACTACCCCTTTTGCCTTCCACAATTTTGCTTGATCAGGAAAGTGGCAGGCTAAGCACAAGTTGGGGTTGTTGAGAAGGAGAGCAGGGTTCCAAAAGATAGTCTGCTCTATAGAAAGACCCTCCTTTCAAGTGTACATATCTCTAACTTGAGTCCATGCTTTAATCCATTTCTTTTCGTGCCGCCTTAATGGAAGGCGTCCATGTCAATAAGCGTGATCCATAAAATGTGTTAGAAAGCCTTGAGTGTTATTAGGGACTGAGAAAGGGAAGAAAATAGAATGGGAAAGCTCCATCTTTAAAGATCTCCAGCCAAAAGAATGATACCTCCCAATATAATGCCCAATGAGAATAGAGATAGGATGATTAATATTATTATAACAAGCTTCATAAAAGTATTTAGCTGCTAACGCAATTCCCTGCTTCTCAATGTTGATGGTGCCTAAACCCCCATTGTTTTTGGATTCGCAGCACCACATCATGAAGCCAGGGTTCCAACATCTCCTGTTCTGCCCACAATCAATAAATCTCCCAATGATACTCTGCAACTTAGTGGAAACCTTTTTAGGAGCAACAATAACCGAGAATTGATAAACATGGGAAGAGAAAATCATAGAATTAGCAATAATAGCTCTTCCATTTTTAGACAAGTATTTAGAGTTTAGAGTGTCAAACTTTTTGTAGAATGTTACTCCATAGATCAGCAGCATTACACCTAATTGCAAAGGGAATACCTAGGATTTTCGAACTCTTGCTTGGGGAGTTGTACTTACATCCATCTGCTCCCCGTTTACCTGGTCTCTTGCCTGGATAGCTAGTTTTGCCGGGTTGATCTTACATCGGGAAGCTTCTCCAAAGTCTCTGAGGATCTTCTGGGTATTGGTGATGGAGTTCTCATTTATAGATATTAAAATAAAGGTGTCATCTGCAAAATGCCCGTTAAGAATCTGATCTGCGTGAGAATTCTCAGGGAGATTTAGATCTTTAATGAGGTTAGTCTTCTTGGCTTCCTCCATCTTACCATGTAGGGCCTCCATAATAATCAAAAAGAGGAAGGGGACAAGGGGACACCTTGTTTGACCCCTCTTTGGATAGCAAAGAAGGAGATGCATTCTCCATTGATGAGAACTGATCTTGAGTTGTGGAGGACGGCTCTAATAATCTGGATGCTTTCATTGCTGAACCCTAAGGCTTTACAACATTTAAAAAGGAAGCACCAACTTACAGTTTCAAAGCCTTGGTTATGTCGAGCTTAAGAAGGGCAATGTCTTGATTGGAGTCCTTTGCCCACTGGAGCCCCAGGATGGCTGTGACTACATTATCCAAAATGAATCTGTCTTTTAAATAAGTAGACTGAGAGCTGCTAGTTATGATGTCAGGACAAATTTGAGTCTCGAGGAAATAGCTCCTGAAATAATCTTATAGATAACATTAGAAAGAGATATAGGTTTGTAATCAGAGAAAGTAGTAGGGGAATCAACTTTGGGAATGAGAGCAATAAAACTTGTGTTGATTCTTGCATCCAAGATCTTCTTATTCCTGAATTTATTAGCCATTTTAGTAATGCAATCCCCAAGCACAGGCCAAGTCCTTTTAAAAAACTCAGCAGGGAGGCCATCTGGACCTGGAGTTTTACCATCTCCAAATCCTTGACTAACTGCACGAGCTCACCATTTTCAAAAGGTTTAGATACGTGCGTATTCTGCTCATCATTAACTTTTCTGCTCAAATTCCATGTTGGTGCCCATCATCCTGATGAAATGATCTGCTGCAGCCCGTTTGAGGTCCTCGTCATTGGAGATTAAGTTGTTCCCTACCTTGACCTCATAGATCTGATTCCTCTTTACCCTGGATCTAGCCTTTATAAAGAAGTACTTTGAGTTGGATCTTTCATCTTCCTTCAACTCTTTAATTTTGGCCTTTACTTTCCAACCTCTTTCAATTTTAATCTCTTCTTTCTCAATTTGCATTCTGTATCCATTTTTTAGTCCTCTGGAGCATAACCAAGATTGTCTCAGACTTCTAGATGGGCCATATTCTGGTAAAATAAACTTTTACCCCATTCTTTCAGCCAACATTTGATCTGCTTTGCAATATTGATCCACCAGTAAATCCAGCCAGTGTTATCCTCAAGCTTAGGATATTTATTGATAATTTCTTCAAGCTTACTATTAAAATCATCCTGATCTAATAGCCTTGCGTTCATCTCGAAGTAGGATTTCCTTTTGCTGTTATTGTCATTGCCCAGATTGTGATCTGTTGAGGATAATGATCAGACATAGTGTATCCTTCCAGATTCTCAACCCTATTACTATTGTTCCAAAGTTTCTCACTGAGATAAAACCTGTCATGAAGACAACAAATGGGATCAACCCCATGATCAGACCAACTGAAGGCCTGAGACTTGGTCTTTGCTAAGGTAAGATTCTGAGAAGAAATAAGACCATCCCAAGCAGATCTTTCTTGAGGGATGAGATTCTTGTTCTTCATGAAGTGATCTGTAACCATATTGAAGTCCCCACAAATAACACCTTCTTCAATGTCCAAGTGCTCAAGGCTGTGCTTAATCTTATTCCACATCGTAATTCTCTCTGAGGGATCATGGTAGGAGTAAACGTCCGTAAGACCAAATTTACATGAATCAATGTTACCAACAAGGATCTGCCATCTTCCATTAGTATTAACCATGTAAATATCTTCCAACTTCATCTTATGACTCCAAGCTATAGCAACACCTACAGAAGATTTATTAGCTTTGATAGACCAAGTTTTATAGTTAGGAGGAAGGATACCCGAGATTATCCTTTCATGATTAGGATCATGAAGCTTATGTTTCTGAATAAAAATGATGTTAGGGCACAAAGAAAATTAACAAACCTTTTAAACAGTCCCTTTTAATATTACTATTAATCCCTTGGACATTCCAAGTAATCACATTAATAGAATTAATCATTAATAATTATACTTCCCTGTAGTCACCCTCGATTGGATGGTTGATTTTCTTGGGCGGGGCCAGAATAAATCTTTTTTTGGCCTCTGCCTCTTTTTTTGTAGTTGACTTGCTGCCATCTCGAGTCCTCTTTAATTTGGAAAGGATCTTCTTCATCTATCTCGGAATCATTCTTCTCACTTTCTGTATCATCCTAGAAGTTGTTAGGGGGATACAGAGGCATAGAGAGAGTCATTATATATGTATTGATCTTCATCGAAAGATTGACATTCTTGAAAGTGAGAATCCAATTTTTGTTCTCAAGGTTCTTAGTCTGATCACTCAACTGATCCTCAATTTTGCTTAACATACTGTTGTTGCTATTACTACATTTCCCTTTTTTAGTAATCCGCTTTGGTCTCCATTCCTGCCTTAGAACCAAAGGGGAAGCTTTCGGATCCTCATTTTCCACCTGTTTTCCCATTTCAATATTTGCCTTTGGCATTTTGGAATACTCAATCTTCAGATCAAGGACGGTCTGCTCGATCATCTTTATTCTAACTTCCCTCTTCCATTCCGAGTTAATCATCGTAGAGATACAGACAGAGGGGAAATTCGTCTGTGGAATATTAACACATAACCTGCTCCAAATTTCCAGAAATAGCTTGAAGATGAGAGTTTGTCCAGAGTGCAGGGGGTAAATTTGGAAGGTAATCCATGTGGAAATCAAAATCAAACTAAAATTACCCGGGATATATAAAACGGACTCCACTTCATTATATAAAAATCATGATTGCTAAAGGTATTTAACTTTTTTCTAAGAATAGAATAGAATATAATAGAGTTTTTATCGTTCACAGAGACCAATTGGCCTATGGGACCCAAACAGAGGGTGCATCAAGCGTGTTACTGTCTGGGTTAACACGAGAGTTGTCCCGGAGACCATTCCTGATCCATGGATCAGAATTGATCCAGTTAACCCACTGCCACTTAAACCATTATATATAACAATAGAAGTTTTAATTTCACAATATAGCACTGCCATATCAATCTTTACTTGATTCTTAATGATCCTGGAGAATCTCACGACCAATGAACTCACCTATATGTTGTGGTGATTGTCCAAATTTTAGAGAATTTGATAGTTTCTGCAACAGTCCAGAACTGCATTCTTAAGTTTTCCTACCATAAGCAGACCTAAACCTTGTTAAAATTGGAAGTGCTTGCCTATCTATGATAGGACACATTGATTTGTATGTTTTTAGCTTTGGTTGCTATCATCTAACATCCGCGGAAGCCGCCAAACCCCATTTTGTTAAAAAATGCTGCTTACGGTTTAGGAATTATTTCTCTCTTATTATTACAAGTTTTGGATTAATTCTTGTGGCCATGAGTTGTTAACTATATGAAGTACAATTCATGTTTTTTTGGAGTGTTCATAAGTTACGTCAACTTCCAAATTTAATAGAGAATTTCTTATACAGAATTTTGGACAAATTATATGTTGAAATCCTCCAAAATCGCCATCTATAAGTATCATGAGTGTAATGAATGATGCATTCTACTTATATCTACATAGAAAATTACTTTATCAACTTGCATATAATGTAATTAGGTTTTAACCATGCAATTAACTAGATTTAAAGATGATGTATAGCCACAGGATTAACACATTGGAAGTTAAGAATTTGAGTTAATTCCAAAATTATAGGCTGAAGACTGAGCATGTACATAGCTAGTGATGTTTATTGATGAATGAAAGTGAAGATCTTGAAGTTTAACTATGAGAATCAATAATTAGACCACATGACCTTTGATGCGTCTTTCTCAGCTTTGTAGAGAACATGCTACATTTCTCCAAATAAGCCTTCTAAATGGTTCAATAATATGACAAGGAACATATATATAGGTCCACTATGTAGGTTGTGTGGCCTTCTTACAAAACAATATGGAGAAACATAGTTATTTCTTACTAATATAAAACTGATATATCTATTGCTGCTACAAAGCATTGGAGTTTTAGTAAGATAATGTTACATGTAGGTCATCTTTCATGTACACTATATTTTTCATGAATGCGGGCCTTCCTTTGCAATATAATCTCCAATTTTCATATATTTGGAAGATATGAATATAATTAAGCATGGACTATTTATGGTCCATAACTAGACCAATTATATAGAGCATATGTCTCTCTCTAACCATATCCATTTTGTCCCTATAATAATACCATGGTTTCTTACATTTGATAATATAACTTTTGAAAGGTGTGAGTGGAAGTCCATGTAGATTCAATTAGTGAATAAGTACCCTATAAATTCACAGTCGTTTGTGCTTAAACATTGCCCTCAAATTATGCAAACTCGTCTAACCAACTAATTTTATCCTATAGAGAACTGTACGCATAATCTCTATTCCAAAGTTGGGATCAAAATTGATTAAGATATTGCCTCTATTTGTGGACCGATAATGGTCTGCAGTGGAACTGCACATAGCAGTCTAACTTGACTTTTTATAGTCATAGACTTTCATATTTTTCTTTGAACTTTTTTACATTGATTTTATAACATGGGACATTTTGAGAGTGTGACTTTTCAAAGTCACATCTTGAGGCATAAATCTAGAATAAACATAGAAGACATATTTGAAGTTAATGCTGTAAAGATAAATCCAAACCTCAAGGTTTTGCTCAACAAATATTTTCAATTACCCAAGTAAATCAGAAGCTATTCATATCCCAAAATTCAACTTGAGATCGATTAACATAAAGAAATTATTTATTTTAAATGGACCTATGAACCAGTAATGGGCGCAGGCACAGAAATCTTTCTTGATTTCTTGTGACCGTGTCTTTTGCGTTTTTAATGAGCTTGTTTATGCATTGGTTTCATATCATTTTGAACTTTCATACTATAATTTTTTTGGAGGACATCATAGAGTAATTTTTGCTCTATATGCGGAAATATTAATCATTATTACAAGTCCCTTAAAATTGAGATAAAAAATGAAAGCTCAAATATCAAATTCAAGGCCAGCCAATATTTTTATGGGATGGAGGAACTTATCAATTGATTATATTTCAAATATTAGCTCAAATTGCATTTCCTTCTAAAAGTTGTTGTATTTAAACTACAACTGCCTTCTGGGAATCATAATTGGTTTTGAGAAGGCAGAAAGCAGTTTTGACCCTGTCATGTTTGAATAGCTCTATCTTTCTTCACAGAATTCGGATTGACATGTGGTTTTTTATGTCTTTTCCTCTATCTCGTGTAGAAAAATATCATGATAATCAAAAAATTTGAAAAAATTGTTGAAACCGTTTTACTTTATTTAAACATGAACCTTTTGGTACTTGACCCCCCCTGAGTTTGTTAGAGCATAACTTACAAGAATGGAGGTGTATATATTTTTAGATATTTTTCTAGTAGAGCATAACTGCCATATATGAACTCCTAGAAAGGGTTCGAATAGCTTTTGTGCCGTTGATTTTATATAAATTTTAAAGTGAACATTGCAAATGGACCATTTTTGGTCCATCGTGGGACAACTCTAGTGTTAAAAAACCCCCTCCCCCTAAAGGGTTGTTTGGGGGAAAAACCGTGACAGGAATAGGCTTGCTGTCAAAATGTAAAAATACAAATATAAATATAGACAGAAATATGTACATGCATCAGGTAGGTGCTCGAGGTCCGAGCTGATCTCGGCGATCCATGATCTCTTGATTGTATGAGCCCAACCTCCGTACCGAGCTCCTGCCCAATATCTCATGCAAGGGCTGGCCAGGATGGACCAGCTTAGCATAGCGTATCTGAATGTCATCATATGCCGGACAACTCTGAAGGGTGTATCATTCGTCTTCCACAGCTTCAACCTGGCAGCGTTGACAAAGCCTCTCCTGACACAGCTCCCCAACCCATCTCCCTGTCTCAATCCAGAGATGGTGTGCACCTGTATAGATAGAGGCAATGGATCTGCGCTTTTTCATTGGTAGATGAGTGCGCAGGTAGCGTTGCAGGACCCGCTCCAACATGGGATTTATGTGGCGTTGATAATATGCCATCTTGACATGTTCAAGGGTGCTGGCATCCCATAGCTTACTGAGGAAGCATGCGCCAAGGTACTGTCTGAGACTGCAACGATTTGCCTCCATTTGCACTTGATGCACCTCGCGTTCTCGCACATTCCATCCGCCACCACCGAGCTCTCTTTTCCCGGCCAAAGAGGGCTTTTAGGCGCGGCGCGAGGCCCCATTTCCATAGTGTAAGAAAGGTGAGGGAGACGGTATCGCCCATGCCGACCATCTTCCGAAGTAGACGATGTGTCCGCCAAGGGCCCCTCTTTGAAGGGGCAAGAAACCTGTTTCCTGCAACAATGATTATCCGTATGGGATCGTGGACTTCAGCCCCAGGGCTCGTGCCAAGAAAGCTTTCTGCACCTGCTCCAAGTCATTCCAAGTGGCGAGGGAAATCACTGGGCCCCAGACCTCGACCCCGTACAAAAAACACAGGTTCTACTAGCACCTTGAATAGGTCCGATGGTGGGCCCAATAATACAGCTCTCCCTTGTGGCTGTTTTTTTTTTTTTTTTTTTTTTTTTTTTGAGGGAACGGAGGTGTTTTTTTTTATATTATATAGAATAGAAAATACAATGCCTCATTACAGCAAGAGAACTACTACAGGAGTAGACTCAACATCTTCATTCCCTTAACTGCAGAAGCTTATTAGAAGCTCTAATAGCAGATCTACATTAATGCGCAGAAATGTCTCTCCACATCTGAACCAGAAGCTGCAAGATGATCAAGAAGAGCCAATGGCTCTCGAAATAACTCCTTTTGTTCTGAGAAACACACAAATAACTTGAATTGCTGAAATAATACAAAGATGTGCACCTTGTCCTTTGTTAATATCTTGACCCATTTATTCCCTTGAGCCAACACGTTGTTTGGGTGCCCTTTGCCTTGCCAGTTTTTCAAAAAAATGCATTTTTGTTTGGGCGTGCCCCCCCTTTTCTTACCTTGCGAAAAAACTAGCTTGCTTGACATTTGACTCAACATTTGAATAGAATAGAATATGATTTGAATGAGCCCTCTCCAAGGTCCATATTTTACACCATATGAATTTTTATGCCCTACCAAGGAATGGTTACCCACACGTGGACCAGAGCCATAGAAGCCAGTGCGTGCGATGTGGGTGTGTCCCCCTTGGAGGAGCGCCCCTTTTATTAACCTTAATGTTATTGTATTAAATCTTGGGGCCGAGGGGACCGGCCCATTTTTTTTGTTTGGGCGAGATGTTGACCGGGTTTTTGGCACCCGGTCAACATGGTAAAACCATGTAATCTTGTATGCTTAAAGGTGAAGGGGGGTCAATTATAAAGCCCAAATGTTGTAAAGGTCTAAGGCACCAAAAAATTAAAGGGCCTAGATCTAGTTGTTTAAATTTAAGGGCTTCTAAGATTTTTGTTAGTGGTTGAAGAGGGGTACATTATCTAAGGCTAGGATGAAGAGGCAGAAATGAAGGGTAAAGATGAAGAGGCAAAAAAGGATGGTGGAGATGAAGTGGTTGAGATGGATGGATGAGATTAAGGGGCAAGAATTATAAAAGAAAAATGAGGAGCACGAGCTCCTCCTCTTTCCCTGCTCCATGAATCTTGCAGGAGGGTGGCAGCCTCTTGCTTGGTTCAAGATCAGAGGCCCTCCATGTTTCAGAGGCATGGAGGGCTCATTCATTTGTATTTCTTCTCCTTTTATTATATCAAGAAATGTGGGTCCAGATTCTCTTTGCTTTCTCTCTCGATTTTTCTTCCTCTTCTTCTTGGAGCTCTCCCTTGTGGCTGTTCTCCATTGCGTAAAGTGCCTTCGAACCTGCTGCGGCTCGCAGCCGGATGGAATTGTCCCAGTTCATGACCAACGGGAACTCCACCCCCAAATATTTGTAAGCGGACACCACTTCAACATTTTGGCCACGATAAGTGAGGGTTGGAGGCATTGGCTGGCGTGCGGATGATACCAGGACTACCTTGATTTTGGCCAAGTTGACGTGCATGTCAGTCACCTGGCAAAATGTGTCGAGGGCATTGAGATGGCGTTGCATGTCTGCCTGAGTGTGTGCGAGGAGGTCCACATGGTTAGCATAGATCAGCTGCCTGATGATTTGGTGTAGGAGGTGAGCCCCAGTGCCTCCATTATCAGCGAGCCATCTCTCCAGCTAATCAATATACAGGCCAAATACTGTGGGAGAGAGAGGGCATCCCTGACAGACCTCGATACTGCTCTCGAATGGTTGGCCCGCTGGTTGCAGCCGACCGATGCATGTCTCATATAACCTGTACACTGCGTTCTGCAGTTCGGCAGGGATGTCTAGCTACTGCAATCTTGCCCACAACATTTCCCGAGGCACAGTGTCAAAAGCCTTGGCGAAGTCTACGAAGCAGCAATACAGATCTTGCCGACGGTTCCTGTTGTGCTCAACCAGAGTCCGCAGCGTGAAGATATGATCTATGGTTGAGTGCCTCGGCCTGAATTCTGCATGTGTGAGTGCCCGCACTTCTGTTGCTTCTGCCCATCCTATCAACTGCTGCTCGAGGATCCCGGCAGGGTTTCCCTTAAGAAAAAATTTTACGTGGATAACTTTAGAACACTTGGCGAATTTCAATTTTGAAGGTTAGCCAATAATGGCGAATGTATTTTGTTTTTGATGTTTTGACATAATATTGAAGGCGAATTTTTAAGCGATGACATAAGAATTCTAGAAAGAAATGAAAAGTACATGCATGCTTACATTTTCATTTATGCTCTAAATGAACACATTGTTATATTTCAGAGGACGATAGTTACAGCACCAACTGTTACATGCCTACACTTATGAGTTGATATTACCTCATATGCTTACGTCATAGAGAGTTGTTAATTGGCTCCAAATAATATCTGCATTAAATTCATGTTAGCATAGATATACTCTAAAAACATTCTATCCATCTTTTCAGCAAATTAAATTAAATGATGCAGATCTTCAATTAAGCTGGCCTAGCTTTGGCCTAGAAAAATAAAACATTTCAATTAGATCCTGGCTTTATCCTGGTGGAATGGGCAATGTTACAATGGCTCTAGCATTTCACAATTCCCAGATTATACACTATACTACAAAACAAACCAGCTCCGTATGAAAATTAAGAACAGAAGTTTTGCTGGAGGGAGTCAGTCCGGAATGAATGTCAATTTTATTCCATTCATGATTTCTGCTGCAGAATGATAAAGCTTTAAAAGTTATGGGTTCCTGTTACAAATAACATGTTCAAGAATCCATCCATGGTTTCTGCTGCAGAATGATAAAGCTACAAAGCTATGGATTCCTGTTAAAGATAACATGTTCAAGCATTGATTTTTACAATGATTAATAGTAAAATGTATACCTCGTATGCAAGTGTTATGAAGAGTTGCCGAGATACTTCATAATAACCTAATACTAAGCCCAAGACCTTTCTCTCCCAGGTATTCTATTATGTGTGTTATGTGCTGCATATCACAATTGCGAGGAGTTTGCAAACACTGAGCTGATCATGATGTTCTAGTAATTGGCCGGGAAACGCGCGTCTCCTGCCTTGTAGATTGGGATAACCCTACTAGTCATCCATTGCAGAGGAAAACCTTCCCACAATGCCTTGTTGAATATGTTGGTCAGTACCGGTGCCATGGATGGTCCTGCCCACTTGAGTAACTCTGTCCGCATGCCATCAAGGTCTGGTTTGGCTAGACGTTGCAGCCCCTGCGCTACCTCCGCCTCTGTGATTTCTAGTACTTGGCCCTGCTAGGGGGATAATGATGCCCGTGTACCCTCAGGGTTGTAGAGCTGCTGTAGGTATTGCCCCCACTGGTCTGGAGTGATATTTCCTGTGGGCGGCACTGGCCTCCTGAGCACTCTCCACCAAAAGGTCCTGGGATGATGTTCCAGGAGGAAGAACATTTCCTATTGATGGGCCGCAAGGTACCTGGCCTTTCTAGCCTTAAGGAAAGTGCGGTATTGCTTGGCTGCATCCGAGCATAGAGCAGGGTCTGTGACTTGGTGGAGCCAGCATTTGCGTTCTTTGCACTCATCGAACCACTAGTTACTTGGAAAGGCAGTAGCTCTCCAGGTTTGCCGGGGGTGATTTCTCTCAAAACACCTCTCTGCAGCAGCCCCGAGGATGTCAATGAGTCTGCCTGCCTGCTGCTCCAGCATTGAGCATTGTGGAATGCTTGCCAGATCCTCCGTAAGCATCTAAGAGTAAGTAGGAGCGCGCTCATAGTCCAGTCTGAGCTGGGGCATACGAGGAGGTGTTGGATAGGCATCTGGGGCAACCTGCCAAGCCAGTTGCAAGTAGAGCGGCAGGTGGTCTGAGTCCACCTCCTCATCCCTATCCGCTGTTCCGACTCGAAAATGTTTGACGAGATGCAACCAGAACATAATCTACTATGCTGGACCCACCTCCCTGGTTCTCCTGCCTGCAAGTGTGTTGGCTGGAGGACGGCCATTGTGCTAGTCATTGCAAATCAAGATACTGCAGAGCAGCAACAACTGCCTCCCATAGCGCAAGACTTGAATGTCAGCTGATGCCCATGGCCAAGCTCCTTCTGAAGGGCTCAGCTGCAACACATCATATGTAAGAGGGTCAAATCTCATCGGCTGTTCCATGCCAGTGCGGGCATTGAAGTCTCCAACGAGCATGACCCTACCGTCCTGCTTGTGCTGCAACCTATCCACACCCGGATGGTTGTGATAGAAGTTTCTCTCGGCATGTGAAAAGCAGCAGGCCGCCACAAAGAGAGGCGACCACTGCAATTCTGCTTCTGCACATGCACCCACATGTACCTGTTATATTTGTCTGTCTTGCACAGGAAGACTGACTGTGCCAGGGTTGTCCGATAGTAGCAGTCGACCCCTCCGTGCCCTCGCTTTCCTGTGCATTCATTGAAGACAGAGTAGCGATGGTATCCTGGCAAGTCGGGTAGTCTATGTCCAGCATGCTCCCATGTTTCCATGAGGAAGATGAGGTCCATATCTATGGCAACTGAGTTGAGACTGTCTCCCTTCTGCCATGGGAATCCCTGACGATTCCAAGAGACCATGCGCAGGCACAATCCCTATTTGTTGGCAGGAGCTGTAACAGTAGGTTTGGCGATGGTAGCACAAGGGGTGGAGGTGGAGGTGGAGGCGGCATTTGGCATGTTGGCAATGGCAGGTGAGGCCATTGTCGCAGGATGTGCAGCTGGGGTTGCGGCAGAAGGGCTTCAAGAGTTTGAGGCGCTCAGACAAAGCGGTGGTGGCTCAAGATCTCGCATCCTTCCCCTGCACCAGCCGCAGCCAAGCCCCCGCCTCTGCAAAACTCTTGACTTTCTCCAACTCATGCCTCGGGCCTCCTGGCTGTTTGAAGTCGATCCCTATCCACGCATGATGGCGTGCCCCTTCAACTACCTACCTTGACCGTGAAGATGACTACTCGGGGACGTTCAGGGCACTTGGCCCCATGGCGTGTCGCCATAACAATGTGTACGGGCGTGTGGAATATTATCCGGACTAGGATCCGCGGAGGTGCTCTCCCCGCCTCCTCTCTGTCCGCCACCACCACATTGTGGCTCCCACGCCTCCGTTCACGAACTCCGGGCGGTCGGGCTGGTGGTGGCAGCCGCGGCATTCTGGCCGCTTTTACGATGGGCGGGCGGGTTGTGGTCTGTGGTGGGGTGGTGGTGGCATGGGGCAGCTTGGTGATGCAGCGGTGGGCCGCCCTAGTTGGCATCTTGCAAGGCTGTCGGTTATATGGATCTGTCATATCCCGTGCTATGGCCTTTGCTTTCTGTAGTTGAGAGCTCAACTCCTGCTGGAATTGCTGCTGCCTTGCCAATTCATGTGTGCATCTTCGCAATTGTTCATGGGATTCTGCATGAAGGCCCTTGCCGCGGCCGGGCGGCCGCTTGCGGAAGCTCCCGCAACTCCTCGGTCCCGTCAGGGCCGGCCTTCCTCTCAGCACTCTCAACTCCGGATCGACTCGCCTGCAAAGGCGCCTGTACACTTCGCATGGTGGTGGCGGCCTCCCCAACTTCTGATTGGAGGCGGGAGATGGTTGCCCTTGTCTCCTAATTAGCACCCTGCCTATCTTGTGCCATGGTCTCTATGATGGTGGCACACGAGCCCACAGGTCAACAAGATCTTGCTTCTGCTGTTGTCTTTTGAAGTGTGCCAAATAGATGCCATCTTCCAGTTGTTGTGTACGAGTCTCCATCGTCGTCTGTGCCTGGTCTGCCATCGGGTCTAAACAACAATCAACCTCCTCTCGGGTCAATCTTGCTGATTGGGCCTTTGCCCGTGCCTCTCTCCTCATGGAAGTGGCCTCTCCCTTGTTCTTGCCATCTGGTCGGAGCCGTTTACGTGGGGGACCATCGGCTTGATCCTCCTGGGTGGGCTTGTCCTGTCTGAGATCGGTAGCTTGGGGGCATGCGTGGGCAGTGGTCGGGGGCTGGGCTTGGGTCTGGGTTTGGGCTGTGGCTTGAGGGGTATCTCCATCCTGGTGGGGGTTTGGGTAGGGGGTACATAAGTGGCCATTGTTGATTGGAGTCCGCAAGTTCAAAAGGAGTATTTAGGGATTCAAAGATTAAAAGAAAAGCATAAAGAATGCCCACCCTTAGTGGTTGGCATGGGGAGGTTTGGAAGGGTTCAACTCTATGGGTGGGGGATTCAATTCTGGTTATTGCCAGAATTCTTTTGGAATGGGAAGTTGGAAGGTGGGCTATTCGAGCTTTTGGCCTTGAATCTGGAGAGGGAATGTAATTTGAAGACTTAGAACGAGGCCTGGAACTCAAATCCACATTGTTGATATAAGTTCTATTATCCAATCCACATGTACTTAAAAGACTTAGAACGAAGCTTGGAACTCAAATCCACATTGTTGATATAAGTTTTCCTATCAAAAGTACATTGTTGATATCCCTGCATAACATTTGGATAGTTTTACTATCCAATTTAAGAATCGAGAGGATTTTACTATCCAATTTAAGAATCGAGAGGATTGTTGATATCCCTGCATAACATTTGGAAAGTTCTACTATCCAATCAAGAATCAAGAGGATAGGGATCTTTTGATTCTTAGTAATCCAGAATTTAACCTCTCCAAGAGATGGGCATTTGCCCAAAAAATGAATAAGAATTCCTTTTTTGGAGTAAGTATAATAATCCACATCAGGGAATAAATTACTAATCGCATATTTCTTATTAGCCAGAATGACTTTAGCTAAACTTGCTCGATATTAATCCCAAAACTTTCTGTGGTTTAGCTAAACTCTACACATTTTTCCTCTCATACTTTCTAGCGTTTAGCTAAACTAACCCAAACATCAACCCAAAAATTTCTATGGTATGACCATGAGAAAATATTAAGCCAAATTACTATACTTTTTCTCAATATATTCTATTTATTTTGGTCATTTTCTTTGTGAAAACATTCTAAAATAATGCTAATTAGCAAAGTCTAGGACTCAAATTAATTCATAATCCTATATTTCATATAAATTAGAATGATGTTAGCTAAACTGGCCTGAAATCTATTCTAAAAGTTTCTATGGTTTAGCTAAACAATACAAAATTTCACTCTCTTACTTTCTAACGTTTGGCTAAAGAGCTCCAAGGTTGGTGCAGTCCCGAAAAAAGTTAAGCTAAAATTATTATTTTTTTCCCAATTTTTTCCATTTACTTTAGCCAAATTATTTTGAAAATGTGCTAAAAAATCGCCAAATAGCTAAGTTTAGCCCTTAAATTATTCCATGATCCACATTGTTGATATCCCTGCATAAGATGTGGAAAGTTTTACTATCCAATTTAAGAATCGAGAGGATAGGGATCTATTCACTCTTAGTAATCTAGAATTTAACCTCTCCAAGAGATGGGCATTTGCCCGGGAAATGAATAAGAATTCCTTTTTTGGAGTAAGTATCAGAGGCAGAGGAATCCTTAATACCAAAAAGATCAATAATCTTATTTTAATTTTACTCATAGCATGATTATCATCAAAGAAAGGGACAAACTTTGAATCTACCCTGTTAAGCAGAACACTTTTATAAGAGTAAGAATGTAGACCTTTTGCAGTGTCGCTTTTACCAAGAATTGGAATTTTGTTTCAGATATGGTGGTCCCCAACTTTGGTACGGGTCTGGTTGAGCATGGATGTCTGAACCTCTTCACAATTTTTGCAGTCACATTGGCCTACTTCCAAGGGGTTAAAGAACCCATTACTATCCCAAATTCTGCATGCCTTTGTATCCTTTTTTAGTCAAATATGGTAAGCTTCATAAGTCTTTGAGGCATCATCAAGAATCTAGGCCGCTTCTTTGGAAAGATTGTTCTTGAAGAGTTTGCGATGTCTTTCGATTACATGATCCTCGGCCTCTTTCCATCTGATGCCAAAGAGTTCCAATGGAGATTTTCCAAGTCAATTAAGATTTTTTTTGCTCTGTTCTGCATCTCGTCCATTGATTTTTGGAAAATGTTGTTCTTTAGGCTACAACAATCTTTCTTTGTGTGCCCTTGTTTAGCCATGAGCAGCATGTATAAATTTCTATCCATCGCTTGAAGAATTTCCAAGGTATTCCAAGCCCAGTCCTGATCATTTGCCCTTCCTTTTAAATAATCATCTTCAAGTTTCTTTATCTTACTTAGACATGCGTTGAATTGAGCCATCTTCTGAGACGTCCATGTAAAAGGCTGCTGCTTTTTGCTGGTATTCTATGATTTCAAACGCCGTATACAATTCTTTGAGGTTTTTCCAGCCTTGGTCCATCCTATCTTGAGACGAAAAATGATGTTCTATTCTTCATCCTCCGTCTTCTTAGCCTGCTCCAGAGAGTAGTTCCTGCCTTCAACTGCTACTACCATTTTTCCTATACCCTTTCCCATGGTATGAGGTTTCGTTAATTTGTTGCAGCAAACCTCCATAATGTCAAAGTCGGATAAGAATTGTGCTGGCCTGAGATGGAAGAAGGGTCCAATGGCAAAGAGGCTCAGTGTCGAAATCCTCCAGAAATGCGACATGAAAAAGATTTCTAGAAAATCTACCCAGTATTGTGAGCCGATACCCTTAAAGCTCCTACTCTATCAAAACACAGAATGCAGAGATAGTATGTACTGAAAGACAATCTACTGAAACCTATCCTAGAATAGAGTTGTACATCTGATTGCTTATGCTATCTAGAAAGGCTACTGTCACATCATGATTTATGAGAATGTTCGGGAAGCCAAGTCCCTGGAGAATAGCCTCTAGAAAGGCCTCATCCATTAGGGCTTGGGTTCGCACGGTTCCCAAGAAAACGCTCTTGTTGGCACCCAACATTGCGCCTAACGTTCATCTTCCCCACTACATTACATTCTAACTTTCCCAACAACTCATTAGCCTAATTTGTTCGTGCTATATTTATGACAATGAGTGACTAGTGCATAATCAGGGAAAGTGGGAGAAGAATGGGAAAACACAACAGAATAAAGAAAAGAAAAGTGATAATAGATAAGGGAGTGCTCTATGCTTTTCACAGTACAATATAGAAGCCAGGTTGGAATTTTTGTATGGAGTGCATTTTTGTGGTGCCTTGTGGCACGACTCTAAATTGCGGAATGGAAGTAGGGACGTCAATTCTGTTGAACAGGTCAGGAGCTGGTAAATGTGTGGGCCATTTTTATTGCTGCAGCTTAGCACCAGATCATGGATCTGGAGCCTTTCATCGGATCAAAGAATGTTCGATCTTCGTAGACTAAACAAAACTTTTGTAAATTTTGTAGCAGCCAAAAAAACCTTTGTCATCTTCGCAGCAATAAAAAGGCCCTTTGATTTTTGCAAAAGGTCCTCCATAACTTCTATATTGTCAGGGTATGGAGGTTGCAACTTAGTCTCAATTTGCAAGTAGGGTCTCACGACATAGAGTCCCAATCTCCATTCCCCATATGCAAATTTACAGTATTTGCAAATGGCTATCTCTCACATAGGACCTTCAATTCCAAATGATTACAACATTTTTGGTTGGTGAGCTCTATGTAACCCTTGTTATTTTATGTAATACTTATTTATACGTTATATGATATACACCATAAAAAAGACAACTTTATGAAAAATCTCTCAACGTATTCTGAAAGTTCTGAAAGCACATATGAAGAGCCAAAAGTTGTCACTTATGGTTCAACGTTGGAAGTCAAATATACTTGTCTATATTCCTATCTCTTTGAGTCATCAAGTTAGATAAGCGAGAATAGGGGGGATGGTGTGTAGGAATAAGACCACAAATTTATTAGTGCAGACTAAAAGACAAGAGAGAGATGTGAAGATGTGAGTACGGTTGTAGGCGCTTCACATGAAGTTGATACATAATATAGAGTTTACAACTGAACACAACAGGGCATGTGGCCCCTTGTTGCTTGCTGATTGAAATTCAATATTGTGGCAGGCTAACCCCATAAAACAAAAAAAGGAAGGTGTAGAGGAAAGTATACTAACCAATCACATGGAGGTCATCCAATGTTATGATTTGCTAAAACTTAACGGCTCCCATGTCCCATGAAGGTACAGTTTACAACTAAACATACGAATGCACGTGGTCCCTCAATTGTTTGTTTGCTAAATCCAATACCATGGCAGGCTGACCCTAACCATTCACGTGGAGGTCATCCAATGTCCTTATGTCATGTGCGAAGGACATACTAGGTCCCTTGGCACTTAAAGACAATTTTGTTGTAAGAGATAGAATAAAGCATGTGGAATATTTTTAAATATATATAGGTTAGAATCAAGCAAGATAAACTACACATCATATGTCCCAAACAACTTTGAAATAAGGCAATAATTATCGTAATGTATGACTTAGAGTTAGCAAGATAAACTACAATTCATATATCCCAAACAACCCTGAAATAACATTTGTAATTTTTTATTGATGAATAAAGTTTCTTGTCCTTCACACACACAAAAAAAAAAAACAATCTTCTAGTCTTGACTAAGTCCCAGAAATAGTCAAAACATTTGTCTCAATAAATATGTTTAGATAATATTGAGAGCCAATTTGCAGCCTTGAGAACAAAATCAGACATGCATATTATTTCCAAGCAATGACTAGGTCCAAATTTAGTATTGATCATAACCAATGTAATTAAATACACCATTAGTCAACTGATATGATACATTCAAGAATATTTTCAAAACATAGTCATAAGGCCTTGCCTTTGGAGTTTAATAGAATAAATGCAAACACTTATAAAATATCTGAGATATTATGAATAGCTTTACTTGCTTAGTAGAACCAATCAGTATACTATTTGTATCTGTTCTCTCTAATGTACAATAGCCACAAACCCCTTGAAGTAAACTTATACATTGAAATGCAATAATTGTTGAAATAAACCAACTTGTACTTGATTAAACTTAATAACAAAGAGCAAGAAGTTCGGTTACCTGTAGTAGAACCAGAGGACAGTTAGCCAAGAATGAGTAAAAGCCCAAGCTACTAACAGATAAGCAATGAACTTCTTGGGTTTATCACTCTTCACCTTGCAAGAAGTTTCCTCAAATGGGCATTATCAATCAATATTGTTAATTTGGGATTTTCCGGTTTGGAAGAAAACTTTTTTGGAATTTTTTTTAGGTGATTTCCCTAAGGTTTTGGGGCTTTTGGCCGCCGGAAAAAAAAAATCGATATTCCAAAAATTGAAAAAACTTTCTTATGCATGATTTCAATTTCGATTACAATTTTTGCCTTTCTAATCTTCAACATACTTACTTGATTTCGCCCCTTTCAATTTCTGCATGCATCTGCCGCAATCGGCATGGAAGACGGGTGGGCTGCTACAGTCTATCTCTGTTTTTGTCCATAACCTAATCGGCCAATGTCTTGGAGTTTGTGGCCTCTGCTTTTGGTGGCTCGGAATTCCATCGTCTTTTTATCTGATCGCAGGTGGCGAGGTGGAGGTGCATGCAGATTCGTCGCCTGCCTACTTGGTTATCGTCATTCTCGGCCTATGGCAGACGTGGATACTATGATGAGCGAGAGGGTTTAGAAGAGAAGATTTTTAGAATGCATACATCCGGTATAATTTTGGCCCACAGCTTCAGAGCTACCTCTCCGGTAATTCGTCTCAAACAATTTCGTTTTTGCCTTCTTCATCTTTGAACCGAATGCATTCTTCTATCATTTTTAGAACTTGCTACTTGAATGTGAACTAGAGTGTAGCATCGCTGAAGTTTTTCTTTACTTGGAGCATGAAAACCCAGCTTATTCCTCTTTGGTTGCTTCTGTGTAAAAGATTTGTCTCTCTCTTAGCAAGAAGGCAACATCTGATTCTAAGCTACAAAGAACTCAGGCTTACTTTGAAAATTGCTCCTTTATTTTTCTAGCAATAATGTACTCTAGAACATGTTTTTAAATTATGCTAGAAGTTTTGCTTCACATGACTGCACATTAGTATGCAAGTCTAAAGTTTTAACTGGCTTTGGCTTTGATGTATCTGCATTTCCAGAAATTTATAGAGAGATGTGCAACAGGGCTTTGCAAGCATTATTGCAGGTGAATCTTAAGCTTTCTTTGTAACTTTAAATCTAATTTGTTGTTGTTGAAGCAATCTATCTAGATGGAGGCCATATAGGCATCTATTTCTTATTCTTACTTATTTGATGCTTATTCTTTTTCTTTGATCTCTTTCTTATTCTTATGATGCATAGTTTAAGAAGTAGATGGATAGGTATATTTATGACAGCATGTCTTTGCAAATTTGTGATGCTATTTGAAGGATGAGCAGGCAATTATTTGTTCTTTGCATTTGCCAGGTGTAGCAGAACAACACAATCTCTTAACAATAGAGGTAATTATTATATTAGGCCCCCTAGATGATGAGCTCATGCTGCCACTGTTGAAGCGCAAGATGTGGTTTTTTTTTTGCCCGTTGTTTTATGTTAAGTTTTCTAATTCGTTGCGGTGGTTCTATTCTTCCGTTTTTGCTGCCTCTATTCTTTTATTGGTATCTCCACTCTGGATTTTCTCATTCAACTCCAGCTATATTGGCTTCTTAGTCTATTTGTGAGCCTCCAGAAGAGCTTGAGCATACAAGATCAATGCCAAGGTTCTCTTAGAATAATATTCTTATTTAGGTATGTGCATCTAGGATTCATTTGGGGTTTTTGTGTAATGATCCTGTTGTAAACAAGTACAACAATAAGCGCGACTGGAAGAAGTTAAGTTATGAATAAAACCATTTGTAATTGCGCTCCCTTTTAAATATTGATCTTGCAGAAACTTTTGAAGACATAACTTTATTGCCCTGGTACGATTTCCTTTGCTTGCTTCCTTAAAAATTAAGTTCTTGAGGTTCTTAGGGTTAAAAGTGTATTGTGTTCTCTAGAAATTGCAAACCGCGAGTCAGTAAAGCTTATAGGGCTTTGCTTCTGGTTTGTAGCCCAGATGTTTAAACATGATTCTAATAAGCACAATTTCAGTTACATGCAATTATGTTGATTTGGTTGCGATTATTCTAGGAAGTAGTTAACTGCACAAATTTAGTTGAGATGCAATGGTCATGATGGACTGATAATAGTTTTGTTGGTGTGCATGCAGCGCAATCTTTTATGCTGAAGGATAGCCCATAATGCACAGCTCCATACAACAAGCATCCAAATTGAGACCATATTATTCGTGATGGAAGTGAGAAGGTATAAGATGTAAGTCTATTTCCCAGTAAATTGCAAGGAACTCAAGAGCTTGATCTGGGAAGCAAATGCTTTTCTCAAAGCAGCTGATAGTTTTGCTTTTAATAGTTTTGCTTTTATATGCAGACAGGATTTGATACTGCATGGACATGCTACATGTTGGCCAAAGATGCGGTAGACTAAGAAATCAAAGTTATTTCTATGTATCTAAACTAGCTTTGCTATGGAGACTCAGAGGATACAGTGCAAGATGTTATAAACATGTTGTCAACACACATTGTGAGGTAGTGCTTCATGATTTTAAAGAACTTTATGTCATGGGCATTGAATGTCACTTATATAGTTATGAGCACATCCAGTAATTTCTTCCTTTCTAAATGAATAGCCATATTGTTATTTAGTTGAACCGCGGGACTGAGTACATTAACTATGCAGACCTCAGGGAACATGCATTCTTGCAGGTTCATATGCTGTATAGACTATAGCAAGAAGAGCCAAAGTTCTATCGAGTTCGTGACATGTATGGGTATATTCGAAAATAGAAGTGCAAGTTTAGTACTAGCTTCAAGACTTGAAATTGGACGAGTTTGGACTTTACATAATATACAACCGCCAGCACACTTTTCACAAACTGAAATTTGTCTATGCATTAGACAATGGAAAAATATGATTTACATGAATGACATTTACCAAATAGAAGCCAAAAATGGTGTATGCAAATACAAGGACTTGACAAAAGGTAGGCAATGGCCTTAAAGCAGAATGGTTATACTATTGATAGGTTTCTAAACAAGCTTCATATCAGTATGTATGCATAGAACACATTTCATGAAGTAGAACTTTGCTTGGAATCCAAATTTAGCTTCATTTTTTTGTTGCAGTTGTTTAGAGTTGCTCTCTAGCTGTGTTATGCGCTCTTGGGCAAAAGTATGCTGGTGGGTATCAAAAGCAGGCGTCCAGACACATGCTGACAGCACTCATATAGCACCCCATATGGCAGCTTGTTTAAGGTGTTACTGGTACTAGCACACGGTAATTAGGTAATCAATAGAAATATGTAACAACTCCAATTAATAACAAGTGGAATACTATGATAGAATAGTACATCCAGGGTGCTGATCTAAGTGCTGGGGCCACGTTTTTTTGATACCCACTAGCATACTTTTGCCCTCTTGACTCTGTACCCTGTACTTCTATACGTTGTACTCTAGAAAGTTACATTATATCAACGAGTGGTCCATTAAGGTTCCATTGCTTTCTTGATAATAAATGCATCTATTATTAACTGACTTTTCGCATTGCCCCCATGCAAACTTCATCTTTCATGTGAATGTTTGTAGGGTTGATGACCTTTGCTGTAGCTCCCATAGGCTTGCAGGCTTGATGTTGGGTTCACAACATTTTTTACATTTCACCATGTTCAAGTATGTGGCTACACAATGCTCATGTTATGACTCTTCATCATCTGGAAGTGGATGGGCTCTATTCATCTATATGCACTATTCTCTAAATAAAAAAATGAACAGAGATGTCTTTTGATTGTGAAGGATGCATATCCATGTTTTGTGCAATGGACATCTGTGTCCTTTCTATAAAGTGAGAGTCCAACTTGATAACTGTATAGAGGGAGCCATTAAAGCAACCCTGAGTAGATAACCCTCTCGTCCCTTACTCCCCCCCCTTCCACAACACCCCCCAACCCTCATCTTTGTATAAATCCAGCACTAAAGCCCGGCAACGCCGGGCACCATTACTAGTACTAGTATATATTAGAATGCAAAACAAAGAATGTACATCTGTGTAGTTCTACATCTCAGAATAATAAAACATGACAGTTTCACTTTAGCTATCTTTTACCCAATTGTGAAGCTCCATGCTTCTTTTCTGATTCACATGCCATACACAGCCTAGAACTAGACCTTAACACTTCATTCTTTTAGTAGAAAGTGGTCAGCAAGTATATTTTTTATTTGGGGATTTTCCTTTACCAGTACATAGTCTATCTTCAGCCAAGCCAGCTTTAGTAATAGGCATACACATGGTTATTTCTAGAAGTTTCTGTGCAATATGACAGTTATCTCATTGGCGCTTACGTAATGTCCCAGATTAGCCAGTGTAAATGCATAAGCTTATACAATATACATACACTGAATCACCCTAGTGATGCATCACCATAATTTTTCAAATCTAGATCCATTATGACATCATCATGATCTGCAGATGCATTTAAGCTTATAACTTAATTATTGTAGTAAATACCACAATAACTTGGCTAGAGTAATTGTAAACCTAGAATTATATTTCATAATGAATCTCTGGTTGATATCCAAGCATCCATTTATGCATTGCTACTTATAATCAAGATTTATTACCTGTTGAGTTTGATTGTAAGGCAATGCTTCAGCATCCTGCTCCACATTGTTTTTTTTTTTTTTTTTTTTTTGGAAGAACGTGTTTTACTTCATATTATACACTCAAAATATTACAAAGTACTTCCAGAAGTAAGAAATGTCCCTGAAGCATCAATCACTTTTAGATGATCACTCCATATTGGAATTTTAATACGATCAGGCCAATTGGAGATCTGAAAGCAATTATACAACTTCTTACGAATTTCTTGAAGCACCACCTGAGAAGAAATACGCTTATCATAAAAGACCAGTCCATATTAGCCAAGACTTTGCCATATGAAATGCAATCCTTTTAGAAGCAGTCCACTGGTTTGGATAAATACTTAAAAGAAAGTGCTGACTATCCAAAGATACTCCAAAAAGAGAATGCAGCCAGGACCTAAGACTACTCAGCTCTGCACACAAATATAAACAGTGCTCCAATGTTTCAATGCACCGCTCACACATTGGGCAAAGTGGGCTTACTCCCGGCTTAAAGCGATGAACCATCTCATTAACTCTCAATGAGCGATGAATCACCTGCCAAAGTAGAACATTTACCTTTGGAGGATTATATTTAGACCAAACAAGGTTCCAGATAGATTGCCATTGAGAAAGCAAAGTCTGTAAGTGCCATTTTCGAGAAGGTGATAAAGTACTTGAGGAGATAAGCAATCTGTAGCATGAACTTACTAGCTTAAACTCTTTACAGATATAGAAACTTAAATTTCATTTTGTAATATTATTTTTAACACTTACAGATCAGGAGTTTGAGAAAGCATAGCATTGGGGTTTGAATTCTCAGCTCCCGTCTTTGTAATCCATTCTTCTGACTCTCAATACACTTTACAAAGGATGGTATGCCTTTCTATATGCCAGAATAAGGGTATGGGCCTGGTTTTTAGCCAGGACAGATCAAATCTCAATTTCTAACTAGGTTTAGTTCTTGAAGTATAGTATTTGCTAGATTAGACCCTAGCAAGTATTTTGTAAATTTTTTTTTAATATAACAATAAAAACACAACTACCATTAACATTATTAACAAAAACCATTGCATTTAACACATTTAAATTAAAATTCCCTTTAAACCCCCTTTGGTTTGTGTGCATATTCACACGGGGGGTTATGTAGGGCAGCGAGAGCCTCAAAAATATATTTACAATATATGTACAAAATTAACACCATTAAGTACATTCTCTCAAACCTTATAGTATAAAGCAAATGTCAATATACAGTATACAAAAACTTGTACATGCATACCCCACAAACGAGGATCGCTATGTACGGTCCAGATCTTGGAATAAAGGGCAAATATGCCCATCCGACAAATTGACTCGTTGCGGAGTAACCCCCGTGTGAATATGCACCCAAACCAAAGGGGGTTTAAGGGGGATTTTAATTTAAATGTGTTAAATGCAATGGTTTGTGTTAATAATGTTAATGGTAGTTGTGTTTTTATTGTTATATTAAAAAAAAATTTGGGCCCTTCGGGCCCTAACTAAAGCAAACATAGGAAAACTTTATGGGCCTAAATATTAATTACTAAAAAGCATAATAACATCAAAACAAACAAATTATTTCCATTGCAAAGAACTATGGGACCAAAAAAGAGCCCAGCAAATTTATTACTGTCTGGGTTAAAAAACCCCCCGCCCCGAAGGGTTTTCGAGGGAAAAACCGTGGCAGTAATAAGAATGCTGTCAAACTGTACAGGTATACATCATCATGAAATATATGTCATTGCGGGCCTCGTTCCAATGTGGGATTTAAGTGGCACTGGTAGTGTGCTTTCTTGACCTGTTCAAGGGCAATGGCATTCCAGAGCTTGCTGAGGAAGCAAGCATTAAGATATTATCTCAAGCTATGGCGATGCGACTTGCCTCTGTTTGCACATGTATGCACCTGTGCTCCTGCACATTCCATCTAGACAACCACTGAGCTCTCTTTTCCCTCCAACATGCCTTGAGGCGCTGCGGCCCCATTGCCATGATATAAGCTAGGTTAGGAAGACGAGCATCGTCCATATTTACCACCTTCTAAATATAGAAAATGTGGCGATCAAGGGCCGCCCTGTGTAGAGGAAAGGAGCGTAGGACTCTGGATAAATGTTTTGTTTAAAACATTATGTGATAATGTTTAAGAGGTTAACCTAAGAAAACATTACCATAAATGTATTTGCCATAAAGGTGATGGTGGCCCCATCTGGCCATGTGGCAAGGCATCATTGGACCAAGTAGCCCAATCGCAGATCAAGGCCCCAATTTTGAGGCTTATATAAGTGATTCGGAACAAGTCCCCTATTCTAAGCCAGTCAAAGCCCTAGGCCCACGATCAGGTGGGTTCTTTATGCACAGGCCGCATTGTAATGGGAATTACAGAGGTCTAACTACTAGAATCATGCTATACATGGCTCTTGGATCTCTACCCCCCTTACCCCCATACACAAGAGGTGCAAAACAGAGTATCATACCATGATCATCTAACATCAGAATAGACAACAGTTCTAATACATCATGTCTAATCCCTAAAAAATACACGGGTCGGTGTTCTTTGGTCAGTCAGGTTCTGGGGTTAATGGTCTATGAGCATGTAACATTAAAATAGAGGTGCTCCCGCCTAAATCCTACTATTAAGCTAGGATTAACAACCTAAACTATAACTAACCTGCTCCTTTCTGACGTTCCAGGTATTTATACGGTGTACGTATGCATACTATGACACGTCAATAGTATCCACAGGTGCCTGCGCGTTAATGCCTTCCGACATCGTTATGATCCTCGCATATCTGCAGTACGCCCGCTCTGTCTTTCAGCCATTGAGACTCTCGAGCACTGTCTCTTTGATTGTCCAGAAGTTCAACTAGCATGTTCCTGGCTACAAAGCTTGTTTAACAATCCTTTGGATTGCCGATGCATCCTCTTGGCGTCCTATCCTATTGCATGGCCCTCAGCTAAACAGAGGGCATCTTGGTTCTGGTTGGCTCCTATGGTCGATATGGGAGCGTCACAGACACCACATCTTCCAAGGCATTTATTCATTTGCACATGATGTTATTACGGTGGCTCAGAAAAAGATACTGACAGCCTATGACTGCTCCTCTCTAGATTCAGAAATGATAAAACGCATCTGGATCCAGTATCTTCGAATTGATTCTTATCGTTAGTCTCCCTTTTTGGAGTAAGCACATTGTGCTCCAGGCTCGTGTAGCTGTAGCATCTTCTTTGTGCTTACACAGTTAGTGAGACATGTAAATTTTGTACTTTTCATATGATTAATAGACTTTTTGGCTTTCGTCCGTAAAAAAACAAAAACTTGGATTCACCTAAAAGGGATTTTATTAGCTATACTAAAAATATTAGTGGATAAATAACCTAATTACACTAATTAATCTTGTTAATTTGGAAGTTTCCGGTTTGACTAAAAATATTTTGGAATTTTTTTTTAATCAATTTCCTATGATTTTAAGATTTGTGGTCGCCGAAAAACTTTTCCGGTTTCCAAAAATCGTAGAAATTTCTCCTATGATTCTTTTTTTCCCCTTGATTTCCAATCTTGTCCGATGCCACACAGAGGACCCCCATGTAGTAAGCTCTGTTTTGGATTATTTTTTGTTTTTGTCCTTATCTAATTCTTCTGGAGTGCATGTCGTTTCTCAGTTCCATCCTTCCCTTGCCGCAGGAAAACTTCAGATCGAACCCAAAAATGTCTTTTGGCTCAACCTAATCAGGTAACCGAGTTTACTCCCCTATTTCGTTGATATATGGCATTAATGTTACCGTGATTGAAAGCTAGCAGGCCTTTTGATGATTTCCTTGTCTTTTGTCAGAGTACATTTATGCTCTATATTCGATGATTTCATTGTTTCTTTGAGATATACTTTGCTTAATGTGTATAGACTGACAAGTTTAGCTATAGTATTTTGTCTGCTTGCTAGACCTACCATAAACCAGTGTTTCAGATTTCAAATTAAATTATGGAGCCATAGGCATGTGTTGGAGAATATAGAACCATATTGCTGAACAATGGAGTTTTGTCAAGATCTATTTCCCCCTGCTTTTGCCGTGCATTTACTTACCATTTGTTAAGTTTCCAGCCTTATTTTCACTTTGCTTCAGAGAGGATAAGCATCTATCCAATCTTCACAAAGATGGGCATCATTAGCTTTCAAATTACCTTCGTGTTTTTAGAAAAAGCATCTCTTTGGGATCTTCTTTCTCACTTTTGCACAACAGTCAGGAAGAAACATGCATTAGGGCGAGGAATTGAACAATGTAAAGAGTATGTGCTCTCAAGTTTTAAATGTGGTTCTTTTGTTTCTAAGACTTGGTAAATTGCTTAGCGGTGATAGGCCTTTCGACGACTTCCTTGCATCCTGTTAGAATATATTTATGGTCTGCATTATGGTCTACGTTTGATGATTCATTGTTTTTTTAATTTGCTTGATGTGTACAGATTTACAGGGCCATTGTCTTATGCCAGCCCTCACCAGGTTATACTTCCGTCTACTGGTATCTTGAGGCCCTGATAGCCAGTCGACCCTATGGAGTCTGAGCCCAAGGTAGCGCCATGTCATGATGTGTTACTTATGTCATTTATGCTTATATTGTTCTTTTTGTTGATGATGATGGATGGACCACCCTTCATGGTGATATATTATTTCAGCATCATTGTCGTATGCTAACATGTATATACGCTTCTGCTGTATAGGGTTCCCATAGAGGACGTGGGACGAATGACACCTCTGTGTTCCTCGCCCGGACACTTGGCCATCCCAAGTGGTCCGAGTATGACGGAGGGCCCGACCATGGTGATGTAGGTAATTCCCATATTTGTACGATGGGAGCATCGTATAGATTCTGAGAGCGTCACAGTGGTATCAGAGCATGATTTTGGTAGACCAAATCATTGCGCTAGCCATAGTCTAATTCGTTAGTTGGCGGGGCTTTGTCTCAGGTTAAAGTATCCCGATTCTGTAGTTAGCATGTGGATTGACCCAGTTATGGAAGGATTAAATTAGTTGAGTAGGAGAGTGTTGCCCAGTAGTGTGAAGCAGGGGGTTTGCATGTTCCAAGTGCTATAACTTTCTTCGGGTAGCTAGAATGGACGAGATTTTTGCACGACCAAGTTGTCGGGCATGATCCAATTACCTTAGGGACATCATCATCTGGCATCGAAACGGCAGCAAACGGGCCCAAAATCCTACTCGGGCACCGCTATACTTTGGATGTCTTAGAATCCTGAGAGAAGCACGTAGAAATCCAGCGGCGCCCAGCATATAAAAATGCGTATTTTGCCGCCGTATAAAAATTAAAAAAAAAAAAACGTTTTGAAAAAAAATTGAATTTAAAAATAAAAAGTGATGGTTACTTTTTGTTCCCTCTTCTGCTTAGCGCCCCGCCTCGCCCGTCCGCCATAGCCGCCAGAGTAGAAGCTTCAAGCACCCTGCTTCCGCCTTTGACCTACGTCGTCGCCACCTACCATCACCTCCTCTTCCACCTTTCTTTTCCCAAAGCTACGACAGTCTTAGCGTGCCCCAAATCTTGGTCGAGCTTGGGGAGCAACTCGCTACCGACCCTACCAAGGTAGAGCTCCTTTTGGTCGAGCTTGTGCAACGTTTCATCGCCGGGCATAGGATTCCTTACCCCATCTTCCACTTGTCTGAGCGCTTTCTGATAAAACTTAACCTTCTCCAGCAACCTTACATTTTGGTCGAACAGCCCGAGCAAGTGCTCATGCTAGTTAAGTTCTACCCGCCCTCGTGTGTAGAAGTCCCCGAGGAAGAAGCCATTCAGAAAGAGGCTGCCAGGATCCGAGGGCTTGCCTGCGAGGATGACACCCGGGAGATGGAGAGGGTAGACCCGAAGATTCAAGGGTTCGAGTATGTTTATCTGGGTGATGGGAGAGCCATCATAGCACGCAACCCCCTCGACCTCCCTCCCTACAAGTATGACGAGGCCACCCAAAGTTTTTCCTGCACCTCACGGTGGACCACTTGATAGCTATCCAGATGGACAAGGCCAAGCCGGACTGCTATCATGCGAAGCTGTTATGAAGGGTTACGGCCCGACGCTTCGCTGAAGTGGAAAAGCCCATGCCGCGCAACAAGAGGCTGAGCGGGTAGAGCAACAACAGCAAGTAGAGGAGCTTGCTAAGCAGAACTAGGACCAACAGCGGCAATCCCAGCCAAACCCAGAGCAGGACACACAGTGCGCTCCTGACCAGATCGAGACCCCCACCGTTAAGCAAGGCGGAAGTCTACCGCCCGTAAGTCGGGAATCAACCACCTTTGTGATTTTTGTAGCAGTAAAAGAAACCTTTGTGATCTTCGCAGCGGTAACAAAGCACTTCAATCTATGCAAAAAATCCTCGACAACTTCTCGATTTGCAGGTGGGGTCTCACGATAGACATGCAGATGACTTCTCGGTTGTGACTTAGTCTCTATTTGCAGGTGGGGTCTCACGATAGACAATGTCTGCAAACCAACGATGGAGTCCCAACCTCCATTCCCCTATATAAACTTACAATATTTACAAATGGATGTCTCTCACATGGAGCCTTCAATTCAAAATGATTACAACAATTAAGGTTGGTGAGCTCTATGTGACTCCTTGTTATTTGTTGATTTGTGAAACTTGTTTGTATGTTGTATGCTGCACGTCATAAGGAAAAGGCAACTTTATGCAAAAGCTCTCCATGTATTCTGAAAGACTTGAAAGCCACATATGAAGGGCCAAAAGTTGTCACCTATTCTTTGAGTCAGCAAGTTAGGTAAGCGAGAATATTGCAGAATGTTGTATAGGGATAAGCACAAATTTATTAGTGCGGACTAAAAAACAAGAGAGAGATGTGAAGATATATGTACGGTTGTAGGCGCTTCACATGAAGTTGATACATAATATAGAGTTCACAATTGAACACAATAGTACATGTGGGCCCCTTGTTGTTTTGATTGAAATCTAATATTGTGGCACGCTGACCCTATAAAACAAAAAAAAGGAAGATGTAGAGGAAAGTATACTAATCACTCACGTGGATTTCATCTAATGTTTCTATGTAATTTGCCAAAACTTGACGGCTCCCACGACAATTTAGAACTGAATATACGAATGCATGTGGTCCTCCAATTGTTTGCTTGCTAAATCTAATACCGTGGCAGGCTGATCCCCACGAAAAGTAGAGAACATCTAAAAGAAGGTACCCTAACCATTCACGTGGAGGTCATCCAATGCCATGTGATTTGCCAAGGACATACCACCTCCCTTGGCACTTGAAGACAATTTTGTTGTAAGAGATATAATAAAGCATGTAGAATATTTTGAAATATATATAAGTTAGAATCAAGCAAGATAAACTACACATCATATATCCCAAACAACTATTCTATTCTATTCTATTCTTTGAAATAAAACAACAATTTTGTTATGTATAAGACTACATATCACATATATCTCAAACAACTTTGAAATAAAAATTATGATTTTTTGATTGATGAATAAAGTTTGTCGTTCAAAAAATAAAAATAAAAAAATAAGCATTTTCACTCGAACAACTTTCAGATGAAACAACATACTTGAAAGTGCAAAATTAGAAAAATTCTATATATAAAAGGTATAAGGCATCAATCCGTGCAATTGGATCACCATTCTGGAGCAAGGCGAGCATAATGCATTGTATGCATTTTATGGTTGTTAAATCGTTCCAAAAGATACTACTTATTTAGGATTTCTATGTTATTTTCTTACTATTATTTACTTGATCCCACCTTCTATTTGGACACGCGACACTAAGTTGGTTAGGCCCGGCCAGCTGCTATATGTGATATTTAGCAAGACTTCAGTACGGACGATTGGATCATACGTTCAAGAGGTCATGGATATGTGGGATCAGCTATGTCCGTAGACAACTCACCTGACATGTATTTATTTCATGATGTATATTTGTGGAGTTTGACAATATGTCATCGATCCGAGCCCTCGGATCGACATTCTAGAAGGAGCGAGCATGCATGTCTTGCATGCATGCATGCCTTCTCTGGTTGATCGCTATTTTAGGCGGGGTTCTTCATCGACGTCTCATTGGCGCTTCCTCTTCTCTCTCAGCAGTACCCTATTCTCTATTCTTTGAAACCATGCAGGGGAGGGGCTTCTCCATGCTTGGATTGACTAGTTTGGCGTTTCTTTCATGCTGTGGCATGTCCTTTCTCGGCCTTGCCTCTTCTTTAGCCATAATATTTTGACCTTCGTCCTCGATCCCGTTTTGATATGGAAGTTCTCTTCTATTCGGGAGGTTTTTGTCGTTTTCATGCGAGCTCCTTCTAGAATGCCATCGATCCGAGCCCTCGGGTCGACATTCTAGAAGGGGCGAGCATGCATGTCTTGCATGCATGCATGCCTTCTCTGGTTGATCGCTATTTTAGGCGGGGTTCTTCATCGACGTCTCATCGACGCTTCCTCTTCTCTCTCTCGCCAGCACCCTATTCTCTATTCTTTGAAACCCACCCTCCCCCTTAATTGTTTAATGTATTTGTCGCCTTGCACGCATGACCAGCCCCTTCTATTTGAAGAGGTTTTATTTTGTTGTCGCGGCACGCTGTGGATCAGCCCCTCCCACTTTGGGAGGTTTGTTTTGTCACATTTGTTCTCGTGTTGGTGTTGTGCAGTGTACAGTTGGCAGTGGCAGTGGCTTCGACTTCTCCATTCATGGGTTTTTGGGAGCTTAATTCTCACCCTTTTCGTTTGTCCAAGGCCCTTGCCGGGCTTATCACTAGGGTTTTTCCTCGAAAACCCGAAAGGGCGGGTTTTAATCCCTGATAAGCTTTCTGGCGGGTACACAAAACAAACATCTATTAGCATTGTATTTCATGGGGTCCAAGTTGTATAATTGGGCGCCCTTTATTTTTCTTCGTGGGTAGTTCGCGATGTGCTGCTACCCACTATCCACCATTGTAGAAAATCTGCTGAGATGAATGAGAAGCCTATCTATCGGGAGGTTTTTGTCATTTTCATGCGAGCTCCTTCTAGAATTCTTATTATTGCTATGGTTTTTCCCTCGAAAATCGTTCAGGGCACGGTTTTCTTAATCTAAACAGCAATAAGTGCTCTTTCATTACGTCCCATAGGCCGATTGGTCTCTGTGGACAATAAAAACCATTTTATCCTATATATAATTTTTTTTTTTTTGAAGAATATATGTTTTAATTGAAAAAATACATGCCCCATAATTATTATGAATGTGTAGGGGGATAACCACATAGCAAACCAGATAAACCATTTACCATTTTCACATACGAAAGAAAAATATTTTTTTTTTGAAGAACGCCAAACTTTATCGAAACAAAATACAGAGGCGGGAATAAAGTCTCAGAGGATAATCATGATCCACTGAGTAGAAGCACCAGCCTATGCATAAAACAGCACACTAAAATAGGACTCAAATATCAACTGTCGCTTAGCAGGAGCAAGCGAAGCGAAGAACAATGGTATGCCTTAGCGATTCTAGCTTGTGCGTCCTGGAGGACAACTGCAGGAGGAATATCCAAACCCTGAAAGATACACAGTCTTCTGTGCTTCCAGATGGACCGCAACAACCATCCTGATGCTAAATGAAATGCCTGGCTTGAAAGAAAAATATGTCCCATAATTGATGTCCTAACCTTTCATTCTCTAAATCTAACATCTACTTTTTGAATTTAGATCTAAGAGATTCCAATAGAAAGGACGGAAAGACAAACAATCTTTCTCTTTTTCAAATGATCCACAACAACCATTTTTTGCATAAGTGAGCAATCATTTTCTGCATTCTGCTCCAACTTTCTGGATATAATTCTAGTAAAATCTGCCTCTAATATGGACAAAATCCCAATGCGTCTTTAACTCAGTTCCAAACAAACTGAACATCATTGCAATCTATGAAGAATGCTCAATAGTTTCATCAACATGATTACACATAGGACATCCAGGTTCTACTTCATGAGCAAACTTATTAACATCGTGATTAACTCTGGGTGCTCTATGAATGATATGCCATACAAGATCATTGTTTTAAAAGATCGATGGATAGATAGTACTTGTTATTTCATGCCACATGGCAGCATCCCATATGGGCCGATGAGGGTCTCCTATAACTCCCAAGAAAGACTTGAACACAACACCTCTTAATTGCTAATCGAAAAGACTAGCCACCAAACTACCTTTGCCTAAAGCCCCTCTCTTCTTCCCCCCAAATTCTCTTTTCATGCTTACTCAAGTTGAACTTCCTTTGAAAATCTTTGCAAGACAACCATTTCCTTTGATTCCTCAGATCCAGCACCAAAAACAAAGTTTTTGAATTATTACTAGTTATTATCTCGAGCCACCAGACACGCATTTGGACTAAATGACAACTTTCAGCACTCAATTTCCAATATCTAGCATAATGACAGGGGGTTATTTTTATTTTTTTTATACATTTTTTCACATGGCTTTTCTATTATTCCGTTGTTGTATTCATTGAGGTGTACTAAAAAGTATTTCTAGAGTGTACCCTTTATAGGCCGTTAATTTTCATTGGCTGAAACAATCCGACAGTGGTTGTCTTTCACCACACGTGTGGTTGCATAAATATTGTGCATGTATATCCATCTTCTCCATCAAACTCCATACCGTTTTCCCTTGTTGCCGAAGTGGAAGAATTGGATTCTTGGTGACACTCATTCTTAGAAAGGTATTTGGTGTAATTCTTGATTCTCTATGTATTCCTCCTTTAGTTAAGGATAGGGGTTTTCTATTCTATCACTATGGTAATCTAAAGCAAAAGATGTGGTGGTTCTACATGAGTTCTATTTCCTTACCTTTGTCAAAACACATGGTTGGAGGATGACATATATGATGCCTTTTGTGAGTTTCAGAGATTTAGGAACCTTGATAAGATTTTGAATACAGGTCGTGTCTCTCTCATTCCAAAGAGCAAGGAACCCAAGACTATTTCTGACTGGCGACCTATTACATTGCTTTCCTCTGTGTACAAGATCTTTGCTAAGACATTGGCAGAAAGAGTTTGAGATATCTTGGCTGACGCTATCTCGTCCACACAATCTGGCTTTCTCCCTCGTCGTTGTATTCTCAACAACGTGGCTGCTGCATATGAAGGAATATATTGGGTCCTACTTGTGGTCATAGAGCAAAGGTATCTTAAGCTTGATTTTGCTAAAGCTTACGATAGTGTTGATTGGGGTTTCTTGGAGAAGTGTCTTCTTGCACTTGGGTTTGGGGAGTCATTCACAAGGAATGTCATGAAGCTCCATACATCAGCCAGATCTATTGTCCTTTTCCAGAGCGAGCCATCGGATATTTTTGTAGTGGGTAGAGGAATTCGGCAAGGTTGTCCCTTAGCACTCTTGCTTTTCACAATTGTGCGTAAGTATTATCCCAAAATCTTCTCCGTATACCCAAGATGGCATTATTCAAGGCCTCCCAATGGACGATGGTTCTCAAGAGGTATGTAACCAATATGCCGATGATACTTTTTGTTCCTAATTGCCGAGGGCCGAAATCTCTTCGTAATGCTAAGCTATTATTAGACACATTCTCCTTAGCATCAGGAGTTCTTGTAGGGTGGCAAAAATGTACAGCTTTGTGGACATTGGACAGTCCCATCCCTCCCTGTATTTTGGACTATCCATGGAAGATTCTTCTGCATGGCAATACCACAAAGTTGCTTGGTATCTCAGTTGGAGTTCACATCTCTGCTTCAGATGCTTGGGATGAAATCATTAGCGGGTTGCAAAAGCACTTGTTTTGGTGGAATACAGCTAAATTGTCCATGCCTGGTAGAATCACTGTGGCTAAATGTGTTCTTAGTAATACTCATGTCTACATGGCGTGTGCTCTATTAGCTCCGCAGTGTAAGATGGAGGAGATTGTGCGTATCGTCAAAAATTTTATTTGGGGTGGAAATGAGTTAGGAGTGGTGGTCAAGGTAGCTTGGACGAAATGCATTAGACCTAAGGCAGCTGGTGGTCTTGGTATGTTGGATTTTCACCTCCAAAGCAAGGTGATGATATCAAAGTTCATTTGGAGGATTTTCATTGGTAAGGATGATTCTCCGGCCTCAGGTTGTTGGTGCGGTCGATTCAAAGATTGTCTCCCATTTCATAAGGCCACCATTAAGCCCCCTCCTTCCTTGGGCTTTGCTTTATCATATGCATCCGTATCCTAATGCTTCTCCCTTTTGAAGGGGTTGCTTGCTTTGCTTGGGACACCTGTCCGGGCTCTTTTCCATATTAATCCCGAGGCATGTCTTGATTTGTCCGCTCCATCTTTGGTGGATTCCATTGCGGGACACTCCAGAAATGTGCCTCTAAGTGTGGTTGTTCATCCAAAGACTCAACGGCGATGGATAGCGGTTGGGTATCTCGACACTATTGCAGCTTGGTATGAGTCCGGTCATCTCATGACATGGGAAGCATTTAGAACAAAGTTCTTGTTGTACAGATGGGACAGAGTAATCTGGAATCATATTGCTGCATTGTTGCCACAGGATTCTGATCCATAGATTGAGGTAGTCGTATGGGGTTGCCATCAGGATATCCAGTCAGGGCGGTTTGTGTCTTCTGTGTATAAATTGCTTTTGCATTCTGAAATCCTACCTCCATCTAATAGGTGGCATCTTCAGGTCCCTCAGCCACAATGGAAAAGTGTTTGGATATGGGTATGGGATAAGCTGCTTCATCCCAAAGTAGTAGTTCTGTGGTGGCAAGTAATCCATAGATGCCTCAGAGTCAACAGGTTAGTCCATAAAATGGATAATCGGATTTCAAAGCTCTGTCCTTTATGCCAGTGAAGGGTTGAGAGTATTGAGCATTGTTTTTTCTTGTGTGAGCGGCTTCGGCATGCATGGTCTTGGTTGTTGACCCTATTTGGCACGTCTAGGTCTAGCCAGCAAATTTTGCGTGCTATCTATCCTGATGCTTGGCCCAAACTACTTTAAACGCAGCTTTTCATCCTCTCGCATGTGGTCAGGCTTTTATGGTCAATCCGAAGAGAAGGAGGTTGTTTTATCTTGCTACGATACCGCAGATGAAATTGTTCTCAATCCAAGCAAAACAAATTGTTATGGCTTACAATTGTTCTTCCTCTTGATCAAGAGAAGAAAGTACTGATCAAGTATACTTACCTTCGCATTCATTCTTGCATAGGCAGTGGTTGTGCTCGCTTGACTCTGGCTTGTCCACCGGGGTTATAATCATGCCCCATTTTATGTTGCTCGGGTTTTAGTTGGTGAATAAAGCTTGCTGCCCTTCAAAAAAAACACATGTTTAAAGCTAGTTTCGAGGTTCTTTGTTTTATTGCTTTTGTAATGTAAAGCCCTAGATGTCCTAGTTGTGCAACACAGCGCTGCAAAACTGACTCATGTTTTTTTATCTTTCTGAAGCACATTCAAAGCCTAGATTTAAGTTCGATATATTCCAAATCTGCCCATAATTAAAGAAGAAAAAAAGTAGGGTTTCATTATTGATTCTCATTCTCCCAGTCTCGATGCTTTTTCTTTGAATGCATCTTACTCTTTCGGAGTTCATGCATGCAGCTTTCAAAACTTAATACTATGCTAGATATTCTGTTAGATTGCTTGCAATCTCATTCTGTATACCTGCCTTTATCATCCGTAGAGGCCTAACTGGAGCTCTCTTTCCTGCGAGGGCACGGAAGCACTTACGAGAGAATGCTTACATTAATGGGCCAATTCAGAAGCAGGTAGATCCCAGTTATAAACGGTTGATGTATTAAAGATTGCGATGCATGACCGGCAAAGCCCAGAAAAGGCCATCAGATCCAGCTCCAATACAACTACAAACCTCCTGAAGCATCACTCCTGTTTTACAAGCAATAGCAACAGACGACCTCTGTTCTATTTGCCACAATCAGCTTTGCTTAAATGGCCCATTCTGCAAAAAAGCACCGTGATCTGTGCTTGTGATCTAATCTTGCTCTTCCCTCGTGGTTGATAACGTCCCCTTCAAACAACCATTCATCACTACCATTTTTCATTTCTTTGTCTAATTTTCTTTTTCTTATGTATAGCCACCTTTGTTTATTTTCCATGGACAACTAATGCTGAGAAGAATAGAATAGAATAGAATAGAATAGAATAGAATAGAATAGAATAGAATAGAATAGAATAGAATAGAATAGAATAGAATAGAATAGAATAGATGGGACGAAACAAACAAGGAGCAAGCTCTTCGGCACGAATAGTAGTGGTGCAGGCAAAAGGCATCACAGATGAGATCAGTCAACTTGTACATGCAGGCCAAACATGACAAAAAAATGTAATCAATATGTCTATAATATCATTACAAATGTTTTCTACTTTATTTAACAATCCCTGCACAATTCCCAAGGCCCCAAAGGGACCAAAATGTTTTCCAACTCGGTGTGTAGTAGAAGTGGAACATTGTTCACGTTAATTCAATGCCACTTAAGAGGACATTCCGAGGCAAAACTTTTTAATTAGGATATGTAATGGGTTTAAATCCCCTAAGATGTGTTACTAAGATTGCCTCAAATACACATAGCTCAATGTTAAATTGTATATGCACATTTCTTGCTACCTTTATATTTTGATAAATTCCATCTTCTTCTTGAAACTAAACCCTGATTTGATATATCAATTCCCCAAGGTTTTTAAGGTCATTAGGGCCCAGAGGGCCCAATATTTTTTTAATATAACAAGTAACACACAATTACTAGTAACATATAATTAACGTAAACCATTGCATTCAACACATTTAAATTAAATCCCCCCTAAACCCCCTTTGGTTTGGGTGCATATTCACACAGGGGGTTACGTAGGGCAACAAGAGCCCCTAAAAAACTAACAATACATGTACAAAATTAATACCATTAAGTATATTCCCTCAAATCTTATAGTATTTTGCAAACCTTAATATACAGTATACAAAAACTTGTACATGCATACCCCACAAACGAGGATCATTTGGTCCAGATCAAGGAATAAAAGGCAAATATGCCCATCCGACAGCTCTCGGTGCCCGGAGTAACCCCCCGTGTGAATATGCACCCAAACCAAAGGGGGTTTCAGGGGGGATTTAATTTAAATGTATTGGATGCAATGGTTTACGTTAATTAATGTTAATGGTAATTGTGTGTTACTTGTTATATTGCATCCCATGCCTTAAGTAACGCTCTCAAGAAAGGAGAACCCCCCTGTACAAGCTTTCAACTTATAGAACATCAACCATGGCATATCCGTTTGCATAGAGGTTTCAACTTATAGAACATCACCCATGGCATATTCACTTGCATAGAGACCTTATTGCAAGGGAGATTATACATATTTTACGCCCCTCCTCCCTCCTTTTCCAAAACGTTTTTTTGCATTACTAGCACGTCTATTTGGAAGAGTTTCTTTTGTGGTGTGGCGTCGAGAACACCTCTCTCTCTCTCTCTCTCTCTCTCTCTCTCTCTCTCTCTCTCTCTCTCTCTCTCTCTCTCTCTCTCTCTCTCTCTCTCTCTCTCTCTCTCTCGATGGGGCCATTGCCTTGTGGGGTGGCGTTAAAATCTCTTTCTCTTCTCTCTCTCTCTCTCTCTCTCTCTCTCTCTCTCTCTCTCTCTCTCTCTCTCTCTCTCTCTCTCTCTCTCTCTCTCTCTCTCTCTCTCTCTCTCTCTCTCTCTCTCTCTCTCTCTCTCTCTCTCTCTCTCTAAAAAACATCTGCGGGCAGCATTAGCTTCTTTACGTGACACTATGGAAATGAAGGTAAATCTCCAAAAAACCAAAATTATTGTGTTTGGCACCGGGCGCGGACAACTTCACATTCCGCGTACAAGGGCGGCCGGGTAGAACTTGCTTTTGCACAATACAAATATTTGGGGCTGATTGTGGACCAAAATTACAAATGGAACAAATCAGTTGAACAAAGGCGGATAGTGGCCTAAAAGCTCTATTCTCCATGCGAGAGGAGATCTGAGAAAAGTTTGAAATTGTCAATTTTGATCTCAAAAAAAAATGTTATACAAGACACTAGTCCAAGCAGTCCTATTATATGGTTGTGAGGTATGGGGCGAGCCTATCTCAAGAGATGTGGAAAAAAAGTGGAAAAAGTACAAAAAAAAAAATTTTCGATGATGAGAACTTGGGGTGAAAATGCAAACGCCCCTATGAAATGTTATTGAAGGAGGCGGTATGATGTCGTAGAGAGTGAAGCACTATGCCAATTGCTTTGGTACTTTTGTAAGGTTAAACTAATGGAGGAGAGGAACAAAAAAAGAGTGGTGCTAGCTATGAAAGAGAGTGAACAAAAGGGTGGTTGGCGCACATAAAGGAAATGGTTGAGCCGATGGGGGATGACACTGGAGTCCATGCCACAGGATAAGATTATGATAAGAGAATGGGTTAGGACCAATGTGCAATACATAGTTTGGCAAAGAGGTGGTACAAAAATGAAATATTACCAGGAGACCATGAACCCTCGGACTAAGGCGATGGCATATCTTAGTGAGGAGATCTCAACAAATAAGAGGCATAATATCTCTATGACTAAGGCTTAGCTCACATCACCTGGGAGTAGAGGTAGGAAGATGGGGGAACTACAACAGGGACAAACGGTTATGCAAGATCTGCAATTCAGGTGAAATTGAGGACGAGGAACATTTCATTAGATTTTGTCCTGCTTACCAGAACCTAAGAGATAGTTTAGGGATGAATTCAGCTTCACTTGGGGATTTTTTTGAGCGTCCAGGGCAGCTTGTAGGGAGCTTTTTGATGGAGGCACTAAAACTTAGAGAGGCTTCAATTAAAAGCTATAAACATTTACTACAAGAGTATGAGGAGGATATGAGAGATGAGGGGGCAGTGATGCTCCAATAGGAGCTCACGGAAAATGGTAATGCTGTTATATGATCTATATTGTATTCTGTAACATCTAATAGACCTGATGGTCTCATAGATGGAAAAATAAACAATTTTTATCTTTTATCTTTATCTTATCTCTCTCTCTCTCTCTCTCCCCCTCCCTCCCCCTCTCTCTCTCTCTCTGAGGAGGACCCATCTGGATGTGTTGTAGATTGTTCGATAAGTTAGGACCCATTGGATGTGTTGTAGATTGTTTGATAAGCTGCAGCTTTTCTTGAATGTTAAAATATTATCTGTTTGTCTGTCCATTCTTATTTTATTATATTCCCTTAGATTTTTGAGCCCTCAACCTCTTGCTAACAAATCTAAATCCCCACCAAAATCCCAAGAAGATCATGTTTACAACTACATAACCATGATTCATTTAAATTGAGATTATGATGTTCCAAAAGCACGCCACTTTTGCAAACCCCTTATTCAATATAATGTTGTGGTGCTTGACATGGATTACAAGGTTTGATCCATATTTAGTAGACATTTTGATTATTATATTAAATTCAGGAAGGAAATTGTTGTTTGATTAGCATTTGCAAACAACAGCACATTCATATACACAATATAATAACAGAAATTATTATTGATTTTATATTGAGATACGTAGATATTATTTCAACAAATATCTCGCTAAAAACCCATGGGAATCAAGTCAAATTGAAGTTACTATAGCAATACAAGAAAAAAAATAGCCCAATAAAACCTTTATGAGATATTTATTTCTCAAATAAAATACAACATAGTAGTCTTTTTTTTCCTTAAAGCATCAAACATGCTTAAGGAGTATGTTCCATTAAATGAAATATATGAGCGCCTTTTTCTCATACATTGCAGCAGTAATGCACGCCAAGCATGCTTTGGCAAGGTATAGTTAGCAAAAATGGAGCATGGAATCACACTCTATGATTTTGCAAGGACCATTTAGTATCACGCCAAGCGTGAATTAGCCTGCCTTCATGATCTATTACTTCTTAAAAATAGCTCTAAATCAGTCCAATAGTCAATCAAATCCAAAAGCCTGCTCAAAATCCTATTTCTCATTAACTAAAAACACTGATTTGGGGCTCTGAAGATTTGATTCCTATGCTATAGAAGATCTGACCAAGGGGCTTTAATTCAACTGCAGGGTAGTACTTTGCATGTAAAGCTCAGGGAATCCAATCAATTCGCCTATTGTATATATGTGAAAGCACCAATTTGTAGTCTTTAGGCTTTTCAATTGACTGCAGATGCCTACCAGCAAGATACTTTGGCTTTGTAAGGCCCAAAATGCAGAGTATTTACCATACCAAAAGCTTACTTCTGCAAAGAATTGTTGATTTTCAGATGACAGAGATCTGCAAATAGAGTTTCGTTGTAGCCCATTGCATGTCTCTGCTTGAGTTTTCCAAAAAAACTTGGAATTATTATCGAGCTGCAAGCAAATTAAGAACCAAAGACCAAGAACTAGCCTATTAGATTAAAATAAACTCTAGGAAGAAAGCAATAAAGATTAGGAGTTGCAAGGCAGTGAAGCTCTTACAAAAGAACCTTCTGAAAGGAGCTATGGCATGTGCAACGTGCTTAAACCTTCTTAAGAACTCTTCTGAAACAGGCTATGGCATCTGCAAAGCAGTGAAGTTCTTAAAAAAAAAATCTATAGGTGTCTGCAAGGTGGAGGGCAGAGAAGGCAGAAGACGCTCACCTTCTTGGTGAGGCGCTGCCATCCGCGAGTTGGAGCGGAGTTGCCGGGTTGCCATCGCTAGAGCCTGAGCAGAGGTCGAATCCGAGGAGGCCTGAGGCAGAGAGAAAACGGGAAGAAAAGATGAGGCATGAAAAATTTTGGTGCACAATAGAAGAAAGGTTAAAAAAAAATCGGGAGGGAAATGCTACGAGGGAGAAAATTTGAGTTAGTTTAGGCGGGAGGCGCTTCCACGGACGGAAAAAGCCACGCACGGGAAAAGTGGCATTCCGAAAAATAACCCAATTTCCTGACATAAACCGAAATTAAATGAATGATGGTTACATATTCCCTTCAAATCGTATGCAAATCTGCAGCTACTCTTTAAGATGTTGACCCTATCTTAAATAAATAAAATTAATTGATTTAAGGCTTCAATTTTATAATTTCTGAAGTGTCCTTATCCCAAAAAAAAAAATTTGTTGAAGGACGTCAATCTTTATTTAACCAAAAGTCAAATACAAATAAAGATGCAAAGACATGAATAAAATCTCCATTAGGGTAGAAACCCAAAAAGTAAAACAATTAAATCTTGTGTTGTAAAAGCACATCCAAAAACCACTCAAAGATCAAGCGCCTCTTACGAGGGGCAAGTGAAGAAAAATGATGAGATTTAGCAATGCTACCTTGAGCGTATTGGAGAACACCGTCATCTGCCATATCCATACCTTTGAAAAAAAAAACCAACTAGTGATGATTTTTACAAATAGTCCAAAAGCAACCAACTTAAAGCTAAAATGAAAATTTAGTGCTAGAATTTGCAACTTGGGTAAATTGTCAAAAGCACTTATTGAGTTGTTAATGATACCTAGAAAAGGGAGAACAATCAATCCTATATATGTCTATCCAAATCATGTATTATCTTGCATGAACACTTGTGATATAGTTGGGCGAATTATAAAAATTAGATCATCATAAGTTAGATCCACGATAACTAGTGTTAATATGTGATTGTGACTTCAAGGTGGAAGAAATCACAAAATAGCCGTACAAATTACATGACTTTTATGGGTGCTATTTATATGGGACCACTAGAGGATGGGTGCATGTTTAGAGTATGTTACGTGAATGATAGGAGGGTGTGCCTATATGGGACCACTAGAGGATGGGGTGCATGTTTAGAGTACGTTAGAAAAATGATAGGAGGGCATGACTATATAGATAATTACAATAGATAGATAAATAATTATTTTTACATCATACCACATGACAACATCCCATAAGGATATATGAGGATCCCTAAATGTCCAAGAGAGAATAAGATCTTCTAATGGTAAACCTAAAGGACTAGCCATCAGACCACAAAAAAAAAGACAATGACATTTGTCAAAGCATAAAAATATTCATGACATACAAAGGATACATGATGATCCCTAAATGTCCCAAGAGAGAATAAGATCGTCTAATGGCAAATCCAAAGGACTAGCCATCAGACCACAAAAGAAAAAGACAATGACATTTGTCAAACCATAAAAAAATTCAATATTGGAGAGCCATAGCCTAGCTTTGGATCAGAAAGGTCTCATAGAGTTTTCTCTTCTTATTCCTCCGCTTGGGGGGATACAATTGTGATTGACAAGGAATTCTTTACCTCACGCATTCTTTATCGTTTGAGTCCACATGAAGATCCCATATATTGTTTGACTCCATATATTTATATATGTTACTCACATCAATGTCTTTTATGTCACTCTTTAAGTCCAACCTTACTGACATTTGGCGTATTAGCATCTTGAGAAAGGTGCAATAAAAACCAACTTCCCATTGACCGCTAGGTTCAAACTCAATACACTGTGATGCATTAACGTCTTGGACACAACATCAACGTCTTTTTGCCATGCCATGGGTATATTTTACATTGCAAAAAGGGATTAGTTTAGTCGGCCAAGTATTTATCAGCCCCTAGCATATTTGTATCTTCTTGCACGAGTAAACAAGGTGCTGCGCACGGAGGGTTGCCCTCCATGGCCAGAGGGTGAAGTGTCTTAAATCATAGTTCAAAGTCACGTTTTAACAATCAATTCAAATTGCTACCATGACTTACGCATTAGAAAAAGCAAGAAGTAGCAGGAAAGTCACCAGACCAAAAGAAATATGTTTTTCATTGCAATACCTGATACAGTCTTGTCGGCAGATGAACTTATTACTTAACCTATAATAGATTTTAGCTGAAAATCGCATGCAATTGGATTAAAACCAGAAAGGAGAAACACGTACACTTGTGTGCACAATTTTAAAACATTTATCAAAGGAATCCTCAAACTGATCTTCTTACCTACAAAACTATTTCTCTCAATTCTCTCCCTCAAATTAAGATGCAAAGACAAGTGCTGGAAAAGATGATTAACTAATTGCAACTGTTTGTGTCACAACTGTTTGTACCCCATTCAACTGTTTGTTGCTTGTTGATAACTGGCACGCAAATGATCTATTTCCTCAATCAAATTCTTTGGGGTGGTTGTGTAAATAATCTTGGACAAAACATCTACCAAGAAAGTAGAAGGCTATGCCTGCATAAGATGTTCACACTAATGGTTATGTTTTACCATTTAAAAGACATGACCACCTTAAAGTTTACTCTGCTTGGAAAGATAATCTAAAGTGAGAAAAAATTGGATGGCTAGTATTTGGGTCTTTATTGTCCTAAGAAATAGCCAAGCATTCAAAAATATAATAAAATAACTGTGAAACCTTTAACTAAGAAAATTAAAAACTTTAGAAGGTTGCTTATTTGATCTGCTCCTACACATGGCAAACTGCTTGTCATTTCCTGCTCCATAACTGATAGATAATGCAGGGATATTGCTCCTAATTACTAAAAATAATATAAGAGTGAATACCTTCCAGGGGCTTCAATGGTACCACAGCTAGTGGGCACAAATTTTATTTGACTTAAGGGCTCCTTAAATGATGATGTTCCATCCAGAAGCACACCTACATCTTCAAGAACATGAAGCATTGCAGCTCCTCGGGCCTCCAATGGAAGATAAAGAAGAAGACTGATCAAATGCTCTTCATAAAAGCCCATCTTCGTCAGCTTTTTTATATTAAAGTGCTTTTCCAAAACAACCTCCTTTTTTTCGAAATCCAAACAAATAAACCTTCTCCCAAGCAAAGCATCTAAGTAAATTCTACTAGAGCAACAACAATTGTTCATTGATAAACTTAAAAATGTTCTTCTTCTTGGAATCAATCCAACAAGACTCAAACATAGGCATATTCTTAAATAACTCTATATATCTATCTTCCATATGGTATGATGTAAACCACGTAGATTGAATGATAATGAAAGCTCACGAATTCTCTGGGGATGAGCACCTTCCCAATAGGGGTAGGTTTGTGGCGTAAAATGAGATTAAGAGATTTAAAAGCCCAAGTGCACTTGCCTCATGCACATATTGATTTATATAAAGTCGGGAAATAGAAAATCTTTTCATAAAATCTAATGTAGACAACAAAGGCCAAAAAAAAATGACAAATCGTCACAAAATTCTTCAAAATGTCTCCACAAAGAATTCCATCCAAGCAACACTAGGGTGTCCATGTAAACCTAAATGGGTCCAAGGGATACACTTCTTTCCTTCCCACTGGGTGGCAAAAAACCGTAATAGAATCTTTAGGGCCTCGGGTGTGAGAAGTGAAAGATTGCACATATGATTGGAAGCCATTGACTCCAGTCTATAAAAAACCTCATCTTCAATGCTGCGATCAACAAGCATATGAGCAATGCCGCATTTCAAGAGCTCATAAGTATTTCCCTTGGCCACAAAAAATCTTCTTGTTTTATAAGAACTAGGGCAATGTCTATTAGAATGGGCTTTAAAGAATCTTCTGCTTCAAAAGACCTTCATGATTATTCTGAAGAAGAGTCCGTAAGGATCGTGGAACAAGGTGCGCCATAGCCACGCCTGCGAAGGAATGGGCTGGATGACCGAGCACTTACAGGCACCAGCCAGTTTTTAGCAGTCACCAGTATATGCTAGGCATATGCCGGCATATACCTGGATATGCCCACATACCCACATAAACGAGGGTTTGCCCTCTAGGGGCAACCCAAAAAAAAAGGGGGAGGATGGAGGTTTAGGGCCTTTAGCAGGTTTGTGTTACATAATGATGTGAATAAAAATAGTAACCATTTACGCCTTTCAATGGTTTGTGTTGTATAAATAAAGTTGTGAATAATGTGTCTTCGAGACAAATTAGAATAGTCTCAAATGTCAGGATGTAACCAACAAGATTTCTATGAAAAATCAAGCTGAGTAATGGAATGGAAACATTTGTGTCCATGAATGAGTCATTGCCACAAATTGGTCCACATTACTTTCACACACAATAACTTGTCTCCTACGACCCTTGCAACCTACTGGAATCATTTCTCAAAAACAGTGGAAGCAATACTTGATGTAGCTTTACAATCCTAATGGAGCACGAAGTGATGTGCTAATGCAGCTCGGTCCAATGATGGTTATAGCAGAGGCAGATGTCATTAAAGGCTTGCAACATCTCGCAAATGGCAGATGGCATGAAAGCAAAATTGTTAAAATGGGTTGGACCACAAATTGCCCCAGTCTTCGCCATCTGTTTAATAGAGCCCTTCCGAAAAGATTCCCTTCACAATGGAACGTCAGCCGAGTGGATCCAATACATAAGGGAGGAGATCCACACTGCCCTACTAACTATCGCACAATCATGGTCAGCCCGTTGATGGCAAAACTATTGTCAGTATTATTGAGCGCAATTGACGGCATGGGCAAAGAAAGCAGAGGTACGCGGACTTGCATAGGCATGGTTTAGGTCCAAACCTTCCACTATAGACAACATCTTCACATTGCACACCTTAATAGAGGACAACAGAAACTAGGTGGTTTCACATAGTGTAGACTATATATGACATGTGAGTGGATGATATGGGGTTTTTTCCTAGCTTTAAGTGTACAAATATGTACGGGAAGGGAGTTTTATTAGGGTCATCTTTTTGTGATGTATCTTATACATAAAGAGATTTTTTTGCTTAGATAAGGCGTATATGAAGGGATTTTTGCTAACCCCTTCCTCGCACATGGTGTATCCCTTTCACACTAAGTGGCATTCCCCGGAGCAGAAATAGAGAACATGTTTGTATATCTGCTTTGCGGACTTTGCCAAAACTTTTGACACAGTCCTTAAGAAGAAATCGTGGGAACGATTAATGTGGTTGGGAGTACCTCAGAAACTAATACATGCTCTATGAAATATGCTTATCCATGCATGCCACACTCAGGGAGGGTTATCAACAGTAGCATTGGAGTCCATCAAGGGTGCCCACACTCTCCTATATTTATCAGCTTGAGGATTGGGTTGCACAGCATGAAGGTGGGAGGTCAGGCTTCCTCACCATGTCATCCAGCAAATCATATATCCGAATGAGTGTGCAGCAGCGCCTGGATGCCCTGAACACTTTTTGTCAAACTACTAGAATGCGAATCAATTTGACCAGAAGCAAGGTTCTTCTGGTGTTATCCTCGAGGTGCGGAGACAAACTTGCATCATTTCCAAGGTCAAGATGTGAAAGTGGTGCAAACGTACAAGTATCTAGGAGTGGAGTTTACTATTATATATTGGGCAAAGGGTGAAGGCAGGCTGGAAGCCTTTCTACACAAAGCAGAACAACTGCCACAAAGCAGAGCTGCACACTAGACACATCAGCCCACATGTTCAGGGTTGTTGATCGAGCTGGTATGGAGAATGGGAGCTGGTAATATCACTTACCACTTGGAAAGACTTGGAATGGGTTTTGACTCGAGCAGGCCTTTTTGACCCTTCTATAAAAAGCATTTGGGGTCAACTCCATGGTGAAGTGGTCGTGAAGTGGTGGGAGAAAGTGGTCACTATGGTGTATTTATACTTGGCTATTGGAACTCCAATGTCTTTAAGAAAAGTTGCTAGCTATTGGATAGAACAATTTTGCCCTAATAATTCTATATATGGGTCCTTTAACATATACAAATCTTCTAGCCACACATCTGGTGCAACAAACGTTCTAAAGACGATGGAGGAATCGGACCTCTAGGAGAAAATACCGTGCTCCAACCTGCCCACAGAACCATGATATAAAATGTCCATAGAATAGAATAGAATAGAATAGCTTTTTATCGAATAGAATAGAAGACCAATTGGCCTATGGGACCCAAACACAAATAGAATAGAATAAGCGTTTTTATTGTTCATCGAGATTAAAAAACCCCAAACCAAATAGATGGGTTTTGAGGAAAAACCTTAGCAGTAATAAGTATGCCGGCACACTATACAATTGTATAGGACAATTCAATACTGTCCCGGACGTGTATCCATAACCTCCTGGAGGTATGACCCTAACAAGCCCACGGACGCCATATTCAATAACGCATGTAGCGGCTGGTCAGGCACAACTAACCGAACATACTGTGCTCGGATATGGGCAAACATGGGCAGATCTGGAGGGCATGATATTCATCTTGCGCCCTGGTGGCAACACTGACAAAGCCTATCCTCCCGTGCTTCCCGAGCCCCAGCGCCATGTCTCAATGCGGAGACGATGTGCACCCGTGCAAATGGAAGCTATAAGTCTGCGCTTCTTCATGGACAAATGGGTGTACAAGTGCTAGTGTGGGCCTTTCGTAAGCCTAGGATGGACTTGCTGCTGATAGTGTGCCATCTTAACGTGTGTCAGAGCATCTGCATCCCAGAGCTTGCTAAGGAAACTAGCATCTAAGTACAGCTTTAGTGCATTGTGATCTTTCTTTGTCCGCATCTGTGTGCTTGTACATCCCAACGTGAGAACCACTGTGCCATAGCATGGTAGCATCATGCCAAACAAAAAGAACAGGTTGGTCCTCCAGCCTCTTGTTTTTGCATAAGATCAAAGTAGAATTCCTGCCAGCTGCCAATATGGAGGTATGTTTGGCAGCTTAATGAATCTGCAATGGATTAAAAGAAGAGGGTGTTGGCAAGTGATCAAGATGATATGTATGTGATTGTGAATGTAGAAAACAGGTGAACCTGCATGACAAGTGTGATTGTTAATAGAAAAAATTAACTACTGGATGGAAGTATGAAGCTTGCTTGTCCTTCCAGTAGGCTTTGAGGCATTGGGGACCCATTGCGACGGCCAAAGCAAGGTTGGGCAAACGTGTATCACCCATAGCGACCACCTTCTGGAAGTAAATAATATGGCGTTCCAGTGCAGCCCGTTGAAGGGGTAGAAAACATGTCTCCTGAAGTAGGATCTGGTATGGAACTATGGACTTTACCCCAAGGGCTCGTGCCAAGAAGGTTTTCTGCACCTGCGCGAGATCATTCCAGGTGGTGAGAGATATCACCGGACCCCACATTTCTGCCTTGTACAGGAGAACAGGGCTCGACCAAAGGCCTAAACAGGTGTGATTGGTGGCCCCGGACATACAACTCTGCCTTGTGGCTGTTGCTCTGCATGGCATATAGTGCTTTCCAACCCACTATGACACGCAACCTGATGGCAGCATCCCAGTGAGTGGTAGTAGAGAACTCGATCCCCAAGTACTTGTAGGTCGGAGCCACCTCTACGTCTTGTCCCTAGTAAGTGAATGAGGGAAGCCTTGGCTGACGGGATGGTGGAATTAGCAGCACCCTAGTTTTGGCCAAGTTAACTCACATGCCAGTGATTTGGCAAAAAGTGTCAAGAGCATCCAGGTGACGTTGCATGTCCTCTGGAGTATAGTCCAGGAGGTCGACATCGTCAGCATATATAAATTGCCTTATTGTGTGATGCATGAGATGGGTGTCCGCACCTCCGCGTCGTAAAGCCGCCTTCTTCAAATTGATCAATGTGTAGGCCAAAGAGTGTGGCGGAGAGGGGGCAACCCTGATGACTTCCAATACTGCTGACTACCGGCTGTCCTGATGATGTGATACATCATGAGCATGCCTCGTACAGCCTACATATTGCATTCTGCAAGTCAACGGGTCCACAGCAAGCCATCCGCCCATAACTTGTCCGGGCAAAAAGTGGTCAAAAGCTTTTATGAAATCTAAATGTAAACAACATGTTTTTGCCGACAATTCCTGCTATCCTCAATCAGTGTGCACAGAGTGAAGATATGAACAATGGTGGAATGCCTGGTCCGGAAGCCTGCATGTGTCAGAGCCCACACATCTGCCTCTTCTGCCCACATTGTCAACCGCTGCTCAAGGATGCTAGCCAACAGTTTTGCAAAGAGAGAGCTGACCATAATAGTGCAGTAATTGGCTGGGCATTGAGGGTCCCCTGCCTTGTATACGGGCACAACTCTACTAGCGGTCCACTGCGAGGGAAGCCTTCTTGCAATACTTTATTGAAGAGTGCCATGAGGACAGGCACCATTGGAGGCCCAGCCCACTTCAGAAGTTCTGCCTGCATGCCATCTAAATCTATTGCCTTTCCATTAGCTAGGCGTTGCAGGCCCATGATGACATCCCACTCTGTGATGACCATAGCCAGGCCCATCTGTAGAGGCATTGTTGTCTGGCCTCTGAGTGGATCGTAAAGCTGTTGCAAGTACTGTACCCATTGCTCCGAGGTGATGTTCCCTGTGGGCTATACCTCCTTGCTCAATACCAACATACACAAGCATGAAATAGAACCCTTCAGGATAGAGTTTCAAGCATCAACACAAGATACTAAATCATATTTCATTGAAAACCTACAATCTTGTTGCTTCCAGCAAGAATGGTCAAATAGAAAAACCTAGAGCTCTTTGGCTTCCACAAAGTCACTATCTATGATTTGCTCTCAAAGCTGCTATCTGTGATTTGCCCTGCTCTACTCCATAGCTTTCTGCAATCTTGGTGTTCTTCGGTCAAATAAACAAAGTCTACAGTGCAGGACTCATCTCAACACTGCACTGCCAGAACTGCTACTTATCTCAACACTGTAGTTGGGAACTCAGGGCTTGGCATCAAGAACCAAATGGGCAACCTACCATTTCTTTGGTTTTTGAGAAACAGGTCCACTAGACTGTCAATGATTCCACCATTGTAATAGAACATAATAGCATAGAATAGAGTTTTTATCGTCTACGGAAACTAAATATCTATAGGACCCAAAAAGGAGGCGGAGCAAACGCATTACTATCTGGGTTAAAAAACCCGCCCCGAAGGGTTTTCGGGGGAAAGGCCGTGACAGGAATAACAATGTTGTCAGGCTGTATAGACATCTATGATGAGGGGAAAAATATATAGACATATCAGGCGAGTGCCCGAGAATCGAGCTGATCCCGGCGATTCATGACCTCTTAAAAGTATAATCCCAGCATCTGCACCGAGGCCATGCTCAACATCTCATGCAGAGGCTGGCCAGGCCGAATCAACTCAGCATAGCATGTCCGAATTTCATCATATGCTGGGTAGCTCTGAAGGGTATGGCATTCGTCTTCCACAGCTCCAATTTCGCAGCGTTGACAAAGCCTCTCCTAGTGCGGCTCTCCAATCCATATCTCCCAGCCTCAATCTGGAGATGGCATGTACCTGTGCTGCGCTTTTGCATGGGTAAATAGGTATGCAGGTAGCGTTGCCTCATCTTCAACCTCATTTGTTCCACATGCTCAATAGAGCCTATGATCATGTGCAATTTTCATCCATCTACCTACCTCAACATTAAGGTCGTGAGCATTTGTCATTCGGATACCTCATCTCTTGCAACGTAGGTTTCATATTTTTCCTGTAGTGTAGCATTTTCGTGCCCAGCCTAGACCGAACTTGGTTCATCACTGTCTCTGTAACCCATTTTCGAACCCTTTTCATATTTCGGCCTAGGTCTTCAATGTCAAGCCCCAACTTCTTCAACCACACTCTACCATCCGCATACCATCCCTTATCAAATGACTCCTTTGGAGTCAGGCGAGCAAAACTGCTATCATCGAGACCCCCTAATTTGCTCATATATATCAGAAATTGGCACAAAACCTCACATTCTAATGGCAACATTCCACATTCTGCCAACATCATCTCATATGGGGTTTGCATCTTTATTCCAAGTTCAGCATGCAAAAACTTCTTTTGCATCTTTTCAATTTTCTGCCATAGTTCTAGCAATAAACCAGGCCCTCGGACCTCACAACCATATAGCACCACTGATTGCACCAAAGTCTTGAATAGCATCTTCTTCAGGCTAAATTTCTAGACATCTGCTTTTATGCATTTTCTTTGCATTGCAAAAAAAGCCTTAAGCCAGCCATTTATCCTTTGCTCCACTGATTAATTCCATCTAAAAGTCTTATCCACCACAATTCCCAGTTGTACATTGTATATATCTCCACTAGAATATCCTTATAGAAGAAAGCATAATTTTTATCAAGTGTTGCCCCAAAAATTACTGCTTTGGATGTGCTCATATTCACTTGTAACCCTCTATCATCACCAAAAGAATCCAAGGTGTCCAAATATTTGTGCATCCCTTTCTTGCTTCAAGCAATCAATACAATGTCATCGGCATACAAAAGCAACAAAATAACGTACCCAATCAGGACCGTTCCTTCTCCCCAAGATTCCCTACCCATTCTTCCAATCATTGATAAATATGCAAAAAAGAGTTGGCGATAGAGGACATTCTTTCTTAACCCCAATATTACTAACTACTGCCTCATTACATTCATCAATATATGGAGTGGATAGTTTAACTAGCTCTTGCTCATACAACAATCTCACTACATATATTCTTCCGGCACTTTTATCCATTCCAAACTAGTCCATAGATTGTCCCTACTAACTGTATCGAAGGCCTTAATGCAATCAATGAATGCGGTAGAAAGGGGTTTCCTCGTCGCTTTAACAATATCTATTATAGCTCTAAAAATAACAAGATGATTTATTGTGGATTTATGTGGCCTAAAACCCGCCTACACCTTGGCTTGGACATTTTTTCCTCTGCCCAGGTGCTAATCTTATGCTCTACAATTGTGGCATAAAGCTTAGCAAACAAATTACTAACCATAGAGTCATTGGGGTCGCTCTTATTCCCAGCTTTGTGGATTGGCACCACCCTATTGACTTCCATGACGCAGGAAAACCTTCTTTTACAACTGCATTGAACAACCTTGTGAGAGCATCCTTCATATGGGAGCCTACCCACTTCAAAAGCTCAGCTACCGGTCCTGCAGAAACTGGGGGCTTTCTGTTGGCAAGTTTAATAAGTCCGCATTGTACATCATCATCCAAAAAAGTCAGACTGCATTTCATGTCTTACCCCTTATCCTGTATACCTTCTACGTGATATAATTTCTTTACCTGACCAATCAGATCCTCAACCTGCAAATCCGATTGGAGGGAGGGAGGGAGGGAGGGAGGGAGGGCGGGAGACAGAAGAGAAGAATATAATAGAATATTTATTATTTCGTCCTTGAGACCATCAGGTCTAGAAGACATAATAGTAATAAAATATGTACAATCCTTCTCATAAAGTCCTCTCTCCAAAGTGCCCTCAGTGGGGACATCATTGGACTCTCTACTCTCATCTTCATCATATAAATCAAGTACATGTTTATAACTTAGGATAGACATTTCTCGCATTTTCAGCACCTCTATTAGGAATTCCTCAATTGTACTCGCTTCAAGTGTAAAAATACTAAGAAGTGTTCTGATGAGTTGGAATCTTGTGTCTTATATTTTGATACGCAGGGCAGAGCAATATCAAATGTTCTTTATCTTCGATCTCATCACAACCACATACTTTACAGGTTCTTCTACACCTAGGAAGGTTTCCCCATTTTCCTACTTCCATGCCCAGATGATGGAGCTAACTCTTAGCTTGTATATGGTTTGTTTTTTGTATGGAGAGATGTTTTTGCCAATGTGGTGCTTCTTCTAGGGATGGATTTATCATTCTCCTATATAAGTCCATTTTTGTGCCAGTACCATTTCATAACTTCCACTGTACATATGCATGTATCCAAGCTCTTAGGTTACTTCCTTCAATAGGCATGTTATCAACGGACATCCCCCATTTATTCAACCATTCTTGAATATTTGCATACCAACCTTTCTGGCTGCTTTGACTTATAGCAAGATGAGGGAGACTATTAGCATCCATTTCTAGCACCTTATGTACATAGCTCAATGTTTGACATAGTGCTTCTGCTTCAAGGGACATCATGCTTGCTTCCGCCAATAGCATAGGAACGGGTGTTTGCATTTTCCATCCTAATTCTGTCATCAGAAACTTTTTTTGTATCTTCTCCAGCCTCTTCCATGCATCCAAAGAAAGACTTGGCCCATATCTCGCATCTATACAGGAGAATGCTTTGGGCGAAGTCCCCAGTTAAAAATTTGGTCTTTTTTCTCTATGTAAAACATATCGTGTCTTGAGCCCACTATCTGCTCTTTGTTCTGCTGCTTTAGTTCAACTGTAATTATTGGTCAACTATAAGTCCCAAATATTTATAAGTATCTGCAATTTCCACCTTGTCTCCATCATAAAAGAAATTATAATTTCGTGCCCGTGTCCCAAAATTTTTTTGTCTTTCCTATATTGACTTTTGGCTCTAAAGTCTGAGAAAATGCAAATTGGGCATCTAAATGCCTTTGCATAGCAGTCGCTATTCTGGCAAAAAGCACTATGTCATCCACATATAGAAGCAATAAAACAGCATATCCTGCAAGCCATCTCCACTATTACGTTCCATCCAATCTTCCAATTCATCTATATAGAATCTAAAAAGGGTTGGGGATAAGGGGAAGCCTTGCTTAACACCCATATTGCTAATCACTTCGTCTTTACAGTGTTGGCTCAAAGGGTAAGACAATTGGATATTTACCTTTTCATATAAAGAGGAACTGCATTTCTCACAAGAGGGACTTTTAGCCCCTCCATTCTAATCCATATATTGTGCCGCTTAATTATATTGAAGGCTTTTGTAAGATCTACAAAAAGAACAAATCATGGTTTCCTTGTTTTTTTAACTGCATCTAGTACTGCCTTGAACGTAACCAAATGGTCAATGCTGGATTTATTTGGGTGAAATCCATATTGCCCCTTGGCTCTCACATCATTCTTTCTCCGCCATGTGCTAATTTTTTGTTCCAATATGGTTGCAAGCAGTTTAGTAAAAATGTGCCCCGTTATGATCATCCGATAATTGCTAGGATCATGTGTATCTCCTGATTTATGAATTGGAGTCATTCTGTTCACTTGCCAAATGATAGGAAGGCCATTCCTCAATGCATCGTTTAACATCTTTGTGATTTTACTAAAAACTGTTGGCCCATTTGATCATCTCTGCAACCAAACCAGTGGCATCTGTAGCTTTTCCATTGGAAAGTTTCTTTCTTTATTCCCAACATGACCTCATCATATATTATTTCTAGCTTTGCCCTACCTTCTAGTGAAGTGAAGTGAAGTGTGTATTATTCCATCTTTGAGAGACCATCAGGCCTATGAGACTTCAAGAAATACAATTTCAAAATTAAACACATTTTCACTTGATAGGTCCTTGAAAATGAGTGGCCCATCAGGCTCCTCCCCCTCATCATCATTAAGAACATCTTTACATATTTTTACAATTGTTTCTCTAAGGAGAGGGGGAGAAGAGGGGAAGAGAGAAAGATCTTATTAACACATTTGAACATGACACAAAATCATTTATGATATAGCAACCTCTGTATAACTGCATATGCCTTATCTTAAGATTTTTGGCCCAGTTTATATCTAGATATATTTTCTACATTCTAGCAACATATTACACAATTATGCATGCAATAGATAATGGACATTGAATTGAATTGAATTGATTTGATTTTTATCATTCATTACTATGCATGTTAAAAAAATCTTTATCCAGAAGAGTTTTCACGGGAAAAACCTTGATAGTAATAATTCTAGTGATGATTATGGCTTTAATATGTTGGAGGTAGACATAAATAGGCCCATTGGTAAAGAACCTCATGATATAAGATGATAGTAGCGTCTGCAACTACACATGTAGTGTGTGATTAGGTGTAACCGAACCATCATATTTTGCTCTGATATTTGAAGAGTATGATGGTTCATTTTCAATTGTTCCCATCTGACAATAGATCTTATTTGCACATGGCTCATAGCCCCATTGGCCTATTTCAATTCTTTGATGATGTGGCATGTGACTTGCATCCAGGTATCACTTCAAGTGATCCAAGTCTGCATTTATGTTCACTTGTACACAAACCTGGTCCTACACATTCCATCTATGCTTCTCGTCATGGCATTGTGTATGCTAGGTTTGAATGATGCATGCCCCTCAGTTTAACCACCTTTTGAAAATAGAGTATATGGCATTCCATTCCAACGCATTGCAGGGAAAGAAATTCCATCTCTTGCAACAGAATTAGATATGAAGTTTTGGACTTAACTCCAAGAGCTTGAGTCAAGAAGGCTTTTCGAACGTTCTTCAAATCCTCATATGTGTCAAGTGATATCACCAGACCATGTACTCCTACACTCCATAGAGAAGAATTGGCTCAACCAACACTTGAAACAAGTGTGCCTGATGGAACCAATCATAGAGATTTATTTGGTGGAAATAGCATACAAAAGCCTTTCAATTACAATGACCTTTTTTTTAATACATCCCAGTGCATTGTGGTCATAAAATCTATACCAAGATCCTTGTATGTTTGTACCACTTCTACTATCTAACCTTGATATGTGAAATGAAGTGCTATGTCCTGCCTAGAAGAGGAGATGACCAAAACTTTAGTTTTAGCTAAGTTGATCCACATACCAATTTTTGGTAAAATTTGTTGAGAGCATCCAGATGTTGTTGCATACTGGCATGGGTATGAAATAAAAAATCCCCGTCATCTGCCTTCAACAACTGCCAGTGATGAGTCTTGCTTCTCCATCTCCATGTTGGACAACCCAATGCTCAGGCTGGAAATGCATAACTTGAATAGTGTTTAAAGGGTAGACAACCTTAACCTATTCTCACGTTGTTGTTAATAGACTGGCTTGATGGAGAGCTGATATCCTGAGGAACACCCAACTGTGACAATCTCCTCCATAGCTCATCTCTAGGAACTGTATCAAAAGCTCTTGCAAGTCCACAAAGCAAGAATAAAGATCTTGACATTTATTATAACTATCCTCTAGCAATGTATGCAATGTCAAAATGTGATTAATGGTTGAGTGTTGAGTCTAAACCCTGCCTAACCAAAAGCATGAACCCTTGATTCCTCAACCCATGTCATGAACCACCTTTCTAGAATTCCTGCTGCAACAGCTTTGCAAACAAGGGGCTCACTATGATTACGGTAATTAGCATGGCAGTTTCCATCACCAGCTTTGTAGATAGTGACCACCCTGCTTACTATTCATTGTATAGAAAATCCTTCTTGGAGGGTCCTCTTGAACATAGCAATTAAAACTAGAGTAACTTGTGGTTCTGCCCATCCTGGGGGATTCACCCCTGACCGACGTATAGCTATGCATGAGAGTTCAAGAGAGGGGCTTTTTTTGCACCATTTACATATACTTAAGAGTTAGGGGTGTTTTAAAGCTAACCTAGTGCAAATTCTATCAAGGAGGGGCCAAAAAAAAATTTGAAAGACGGCGGATACATTCATTATTGAATCATGAAAATAAATACATAGAGGTGCAAGTTTAAAACCCAAAGGGAAAAGCAGTCCCTCTGTGAAAAGCTACCTAGGAGCCTCAGATAATCTATATATAGAAGGAACCTTTGATTCTAATTCTAAATCAGCAATATGAACGGCAGGAGCTTGTTTTTACCAAGCTGCATTGAAGTATAACGGACCTAGCCACTTGATGGACCAGTATACATATTTTTATACGTATGTACACATGCTTGGCATACATGCATGCATGTGTGAAGAGCATAAAAGCAAGGGCTTTGCCTCTTTTGAGGAGGACTTTACTGTAGAGTCTGAAGCCACGAGAGCATCAGGGAGGCAAGAGCTTGGGGATTGCATCCGAATTGCATCAAGGTGGCTGAGGCATAGCTTGCAAAGCACTGCACCAATCATCTTCTTAAGATGGGGAAAATGAGGTTTTAGGTGTTGCAGCTAGATTTGCATGTCTGTTAGCTGAGGATAAGCTTGAATTTGCATGCTTAGAGGCTTATTAGAGGTTGGATACGTGAAGCATGAGCTTCTCTCGACTTTTCAAGGGATTATTTATGTGATTGTTTCGATCTACTAGCTGGGTATGGAGGATAAGATTATATGTAGAAGGATGGAAGCTTAATTTACATATAAGGCAAATCCATGGAAAGTGGTTTAGATCACATCGAAATTGAAAAAGTACTTGGTGTTGCTTATAAAACTTGTAGTCAGTGAGGATCCACCCGAGATTACATGATTTTCCCATCATCTTGCTATTTAGGCAGCCTACAGCTTTTAAATCATTCTCACGGCCCATAACGATTCTTGATTCAGCCCTTTTCAGCCTATGATGGTCCTTGATTCAGCCCCATTCAATCTATTGCCATATCTAGGCTTTTGCTTAACTTAACTCGATGCTTACCAGCCCATACCTATTTTTCTTCAATCAGAGTAGTTTATACAGCCTTGGTCTTTGCAACCATACAAGAAAGCCATGGAAAGCTTTAATCTTAACAAAACAAACTTATTTTAAATATTCAAAATGATTAATGTGGACTTTCCATGTGTTTCGCCCTTTTTCCTTTTTCCAAGGTTGTTCTACCATCCCACGGGTTCACTATCTATTGCATTCAGATTCGCCTTCCTTTTCTTGGATTAACCAAGGCATCCATCGAGATTGTTGGCGACATTTTCTCATTAGAGTTTTCTTCGAAAACATATTTCATATAAAATGCAATGCAAAGACATGACTACAACCCCAATGGACAAATTGATTCATTCGAAGACAACCACTTGTCTATGCATAAGGTTCTCAAACCTTATTCTTTTGATCAAGGGAATAGTAGTTAGAAGCAAGAAATTGCTATTGGTTTAGTTTTTGGTGGAGGGATAGACGCCAAGTAATGTTAAAGACCCCTAGTCCTTGATCATCTGAAACATAAAGCTATATTGTAGGCTACAATAGGAATAACCTCTGGGGCCACGTTTTGGCATGACACACCGCCATTCTTGTTTTATTTCGATGGGCACAAAAATCTAGTCTCACATGGTACAATAATAGAGCCATGTATAATTATGTATTAATTCAAATGATACAATATTCTAGCTGGTTAGTGAAATGCCTTTAAGCTGATGACACTAGAAGGTTTCCAAGAGAAATCTATGGACACGCTTTACTATGCTTGGTTTAGAGAAGTCCCCATGAAGTAATATTTGTAAAGGAGTGTTTAGAAGAATCGGAAATTAGCACCTCATCACTTCTTTTTCTTGTAGGATTAGTAAAGAAATTAGCACTTCATCACTTCTTTTTCTTGTAGGATTAGTAAAGAAATACTTATGGAGTTTCCAATATAACACAAAGCATAGGTCCTTGTATAAATAGCAGCCACCCTTAAAGGACATTAATCCATAGTCCTTGGGCATGGTGTTCATTTATAAACAAACTAGATCTAATGAAGAGTGAACTTGCTTGAATAAAGACTAGGTCCTTGTATAAATAGCAGCCACCCTTAAAGGACATTAATCCATAGTCCTTGGGCATGGTGTTCATTTATAAACAAACTAGATCTAATTTAGAGTGAACTTGCTTGAATAAAGCCTGCTTACCACTTGCTGCCAGATCAGTTACAACTTGCACACATGAATTTGTAGGCAGAGGTAGGGTACATTGGAAATTTTTCATTTTCCTTGTTATGATTCTATGATTGTGGACATTAGTCCCCAAAATCACAATCTCTATGCAAGGATTAAAAATTTTCAATTTGAGGATTAAAGTCCTCACAAATTTTAAGATTTTGAGGATTAAAGTCTTAAAAAAACTACCATGAGAAAGGGATACACATGTCAACACATGAAGGCCACATGGAAATCCTTTTAACGCATGAAAATCCTTTTAACATATGGAGATGCAACCAAGGTTAAGGCACCAAATCTCGACCATGTTTAAAAGGAAAATTTAATAAAGGAAGGAACAACGTGGCATATGTTGGTTTTTCCCTGAGTGTTTAGTGTCTTAAGGAAGGAATATTGAAACATCTAAAGAGCTATACACTTTAGAAGCAAAATTGCAGGATGTGATGCAAGAACATCAAAAAACTCTTTGCACCAATTCATCCTATGAGCCTTTTAGACTGCTTCAACTTTGCAGCCAAAATCTTGCTATCTTGCTAGCCTACTGCTTAATCCATTTTAAATCAGCAGATTGAAGCCTAGAAACAGCTTAAAGGGGCTCCATTTTTTGGAGCAAAGGGAGCATTTTGGGCCGATTATGAAGAGCAAATACAGACATGGCATCTCCGGTGTCTAAACTCGTCACAGATCCTTCAGAACTGCTCACAGAATTGCAACAAGAAGAGCTTGGCAATTGTAATCCCTTCTTGTGTGGATGAGAACATAAAGTGAGATCCAAATCTATCACAGATGTATCTCCATAGCCATTTTCGTCTATTTTACCCAAATGATGCCTCACCCTGCGGCCCGATGCTTCCCAAATCTGATGAATCTGTTGTTTTTTATCCATTTTTTGCACAGATTCAATCCCCTTATGTGTAAAATCAGAAAAATCTTCTAATTCTAATGTTTCTGCCTTCACAGCGACAGGTTTTTCGAGATGTAATAGATTTGGGCCCCCCATTTTCAAGTCGGGCAAGGCTATTTTAGCCTGATCTGAGAATGCCTTGTTATTTGGTATTGAAGAAGCCATAACCGGATTTGGAAGCGCTCTTACAATCCCACCTCTAAGAACAGTCTCTACCGCAGACTGACAAATCTGCCAGTTTCCAGACCATAGCAATCCAACAGCGCCATAAACCGGATTCACGGTTCTGCCGCATGCTTCATAGAGCAGAGATCTGAAAAGGGCTGGAAAAAATGAAGCATTTAATCAGTTTTAACTTCTACCATTTGAAAAAAAAATAGAAAAAACAGAGCATCCGAAATTTTCAATTTACCAGGTCTCTGATTCTCAGGAACTGCGGATACTATTATCTAGGAGTGGAGTATACTATTATATATTGGGCAAAGGGTGAAGGCAAGCTGGAAGCCTTTCTACACAAAGCAGAACAACTGCCACAAAGCAGAGCTGCACAACTAGACACATCAGCCCACTTGTTCAGGGTTGTCGATCGAGCTGGTATGGAGGATGGGGGCTGGTAATATCACTTACCACTTGGAAAGACTTGGAATGGGTACAGAAGGCCTTTTTGACCCGAGCATTTGGGGTCAACTCCATGGTGAAGTGGTCAGCATGGGAGAAAGTGGTCACCATGGTGTATTTATACTTTGGAACTCTAATGTCTTTAACAAAAGTTGCTAGCTATTGGATAGAACAATTTTGCCCTAATAATTCTATATATGGGTCCTTTAACATATACAAATCTTCTAGCCACACATCTGGTGCAACAAACGTTCTAAAGACGATGGAGGAATCGGACCTCTAGGAGAAAATACCGTGCTCCAACCTGCCCACAGAACCATGATATAAAATGTCCATAGAATAGAATAGAATAGAATAGCTTTTTTATCGTCCACGAAGACCAATTGGCCTATGGGACCCAAACACAAATAGAACAGCAAGCGTATTACTGTCAGGATTAAAAAACCCCCGCCCAGATGGGTTTTCGAGGGAAAAACCTTAGCAGTAATAAGTATGCCGGCACACTATACAATTGTATAGGACAATTCAATACTGTCCCGGACGTGTATCCATAACCTCCTGGAGGTATGACCCTAACAAGCCCACGGACGCCATATTCAATAACGCATGTAGCGGCTGGTCAGCACAACTAACCCAACATACCGTGGCTCCGGATATGGGCAAACATGGGCGATCCGGAGGGCATGATATTCATCTTCAATGGCACCCTGGTGGCAACACTGACAAAGCCTATCCTCCCGTGCTTCCCGAGCCCAGGGCCATGTCTCAATGCGGAGACGATGTGCACCCGTGCAAATGGAAGGTATAAGTCTTCGCGTCTTCATGGGAAAATGGGTGTATAAGTGCTGGTGTGGGCCTCTCGTAAGCCTAGGATGGACTTGCTGCTGATAGTGTGCCATCTCAACGTGTGTTAGAGCATCTGCATCCCAGAGCTTGCTAAGGAAACTAGCATCTAGGTACAGCTTTTGTGCATTGTGATCTTTCTTTGTCCGCACCTATACGCATCTGTGTGCTTGTACATCCCAACGTGAGAACCATCGTGCCATAGCATGGTAGCATCATGCCAAACAAAAGAATGGGGTTGGTCCTCCAGCCTCTTGTTTTTGCATAAGATCAAAGTAGAATTCTGCCCGCCACCGCCAATATGGAGGTATGTTTGGCAGCTTAATGAATCTGCAATGGATTAAAAGAAGAGGGTGTTGGCAAGTGATCAAGATGATATGTATGTGATTGTGAATGTAGAAAACAGGGTGAACTGCATGACAAGTGTGATTGTTAATAGAAAAAATTAACTCTTGGATGGAAGTATGAAGCTTGCTTGTCCTTCCAAGAGGCTTTGAGGCATTGGGGACCCATTCGCGGCGGCCAAAGCAAGGTTGGGCAAACGTGTATCACCCATAGCGACCACCTTACGAAGTAAATAATATGGCGTTCCAAAGGCTTGCCGTTGAAGGGTAGAAAACATGTCTCCCCGGCAGGATCCGGTATGGAACCGTGGACTTTACCCCAAGGGCTCGTGCCAAGAAGGTTTTCTCGCACTGCGAGATCATTCCGTGGTGAGAGATATCACCGGACCCACATTTAGCCTTTGTACAGAGAACGGGGCTCGACAAAAGGCCTAAACAGGTGTGATTGGTGGCCCCGACATACAACTCTCGCCTTGTGGTCATTGCTCGCATGGCATATAGTGCTTTCCAACCCACTATGACACGCAACCTGATGGCAGCATCCCAGTGAGTGGTAGTAGAGAACTCGATCCCCAAGTACTTGTAGGTCGGAGCCACCTCTACGTCTTGTCCCTAGTAAGTGAATGAGGGAAGCCTTGGCTGACGGGATGGTGGAATTAGCAGCACCCTAGTTTTGGCCAAGTTAACTCACATGCCAGTGATTTGGCAAAAAGTGTCAAGAGCATCCAGGTGACGTTGCATGTCCTCTGGAGTATAGACCAGGAGGTCAACATCGTCAGCATATATGAGTTGCCTTATTATGTGATGCATGAGATGGGCATCCGCACCTCCGTGCTCAGAAAGCCAGTCTTCCAGCTGATCAATGTGTAGGCCAAAGAGTGTGGCGGAGAGGGGGCAACCCTGATGACTTCCAATACTGCTGACTACCGGCTGTCCTGATGATGTGATACATCATGAGCATGCCTCGTACAGCCTACATATTGCATTCTGCAAGTCAACGGGGGTCCACAGTTGTCGCAATCTGGCCCATAACTTGTCCGGGGGCACTGTGTCAAAAGCTTTTATGAAATCTACGAAACAACAGTACAGGTTTTGCCGACAATTCCTGCTATCCTCAATCAGTGTGCACAGAGTGAAGATATGAACAATGGTGGAATGCCTGGTCCCTGCTTTTTGCATGTGTCGAGCCCACATCCGCCTCTTCGCCCACATTGTCAACCATACCGTTTGCTCAAGGATGCTAGCCAATAGTTTTGCAAAGAGAGAGCTGACCATAATAGTGCAGTAATTGGCTGGGCATTGAGGGTCCCCTGCCTTGTATACGGGCACAACTCTACTAGCGGTCCACTGCGAGGGAAGCCTTCTTGCAATACTTTATTGAAGAGTGCCATGAGGACAGGCACCATTGGAGGCCCAGCCCACTTCAGAAGTTCTGCATGCATGCCATCTAAATCTATTGCCTTTCCATTAGCTAGGCGTTGCAGGCCCATGATGACATCCCACTCTGTGATGACCATAGCCGAGCCCATCCAGCAGAGGCATTGTTGTCCGGCCTCCGAAAGTGGATCGTAAAGCTGTTGCAAATCTTTGTACCCATTGCTCGGGGTGATGTTCCCGTGGGGCTGTACCTCCTTGCTCAATACCAACATACACAAGCATGAAATAGAACCCTTCAGGATAGAGTTTCAAGGATCAACACAAGATACTAAATCATATTTCATTGAAAACCTACAATCTTGTTGCTTCCAGCAAGAATGGTCAAATAGAAAAACCTAGAACTCTTTGGCTTTTACAAAGTCACTATCTATTATTTGCTCTCAAAGCTGCTATCTGTGATTTGCCCTACTCTGCTCCATAGCTTTCTGCAATCTTGGTGTTCTTCGGTAAAATAAACAAAGTCGACAGTGCAGGACTCATCTCAACACTGCACTGCCAGAACTGCTACTTATCTCAACACTGTAGTTGGAAACACAGGGCTTGGCATCAAGAACCAAATGAGCAACCTACCATTTCTTTGGTTTTTGAGAAATAGGTCCACTAGACTATCAATGTTTCCACCATTGTAATAGAATATAATAGCATAGAATAGAGTTTTTATCATCTATGGAGACCAATATGATGAGACCCAAAATGAGGCGGAGCAAATGCATTACTATCCGTGTTAAAAAACCTCGCCCGGAAGAGTTTTCGGGGGAAAAACCGTGACAGGAATAAGAATGTTGTCAGGCTGTATAGAAATCTATGGTGAGGGCAAAAATATATAGACATATCAGGCGAGTGTCCAAGGATCAAGCTGATCCCGATATGACCTCTTAAAAGTATAATCCCAGCATCTGCACCGAGGCCGTGCTCAACATCTCATGCAAAGGCTGGCCAGGCCGAATCAGCTCAGCATAGCGTGTCCGAATTTCATCATATGTCGGGTAGCTCTGAAGGGTATGACATTCGTCTTCCACAGCTCCAATTTTGCAGCGTTGACAAAGCCTCTCCTAGCGCAACTCTCCAATCCATATCTCCCAGCCTCAATCTGGAGATGGCATGTACCTGTATTGCGCTTTTGCATGGGTAAATAGGTGTGCAGGTAGCGTTGCCTCATCTTCAACCTTATTTGTTCCACATGCTCGATAGAGCCTGTGATCATGTGCAATTTTCATCCATCTACCTACCTCAACATTAAGGTCGTGAGCATTTGTCATTCGGATACCTCATCTCTTGCAACATAGGTTTCATCTTTTTCCTGTAGTATAGCATTTTCGTGCCCAGCCTAGACCGAACTCGGTTCATCACTGTCTCTGTAACCCATTCTCGAACCTTTTTCATATTTCGGCCTAGGTCTTCAATGTCAAGCCCCAACTTCTTCAACCACACTCTACCATCTGCATACCATCCCTTATCAAACGACTCAGGCGAGCAAAAATACTATCATCGAGACCCCTAATTTGCTCATATATATCAGAAATTGGAACGAAACCTCACATTCTAATGGCAACATTCCACATTCTGCCAGCATCATCTCATATGGGGTTTGCATCTTTATGCCAAGTTCAACATGCAAGAACTTCTTTTGCATCTTTTCAATTTTCTGCCATAGTTCTAGCGATAAACCAGGCCCCTGGACCTAACCATATAGCACCACTGATTGCACCAAAGTCTTGAATAGGATCTTCTTCAGGCTAAATTTCTAGACATCTGCTTTTATGCATTTTCTTTTAAGCCAGCCATTTATCCTTTGCTCCACTGATTGATTCCATCTAAAAGTCTTATCCACCACAATTCCCAGTTGTACATTGTAGAGATCTCCACTAGAATATCCTTATAGAAGAAAGCATAATTTTTATCAAGTGTTGCCCCAAAAATTACTACTTTGGATGTGCTCATATTCACTTGTAACCCTCTATCATCACAAAAAGAATCCAAGGCGTCCAAATATTTCTGCATCCCTTTCTTGCTTCGAGCAATCAATCTAATGGCATTGGCATACAAAAGCAACAAAATAATGTACCCAGTCAGAACCGTTCCTTCTCCCCAAGATTCCCTACCCATTCTTCCAATCATCGATAAATATGCCAAAAAGAGTTGGCGATAGAGGACATTCTTGCCTAACCCCAATATTACTAACTACTGCCTCATTACATTCATCAATATATGGAGTGGATAGTTTAACTAGCTCTTGCTCATACAACAATCTCACTACATATATTCTTCAGGCACTTTTATCCATTCCAAACTAGTCCATAGATTGTCCCTACTAACTATATCGAAGGCCTTAATGCAATCAATGAATGCGGTAGAAAGGGGTTTCCTCGTCGCTTTAACAATATCTATTATAGCTCTAAAAATAACAAGATGATTTATTGTGGATTTATGTGGCCTAAAACCCGCCTACACCTTGGCTTGGACATTTTTTCCTCTGCCCAGGTGCTAATCTTATGCTCTACAATTGTGGCATAAAGCTTAGCAAACAAATTACTAACCATAGAGTTGTTGGGGTCGCTCTTATTCCCAGCTTTGTGGATTGGCACCACCCTATTGACTTCCATGACGCAGGAAAACCTTCTTTTACAACTGCATTGAACAACCTTGTGAGAGCATCCTTCATATGGGAGCCTGCCCACTTCAAAAGCTCAGCTACCGGTCCTGCAGAATCTGGGGCTTTCTGTTGGCAAGTTTAATAAGTCCTCATTGTACATCATCATCCAAAAAAGTCAGACTGCATTTCATGTCTTACCCCTTATCCTGTATACCTTCTACGTGATATAATTTCTTTACCTGACCAATCAGATCCTCAACCTGCAAATCCAATTGGAGGGAGGGAGGAAGGGAGGGAGAGAGATAGAGAAGAATATAATAGAATATTTATTATTTCGTCCTTGAGACCATCAGGTCTAGAAGACATAATAGTAATAAAATATGTACAATCATTCTCTTAAAGTCCTCTCTCCAAAGTGCCCTCAGTAAGGACATCATTGGACTCTCTACTCTCATCTTCATCATATAAATCAAGTACATGTTTATAACTTAGGATAGACATTTCTCGCATTTTCAGCACCTCTATTAGGAATTCCTCTATAGTACTCGCTTTAAGTGTGAAAAGACTAAGAAGTGTTACGATGAGTTGGAATCTTGTGTCTTATATTTTTGATCACCTAGGCGTGAGCAATATCAAATGTTCTTTATCTTCGATCTCATCACAACCACATACTTTACAGGTTCTTCTACACCTAGGAAGGTTTCCCCATTTTCCTACTTCCATGCCCAGATGATGGAGCTAACTCTTAGCTTGTATATGGTTTGTTTTTTGTATGGAGAGATGTTTTTGCCAATGTGGTGCTTCTTCTAGGGATGGATTTATCATTCTCCTATATAAGTCCATTTTGTGCCGATACCATTTCATAACTTCCAATTGTACATATGCATGTATCCAAGCTCTTAGGTTACTTCCTTCAATAGGCATGTTATCAACCGGACATCCCCATTTATTCAACCATTCTTGAATATTTGCATACCAACCTTTCTCGGGTTTTTGACTTATAGCAAGATGAGGGAGACTATTAGCATCCATTTCTAGCACCTTATGTACATAGCTCAATGTTTGACATAGTGCTTCGCTTCAAAGGACATCATGCTTGCTTCATGCCAATAGCATAGGAACAGGTGTTTGCATTTTCCATCCTAATTAAATCATCGAAAACTTTTTTGTATCTTCTCCAGCCTCTTCCATGCATCCAAAGAAAGACTTGGCCCATATCTCGCATCTATACAGGAGAATGCTTTGGGCGAAGTCCCCAGTTAAAAATTTGGTCTTTTTTCTCTATGTAAAACATATCGTGTCTTGAGCCCACTATCTGCTCTTTGTTCTGCTGCTTTAGTTCAACTGTAATTATTGGTCAACTATAAGTCCCAAATATTTATAAGTATCTGCAATTTCCACCTTGTCTCCATCATAAAAGAAATTATAATTTCGTGCCCGTGTCCCAAAATTTTTTTGTCTTTCCTAAATTGACTTGTGGCTCTAAAGTCTGAGAAAATGCAAATTGGGCATCTAAATGCCTTTGCATAGCAACCGCTATTCTGGCAAAAAGCACTATGTCATCCGCATATAGAAGCAATAAAACAGCATATCCTGCAATGGAAGTGCCATCTCCACTATGACGTTCCATCCAACCTTCCAATTCATCTATGTAGAATCTAAAAAGGGTTGGGGATAAGGGGAAGCCTTGCTTAACACCCATATTGCTAATCACTTTGTCTTTACAGTGTTGGCGGGTAAGACAATTGGATATTTACCTTTTCATATAAAGGAGCAACTGCATTTCTCAACTCAAGAGGGACTTTTAGCCCCTCCATTCTACTCCATATATTGTGCCGCTTAATCATATTGAAGGTTTTTATAAGATCTACAAAAAGAACAAATCATGGTTTCCTTATTCTTTTAACTGCATCTAGTACTGCCTTGAAAGTAACTAAATGGTCAATGCTGGATTTATTTGGGTGAAATCCATATTGCCCCTTGGCTCTCACATCATTCTTTCTCTGCCATGTGCTAATTTTTTGTTCCAATATGGTTGCAAGCAGTTTAGTAAAAATGTGCCCCATTATGATCATCCGGTAATTGCTAGGATCATGTGTATCTCCTGATTTATAAATTGAAGTCATTCTGTTCACTTGCCAAAGGATAGGAAGGCCATTCCTCAATGCATCGTTTAACATCTTTGTGATTTTACTAAAAACTGTTGGCCCATTTGATCATCTCCGCAACCAAACCAGTGGCATCTGTAGCTTTTCCATTGGAAAGTTTCTTTCTTTATTCCCAACATGACCTCATCATATACTATTTCCAGCTTTGCCCCACCTTCTAGTGAAGTGAAGTGAAGTGAAGTGAGGTGTGTATTATTCCATCTTTGAGAGACCATCAGGCCTATGAGACATCAAGAAATACAATTTCAAAATTTAACACATTTTCACTTGATAGGTCCTTAAAAATGAGTGGCCCATCAGGCTCCTCCCCCTCATCATCACTAAGAACATCTTCACATATTTTTACAATTGTTTCTCTCAGGAGAGGGGGAGAAGGGGGGAAGAGAGAAAGATCTTATTAACACATTCGAACATGACACAAAATTATTTATGATATGGAAACCTCTGTATAACTGCATATGCTCTTATCTTAAGATGTTTGGCCCAGTTTATATTTAGATATATTTTTTACATTCTAGCAACATATTACACAATTATGCATGCAATAGATAATGGACATTGAATTGAATTGATTTGATTTTTATCGTTCATTACTATGCGTGTTAAAAAAATCTTTATCCAGAAGAGTTTTCACGGGAAAAACCTTGATAGTAATAATTCTAGTGATGATTGTGACTTTAATATGTTGGAGGTAGACATAAATAGGCACATTGGTAAAGAACCTCATGATATAAGATGATAGTAGCGTCTGCAACTACACATGTAGTGTGTGATTAGGTGTAACCGAACCATCATATTTTGCTCTGATATTTGAAGAGTATGATGGTTCATTTTCAATTGTTCCCATCTGACAATAGATCTTATTTGCACATGGCTCATAGCCCCATTGGCCTATTTCAATTCTTTGATGATGTGGCATGTGACTTGCATCCAGGTATCACTTCAAGTGATCCAAGTCTGCATTTATGTTCACTTGTACACAAACCTGGTCCTACACATTCCATCTATGCTTCTCGTCATGGCATTGTGTATGCTAGGTTTGAATGATGCATGCCCCTCAGTTTAACCACCTTTTGAAAATAGAGTATATGGCATTCCATTCCAAATTCGATTCACGGGGAAAAAGAAATTCCATCTCTTGCAACAGAATTAGATATGAAGTTTTGGACTTAACTCCAAGAGCTTGAGTCAAGAAGGCTTTTCGAACGTTCTTCAAATCCTCATATGTGTCAAGTGATATCACCAGACCATGTACTCCTACACTCCATAGAGAAGAATTGGCTCAACCAACACTTGAAACAAGTGTGCCTGATGGAACCAATCATAGAGATTTATTTGGTGGAAATAGCGCATAAAAAGCCTTTCAATTACAATGACCTTTTTTTAATACATCCCAGTGCATTGTGGTCATAAAATCTATACCAAGATCCTTGTATGTTTGTACCACTTCTACTATCTAACCTTGATATGTGAAATGAAGTGCTATGTCCTGCCTAGAAGAGGAGATGACCAAAACTTTAGTTTTAGCTAAGTTGATCCACATACCAATTTTTGGTAAAATTTGTTGAGAGCATCCAGATGTTGTTGCATCTTTTATGGCGGGTATGAAATAAAAATCCCCGTCATCATTTACTTCAACAAGCTGCCGATGAGTCTTGCTTCTCCATCTCCATGTTGGACAACCCAATGCTCAGGCTGGAAATGCATAACTTGAATAGTGTTTAAAGGGTAGACAACCTTAACCTATTCTCACGTTGTTGTTAATAGACTGGCTTGATGGAGAGCTGATATCCTGAGGAACACCCAACTGTGACAATCTCCTCCATAGCTCATCTCTAGGAACTGTATCAAAAGCTCTTGCAAGTCCACAAAGCAAGAATAAAGATCTTGACATTTATTATAACTATCCTCTAGCAATGTACGCAATGTGAAAATGTGATTAATGGATGAGTGCTGAGTCTAAACCCTGCCTAACCAAAAGCATGAACCCTTGATTCCTCAACCCATGTCATGAACCACCTTTCTAGAATTCCTGGCACGCAAAGGTTTGCAAACAAGGGGCTCACTATGATTCTGGTAATTAGCATGGCCGTTTCCATCACCAGCTTTGTAGATAGTGACCACTCTGCTTACTATCCATTGTATAGAAAATCCTTCTTGGAGGGTCCTATTGAACATAGCAATTAAAACTAGAGTAATTTGTGGTTCTGCCCATCCTGGGGGATTCACCCCTGACTGACGTATAGCATGAGAGTTCAAGAGAGGGGCTTTTTTTGCACCATTTAGTACATATACTTAAGAGTTAGGGGTGTTTTAGAGCTAACCTAGTGCAAATTCTATCAAGGAGGGGCCAAAATTTTTTTTGAAAGACGACGGATACATTCATCATTGAATCATGAAAATAAATACATAGAGGTGCAAGTTTAAAACCCAAAGGGAAAAGCAGTCCCTCTGTGCAAAGCTACCTAGGAGCCTCAAATAATCTATACATAGAAGGAACCTCTTATTCTAATTATAAATCAGCAATATGAACAGCAGGAGCTTGTTTTTACCAAGCTGCATTGAAGTATAACGGATCTAGCCACTTGATGGACCAGTATACATATTTTTATATGTATGTACACATGCTTGGCATACATGCATGCATGTGTGAAGAGCATAAAAGCAAGGGCTTTGCCTCTTTTGAGGAGGACTTTCTTTGAGAGTCGGAAGCCACGAGAGCATCGGGGGAGGCAAGAGCTTGGGGATTGCATCCCTATTGCATCAAGGTGGCTTTTGCATAGCTTGCAAAGCATTGCACCAATCATCTTCTTAAGATGGGGAAAATGAGGTTTTAGGTGTTGCGACTAGATTTGCATGTCATTGGTGAGGATAAGCTTGAATTTGCATGCTTAGAGGCTTATTAGAGGTTGGATCGTGAAGCATGAGCTTCTCTCGACTTTTCAAGGGATTATTTATGTGATTGTTTTGATCTACTAGCTGGATATGGAGGATAAGATTATATGTAGAAGGATGGAAGCTTAATTTACATATAAGGCAAATTCATGGAAAGTGATTTAGATCACATCGAATTTGAAAAAGTACTTGGTGTTGCTTATAAAACTTGTAGTCAGTGAGGATCCACCCGAGATTACATGATTTTCCCATCATCTTGCTATTTAGGCGACCCTCTGACTTTTAAATCATTCTCACTATTTTTTAACGATTCTTGATTCAAATATTTTCCACCCTATGATGGTCCTTGATTCAGCCCATTCAATCTATTGCCATATCTAGGCTTTTGCTTAACTTTTTCGATGCTTACCATTTGTTTACCTATTTTTCTTCAATCAGAGTAGTTTATACAGCCTGAATTTGGTCTTTGCAACCATACAAGAAAGCCATGGAAAGCTTTAATCTTAACAAAACAAACTTATTTTAAATATTCAAAATGATTAATCTGGACTTTCCATGTGTTTTGCCCTTTTTCCTTTTTCCAAGATTGTTCTATTCACTATCTATTGCATTCAGATTCGCCTTTCTTTTCTTGGATTAACCAAGGCATCCATCGAGATTGTTGGCGACATTTTCTCATTAGAGCTTTCTTCGAAAACATATTTCATATAATATGCAATGCAAAGACATGACTACAACACCAATGGACAAATTGAATCATTCGAAGACAACCACTTGTCTATGCATAAGGTTCTCAAACCTTATTCTTTTGATCAAGGGAATAGTAGTTAGAAGCAAGAAATTGCTATTGGTTTAGTTTTTCGTGGAGGGATAGATGCCAAGTAATGTTAAAGACCCCCTAGTCCTTGATCATCTGAAACATAAAGCTATATTGTAGGCTACAATAGGAATAACCTCTGGGGCCACGTTTTGGCATGACACACCGCCATTCTTGTTTTATTTCGATGGGCACAAAAATCTAGTCTCACATGGTACAATAATAGAGCCATGTATAATTATGTATTATTAATTCAAATGATACAATATTCCAGGTGGTTAGTGAAATGCCTTTTTGCTGATGACACTAGAAGGTTTCCAAGAGAAATCTATGGACACGCTTTACTATGCATGGTTTAGAGAAGTCCCCATGAAGTAATATTTGTAAACGAGTGTTTAGAAGAATAAGAAATTAGCACCTCATCACTTCTTTTTCTTGTAGGATTAGTAAAGAAATACTTATGGAGTTTTCAATATAACACAAAGCATAGGTCCTTGTATAAATAGCAGCCACCCTTAAAGGACATTAATCCATAGTCCTTGGGCATGGTGTTCATTTATAAACAAACTAGATCTAATGAAGAGTGAACTTGCTTGAATAAAGCCTAGGTCCTTGTATAAATAGCAGCCACCCTTAAAGGACATTAATCCATAGTCCTTGGGCATGGTGTTCATTTATAAACAAACTACACCTAATTTAGAGTGAACTTGCTTGAATAAAGCCTGCTTACCACTTGCTGCCAGATCAGTTACAACCTTGCGCTTGCTGCCAGATCAGTTACAACTTGCGCGCATGAATTTGTAGGCAGAGTGATTGGTAGGGTACATTGGAAATTTTGCATTTTCCTTGTTATGATTCTATGATTGTGGACGAGGCAGAGTGATTGGTAGGGTACATTGGAAATTTTGCATTTTCCTTGTTATGATTCTATGATTGTGGACGTTAGTCCCCAAAATCACAATCTCTATGCAAGGATTAAAATTTTTCAATTTGAGGATTAAAGTCCTCACAAATTTTAAGATTTTGAGGATTAAAATTAAGGGATTTTAGGATTTAAAGTCTTCAAAAAACTACCATGAGAAAGGGATACACATGTCAACACATGAAGGCCACATGGAAATCCTTAACACATGGAGATGCAACCAAGGTTAAGGCACCAAATCTCTACCATATTTAAAAGGAAAATTGAAGGAAATTTTAATAAAGGAACAACGTGGCATATGTTGGTTTTTCCCTTAGTGTCTTATAAGGAAGGAATATTAAAACATCTAAAGAGCTATACACTTTAGAAGCAAAATTGCAGGATGTGATGCAAGAACATCAAAAAACTCTTTGCACCAATTCATCCTATGAGCCTTTTAGACTGCTTCAACTTTGCAGCCAAAATCTTGCTATCTTGCTACTGCTTAATCCATTTTAAATCAGCAGATTGAAGCCTAGAAACAGCTTAAAGGGGCTCCATTTTTTGGAGCAAAGGGAGCATTTTGGGCCGATTATGAAGAGCAAATACAGACATGGCATCTCCGGTGTCTAAACTCGTCACAGATCCTTCAGAACTGCTCACAGAATTGCAACAGGAAGAGCTTGGCAATTGTAATCCCTTCTTGTGTGGATGAGAACATAAAGTGAGATCCAAATCTATCACAGATGTATCTCCATAGCCATTTTCGTCTATTTTACCCAAATGATGCCTCACCCTGCGGCCCGATGCTTCCCAAATCTGATGAATCTGTTGTTTTTTATCCATCTTTTGCACAGATTCAATCCCCTTATGTGTAAAATCAGAAAAATCTTCTAATTCTAATGTTTCTGCCTTCACAACGACAGGTTTTTCGAGATGTAATAGATTTGGGTCCCCCATTTTCAAGTCGGGCAAGGCTATTTTAGCCTGATCTGAGAATGCCTTGTTATTTGGTATTGAAGAAGCCATAACCGGATTTGGAAGCGCTCTTACAATCCCACCTCTAAGAACAGTCTCTACCGCAGACTGACAAATCTGCCAGTTTCCAGACCATAGCAATCCAACAGCGCCATAAACCGGATTCACGGTTCTGCCGCATGCTTCATAGAGCAGAGATCTGAAAAGGGCTGGAAAAAATGAAGCATTTCATCAGTTTTAACTTTTACTATTTGAGAAAAAATAGAAAAAACAGAGCATCAGAAATTTTTTATTTACCAGGTCTCTGATTCTCAGGAACTGCGGATATGAAACTCATAAGTCCGGCACGGCCGAAGAACTTGGCCACAAAAACTGTGGCATGGCCCTGTGCTTCGGCCCCTTCAATCCAGTGAAGACATGGCCGCAAAATACAAGAATCGCTGCAGCCCTTTCTCAAAACTCGACAGCCATTGCAGCTCATCTTGCACTTCTTAATCGCCTTCCAAGTCCCAACGGACTGGCTAGTCCCTTCCGTCGCCACTGTTGCTGATGGATGAAATCCGATATAGATACAAATTGAAGAAAAAGCCTAGAAACAACTGAAATTCGATCTTTCCTTAAGAGATCAAGACACATAATAAATCAAGCATTCCAGTAGCATTCCAGTAGAAAGTTTAATGGATGAAACCCAATGGAAGAAGGCAGGGAATCAAAAACAGCATGTGGGTATTCAAAATCGGATCGGGAAGGGGAGGGGAGAGGAATCGGGGGAGGCGGAAGCATAGAAACGGATTGAAGAGCAAGGGAAAAGGATTGGGGAGGATGAATCGATGGATAGAAACAGAGAAACGGATTGAATCGGACAGATGTAGAACCAAAATCAGAGCGGAAAGGGGATCCAAGGAAACGAAGCAAGGAGGAAGGATTGGGCGGAAGGATCGATCTTATAAAGGGCGGATTGAAGGCAAGGATCAAGGCAAGTGGAAGAAAAATAATTTCCGGTCCCTGATGAGAGGGAAGAGAAAAAACCAAGGAAGGAGCTCGGCGAAAGGGGGCCCTTTTTCAGTCAAAGCACCGACTCTGGGCCTTCCCCATATTTGGGATCCGTCCCTAATCCGCTCCTTCTCACGTTGCTCTAGATGTGGAGGAGCCCCCAACTTTAGCCCACCCCTGTTTTTGGCGGACGCGGCGGTCGGCCGCCATACACCTATTTACATGACGTCGGATTCTAGGCCATGTGTTCTGTTTGCCGACACGTGTCCTTTGTCCTTAAATCAACTATGGGCTTTTTTCCCATATACGCGGCGGCCATGAACGCCCTTACCTAAAATCCGGATAAATAAAAAATAATGTTAGGATCCTCGGAATCCTTTCCTTAATATTTATTTTCTACCACGTAATATTCTATGCTGTTTATACTGTTTTGTAAATTTATTTGACACTAATAATATTAGAACTGTGGGTGTTCGTGGGCATTGTTGTAAGAGTGCAAAAAACTCGCCATCACAATTAGGAACACCCATGTGAAATCATGTTACACGTCATCATATCTCGGATCCGTATGCCTCGATCTCGACATGTGGCATCATCTCGCCCCACCATCTCCTCCAAGTACTCTGACTATGTATGGACGTCACACCATCGTGACTGGCTCTGCCATTCTCGTGCCAGCAAGACCCGCTCCCGACTACCACCGATTACGGGACAAAAGAATAAGCAACGCCAGATGTCAATAACCCCTAACAATCAGGACCATTTTGTGATAGTATAGAAAATAAAAAAGATAGAGGGGGAGTAATCAAGGATTAATAATCATGCTTATTTTTAACCTTTGCTTGCCTTATAGAGCCCCCCTTACCCTGCCGTGTATTTTAATTCCTTACCCCTTGCCCATTAACATCAGTTTAACATCAATATTCTACCACCCCAGATTCTTTCCCCCCATCTCCGATGCCCGTACGATCCTCATGTCTCTTCCCCTTGTTTCCATGCACCCACTTTCGAGACTGCACATGTGAATGTGAATCATCTGCCCTTCTTTCCATTAATGTCGGCATCCCTGGCAGTTACCATTGTTTGTTGAATCTTTCTCATCCCCCATACTGAAGTATTTTATTCTCTAGTCAAAGTGATGCTTCCCCTTCCATGGGCACAATTCCTGCCTTTCTTGAATATTGATACCGTCGCTGAGCTTGGAAATGCTCAACTAGTGATTGTTTATAGTTTGTTTCGGTAAGAGAATGAGTAACATGTCTAGAATCAACACCATGTGAGGAACATGACGAGGAGATAGTGAGATGATCATAATCATGTTCAAGGTTCTTATGCAAACACGTGCCCAACAGTTACACACATAACTAACTCATAATATGCCCCAAAAATTTGCAAGTGCGACTTTGTGCAATTTAATATCTCCAAATACAAGGGAGTATCCAATTCGGTCTCTTCAATGCATTTGACCAAATGATGGGCTTATTGAAAAAAATGTGCGTGTGTACTTCAATTCAAATCTCATATCTAGCAAAATACTTATGCTCTCTTCATAGTTTTTGAAACATGAAATGACCTAATGCATCCTACATTCATTTGTATTCTACGTGAAGGGCTAGTCATAACATGATGAACATGAACCTGGCTTATTACGCAAAAAAAAGAAAACAAATATTTGTTACATCTAGATGCTAACTTAATTACAACACAAAGATGGATATGAGCATGGCGGCATTGTTAGTTGAGATTCAGATTTAGTGATTGGCCAATAGTAAAATTGAAATAGCTCTTCATAGTGAACTTGTTCACAGCATGAAAGTAGTATCCATGAATGGTGTAGGCATAAAACGATATGTGCGTATCTAGTTAGTTCGCACTTCCAAAGGAAGGAAGGAAGGAAGGAAGGAAGGAAGGAAGGAAGAAAATTTTAACGTCCACGGAACCCAATCGGGTTATGGGACCAGAACAAACAAAGGGGGCATAAGCCCTAACAGATCAGAGGGCCGAAGCCCAAAAAAGTAGAACATGGGGTCCAAGCCCCGTTTCAACACAGAAATAACCAAACCCAAACGAAACAAAAGAAATACAGAGCTATACAGTAAGTGCCCATGGATCAGATGGCCACTGATCCATGGGTGATGAGATGCGTTATAGCCCATCTTTTACATATGAACATGAATTTAAGGAAGAAAATAATAGGTAGAAGATACATGAGGCTCTAATTTTAAAAACATGAGATATTGTTGTAAGTGATGGAAAATGTGGTCATCTTTACTGCCACTTGCGTTGAGTGTTGGATATTAAGTGGAAGATAAATATATGGGTCATCAAATTCCCACATATGTAAACCTGTGTAAGGCAAGAAATAGCTTACATATAATTTACACCAACTTAAACCCATACACTAATATAAAATTGGGAAAACATTGGAGGCCCTTCACATAGAAGAAAAAAAGAAGCTCGTGCGCAATTATGGAAGTTGTAGAAGTAGTTTTTTTATAATTTGATTAAGACACCTTTTTCTAGAAGAGTTGGTTTCTTATCATCTTAGAAGTCATAGTAGGCTGCCACGTATGATACTTATCCCATTCAATTATTCCACCAAAGGGTCCATCCCATTTTACCAATCTTAGTATCATGACTTATTTGTGTATCTAATTATTCCTTTTTAAGTTTACTTTGCATTCCTTTTGAAAAGGAAGATAATAATGCCACGTGGCAGTCGCCAATATGGAAAAAAGGAAATAGAGCAGATGATTCTGCTCAACTGGTTTTCAAATAGGACAATAGACCGAATAATACGTCGAGGGGGTATTTTCTTAACTCCCTAATTTCAAGTTTTGTAGGAGAAAGACAATGGAGGATCCCTTTCCATAGGAGTGGCAGAGGAAGATCCCTTTCTACAACAGCAGCAGGCCTGCTAGGTGCCGCCAGTCGTGGAGCCCCTACCGCTGTTGCAGAAAGGGACTCGGGCTTTGCCGTTTCTCCTACATAAATGATTAGAAAAACTATTCAAACTTATATTAATTGTATATGGAACTTTCTAGTGTTTTATAGACAAACGTCAAATTCGATAAGATCCTGATTTGTGCTGAAGTCACGTGCCCTTAAGATCATGCTTAGTGCTAAAGTCATGCCTCCTTTAGCAAAGTGGCCTTTGGTCATTCCTAGGGACCGTCAGAAAGCAGTATGGAAGTAGGTATAGGATAAACTGCTCCATCCAAAAGTAACCATTTTATGGTGGCAAATCATTCATCACTATGTGCACGTTGATATTGTGGTTCACAGATTTCATCCACCCTTATGTGCAGAGAAGAACGAGACAATTGCCATTGTTTCGTCAGGCATGCTTGGTTGTGGCTTTAAGGCCTCTTTTGCTGCAATTTGAATAGTCTGCACTTACTAGCAGTCTATTCAAATGGCTGACAAAATTTGGCAAAAGGGGCTTTTCATTTGGCTTCTGCATGGATCATCTGGTCCATTTAGAAAATGAGGAATCTCCCCATATTCAAAGGTCATGTTTGTTTTGATGCAAAGGTTCTTATCAAGACCTGACAAGGAATTGTCGAAACATTTAAGTGCTCATCAATTGCTAATGATGTAAAGGGTCGTAATGAGCACTACCTTCACATTCACACGTACTCATGAGCTTTTGCTTCCTTTTCATATTGTTTAGATGTCGCATTTAGGTGTGGTGGAATTGCTTTAGTGGATATTTTCTCCACTGAGTTCTTAGTTCCCATTGTACTTTGTTTTGTAATGAATAAAAATTTTTACATCCTCCAAAACATATATATACAAGAAAATTTAGCACGTTCTACGGTGCATGTTCCAATTTTAGCATATTCCTACGGTGCATGTTCTAGTTTTAGCATGTTCCTAAGATGCATGTTCCTGTCGACGCATATTCTAAGATTCATCAAGATTCCCCTAGATTCCCAAAGATTCTGATACAATTTAAGGAGTCTTAGCAATACAGACAGCTACTTAGAGAAAGAAAAATAGAAAGAATAGTATTAAACAGCTTTTCTCAAGAACAAGAGCACTTGGTTTCCACAACCAAGTTATGGAGCATCCAGTTTCCACCCAATCGGATCCAAAAACTAAGGCAAAAATCCAAGGGCTTATCATCAAAGGGATAGATCAAGGCTTTTTCCTTTAGCTCAAGATCATTCTATTACAACAGATTGAGGGCTTAGATATGCTCAAACAGAAACCTGTCAGAGCCTAGAGGTGAGTTCCAATCTTCGATTGCACAAGTTAGGCAGTAACTTATACTAGCCGAGGAGTTTCGGAAGCATATTCCCGGACTACTTCAAATCGAGCAGGTCGGATTTTGGTAGCGGCAGCCAAGAGTCAGGTTCGCTTGGGCCGGAAGTGGCTAATTCAGGATCTTCGTTGCTGGAAAACAGGCCGATGTCTTCATTTATAATTGATTTCTCCCCTTTGCCTTTTGAAAAAGGTCCTCCGATCCCGCTATTCTGGTCTCCGCCCCTTTTGCCGCAAAATTAACTGCTACTAGATATTTCGTTGCATTCCCCTTTTTTGGTCCACGACCCCAACTTTAATATTAGCCTATGTTTACGTTGTAAAAGCCCTTTGGTCCATGGTTGTTGTAATAGCATTGCATCCCTTGTCTAGACTTATAAACATTGGAATATTGTCGCCCCTTGGCAATTGCCGTAGCATTTTTTTATTTTGGATCGCTCCCCCTAGCCTGCTCCATATCAATCCATCCCTTCTCAAGGTTGATCGCCCACGATCAACAAGATTCCAGAGATTTCTTATTCCTGCACATCTCAGAAATAGTTACGGATATTCTTGTACTACCAAAGTACCTCAATACCCCTTGTACCTCCAAGGTACAGATGTAATTTGTCAAGCCAATTGTGTTGCAACCACAATTACTAATCTTCCAAGAATTACATCTTATGCTCTCTTGTTAAGTCGATTGTGCTGCAGTCTCAACCACTAATCTTCCAAGAGGCATTCACAACTAGTATACCATGTTCAAGCCGGCTACGTTGCAATCGTAGTCACTAATCTACCATGGTATACACATTCAAAGTATCTATTCCTTATACCAAATAAAGAAAATCAACCTTGAAAAATTCTACTTTTTATTCCTAATAAAGAATTTCACTTACATAAGCTTCCGTAATCTCTCCAAGAAGAGAGGTTACCAGTTGTTCATCCTAGAGTTCCCAATTCCCCTACATTCCCAAGTTTTAATGAAGATTCCCTCAGATTTTATAACATTCCCTTAGATTCTCTGAAGATTTGCCAAGATTCCCTCAGATTTTATGACATTTCCTTGAATTCTATGAACTCTCTAAGATATTATGTAGATTCTTCCAAGATTCTCTCAGATTCCCTTAGATTTCATAACACTCCCTTAGATGCTATGAAGATTCCCCAAGATTCAATCAGATTCTCTTAGATTTTATAAGATTCTCTTAGATTCCTCAAGATATTATGTAAAGCCCCTTACATTTTATGAGAATCCCTTAGATTCCCTTAGATTCCAGGTGGCAGGTATTCGTAGGAGCGGGCATCCCTGGCGGACACCAATATTACTGTTGACATGAAGGCCACTAAATAGTAAGTATACCAAATTTAATTTACTAGTCCCTTTATATTGACCTAAAAAAGGCTAATATGATATAATTTTGGGTTGCCCCTAGGGGGCAAACCCTCGCTTATGTGGGCTTGTGGCATATCCTAGGTATACGCTAGAATATACCTAAAATATGCTGGTGACTGCTACAAACCTGTTGTTCCCTGTAAACTGGCGATCAGGTGCGTCCTGAATCTTTGCTTGGATCGAATTAGAAAGCTTGCCGACAACTGCACTGCTTGCAAGGATTTCTCATTTTCCATGCAGTTGGTGGTGGTACAAGATCTGGTCTCGGATCTTTGCTGCTAAAGCGCCTTTCTGTTGATCATGGGAAGAAATCTAAGCTCAGATTTACAATTTATCCATCTCCTCAAGCTTCTAGTTCAGTTGTGGGACCCTATAACAGTGTTTTGTCTACTCATTCTCTATTGGAACATACAGATGTTTCTGTTCTTCTAGATAACGAGGCCATTTATGACACTTGCCGAAGATCTTTGGACATTGAACGACCTACTTATACGAATTTAAATCGTCTTGTCTCACATGTCAATTGTCTTTTCTGATGATCTTGATTCAGTTTCTTATATTTTTTTTGCTAGGCAGGGTGTTATGTTGTCGGTAACATAATTTTTAAAACAAGCGATTAACTTGCAATACGGGCTTTTTGGTCTGTGCCAAATACATAATTAACCTACTAGAAACTAAGACAGAAGGAGCTATCTGTATGCTTCCATTTTTTATATGATAACTTGATTATGCTTCCTTTATTTCGTTATTGAGCAAAAGGGCATTTCATTTACTACATTTCAGGTATGAAAAATGTTATATGCACAGGGATGATGTTACTCATGTTGCTGTTTCCAGTGCGGACTTTTTGATCACCGGAAGCTGTGATGGTTTGTTACTAATCAACATATGAGCATTATTTTTTTCTTCTCCTTGATTGTTTTTGTAAATGGCAAAATAATGAATGTAGTTCAAAAGATATTGGAGTGTGTGGTAGGATCACATCATTGGCATGAAATTTAAAAGATGAAGAAAAGAACTATACCTACTTTGCAATCTACTAAAGGTTTTCATATTGTTCCTAGGGACTCTTTTAAGGTTTTTAAACCTCAATCTTGCAGCCCGTTATTTATAATGCACTTTCTCACGTTTGTCATGATAGGAAAAATGATGTATCTGAATGTCTATTTGTTTTGCAAAGTCTATTTTTCAAATATCTTTAATAAAACAGACGGAGGCCTTGCAACTTTCTATTTGTATGGAATGATATTGCAGGCCATTTGAAGCTATGGAAGAAGAAAGAAATGGGTATAGAGTTTGTGGAGCACTTCCGTTCTCATCTTGGTCCAATTGAAGGACTTTCTGTAAGAGCATTGTTGTTGTAATTCTGTTGCTGGAACATAGGCCCAGACATTTAGTCTATTAGCTTGGTGGCCTAAAATGTCATGTTGAAATTACATAGTGAGCCTTCCCATGCATGAAAGGAAATTTTCATTTGCTACCATTTGATGTTGACATCAGTGCCTGTGTAGAAGCATAACACTTTCTCAGCTGCACTTGTGCAAGGAATTTTACGTAGTTTACATTGCACCTCTCCGTCAATGTATTTTGTGAGCGTCTTTCTTCAAGACCTAATTAAGATATCAAAACCTAGTGAAACACAAGCAATCAGCAAACTTGGTACTTGAACTGTAATGGGCATAATAGGTCGATAGGATAATAACACAAGTAGCGAATTTGTGTTTGTCCTGACCCAAGGATCCACTTCATGCTTTCATCATATGCACCGGTGATTTCTGCAGAGAAAGCATATCAAGCATGATTTCATTAATTGGATAAAATAACGCAATTTTGAGAATTTTGAGCACACCTTATTTGCTCAAGCACGAATACTTTCACCTAGTACTCGACCCCAACAAACATGAGGTAATTAACATACACATATACATACAAATTTTGTGTTATACTTGTACGTGTACATGACACTCGTATAAGCTCAATAATGGCCCTACATCGTACGCCAATAATTCACTTCAATAATTTTACTTCACTATAAAAATGGCTTCACGAGGGGGTAGAGGCCATTCATCTTCCATGGCTTCCTCGATGCCTCGGTCCGTAACACATCCGCTCTTTCAAGTGTTACTTGAGCTACAACGATCCGGGCGAATCGCTAGAAATAGCGTTAAGCTTGATCCATGGCTCTTATCTAAAGCTGATGGACCTGCTAGTGCTTGCGGGGAAGCTCACTTTCGCGTTAAAGTCCATATTTACTTGGCTTCCCCCGAGAGATCTATGAGCTGAATGGCATCCGCGAGCTTTGATGTTGATGACGAGTGAATCAAGACCGCTAATAATGTAATAATGACATGGGTACCTAATAACTAAGTAAGGATGTAATAGCATTCTGATTAAGGATGTAATATCACGTACCTTAACTGAGTATATTGTAACGATGTGCTATCCCACCTCCACTTATTCTGCAAGCTGTCATTGAATTCAATCATAGCTAAATTCGTCAAGCAAACATGTTTTGAAACATACGCATATTAGTACGCATACATATATCCATACGAAAGATGTATTATACTTGTATTTATACAACGGTCTTATACACGAGCAATAATGGCGCCGAAGTCTACCCCAATAATTCACCTCAATAATTCTACCTCACTATAAAAGCTTCTCACTTCGGGGCTAAAGTTCATTCCTCTCACATGGATTATTTGCCTTCATCAATTCACCACATCGAGGCGATCAAGTGCTCAATGAGCCACTCTGATCTTGTTGGTTGCCTAGACAGGCATCTTCTTCTTGATCCCTACCTGCGAAGAAAAGCTTTGGGCGCTGAGATTCGTTGCCTAAGGTCAATTCGTGTAATGATCCATCGATTTGGCTTCTGGCGAATGAGCTATGAGATATCGGGGATCACTACTACAGATCCCGAAGATGAATGAATCACACATTAGCATTGTATAGTGTAAGAGCTCTTGTGTTGAGATGGAAAACGCAGAGCGTAACAAATAATAACTAGTCTATTGTAACTTTCATGTTATGAATGATATAGTAATTATGTAAAAGAGCATTGCATACCTCAAGAGTTCTCATCATCGTCCTTAGCTTCTTTAGCCACTAATTCTTGCAACTGAGCCCGAACACTCTTTGGGGATCACCACCGACAATGGCCTGGTCTCTACGGCCCAACCATAGTCTATTGTTTTCAAAGGTTGGTAGCGTGGGGGTCATTAGGATTGGGTCTCCAATTCTTGCTCCAACAATCCCTATAATGCATTGCATATGAGGTTCCCTTTTCGCAACAAAGTTCAAACCAAGAGACAAACACCTCTTCATAATGTGGGAGATTAGGGTCCTCTCATCATCCTCTTCGCAAAAGCCATCCATGTCGCGCTTATCATGTGGTCTGATTAGCAAGAGCATTCCCTTCTTGACATCTTGGTAGGGGTCGAATATTTCAACCGGGTTCTTGGGTCTACCCGAGAAAGGCCCTACGTAATGAGATGCTTCAATGTGCTCATCCACAAACACTCTTTGGGTTCTTCCAATGCACTTTGCCCGGTGCTGGGCGAAATCTGAATGATGTTTCTCACCGGCTGCACGTCACCAAGCACTCGCGCAGCAAAGGTGGACCAATGAGTCAATAACTTCATTCATATATGTGTTGGACCATGACTTATCGCCAACTCTAGAAATAGCTGCCCGGTGCATCATGTACTTGGCAATAGAAGCTCTTAATGCACCTATATCTTTCAAGCTCCCATATGGTCTGCGGGACCTTAGGTGACCCTCTCTAATCATAGGTAAACCTTGGGCATCCTCCTTCCACATTCTCGATTCCCTTTTTAGAGCCACTCCCATGCCCCGGCCTCATCTTGTAGAACATTAGTGGCCATCCATCCTTCATGCAAAACTTGAAGAGTAGAGGTTCCAAGTGACCACATAAACGGTCCTTCTTATCAGGGATAAATCCTTTCACGAATTCCTTCCAATCAGGAACCTCTGTCACAAGGTAAGGTGAAGGAGCCTTTGAACTACACTGCCTGAAGAGTTGCATAAGCTCCGGAATAGTCAATGCATCTGATCTTCTCATTAGAGTAGAGTAGTTTCCAAATAGGGCATCTATGTCATCGTGGGTGTGTCCAACCATCATGAATCCCAGCTGCACTTGATCAAATACACCTAACCAAACCAAGTATGACAAGTAAGAGAAAAGATATCTATTCTTATTCTGACCTGAGCAATTATCTAGCTCAAAGTAAAGCCTCCTAGGCAACTTGTTTGCTACCATGGGGCCTTTGATAGGAGGCATAAAATCATTTCTACTGCCATTCATCATTTTTGTCCTAAGGTTATCTGTGTTTAAAATTGCTGCACCCTGCTTCTTTCAGGACGATCGATTATCTCTCAAATGGCCCCAATTATCCTCAGATTTATTCTCCAGTGTCTTCAAGGTATGATTCAAGGATCCCACATGAAAATTAGAATCATCGGGCCGAGGTCCAGATGAGAAGTGGCCCAAGGCACCTATACCATGGCCGTGCATGAGAGCACTGTAACACCGACTCTTCCGACCTTGATCGTTCACCCCTCCATCTGAGACTTTGCTAGCTTCTCTAGGCGAGGGACCATGGTCTTATTCTGATCCATCTTATCATGTATAATGGTTAAAAGCGTGCTCGGAGATCTATCGCGACAAAGCTCTCGGGAAGAGTAAAGGCTCACCGCATGAAATCACGGGCGTCATATGTGATTTTCTCTCTATTGCAAGTACCCTTCTTTCGTTTGGATCTCTGGTCTTAGCAAGCTTTTCCTTTATGACAATACAGGTGTTACACTTGGAAAATGCTATCCTCTTAGCTATTGCTACCTCTGAATGATTCTCTTTCCAAGCAGACCGAAATGACGAAGGAGAAATATGCTTGCCTGTCATCTCAGTAACGGAAATATCTACTTCTTGGTGTATATCCTTCTTAGTCAAGACTGAAGGTAGCCTCTTAACATTTTGTCAGTTACCCTCGCTCGTAATTTTCGAGCGGTGTGGCATCGTCTCTGCGTTTTCATCTATGAACATGGATAGCCGGCATTGCCCGGTAAAAAGTATGAGACCTTGGCTTCTTAGACCCAGTATTTCCGTGCTCAGCAATTCTGTGGCCGTCATTGAAGAGCTTCTTCCACTTGTAAAAAGTGGAAATGGGAATGCCATAGGCTTTATGCCATGCTTTCCGCGCACACACCGCTTTGTTATTCAACATCGGTTTGCGGACTACACCATTTTCGAGCAAAGATCTAGCATGTTATATGCAAAAGTTGTAATGCGCTCAGGGACTTCATGTTCCATTAAAAGGTTCTCATGCAAGCTATCTCACGGGATGTAAAATTTGCACACATGTCGTTTCATGCAACCGACAATGATGACACGAAGTCTAGAATAGCCTCGGCACTAGTTTTTCTTTCACATTTAGTCTGTCTTTGGCGTGTTCTGGGTATCCAGATTGACCATCTTTGTAAGGTCTCTTTTGGTGATGCCAATTTCGGGTCTAATGGAGTAAGGTTCATTCTCCACATCCTTCTCCTTCACCGCAACCACAAGAGTAGAAACTGGAATGTTATCAACGAGCACGAGGGCTATGGGCCATCTCACAAGGTCATGCGGTTGGGGCATTTACGCACGGGCTGGCGGCGCATAGAGATCTTTTTTCGGCATTGGAAAAATGTTCATGATAGTAGCGACTATCGAGCCTTCCCCTAACTTCACGTCGGACCACGGCATGGTTTGGATCGGCAAAAAAACGATAACACCATAGGCATAAGCCATGTAGCGAAGATTCATGCATGAGTGTGCACGCCTTCTCAACTAACTCATCTCTAGAAAGCCCTTGCACATGATTAGTCTCATTAGTGGCTAACCCCTCATTCCCTCTGTCACTGCCCGATCTATCCTTTTTATCGACTGGTGGGGTGCAAGCTTCCTCATGTCTATCTAGTGGAGCAACAATGTCCTTCTTGTACCACAACACAAAAAGTCCCCACGGCTTCACCCATTTTTTCTATTTCCAATTCGGAATTGGTAGCGATGCTTGTCCATCGAAACATTCACAATTGAAACGACAACCATACCCTCAAAGACGGTCGAATTGTGATGGCGCGAAATTGTGGACTCTTCCTTACGCCACCTTTTTCCCCGCCCGATCTGTGAATTACATCAGCCATCCTCCAAACAAGAGGTCGTGAATAAGCGCGGCCGCGATCCTAGTGAGCGTAGCACCGTGATCATAAACCACTACAAAAATATGAACTGAAAAATAAGAAATGGTCACGACTTTTTCGCCACCGCGATCTTATCGAGCATGGGTAAGAACGCTTGGTCGCTAGTTGCAAAAGCATTCACACTAGTCGTTTCAATAAGAACTTCGTGCAAATCAAATTTCGAGGCTAGCTAGTGGGTTCAACTCTAAGTTATCGATATCCGGGAGTTCTTTGGTCAATAGCAAGTGTAGATGGTTGAAGGTATCGCGACCAGCGATCTAGTGGAGCACCAAAGTTAAACGATTGACTTACGTAATAAGGCATTACTCCTACCTCCACGAGAATCACGGTGTTTAGTGTCATAAAAAACAAGTGTTTAGTTTCATCCACATAGAAAAGAAAGCATATACTTGAAAACACGTTTACATTGTATAATAAACACACCAGAGTGCAGTTTTGCTTAGAACATCTATTTTACATAGTTGCAACAAAGTATCGGGGAGGTATCTTATCAATCCATGCAATAGATAGTGAATGTTAGTGCGAGACTTCGGAGGTTGCAGTTATAATTGAAATTGATTGCATTCTTGATCACGTCTGATTCACTTGATGAGGGATATGCATCGAGAATAGGCCTTTTACCTCGGCGAAACCACGAATTGATCACGATTCGCAGAATTCCGTGTGTAGTGGCGGATTGCAAGCGGATTATCGGCGCCCTCGTCGGCGCCTTCAATGGATCACGGAATTACTGCGGCAAATCCTTGCCCAAACTTGGCCCGGCTTAAAGGCGAGCGCCTCGAGCGAAGATCTTGCAAAACAATGAAATTTGAATTGGCTTTTCCGCTTTCTCGAATTGGTTTGTTCTCGAATTAAATTTTTGCGATCATTTGTCCGTCCAGTAAACTGGATATTTTGGAGGCATTTATGGGTGGATAAAGTGTCGTCGAAATTATGACCGAAATTGAGCAGCGGACGTCCAAGTGGATAAAGACCTTTAAATGCAGGGTTCTTGGCCTTCGGGGCCGGGTATATTCGCCGCGGCCAGCATTAATGTTAGGGAATAAATCTGGTACGCCGTAATTAATATGCCGTCTGACGCCATTATGGTAACGCGTTTTTTCAGCGCCATCATGAGGGGCGGGCATTTAATTTCCGCGACAGCGTTCTATAAATTGAAACTCAAAACATTCAAAAACTAATTTCTACTCCGCGATTTCATTCAAGCGCCCTAAGCGCCTTCGACCTCAAAGCGCTCCCGGACCCACTCCAAAAACCCATATTTAAATGCTTGAACCGGTATACCCGTGATCCCATGGCACCTAAGGACTCCCTCGAGAGAAGGTATTTTCTAACATTTCATTTCGGCAAGATCGCGGCCGCGATCTTGCCTACTAGAACTTCTATTGTTTTCATAAGTATAGATGCTTTCGGCAAGATCGCGGTTCGCGGTCTTGCTTGATAGGTTTTATAATTTCTAGATAGCGGTCTTCATAAGTGTAGTCGCTCATCAAGATCGCGGCCGCGGTCTTGCTTGATTGGTTTTATAATTTCCGGATAGCGGTCTTCATAAGTGTAGCTGCTCATCAAGATCGCGACGGGGCGATGCCGGTGAAACATAGATTTTCTTTATTCGCGATGTTCATCGGTACTAGTGTAGTAGGTCATTAGTTTTCGCGGCAATGTTTTTTCTTGCCGTGCTTAAGTGCTACACAAAGTCGCGGCCTTGATTGTGGAGTTCTATTTTAGGCTGCTTGGCGGGGATCGGCGGTCAGCGTTTCTCTCTGATAGTTTAAACCTTTTTATTGCACCACATTATGCAGCCTACCGGGCACTCACTCTGAGCTTTTGTTTCACGGCACTTGCTCTCTTAGGGGACGGATGTTCGAGCCGGTCCAGTATTATAACCCCTTCCAATGAAAGGAAATGGTGTATCGAGATTGCACATGCTATCGCACATTAAGGGTGATCGCAGAAAAGGACACAGTGGCTCTTTTTTTACTGCGGACCGGAAAAAGGGGGGCGTTGAACAAGTTGGCATAGTGGTGGCAATGTGGGAAGGCACGAAGAACAATGTGCAAGATGCCATCATATGCGGCGTTGAGGACCCACAAGCATTGCGGTTTAAAGAGTACATTTTGAAATGGCGCAATTATGACCCGTCTTTTGATGACAACCCGACAAAATGAACAAGCCCGACCCACCAGGGGAAAACGTCCGACGTCGGCTAAGGGGGTATGGCTGGTTGTTGCCATCCTATGAATCTCTCTTTTGTCGGGTATAAAGGGAAACAGACATATTGCTCGGGTTCTCGACATGCGAAAATGGTTTGTCTACGACAAAAGCCTCCCGAAATGCCTTGAAAGCGGTTCGGGACGAGAAGATGCCCTCCGTGATGGACACCAATTGGCTAAGAGCCGTGGCCAAGAAAAAGAGTGTGAAGCCCATTGCTACTTTGGGAGAGACCTCAGCACCAAAAGAAATTGCTCAAGAACCACAATCCACGATAAACCCCTCCTGTATTGTTAACCCTACTCTTCCTATTGCTATGAAGGCCCCAGATAGCAATACATCTGGTGGATTTATTCCAAAAATTCCCTCCTTTCAAAATTAGCCTTAAGAATCGACACCTCGTGAGGATAGCCCGACCCCAGCCAGTTCTCAACCCCCATTCAATGCCTCCTCTAAACTAGCATTGACATGGCCCCAAGCACCGCCATTCGGTCGAGTTGAAGTTCAATCCCGAAGAGGAACGCAAGATGGCAGAGCAAACCACTCAGAAGCTTGAACAGTTCAAAAGGTTCTACCCCTTAGGGGTTAATTGGTTTACAAAGATTTCTATTTTTGATTGTGAACCTGCACCAGCAAACTTGACACACAGAATGCGGTCAAATGACCATGTTCAAACTCTGGTTAAAAGCTTCAAGACATACCCGACAGAGGTCCTCACCCCTGGCGGCGTCGTTAGTTTGACCCTATTACCGGGTAACTAATTCTTTATCTTTTGGACACTTTCGTTATGTAGATTTGACTGGCGGTTGTCTATCTTTCAGGAGGAGGGTGACATGGAGCAATCCAGAAGATTTGAAGGGCAAGAAATTTTATATTATTTCTGGCAACCACAGTATTTGTGCTGCACAACTCCTTTGTTCGGTCGTCGGCGAGTTCGAGCAGCAACGAGAATTTGCCAAAGTATATGCTAGAAGAAGATCGAGGGTGCTGAACGGAAATCTTACAGACAAGGAATATATAGAGTTGAGTATTCAATGCAACGAAGTAATTGCAAACACCGTGTACAGAGAGCCACTGATTGAAAAACTGCAACAACTTCGTCATCAGCACAAGGCTTATGGTTGCCCTCCACAAGGACCTATAGGGACAGCTAAAACTTCAGCTTGGAAGGTATTTATTTGTTTTCTACTCGCCAAGTTCGCGGCCGCGATCTTGATGACCTTGAAATTGCTTCTGAGGATTTCCATGAAATTGCAAACGACCACCTTGAAAGTCAGGGGAGCTTAAGGATGAAAAGCAATTCATTTTATGGATGAGAAGGTTTTCAAGAAGTTAATGGAAGTTGCCGGTGCTGTGGGTGAGTCGTAAACTTCGGTGACGATCATGGTGAGTTTCGGACAAACCATCCAAAGACTTCTTTAACAAGACCTGCTCCGGTTGCTCGAGGTATGTCGAATCACGAGTTGTCCGGTTGCTTTCGATGAGATTATAGAAGGCAAGACCTATTTAAAGGTGCGGTCGAGGTTATAGCGGGAGATTTGATTGCGCATAAATCTGCAATTGACATCGAACCCTCACTTTTATGAGGCGCGAATTTTGTCTTATGCCTCAAATTTGCTTGCAAAAAGGATTTCGATAGTGGGAGGAATTGCTTGAGGCTTTCCCGATTTCACCGAACAGAGAATCTTGGATATATCGAATCTGGAAATCTGATGCGTGAAGGCTAACTATAACAAGGATCATACACTAGGTAACCTACCTGTAGCCTTTTTGGAGCCAATCAGGAATATTCTAAAGCCAGAAGAGGCTAGAAAAAGAAAGGAAAAGAAAAATATTGTCATAGCAGTGACAAAGGATGGCATCCCTACTTCCTCCCAAGTGTCAGAGAATGCGACACTGATATTTATTGACATCCGAGGGATAAACAAGGTATGGGATTGCAAGAAATACACAGATCTATTTACAAGGATAGCTACCATGACGGATGCCAAAGTTTATCACTTGGTCATTATCATGCGCTCAGTGAATTTGCCCAATTGCTTGTTCAGTCAGAAGCAAATTCAGGGCGGTGGCTACCTATCTTTAGGTTCCTATGAAGAAATGGGATGGGAGAGCAAAAAGGGTGAAAGAACATCGAAGACTTTATTAGTCATATGTGCATTAACAGGGAGTGATGTTAAATGGTAGCACACAGTAAACGAGTTGGAGCTTCACCTATATCCACACGGCAAGGCTCCTAAGTCAACACCATTGCCTCCAATGCCGCTAACGGTAATGAGGATGCCGGCGAGAAGATAAAAAGAAATATCGGACTCTTTTCTGACAGGCAAACCAAGATTCAAATGGGCGGCAATGGAAGGAGATCTTGTATTGAAATGCCACCTGAAAACCTCCTATGCCTACCATATTGTTGAACAAATGGTGCCGATGGATGGTTGTGTTCGGATTTCTTTTTAACTGGACGGCTTCTCGTGTTGTTCTTATGCAAGGCAAAAGAGCGTGGCTTTCGAAGTTCGGGTAAAGTGTCTTGCGTTTCACGAGGGCGTTCTTTGAAACGCTTGATAAGATGGCCAATCCAAGTGCCGATGGGTTTGAGGAAGAGCCGAAAGCGAGAGAATGTTGACCACGATCCAAATCAACCCGACATCAAGATCACCCAAAACCACGGATCTATCAAAGTTGGGTTCCATTTTGGAAAACCTCGATGCTAAGTCCTCTAAGAAGAGAATGCAAGAAACAAAGCGCTTGCTTGAAGAGACGGAAAAAGGTATAGAAGCCACGGAGCCCACTTTCCAAAAAATTGCATGCACTTAATGAGAAGCTTGATGGGTACATGCCTTTCTTGACAAAGCGAACATAAGTTTGAATACGTGGGCGTAGAACACATGGAAATGACCCAAAGCACATGGAAGCGGACCAACAACACATGGTCATTGACCAAGATGAGGTTCTTGGGTCACGGGGAGCATCGGTGTACACGACAAAGCGGAAGCTCTATCATCCACCTCGGGAATGCTACTGCTGGAGCTCTTGCAAAAAACGAACTTATAGGCGGGGCGGTCAAAGTGGGCGATGAAGAATGGGAGCCCGATTCACATCTGCGGCACAAGATAAACGCCATGGGTGTTCCGATTCCGAGAGGTCACGGGGTTATTGAGAGATGGACACAACACAAGCTATGGAATTGGGTAGAGAGCATGTCCATCGCATGGCCAATGAAATGGGTGTGATACCTGATCAAGTATCCAAACACAATCGAATAATTATCTCCTTCAATCAAGAATTATGTTGTATATTACTTCCTTCAATGAAAACTTTTGTTTCGAAAACTTTGGTTTTGTCTTTACCCATATCTTTTACCATATGTTAAATGCTAAAAATAATCGCGACCGCGATCCTCTGTAGCAATTACATGGCTTTAAATACTGAATTTTGTGTGATATCCTTGCTCCTCGGTACCTTCTTTTAACACAATGCTCTCATATGGTTTTAATAAAAGGCACATTCTTTCGTCTCCTTTCAGCTGCGAAACATCGCGTTCTCCGAATAAGACTGAAGCATTTGCAGAATTTGTGCAAAAAAACGCCAACTTTTACTCAATTGGTAGTAGTTTTTGCACTATATGGCTACCCGCTAACCTATTTCATGCTAAACGAGAATTCCAAATTTCTCTAATTAATGAATTCGTGCTTTATCACGAGCAGTTATCTGTTGCGGAGATTACCAACAGTGCGATTGAGCCTGCTTCCATGATGGCCAAGGGCGGAACTCCGTATATATCATCCAGGATGTGGTAAATCCGGACAAAATAAAGTGGTTAATCCGGACATCCGGTATCAGCCAGGGTGGTTAATCCGGACATCCAGTATCAGTCAGGGTGGTTAATCCGGACAACCGATATCAGGCAAGTGGTTAATTCGGACAAAAAGTGGTTAATCTGGACAAAAAACCAGGCGTAGAACTGTGCGGCGGGGGCAAAAAATTTGATCAGATCGCTCTTGCTGCTCCGTGGGCAGTTTGATCCGCTTTAAAAAGCATGCCAATCGCTTTGTATGCCCCTTTTATGCTAGATTAATGAAAAGAGGAAGAGATTTGAGGCGAAATAGAGCATAACCGATCAAAAAAGGGGCAAAAACACTTGGTTTTTGGGCTTGCAACTGTGCAGTTCTTCGTGGATGATAATGGGTGTCCGGATTAACCACATCCCGGATGATATATACGGCCTTCCATGGCGAAGTGTGATCCTCGACACGGAAAATACATGGCATGTTACCTAATGTATAGAGGGGAAGTTGTTCCGAAGGATTCTGTTGCAACAATCAAAACCAAGAGGACAATTCAGTTTGTAGATTGGTGCCCATCTAGATTCACGTGTGGAACCAACTACCAGCCTCCTACTGTGGTGCCAGGAGGAGATCTTGCCAAGGTTCAGAGGGCTGTCTGCATGATTTCTAACTCGTCCAGTGTTGCAGAGGTGTTCTACAGAATTGATCATAAGTTTGATCTCATGTATGCCAAGAGGGCCTTTGTGCATTGGTATGTTGGTGAAGGTATGGAAGAAGCTGAATTTTCCGAGGCACGTGAATTCTCATTAAAGCACTCTCAGACCATCCAACGGGAAAGAGGAAACAATGTTGGAATTTGGAAAGAAAGGCCATTTCTCTTCACAATGTAGAGTATACAGAGGCTCTGTTGAGCCTGACTGTAATAAAATTGAAAATTGCCATACATGTCATTCAAAGTTTCGGACCACAGTTTGGTAGGCAAGGGAAGTTCTTGCTTTCAAATGATGAGATGTATCTGACAGCAGATTGGTGAACCTAGATTTGAGTATAGGCCACATGAACAAATCAGACTATATGCACTGGATGAATAGCTCAAAGTATATGAACAGGTTTTGGCTGCTCACCTCACCAGGAGATACTTTGGCATGCAAGGGATAGTTACTCGAGCAGCTTGTTTCTTAAGGAGCTTTCGCCACTGTTAACTACAGGTAAACTTGGACTCTCACCGCCTAAGCGTCTTATGAGCAAGCTAGTAGCGCCCCAAATTGGCGTAAGACCTTGGAGGAAGAGCATCCGAAAGGACATGGATCCAGTAGGCACAAGAGACAAAAAACTTATCGGTACATAGCAAATGGATATTAATGTCTGTCTGTACGCATACATTATAATGATCTTCCACAGTTCTTGTTCTTGCTTGTTCAACAAATAACCCAAAGAAAATTTAATTGTCCAGCACAGATTGTTATCGACAAGCAACAGACTGGGCCCTAAATTCATCACTTCCTCCTGCTTGAGAATGTTTCTTCATATTCATGGTGAAGAGCAATATGCATTTTGTAGCAATGCGGAAATCACAAGTTGTACTTTGATATTTACTTGAATGCCTCATGCAATCCTAACAAACAGTTGTGAAAGCCTAACAGACAATCATGTCATGTTCTCATTGTAGCCAATACCACATCTTTCAAAATCTGAGTTTGGTCCCAAGCAAATGGCATGATTCAATCATTTATAGACCCTTGATCCATTAGGTGTGATTCATTCAACTTATTTTAAGAAGTTCTAGATTTGAAGTTCAAACTACATGAATTTGGCAGACATGGCAAAACGTGAAATTGTTCCTCTGAGTGCAGGCTACACGAAAGGCTACACGAATTGGATATTCCACGTTCAAAGGAGCCCCAATTATGGTAAAAATATTTCGAAATATTTTAATATAGGTAAGAGTTACCAGCAACTCCATTGGATTATTTCTTCTTTGAATCTTTCCTTCATTGCTCTGGTCCGTTGCTCTAAGCCATTTTCTCTTTTTGCATGGTCTAAATCCCGGATCTTGGATGACCCGGAGCTACACTTGAGCTTAGAGGAAAAATCCCTAGGCTTTAAATCTATGGTATTTGGAGATGCTTATATGCTCGAAGCTGCTGGCGTGCTCTATGGCAGTAACACAGAAGAATCTTGGCAAACTCGTCGCCTCACTCATCTATAATCCAAGCAGTTCGGCTCCTGATCTCTTCCAGGTTCTAAACAGACCATGTTTACTAAATCTCTGATATATAAGTCATGATTTGGCAGTCTAAGCAGAATGAGAGGGATGTATGTTGTTGCTTCTTTGGATGCCTTCACCTTTTATGTTTTCTTTTCTGCTGTCTTAGAGAAATATAACGGCACTCTCAATATTTCAGGAGCCACCAGAATTCTTGATTCCCTAAGAACCTTTCCTGTTGTTGAAGTCACTGGCGATTTTGAATATGCTTCCGGTTTTGCCCATGCTAGCTCTATCTCCTTTGATTCCAACACTTCTGTTACTTTTTATAAGATTGGCATAACTCAGTCGTAGCATGTCTTCCTGCCAATTTTTATTTATACTAATAGGCTAATACATTTTATTCCACGGTCCTTGTTCTTGCTTGTTCAACAAATAACGCAAAGAAAATTTAATTGTTCAGCATAGATTGTTATCGACAAGCAACAGACTGGGCCCTAAATTCATCACTTCCTCCTGCTTGAAAATGTTTCTTCATATTCATGATGAAGAGCAATATGCATTTTGTAGCAATGCGGAAATCACAAGTTGTACTTTGATATTTACTTGAATGCCTCATGCAATCCTAATAAACAGTTGTAAAAACCTAACAAACAATCATGTCATGTTCTCATTGTAGCCAATACCACATCTTTCAAAACTTGGATTTGGTCCCAAGCTTCTAGGTGTTTTTGCAAATGGCATGATTCAATCATTTATCCAAGCCCGGACTCTTGATCCAGTAGGTGTGATTCATGCAAAGAGGTTCTAAGTTCTGGCTAACCTCTTCACATATATATATGTTGATGCTATAAGGCGTAGAAGATTGACAACTTCTCCCTCACCACAATAGCTTGCTCAAACTCTCACCCACCATTAGGATGAGATTGTTATAGAAACAATTATCTCTAGTCATTTTTCAAACGAGAATATCATAGGATAAGATAAGATAAGATGAATTTTTACGTCCACGGGAATCCAACGGGTTATGGGACAAATTGATGTCAATTGGCGACCATCTCTTATTTCTTGTTATTTACTTACTTTTAAAATGACTTTGTTGGAGTAGCCATATCCTCGTTTATCATTTATGTGAGTTTCGTTGTTCAACTATTTTAGCATTTATCTTATAGCAAAAGAAATAGGAATTACATGTCACATCCTCTCCATCCTTCTCCTTATATATGCTGCCAAATCATGAAACTCCTCCTATTCAAATGGTAATGCCCATGTGATGTTCCCTTGGATTTTCTTCTTCGAAGTTGCGTAAGGTGGGCATTAGTCCTCATTAGTTGTTGTATGCCCTTCTATCATTGCTTGGGTACATTTAAGTGTTCATTTCTATAGTCATCTTCTACTACTTTTGATTTCTTGGATGACTTGTCTACTTGGTCTCCTTTTAGATTTTGGTACCCTCGGATGAAATTCCAAGATTAGCTTTCATATGCCTCCATGTGGGATTGATTTATGCATTTTAGTGCGATCTCTAATTTTCTAAAGAACGATATAATTGGAGAGACTAACCCAATTTTGAGAATTTTGAGCTAATATAATGAGCTCAAGATCAAGAATTTTTACCATCGTCTCTAGCATCTTTGGTCAATAATTCTTGCAATTGGATCCTTACATTGGTAGAGATCATTGCTAGCAATGGCATTTTCTTGTGCGAGGCCAAAGACCTTGAATTTTTACATTTCCTGCAGAAACATCTCCAATCGCATGCATCAAAGGTGACCAACCTCATTCATATATACATTGGACCATGAGTTTGACCAGCTCTATAGATAATTGACATGTGTAACATGTAATTTACAATAGACAGTCTCAATGTACCTATATCCTTTAGGTTTCTATAAGGTTGAACAACCTTGGGTGATCCAAGTGGGATCGTAAGAAAACCCTTGTCATCTTCCTTTCACATTCTGGTATCTTTGTTTGGCAGCTATTCTTGTATTACATGAGTGGCCATCAGGGCTCAAATTCGACAGCTTTCACGCCTGTTTTTTGGCATTTTTGCCTGTCAAAACAAGCCAAAAAATGTATTGCAGATGAAAGGTAACCAATGACCAAATTCCTTTCATATGGAAGGACCATCAAAATACATATTTGTCATTTGAAAGGCTAGAAATTTAAATTGTCCTGTCATTTTTTGTCATATATTTATAGATATTTTCTATTTCCTTACGCTGAGTTGGTCAGGCCTGGTCAGCTGCTACATGAGATGTTAAGCATGGCCTCAGTATGGATGCTGGGATCGTACCTTCAAGAGGTTGTGGATCGGCGGGATCAGCTATGTCCTCGGGCGACGTGTATATATTTTTCTCATGGTATATATTTGACAACACTCTTATTTCTATCATGGTTTCTCCAGCAAAAGCCTCCAGGGGAGGGGGTTTTTAACCTGGACAATAATAAGTCTGCCACGCCATTTTGTTGGGTCCCATAGGCCGATTGATCTCCGTGGACGATAAAAACCCTTCTATTCTATTCTATTCTATTCTCTTGTAAATAAAATGATAGAATATATGGGCCCATATGCAAAAATGTACGATCCCAACAACCTTTGAATTAAAAATACTTCATGGGCATGCAAATTGGACGCCATCCAACCATTGATAAAATTTATATATGAAGCTAGCTTCGTCCTCACGTTTGAGCGAGAGAGAGGACTTTATTGAGATGCTTTATAGGGGTGCCAAGAACAAAGGTATGACCGTGGCTTGGAGCATTTATAGAGAAGAAAGTGGAACATGTGATAGTTTGTGGGACATTTTTCCAGAGTGCTATAACATCAAGCATGAAATTAGAAACACTTGATGCAACAATGATGGTATCATTGTGCAATGAACCATTTGAAAGTGTAGATTTGCGAGCATACTTTGATGATTAGTGTGAGATGAAGAGGAGAGCAATGCGGCCCAAATAAGTTCATTGGTGGCACTTTCTTGAACTATTGTTTTTTGCAATGTCTTTGAAAATTTTGGATATCTTATGAGTTTATAATATATCTTTTTATTCTATGCGTTTGAAACTGTTGTATTTTGTAATACTTTTGAAACTTGGTTATATTATTACAGTTTGTAACAGACTTTATAAATTGTTCTATTTTTTTTCCATATAAAATGGTTTTTAGCATTTGGGATTTTTGTTTTGCATTTGAAAGATTAAAATTGAAAGACTTTCTGTCATGCGAAAGGCGTAAATTTTTTTGCCTATCACAAGAAAATTAGGGGTAGCCTTCAAATTTGAGCATTGGTGGCCATCTATACTTCATATATAATTTGAAGTGGAGAGAGATCAATCAAATGCTCAGACTTTGTTTGGAATGTAGGCTTTCACAAATGCCTTTCATACTTCATATACTATTATGAGCACTGGTGGCCATCTGTACTTCATATATAATTTGAAGTGGAGAGGGACCAATCAAATGCTCAGACTTTGTTTGGAATGTAGGCTACGGATTGAGACAGGTAGATGGGAGCGGCCGCAATTGCCGCGAGAAGCGAGACTATGTGCCTGTTGACCAGTTACAGATTATTGAAGATGAAAGCCATACTCTTCTAAGTTGCCCTGCTTTTGAGATAGTCCGGAATCATTTTTTGACCTTAGCATTCCATTCCACGCTTCCACAACTTCTCAGAGCACCATCTATGCATGACTTGGCATTATACATACTTGAGGTTCTAGATAAACATCAGCAATTACTGAGCCCCCAGTAGTCATTATCTCCGTTTGTCTAGTATCATCATTACTGCAAAGGTTTTTCCCTTGAAAACCTTTCGAGGCAGGGGTTTTTTAATCCTAGTAGTAATGATTGTACTAGCCCATTGTATGGGTCCCATATTGGTCTCCGTGGACGTTAAAAAAACTATCCTATTCTATTCTATTCTTTCAATCAGGAACCTCGGCAACAAGATATAGTATAGGAGCTTTGGGACTACATTTTTTAAAGAGTTGCATGAGCTCGGGAATAGTTAGAGCATTGTATCTTCTTAGAAGAGTTGACTAATCTCCATATAGAGCAACTATATCATTATGAGTGTGTCCAACTATCACGAATCCAAGCTGCTTGGTCGAACACACTCAATCACATAAGATATGAAAGGTACAAGAATAATATATGTTCTTATTTTGACTTGAGCAATGATCTAATTGCAAGTAAACCTTCTTGGTAACTGCTTAGGTGTATGGTTGCCCTGGAGGAGCTACAAAATCACCTCTTGTGTCATTGATTTTTTTTTTGTCTTCACAACCTCTGAATCTAAAATTGTGAATCCCCACTGCAATTGGGTCAGCCTCCTTCCTTCAAGTGGCCCCAGTTATCTTCCGAAGCAATCTTCATTGCTTTTAATGCATGATTTAGGGAGCCAAATAAAAGTTCAAGTCATCAGGCCAAAGATCCAGTGAAAAATGATCTAAGGCACCAATGCTGTGGCATGCAGTGATGCTTCAGTGACACTACCTTCAGTCATTCTCCTCTCCAAATAGAACTTGTCAGTATCTTAGTCAAGGCACTATGGTTTTATTCTGGTACACATTATCATGTATAACTATGAAGGCTTGCTTTGCATGAGGCACGATGCAAACAAGCCCTCCATGACCATCAAAGACTATAGCATGAAATATGAACTGTAATATGTGCTTTTTTGCGTATAGAAGGCATCACCCACAATTGTAAAAGATTCATTATGGTGGTAGCTAACCAATCTTCTTCCAACTTCATATCATCCACAACGTAATTAGGGTCAGTGAAGACAATGACACCCATGCTATATGGCATATTACAACAGTCATGCAGCAAAGCGCAGCTCCTATCAACAAGACCATTTCTTGTAAAATCCTTATTTACAACATTCATCTGAGGAATCTTACTTGATTCCCCTACATCCTACCACTGAATACGTTTTGAATGAGCTTGTGGGATGGAAAATTCATCTACATCTGAAGAAAGCTCAACTAAATCCTTTTAGGCCAAAAGATGCAAAGCGTTCTGAGATTCACACAGACTCTCCGTTTCTGGTTCCAGATGGGAAAACGAAGTCAACCAGGAAAACTTTAAGCGACATGACTGTAACTCCTTCAGGTAAAGACAAATTGTGGTGCATAGTAAAATTGTAAACTCTCCCGCAGCAATCTTTCTTCTCTCCAAAGTCATTATCTTGAGCACATCTATCCTGATATTCATTGTTAATCAGTTTTTAGTCAAAAAGATCGTGGTCATGAACAAATATATATGAATCATAAACATTACATTGTGTATTAATCTTTATTCTTAATCACCTGCTTGCTCGCTAAAATTGTTGCCGCATTCTTGCAAAAGGTGAAGTTGCTGCAACCAAGATCAAATAATGCTCTCCTACAAAGCAAATCAATTGTTCGGTCATACTAGGAAAAATTCTAATGGCAGATAAGTACTACGTGAGTTCTAAACAAGATTGCATTTGAAACGGGAGCAAAAAAAATATTCCTTAAAGATTCCCTGTGTTTCTGCAAAAAATGGCTAAAATGGAGTATAAAAAAAAGATGGCATTAAAGTGTATTTTGACCCCCCCAAAATCACTAATTTTTTTCTCCAAATAAAGAATTGACTATGTCAAAGTGACACTTTTTCTAGCAATTATAATTTGCTTGAATTATCTTTTTAGAGTAAACCTCTAATTTAAAAGAACATAAATTTTAACCGGTAATCGAAGTTGAAGTTTACAACTGAAATTGTAGTATTTTCAAAATTTACTTCTTTTCTCCTAAGACTCAGTTATGTGCAAAAGTGTGAGCAGTGATAAGAGCGGGATCCAAGACATCTTCATGCTTGTTTATGCCATCTTCGTCAGTTTCACTTCTTTCACTGTCACTTGAGGAAGTGCTTGAGTTCTCTTCCTCATCACTATCGACAGAGGGTAAAGCATTGCCAACCTCTTCTTCATCTTCTTCTTCGTAGTTATAAGCCTTCTTAAGCAAGTTGATTGTCCTCTGGCGTAAACGATTGTTTGATTTCAATTTGAAATCATAGCACATAATACTCACTTGTTGTATGTCTAGCTCATCCCTACATCCGACTTTCTTGGCCTTTTTGCCATTTCCTTGACTTCTAGCTCGTACCTACCTTCCAAGCATTTTCTGAACATGTAGCAAGCTAATGAATCTTGAGTTTAGTCACCAGGCCTTTCTCTTTGATTGTGTCAAGTACTTTGGCTATCCAAAAAGATCTTCTTTCTTCATCCTCCACAGTCGGAAGAGCAATCAACATACCTTTGGTAATTTCCGTGACATTACTTGCAGGCTCATTCTTGCGTCTTGGTCCGAGGTACATGACCTGGTCCTCATCTTTCTGTACTACAGCTGCTACTACAGCATTGCTTGGACCTGCTTGGTCCGGTGGTTGGTAGAAAGCATTAGGCCACTCAAAAGGTTCTTACAACTGCCTCAGAGCTAGGTTCTGTATCACAGTCTTTTGTTCTAAAAAGCAGCCTCTCCACCATATTTGGTCACTTTTGGATTTTTTAGAGGTAGTTGCTCAGCACGTCGAACAAATGTCTGGAACAGATTTAAGGAAGCACAATCCCTCTACCGGACTCCACTCTTTAGTTGTAGTGTACTTCTTTCCCTGCAAAAAGCTCTCTCCATTCTTCAAGTAGAACTTGATGTGATGTTGAAACATATTTAGCTTGTTCACAGCTTATTCTCTATTTGCACGTTGAGAGAAAATAAATTCCCTGAAGTCGGCAGTCTCCTTTATAAGCTCAACCACTAGCATGGGAGTGTAAGAGTCTTCAATGATTCGAACCAAAGTGAGAAGACAAAAAGCCTTTTTCCTTCTGAGATGCACCGAAAACCTGTTGAACATCTGGTCTATTTGATCGTGTGTATGCTCTACAAGTAAGAATCCGAGCTTTATTTTCCTGAAAATTTCTAACTCCACTAGTATGGCACAGTAAACAAAGAGTGTTTGATTTTTGTTCACCCTCATAGTGTTGTGAAGTTGCAGATAGAGCACTGGTGGTAACTGCTCTTGCTCACAAAGAACCTTGTTAAGAATTATAATTGTGAGGTTCGGATCACCATGCAAATTAGGATATGTCAAGAAGACTTTGTACTTTAGACTCCTGTTGAAGAACATGGCTCCTACAAGGTGGACCTTGACAAAGCATTCCTCTGGCACATCTTTTGGAATGTTCAAGAAATGAGGCAGAGTTGTCTTTTTTTGATCCATTCCATCAATCACAACAGACATGTACTCAAGTGGACGCTCAAGAGCTTTTTTCCTATGCTTAGCAAGCTTCCTTCTCTCAGCTGCTTGCTGGTCACGGTGTCTAACAAGCTTCTGCTGCACAATATCTGTTGAAGAAATCAAGTCAAAACAATTCTGTGATGCAAGTACGAAAATGAAGAACTTGAACTCACTTTTTTTTACCTCTGTTCTCGCAGTTTCTTTTTGACTCTTCAATTTTGCACATGTTGAACACATAGACATTCTATGTGTCTTCGAGGAATTTTCACAAGACCAAATTCAGTTTTCCACAGTCTAGTGAAATATGAGTAAGAGATGTGTTGAGACTGAATGCATGTCTCTTTGTATTCTTTGAAGACATCTTTTTCTGTGATGTTATCTGTCAAATGATACATATTGCTGTTTGGCAATTTTTCACATGTTTCTCTAAAGTATTTCTCCATCCAAACCACAGCAGCCAGGGCGTGCATTGTTATAACTCTTCCTGGCCCGCAGTGGTCATCAATGCCAGGGTTTTTGTCCAATCTTTTATGTATTCGAGATATTCTAGAGGAACCCAGACAGTGGACGACCATGAAGCATTTTTGGCACACTTGTTGACGGTTGATGTAGTGCAAGAAGGTGTGCCGGTCTGGTCTTACATGAATAGCCAAATAGGCATTCTGGTCTGATATTGTCATGGAATTGTAGTTGTCTCTAATTGCACGAAGTTTGCCATGTTAAATTTGCTATTGCAACCCAATGAACAGCATGGAGTTCTTAGAATTCTTCTCATTTTCTGCTCGTTCATCATATTTCTTATTCTTATAGAAGAACATGCTCTCAAGCTGAAATCCACTTTGAATTTTTTCGAAGATTGATAACATGTAATCTCATTGCTCCTCCTCGGGGTCTTCATCTTCTAAAAAGAGTTCCACTCTAGGAGTGACCTCCTCTTCTCTCAGTGGTGTGTTTCTAGAGGAAAACAAACCACGTGACACTGTACCTGGAAAATTCGGAGGAATAGTGTTAAATGTAAGTGATGGGCCATAGGATGTTGTGGGAGCAGAAGTTGTGGCATTATTTTGACTAGGAGTCATAGCAAACATTTCTCTTACTGCTGTTTGAAATTCTGTAAACCCATGTGTCACAATAGTTGTGTGAAGAGGTGGGGATCTTACAACATGGTCTTCATTTGTAGTGAAGTCATAGTGAGAAAAGTTGTGGAAAACTTCACACTCTTGTGGGCGTGTTGCAGACCTTGTACTTCTTTCTGGAGCAGGAGAAGCTAGTCTGCTTTGAATCCCCTGTTGTGGTGCAGCATTTGTAGTTTCTGGTGATGGTACAAAAGGAGGTGGGAGCCTGTTCTGTACAGGTGGAGATGGAATGAAGGGAGGAGGCAACCTACTTCTCATTGGGCTCGGTGACGGTAGGAAAGGTGGTGGCATTCTATTGTGTGCTGGACTTGGAGAGTCGTCTAGGAGTAACGAGGATGTTGTTGAGGTAGGAGATGAGGAAGCATGGGCACTAGGCAAAAATACATGTTGGTCAAACGTTTCCTCTGAAGAAGAGGAACTAGGGGCAACAAAAGATGGTGGAGATATGTTCTGGATGCGGTTAACCATCTTCAACAATTGAAAATAGTAGAGAGAAGGAAGCAACTGAAACAACTTCTGCATGTTTGCTATTCTAGAATAAGAAGTGACTCAAAGAAGAAGAAGACTGCTATTCCGGAATACACCTTAGCAGAAAATTTGGACCACACGTATTCCGTTTACAGAAGGATCCATGAGAGACCTTTAAAAGGAATTTTTTTGGCGCTCATTTGTGTATTCCAATTTCGCAGCCCCAGCCACTCAGAATCAGCGCCTTTGACTTCGTCTGTAGGATCTTATTCTGATTTGCATAGCGCCAAGCATGGAGAGGTAAGGGGATTGCAAAAGTGATGTTTTGGTAATAGCCAAAGTGTATTCCAGAATACACTTTGGCCCTTCGGTAGTAGCCAAAGTCTATTCCGGAATACATTTTGGCTAATACCAGAAGGCCAAAGTATATTTTGGAATACACTTTAGCCTTTAGGATTAACCCAGATAAGCATGATTTCATTAATTGGATAAAATAACGCAATTTTGAGAATTTTAAGCACACCTTATTTGCTCAAGCACGAATACTTTTACCTAGTTCTCGATGTTGGAATATAAATATGCTGACTAAGCATAATGTGCTGAAACAGCAGTGGTTCAGCACTTAGCACACAGGTGCTAAGAAGGTGCTGAAATGTACAGAAGGCAGCACTTTGTCAGCACTGAGCACCGACCCTAAATCAGTGCCGTAATTAATGGGCGGTGGTTAAACGGTAGACTACTATTCTTAGTCTCACCGGTTGTATATATTGATTGTACGTTATGTACTATGAAATGCTCAGAAGTAGAGATTGTATTTCCTATTGCTTTTCTCAATAGATTTGTTCTTGTCTTCTATTCTATCTCTTGAGTCGATCTTGCGGGTTTGTGCTGTTTTGGCAGTAGTTCTATCATGGTATCAGACGCTTTCTTGAGGGAAGAATAGAGCAAGCTATTGAAAAAGCATCCAAATTGGATTGGCCATCGTTTCCAGAAGTTCTTTGGCTGAGATTTGGTGGTGGAAAATCTCATTTGTAGCATTGGAGAAGATTCTTGCTTTTTGGCCTGGAGGAAGTGTTTTGGGAGAGTGATTCGGATTTTTCAGCAAGTTCTGGTGTGAGATTCGAGTTTTCCAAGACCTTTTTGGCGACAAAATTCAAGATTCAACTTTTCTAGTGGGTGCTTTGTTTGGTGACGAATTTGTTTTCTCAACCATCTGTTTGGCTGCTGAAAGCAGGAGAAATTCATGGATCCATTCAAGTTCTCACAAAATGCAAAGCTCACTAATAATAATTACCATGCTTGGAAGAAGTTTATGGTGAATTATTTGATATTTAGTGACATGGGAGCGGTGTTTGATAAAGACTTTATCAGCACCAAGTCAGCAGATGCTGGCAGGGTAAACCAGAAAGCTTGTGCTCTTGTCAAAATGTTGGCTGAAGAGACAATTGGTCATGAAATCAACCATTTTAATGAGTTTAAGGAGATGTGGTCTCATTTGGAGAAGTCTCTTGATGGCATGCTACCAAAATGCTGATCCAGAACAAAATGAGACATGCCCAACTAGGTGACTTCAAATCTGTCACAGCATACCTTACTCAGATGAAGCAATGGCGCTTGGATTACATGGCTGCTGGTGGAGTGCTGTCTGAAAAACAGCTGATTCAAGATATCTTGGTTGGTCTTCCTCCTTTGTATGATATTATCTCTTCGAAGATCAGATACAAGGAGAAGATTGATATAGCCAAAGTAACCATTCTACTGCAACAAGAGGAGTTGGTGCAGAAGAAAAGGGATGGGAGAGTGGACCATGCTAATTTTGTGTCTACTTCACGGGCTGACACCAAGAAGAAGTTTGCTGATAGCAAAGACTCTAGGAAGTCAGAAAATGTGAAGTCTGAAGGTAAGAAATCCAAGGAGTTCAAGTGCTGGAATTGTGGTGAAAAGGGTCACTACAGTTCGAATTGTAAGAAGGAGAAGAAAAGCTCAAAGGAGAGTGACACGAGAAGCACAGCAGTCAACTCTAAGGGAGAGACAAGTGCTGTTGCTTGTGCCACTTTTGATGCTGAATATCTGAATCTTGCGGCCGGCCAAGACCTTACGAAAGGATTTGGATTTTGGACTCAGGGGCCACGGTTCATCTTACTGGAGATTCAGATGTGTTTTCTAAACTTGAACCTCGATCTGGAGGTGATGTGAAGATGGGTGATGGATATTCTCTTCCTATCACAGGAAAGGGGATTGTAGCTTTTCAATTGCATGGACGTGATGTAGTTAGTAAGGTGAGGAATGTCATGTTTGCTCCCGGATTACAGTCTAATATCATGTCTACTGCTGAATTTGATAAGGCAGGCCATCACATTGTTCTCGGAAATGGCAAAGCCTATCTGCTGGGCAGGAATCCACTTGAAGGAATTGACTTGAAAAGTCTGCAGTTCATGGCACAGTGGACGCTGCAGAATGGCTTGTATGTCTTTGATGGTTCAGTTCATAAGACTGAACATGATCTTGTATGTGCTGATTTGACTGCTGAGCATCTATGGCATGCTCGTTTTGGTCATGTTGGAGGCACTGCTGTACATGCTTTGTACAAGAACAAGATGGTTACAGGTATTCCCTCTCTGAAATGTGTCAAGCTTGAGTGTGCTGCGTGCCATCTCGGAAAGCAACCTCAACAGCCTTTTCCACAGCAGGCTACTCATCGAGCAACTCAACCTCTTGAGCTGCTGCATTCTGATTTGTGCTATATGCCTGATGTTTCACTAGGTGGAAAGAGGTATTTCTTGACCCTGATTGATGATTTCAGTAGGTACACTTGGGAGTATACTTTGCACTGCAAATCTGAGGTGCTTGGCAAGTTCAAGGCCTTCAAAGCAGCAGTTGAAAAGCAGACAGGGTTAGTAATAAAAAAGTTGAGAAATGACAATGGAGGTGAATATGTTTCTAATGCCTTTGATGAGTTTCTCATGGAAGAAGGTATTGAAAGATAGTTAATCATTCCTTATGCTCATCCACAAAATGGTGTAGCTGAAAGGAGGAATAGATCTTTGCTTGATTTGGCAAGATCTATGATGAGTCACAAGCAACTGCCTAAATCTTTTTGGGGAGAGGCAGTAGTGACAGCAGCATATTTGGCAAATAGGTCGCCTACTAAGGCAGTCCAGGATGTGACTCCTTATGAAGCATTTTGGAGAATGAAACCAGATGTGTCTCATTTGAGGGTGTTTGGATGCTTGGCTTATGCTTCCATACCTGCTGAGAAGCTGAAAAAGTATAGGAAGTTGCATGACAGGGCTGTCAAAGCCATCTTCATTGGGTATCCAAAAAATCAGAAAGGTTACAAGTTGTATGATCCTTCCAACAAGCAGGTTATTGTAAGCAGGTCAGTTCAGTTCGTTGAAGATGCTGTGTATGATGGCATATCTTCCAGTGATACTCCTACAGTTCACAATGACATCAGCTTGGATGTTGGAGATCTGATAGCAGCTGCTGGTAAACCTTTCTCTCCCTCTCTAGTGGTTTCTCTAGTGAACTCACATTTGCCTGAAGTAGTGGCACGGGATGATCCCAATCCCACTCGCCCTATGGTCCATGAGCAGGTTGGTTCCTTTCAGGCGGAGTCCAGCATACATGAAGGTACTGTAGCACCTGATCCAACACCTGTTACAACACCTATTGTAGCACCTGCCATACCTCCTGTTGTTGAACCTAGGAGATCAGCACGTCTCAAGGAGAAACAAATTGTTGCAGAACCGGTTGCAGCACCTGTTGTACCTGTTGTTGAACCTAGGAGATCAGCACGTCTGATGGAGAAACAGGAGAAGTCTAATGGATCATGTAACCTTGCCTTAATGGCGAAGGTCCAGGATCATGTTGATCCACAAACCTTTCATGAAGCAGCTAGTGATCCGCAGTGGCAGCATGCAATGGAAGAAGAATACTCTCAATTGCTGAAGCAAGGCACATGGGAATTGGTTGAACTCCCAGTTGATAAGCACGTTATTAGCTGTAAGTGGGTGTTTAGAACTAAATTTCATGCTGATGGGACAGTGTCAAAGCACAAAGCTAGACTTGTAGCCAAGGGTTTTGCACAGAAAAAAGGCTTAGATTATGATGAAGTCTTTGCTCCCGTAGCCAGAATGTCCACTATTAGATCAGTTATAACTGTTGCTGCGATGAAAGGTTGGCTAATGTTTCAAATGGATATTAAGTCTGCTTTTTTGAATGGTGATTTGGAGGAAGAGGTCTATATGACTCAACCTCCAGGATTTGTTGTTCAAGGGAAGGAGCAACTGGTTTGTCATTTGAAGAAAAGCATTTATGGCTTGAAGCAGGCCCCAAGATGTTGGCATGCGAAAATTAATGCTTTCTTTCTTGAGCAGGGGTTCAGCAGAAGTGCAGCAGACCCCAATCTTTATTACAAATCACATGAAGGCCGAATGTGCATTGTGGTTTTGTATGTTGATGATTTGATCATCACAGGAGATGCTGATGTGCTGATTTCTACACTGAAGTTGAAGTTATCTTAGGCCCTTCGAGATGACCGACCTTGGCCTTATGCATTCTTGTTTAGGTGTAGAAGTGTGGCAAAGACTTTCGGATGGCATCTATCTTTCTCGCGAAATATATCAAAGAAATGTTACAAAGATATTGTATGCAAGATTGCAAGGCGCGTGGCAAGTCCTTTTGATCCGGGCACAAGGCTTGAGCTTGATTTCGATGGTGAGGAGTGTGATCCCACACTCTATCGAAAGCTTGGTAGGGGCGTTAATATATCTCCACCTGTCACTAGACCTGATATCTCTTTTGTTGTGGGAGTCTTTGAGCGATTCATGAGCAATCCCGTGCGCCGCCTTTGGAAGGCTGCTAAAAGACTGCTGGCATATCTGAAGGGGACATCACAGGAAGGTCTCTTTTATCAGAGGTCCTCTGATTTCCAGTTGAAAGTCTTTGTTGATGCGAGATCATGCTAATTGTCATGATAGCGGGAGGTCCACAACGAGGGATGGTCACGTTCATAGGGCCTAACGTCTTTGACTTGGTTGTCCAAAAAGCGCGATGACGGTGTCAATCAAAGACCGGGGAGGCGTAATTCAAAGCACTTCGGTGTTGGGATGCGAGAATTATTGTGGCTTAAACATTTGTGGACAGATCTGCGGTACCTCCATCCTCGGGCTGTTATATTGTGTGACAACACAAGTACCATCCATCTTGCCAAGGATGCTAAGTACCACCCAAAGACAAAACACCTTGACACCCACTTGTGTTTTGTCCGTGAGCAGATCCAAATGGGATCTTCTCAACTTGTTCATTGCTCCTCACAGGATCGCTTTTCTTGATGGCTTTACCAAACCATTAGTTGGATCTAAGTTCGTCAATGTGAAGGAGAGCTTGGGCATGAAGAAATTGCAGCTGAAGGGAGAGAAGGATTGCCTTAGTTTCAGCTGATTTTCTTCTGCTTAGTCAGCAACATTTAAGGGAGAGTGTTGGAATATAAATATGCTGACTAAGCATAATGTGCTTTAACAAATGATGGTTCAAAGACTTAGCACACAGTGCTAAGAAGGTGCTAAAATGTATGTATAAGGCAGACTTTGTCAAGATCGAGCACCGACCCTAAATCAGTGCCGTAATTAATGGGCGGTGGTTAAACGGTAGACTACTATTCTTAGTCTCACCGGTTGTATATATTGATTGTACGTTATGTACTATGAAATGCTCAGAAGTAGAGATTGTATTTCCTATTGCTTTTCTCAATAGATTTGTTCTTGTCTTCTATTCTATCTCTTGAGTCGATCTTGCGGGTTTGTGCTGTTTTGGCACTAGTTCTATCACTCGAGCCTAACAAACATGAGGTAATTAACATACACATATACATACAAATTATGTGTTATACTTGTACGTGTACATGATACTTGTAGAAGCCCAATAATGGCCCTACATTCTACACCAATAATTCACATCAATAATTTTCACTTCACTATAAAAACAGCTCGACTCGGGGGTAGAGATCATTCATCTCCCATGGCTTCCTCGATGCCTCGTCCAGAGCACATCCGATCTTTCAAGTGCTACTTGAGCTACAACGATCTGAATGAATGCGCAAGAAATGGTGTTAATCTTGATCCATGGCTCCAATCTAAGGCCGATGGTCCTGCTAGTGCCTGCAGGAAGCTCACTCGTGTTAAAGTCCACATTTACGGCTTCGATCGGGGAGATCTATGAGCTGAATAGCATCCGCGAGCTTTGATGTTGATGATGAGTGAATCAATGTTATCGATGATGTTATCACACATTCAACATGTTATAGTGTAAGAGCTCTTGTGTTAAGATGAAAAATGCAAGACGTAATGAATAATAAATAGTCTATTGTAGTGATGTTATGGATAATAAATAGTATATTGTGAAATGCTTTAATGTACCTGTAAGACTCAAGTTTCATCTCCATCCTCAGATGCCTCTTTAGCAAGCAATTCACATGGCTGGATTCACAGTAGCAAAGCGATGCGTAATTTCAACCACACCTGAATTTCTCAAGCACACATTTTAAAAGCATACATATATCCATTCGAAAGATGTATTATACTTGTATTTATACAACGGTCTTCTACACGAGCAATAATGGCGCCAAAGTCTACCCCAATAATTCACCTCAATAATTCTACCTCACTATAAAAGCTTCTCACTTCGGGGCTAAAGTTCATTCCTCTCCCATGGATTATTTGCCTTCATCAATTCACCACATCGAGGCGATCAAGTGCTCAATGAGCCACTCTGATCTTGTTGGTTGCCTAGACAGGCATCTTCTTCTTGATCCCTACCTGCGAAGAAAAGCTTTGGGCGCTGAGATTCGTTGCCCTGCGTCAATTCGTGTAATGATCCATCTGATTTGGCTTCCTGAGCGAATGAGCTATGAGATATCAGGGATCACTACTACAGATCCTGAAGATGAATGAATCACCTGTTTAGCATTGTATAGTGTAAGAGCTCTTGTGTTGAGATGAAAAACGCAGAGCGTAATGAATAATAACTAGTCTATTGTAACTTGCATGTTATGAATGATATAGTAATTATGTAAAAGAGCATTGCATACCTCAAGAGTTCTCATCATCGTCCTTAGCTTCTTTAGCCACTAATTCTTGCAACTGAGCCCCCACACTACTAGGGATCACCACTGACAATGGCCTGGTCTCTACGGCCCAACCATAGTCTATTGTTTTCAAAGGTTGATAGCGTGGCGGGTCATTAGGATTGGGTCTCCAATTCTTGCTCCAGCAATCCCTATACTGCATTGCATATGAGGTTCCCTTTCTGGCAACAGGCTCAAACCAAGAGACAAACACCTCTTCGTAATGTGGGAGATTAGGGTCCTCTATTGGGTCCTCTTCGGCAAAAGCCAACCACGTCGGGCAGTTATCATGTGGTCTGATTAGCAAGAGCATTCCTTTCTTGACATCTTGGTAGGGGTCGAATATTTCAACTGGGTTCTTGGGTCTACCCGAGAAAGGCCCAACGTAATGAGATGCTTCAATGTGCTCATCCACAAACACTCTTTCGGGTTCTTCCAATGCACTCTGCACAGTGCTTTGGGCGAAAATCTTGAATGACAGCTCTACCGGGCTGCACGTCCCCAAGCACTCGCAGCAAGGTGGACCAGTAGTCAATAACTTCATTCATGTATGTGTTGGACCATGACTTATCGCCAGCTCTAGAAATAGCTGCCCAGTGCATCATGTACTTGGCAATAGAAGCTCTTAATGCACCTATATCTTTCAAGCTCCCATATGGCTGCAGGACCTTAGGTGACCCTCTAATCATAGGTAAACCTTGGGCATCCTCCTTCCACATTCTCGATTCCCTTTTAGGGGAGCCACTCCCTATGCCACTGCCTCATCTTGTAGAACATTAGTGGCCATCCATCCTTCATGCAAAACTTGAAGAGTAGAGGTTCCAAGTGACCACATAAACGGTCCTTTTTATCAGGGATAAAACCTTTCACGAATTCCTTCCAATCAGGAACCTCTGTCACAAGGTAAGGAGAAGGAGCCTTTGAACTACACTTTGCAAGAGTTGCATAAGCTCGGAATAGTCAATGCATCGATCTTCTCATTAGAGTAGAGTAGTTTCCAAATAGGGCATCTATGTCATCGTGGGTGTGTCCAACCATCATGAATCCCACTTGCACTTGATCAAAGACACCTAACCAAACCAAGTATGACAAGTAAGAGAAAAGATATCTATTCTTATTCTGACTGAGCAATTATCTAGCTGCAAGTAAAGCCTCCTAGGCAACTTGTTAGCTACCATGGGGCCTTTGATAGGAGGCATAAAATCATTTCTCTTGCCATTCATCATTTTTTTTGTCCTAAGGTTATCTGTGTTTAAAATTCTGCACCCCACCGCTTCGGGGCGATCTGTATCTCTCAAATGGCCCCAATTATCCTCAGATCTATTCTCTAGTGTCTTCAGGGTATGATTCAAGGATCCCACATGAAAATTAGAATCATCAGGCTAGAGGTCCAGTGAGAAGTGGCCCAAGGCACCTATACCATGGCCGTGCATGAGAGCATCGTAACAATCGACCTTGATCGTTCACCCTTCCATCTGAGACTTTGCTAGCTTCTCTGGAGCGAGGGACTATGGTCTTATTCTGATCCATCTTATCATGTATAATGGTTAAAAGCGTGCTCAGGAGATCTATGAGACAAAGCTCTCCAGGACCAGTAAAGGCTCCTGCATGAAATCTGGGTCGTCATATGTGATTTTCTCTCCATTGCAAGTACCCTTCTTTCATTTGGATCTCTGGTCTTAGCAAGCTTTTCCTTTATGACAATCTGGTGTTACACTTAGAAAATGCTATCCTCTTAGCTATTGCCACCTCTGAATGATTCTCTTTCCAAGCGCATTTAAAGGCCGAAGGAGAAATATGCTTGCTGTCATCTACATAACGGTAATATCTACTTCTTGGTGTATATCCTTCTTAGTCAAGGCCCGAAGGTAGCCTCTTAACATTTTGTGCGCTACCCTCGCTCGTAATTTTCGGCGGTGTGGCATCGTCTCTAGCGTTTTCATCTATGAACATAGATAACCACGGCATTGCCGACCAAAGTATGAGACCTTGGCTTCTTAGACCCAGTATTTCCGTGCTCAGCAATTCTGTGGCCGTCATTGAAGAGCTTCTTCCACTTGTAAAAAGTGGAAATGGGTATGCCATAGGCTTTATGCCATGCTTTCACGCACACCTGTTTGTTATTCAACATCGGGTTCGAACTACACCATTTTTGAGCAAAGATCTAGCATGTTATATGCAAAGGTTGTGCGCTCAGAGGACTTCATGTTCGATAAAAGGTTCTCATGCAAGCTATCTCACTGGATGTAAAATTTGCACCTGACATCGTTTCATCACGGCCAGTGATGACACGAAGTCTAGAATAGCCTCGGCACTAGTTTTTCTTTCACATTTAGTCCGTGTTGGGCGTGTCACGGGTCTCCGATTGACCATCTTTGTAAGGTCTCTTTTGGTGATGCCAATTTGGGTCTAATAGAGTAAGGTTCATTCTCCACATCCTTCTCCTTCACCGCAACCACGAGAGTAGAAACGGAATGTTATCAACGAGCACGAAGGCTATGGGCCATCGACAAGGTCATGCGGTTGGGGCATTTTTGCCGCGGGCTTGGCAAACAAGATAGAGATCTTTTCGGGCATTGGAAATATGCTCATGATAGTAGCGACTATCGAGCCTTCCCATAACTTCCGCGTCGGACCACGGCATGGTTTGGATCGGCAAAAGCGATAACACCATAGGCATAAGCCATATGGCGGCATTCATGCATGAGTGTGCATGCCTTCTCAACTAACTCATCTCTAGAAAGCCCTTGCACATGATTAGTCTCATTCTTGGCTAACCCCTCATTGCCTCTGTCACCGCCCGGTTTATCGTTTTATCGACACGGTGGGGTGCAAGCTTCCTCCTCTCTAACAAGTGGAGCAGCAATGTCCTTCTTGTACCACAACACAAAAGTCCCCACAGCTTCACCCATTTTTTCTATTTCCATTTCGTGAATTGGTAGCGGCAATTGTCCATCCAAAACGTTCACAATTGAAACAACAACCATACCCCCCGGGACAGTCGAATTGTGATGGCGCTCGAAATTGTGGACTCTTCCCTCTGCCACCTTTTTCCCAGTAGATATAGCGGAATTACATCTGCCATCCTGCAAAGAAGAGGTCGTGAATATCGCGGCCACGATCCTCGTAAGCAAAAAGCACTGTGATCATAAAGTACTACGGAAAAATAACAAGCGAGAAATTAAAAATGTTCGGGACTTTTCGCCACCCCGCGATCTTATCGAGCATGGGCAAGAACGCGGTCGCGCTTTTTGCAATCATTCAAACTAGCTGTTTCAATAAGAACTCATGTGCAAATCACATTTGGAGGTTAACAAGTGGTTTCAACTCATAGTTATCGATAGCTGGGAGTTCTTTGGTAAATAGCAAGTGCAGATGGTTGAAGGTATCGCGAGCGCGATCTCGTCGAGCACAAAAGTTAAACGATTGACTTACAGACTAAAGCATTACTCATACCTCACAGAATATGGTGGCGTCAACGTCTACTTGAAGCCAAAGACCCGTCAGAAGCTGCAGTGTCATAAAAACAGTGTTTTGTATCATCCTCATGGAGAAAGAAAGCATATACTTGAAACACGTTTACATTGTATAATAAACACACCAGAATGCACAGGTTTCCTTACAACATCTATTTTTACATAGTTGCACCAAAGTATCAGGAGGTATCTTATCAATCCATGCAATACATATTGATGTTAGTGTAGAGACTCGTCGGTTGTAGTTATAATTGAAATTCAGTGCAGCATAAACTTTGAGTTCACTTCACTGAGTGATATGCATCAGAATATGCCTTTTACCTCGCCCGAAACCCTGAATTCGATGCAGTTGAAGAATTCCAAATGTGCAGTGGCGGAGTGCAAGCGGATTATGAGCGCCCTCGTCAGCGCCTTCAATGGATCGCGGGATTCGCAAAGCAAATCCTTGCCCGAACTTGGCCCGGCTTTTAGGTGCAGCTCCAAAGCCCGTCAAGATCTTACCAAAACAATCAAATTTGAATTGGCTTTTCCCGCTTTCACTTGAAATGTTTGTTATGGAATTCAAATTTTGCGATCATTTGTCGTCCAAGTAATCGATCGTCTTTGGAGCATTTATGGTCGCATAGTCCGTCATGTACCTTTAATGAATTGCCATTATGGCGAAAAAGTTGAAACACGCGGACGTCAAGTCGATAAACACCTTTTGTACGGATTACTTGCTTTTGGGGCGGGCATATTCAAGCGACGACGCATTTATGGCCGGTAATAATTCACGGCCCGGGCGTACGGTAATTAATATACGGGGTGCAATTAGATGCGCGCCCGCCGTGCGACGCCATTATGCCGAACGCATTTTTTCAAGCACCATTATGATGGGCGGGCATTCAAATTCCGCGGCCGCGTTCTATAAATTGAAACTCAGAACCCCTCAAAACAAATTTCAAGTCCGCGATTTCTTCAGCGCCTGGCGCCTTCGACCTCGGAGCGCCTTCTCGAGCCTCTCGAAAAAGACTGGAATTTCGTACACACCCACCGCCCGCGATCCCATGGCACCAAAGGACTCCCTCAGAGAAGGTAATTTCTAACATTTCAGCTCAGCAAGATCGCGGCCGCGATCGTGCCTACTAGAACTTCTATTGTTTTCATAAGTATAGCTGCTCAGCAAGATCGCGGCCGCGGTCTTGCTGGCTAGGTTTTGTAATGTCTTGATAGCTGTGGGTGCTCAACAAGATCGCGGCCGCGGTCTTGCTGAGCATAGATTTTCTTTCTTGCGATGTTCATGAGTAGTAGTGTAGTAGGTCACTAGGATCGCGACCGCGATGTTCGTGAGCAGTGGAATTGTTTTCTTGCTGTGCTTAGCTGCTACACAACATCGCGGTCGCGTTTCTCTTCAGTAGTTTATACATTTTCGTTCCACAACATTTTGCGACCTATCGGGGCTCTCACCACGTGCTTTTGTTTACAAAGACTTGCTGTTTTGAGAGGACCGGATGTCGAACCCATCCGTATTATAACCCCCTCAATGAAAGGAAATGGTGTATTGAGATTGCACAAGCCATACCGCACATTAAAGGTGATCGCAGAAAAGGACACATGCTGTTCTGTGGATGGTTGGAAAGAAACACGAGGGCGTTGAACAAGTTGGCATAGTGGTAGCAATGTGGGAAGGCACAAAGAACAATGTGCAAGATGCTATCATATGCAGCATTGAGGACACACAAGCATTGCAATTCCTCGAGTACATTTTGAAATGGCGCAATTATGATCCGTCCTTGATGATGACCCGACAAAATGAACAAACCCGACCACGGGAAAAACGTCCCCACATCGGCTAAGGGTTATGGTCTGGTTTGTTGCCATCCTATGAATCTCTATCTTTGTCGGGGAATAAAGGGAAACAGAGACATATTGATAGGGTTCTCGCATGCGAAAATGGTTTGTCTACGACAAGAAGCCTCCGAAATTGCTTTGAAAGCGATTCGGGGCGAAAAAAATGCCCTCCGTGATGGACACCAATTGGCTAAGAGCCGTGGCCAAGAAAAAGAGTGTGAAACCTATTGCTACTTTGGGAGAGACGTCGGCACCAAAAAGGTTGTTGAAGAACCAGAATCCCACGATAAACCCCTCCCAGTATTATTAACCCTACTCTTCCTCTTGCTTTGAAGGCGGATAGCACTACATCGGTGGATTTTTTCAAAAAACTCCCTCCTTTCAAAATTAACCTTAGAAATCTCACACCTGGCGGCGATAGCCCGCAGCCCAAAGAGCTCTCAAACCCCCTCAGCCTCTCTAAACTAGCATTGACATGGCCCCACGCTTTTGCCATTCGGTCGAGTTGAAGTTCAATCCGGAAGAGGAACGAAGATGGCGAGCAAACCACTCGAAGCTTGAACAGTTCAAAAGGTTTTACCCCTTAGGGGTTAATTGGTTTACAAAGATTTCTATTTTTGATTGTGAACCTGCACCAAAGAAACTTGACACCTGAGAATGCGGTCAAATGACCATGTTCAAACTCACGGTTAAAAGCTTCAAGTCATACCCGACGGTCCTCACACCTGGCGGCGTCGTCTTGGTTGACCCTATTACCGGGTAACGATTTCATTATCTTTTGGACACTCGTTATCTTTTGCAGATTTTACTTGATGGTTGTCTATCTTTCGGGAGGAGGGTGACATGGAGCAATCGGAAGATTTGAAGGGCAAGAAATTTTATATTATTTACGGCAACCCACGATATTTCTTGCCGCAAAACTCCTTTGTTCGGTCGTCGGCCCGGTTGGAGCAACAACTAGAATTTGCCAAAGTATATGCTAGAAGAAGATCGAGGGTGCTCAACGGAAATCTTCACGAGACAAGGAATATATAGAGTTGAGTATTCAATGCAACGAAGTAATTGCAAACACCGTGTCTGAGAGCCAGCGATTGAAAAGCGCAACAACCGTCATCAGCACAAGGCTTATGGCTGTCCTCCACAAGGATCTATAGGGACAGACAGCTACATGTATTTATTTATTTTCTACTAGCCAACATCGCGTCCTGATCTTGATGACAACTTGCTTCTGCAGGGATTTCCATGAAATTGCAAATTCGACCACCTTGAAAGTCACGAGGGAGCTTAAGGATGAAAAACAATTCATTTTTATGGATGAGAAGGTTTTTAAGAAGTTAATGGAAGTTGCCGATCGTGGGTGAGTCGTAAACTTCGATGGCGACCATGGTGAGTTTCCGGACAAGCCATCCAAAGATTTCTTTAACAAGACCTCGGCTCCGGATGCTACGAGGTATATCGAATGCGAGGTGTGTCCGCACTGCTTTCGATGAGATTATAGAAGGCAAAGGCGTATTTAAAGGTGCGGTCGGGTTATAGCGGGAGATTTGATTGCAAACAACGGGCAACCCGACATCGAACCCTCACTTTTTATGAGGCGCGAAATTTTATCTTATGCCACAAATTTGCTTTGCGGAAGGATTTTCGATAGGCTGGGAGGAATTGCTTGAGGCTTTTCCCCGATCCAGATGAATAGAGAATCTTGGATATATCGGATCTGGAATCACTGATGCGTGAAGGCTAACTATAACAAGGATCATACACAAGGTAACCTACCACAGCCTTTACGAAGAGCCAATCAGGGAATATTCTAAAGCCGGGAAGAGGCTAGAAAAAAAAGGAAAAGAAAAAAATATTGTCATAGCGGTGGATGAAGGATGGCATCTCTACTTCCTCCCAAGTGTCGAGAATCGCGACATTGATATTCATTGACATCAGGGGATAAACAAGGTATGGGATTGCAAGAAATACACAGATCTATTTACAAGGATAGCTACCATGACGAATGCCAAAATTTATCACTTGGTTATTATTATGCGCTCAGTGAATTTGCCCAATTGCTTGTACAGTCAGAAGCAAATTTAGGGCGGTGGCTACCTATCTTTAGGTTCTTATGAAGAAATGGGATGGGAGAGCAAACGAAGGGTGAAAGAACATCAGTACTTTATTAGTCATATGTGCATTAACAGGGAGTGATGTTCGGGTAGCACACATGCAACGGTACTGGAGCTTAAGCCTATCTCCACACGGCAAGGCTCCTAAGTCAACACCATTGCCTCCAATGCCGCTAACAGGGTAATGAGGATGCGATGAGAAGATAAAAAGAAATTTCAGACTCTTTTTACGGGCAAAACCAAGATTCAAATGGGCGGCAATGGAAGGAGATCTTGTATTGAAATGTCGGCTGAAAACCTCATTATGCCTACCATATTGTTGAGCACCGGTGCCAACCCCGATGGTTTGCGTTAAGATTTCTTTTTCTTTGGGACAGCTTCTCGTGTTGCTCTTATGCAAGGCAAAAAGAGCGTGGCCTTCGAAAGTTCAGGTAAAGTGTGCCGGATTTCGAGGCGTTCTTGGAAACGGCTTTGAGAAAATGGCCAATCGTCAGTCACGGGGGTTTTGAAGAAGAAGAGAAAGCGAGAGAATGTTGAGCTGATCCACTCATCCAACATCAAGTATCACCCAAAACACGATCTATCAAACACGGATTCCATTTTGGAGAACCTCGATGCTAAGTCCTCTGAAGAGAGAATGGCGTAAACAAAGCTTGCTTGAAGAGACCAAAAAGGTATAGAAGCCACGGAGCCCACTTTTCAAAAATTGAGTGCACTTAATGAGAAGTTTGATGGGTACATGCCTTTCTTGACAAAGCCGAACATAAGTTTCAATCGTGGGTGTAGAACACATGGAAACGGACCACCAAAGACATGGAAGCGGACCAACAAAGACATGGAAGCGGACCAACAAAGACATGGAAACCCGGCGAAGATGAGGTTCTCCGGGACACAAGAGCATCAATTACCGCGGCAAAGAAGAAGAAGCTCTCATCCACAGCAGATTGCTAATGAATCGGAGAAGGAACTTATAGGCGGGAGCAGTGCAGTGGACAGTGAAAAATGGGAGCCTGATTCACATCTGCAGCGCATCGCAAACGCCATGGGTGTTCAGATTCCAGAGGTCACAGGTTATTGAGAGATGGACACAACACAAGCTATGGAATTGGGTAGAGAGCATGTCAACCGCGCATGGCCAATGAAATGGGTGTGATACCTGATCAAGTATCTGAAACACAATCAGAATAATAAATGTTGTATATTACTTCCTTCAATGGAAATTTTGGTTTCAGGAATATGTATTACCATATCTTTTTGTCTTTAACCATAGCTTTTACCATATGTTTAATGCTAAAAATAATCGCGACCGCGATCCTCTGTAGCAATTATATGGCTTTAAATACTGAATTTTTTGTGATATGCTTGCTCCTCGGTACCTTATTTTAACACAATGCTCTCATATGGTCTTAATAAAAGGCTCATTATTTTGTCTCCTTTCAGCTGCGAAACATCGCGTTCGCGATTCTTGCGATAAGTTTGTGCATTCCCTCCTACTACCTTCTACTGGCGATGGACCTTTGCATGAGCTGTAAAAATTATATTTCCGCAGAACACTGAATCATTTGCAGAATTTGTGCAAAAAAACGCCAACTTTTACTCAGTGCGTAGCAGTTTTTGCACTGTATGGCTACCCGCTAACCTATTTCATGCTAAACGAGAATTCCAAATTTCTCTAATTAATGAAATCATGCTTAGATGTATTCCGAAATACACTTTGGCTACTACCGAAAGGCCAAAGTTTAGTGTTAAGGCAAAGTGTAGAGGCCAAAGTGTATTCCGGAGTACACTTTGGCCTTTTGGTAGTAGCCAAAGTGTATTTCGTAATACACTTTGGCCTTACGGCAGCTCTTTTTTTACTACAGTAACTGTAAATTTAGAGGAAATTTAGCCTTTCTTTTAGCTCAAACAAACCTCTTTTTTGATAAAGTAAGCATCTTTTTGTGTTTTAGTACTAGATGTTTGTCACTTTATTGGGGAATACAGTGTTCTGTTCTTTTAGCTAGTTCTACTGTTGTTAACAACAATGCTTTTGCAGGCAAGAACAAACCAACCCCAAAACCAAGCGAACAATCAAGATCACAAGCAGGAAACTGACAGTGGAGCAAGAACAAGAGATTGTTGCGCCAAAAATTTACGAAAACTTTCAAACGCAGTGGCTTGTTACACGTGGGTTTGCAAGAAAGTACAGCAACATTACTTTCCTATATGTTTCTTGAAGCCCATGTCAGAAAAGATATGATGACAACGAATTTGGGTGCATGGGCTCCATTCAGCACGTGGAAGCTGTTGCTGGGCAGTTTAAGCAACCGCTAAGACTGTCGTTCAAGACATCACAAGGTTTTATCGTCGTCAACGAAGCATTTTCCGAGCTGGTCAACGTGCGGCCTCACATGCCTATATAAATACTGCGCCCATTACATGAACAAGCAGGTGTTGTCCACTACACTTGCCAAGGTTTCCAGTGGCAGAAGTGAAGCACTAGACTACAATGCGGGAGGAGGAGGAGGAGGAGGAGGAGGAGGAGGAGGAGGAGGAGGCACCTGAAGAAATTACTAAGAAGAAAAAGGGAAAAGGCAAGGCCCCAGGGGTGGTTATAAAAGCAAAAAAATGACAAAACTGCAGAGAGAATGGAAGAAATAAACCTGCACAAATACGTGCAAGGAGTGATTTATCTGCCAGTCACGTGCATGAAGCTACCACCGAAAGACGAGACTGGAGAGAGGCCACTTCAAGTATTATGCTGATCATGTTAGAAACTTGAAGGACCAGATAAGAAGAAATTCAAATGCCCATGTTGCTCCAATAGTAGTGCTTGTTGACAGGAGCCAGTGCATGGACCCGAATGATTATGACGAAGAGTGTGCTGATCAGTACATACACTATGTGTTGGGGGGGAACTATAGTTTTAAGGCACGCAGGCAACTGTACAAGGAAAAACAAAATCTGAGATATCTGTCTATTTTCTGTGCGGTGTATTGCGGCAATACACACAAAGCCGACAACGAATACAAGCTCAAAATGAGCTTTCTTGACAAAATAAGGTTCATGCACAGAGAGTACTTGATTTTTAAAGAAAAGTATGGTGATGATCTTAAAAAACTTGCGCCATCTCTGTAACTGAAGGGAGCGTGCGCAATTCGCTACCGCAAATACGAAGAAGTTAACAACAGGCACTCTTTAATTAGCCACGATAATTGGTTTCAACTTGCCTTCAGGGATGGCAGGGTAAGAACTTTTGTATTCTGAAATAGCTCTCGCTCTCAAGTTTTTTCTGCAAGGAAACTTGGTTTGTGTATTCGGAATACACTATGCTGACCTTAAGTTGTTTTGGTGCAGATTTGGGACTTGCAAAATGAAATATTTATTGCCTTTGAGTGCGAAGAATTTAAAAGCAAAGGGATGAAAAGAAAAAAGGTACAGACGTGCCAAAAAAAGAAATGATTATTACAGTTTGGAGGGAGCTGCAGGGCTTTACAGACACTGCTATTCTTGAAAGGCTGCTCCAGAAGGTGGTGGATAAGGAGTTTACCTTAGAAGAGATGTCTAAGGAATTGCACAAGTAAGTTCAGTGTATTCCGAAATATGTTAATGCCTTGTGCGTGGTTTTTTTGAATCTTCTAACTCAAGTGTATTCTAGAATACTTAATGTTTACCTATTTTCGTTTAAACAGCCAAAAGAACGTCATTGCATGCCAGACACGCTTGATGGAGCAATTGAATATGCGAACTTGGGAAAGATGCAAGGAGCTCTACCCGGTGGCTAAGTTGATGGGAACTGTCAAGCTGCAAAATTTTACACTAGTTATTGCTGACATCCCTTACGGATTTAAAATCAAAGACAGCCATTATGACGACCTCCCTTTCAGGAACTCTGAATTCAACAACTTTATAGATGGACTGAAGCATGTAACAACGGCTAAGCACTGGCGGTTGGTGGTGTTCCACTCCAGCATACAAGCAGGGATGGTTGAAGCCAGCTTCAAAAATTATTTTGGATCCCCTGCTCAAGCAGGCTACGAGAATTTGGTTTGGTGAGTTCTTATTCTGGAATACAGCTTGTTTCCATTGCTATTCTGGAATAGTAGACCTCTTTCTTAGTTGCTAGATTGCTAACTACACTTTTCATTCAAAGGTACAAAACAAACATAAATTACCATGCTGGAGGCCCCAGATTGTTAAGCAAGGTAGAATACCTGCATGTTGCTTACTAGGGCTTCGACGGCAAAAGGACAATGGAGCACTTCAACACTACTGGCTACTCTGACTTCTCTAATGTCTTAGAGTTTCCAGCGGTGTTGCAGAAGCTGCAGGACCCAAGTGCACAGGGTAGAATCGTCAATCACTATCAGAAGCCCCAGAAGCTAATCAACCATCTTATTGACATGTTTTACACGTCAAGCAGACTGGATACTTGATGCTTTCTCGGGCTTTGATACTACCATAGCCTGTGCACTTAAGAAGGGCCGCAACTATGTGGCAGTAGATATAGACAAGGAGGCTGTGAACTTCATTAAGATGAGATTGGCTACATTGCCTAGTTTATCAGGCGAGAATCAAGAGTTAGGTGCCAAATCTTCATCTTTTTGCCAAAATGATGTTAACCACCTAGTGGTTAACATTGTGCATGCACATGTTAGGTGCATGCACATGTTAGGTGTCAGTGGTGGCAGACTGACACTTGGCATGATTAGGTTAACATAAGTGTAGGGATTAGATTTAGTTAGTGTATGGCTCAGATTTGCGGTCTACACTATATTAGACCGGAGCCTCTTCAAATGTACTCAGGTTTTATCTCAAATTTAGAGAGCCTCATTAGCTCACGTTTCCTTCATTCTTTGTACATTTTTCTTTCTCTTGTTCTTGTTTTGTGATCATGAGCATGGCAGCCTTGTAGCATCCGGCAGTCATGGACTGCTGCTGCAGGGTGCATGCCAAGAACTCAAACTAACACTGGCGCCGTTATGCCGGGTTCGCTCGTGATCACTTTCTTCAGCCTTGATGTTTTGTTGTTGTCCTTGCTGCTCTCATCATCATGAGTTTTTGAATACTCCTTGTATATTATTCTTAACCCTTTCAATTCCCTTATTAGGCCCAACCAGTTGTTGAAATGGTCCGACTGGAGGCCTCTTTGTCAAATCCTTTCGTTTGCAATTAGTCTAGTTATGGAAGAGTTTTCTTACCTCTGTTTTTCATGGTGCAGCAAGCACAGTTTTACAGTCAAGGATTTCTGGAGTGGTGACAGCACTCCTCTTTTTGCAAAAAAAGCTTATCAGAAAAACCCATTGATTCGTGTTATTATCTTCTATTATGGCAAAATTGTGCCTCTGTTTATGCAAAGAAAGAGTACTTTTATTCTTCATGTTTTTCTGAATCTCTGCAAGATGGGAAGAGGCCCAACGGCTCTTCTTGTCTTTTCGCATCATTTTTGGGCGAGTTGAGCTCTGTTTTCTCAGAGTTCTTTCCAGAACTTCATCTCTAGGACAGATCTGTGTTCTTTATTGGTATATTTTCCGGTAGCAAAACTCGTTTTGGCAGAATCCTGTTATTCATGGTGGACAAAGCTCTGTTTTTTACGACAAAAGCTGTGATGCAAAAGGCTTTCTTCAAGTCTTTCGGGCTCAAATTTGTCTAACTTCTTCTTCAAATTTTTCAAAAGGGCCAGCTCTATGGCTAGCCCCCATCTCTCATTCATGAGCAAATGAGCAACAGTTCTTTGGTGCTTGACACATTCAGCACCTCTACCTGCATCCCACACTGCGTTAATTTGTGCCTTACGGTCCATATACAGTCGAGGTCTGCAATCGAGGAACATCATGGCCACCGCTTCTATTTTTCCAGCTTGCAGGAATGCATTCTGTTCTAGTAAATCTGGCAGGTTCCTATCTATGGCAGCTCAAGTTTCGGCACCATCTCAGGGCCAGCCGTTCAATTTTCGCTATTTCTATCAGAATACCCGAATTATATGGCGGCCTAGCTCTATTACCGCTCTGTTTTTTCAAAAATGCCAGACATCTTACAAGCGTTATCCCAGCTATGCATCACAAGATTTCAAGCTATTCCAGCTTTCTCCCAAATCGTGCTCTGTATTCAAGCTAAAACAGAAACATCTTTATGGGCTTCATTCTGTTAATTATTTTCAAGAGGGCCAGCCCTTTTTGGCCAGCCCCCATCCTCTGCTAAGCCGAAACAGCCATGACATTTCCAGTATCATCTGCTATCCGGAAGCATCTGCCAATACAAGGAAGGTTATCAAAGAAAGAGCACAATTTAGACGCAATAGGAGCAGATTCTGGCCCAGATCTTCATATTCAGTCTTCAAAGCAACCTTGAAGCCGATTTGCCAGCATCGAAGCATCTCTTTACTCGGTTTAGAATGCCGAAATCATGCCGCCAAAACCTATTCTGGCTCCGAACTTTCTTCACCCCTGCTTCTTTAACAGTCCGAAACAGCAGGTTGCCAGCTTCCAAGTTTTCTCCAGATCCAGAATATAGGCCGATCTTCTACAGCTCATTATTTCATCTGCCCTTCGAAAGAAGGGTGGAACACCGCTTCTTGAAATCGAAGAATCCAAATTGCCATAGTCGGCTGCCAAACAGAGCATTTTTTTCAGGGTTCGAGGCAGGGTTCAAGTTTGACAGGCACCCCCTAATTTTCCAATGACAGGCACTTTTTTTTTTTGCCTTTCACATGACAGAAGGTTGATCAATTTCAACCTTTCAACTGACATACAAAAATTTTAATTGACGGAAGACCATTTTTCAGTTATAAACTTAGAACAACACTGTAAATTACATAGTAGTAAATACTAATACGAACATAGAGTTAAAAACAACATAATTCAAGAGTTAAAAACATAGAACATAGAGTTGTTGGATGTGCACTCTTATGCTTAGGCAGGTTGCTTCACTCGGTGGGTCTCCGCTTATCCGCTGAGATTTTATTCCTGTCTCTGCATTTATACTTGTATTTGACTCTTTGATTGAAAAAAGTCTGACGTCCTTCAACAAAAAAAAAACAACATACTAAAAACATGAGTTAAGAGTCATCCTTGTTCAGGCACATCTCCTTCTCCTACCACAACTGACTCATCCATAATCTCAATGGCTGTCTGATTTGATTCTTGGATTTCAGATCTATTCTCAACAACAATACTTTGGGTAGATTTGTAAAAAGATAGCATGGACCTGCAACCATCATCCTTCCTCCTTCTTTTCTTCTTTGAACGTGCCCTTTCTGTAAGTAAGAAGAGAATAGACCTAAATAATCACCCTGACTAATCTAATCGAGAGAAGTTTAATGGATTACTTCATCAAACATGAACAAAAATGGATTACCTGTTGCAGAAGTGGGGCTCTGATTGTTGTGGTTAATGTCCTCTATTGCATTGGTATTTGGTGATGACAGGGACGGGCCTCTCTCTGGTCTCTGCTCTGATTTCAATAGTTATAGTAAACGTGGTCCACCAGCAGTCCAGCACCAGCCCGTCCAGCAGCACAAAACCTCCACACAGACGCAGACCTCCACACAGGCGCAACCCTCCACACAGACGCAGACCTCTGTTTTCTGTAAAAGGGGGGAAATGGGGAATAGAAAGAACAAAAAAAAATTTAGAGCAGCACTGCAGCAGGTTACCCGGCCAGATTTTGGCCCTGCTCCTGGCCTGGCCTACCGGAAACCGGCCCTGCTCCTGGCCTGCCCTGCCGGAAAAGCCATGCCGCATGCGTGACAGCAAGCAGCTGGCTGGAGCGGGACTCAGAGCTGAATAATAGGAGGGACGAGGGAATCAGGATTGGGATTCGGGATTTGTTATTAATAATATTGTTAGTTTTTTCAATGTTTACCCCCAATTCATTTTTTATAGGGGGATATTAAGGTATTGTATGTATGACATGTACATTAACTCTAATATATAATATACCTATAAAAATAACCCTAGTGCACACAAAAATGACAGGCAATTTCATATTTCGGACCTTTCAAACGCCATACACTTTTTTTTTTGCCTTTCACCATGACAGGCAAATTCACATTTGTTACCCTTCATATGCAGGGCACTTTTTTTTCTAGCCTGCTTTGACGGGCAAAAAAGCCAAAAACAGGCATGAAAGCCGTCAAACTTGAACCCTGGTTCGAGGCTTTTAGGGCTTTCATATTTGTGAAGGCTGATAACGGGCCACGCCAAAGTTTTTGGTCCACGCTCATGCTATTGACCACGGGCCACGCCCACGCCTCGCCACGCCACGCTCCTTTGTTTCCACGCCACGCCAACCCAGGCCAACACCACGCTGACGCTATTAAGTGCACGCCCGCCCACGGTCACGGCTCAAGGCCCACGATTGTTCACATTTTGCCCACGCCACGCCATATTTTGTTCACGCCAGGCCACGCTTATGCCACGCTCCTCCTGCTCTTTGTTTCCATGCTCACGGCCCACGCTGCAACGAAAAAGTCCACGCTCTGTTCCACTTTTTTATGGCCGATCACAGGGGACACAACCATGCATTTTTAAACTCAAGCCTTCGGAAGCCACACCCACGCCTTATGACGCCACGCTCCAGAGGCCACGTTTTGCTTATGTCCACGCTCCACACTTGCTTCACGCCTGATTGCACGCTCACGCCTAGCCATCCTTACGCTCACGCTCATGTCACGCACGCAGCATTCACGCTCCAGCAAATTTTATGCTCAAACTTTATGGCTGATATTGGGGGAGGCATTTTTGGTGTTTACCTTTTAAAGACCCCCTTCCTTCTTTTTTAAGTGGAATTTTGGGCAATTATTTTAAATGTGACTTACCCATGATATAAGGGGATGGTCTTTATGTTTTTGCCCAAGATCTATGTTCTACATCGACATTCATTCGGATCTTATTCGTCATCGACGCATTCATGAAGATATTTTTCGGCAACAGAACCCAACCATTCCATTACCATCATTTTTACCCCTAATTTTTGGCACCATGTTGTAATTGTCAGACTTGTCTTATAAAAGTCTGTACATGTTTTCGTACTAAAAACTTTTAGGGGGAGGCAGTGTTAACCACCTAGTGGTTAACATTGTGCATGCACATGTTAGGTGCATGCACATGTTAGGTGTCAGTGGTGGCAGACTGACACTTGGCATGATTAGGTTAACATAAGTGTAGGGATTAGATTTAGTTAGTGTATGGCTCAGATTTGCGGTCTACACTATATTAGACCGGAGCCTCTTCAGATGCACTCAGGTTTTATCTCAAATTTGGAGAGCCTCATTAGCTCACGTTTCCTTCATTCTTTGTACATTTTTCTTTCTTTTGTTCTTGTTTTGTGATCATGAGCATGGCAGCCTTGTAGCATCCGGCAGTCATGGACTGCTGCTGCAGGGTGCATGCCAAGAACTCAAACTAACAAATGACATCATTATAGATACAGCCGCCTTTTACTAGCTCCACAGAGGATGAGGTCACTTTTGCAGAGCTGAAGGAAGTGGCTCTAGTAGTAGAAACTGAAGACAATACGGCTAAGGCGCATGTTAAGTCACCTGAGTAGGAAAAGACGGTTGAGGAGAACACTGCAACTACAAGCACACAAAATGAGGAAGATTATGATATTGACCTTTGACTCATTGTGTGCAACATTTTAGTATTATCATTAACTTATCTTCCAAAACTGATATTGAAAATTCAATTTAATATTATTATTATTATTATTATTATTATTATTATTATTATTATTATTATTATTATTATTATTATTATTATTATTATTATTATTATTATTATTTATTCTTATCATGTTTTGGTATTTTTTAGGTCTTGCTAGTCTAGATTACAAAGGCAGCTGTTAATTTTGCTCTTTTCAGCTAACAAGTGACGAAAAAGGAAACAATTAGGAACATTATGAGTTGGATGTTATACTTGTTGTCTGTAGCATTCTACTGTTAACATTAACATTTCCTTGAAAACTGATGTATTCAAAATTCAAATTAATGCTACTATTATTAAATTCTTTTATAAGGTGTTTCTGAGGTCTTCATTTCATGGATTGTATAATCAGCTGTAAATTTTGCTCTTTTCAGCTATGATATTATACGAAAGGAAAGTGTACACCTGCTGAGAAGCCAAAATGTAAGGAAAAAGAAAAAACCTTAGGAAATCCTTAACGTCGGCCAAAGAGTTCACTTCCAGGAGCATGGCGTGTTTTTTTGGGGGAATCTTTGAAACGGGAGTTGTGCAACACTCCGTTTCAAATGCAACCTTGTTCTAAGTATTTTTACTCAGGGAGAATAACAAAGATAATAATAAATTTAATCCCATTAAAGTGATAAGCATGTCGATATCATCAATGTTGAGATGTCACGTTAGGCTCTCATCAAAACTTGGCTCTTCCAAGTTTGGACATGCCTTTAGGCATGCCTTTTCTATGTACACATCTAAGTGTTCGTATTCAATACATTGTTAGAGTTTTTGGGATTACTTCCTTTGTCTTAGTCTTTTGTATACTTTTGCTTAGTTTCAATATGGTATCAGAGCAGCAGGTAATAACTGTGAAAGGCAATTCGTCAGCAAAAACGATTTCTGTTTTTAATGATACTAGATATTCGGGTTGGAAGAGAAAAATATAATGTGTATTAGAAAGTGATGATTTGCTTGATTTTGTTATTGATAAAAAGGAGCTTCCGAAGCAACCAGTGCAGGATAATCAATTGGTCACTTCTGGCAAACATTTTGATGTGTGTCTTAAAGAAAAAGAACATTGGAAAATCAAAGATCGTGTAGCACGGCGTTTATTGGTATATGGATTGAAAGACTCAATCCATGTGGATGTTGATCAATTTGTTACATCTACTGAAATCTGGAATTATTTGGAGCAAGTCTATAATAAAAGAACGAAGCAAGAAGTACTTTTCTTAAAGAAGAGTTTAGCAAATCTTTAGTTTGATTCGTCAATTACTGTTCGAGCACCTGTTGACCGTTTCAAAGAGATTGTTGAACAATTAGCTGCGGCTAGTGCACCCGTATCAAAAGATGAGTTAGTTATGCAGTTATTAGTTTGGGGTTATTATTTCTATCTTGTTGTGAATCCTTAGAGGATCATATGCATCGTATTGTTGCGCCTCCTATTGTAAAAGATGTTGTTATGGTGGCAGATACACGAAAGAGACAAAGTTCTTCTGAATTTACTGAACAACAAAAGAAAAGGTTTCGGTATTCTCATGGTTATAATGGAGGTGGTGGTCGTGGATATGGTCGTGGTTATGGCAGTGGAACACATGATTTATATGGTCGTGGTCGTGGTCGTGGTCGTGGTCGTGGTCGTGGTCGTGGTCGTGGTAGTGGTGGTGGTGGTGGTTATGATGATCGTGGTTGTGGTAGTGGTGGTCGTAGTGGTCGTGTTGGGTATGGACGTGGTCGAGGGCCACGCGGTTATCAACCTTATGTATATGATTATTGTGGTCGGCTTGGTCATGGAATTGCAAGATGTTATGACAGACAAGATGATGAGAAGCGGGCTGCTGAAGCTAATTATGTTAGCATGTCACGTGATGTTGACGTTATGATGTGGACAAGTCTAGTGGACCTCTCCATCTAATACAAGTGTTCTAGGGAGTACCGATAACATGATGATAGATTCAGGTGTGCATCATGTTCCTTCTAAATAAGTGAGAACTACTGAGTATTTTTAGTGTGATGTGGTGGTGTGACAGATTTAAAAAAAAAAAAAAGTCTGTTGTGGTGGTGGTGGTGTTTGTACGTTTATTTCGAGATCTTTATTGGATCTAAAGGAGAAAGAAGTTTTTGAAATATATGAAGATATTTTTGAGTGTTATAATTGTGTGTCATATTTTGAGGATTGCTATGGTTTTATTTAAAAAAGGAAGAGAAAACAAACTTTTGGATTTTATATTTATTTTGTGTACTTTTTTTGGCATAGGTGCTACTCAACACATGGTATTTGAGAAATCTTTGCTTCGAAATTATCATCCTTTGCGTGTTTTGAAGTATGTTTATAGGGGTGATGATAATCGCCAACAAATTCTTGGAATTGGTGATCTGCCATTACAAGCTCGTTCAAGGATTCATTTTCTCCGTGGTGTATTGTATGTACTTTGCCTTACATTGTCATTTACTTTCAGTTTCTCGCTTAACTGATGTTGCGTGACTATTATACTTTTCTGTCTGTTACTGAGCCTGTTACTATTTATGATGCTCTAAATTCTGATGAACATGAACATTGGCAACAAGCAATGGATACTGAATATCATTCTTTGATAAGTAAAGGCACTTGGGGGTTTAGTATCTCTTCCTTCTGATCGTAAAGCTATAAAATGTAAGTGGGTTTTCCGAGTTAAAACTAAATCAGATGGTACTTTTGACAGATTTAAAGCAAGGTTGGTTGCAAAAGCGTATTCTCAAATTGCTGGAGTTGATTATCATGAAACATTCTCGCCTGTAGTGCGTCTTGCAACTGTGCATGCTTTGTTAGCATTTGCAGTCAATCATAATCTCTATATTCATCAAATGAATGTTAAAACAGCGTTTCTAATTGGAGATCCTACAGAAGATATTTATATGGCATGGCACAACCTGATGGTTATAAGATTACAGGTCAAGCAAATTTGGTTTGCAAATTAAGGAAAGCTCTGTATGGTTTAACACAAGCATCACGTGGTTGGTATAAGAAGATGCATGCATTTCTTATTTCTGGTGGTTACTTACCCACTACTGCTGATGCAAATCTTTATTATAAAAAATAAAAAAGGTTGGTGTTGCCTTCACTTTCATTGCGCTTTATGTTGATGACACTATTTTAGTATCGAATGATCTTCCGCTTCTTAATAAGTGCAAGGCCAACCTTGGAGCTGCGTTTGATATGGTTGATCTTGGCTCTATCAAATCTTGTCTTGGTCTTCAAATAGAGCGCTAAGAAGGTTGCATAAGATTGAGTCAACCAAAATATATTTCTGAGTTACTTGATAAATATGACATGACTAATGCTAAACCTCAGTTAACACCATTGGGGCCTAATGTTAAGTTGACTAAGCAGATGTGTCCTCAAACAGACACCGAGCATCTTGATATGGCTAACTATCCATATGCAAGTCTTGTTGGTGCTCAAATGTACTTAACACATGCTATGAGACCAGATATAAGTTATGTTGTTAACACATTGGGACAATTTATGTCTAATCCAGGGCGTCAGCATTGGAATGCAGCTAAATGAGTTCTTCGCTATCTTAAGGGCACTATAAATTATGCTTTGACATATGCTCATCAAGATATAGGTTCTGATGGTTCACAGTTGGTTGGTTATACTGATGCTGATTTGGGAGGTTGCTCTGATACTTTTCGTTCCACAAGTGGTGCGTGTTTCTTTATAGATCATTCTTTGATATCTTGGTACAGTAAGAAACAACATTGTGTTGCTGTGTCTACTATTGAAGCAGAATATGTTGCAGCTAGTATGGCAAGTAGAGAGTTGATATGGTAACGATGTCTACTTCAATCTTTTCAGCAAGTTTTGATCAGCCCAACAGTTTTATATTGTGATAATCAAAGTGCTATTTCGTTGACTAAGGATGAGGTTTTCCATTCTAAATCTAAGGATATTGAGATTCATTATCATTACATTAAATTGGAAGCCAAGAAGAAGACAATTGTATTACAGTATTGTCCTACAGATAATATGATAGCAGATATATTTACTAAAGCATTATCTACAACCAAGCATGAAGATTTTACTAGTCAGTTGCGGCTCCTTAATTCTTCTTCTACTTAGTTTGTTTTGAAGCCACGGTTTTTCCTTTTGACTCCCACAAAAGGTTTTTTAACCCGGGCACATGACCAAGGTTGCAAGGGGGGATGTTTGGTGTGTGTGCATCCTTGGTCACCTTCTGAGTAATTGTATATGACATTTTATATATTGTATTTTTGGTTCTCTTTTATTGAGAGGCCAACGTTGCAGGGGGGGTTTTGAGATGCCACGTTGGGCTCTCATCTAAACTTGGCTCTTCCATACTTGGACATGCCTTTAGGCATGCCTTTTCTATGTACATATATGTGTTCGTATTCAATACATTGTTAGAGTTTTTGGGATTACTTCCTTTGTCTTAGTCTTTTGTATACTTTTGCTTAGTTTCAATAATCAAAGGAGGAAATCTACCCAAGGGACTTAACTAATGCCATCTACCTCTCCCAGATGCACTTTGCAGCATAAGGCCAACTACACTAATGAGTAGTAGCAACCCTCAAACATATACCTAACTAGTATACGAAGGGAGCCTGTCTATAATACCCCCTAGCGAGGTCAGGAGCTTATGAAGTTGAACAAGAATTAGTGACGAGTCTATAAGCAGTCTAGAGGCATTGTGATCAACCATCTCATGCACAATTTGAACACACTGAGAGGGAGTCTACCCCCTAGGAGAATTGAGCCTATGCCAATCCCTATGTCTACAAACATCTCAATATATCTTCTTGTCTCACGCACATCTCCGCCGAGTGATCTCATCTAAGAATTGTTTAGTTCACAACAAGTCCTAGATTATTGAGATTGATCATTAAATGATGGATGGATGGATGGATGGATGGATGGAATTTTTACGTCTAGAAAACCAACAAGGGTATGGATAGTACAATGAACATGGGCCTGAGATCCAAAACGAGGATAGTGGACAAGGCCCCACTATAAAACAACTTAAGAAGCTAACAAGTGAAAACACAAGGCTACACATAACCAGTCCAGGGATCAGATGGCCATGAAACGTAGCCATGCCTCCTCGATACACTGCCCATTTCTTTTAATGTCATTCTCCTCTCATCTTGCCTAACTCTTATCCTCTTGCACAGAGCTGGAGTAGATTGAGGTCTTCAGGACTAAAAAAATCAGTGTCCTTTAAGTGAATACTATGCTACAGAACATGTAGCCTGAAAAGTGTATCTCTAAAGTGCTTTAAAGGATGACAAGAACGACTGGTCATGTTGCAGCTACTCTCATAGTTGATATAATGCCCTCATACATGACCTCGGTGAAGAAATGTTCCACCTCATTAGTATCTGTGCAACATCCCTTTTTGCAACTCGGGCAACAGATTCAATCGTGATGATGTGTTTGTATCTGTCTGCGTAGCATCATGTTGCAATAAGCACTCATGAGAGGCATAGTACCATCTGTGCAATAGGTCTCCCATGTACAATATCGTTGAATCCTGCAACCTGTCCATGTTGGTTGCAAGATACTTGCACCAACTTGAGTCTAGAATTGCTAAGAACAGCATAATAGAACATAGTTAGCAATTCAAACCTTGATAGCATTAAGATTGATAGCATTGGAAACATAGCCTTTTCTATGTTAGTAAAGATGGCAGTGTTGTACACTTCTATGCATTTTATGAGATGCACTCCAATTTTTGCTCTTGCCCCTTCTGTATCATGATGTTACTTGGATCCTCATGTTGGAATACCATATTATCCACCATTGTGGTATTGTATGTTGATCTTGAACATCCTTAACACAGCCTGCTTTCGTTTTCTTTTGGGCTTGTAATTGTTTTTGCGCTTGTCTTCGCATCTCTAGCTCCAAATGATCTAATTCAAGTAAAGAAGCAATATCAACCCAATATTACATCTAGCTACAACAATCTGGACCAAATTTAACCGTGTCGGATTCGGGCTCCCAATGAAGATTTGTTTCAAATAAGGAAGCAATATCACCAATACTACCCTAATATTGCTTCTAGAACTCAAAGTGAATCAAAATGAAACCGCCTTCAACACATGAAATCAAGACCATAGTAAACCAGTCTTTGAATTTGTTTATGTTCTAAAGTTTTGAATGAACATGGTAAAGTGAGTCATAAACAGTGGCACCAGTGGGAGAAGCCCTTCGGCAAGTTTGGCAGTTCTTTTTCCACTGAAATTCCATTCAAATAATGTACTTCTTGAAAGTTGTTGGAAAGAGCTTGTCAGCGCAACACATTTTATCTTACAGCACAACGCAACACATTTCATCTGAAACAAAGCCCTGAATCTCCAGTTACGATGAAAGAAATACCATTGCAGTAGGGTTTCAAGAGCGCCTCTATATCATTGCGGTGCAAGGGCTGCTTCAAGAGCACCTAGGGTTTCAAGAGCGCATAGACGACAGCCTATCCAATTACTATGATTGTGGTAGTGGTTTGGCGGAAAATAGGGGAGAGGTTATTTCTTACTATGATTTTGTTAGTGGTTTGGGGAGAGATATTAGGGTTAGGGTTAAAAAAAACTGGACGTTGGCTAATTGTGGCGGTTGACGTGGCGGCTGATGTCCGAGCATGTCGGGAAGCTGAGAAGTCAGGAAAGCAGAGGTAGTCCGTGAGCTGAGGGGCTTCGGCGGGTGAAATAGCGTTCTTTGAAGCGGGTTGAAAAGCGTTCTTTGAAGAAGCGTTCTTTGAGAAAAACCGGCTTTCTTGAGAATCTTTCTTTGAGAAGCCCGGTTCTGCGAGAGGGCGAGGGGCGGAAAAATCTTTCTTGAAAATCTTCTTTGTCAAATCTTTGCTAAGAAATCCTTACTTGAGGGCGAGGTAGAGAGAACTGAAGGCGGTGAGAAGGAGAGAGCGGCGGTGAGGCGAGAAGGGCGAGAAGTGGACGTAGAATCCTGCTTTATGAATCCTTCTTCTTTCTTTTTCTTGGGGCTTTGTTCGGAGTCAGAAGAAGACTCGAACTTGTGCTGAATGCAGTTCTTATGTCACGTTCTCTTTGAATGGCAACTCTCATTTGGTCTCATTTCTTGTTATCTGTGTTCTGTTCTTCACTCTCATTTGCTCTCATTTCTTGTTATCTGTGTTCTTGTTATCTGTGTCCTCCTTAAATGGACAATGATAGTTTATGCATTTTTTGTGTGTATAGATTCAACTATATCATGTATGTATGTACGTATTTAGGCATATGGGGTGCACAAACTTATACGTGGGGCTGATGTGTAAATTCCACGGCCGTTATTGAGCATATTCATGGAATTATGCTTGGATCCAATGATCCAAAAAAAACAATAAGGATAGAACAATAAGCCTAGAAGAAGAGACTGATGTCAAGGTAGAAAGGTAGATGCGTGAGTTCAAAAACATTATGACTTTTCCTCCAAATTATGGATGCATCTATGAAGTTTATGGTCTCAACCATTTTATCAAAAGAGAAACAAATTGATGCCTAATTATATTGACCTAAGCAAAACCAGATAGGAAAGAAACAATGTATAAATGCATTTGAATCACTTCCGAAGGCGCTTCTTATTTTCAAATAGATGGCCAGCCATGAAGCGGCCCTGATGCCATTTGAAAGCAAAACAAAAAACATAAACTTGAGATCATGTGAGAGTGATGATTTGAATCACACATGACCTGCAACAACCTTGATGACGCGGCACCCTTAAATCACACATGACTACCTGTAACCACCTTTGCACCTTACCCTGAAATTGCAATAAAGCCACAATTGTACCTTCAGATGAGAAATTTGAGATCAGGCTCAAATGAAATTTACAACATAAGAGGATTTCGTTAACATTGTTAATATTAAGAATATAATAATAGCAGCAACTGCTCAGGCATTTACAAGAGAATCTGCAAAATATACAAATACGTCGCTGTAGATTGCAAATATGAAAGAATTGCACTGATTGCAAAAGTACTATACAGAAACAGAAGGCGCTTTAACCTTTTGGAAAAAATCAGGAACTGCAAATCATGCAGTTACAGATATTCCTCTAATTTCATGTAACTGGACTAGCCGAGGCATGGTTGCCAACCCTTAAGAAATTATATGCTAGCATATTCAAAATTGCAAATTCATTGCGACAGTACTTAACAGCACCGACGCCCATGGAGATCTTTTACTCCATCATTAAAGTTTGAACTATCGTATTGCCTTAAGACATGTAATGTTGTCTTCATATATGTTCGAAAGGCCACACCTGCATTTGAGTATTGAACATGCCAGAAAGGTTGCTTTGCAGTACCTGATATACATTTGGTCTATTTATGGCTGAAGCTTCAGCCGATGGAATAGCACAAGGATATGCTTCTCTGAGACTGTATAAACAAATCCAAGCTCCGCACCATTCACAGGACCCATCCCCTATATGAAACAACAATAACCTCAAAGGCAGTTCCAAGGTTATCAAATGCATGCAAAGCAAAAAGTCAGGATGGCCAACCATGGTGCAAAGTACACTATACCTTCCCATTAAAAAGCACAAGTTCCCCATCAATCCAATTCGGGTTCCGGCCACCAGGTTCAGCCATTCTGCCTTGACCCTTGTACCTTGCCACCTGTAAATGCCTTAAAACTAAGAATGCCAGCACAAACTAAAGAGGACCCTTGGGTCTATAAGCCAAAATATGGACGTCATTTATGTATCATGAGAGGAGGCGCAGAGGCTCACCACTCCAAGCTCTTCAGGGTAAATTCCACGATGAGGTAACCGATTCTGCTTCCCTATCTTGGCACGAAAAGCAACCTAGAAAATTACGTCATTAGCCACATGCAGCATATAATCCGTACACACAACTATGATAAACTTCAGGAATGCAAGCATGCTGTCAATATCTTGCAGATCTGCCTGCAAAATTGCCCCACTCAGGCTTATATGTGGATTAAAGGTGTTAGTTAAAAGTTGCTGTGAAGATTTGAGCAAGAAATTTTGAGTGGATAAATGTGATAACATGATAATCTGTGCATAGTTGGAGCTTCTAGTCTGGATACCCCAAAGTTTAGCCTTTAATGTTTTTAGGGTTTCTATTGTTGATTGCTCTCGCATCCATAGTAACCCTCTATATGTTTGCTTATGCAATCCTAATGAAGAGAAAAAGGCAAGGACCAGAAGGTATCTGGTACTCAATAGAGGTATAGAAAACAGAAAGGCATAAGGACAAGGTAAAGTGATGAAAATTTTGAAAGCTTTTAGTTTATACCTGGCCTGCACGAGCATTCAAATCGCCTGTAATTTTTACAGCTTCAACATATTCAAAGAACTCCAACCTCTCCCTGTCCACCGCAAGCTTCTGTTCCTCCCAATTGCCGTATCTTCTACGTAATTGAATAACTTCAGAACTATAGGGCCCAAGGGCACCAATATACAGGCCTGAATTTGGACATCAAAATCGGAATCAGCTGTGCATAGGAAAGGATGTGCCAACAGCTACATGGCTCATTAATTCAGAACCTGAATGTGATCTACTAATACGACAGACATTTCTCAATGGAAAGTGAAGCACCAACCATTCAAGGGGTCTGTGCTAGCCCCGGCAACATCGATACGATAAAACGAGGTACATTTAGACAAACCACGTCTCTTCTGGACATAATTTACTGCAAGCTTTATGATGTCAGCCATTTCCTTTGAGACCTACAAAAATTCCAATGTTTTAATGGTTACTGCATTTTTCTATCGCACTATCACATAAGTCTCCTGTAGATTGTTATAAGTACAAATGCTAAAACAACTGCCCCATTTAATTTCCATTTGACAGATGCATTGTAAAAATGAATATGAAGAAAAGCTCAATACCTTCACAGATAATCCATTTGATAGCACCTTGGGAGTACTTCCAGGAACGAGATCATTGGCCGTTTGAGCTGGGAGAGTGGCTATTTTCCATGAAGCTGGGTCACTGCTTGGTGGTGGTTCTCTGTCAGTATCGTCAATATGGAACGTGAACCGTCCCCGGTCTTTATACTCTATTTTAGCTGGCACTCTTGTCAACAGTGCTGGTTCCTTGTCATCAGAGATATTTTGTAATAACCTCCCTAAAACTAGCTGGACACTTGTCTCAATCAATTCATCTGCAGATGCTGTATTGCCACCCAGTGTTTCTCTATCCTGTACACTTTGTCCTCCATCTTCTACGTCATTTTCTTCAGACCTGGCGCTTCCTCTGATCTTACTCGACTCGTTACCTTCTCCATCTTGTTGCAAATGTGTTTTAACTTCATTCTCGTTTGTCTGTTTCTCTTTCGAATTCTCAACAATTTTTGGTAGATCAGCTTCTAGCTTTCCTGGAACAGTAACTTGAAAAACTTTTAGCTTAAGATCTGGCATCTTGTCCTTTAAGAAGCTAAGAATCCTGTTTAATCCTTCATCACTAGCCACTGTGTCCTTTTTGTTATTTAGCGAATCCTCCACCTTCTCATCCTTCAAAGTACCTTTGTCGTCATCTATAACAGAACTGTTTTCCATAGAATCATCACTTATGTTACCATCTGATATGCCTACAGATATAGCACTTTCTGGTGGGTCTCCTTCTGACTTTCTCTCGCGTTGTAGATAGACAGCCTGCAATTTAAATGAAGAACATCAGGTTGTGGTAGCAGAGGTGGGAAGGATAAATACAATTACCTGTTTCTGGTAGCCACCATCCTTATCCTTTGTCACAAACACTTCAAAAAGTGGAGTTCCAGTTCCAGCCGTAACCAATTGCCTGACACATTTATAAAGCAGGTTCATAAGGATTCGCTTAGATCAAGTCATCAACAAAAGTTTTGACCGGACTTTGTTTACTTATTTCATTTGCTGCATTTACTTCATTTGCAATAGTTTTAAGAGATTTCTTCCACGGCTACTGAATAATAGATTGTGTGATCATCTATCTGTGAGTAGTGACACAACTTCTGACAATAAGATATAATGCTTTTTAAATTTTAAAATCAACTTGGACGCTACATATCCATATGATAATCTGATTTGATTTTCATGAATCTTGATTACACTTAAAAGCAATTACATAGATTTTCCCAAGTCTTACTTACATTTGACCTGTCTGAAGACTTCATAATTATTCCTTTATTCTTTTTTCTGCGGAAACATCCTTTAAAGTTATCGACATTCAATTAGGATTACCTGCTGCTTGATCGAAATTAAAGCAATCATCTCCAATTATGAAAAATTAACAGCAGCCTTCCAATTGAACACAGCAGTAAAAGAAAAAACACTATCATGACCATTGATCAAATGGATCCAGATACAGCTTACTTATCCAGCAACAAGGGGATAGTAGAAAAGAAATGTCAAAAACAGAATTATCGCACCCTATTCAAAGACTAACAGAAACCAAAACCTTGCCAAGAGCCTTGTATGCCTGCAAATCCAATGCCTCCAGCTGCTATTGTTTCAAATACAGATTCCAGTCCAGAAGGTAGCATTCCTAAATCTGTTATAATTATCTATTTCAGAGACAATCTTCTGTACATAGAAGCTACTTGGCATGGGGTCTTTTGTGATAGATAATTATTTGAAAAATTCATTAAAGAGAATTTGAGGTCTTCAATACCAATGCACTGGAGGAAACAGAACCTGTCAATGAGAGCAGCCAAATATTTTTGGGGCAGTCTATGTAACATCTATGGGGAAGAGAGACAGACCTTGCAGTGTAGCCTTTTGCAATTAGCCTCCCTTGTGCTGGTCTGATACTAATGATTCTACGAATGGATCCTCTCCACCATCAGTTACACCAACCCACCATCCACCTATATTTTAAGAGGGATCAAATCCCTCTATCCATCCTTAAATCACCAAATCACGAAAACAAGCCTTCACATACCAATCCTGCTGCTCCTTCATCACGCAACATTGCTGCATCGCTATATCGTTCTTCCTCAAGAGCCCTCTGTAGATATCAATTGATACTTCAAGAAAAGCTTAAGACTAATGTGTTCAACACAACTCAAGAAATACTTGCTAAATTCTTTGTAAGTGCAACTTAATACCAAATCCTACTAATACTGGCTAACTACACCACGTGTGCAACTTGACATCGAACTTATGTAACTCGTGCAAGAGACGTATGCTCGACCTTCAATTCATCCATAACTTCGGAAACAGCATCATTTTCCATGATAGCAGAAATTGCGCATTTCAGCCTTGAGGCTTCTTGGAAGTCCTCATTCTGCACAGCATCTTCAAGTTGGCTCTGGTCCACAAATGGATAAATAAAACTCAGCCATAATTTGTATACAATCGCAATATCATTTCTCGTACTAAGAACAACACTTAAAATGTTTAATAAAGTGAAACAATAGCAGGACACTGATCATGGTTCCAGTCTTAGCCTTTCAATTAGAGTATTAACTAGAGATAACTTCAGCACGTTGCTTGGAACTAAAACTGACCTTCAAAACAAAAAGCAGGTTCTCCTGCTCCTCAGTTTCAAGGAACACCTGCTCCCAACGCTCCCATTCTGACTGTACGCACTCCTCCTCTTCCATGACGGTGAGTGTCCCAGATGGTATATCCTGGTCAGCATGCATCTGAGCTTTCTCATTCTGATAATTGGCCAGATAATCGAGTAGTTTCTTGCTCGCAGATGCCATTATATCCACCAAGGGATCCCCCAACTTAGCCATGGCTGCCTGCATCCTCTTCCGATTACTTTCCATATCCCAAAAACCTCCTTTCCCATCGCTTTCCTTCTGCTTCCCTTTTTCATCCCCATCCCCAACTGCATCACCTGCCCTCTGGCACTGACAACTAATTCCAAACTCTCTAAACCCCCCAAGTCTCTTGAATTTTCTAGGAATCTGTCTATTTCTTCCATAGATTCCTGCTAAATTGAACCCTAAAATTCCTTGATTGAGAGAACAAAATGCTCCGGAGCTCCAGGTACTATTGCTAGAACTGACATTGCCATGGCCACGATTACTAGAGAAAGGCTGGCTAGAGAAAGTAAGGGAAGAATTGGGGGAACAAGAGGGAAATGGGTCTGTGAGGATTGGACTGGGAAGAGGCGTGGATATCATAGACTCCATAGCTGCCTTGCCTTCCCTTCTCCGTAGAGAGGAGGAGGAGCATTATCCTTTGCAGCATAAACGTTGTTGTAGGTCATTTCCGCCGGTAAACCATCTGCGCCGTTGAGGTGTTTCTGTCATTCAATCTAACACGTCCAGAATTTGCGTCGGGAAATAAATATCTTTTGCACATCTTCGATGCACGGTTCCTAGAATGTTTCAAATTTGTTAGCCATTGCATAGGCCTAAAGTCTTTGAAAGTTATTGGACAGGAATGTTCAACCTGGATATGTTGAAACCATGGAGTACCTTGATTGAAGACCAACAAGATGCCATATACATGGTCAAGCTAACATACATCTTCTAGCTATGATTAGATTGTATCTATGCATAGCCTGATATTTTTGCATCTTGTGCATGTATTCATGTCAAAAGCAAAAGAGGGATGCATAAAAAAACCAAGTAGCGTATAATGGTATTATCTACCCGCAGATGAAGGTCTTGAAGGGAGGCCAATGGGGTTCTATGAAGAAGGCGATAATTTCTAGAAGACTAGGTAATGAGGTCAGAATAACCTAAATAAGAGAAGTTTCTATTACAATGGCAAGTCAACAATAAACCCATGGAACTTTAGGGCATGGTCGCCCTCTGCCATGATTGTACCTCGGGGCACGAGTCGCCCCAAACCCGTCCCATCAGCGATGACACCCCACAGCAGCACACGCACCGTCCCCGGCCCGATTGTGGAGGCCAGTTGTCCTCGACAAGGGATTCCAATAACCGTGATCCCGGCCTTCACCAATTGTTGCCATTATATCCTATATGTGAGTATAGGTGCCAGTGATCGTGCACTTGAACTCCATAGTCAAACATGTGAAAAAACCCTAAGCCTGCCAATTTAAAAGACGAATTCAATGCTGGTGGCTCGAATTAGCACCCAAACTCAAACCCAATTGCCTGAACTAGATTCAATTGCCCCACTCCCGCTGTGGCGTCAATCAAGATAAAACCATGCTTCAGTTTCACAGTGCCTTTTTATCGATAGCAGGTTGTGAAGAGCACGATAGAAACTATGGTTTTGGCAAGGGCATGAGGAAAAATCGATGGTGAACCAAGCAATAGGCTACCTACAGCAACAAAGAGGGTCTATGCACCCAATATGAAGAAGAGGACACCACAGGTCAGTGCACTAACCATTCCAATGCCGAGGAGGCTGGCCAAACGAGGCCAATGGACTAAGGAGCAAATGCTAAATATCTTAGAATTCCACAAGCATTCAAATCATCCGCAAATTTTGACAAGCCTCACAAAGAAAGAGCTAGTTAATTGAGTGCTTGTAGAATTCATATCACCGATCAAAAGGCGAGATTCAATGCAACATGCATTTGGCCCTTTAATTCTAAAAGAATAGGCCAGGCCAAGAGGGTACCAGCTTTGGAAGGTTGCATGTGGAATAGATTGCAGAAAAGATGGAGCAGGCTGAAGAAGACAACCATGAAGAAGGTGAATTAGAAGGGTTCGACATAGAGGATGTGTGCGCCGGTTTGGTTGTGCACCAGTACACATCCAAACTGGTGAGCAAATAGCCCAATCAGCACACATCCAAACTGATGAACAAACAACCCAACCAATTAATGTGCAGCACACACATACAATTGGAGATGAGCATATAGGTGCACATGGTGTGCTTGCTTCCTAGGTGCAATGAACACAGGTTGGCGGATCTCAAGCATGTTTGCAAGTACCTCCCAGTCATGTGCAGGCATCATAGGCCATAAGGGTAAGGAAGAGGGATCTTGCTCCAGATACGGGAGGGAGAGTGGATATAACTATAATTTAGTGATGGTTTCTATCAAGCCTTGGTAGGCTGAAAAAGGCTAGAAGAGCGAGAGGTTGAAAAGTTGAAGATGGAGCAACTTGCAGCTCAAAAGATCAAGGTTTCGAGGAGGGCGGTTGAAAGGAAAGAGGCCACTAAATGGGCAAGGCGAGAATAGGGCCGAAAGGAGAGCAAGAAGAAGGTTGATGCTGATTTTCAAGCTAGTGCTACTACACTTAGAGACTTCATGTACCCTAGGGGTATGTCCAGAGTTGCATGTTTTTAGTTTCTAGAGGCTATTGAGTAAGGAAGTGAAGAATAAAAGGTTGCATGTGAGAAACATGTTGAGGATGAGGCAAGGGTTGAGCCCAATTAGAGCTGTCATTAGAGAAACATCCCCTAGGATGGATCAAATGCAGCAATCTGGTAGTCCTTTAAATAACCCCCTTATGGATGATGGCATATGGGCCTAGCAAGATGATGAAAGGGTGCAAGTCATGTGCAGCCTAGAAGATATGCACATTTTCTCGGGTGATGCTGGAGGCTCTGGTTAGACCTGTGTCAAATTCAATAAGCATATTTAGGCCACCAATGAAGATGTGACACTTGGCCAACAAGGAGGTAGAATGCCAACAGCATGCTGGCATTGGCCATAGCAATTCCATGAGGTTGGACACAAAGGACTGGACGAATTATGCTGTAGCCAATTCAGGACCTCAGCATAACCAGGGCATAGATAAGGCAAAGATTATAAGGGAGAAGGTGGAGACTGGAGTGGATTCTGATGTTATTTCTCGGGCGAGGGGCATGGATGTGGGATTTGCAAGTACATGAAGGGCTGAGATGGCTCATGGAGCATAGCGAACCCTAAGGTTTGCAGAGGGTACCACATGAAGCAGTAGCCACTCCAAGCAAGATATGTTTGACGTTGAATTGTTGCATGTATGATTTTATTTACTTTGGCATCCTAACCATTACTGTTGGCAGATATCTGAAGACAAAGATGAAACCCAGGATAACTAGAGCACAAATTCATGCTTACATTGTACATTGTTATTGTTTGCAAATTGAACCCAAGTGTAAAAGTGTTTTCTTTGTGGCTCATTTGTGTGTATTAGATTGTAACCTCCATTGTTTATTTCAAATTCAACGTAGTTTGCTTACTTAGTTCACCAGTGCCTAAGTCTTAATGATGGCCACATTTAGGCTGACTATCACTTCTAAGTAAAAAGGCGTTTGCATTTTGTCAATGCATAACATTTCCTGATTGCACAAAACAAGCCATATGGGTTACGGATAATGGCACAATGGCATGTTACAATATCAGGGCACGAAGGCTAGCTGATCAGAAAAAACAAAAAAAAGGAAGGGAGGCGATCGTTCAATACTAGCCTTGTAAAAAAAATGGCCTCAGGCTTCAGTTAAGAACCAATTGGGCTCTGGAAGAGTACATTGTCATCTTTTATCACCACGATCTAGCAATGTATGAGGTCTGTTTTAGAGTTGACCCGCTCAACCTGGGGTACGATTTCAGGGGAAATCTCCATATTTAGAGAATACCTGATAGCAGCAGTTACCTCAGGCTCGTGTGACCATGCAGTTTAAAATCATAAAGCAATTTGGAGTCGTGGAAGTCATGGAGCTAGAAGGAGTAGGTGGATTGCTCGGCCAAGGCGTGGCCTCTTATTGGGTGAAGGGGTACTCCCCCCCCCACCCCCAATTGTATGGAGCAGTATCTCATAGTGTGCCTGACCGGAGGAGTTTGTTCTTCTCGCTTGATCCATGGTGTTTGGTCTAATATGTTGGGGAAAAAAACACAAATTTAGTGACGAATTAAGACAACCAATGATGCACCTTGCCCCCCTCTACCTCGGTTGGATGGAGCGGTATCTCATAGTGTGCCTGACCGGGGGAGTTTGTTCTTCTCACTTGATCCATGGTGTTTGGTCTAATATGTTGGGGAAAAAAACACAAATTTAGTGACGAACTAAAACGACCAATAATGCATCTTTTGATCGCAGAGAAAGATTGATCAGCTTTAATAAGAAGGAACAACACTCAATTTAAACCCAAAAACAAAATGATACCTCTCTCGAACCTGATCAGTCTGAATTTCCAATAATCCGGGCTTTAATGCCAATTCCCTCTACTGCAATTGGGGCAGAAGATGTCCGAGCCAATTGGAATGGTTTGGAACAAGGAATTGGGAATGTTTTGAGGAGATCGGTTGGTATTTTGGCGAGAGCCTGCCAAATTGTTGTCGGGTACCACGGGAATCTGTAGGTGGCCTCGTGACCCACGACCATGATATTGGCATGAAGCGATCCTAATGAACCATAGCCCGTTCGTGGGAGGCCGCAAGCATGCAGTGCCATTAAGGTGCATATCAGGTGCATCTTAATGGCCCATAAGCCTGGCAAAACCAGGCATTGCCTACCACGATGGAGGGGGTCGGTAGGGGCATGGCCATGGGGACCCTAAACCCCTCCAACTTTGTCTAGCCCTAGATTTCTAACCTTAAGAGTTTTTTAGTTTCTTTTAGAAAGTTTTTGTTTACAACATTAGGTATCCAAAGAACTTCGGATTGATTTGCATATTAATTTCGGGTCACTTAGAGCAATTTACCTTTTAAGCATGCGAAACATGGAGATCATTATCTAATGGTTGATGTGAGTGGAGAAAACATTGTGAGTGAGGCAATGTGCTTTTGAAAAAGGTAAAAAGAAAAAAGCCTTAAGGTAGACCTAACCTAGTTTTAAACTCTTAAGGCTTTCACATGAGCTAGTTGAAGTCTGCAACTAATAAAGATCTAGTTTTTGGGCTTATTTTGCCAGGGCGGGTCATGATAGATTCAATAGTAAACCATGTGAAGATTTCTTATAGTATGAATCAACAGGATCGAATTTAATGAATATTTTACCTTTTATGGAAAGATAGCTGAACTTTAGAAAGATAATCTAAATTGGTACGCTTCTGGTTTTTGACGGTCCTAGAGTCTATATAAATAATGGATTCATAGAGACCGAATTTTGGACAATCCTGATTTTGTCATGTAGTAGTATTTGTGACATTTACATGCTTAACATTTAGATTGAAGCTTTTTCTGAGATCTTTGCACTAGAATAAAGGAGTGTTAAAGATCACCATCGGATTGTGAAAGTTCATTCTATAGTGTTTGCAATTCAAGGTTCAAGTATATTTATAACATGTACGATTTGCAATGGTTAGTGGGCTGTAATATGAAAATACTTAGAAATGATGACATGGCATGGCATGTGGGCGAAGCTATAGGGTTTTAGGGTTTATTCCATGGTCTGATGCATGCCGAATTTAGAAAGGAATGGCTTCAACATGATTTGGCTTCTTATAATAAGTCCAGACAACTGCCTTCATTTCAGGCCGAACTACTTGTTGACTAGCACCTCCACGACGACCATTCCGACCTCTACATCGACCTTGGCTATGTTATATCTCAATAATAAGAGCTTTGTCATCTTCACAGCTCCATTTCTTATTATTAACCAGTAGTGCCTGCTCTTCTTGACGAAGTTGTCTTTTAAAATTTCTAATACCGTCTTTTAGGAATTCAAAAGCTCGATCTAAAATCACAAACTTTTTATTGGCCAGTACTGTTGTAAGTGTCTGAAGCTCTTTTGGCATACTGGAAAATAAACAACATGTTGATCAGGTGGTATGCTAGCACCAGCGGCAGACAATGTTTCAAGAAGTGCTTTAGACTTATCATCATGCTCATCATATAAATCATTCATATGATACTGCAAGGTTGTAAGATCCTTGGAGAGACCAAGCACTCCATGCATGATTTTCTTCATATAAGTTTTATCAAAATACTTCCAAGCTTCACTTGAAGTAGAAAATTCTTTAGCATCCATTAAAATAATTCTTTTTAAAGCATAAAGAATAAGCACGCAAGCTGTCTTATCCTTCTCTTTCTAGTCAATTGAATTTTTAACCCAAACATCATATTCGTCGTCGTTTTGAATAAGAGCACGAGCATCATCAATCAGTTGTGACGGCAGAAGATTTTTCCCAGTCACAATTCCAAAGAGTCATTCGCTTTGTAAAACTAGCTCCATCTTAACCTTCCAAGCTAGATATCCAGGTCTGGAAAGATATACAAAGTCTTAGTTCCAGTACGCCCTCAAAAATTCATGACTGCTCCAAAACCAGTTGCAAGCTCTGATAGCAAGTGTGTATAGAGGTGCTTTAGATAAATTGTTCAAGGCTTGTGATTACGATGGGGTCTCTGAGAAGTTTGGGATAGAAAAGCACCTCTTCTTTAGTGCTCAAGGAACAATAGATGTGACATTCCACGTATTTATATGGTATATATATAAATAATGACACGTCACTATGGGTATTTTGGGACCATTGTGGCTTAAAGCGTTTAAGTTAGCTATGCTAATATACCAATTAATTAAGCTATTTAATGATTAAATGCCTAGCTATTTATTAGTAATTAGAATAAATTGACCAATGGGATAAAGCCACCCGGACTAACTCGATTGGCCCAGGCTATGTACCTATTTGGGAAGTAATCAAGTGGGTCTCCGACCTAATTCTGCCCCAAATCGGTTTGGGAGAATTGGAGGAGGAGCAGCTGCTTGTTCATACATGTCCAACCAGCCAACCATGGAAAACCTTTGGGATAACGGATCAAGCCAAGACACAGGTTAGTTCCTAGATAAATTGATCTTCTAACCAACCCTTGTGTGGTAGACGTGTGATTAGTCTCCATTTTATGCTTTGATCAAATTATGGATGAATGTATAGTAGATGTTTTTCTTTTGTTCCTCCTGTATTGTGGGAATTAAGGGGGGATAGAGACCTAAAGGCCATCTAGTAATAGATATGCTCCTAGCTAGAATCCCTTGAAACCTATTAGATGCGGCCTGTGTACAAGAGCCCACCTGGCTGGAGAGGTTATAGTGTGATTGAGCACCAGATAACGGACACCATGGTGAAGTGGAGGTGGAGCCTTGCTGAGCATGGCTACTAGGGCTCCTATAGTATGCTAGGCTTATAGCCGGTCACTGCGTATGGGCCGATATGGGTCTGACACCCCTTGGATCGCAGGCACCGTCAAGTGGGATGTCCTGGGCTCACTAGGTGCGGTGAGCTGACCTATCGATTTGGGGGGGTAAGTTGGATATGGATGCATGGACTCCCGTGGTGCCACGATCCTCTAGCCACCCATGGAACCGTGGTGCTTCGGGAATGGACTTGTCCCATTCCTGCCTCATCGGACCGGGAGATGCAACCTGGAGTAGTCTCATAGGGTGATTCCATGGGATTACATCTCCAGAAGGCTACAATTATGCCATTGCATGTTTCAGCCTATTTACAAAGTGTGCACAGGAGGGGCGGATGGGGTGGACTCTTCTAGCCATTGTTCTATGCTAGCCAATGCCATCTTCATGATTCCGTCTATCGTTATCTGGAGGCCCTGACCGTCAGTTGATCCCCTTGAGTCTGAGCCCGGGTTAGAACCTTCATTTCTGATGCATTTGTTATGTATATTGGCATTGTATGATATCATCTTGTTGATGGATAGGCCACCCTTCATGTTGGCATATTGTTATGTATATTGTTGCTAGATGCTAACATGTATGTATGCTTCCGCTATATAGGATTTCCTATAGAAGGTGTGGGACAAATGACACCTCCGTGCCCTTCACCCGGACACTTGCCTATCACAAGTGGTCCGAGTCAGATGGAGGGCCTTCCCGTGATGCTCGAGTTACCATGGGAGGGGAATTTCTCGTATTTATACGATGGTAGCATTGTATAGATTTAGGGAGCGTCACAATAAAATCATTCAATTCTTTAGTCTTCAAGGAAGTTTGCCATGCTATTAGTACACACTTTAAACATTGTATTAACTGGCCAACAGGTAGCAATTTGCAGCATATGGAAGTCTCATTTAGAGAAATGAGCAGACTCCCTAATTGTCATGGAGCTATAGGTTGCATGCATGTTGAGATTGTGAGACCTGTTGGACTTGGGGGTGGTAATTATTTTGATAGGAAACAAAGTCATTCTATTATCTTACAAGTTATTTGTGACACAAACATGGGGTTCCTTGATGTATCTATTGTGTATCCAGGATCCTTGCATGATGCACGGGTTCTTAGGAATTCGGGCTTGGCAGAAAAGGCACTACACCATTAGATTTTGCACGAGCCAACTATGGTTATCAATGGTGCTTATATCTTACGCCCATACTTGGTAGGTGGCAAAGGTTATACGCCTTCTTCCTGGCTAATGCGGTGGTATATTGGAGATGCATCCAAACTTAGTGTAATACAAAACTTATTCAATGATAGTCATGTGAGAGTAAGACTAGTTATTGATCAGTCGTTTGGAGTTCTTAAAAGGGTGTTTAAGAGTGTGCGGACAATGCTTGTAGTGGATATTCATTTTGTACCAAAGTTGATATACTCATGTTGCGTGTTGCACAAGTTATTGCTAGAGTCAAGGGATATAGATATGGAAGCATAGCTTCGAGAACTTGAAAAGGAAGAGGAGCAAGACAATGAGAAGCCTGAAAATATATTTATGTATAAGGGAAAGACTCCTTACCTGCAATTCCAAGTTATCAAGTGTGTCTCCGCGCAGAATAGGGGCTAAAAAGCAGTAGAATCGCAGGTAAAAATGCAGATCCTTCGAGTAAAACAAAGAAGAGACTTCTGCGTCCTTGAAAATTTTCAATCAACATTCTTTGAAAGAAATGTCGCCAGGTGGCGCATTGTGGTTGGCTCCGTGGCCTGGATGTCTTATAACCTGTCTTTAGGATGCGGGTGAGAACATGCAAGACATCTCGTACTTCTTGGTCTTCTTAAGGTAAAATGAGGATGGAAGCCAATGCTTGGGAAAACGAGGTAAGGATAATATTGTATAAAGCTTAAATTACTATTTGAGTCGGTAAAATGAGAATGCCGAACTCAATGTTTATGAAAACGAGGTAAGGGTAATATTGTGTAGAGCTTAAATTACTATTTGAGTCGTTCTTTTCTGTAACATTGTTTTGGTTGGTCTAACAGGTGGTCCTACGAAGTAGTACCCGCCATTTTCTTGGATGAATTGGAAGCTATGTAGCAAATGGCATTCTTGGATGAATTGGAAGCTATGTAGCAAATGGAGTCGATTATACTAAAACTTTTAACATAACAGATTATAATGTGAAGGTATATTTGATATATTAAATATTTTAGCATAACAGATCATGTGCGAATGCGAACATATTGATTATGTTAGTGACTAATATAACCAAGAACCAAATCTTAATTTTCTCTTAATTAAAGTTAACTAGACATTAGTTAATTTAAAATTGAACTTAATTTAACACAAAGGTGTGAACCCCGTTAAGTAGTTTGAACTTATGAACAATTCCACTATAAACCCAAATGCCCTATAGCCCAACATCGCTGGGCTTGGTTTACTAATGTTAAAAGTAATATAAAACTAATGTCTTTTATGGGCTTAGTTTGCAAATGTTAAAAGTCATGAAAAATTAAAAGTCTTTAAGACGTGTGTGCATGACATGGGAGTCCAAAAGGATGTCTTTTATAAAATTAAACTAAGACTGCTGTGGAAAAGGTCTTAAGCCCATGTGATTAAGAGTATACCTTATACCCATTGCTGCATGAACGTGCTTTCCATGTAACAACTACTGTTCTAAGATAATCTTAAGAATACCTAAACAACCAGGCCTTAAGTTGGACCATTACGCATGGTTTGTTCCAGCTGAGTGGAATTTGTACGGAACAAATAGATGTATTTTGTAATTTAAGTTGTAACCGAGTGTGAATCCAGCCAGTTAATTATGTCGGCCAGGACCTTCTCGATGGTTTCATCTGGCTCCCCTTCGATAATCCCATGCCACACATTTTCATACAAATGCAAGGTTTTGTCAAGGCTGCTGGCCCTTTCGTACAGTGCTTTGCTTACAGAGGGATCTGTTACCTTGTCTCCACCTCCATGCAATATAAGCAAGGGCATGGAGATCTAACACAAACATCAACAAAAAAAAACTAATAAGCAATTAATACAGAGCAAAAATGCTTGAGCACAGAAAAGAAAAGGCTATTTTGACAAAAGAGTGAGACTTGAAGCAACCTGATTAAGATGGTCTTCAATGTATTGCGTGGTGACTAAGAGCTCCCAGGCAGTTTTAAGCCTGGGCTTGTCGCCATAGCCAACAACGTTGTATGCAGTCTGTTTACATAATGTCAGTGTTAAGGTTAACTCTGGCAATTATAAGGTGTTTTAGAAGAATGTTACAAACGAACCTGAGCTCTTTTGTCAGGCTCTTTGAATGCATATGCTGCAAGATCTCTAGCGGGTATGATTTTTGCTCGGGGTAACAGTGGTACCATAGCCTTGAGGATTTGAACTAGTAGCCATGGTGGGTACATATCATCTGCAAGCTGCTCAAATGACAAATGTCTAAACCATAAATGGCTATATGGCTATTGGCAGAACTAAGAATAGTGCTGTACTGTACTCACCTTGCACATGGGAGCAACTAGGACTGCACCATCCCAAACACGAGGCTTTTTCAGATGTGCCTTCAGAGCCACAGCCCCTCCCATAGACTGCCCAAATAAGAAACAGGGCAATCCCTTGAAACGTTCTTCATCTGAAGGTATATCAAACAACACAGACTGAACATCACATATGGGGAAAAGAACATCAAAGATCTTTAAAATAAAATATCACAGATTTACACACGAAGAAAACCCCATACGGACCTTTCACTGAAGTGTAATGTTCAATTACATCATCAACAATCTGGTCAAAATTGTGAATGTAGCAATGCAGACCCTCAGACAGGCCAAATCCTTCATAATCCATGCCAAAGACAGCGAACTGAGCTGCAGCCAGTCGTCTGCCCACACCTGCAGATGCTCGTTATGAAGGATTGCAAAATGCTATTAATAGAACATATTTGGACATTACCATCCAAGTAGAAGGTAATAGTATCTCCGTATCCATGGCAAAGGAACACCAGCGCTTTGGGCTTGCCTGATTCCGGAAGCCAATTTTTTGTATATAACTCTACGCCCCTGGAGTTCTTTACATATTTCTATACACAACAAAGAACACATAAAGAACCCCTCGGACAGAACTGCTTGTAAAAAAAAAACAATTCAATGTTAAAGCACAAAGTAGACTTTTTTTTACCTCTGTTTCAACGACTCCAGCAGTAAGATTTTCCTGCCAATGCATAATACGGTAAGAACCCAACCATATTTAATGCTCGACCTAGAATTTGTTCTCCCTACAACTTCTAACATTACGAATCTTTAAATAAATTTGTTTCTCACCGAAAACAAGGGGTGCTTTAACCCCTTTCTGACTTTTTCGTAAGAGGCAAAGACTCTTCTTCTTGCCGGAGCGAAATCTAAACTCTCTTGAAACTGAAGCTTTCCATTTACTGGTTGCAAATCAATTCCTGCTCCATCTTGATTGTCCTTTCTGCCTTGACAAGGGCTCGATGGTAACATACGATTCATCACAACTACAATCAACAGAGCAATAGCCCCTCCAATGCTAAAAACAGAACACCAAGATCTCACACTTGATCCATAAAATCCAGCCGCATTTGTTATTATTCCCAAAAAGTCGAGAAATAACTGAATCATCCCCTTTATTCAATATTTTTCTTGATTTTAACTTAATCCGACTGCCCGTTTCATATCAGATAGAACAAAACTAGCAAGGATAAAAATGTGAAACAAAACCTATTTCTCATGAATCCAATGCTCAAAGCGACAGATTGGAAGAGAAAAGGAAGAACAGAGGAAAAAATCACTGTAAATTACCAAATTACGAGATATAACATGCGAAGAACGCCACATGGAGCTCGTGAAGAAAATTTGGCGGACCAGGTTTGCTGGATTTGACACGGCAGCAGAGCATGTTGTGGTACAAAGAAGAGGGCTTCTGTCTTCTGGAAGCCATAGCCATCTAGTAGTCAATCACATGCGCAGAACCGTCAGTGTTGTGGCGCTCTTTTTGGTACTGTCCTAAAATATGCGTCTTTATTTGCTGCCAATTGCCAAGTGTTACTCAAAGCTTCCCCTACGTGCATCTTTATTCCTCCATTTTTATTTTGATTTTTAAACTCTTTTGAAGACCTCCGTTATTTTTCCAACCTCCCATTTGCTTAATAGAATCTAACTAGACTTTATTCCAATGGTCCCCCCCATCTGATCATGAATATTCTGTGGCGTGCCAAAGACAAGCCACATCTTTATAGGAATGGTCTTAGCTCTCGCAAAGTTCTCTTGTTCACACCAAGATGGCAAAAGATTTTGGGTGAAATGCAAATAGGAAACTTAAGAAAATATCAAACCTACAGTAAATTTGTATGGCGGCATAGAATGTGGGAAGCGTATTCCAGGGGCCCCGCGACCGGCGGGAGCCGGGAGCGGGTCTGGAATCCGCGACCCACTTCCAGGCCGCCACAACATGGCAATTGGGAGTTTTGCTTATTCTTACCTGCAGGTGACCGCTTGAGCGGAACAGGTGACCGCTTGAGCGGAATTGCTGTGCCGCTTTCCATTCTGGAGGCAGAATCGCCGACCCAGTTGCCATGTTGTTATACATAATGTGCCAAGGCAGGCATTTTGCCTGTTAAGCGCCCGCCAGGTCAAATTGCCTGCCCTGGCACATTCTCTAAGATAATGATTAGAGGCTATTTAGCTTGGTGGAGCAGAAGCAAGCAGCAAAGAGGTCAATAAGAGGAGGCCATTATCAGATATAACCTAGGTTTGTAATTGGGCGAAATAGCCTCTCGCTCGAACACTATGGTGCCAAAGAAAAATTGAACCTAAGGTAAAGTTTGGTTGGATTGAAAATATACCACATGGCATGGCACACTGCCCAGACCCACAATCTTATGTAGGAATAAGGTCTCCAAGAGTAATAAACATTTACTAAAAATACACTTCAATAATAATGACATAAACCTTTGATGGGGTATACATTATAGAAAGATTAGTCAGATACTATAAGGTTTGGACCAAATGTATGCAATGATGTTAGTTCATACATATATTGTACACTTTGCAGGGAGAGGCGGAGAGGCTTGCGTTGCCCTGTGTCACCCCTCGTATGAATATGCACTCAAACAAAAAGGGGTTTCAGAGAGAAGTATATTAAAATTGTAGGAAGTAAGAATTTTTTTTATTGGAAAAACTTTTTGTCCCTTTGGGACCTTGGAAAGCGTAAGCAGTTGTATTGTTATAATACTCTCGTAATTCCTTTTCTTCGTAGCAAATGCAAAAAATAAGCAAGAAAGGATCACATCAAGTTTTCATATTCAACATGTGGAACACACATTAACATAGATTAAGCTCCTGACTGTAAAGAAAATTTATATTTAAATAAATGACAAAAATTCATGATGGTGTATACTGTAAATTGATGCTTTGTTCAGTCTTTGTGGGATTTAAATCTACATACACATCCATGCCATATAAATAGACTCATTATCCACTATGTTTGTCAGTGTTTCTACTTCATCTAAATATCCAAGGTGGACTACATGAACAACTGTCACAGAGCAGAGCTTTACGACACCTATGTTCCCCATGGATGATTTCATGACCAATTGTCACTTCAACCAATATTTTGACAAGAGCACAAGCTTTCTGATGTATTTTGCCAGCATCAGCTGACTTGGTGCTGCTAAAGTCTTTATCAAACACCGCTCCCATGTCACTAAATATCAAATAATTCACCATGAACTTCTTCCAAGCATTTGCATTCTGTGAGAACTTGAATGATCCATGAGTGTCTTTTGTTTTCAGCAACCAAAAAGATGGTTGAAAAAACAAATTCGACACCAAACAAAGCACCCCCTAGAAAAGTTGAATCTTGAATTTTGTCGCCAAAAAAGCCGTGGAAAACTTGAATCTCATATCAGAACTTGCCGGAAAATCAGAATCTCTCCCAATTCTAATTGGGGTGGAGCTGTTAAATTGGGAGAGGATCAATCTTCTTACCAATGCCATGTGGCTCGATTAGTTTGGTGCAATTCCTGAAGTTTATCATGGCAACTATTCATGCACTCGAAGCTATGATGCTCAACGCAAACTGATTTGTGAAGTTGTTGCTCAATCTGGGAGGTTCAATTCGGCCAAATGCCAAGATGTTCTTTCATTACTCTAAGTCGTGGAACTGCGCCTGAATTTCTTCGTCTGACATTTCATCTGATGTTATAAAGGCAAGTGGCAAAAAAATTTGATGGAGTATCCAAATGCACCTGACAGACATTTCATCCCAAATCCAGCTAACAGTTAAAATACGCGGGGTGAGTCGGCTTTAGCCTCTTTCTTATGTTCAAGCCTACTCCAAAAGCTTCTTCAAGCCAAGCCCACCCCTTCTAGCAGTAGCCAGAATCGAACCTCCCCCCACAGGATTGAACCCCTCCAAACCCCCCCCTTGCCAACCACTGAGGGCAAGCATCGTTTATGTTTTATAGTCATTTCTTAATCCTTAATAGCCCTTTAGCCTTTAAACCCGTTCATACCCCCGGGGGATTCACACAGAAGACCAGTATAAACCTAGTGAGTGTGTGGAAGGGGGTTCATACCGTACAATCCCAAACAACCATGGCCACTTATGCAGCCCCTTGCCCAGACCCGCACTTGGAGGGAGACATCCCTCAAGCCCAACCCCTGCCCCAACCCCAACCCCAGGGGAAGGGACCGCCATAAAAATGGCCCCGACCGGATAGCAAGGACAAGAGAGAAATCTCTTCCATGAGGAAAGAGGCCCGGGCGAAGGCCCAATCTATGAGATCGACTCGGGAGACGGATGAATGCTGCTCAGGCCCGACAATGCACCAAGCGCAGATACAGATGAAGGCCTTGAAACAAATGGAGGCAGGAATTGAGAGCAACAAGACCCGGATTGCAAGCCTGGCAGAAGAGATCTAATCTTTGGTGTCCCAAGTGCTCAAAAGACAGTTGGCAGCAGAGAGGCAATGGATTGCAGATACAGTTAGAAGACGGGCTGGCTTGGCACACTTTGAGAGGCAATAAGAGAAGCATGGTCTTGCTAACCTGTGAGCTCGTGTGGACTCCCTCCTCACCACCATAGAGACCATGGCACAAAAGGCAGTGTGCTGAGCAGGATACAGTGACAACCAGCTCCCCCCTCCAGTCAGAAGCTGAGGGGGCTGCCACCACAATGCGAATCGTCCGGGCCACCTTCGAAGCAAGCCAGACAGAGCTGAGAACCCTACAGAGTAGGGCTGAAACACAAGATCAGGAGATACAGGAGCTTTGGGCAACCGTTGCATAGCAAGGCAAGAGCCTCCATGCCGAGGTCCATGAAAAATTGCGGCAATGCACGAATGAGTTGGCCAGGCAGCAGAAATTTCAACAGGAGCTAGGCTCCTGACTTCAGGCAGCCGAGGCTGCAGCATGGGGCAAGACAAACCCACAGGCCCAGCAACCTGCAAGGCACCAACCAGAGAGACAGACAACACCTGCTCCATCTCCAACACCACATCCCCCTTGCTGTGAACAACTCACACACCCCAGACAACAGTCATCGCCTGTTGGGATAGCCAATGTTGCCCCCGACTCAGTGAGCAGCGAGAACAAGGCCAGGGACGTCACAATGTGGTGCTGCGTGGACTCTCAGAGGAAGCAGGAGAGGATCTCACCAAGCACCTCCATGATCAGATCCTATCTCGCATGGCATTTCAGACCACAGTTCAAATTGTCCGAGCAAGCCACCTTGGTGCTCAACGCACAGATCGCCCACGAGTTGTCGCCTTCATGGTTGCAGACACTCGAGTGCGCGAGGCAATTTTATGTCAGAATAGGCAATTGAAGAGGACGACCCTGTATGTTGACCATGATCTTACTCCGATGCAACAGGAGTCCCGCCGGCAAGAGTTGACAAGCTTTGCATTTTTAGGCCGGCACCTGCTGAGGTCACCGATGCAATGCGTCAAGCTTCTCCAGCACCCAGAGGCCCTTCTGCTACCAGTACGGGAGCTGCCCCTCCTGCTGTCACTCCTACTACTGCCACCATGGCATGTGCCGCAAGCTCCCCCGCTACCCCTGTTGCACCTTCTGTTCCCGTTGCTCCAACTGTTCCAACAACTTCTGCTCAGGCACCACACACTGCTCCCCTTGTAGCCGGCACTAATCATCGTGCATCTACATCAAATGCCAACAAATAGGAACTGTGCCTCCATATAGTATCTTGGAACTGTGGGGGCTTACCTTGGCAGAAAGGGGAGAGTCTCAACTCTATTGCACCAGATATGGAGCTCATTTTTCTCATGGGAACATGGGAACATGCAGGGCACATACTGCTGGACTTCCCAGGCTATCTGCATTTCTCGGTGTTCAACGAGTGCATAGGCAAGCGGGGGCATGGGGAGTAGCCTGCTACTATCATGCAACCTTGGTGTAGTCAGTCTCGCTGCACAAAACAGATAGGTACAATCGATACTTGTGGGTGCGCGTGCAACATGACAGTGGCAACATCCTCTTTGTAGCAGTATGCTACTTTCCACATGCCGAGAACAACTTCTATGACACTCATTCGGATGTGGATAGATTGGAGCCCTATGTCGATATATATGATGATATACAGCAGCACAAATAGTTGGACAAGGTCATGCTGCTTGGAGACTTTAATGCACGCATAGGAGCCGAGCAGGTCCCGAAATTTGACCCCTGGCAGAGGACGTCTTGCAGTTGAACCACACAGAGGTGGCTTGGTCAAGAATATCAGATGACAACCATATTTCACGCTATGGCAGGCAATTGTTGTTGCTGTATAGTATCTTTGATCTGGTTATTTGTAATGGGTTGGCACAATGGCCGTCTTCCAACTGCTGCACTTGTAGACAGGAGAACAAAGGGGGCGGCTCCAATGTGATGGATTACGTGCTGGCAGAGGAACACGATCTGCACCTGGTTACCCATTTTTGCATTGGAACAAACACTCGGGATGAGGAAGTGGACTCAGACTACTAGCCCCTTTTTTTGCATGTAAATTGACAGGCTCCCCGTGCATCCATTGCCTCAACACCCCAGATGCCCGGGCTGCGCCTGGATTATGACCGTGCAGAGACCTATGCCCGGATGCTTGAGCATGACCTGGAGGGACTACTCCAGCTCCCCATACTTCAGCAGCAATCTATCCAGCTGACTCACCTGCTTCTAACAGCTGCTGAAAGACGCTTTGAGAGAGGCCACTCACGGAGGACCTCGGGCGCTACCACCTTCCCCGCAACAGATGGTTCGATGATGAGTGTCGGGAGATCAAACGCGGACTCTTGCAAGTCACTGATCCCGCCTTTTGTCCACAGGCCATCAATCAATACCGCTCCTTCCTCAAGAACAAGAAAGCCAGATACCTCACATAGCACTAGCAACAGATGTTCGGTCTCATGGATCGGCATCCCAGGACATTCTGGAGAAAGGTATTGAGCAAGACTATACAGCCCACAGGGAACATCATCTCGGAGCAATGGGTACAATACTTGCAATAATTTTACGACCCGCTCGGGGGCCAGGCAACAGTGCCTCCACAGATGGACCTGGCACTGGTCATCACAGAGGGGGATGTCATCATGGGCCTCCAATGCCTAGCTAATGGGAAGGCAGCAAATTTAGATGGCATGCAGGCAGAACTTCTGAAGTGGGCTGGGCCTCCAATGGTGACTGTCCTCATGGCACTGTTCAATAAAGCATTGCAAGAAGGCTTCCCTCCGCAGTAGACTACTAGTAGTGTTGTGCCCATATACAAGGCAGGTGACCCTCAATGCCCAACCAACTATCGCACTATTATGGTCAGCTCTCTCTTTGCAAAACTGTTGGCTGACATCCTTAAGCAGCGGCTGACGATATGGGCAGACGTGCGTGCTCTGATACAGTTAGACTTCCGGCCCAGGTATTCCACCATTGACCATATCTTCACTCTGCGTACGCTGATTGAGGATAGCAGGAATCGCCGGCAAGACATGTACTGTTGTTTCGTAGATTTCGCAAAAGTTTTTGACACAGTGCTCTGGGTGGGACAGATTGCAGCAGCTAGAGACCCCCGTTGACTTGCAAAATGCAATATACAAGCTATACGAGACATGCTCAGGACGTCTCACATCATCAGAATAGCTGGTATTGGTATTGGAGTACGTCAGGGTTGCCCACACTCTTTGGCCTATTCATTGATCAGCTGGAAGACTGGCTTTCTAAGCATGGAGGTGCGGGCACCCATCTCAAGCACCACATAATCCAGCAACTCATATATGCTGACAATGTAGACCTTCTGGCCTATACTCCAGAGGATATGCAACGTCACCTGGATGCTCTTGACACTTTTGGCCACTTCACTAGCATGCGAGTTAACTTGGCCAAAACTAGGGTGCTGCTAGTTTCGTCATCCCGTCAGCCAAGGCTTCCCTCATTCACTTACCAGGGACAAGATGTGGAGGTGGCTCCGATCTACAAGTATTTGGGGATCGAGTTCTCTACTACCACTCACTGGGATGCTGCCATCAGGTTGCGTGTCACGGCGGGTTGGAAAGCACTATATGCCATGCAGAGCAATAGCGACAAGGCAGAGTTGTATGCCTAGGGCTACCAGTCACACCTGTTTCGGGCCTTGGTCGAGCAAGTTCTCCTGTACGGTATAGAGGTGTGGGGTTCGGTGATATCCCTCACCACCTAGAATGACCTCGATCAGGTGCAGGAAGTCTTCTTGGCACGAGCCCTTGGGGTAAAGTCCACAGTTCCATACCAGATCCTACTCCAGGAGACAGGTTTTCTACTCCTTTATTATTTACTTTCAGAAGGTGGTCGCTGTGGGTGATACACATTTGCCTAACCTTGCTTTGGCCATAGCAATGGATCCTCAATGCCTCAAAGCCTGCTGGAAGGACAAGTAAGCTCAGTGGTTCTCACGTTGGGATGTACAGGCAAAGAGATGCATACAGGTACGGACAAAGAAGGATCACAATGCACTAAAGCCGTACCTAGATGCTAGTTTCCTTGGCAAGCTCTGGGATGCAGATGCTCTGACACACGTTAAGATGGCACACTATCAACAGCAAGTCAATCCTTTACTCACAAGAGGCCCGCACCAGTACTTGTGCACCCATTTGCCCATGAAAAAGCGCAGACTTATAGATTCCATTCGCACAGGTGCACATCGTCTCCACATTGAGACAAGGCGTTGGACTCGGGAAGCACGGGAGGATAGGCTTTGTCAGTGTTGCCACCAGGGCGCCGGTTGAAGATGAATGTCATGCCCTTCAGATCTGCCCAACGTTTGCCCATATCCGAGTGTGGGTATGTTCGGTTAGTCGTGCCTGACCAGCTGCTGCATGAGTTATTGAATATGGCGTCTGTGGGCTTGTTGGGGTAATACCTCCAAGAGCTTATGGATATACGGACTCAGTTGTGCCTTCTAGGACAATACTGTATTGTCCTGTACAATTGTACAATGTACCAGCATACTTATTACTGCTAAGGTTTTTCCCTCGAAAACCCTTCGGGGCGTGGGTTTTTTAATCCTGACAGTAATACCATGCTGCTCTCTTTTTGTTTGGGTCCCATAGGCCAATTGCTCTCCGTGGACCATAAAAAACTCTATTCTGTTCTATTCTAAAAATCTTATAATCTTTTGCTTTGAGATTCGACTATAATCTACTTTATATTTCAAGGGCTAATGCCTCCCTCTAAAATAGCAATGTTTATGGGCAATACTTCCCATTTCAAAAAAAGTTTTTTTTTTCTATGCTACATATGTACCTATATGTACTTTATGTACAATTTTTTTGCTCAGTACAAATATTGCCCTCAATTAAAAAAGGCAGGGGGAGGGGAGAACTAAATACTTATCTCAAAAATGCATTGTTAGCTTCAAGCTCAATAGAGCTGTTACATACTCGACAGAATGTGAATGTGACTCTAACGTTTTTAAAAAAAAAAAAGGAAGGAAAAAAAAAAACTTTAAGTCTGTTAAAACAAACTTCTAAGCTTTATAGACCAAGCTTTTGGAACTAAAAGTCCATTTAATTGCAGCCTTAGTATAGACCAGGTGCAAGTCTATATTAAGCCTCGATTTGAGAAGAGTATAGCAAAAGAATGGATCAAACAATTATATTACAAGAAATGGATAATTAGATATAAGGCATAACACAAATACATAAATGACATCAGCTACATTTAGACAAGATAAGGGACATTGTGAAACAAACTAAGGAAAGGAGTGAAAAGACATTGACAAACCAAAAGAGAGAAAAGCATCATAAAAAGCATGAACCTAAAGGATATTGAACCTTAGAATCATTTTCAAAAAAAAAAAAAACTATGGACTTTTAAAAATGAATGTTAACAAAGATCATGTGATATTTGAAACATGAAGTAATAAACAAAGAGAGCGAAATTTACAAAAACTCAAATCTTTATTTAATTACTTTAAGCATATAACAAAAACTCGGTCTATTTATATGACTGTAAAACAAAATATTGAAATCAAGACATCAAAACCATATGAGTGCATACTGCGACATAACATTCTTCATTTTGTTTCGGGAGGATGGCAAATCTCGAAGAATTCTGTAAGGCCAAGGTGAGAATATCCTCCAATCCATCATCTTCTTCAGGACTCTCGGGTTTATCATCCTAGCCACGCAAATCTTCATCAGTCAAATCTCCCCCCTTTTTTTTGTTGAAAGCACAGTTGATGGGTCTTGCACCCGCCCACGTCTCCCACCCAGAGAATAGGCAGTTTTTAACATCTCCATCTAAATAGTCAGCGGATTCACTCTCATCATCTATATCAACTTGTAGAGAAGACTTCATTTCATTAACTCCTTCCAAATGGGTTAGACCAATCAGAAACTTCTTAACCAACTCATCCTCAAGGCATGTTCTAGCAAACAACACGTTATCCATATCACCATATACTTTTGAAATCAATGTTTTGCAGGAGATTTGTTCTTATCCTATAAACTGCTTCCTTTGTGTACAATATACTCATGCATTTCTTTGTTCTTGATACAGGCAATGAGAGTCTGAACATCAAAGTTTGGGCTTAAAATATCACATCTGTCATATTTGAATGCTACCAGCTCCTTTATCCAAATAGAATTCATGTCATCATGGTTTTGGTTCAACAATCTGAAAAGATCAATAAAAATAGTTAAATACGCCTTTTCTCAAACCAAGTTTTTGAGTTAAGCCCAAAACCTGAGTTGACATTAAAAAACCCCGTAAGTCTGTTAAAACAAACTTCTAAGCCTTATAGACCAAGCTTTTGGAACTTAAAGGCCATTTAATTGCAGCCTTAGTATAGACCAGGTGCAAGTCTATACTAAGCCTCGATTTGAGAAGAGTAGAGCAACAGAATGGATCAAACAAATATATTACAAGAAATGGATAATGAGATACAAGGCATAACATAAATGACATTAGCTAGATTTAGACAAGATAAGAAACATTGTGAAACAAACTAAGGAAAGGAGTGAAAAGACATTGAAAAACTAAAAGAGAGAAAACAATCATAAAAAGCATGAACCTAAAGGATATTGAAGGATAAGTAGGATTTTGAACCTTAGAATGTTAAAAAAAAAAACTTTTAAGACTTTTAGAAAATGAATGTTAACAAAGATTCTGTGACATTTGAAACATGAATTAATAAACAAAGAGACAGAATTTATAAAAATCCAAATCTTTATTCTTCCATTACTTTGAGCATATAACAAAAACTCAGTCTATTTATATGACTGTAAAACAGAATATAGAAATCAAGACATCAAAACCATATGAGTGCATATAGTATTGAGACAACCATATAGTAGATTATATATAAGAAACAATCCAAACCGTGTAGACATGTAAAATATAGAAAAAGTAAAGCTCCTGGATGCCACCATATAAGAAACAATCCAAACCATGTAGACATGTAAAACATAGCAAAAGTAAAGCTCCTGGATGTCACCAGGACGTTGAATAACATACTTGAGCCAATATATTGCAAATTCTCTCCAACTTCAAAGCATCAAATGGAGGGAAACGTTTGGTTACCTGCACCAAAAAATACAAAAACAAGCATTAGACATGGTTGTCGTGTATTTGGTAGCAGGTAAACAATGAACTCTTCTGGCTGATTGTCCTTCACCATAAACAACCTTGAAAACATATTACAAAAGCGAGATACAAGAACAAGGGAGAACTTAGACTTATTTTCAGCAAACATAGAGGGTTTGCAGACAAATTAAACAGATCTAAACACAGAGATACAAAACAGTATAAATATGCAAGTGAAATTTGAGATTGCAGCAAGGTTCACTTGAAATATTACTGGCCATGCCAAACTATAGAGAAGATCATTAGAATTAAAATCAAACTTACTAAGATAACCGATCTAGACAAAGAATAGACTGTATTTAAGGAAAAGAGAACACCAAATGACAAAGGCACAACCATACTGGCCTAAATTTAACAAAACTAGTGCTATATATGTGGATCCAACTGGATGGTAGACTGACCTGACAGAATATTCATGCATAAAATAAACACACATCAATCTAGAAAACAATAGATAACTGAACTACATAGATGTTAAAACACATGTTAAACATGGAGGGTTGCCCTCTTTGGCCGGAGGGTGAAGTGGCTTAAATCATACTTGAAAGTCATGTTTTTACAATCAATCAAAATTGCTATTTCAAAGCAATAGAGTACTTGATACCATGACTTTATGAGGATTGGCCTGAAGAGATATTTGATGCTCGGCATAGATTTGAAGTTTGCAGATGATGAGTGCATGATTTAGAGTACGATCGTGCTTCTTGGCATATCATTTCTTAGACTAACAGCACCATAGCTACTCCAGACAGGCCAAATCCAAATCAAAATGGACATTACGTCCCATATTTTTTGTCTGGAGGCATTTAGGTGGCAAATTGCTTTGGCGGCGCCACTAGCTTCGGTGGAGGGCTCGCAGCTCTGACGCTCGCCCTCTGCCTGGCGGAGTCGACTCAGCAATTACATTATGTAAATGGCCTCCAGATGAAAATTTTGTAGTACATTGCCACCTCACCAACTAACGTTAATAGGTCATCCTCTTTAAATGAACGGCCAAAATGAAAGCCCTAAATGTGCAGACGGCCGAGATCAAAAGCCGCAAATTCTGCACCTTCCTAACATCATCCTAGGCACATTTGATGGCCAGGATTTCACTTCCCTCTTGATCCAACAGTTTAGAGGCATGGTGCATGCCCCCATGCATGCCCCATCATGAAGTGGCAGCATCTCAACCGCTCTTCTTTTCAACGGATGGATGGGATTAGGGTGTACATCCTAAAAACCTTATTTATAAAAAAAAGCCGCCGCGAACATTTCTCTTTACCATCCCTCAAGAATTGTTATATTGTGCATTATTTTGATAGTCATAGCCATATTATATCTGACTTCCTGTTTTGAACGTATGTAAGCCCAGTTTCTATCTAATTTACCTCTATATTGTACATGAATCAATCTTACATATCATTTAACTTATTGTACAACCCAAAGGTCTCAAACCCTCTCACCAAATGTAAAATAAATAAAAGTCGAACATTGCACAGAAGGCAAACATATATGACATCATAGCAAATGAGATTTTCTCAAAGTATTGATAAGATTCTATTGTTATGATGTTTACAAACATGTATTTATTCTAAGGATGCAAAATCAGTAAAGTGGGAGCTATAAGAGAAAATACAGCCTAATCCTAATGCTGATTCAAGGGGTCAAGAGAAGCAAAGCAAAGCAAACAATTAAACAAATAGCTACATAGACGAAATGATATGGACATTAATGGTTTCTTCATGCAATAGGCAAAAACATTACCATGCGGATCATTAAATAAACTTTAGAATATGCAGCATCAATGTCGTGCTTACAATTATCAATGTATGTTCTAGAGTTGGAGCTTTGAGTGAAGCCAGCTTTACTCATAGTTGGATTAACATCAATTATCTTAAAAATGATATGTTTGTCAAGACTGCACTTCTTAAGATGTATAGTAGATGTAGTTGATAGATGTCTGTAATGTGTCTAGCAATATGGAGAAGTAATGGAACCATCAAGGAAACGTTAGGAGGAGAAAAGCCAGACAAAATTACATTTGCCACCATTATAGCCTTGGCAATCTTGAAGAAGGTAAGTTTGTTCATGACATCATCATTGGTAATGCCTCAGAGTCCGATGATGTTCCTGGAATAACAGTTGTCAAGATTGTGGCAGTTTCAATAAATCTCGTGAAGTATTTGAAAAAATTCAACATCATAATGTATTTACATGGACAGTCATAACATCAGCCTCCATCCAGCATGATAAAACTTCTCGATTATTCCTAGTGCATATGTTGTTCCAAACACAAAGTGGGAAAGGTCGGCCTTAGGATTTATGAAGGTTTCTAAGCTAAGCTTCCAGTTTCTCTTTTCCTTTGATATACTGGGATGTAAATGGCATCCTAGCACCTTCTACACATTGTCATTTGGCAAATCCTGCACTCATGATGTGCAACTAGTACACAAATTAGTATTGTATTTTTGTTAAAGCCACACAAATACCTACTATATACAACTCAATCAACAGCCACAATTTGTCTTTGGTATGTTCATTGCAATTGCTCTTCGAGTCCTTAAATTTACAAAGATTGACCACCAATTTTTTTTTTTTTTTTGAAGAACGCGATTTACTTCATATTATACACTCAAAATATTACAAAGTACTTCCAGAAGTAAAAAATGTCCCAGAAGCATCAATCACTTTTAGATGAGCACTCCATATTGGAATTTTAATACGATCAGGCCAATTGGAGATCTGAAAGCAATTATACAACTTCTTACGAATTTCTTGAAGCACCACCTGAGAAGAAATACGCTTATCATAAAAGACCTTTCTTCGCCTTCGCTTCCATACACTCCATATTAGCCAAGACTTTGCCATGTGAAATGCAATCCTTTTAGAAGCAGTCCACTGATTTGGATAAATACCCAAAAGAAAGTGCTGACTATCCAAAGATACTCCAAAAAGAGAATGCAGCCAGGACCTAAGACTACTCAGCTCTGCACACAAATATAAACAGTGCTCCAATGTTTCAATGCACCGCTCACACCACCAAATTTTTGCAGAAAGGGCCAGGCGAAATCTAATCATGACTCCTAAATCCCCTTTGAGAATGGCCATTTACCTTATTTCCTCTACGTTTAGGAAGGATCTTCAGAGTTCACAATTCTACATAATTGAGCGATCAAAAGAAACCTAAATATTCAAGATGTCAATGTCTTGCAACTAGACAAAGTTAATGTTTGTTGCAGGCTGTCTGCACAACTCCACATGTCGAAATTGATATTAGAAATACAACTAGACAATAAATATATTGTATACCTTAACTGTGACTTCAAATTATACTCAAAATCAAGCCCTTGATCTTTGAAAGATGGCTTCTCATTATTATACATCTACAGTGCAAAAATACTTGCTCTAATTTCAACATATTGATCCTCCCTTCATCGCCAATGCTGGTGAGCCTATCTTGGATATTCATTTGCAAGTCAATTGACAGAGCATGTTAAAGTCAAAGAAGTGACAGAGCATGCTAAAGCCAAAGAGGTGCGATTTCTGAGAATCTTGTTTCCATGAGAACCCCACTGTAGCAAGGTCCCAAGCAAATGAAGCAACAAACAAAAAATTATCTTGCCTCGTTTTTTTTTTCCTTTTATGATCCCATCGATCCGAGACATCGGATCGCCATTCTAGAATGGGACGAGCATGCATGTTTTGCATGCATGCGGGCGGCGCATGCCCATTCTGCTTGGGAGTTCGCTATTTTAGGCGCGTTTCTGCTTCGACTTCTCATCGGCGCTTCCTCTTCTCTCTCAGCAGTACCTTATTCTCTTTGAACCCACCCTCCCCCCCTTCTTTGTTATTGTATTTTTATCGCGTGGCACGCGCGTAATCAGCCCCTCCACTCTGGGAGGTTTGTTTTGTCTTGTTGTTTTTGTTGGTGATGTGCAGGTACAGGTTAGCGAACGGCATCTGTTTCGACTTTTCCATTCGTGGGTTTTGGGAGCGATTTTTATGCCTTCCGTTTGTCCAAGCCCCTTGCCGAAGGCTTATCACTAGGGTTTTTCCTCGAAAACCCGAAAGGGCGGGGTTTTTTAATCCCGGTGATAAGCTTTCGGCAGGTACACTAGCCCAGTCTCTATTAGCATTGTATTTTGTTGGGGTCCAAATGATATAATTGGATTTTCCCTTTATTTTTATGGGTAGTTCGCATGTGTGCGGCTACCCACTATCCACCATTGTAGAAAATCTGCTGAGATGAATGAGAAGCGCGGTTTGTTGGTTTCATGCGAGTCCCATTCTAGAATCTTGCATCAACTGCTTGGTTGAATGAACAATCTTAAGCACTATAATGAATTTTGTTGGAAAAAATTGTACTGGAGAAGACATATCTGGTTCTAAAAAAGTGAGCCAAACACCAACCTAGCCTGTTACCGCCCTTGCATCATAGCCATCTTGAGACAATGTTTGAAATGTTTTTCTCTATGGCCACAACTAGGGAGAGAGTCGACCTTCAAATATAGATCATTCCATCGCCAAATTGATTTCCAGACCATGAATCTCATATGCTTCATAAAACAGGGGGAAAGCTTAGCACTAAGAAATAACAGAATGGGGAGTCGGCTCGCCGCAATTGCAAAATTAATAGCCAGAGAGGAATCGCAGATATAGCCTCTGATCGGTTCTGCTACATATCTTTTGCACCGGAATAAATTCTTTGCCCCAGTACCAGATGCTCAACAGAGGTCCCGGGCATAATAAAATTCTAAAAATCAGAGGAGGAATAGATACCATCGGTGTGACTCGGTGGTTCTTGCCGTGTTTGGGGTTTGGAAACCGCCATAGCCAGAGATTGCTAAAGTAGAGCCGGGATCGCTTGCAAAGGAAGAAATGTGAAGGTCCACACAAAAAACAGGCCATGACCAAAGCTGCAAAACCCATTAGCATCGGCCATACCAGCATCCGGTTACAGGGTAAAACAAGCCTCGCACAATAACGAGGATGACCGCCAGTTTAAGGGGAATAGCAGGTTTGGAGCAGTTTTTGGAACATCCCAGGCATATAGCAGCATATTCTTGAAATATGCTAAAAACCCACCTAAGCCAAGGTTTTCCCCCTTAAAGGCAACCCAAAAGTGGAGTTAAGATCAGCACTAATTTACAAGAACGAAGCATAAGAAGCATGTTAGTAATATCTACATAAATCTTATTTGTAGAGACGTCCAGGGAAAAATGTAGGCAATAAAATGCAGGAAGGAAGGATGAATATGAATATGTAGCACAGTAATGGGGGGTTCCAGGAGGATTTGATATGGATGTACCAATTCTTGAAACCATATACCATATCCCCAAAACAATTGAATGGGTTATAAAAAAAATAAAAATTTAAGATAGAAAATAATCACGCTAGCTCACTGGTAATATTGGTCAAAGTAGTCTTATTAGGACATTGAGTTATTTTAGTAGAGGTTCGAGCCCTCGTAGTTCATAGGCGAAGACGTATAGAGACTCGATACTCCATTAAAACCTTATGCGAACTCATATTTCATTTTTTAAAATCATAGGTGCCCCCATCATAAATGACTATAAGCGAAACGAGAGGTGTCCAGAGGCTCCAATATATAATCTGGATCATAGGATCGACGGATCCGATGACTGTGGTAGTCTAGGGTGCACCTCGTTTAAATTCATCATATTAACTAATGAAACTTGAATTGGAGTTGTATCATGGAGATCAACTGCAACTGGAACTATAAGAGCAACTGGTGCAATAGGGACTTCAGCAGGATACTTTTCAAAAAGTAATGGAGAGCATAGAACAGTGTTGGAATTATCTGTTGCAACATGAGCAGAGCTGCTTTCTCCTTCCAGATTGATGGGATATTTTACTGAACCAGCAATACGCTTATAAAAATCAAATATCTGTTTTCTTTTCTCTGATGTCAACCTTTCTTCCTCCATCTTGATTAGGGTGGCTTTATTGAAGCCCCCTTTATGCCTACCCATACATTGTTTAGAGCAGAGCCAAGAACTGCAAGACTGAATGCGAACACAAGAGAAGCGATTCCTGGAGGATACTGGTGCAATAGGTACTTTAGCAGGTGCTGGTACAAGAGAACTATAGAAGCAACTGGTGCAATAGGTACTTCAGCAGGATACTTTTCAGAAAGTAATGGAGAACATAGAACAGTGTTGGGATTATCTGTTGCAATATGAGTAGAGCTGCCTTCTCCTTCCAGATTGATGGGATATATTACTGAACCAGCAATTTTGGTATACTTATGAAAATCAAATATCTGTTTTCTTTTCTCTGATAACCTTTCTTCTTCCATTTTCATTAGGGTGGCTTTATTGAAGCCCCCTTTGCGCCTATCGATATACTGTTTAGAGTAGAGCCAAGAACTACAAGACTAAATGCGAACACAAGAGAAGCGATTCCTGGAGGATATGAATCCCTTAAATAACCAACACACAGAAATACCTAGCTGGAAAATCTTCTTCCTACTATCAAGAAACCTCTGAACGAATTTTTCCCTTGTCAATTTTTTTTTTTGCGTGGGAAAAAACATATTAAGTATTGTGGAGAACAGGAATATGTAGCAAAATAACAGGGGGTTATTTTTGTAGTTTTATACATTTTTTCACATGGTTTTCCTATGATTTCGGTGTTGTATTCATGAGACATACTAAATAGTATTTCTAGAGTGCACTCTTTTTGGTTCATTGATTTGGATTGGGTTAAACAATCCGACAGTGATCATTTGCACACATCGAGATCATGCATGTTAGGGCTATGCATGCATTTTTAAACCTATTAATTTTTAAAAGAGAGAAAAAAAATACACATGCAAGCCTCGAGACTTATGAATTTAGGGTTCTCCATCGGAGCTCTCTTCTTCTTCTGGATCTCCAAGAAGTTTGTGCCTAAGGACGACGACTCCTTGAAAAATTCTTTATAAGAAATCTAAGACTTTAGGGTTCTCCATCGGAGCTCTCTTCTTCTTCCGGATCTCCAAGAAGTTGGCAGCTAAGGACGACGAGTCCTTGAAAAATTCTTCATAAGAAATCTAAGATCCTGAAGCAGTACCATTCTACAGTCCATTTTGCATCTTTATTCCTTTGTTGAATCAATCTATCTAGAGTTTTCAGGATCTTTGCTAAGCGTGGGCGATCAGGCAATCCTTGGCCCATTTCTGTAAGCCTAAATTTCAGTATTTTTTTCCCATTCCTAGCTCAAGCAGCTCAGGAGATAGATTCACCTCTGAATGCAAATCCCATGTCAGGTTTTTTAAGCGTTGAGATGGCTCTTGAGAATTTAATTCTGCCACAATTTAGGACAAGACAAAAGACTGCAACATTCTTCATTCTATTTCAACGCACCTCAAATATAGGTCGTGCAGGCAAGGATTTTTTCTAGGAATATGTAAGCTAATTTGCTAGATTGAAGGCATGGATAGAAAAAGCCATAGTCTGTTGTAGACTTATGACATGTAAGCAAGATGCTTTGTTTCCTTTCTCATATGATACAAGAATGCCGGATGTGGGTTCCTTGATTATTGTGTATCTTCCATTATCTATTTGGCAGATTTTGTTGAAGGCAAACATTTTCAAGCATAGCTGAACGTCATCCTCTTGTTAAAAGTTTTCGATGGTGTTCCTGATGCCATGCTAGCCAAAGCAATGGCAATTTTGAATCTGAACAGTCCACTCAAGCTGAAAACACATATCATTTGTTCAGAAATTCCTCCTGGTATTTTTTTAGCAACAGACAGTCCGCTGGTGTATTCTTGAAAACTCGCAAATATGGCACCTTTTTATGTATCTAGTGTATTCTAATTTGTCTACTCATGATAGGCTGTTGCAGTGTTACTTGTTTACATCCATTGTACTAGCAATCAACCGTGGAGACTCTCTGGAATATCCATTTAAAAACAAGAGAGAGGCATTGGAAATACACGAAATCTGGTAAGTGCAAATAATTGATTGTCTGTATGGGCACTGCCATTAGGTATTGTGGCGCTATTGATTCTTATCTCCATATCCTAGGCTCTCTTTTATTGACACCGCCTACACATTACTCTGAACTAGAGGACAATGACATTGCAAGAATTTATGCCAGGCATACAACTTGAACGATTTGCAGATCTTTGAAGACCAAACAAGCCATGTTTCACAGCTTCTAGTGCTGTTCGGTTTGATGAACGGAAATCGAAAAAACTTATTCACAAGAGTTCTTTATTTAATAAGCAATTCATGTTTCTCTCTTTAATTGCTAGCTTCTACAGTGTAAATCGTGGCAGTATTTCAATTCTGCTTATAGAATTATTAGCTCCTGCAAATATTTGCAGCTAGAAAGCCAGAATTTTACGATATGCAGAGGCTTGAAGCATGGCAAACCAACGAAGATGTGTATCGCATCTTAAGTTGCTATTCATATTGAGCTTCATAAAATTGACATACTACTTTTATTCATTAATATTAGTTTCCATTTGTTATTATGCTACATGTTTTATATCCTACATACCACTAATTACACAATATAACATCAATTCATTAAAATGTAATGTACTGTTCTTTGTTGGAGGCCCCGAAGGGGCAAAATTTTTTTTAGGTATAACATTAGGGCGGATTTGGGGTCTCAAAATGACCCATAACTTGGATGCCAGAATTCCACGTCATATTTCTCGCGACCAATGATGTTTGCGCATTTTTTTCCAAAGTCAGTATTAGTTGGCAAGTAGAAAGAGGAGCAGGCTTACGTGGCATCCACATGGTGAAATTTCATAGGACATGTTTGTGCATTCATTGCAACCACATTAATGGCCCGCATTTTTCGAAAATCGTATCGCGGACCAAAATAATGGCTACTTTTCCCGCCTACTGTGCACATGCCCACATGCACCAACCACCTTATCAAATTTTGGCACCAAGATTTCCATTGTTCACATTAGCGCCGCTACGTGCATCCTCTCTGCCTTCACTCTTCATTTGGAATCCAAGTCTCCAATAGTGTCTGTGTTTTTGCCCCATTTACAGAACACTCAAGATCAAGAAGTAGGAGGTTATGTCTCCAAAGGTTCATGGGTGAGTATGTTATAGCATCAATGAGGGGCGAGCATAGACTTAAGCAACAACGGTGAGGCGATGTGTGGACAAGCAAACGTACGTTACATGCCATGTTTTTACTACCCAAATTTTCATTTTGAAGTTTTCCTACTTTTCAGCTCTTCCCATTCATCGTATTGCTCCCTGCCATTCATTCTTACAATTCAACGACCGATCTGTATCTCTAATTATTGCATCCATCATTGCTCCTTGTACTCCTACATTGCTTCTACAGTTCATCACTTACAAAACAATAAAGGCATGACGATGGAAGGATATCTATCCATAGGCTCGTGGGTGAGAATGCTATCCTTAACGAAGGGTGACTATGGAGTTACATCGCCGGAGCGACATTCATACGCAATGAATAGGTAGAACTATAGGGTTCAAAATAAATGCTATGGATAGTATATTGCAAAAAAAAGGGGGAAGGGAGGAGGGGAAGGGATTTGAAGAGGAGGATATTTGCAAATTCGCGCCCTCAATAATACATGGATCACACCATGCAAAAATGCATATGCACTTTGTAAATGTGTAGTGAGATTTCGCGTCATGTGATCCTTGCTTCTTTTTTCTTCCTTCTTGATTTATATTCACCCACTGAATCAAATATTTTTCTTGGGCTATATTTATCAGATGTCGGGGATTTGAGACTAGGGAAAAGCATTACTAGCATCGTTGTTGTCTAACATATGGACATAAGAGACATGCTTTTCCAAGATATATATTCAGGGCAATGGGCATCTAGTTTTACGTTGTAAAGTTGTGGGAGCCGAGCTTTAAAGTCGTCCCATGACCTCTTTTAAGCGAATTGTGCAAGCCTCAAAGTTATGAGAATGGTGTCCTTGCAATGAATAAATGTTTGATAAGACGTGCATCCAGGGTTGTTGAAAAAATGAGTTACAAAATATTTGCTCCATTAGAGGTTTTTACTAATGCCACGACACAAAAGCTCCAAAGACCGCTTTCCGGCCCAGAGGATCAGTTAACACAAAGTGTCACATAACATTGTTAGGTTTGATAAAATAACATAAAAATCTTATTTAAAGCTTTGGTTATTGGTAAAGTTTTGGCTTATTGATTAAGTGTTTGTATTTTGCTTTGGGACCCTCTTTGAAAAAGTTTAGTTCATAAAACATAATATAACTTGGAATGATACATATTTTATATGCAAATGGGAGACTATTGATGAGGGACTTGGTGTTACTATCTATTGACAACAAACAAGAAAGTGGATCACACCATGCGAATTTAGTATATTCCAACCTTTTAGCTTATACAAAATTCGCTTCGTGTGATCTTTTTGGAAAAAGATGACTTCCTATAGTAAAAATACTTTGATTATCTTTTAATAAAAGAAATATATATGTGTCTTATTTGAAGTTAAGTGTGGATATGTGACGTGCTCATCTATCTATCTATCTATATATAATAATAAAGGCGTTTTGTGATAGTCTGTGCGCAATCCTGGCCGTTCAAATTTTTTAACCTATTTTCATCCCTTCGTTATGCGGTTTGTTTGGGCGGGCCTTCGTTATGCGGTTTGTTTGGGCGGGTTCGTTTTGTTTCGTAGTTGATGCTACCGAGCAAAAGCCGAATGGGAAGAGCGGGCGTGTAGATTATGAGCATGTGAAACATGCTATTGTTGAGAGGCATGGAAGACCCTGAGCAGTTACGTAGTCATTTCATTGCTCATTTTATCGTTGGCTTTTTTTTGTAAGGATTCATTTGCCCTAATCTCCTATTTATTCTTGATCCTTTTTACTTTTCCTAGCCTATTTTCTTAGGCAGATTAGCGCATGAGATGAAGTCCCCTGCTCCTGGCTGATTGTGCATCGAGGTATAATAATAATTTTTAGCTTTTATGCTTGTCATTTTAGCTTTGATGTTTTAGGGTTAAGAATCCAATCGGCCTGCTATAGACACGATTTCTTATCTCTTACTCTTGAGTAAAAATGGACAGATTTACAATGCTCTATTTTCTCTGACATTTGTTTCCCAGATTAACTTGAAAATCCGTGGCTAGATATACAAAATGTGAAATTTGATGGAGTCTAATGTCGGTATGGTGGCTTTTTCTAAAGCCAAAACCGGTTGTGAAACCCTCGATCCAAATAAGAAACCGATATGAAATAGTCAGAGAAGCTTCTATACCAGGAATTTTTCTGGATTTCCATTGCTTCATATGCTTTCTAAAACGAGTTCTGTGGGTATGTCCCTGACTGAAATTGCTTATATTTGTCAAGCAGGTACATATTCTGCTCCATGCTCCATCCTATAGAATCTTCTCAGAATTTCTAATGTCAGAATTTCTATTTGTTGGTTGCTTAATCATGCCTTGCTGTGCATTCAATGGTAAGATCGAGCTTTCCAACCACAATATTTCTCCATTAGGGGGCTAGAGCATCTTAGAAACATACATCATGCTTAACAAACATGTAACAGCCCCATCTCATCCTCATATATTGGGATTGGTTGTTGACAATTTGTGCAGTGATTAGATGTCTATGCCATTGTTATTCTTTTCTTATAGACTATGCCATTATCAGTTGTAAGATCCATCCCATGACGAGGATAAAATTTATGATAACATAATGGCTGCAGATGTGACTATTGCTAGACAGCATGCAATATCTCTTCTAGAAAGATTTTTGCGTATTGCTACGTCAAACATCTTGCAGCTGTCTCTTATCCTTATATGCTAACAATATAAGATGTTTGTCCTAACGATGTTTTTTTATAGTTTGTGGGGATAACTGAATGGCAATGGCTATGCCAATGGCTATGCCAATGCCATTTTTCATGTCTTATGAATGCAGAGAGCTATTTTTCTGTCTTTGTAGCATGGCGTTGTTGATTGGGAACTCTGATAAATGCTTCAATATGGGCATTTTTAGACTTGTTGGGTCTTTACCTGAGAATATATCTATTTTGATAATGTAATTCACACATTTGGGCATGCTGCAGATGTTTATCTTACGGGTACACTGATACTTATTTTTGGAATGGCTCTATACGAACTCTTTGTAAGCAGACTGGGCAGGTACATGTTCTGCTCTATGCTCCATTGCATAGAATCTTCTCAAAATTTCCATTTGTTGGTTGCTTAATCATATCCTGCTGTGCATTCAATGGTAAGATCGAGCTTTCCAACCACAATATTTCTCCATTAGGGGGCTGAAGCATCTTAGAAACATACATCATGCTTAAGAAACAGGTAAGAGCCCCATCTCATCCTCATATATTGGGGATTGGTTGTTGACAATTTGTGCAGTGATTAGATGCCTATGCCATTGTTATTCTTTTCTTATAGGCTATGCCATTATCAGTTGTAAGGTCCATCCTATGATGAGGATAAAATTTATGATAACGGCCGTAGATGTGACTATTGCTAGACAGCATGCAAAATTATTGCTCTTCTAGAAAGATTTACCATCTTATGGGGCTTTTATTTGATTTATCGTTGCTAAGCTTATGTCTAACGGCTTCTAGAAACTGCGTGGTGCATTACGAACATAGCATCAGGAAATTCAAAGGAGGCTCGATCCGTTTTAACAGCTGTACCTCTTCTTATTGCACATGTTGGAGGTTTGTGTTCTCCAGCTTGTGTATTGCATATTAGATTTCTATGATTTCTGAACGTTGCAAGATCTAAAAAAAGGAAATGAATTTTCCATTAAAGAATTCTAAAGAAAAGAGAAAAGTCTCCAAAGAATAGAATAGAATAGAATAGGTTTTTAGCGTCCACGGAGACCAATTGGCCTATGGGACCCAAACAAAAAAAGAGAGCAGCAAGCATATTACTGACAGGATTAAAAAACCCCCGCCCCGAAGGGTTTTCGAGGGAAAAACCTTAGCAGTATAGAAAGAAGCTTGTTGATCATGAGACCTCTAACAAAGTATATCTGTGGTTTTTATGAAGGTCAAAGTACTTGTTCTTTTAAATGGCAAATTTCTCCAAGCACATCTGTTGTCTAGGTGTTACTAAACAGAGTATATATGCTAGGTGAAATTGTTCCAAAAAGGGGCGGTCCAGGACAAAGTAGATATTCTACTATCATGCTAGCTTAAGTGCACACATAATGGAGCTAATATTGGAACGTCTGCAATCATGCTCAGGCAGTGGAAAAAAATCTTACTAATTATGCTTCTGGTGCATTCTATATGCAGAACGAAATGCACTGCATGTTGCCAAGCAATGTGCATGAGCATTAGGGATTATTCCTGGAGAGGATGGAGAATTAAGAGACCTCCTTGAACAAGGAGCCCTTCGTCCTCTTGCAAGGCTGATCTTATCACCACAATCATCCTTGATGTCGACAACATGTTGGGCTTTGTCTAACTTAATAAAGGTAGTAGCATAATCTTGTATTTCAAAGCAAAAGTTCGGGATATTTATACTTTATTATGGAATTATTGTTCCAGCTTTGAGTTGTAATTAATCTGTGTCATCATTTTGTGTGGTTAAAATCACGGAATTAACATTTCCTCATCCTTTTCCAGGAAGTACCACAGACGAAAAGGCGGGTGTCCTTGCTTTAAGGTATAGTAACTTCAAGAAGAAACAATGGGGTAAATACCACATTCAGAATACGTAGAGTTATTGTTGGATTTGGGGTGGAAATTGTGTTCCCTTTGTGAGTATATCTTTGATCTTATATTCTAGATATGGTAGGTTACATCTCTTATGTTCTTTTCCTAATCATTAAGGAAATAACAGTTCTTAAACATAGAAAAGTAAGGAGGGCCAAACTCTTTTATCTGCGCAACAAAGTTTTGCGGTTGTCATGCTTCTAAAGCCATAGTGTCGTTACATAGAATTTTTTGAGTGATCTCAGATAATCGAAACTTTTTTTTTCAAGAGGGTCGTGTGTGCCCAACACATGCATGTCCATAATGTGCAATACGACAAGTTCAAATGTGGCTCTTGGGATGCCATATTTGGCAAAACATTGCATGCCGAAACACCAATCTCCTTACAAAAAGGAAGCTTGTATGACAATATGCAGAAGGAGCTTGTAGTGTATTTCATTCTGTTTAAGAGCTGCAAAATTACCTTTGTTGTTGTTTCCTTTCATGAAAGAAATTTTTCACCTTATAATACATTCACATGCACAACTTTAGTAGAACACTTGGTGTAAGAAAAGGGGATCAAAAGCTCAATTATTAATGAACTAGCTCTTGGAAATCCCAGCGTTGCCAATTTTTACCATGAATATCATTTGATAAAGCTTGGTAATGCATGCTTCTTTGTGCACATGGTATATTCATAAAAACTTATCTAAATGGGGTGTGGTGTTACTATTATTCATGCTTAAAAATTTATGTGAGCTTCAAGTGTAGCAAATGGGTTAAGACTTCCAAGCAACCCATTCTTAAATCATAGGTCTTGAATCAATTAAGACTTCTAAGCAACCCATCCTTACATCCTAGGTCTCCAATCGGTTAAGACTTCTAAGCAAACCCATCCTTAACCGGTAGGCTTTTGGATCAAGCCATTCCTGGCCATTGATCCATGAGCAAACCCATCCTTAACCGGTAGGCTTTTGGATCAAGCCATTCCTGGCCATTGATCCATGTTCTGTGATAGGGCATAATAGGCAAGCAAACTCTGTGAGGGGGCAGTGGCGTGCATGATTCAGGCTCGAATAAACTTCTTTGCATCTACAAACCTATGATAACCGACCTATAACATCTACGAACCTATGATAACTGATCTATAGCCTGCACAAACCTCTGATAATCAGCCTGCCGAGCTTGTGATAACCCACAGCTACGGATGAGGAATCTTGCCTGCCCAGTTAAAGGGGATAAACACCCCTGCTCGCCCATTATCTCAGATCAACGGGCTCACCCGTTTATCTAAGGTAATGGGCTCTCAAGGGGGGGCTCTCAAGGGTGTTTATCCCCTTCTTCAATAATAGGTCTTAAATATTTTCATAATCTGACTGGCCCTTGGCCAAAACAAGCTAAAACTTCGAACAAGTAGCTGTACAAAATTATCCTAATAATTGAGGAAGATAATCGCGATAATCTCCTATAGTAGATCACGCCTTCGATATAAAAATCGTGTGGCTATGAAAGATCTTGCAGTAACCACAGTGTAAGATCTAGCATGTTAGCTGCAGTAAGACTGTCCATGCTTCTTATTATAAACTTTACACATGGTACTCCAAAAATTGGTTAGTTAGGTTTTACATAATATTGGTGTTGCTTCTTCAAATGCTACATTTTTTAATATGTTTTCATCTGTTTATGTTTCTAACTAATATGTTTTCATTTAATATATTTCCAACTTAAATGCCCAATCAAAAAGCCCAGCAACGCTGGGCACTTTTTCTAGTTTATTGATAAAGTGTTTGCTTTTTGAAAAGGGCTAATAACTTTATGTACTACTAGGGTTGGTAAAGTATTTTTGATGCAAATAGGAAGGGGTACTTGTGTTTAAGTTTAATCTGACAACAAGCAAGAAAGTGTATCACACCATGCGAAATGATTGTGTTCTATTTTTTTTTTTGCATTGTATTATTCGCTTGATGTGATCCTTCTTAAAAAAAGATATGCTCTTTGAAAAGGACTAATAACTTTATGCACTTGGGGTGGTAAAGCATTAAATGAGAAGGGGTACTTGTGTTTAATTTTAATTTGACAACAAATAAGAAAGTGGATCACACGATGCGAATTTAGTGTGTTCCATTTTTGTTGCATATGTACTATTCGCTTGATGTGATCCTTCTTGAAAAAAAATATGATCTTTGAAAAGGGATAATGACTTATGTACTTAAGAGTGGTAAAGCATTTTAGATACAAATAGGAATGAGTACTTGTGTTTAATTTTAATTTGACAACAAATAAGAAAGTGGATCACACCATGCGAATTTAGTGTGTCCCTTTTTTTTTTGCATATGTATTATTCGCTTGGTGTGATCCATCTTGAAAAAAAAAAAAAAAGCTACACTGCATTTAATTTCTTATATGCAATTACTTCAAGATGAATATTTCGTGATCATATGCTCCTCTTTAAACAAGGATGGCTTTGACCTTCAATGTTCATAAATTTTATTAATGTTTGCATATAAGAATGTCACATATCATATTTTCTTAAAAAATGGTCATCAAATGGATAACTAGTCAAAAGAGTTCTACTACTTAAAGAGTTTCAAGACTCATTTTTGCTATAATTTAAATAGCAATAGACTTTTAAAGGAATCTATTGTGAAAAGTAGTCAAAGACTTCTTGTATTAGAGGTGTCTAGACACAAACACCATAACCTTTGTACTTCAAGAATGTATAAACCCTTTGCATTGCAAAGTATAATGTCATTTATTAGCATCTTCACGGACATTTCCCCTTCCTTAAAGGGGTACTTCTTTGATCGATGTTATTCCAGTAATCTCCTCCTGTTCAACACAATAAGTTATTTTGGCATAGCTATTAATCATATCTCCGTTCTGTCATATATCTAAGAGGGATGGTGACTATTTTTCCTCCACCCCTTTCAGTGCTTCTATGAAAAAAGCTATCTTGGATGCTTACAGGATTTCTCCATGCCTTGTCCACTTCATAATTGTCCCATTTCTAACAAAACCAAGTGCATGCGCCCTAGGAGGTGCATGCACCCATAGTGTATGCATGTACTGAGTGCAACTATATGAGCTTAAATGATTTTGTTAGGGGCTTCCACAAACCTCTTTGCATCTTGTTCTTTGAGATGTATTCACTATATATATGGGAACAAGTCCGATAGAGCATCTCAAGCTTGTTTCATTCTCAATGAGGAATGGATATCATCAGCGCCCTCCTTTCAACATCAATCATCACCTTTTTATATTCAAATTCTTTTACCTCGTGAATGTCAATAAGCCATCATTATTAGTCATAGTCGCGATGGTTTAATGCCATACATATTTTTTATTTGTTTCTAATATGTGAAAATGGGACAATAATTGCGCAATCTCTCGAAATCCGTGAGAATATGAAGGGTAGGTAATCTACATGGCATTGGGGAGAAGAATAAGAAATCTGACGTGGAATGGCTCTTACGAGGCCATTTTGAGACCCCAAATCCGCCCTAATGCACAAACCATTACATTACACACTTCGAAATTAAATTCCCCCTTAAACCCCCTTTGGTTTGGGTGCATATTCACACGGGGGGTGACTCCGGGAATCGAGAGCTGTTGGATAGGCATATTAACCCTTTATTCCTTAATCTACACCATACACAAAGTTCCTCGTTTGTGGGGTATGCATGTACAAAAAATGCTATACTGTATAACAGGACTTGCAAAATACTATAAGATTTGAGGTAATATACTATATGATGTTGATTTTGTACATGCAAAACATAATTTTTAGAGGCTCTCGCTGCCCTACGTCATCCCCCGTGTGAATATGCACCCAAACCAAAGGGGGTTTAAGGGGGAATTTAATTTCGAAGTGTGTAATGTAATGGTTTGTGTTATATACCTAAAAAAAATCAACGAGGTATATCTAGAGACTAAAGATATTCTTGAAGTGAGGCCCTGTGGACACATTAGATTATGGAGATGGAGATCTAAGGTCCCAGTGGGGATAGAAAACCCAGGGAAAAAAGACTGGATGTAGTTGTCCCACAGAATAGATACAATTTGGAGTAGTTTGAAAGAAATAAAGTAATGGCTACGGAACAACTTATAACTATCCACTATGGATATACATAGACTTAGTGCATCCTTGCAATTATGGGAAACTAGAGATATTTTAACGATACAAATAACAACATAATCCAGCAAGGAAGATAGATGGCCAGGTCAATCGAAAATGGTACTGCACTAAATGTCGAAGAAGGGGACATTGAGAAGGATAGCATTTGCTATATAGGTATTTTGAAGCTTGATAGAACAGGACACGTGATCGAGAGGGTAAATACGTTATCATGAGAGAAATATATAGATCACGTTAAAATAAGATGCCAGATACGAGAAACCTATGAGCAAGGTACCCAAAAAGCCTATAGAAGTGGCTATGTCAAAAAGTGCCACAAACCCATGTGTTAAAAAAAAAGGCCCGGGGTATTGCAAGATTAGACAAAATTACACAATATGGCGAATCTGGTATGAAGAACTCTATGCCTACAAGCAAAAGAACAAGCACATTAGCTCCAAAAAGCATTCAAATTCTACCTCAGATAAATTGCCTCATATTCGTGCAAAAAAAACTCTGAAAATAAAATCTCTCGACCAAAACATTGTCCCAGCCTGCGCCAGCTGAAACATCATGCATCTTAGGCCAGCGCCTAAGACTCTTGCAAAAAAATATTGAAAGCCAAAGAATTCTCGACAAAACACTATGCCAGCCTGTGTCAACTGAAAAATCAAGGATCTTAGACCAACGCATCCAAAAACAAGGCCAGCCTCTCCAAAAAGAACGGTCGCTCGCTCTGACGACGAGCTCTAAGACATGGGTAAAGAGAAAAATAGGAGGAAAAAAAACTCAAGGCAAAAAGATGATATGACGCCATGGGGTATGACACCTAAGAATCGTCCATGTTACACACTTAGGTGGCTCCTTATGTGCAAAAATGCCGATGCGCGGCAATGCAGAGGCAGCGTGGAGGACAAAACAAAGTCTCTGAGGGCATCCAAAATGACGAATGTCAAAGAAAAACCCCCCATCCCTTTATCGTACTCACATAAATGCAGTTGGTTCAAGTTCTAGCACCTGAATAGCTCTACCTGTCAAGCTTCTCGGATTTGCGTCGCCATAGTTTACAACATCCATGCCACGATTGAATCAGGCTCAAACTAAGGAGGCCGAGACGATAGCCAGAAACTGATGTGTGTCCGCAGTCCTCTTTTTTCTTTCCTTTTTTTGATAAGCAAACGCTGTTGAAAACCAAGCATTAGAGCTTGAACCGAGCAAGACACGTGCACATCCCTAACATTGATATAATGATTATGTATGTTCTTGACAACCGTTGGATAAATGACATAATAAAAATCTGAACCCTTATGATACGTATAAATGACATAATAAAAATCTAAACCCTTATGATACGAATCCAATTAAAATCACAATGCGTGCATCCATATGTCAATATACTACCTCTCAAATGTATAAGCCGCCTTAGATCGTTTGTGACTACCTTTGATCTGCATTAACTACATTTTAAGCTGGTGTGGTGGTGGTCAAAGCAGCTCTAAAGCTGAAAAGTCTTTACACACACTACCGATAAATTCCTAGTTAGTTAGCTGATTATTTGTGTTGGCAATATGTAATGAAGTTCCTAACAAAGTTGATATAGCATGTTGCTAATCTAAAGAGACCACGTAAGAACATGGACGTTCTCTCGATGAATGGCAATCCCTCTTGGTGATTAAATATGTATTCTTCCAGTGATTAAGGATTATTAGATGGAGTTCTCTATGTTGAGCTATATATGATCTCGAGTTCAAGCCTTCTTGAACCCATACATCATTGTTTGCCAGGCATGTGCATCTCATAGACTCGTGAAAGTGAGCATAACCCATACAACAGTATTCATAAGCAAGTTGGTTTCGAATTGATGTTACAAATGCCCTTCTTGTCTCTGATGTAGGACAAGGATGACGATGATGATTAGAATGTTTTATATGCCAAAGTAATATCATTTTCTATATTTGCATATAAAGATGCCATTTAAAAATGCTATAGAAAGTGGAAATGTAAAACATCAACTCCTCATGCTCTCTAGGTTTCAGTCCTATAGAAAGTGGAATTGTAAGACAGCAATTCCTAATGCCCTCTAGGTTTAATAGAACAACAAGAAAGGAATGTTGGCATTGTATTATGCAACCTAGGGCAGTAGGGGTAAGATATCAACTCCTAGTGGCATCGAGTTCAAGTGCTTGGTAGCATTGTTGGCATTCTATTGTGCCTCGTAGAATAAAAGAGGCTAACGTTCTTACCTAAGTAAAATATAGAAACCCCCCATTGGTTATGGTACACGTGGCTCTCTAATTATAATATTGTTGGGCTAAGACGATTGGTCTTGTTTGCTCCAAGGCTACTAATGACTCCACCGTGCTAAACAAGGAAGAGACAACTTACCCTTGCACTAACTTATACAGAACCATCCTTCTATCGAACAAAGTATATTAGGCGCCACACAAACCATCTAACATCAAGGATTTTTATAGAGCTCCTTGGAATCCATTTAGTCAACGGATATGTTGTTTGTGCACCACAGGTTACAAAGAAATTGCGAGTGAACACTAGTTCAAAGGTGCTCGATCTCCTCCTAATTGATGCAAACTTCATTCCATGGATATCACGGGGCATAAGAAGGAAGTACCATAGCATGCTCCAGCCTTCTAATATTTTGCCTTACTTCTTCATATTCCTGAACTCGTGACATAGATGAACAGCCTTATTTCTGTTATAGATCCTACAAAATTTAATTCCATCAAGTAATACTTCTTATAGAAGCTTTACCACCTAGATTGCATCCTCTACACATTCCAGCTGAGAAGGGGAAGCAGAGAGACTACTTTGGATTCTTTCCTCCCTTTATTATAATACAAATAGAATGAATGAAGCTAGAGCAAAGGACAAAAATGATTTGCTCGCTTGAATGCATAGAGACAGCTCTCTCCCGAATAAATTTTCCAGGATGATGCCAATTTACATGACCTGTTGAACTTACCAAGGTCATTCGTTTGGACGACCCTGTCTCCTCCTTCCACCTTTTCGTGTACCCCTTTGTCTGCGCCTGTTTGTTGTTATATTAGGCAGTGGAGGAGGGTGTTCGGCAAACTCGGGCCATCGTGATTGTTTTGATGGGACCACCACCTCCAGAGGGGCATCCAGCATCCACCTGCAAAGATATAAACTACATGCATTAAGGACACGAACATGCTATCAGGAGATTGCAATGCCATCAACTGTATGAGACACGGGGACAGAAAGTGCAGCAAGCAAAACAGGCATCATGCAAAATTTCGCAACAAAATAAGCTGCTTTAAATCATGAACGGAAGGCATTAGTTAACAGTGTAACTTTACATCATTCAGTTGCCAACAGAATCATGTTCTAACAGCTCTTTTTAACCATATACCATCTTAATAATCCAGTTTATAACTTTCATAAGCTTCCTTCCAGCTTGCATTCAACTGCTAAATTTGAGGTGTTACACATCTTTAAGAGGCAAGAACTAGGAAACAAAAACTAGGCATATTGTTTCTCATGTTCATGAAGAAAAACGATGTGGCGTTTGTCTCGCGGCACATTGCCAAAGGAGTCTTATAAAAAACATGTGCATCTTATTAATCTAGTCACAATAGCATGAAAAAGAAACTCAATTCCATGATGTTTGATCCTAACTCAATTCCACGATGTTTGATCCTATTTTCCCTAAACCTAAGATGCAAAAAGGAAATTAAAGATTGCAGATAATGTAGTAACCTGGAAGGGAACTTGCTATCTGCTCGAGCTTCGGCCCTGAACCACCACAGAAGTACACTGCGCCCACAATCTCCCAATGGCTCCATAAGTGTTTGGGTCCTAACAAGATTTACTGGGCTTGGGACATTCCCATTATTATCTGAGACCCATTCGTCCCAATCACGAATCCAATATGGCCTTTCTTCTCCTTCCCATAGAATTTTGGAGTTAAGCACAAAACCTGCCCATTCTAAATACCTGCCTGCTCCCATTGAGTGACTTCCAGATATTTCTCCAGAAGCATCCTTCATGTATGGGAGCACATGCCAGCCAATTAGATGACCAGATTCATCACAACTAGGGCCTTGGATAGGTAATCCCTTAGGTGGAAAAGCTGAGGAAGTCCCTGTTGTTTCTTCTTCCATCACACTACCAACTGTTTCAGGATCAGCGAGCAGGCCTATGGATAGGGCACCGAGCCACTTAACCTTCTGCACCTCATCAAAAAATTCAAGGCTATACGTATTACTATCATCCAGGAAAACAACGATACCATCAAATTTCCTTGCTCTCACAAACCTGTGAATTTCAAAATCTCAGTCCCATGTCAATCTCAAGCACCAGTCTTATTCAGAAGGGAAAACAAAGGGAAAACTCTTTACCTCAAGCCTTCAAATCTCAGCCGTGCTTCAAACTTCCGTCGCCCATCCCAATCCCTAGGCATTGGCTTATCAATAGCCAAATGATAAGTCTCGAAATCAACTGAGGCCAACATGGATGCCGTCTCATTTGTTCTGCCTCCTGCCTCAACAACGATCCACATTAAGGATTCTGGTACAAGTGCAAGAGTATGTATCAAGCAGTTCAGATGCACAGCTTGGAATGTACGAGAAAATGTGGGAGTTATTGCAATTATTCTTCTCCAACTATTGGATCCATAAATTGCACGCTGTTCCTGTTGAACTCTCTGAAGAAGTTGGTCACCACGCTGCACTTCCAGGGAAGTGGGATGAGGCCATGGTCGTATTAGTATCTCATGTCTCCCTACGCTTACTCTACTACTCTTTGCAGGTGGCCCACTTGCTTTCGTATCCACAAAACCATGATCTTTGTTTGTTTGGACATAAGGCAATCTAAGACCACTTTCCGTATCTGAGAAAACATCTATTCTACTTGATACCCTGCTAAGGAATGAAGCCTCTGGTTGATTGAACGTAACCAAGACCAATAGGGCTTCTCTGGAGAATCGAAAACCCAAAAAAATGCTAGCTATGCACGCTACAGTGTGCAAACAAATGCGACAAATGGAAGTGGACTTCAGGCAGCCATCATTTGCACGCTCTGGGCTGCTGCTTTTGCGTGTATTTATTCTCCGAAGTCCAGCAGGCTTCATCTTCTTTCAAGGCTCTGGGAAGGAACAAATCTCTGTGGATGCACATTTATCTACATATAAAACCTGTAATTGGCTAGTTACCAACTAGAAATATAACCGGATTTGTCCGTCAATGGTGAGCCCTAATAAAGCTCCTATTGCCCAATCGTTTGTTTACATCGAAAAACCCCTCTGATCATTTCATACGATTACTTCAACTATCTGATCTAAATCTCTTAAAGCGAGATCATTTGATAGCATCATTTGAACTATCTGATCTAAAAGTCTTAAAGCTTCAGACCAGAACGCGGTGAGCTAGAAGTAAAATCTCAATCTCAGGCATACCAGGAACAAGCATCTCAGATAACCGGATTCGAAATACCTCTTCGACCGCAAAAAATGTGAACAAGGGAGCAGCTCGATGTCGCAAAATACCAAGGCAGGGGCTCGATCTAGGTCACTGGAAATAGAGGAGGAGGCTACTGTACTGGTTATGCCAGTCACCTTTGAGGCACTACCGGCGATAACGGGTTCTTAAGCGGTTCCATTATTCGTGCTCAATACGTTTACACTAAGTGTTGTGGGTCCTTCGACGTATTTAATACCTGGCAAGGGGCATTTGTCTTCCCTAGCATAACGTAAAAATAAGTTTACCCTATGGAGGAAAAAAAAAAGTTACCCTTAATGTGGTGTCATGGCAGGATCATCACCATTGGAGATCCACGGATAGAATCACCAGCCGTTGAAATTGCGCCACCTATAGAGATTGGTGATTTGGGGGGCTAGAAACCTTTGTCGTATACTTGCCAATCCCTCCCATGATCCAGCAAGCAACTGGTGTTATAAGAGCATATCCATCCATTTACAAAGTCAAATTCGCCCATAATCCTATATTATTATATAATTTTATAATGTTATTCAGTAAGTGTTGGACCCAGCCCTAGATCCAACGGCTTAGATCTAGAGCTGCAGATCCTACGGTCGTGTTAAAAAAAAACAGGGCCTTGCTTTCCCGTCATCCAAAAAGGTGGAGTTCAATTTTTCCGAGCTCTATCAGAGGGCATCGATTTGCCCTATTCTTGCAGAGCCGATCTTGCTCCTCCCCGCTTGTTGGCCAAACATCGGGCCTTCCAGTACATCGGGCCCATCCAAAGCCCGCTTAGTTTGAGCGCTTCGACTTTCGGGCTTAAATGGTTTGTCGATCCGGCGACACAATGGCCTCTCAGGTAAAGTCGCTTTTATAAGCTCGCAAAACAAGGAGAGCCTACTTTCTAAGGATGATTTTGGCGCTTTGCATAGGTGGTTCAATGAAGATTTAAAGTAGCAATCAGAAATTTTGTATTAGATTCTTGAAACTTACAATTAGTTTTATGTTCGGGCATGGATGGTAGTACGTAGTTTGCTCTGAGCTATTTGATGCCCTTGCATGCGAAAAGGGGTTCATCTTTGAAGCGTAAAAGGGGTTTTGATTCGAGAATGCGGATTTTCTTTGACATGTAAGTTGTTTGCATGTCACTTCGTAGCCGTCAGAAGATTTTTTTTACATCTCCGATGCGTGTGTTGCATCGCAGCCTAATTATTATTACATGCGTGTCCTTAGACCGAAAGTGCATCTAAAAGGGCCACTTGGGCATGACTTCGCATAATCTAGGCCGGAGCTTGAAGCAATGGCGGCATTTGCCATCACAGATGGAGCAGATCTCGTGAGACTTCATTTGCTTCATGAACCCAAATGACCGTATTTTCTTAGTACATTCAATGTCCAAGGTACAATTTTTTTCTTTGCCTCAGACTCTCAGTAGTGTTCATTTAAGCCACCTCTCTCATAATTTTAACTCATGTTTTATCATCTCAGAAAATGCAGACTAAAGCAGCCTTCTCAGAACGTAATGCTAAAGTTAGCACATGGGCGAGTTTGGTGGATACTTTGGAATTGAGGTACGGTGGCAACCGCAGTATTTTGCAAGGGGTGGAAAAGGAGCAAAGTATAACGATGTCTACATTAAGAAAGCGTAAGAGGTCGCATGCAAGTTTCGATTATGTGTTATGGGGCAAGTGCGGATCATACAAACAAAATGCCTTACAAAAACTCTTTCAATTATTCAAGACTTTGCTGATTCATCTTCCAAAGAAGGTTTGGGCATCTCTACATCTATTAGACTCATCATTGCTACTTGGACATGTGATTAATTTATACAAAAGGGAGCATGCGATTTGGCTTGATTTTATGGCTCTCTTTAAGGAGGTAAAATTATGCAGTATTTGCAATCTATATGTTTGTCATGGCTTGCGATTTTGCCTGCAAATCATTGTTGTGCTATGGTTTGTTAGCATGTGCCGCATCGCATCGCAAGAGAATCTGTTAATATTAAATTCTTTAGCCATATTGTCCACCCATGCGAGGATGCAACGAGTAGATCTTTATGGGAAAAGAATGGTTGCTTTCTCAGAGGAACAAAGTGATTGCATATATTCGAACAGGTTTTGCCCTACTTTCAATGCAAGATGCTCATATGATATTATGCCCCATCTTGAATGCGGAAGAGATGCTACATCCTCCGGCCACGATGCCAATTTTTGCAGCTTGCTACAACTATATCTCGATGTCGCAGATTAGTTGCATCCGCCCACATATAACGTAAATAATAATCGTAGATGGACAACAATTACAAGCGGCATCACAATATGGAATGTTGAATTGGCTTGATCTCATGCCTTCCAAATAAGTTCTATTTAAAGAAGGCGCAAGATTAGAACTTTAATATCTAATTTTGGACATTAGAACTGCTGAAGTATGATCTAAGTCCCATTTGTAAGCACAAATGTGACAAATCTAGCCTGCTTTTATTGAAGTTTAAATGGCCGCATAAGTGAAACAAAGAACTGTGGATGTAGGAAATATATACGATGAGTCAAGTTTCAAATGGATTACTATTCTCATTGTACTCAATCCGGGTATTGTCCCCTATAAATAAAAATAATCTATACAAAGCGATTCCCGCTTGGTAAGGTGAAATGTCGCATAATATAAACGTAGAGGAGAATTTAATTGGCTATCGTGAATTTTTGGAGAGTTGGTGGTTCTAAATATGGCAAAGCTTATCATGTTGTGGATGGGGCCACATCTACCATGCCTTTCCATCAATAATTGTTTGTTGATTGGCATTCTTAGGAGGTTTTTTGCCGACATATTCTATGTCTTTAGTTTGGTTCTGCTTGTTTGTCGATGCAAGTTCTCTCCAAAATCAAATCAATCATACGGCAAATGGTATTCTTGGGAGTTCTTTTACCAAATATATTCCATGCATTGTGTAGCATGCAAATGAATTTTAAACCCTCTAGGCATTGCTACCATCCCGCAATATATCGACTCTTTTATTAAAAAAAACACAACTTACTTACAGTGTAACACGGATTGCACTATTTCATTCTTATGTTGCTCATATATGTGCAAACTCATGACGAACTATCACATCACCAATGTTTTAGTTGGATGTACCTAAATTTCAAAGTAGCAAAAGGACTAGCCTCGAACCGAACATGAACATGTGTTGTACATGCTTTATAGGGCATGCACATCTGTCACGGATGTTTTTTGTTGGTTACACCTAAACTTTAATGTGGTAAAAGAACTAGCTTGAAACCGAATGCTTGTTGCCTTTATATGCTATATAGTACATGCCCTTGCTTAATGCCCCAGAAATAGAGCCACAAACTGATGCAATTATCAAAAATTGGACAATATGTGGCATAAAGCAAAAAAATATTTAAAGTTGAGTGGCTAAAATAATGCCTCTAAAAGCATTACATTATAAACAATACTAATTGAGCAAGCCTGGCTAAAGCATTACATTGTAAACAACTTAACAATCACACAAATTGCTCTTTATGGACATTGCATTGCTTCTAATTCTACCATACTAATAGTTCTACCTTACCATTTGTTTTTAATTCTACCATACCAAGAGGTCTAATTTACCATTAGAAAATCCGCACTGTTTTCCTTAGCATTGATGTGATTTTGCATTGGCCATTTTAGGTTTGGATTTTCAATTTTCTTGACTTAATTTAGTCTTTTTGGGTTGTATAGCTTTACATGCCAGTGAGTGTTTATATCTTCAACACCTTAAGGGGAAAAAACAACTCTAGCCTCAAGCTCTTGCTCATGCATTAAAAGGGAGGGCTACCACACAATTGAAAGCAAATGTGAAGCATAATCCGAACTTATAGGTTCTCAAGTGAGGGTCACTATAAACAACCTTACACGTTTCAAACAATTGCCCAGCAACGCTGGGCACCATTACTAGTCACAATATAAGATTGTCACTCTGTACATGAAATTGGACATCATTGAATTTTGAAAGCACAATTTCAAGCGCCGATGATTACAAGTACCAAGTTATTACTGCCACATTTGTGTGCAGAAACCGATTCTCAAGGCCAGAAACCGATTTTTGTATATATATAATGTAACCATCTTTTTTATAAGAATATAATTACGGATTTATAGATCCCAAAGCTGTATTGTATACCTCCAAAGACAATACAAACATCTGATAATTAGGAATTTTGTTTGATTAACTTTGTATCCAAACCCAAGTGGTATTACCCCGAAATATACAAAAAATGGTGATTATGTGCTGAATATACATAAGGAATAAGAAAAGGTATTCCAGACGAAACAACTATACACTAAAGACCTCGGGCTAAATACGACTCCACATCCCGAAGAATATCTCAGGAGGAAAGAATCCCCCAATCATTGGCTAAAAGCCTTATAATAAGATATATCCGGCGTGGCCATGAAGTTAATTTAAAAGTCGGATATCGGCATAATAGAAGCCCACAGGATGGCTACACAGAGTGCTAGCAGCTCCTCCTAATGGAGGGCTCGCGGGTGCTACACAAGTCCAAGGGTCGTTCCGGTTAGAAGGGTCCGGTCTTTGCTAATTATAAAAGTCATCCCAATAAGAGGCAACATCTAAACTTCATATATTGTCAAATATCATGTCACCGCTAGCTTTTGTAATAAATAATAGGTTCTATATGTACATCTAGTAGACTCTCTAAATGTTGCCCAATGTTTCGTCTAAGCTTAGATAATAGATATGAATATGTCTAGAATTGAAAAACACGGGAATGTGAGGTAAAGGTGTCGGAATGTAGGTAAAAGAGGAGAACGTGAGGTAAATCGTCGGAATAGCACTGCATATAAACATCGCAAAGATCTGTCTGTGGCCATTGCTATAGTACTTTCTGGAAAAGTGGTGGCCCCCATAGTACTAATGAGCAAGGAAGAGGTTGAGAGAGCTCCAATAAAATACTGCATTAGCTGGTTGTGTATCTTTCTGTGCTCTTCACTAAATGGGTGAATAAGGGCTTATGTACCATTTATATATCAATAAAAATTTCTTACCCTCAAAAAAAAAAAAGAAAAAGAAAAAAAAGGAAAGTAGCCATGTGGCACAATAGGATTGGATGTCAAGGCTGAATGTCAATTAAGTGGTTTTTACGTTGATTAGGATTTCTATTTTGGGTGATTGTTTTGCCCAAAATCATATAACAATTGCATGTCAAGTAATAGTAGGATTGTTATTTTGAGATTAGGAGCATCAATTTGCTCTGTTTGTTTTTTGTGGTAAAATGTTTTTGCCAATTTGCTTTGTTTGTTTTATGTGCCGATTTCAGCTACCCCAAGGTAAGGGTAAAATATCTTTTATGTGTAGGTAGTGCTTTCTTTTTATTGTTCTTGCACAGTAAGGTAAGGATACAGGTTTGCAATTCCAACAGTCTATTGTCATCGCTTGCTTAGCAATCTTTGAATTTTGAGCCACATAAAGTACCATTTGATCCTCTTCAAGATAGAAACCCGTAGTGGTTTTCCCTTGTGTTGGATAAGGTAAGGGTTTTATTGGTCGGATTTTACTCAACACAGATCACACCAATGGTCCCATTTCAAACTTCAGCAAGTCCTTAAAAACATTATCCGTTAGGCTTAATCTAGAGGAAGTTAGATCAATAAAAGCCATAATTTAATAAACCATTGTCAGTAATCAAGCCATTCAAGCTTTTTAGAAGTAAAATCATAGTACAGTATTCAAGATAAGAGAAACGATTTTTATTTTCAATCTAATTTACGAGATCGAAGAAATGAATCATCAACTAGCTCATCAAAACTAGCTCAAAGACCTGGGGATAAGAATTTATTAGCTTACCACCCAACTGGGCCTTGGAGCTCAAGCTTCTGGCTAATATAGTGTGGCAAAGGCAAAGCTTAAATACAATGCACTAAATCAAATAACCTCTTGCAAGAACCCTCAAGGTATAGCTATGCTATCTTGTCACAACATGTTAAACCATTTCTCCTCGGAAGTCACTTTCTTATCCCTTCTTTTTATAAGTTGTTTCTTTCTTCATCCTCCTCCTTTTTAGAAACAAGTTGTTTTCTTCTTATTATAGACTTGTCCCTTTTAGGTTTGTCCTTTATAGTCATTACTTTTTGGTGTAACTTTTATACTTATTAAGCCATATGACCTTTTACCTGACTTTATCACTCGGAGTGAAATCCATGGTCCCATATCAAATCCTACTGCAGGAGACACGATTCTTACCTCTTCAGAGGGCAGCCCTTGATAGACACATTATCTATTTCCAGAAGGTTGTCAATATAGACGATGCTCATCTCCTGAACCTGGCTTACACCGTGGCCATGAGACCACAGTAGCTCAAGGCCTGTTGGAAGGACACTCAATGGCTAGCCAAATGGAATGTGTAGGAGCACAGGTACATACAGATGAACACAAAGGCCGATCGCGACAGCCTGAGGCATTATCTTGACAATTGTTTCCTCGGCAAGCTTTGGGACCCTAGGGCCCTGGAGCAGGTCGAAACGGCACATTACAAGCAAGACATAAACCCCACGCTAGACCGGGACCCACAATGCTATATGCGTTCACATCTGCCCATGAAAAAGTGCAGGCTCATCGCCTCCATTCGCATAGTTGCCCACCATCTTTGCATTGAGACTGACAGGTGGATTGAGGATCCACGCCAGGACACGCTTTGTCAGTGCTACCAGATGGGAGCCATTGAGGATGAATATCACAATTTCCAGAGCTGCCAACATATGATCAGGTCTGGGCACGCTACACTCTCTTGCTCAGGCCCGACGCGCTTCTACAAATGATACTGAGCACGGCTCCGGTGCCGTCACTAGGAGCATACATTCAGGAGATAATGGATTTGAGGGCTCAGATATGTCTCCAGACAACCACTTGATGAACAAAAACTACTTGACCATGTATATCTGATCTATATATGTTCTTATGTTTCGCGCTTATCCGACCGTCCGTTCGAGATCCGACGGCTCACATGGGTTTGGGACGTATCCTACGGCCCAGATGGCCTGGGAGTTTACATATAATATAATATGTGTACCGCGGTCCTACGGTCCAGATTGATCTGATCCTGACCGTCGGTCCAAGATCCGACGGCTCACGTGGCTTGGGGACACATCATACGGTCCATGTGGCTCTGGGAATTATATGTAATAGATCCTACGGCTCATATTGCTTTTATATGGTGAGATCTTGATCGTTGATCGAGTCTAAGATCCTAAGGCTCATATTGAATGCTCGTTCCTTACGGAAAGGCTTTTAAAAATTTTTATATTATTGGGGGGATTCGAACCCTGATCCTCAACCCCCCAAACCCCCCACTCTAACCACTAGACCAAGCATTAATTCTATGAAAAATTTATGTTTCAAATATACTTAAGGGTAATGTTATAATTAAGATAAAATAAACTATAATATTCTAGGATGTTTTGAAAGTTTCAAAATGTTCCAGAAAGTTCTAAAATGTTCTAGAGATTTCTAGAATGTAAGGGAATCCAAGAGAATTAAAGGGAATATAAGGAAATCTTATAAATTGTAAGAGAATCTAGGAAAATATACAAGTCTAACGGAATCTCTTAAAATCTAATTGAATCTAAGGGAATCTTCATAATATCTAAGGGAATCTAAGAAAATCTTGATGAAATCTTAGAGTTTTTTTAAAATTTTGCAAAGAGCGACAATAAAATGTTCTAAAATGTTTTATAATAAAGGTGTACAATATAAATCTTGAAAAAAAAATATTCTAGATGCTCAGGGCAAGCGCCTTAGTCTAAAAATAGAAAATGTTTTAAAAATATTGCACAGATCCAAAATAGATTATTTTAGAAGGTTTTAAATGCTCATTGGTAAGCACCTCAATCAAAATAGAAAATTCTAAGAGAATCTAGGAGAATCTAAGAGAATCTCAGTAGAATCGTTGGTCATCTAGAGCACTATAGGGCCTTACACCGTAAGAACATGCTAAAACTGGAACAATGCGTCGTAGGACGTATTAATTTTCTTATATATATATCAATCATATATATGTTCTTATGTTTGTCGCGCTTATCCGACCGTCCGTTCGAGATCCGACGGCTCACGTTGCTTGGGGACACATCCTACGGCCCAGATGGCTTGGGAGTTTACATACAACCCATATAGACACGATCCTACGGTCCAGGTTGATCTGATCCTGATCGTGGATCCGAGATCCTACGGCTCACGTGGCTTTGGGACGTATCCTAAGGCCCAGATGGGTTGGGGGTTCTTATATAGACTATATGTAACGATCCTACGGTCCATGTTGATTTGATCCTGATCGTCGATCCGAGATCCTACAGCTCAGGTGGCTTGGCACATATCCTACGGTCCACATGGCTTTAGGAATTATATGTGACAGATCCTACGGCTCATATTGCTTTTATATGGTGAGATCTTGATCGTTGATCGAGTCTAAGATCCTAAGGCTCATGTTGAATGCTCGTCCCTTAAAAAAAGGCTTTTAAAATTTTTTATGTTATTGGGGGAATTCGAACCCTGATCCTCAACCCCCCAAACCCCCCACTCTAACCACTAGACCAAGCATTAATTCAATGAATAATTTATGTTTCAAATATACTTAAGGGTAATATTGCCATTAAGATAAAATAGCCTATAATATTCTAGCTAGTTCAAGAAGGCTCTAGAATGTTCTGGAAGGCTCTAGAAAGTTCTAGAATCTTCTAGAAAGTTCTAGAACATAAGAGAATCTAGTGGGGATCTAAGAAAATTCTTCCAAAAAGTTCTAAATTGTTCTAATAAGTTTTAGAATGTTCTAGAATGTAGGGGAATCTACGGGAATGTAAGGAAATCTAGGAAAATACTTCCAAAAAGTTCTAGAATATATTGAAAGTCTTAGAATGTTCCAGAAAGTCTTAGAATGTTCTAAAAAGTTCTAGAATGTAAAGGAATCCAGAAGAATCTAATAAAATGTAAGAAAATCTTATAAAATATAAGAGAATCTAGAAAAATATTTACAAGCCTAAGAGAATCTCTTAAAATTTGGGGGATCTAAAGGAATCTTCATAAAATCTAAGGGAATCTAAGAAAATGTTGATGAAATCTTAGAGTATGTAAGGGAATATTTATAGAATCTCTTTGAATCTCATATAATGTAAGGGAACCTAGGGCAATCTCATAAGATCTAAATGAATCTAAGAGAATCTAAGGGGATCTTCATAAAATCTTGGAAAATCTAGGGAATCTTATAAAATTTAGAGAACCTTGGTAGAATCTTAGAGAACCTTGGTAGAATCTGAGAGAACCTTGGTAGAATGTTAGATAATCTATGAATTTAGAGTATTTTCAAGAGATTCTTTTATAAGAACTTGCACGTAGGAACATGCTAAAATTGGAACAATGCGCCGTAGGACGTATTAATTTTCTTGGGCAATCTCATAAGATCTAAATGAATCTAAGAGGATCTAAGGGGATCTTCATAAAATCTTGGAAAATCTAGGGAATCTTATAAAATTTAGAGAACCTTGGTAGAATCTTAGAGAACCTTGGTAGAATGTTAGATAATCTATGAATTTAGAGTATTTTCAAGAGATTCTTTTATAAGAACTTGCACGTAGGAACATGCTAAAATTGGAACAATGCGCCGTAGGACGTATTAATTTTCTTGTATATATGTTCTTGTATTTGTCATGCTCAATCTAGACCGTTGGTCCAAGATCCTATGACTCAAGTTGTGTTGGAACGTATCATACGGTTCAGATGGCTTGGGAGTTTCTTTATAGATTCTATAAAGACGATCCTACGGTCCAGATTGATTTGATCCTGATCATTATGATCCTACGACGTAGATTGTCTTTGAGATATATCCTATGGTGTACATGGCTTTGGGAATTATATGTAAACATCCTATGGTCCAAGTTGATTTGAATCTGGATCGTCGGTCCAAGATCCTACGGCTCCCGTTGATATAGATGTTTTCCACGTGGCACAATCTCGGTCCTTAACCGAGTCCAAAATCTTGTGGCTGAAGGCTCTTAAAAATTTTTCTGCTGTTTGAGAGATTCAAACTCTGGTCATTGCCCCCTAAGCCCACATTCTAACCACTAGAACATTGGTTCATGAAAAAAATATGATGTTTCATACGTACTTAAGGGTGTCGCAAACCCTAATGGTTCTAGAATGTTTAAGATTATTTTAAAATCTAGGACATGCACAAATATCTCACATGCATAGATGCAAAAAGGAGCTCTTTTTCCAGCATATAAGGAGGCTATCCACATGAGGATGGGCATTCTGGTTCTTGGCTAGAAAGTTCTAGAATGCTTTAGAAAGTTCTAGGATGTTCTAAATAATTGTGGAAAGTTCAAGAACAACTAAAAAAGTTGTATAATGTTCTAGAACATTATAGAATCTCTTAGAACAAAAGTTGTAGGAAGGCTCTAGAAAGTTCTAGAATCTTCTAGAAAGTTCCAAAATATTCTAGAAAGTTCTAGAACATAAGAGAATCTGGGGGAATCTAAGAAAATTCTTCCAGAAAGTTCCAAATTGTTCTAATAAGTTCTAGAATGTTCTAGAATGTAGGGGAATCTATGGGAATATAAGAGAATCTAGGGAAATACTTCCAGAAAGTTCTAGGATATTTTAAAAGTCTCAGAATGTTCCAGAAAGTCTTAGAATGTTCAAAAAAGTTCTAGAATGTAAAGGAATCCAGGAGAATGTAACGGAATCTAAGAAAATCTCATAAAATGTAAGAGAATCTAGGAAAATAATCTGGGGGATCTAAGGGAATCTTTATAAAATCTAAGGGAATCTAAGAAAATGTTGATGAAATCTTAGAGTATCTAGGGGAATCTTCATAGAATCTCTTTGAATCTCATATAATGTAAGGGAACCTAGGGCAATCTCATAAAATCTAAAGGGATCTAAGGGAATCTAAGGGGATCTAAGAGGATCTTCATAGAATCTTGGAGAATCTATGGAAATCTAATGGAACCTAGAGGGAAACTTATAAAATTTAGAGGAATCTCCACGAAACCTCTAAGAGAACCTTGGTAGAATCTTAGAGAATCTATGAATTTAGAGTATAATGTAGGGCATGACAAGAACTTGCACCGTAGGAACATGCTAAAACTCGAACATGCACCGTAAGACGCATTAAATTTCTTGTATATATATGTTATCTATACAGCTTGTCAGCAATCTTATTGCTGCCACAGTTTTTCCCTCAAAAATCCTTCGGGCGAGGTTTTTTTTAATCCAAGCAGTAATATGCCTGCTGCGCTCCTGGATTGGGTCCCATAGGCCGATTAGTCTCCGTGGACGATAAAAAATATTTAATTCCATTCAATTCAATTTTATATTAACATAAGATACCATTTTCTATTATTATAATAACTTACAATATTAATTTTAGGCTCAAAGGTAATAAATATCTCTTTTATTGAGAACGTTATTTGCTTTGCATTCTATTCACAAATAAGCTTCTACTTTTACCTTTCCTTTCCTTGCCACCTAGCTTCGCTTAGCCTCCCATGCTAATTCACTAAATTAACATCTAGCCCACTCCATTGAGCTCCTCAAAATGTGCAATAGAACTTACTTTATATCATGTAGAAGTTTCTCTTATTGTTTCAAAGCACATGTCTCACAACATGTTTAAGATTGAATGAAGATGGTGTGGAAGCTTGCTCACATTCGCAAGGAATATTGGATCAGGTAAAATATTCGTTTTAATATTATGCAATGAAAGAGGCAACGATTTAGGAGTTGTAATTTTCCTTCCCTCAATATATCATGTTGCAGTATCCATTTCATCTCAAGTTCCAATAGAATTATGCAATACTTGTACGTGTTTACGAATTATGCAGTTGATATATAATTGTACTTGTCTTCTAAGATTGTAATGTCAACATTCGACGTGAATAAATATAAAATCTGTCGTGGTAAAATCTATGGCGTTTTCCAGCAATCTGTGCATAAATTAAGCCATATCTGTCCATATAGAAACACGCTTTTAACAATGCATAAGTGTGCAAGCACTAAGAGAAGAGAGTTTGGCAAGCACCAGGGGGTGAGCGTCTAATAAAAGCACACTCATAACAATATATAATTGTGCCTGTGCATAATTTTGGTTGGAAACTTGAATCTATTTGATATGAGAAGAAATAGATACACATTGTTTATTAAGACATGCAACAATTACAAAGTTATTTCGTTTGATAAACATGTGAGGAATTGGAGTGATAATCTACAACAAGGATAGAGATAACACACTGATAATCTTTAAATCCTATTATCTAATAATTTCAGTTTGAAATTATAAACATTCTAGCCTAATCAAAGATATTTAGAGTAAATAGCAAATATTTAATGCTAGAAGACTTGAATCCTATGGATGTTTTTCCTTTAAGTATTTCTTTATTTTTTGGTGTTAAATCATTATATTGCCATATTCATAGAGCTGATTGTTGAGATCATACTCATGAGTTGTATCTGGTTGGGTATCATTCAATTGAAAGCTTTGGCAACAATCTGACAATTTTTTTGTAGGATGCTTCCGTGCTTATATAACCTCTTTCTAGGGGTGTTATTAAACGCTAGCAATATTTTCTTATTTTGTGCAGCAAAGAAGTTCCATACTGTTATAGATCTGTACACACAGGCCTTATAACTAGATTGTAATCATGTAGTTTATTTGGCAAATAGAGTTTTTGTGCATACAAGACTGGGAGAATATGATAATGCTATTGCTGATACAAAACTGAACGAATATAGTAGTGCTATTGCTGATTTAAAAGAAATTTAACAAATTTCTTTCTCATATCAAACAGATTCAACCCAAAATCTTAGCGAGAATTGAAGCAGTTGGCTATGGCTATTTATACAAAGTGCAGCTAATTCCACACGAACAATCAATGTCCTACACTGGCATAAGAAATAAATCCATATCAACCAATTTGCATCCCGGTAAAAGGAATATTCATGCTCATGATATTCACAACATAGAAACTAAATCTTTATTTCCAGAAATGTAAAAAACAACAATATCTCCAGAGCTGGAAATGTAAACAACAATAAGATCATAAAATTTTCAATATTTCCAGAATTGAAAATTTTGGACTGCCAATAAGATCATAACTCATCTCCTTATCCAGATATAGTCACATAAGACTTCTCGCAATTGATGGCCAGTGTTGTAAAGCTCACGCCTAATTGGCTCATCTACATATGGCACTTCATGACTAAAGTCATTAAGGTTGTCAATGAAAACTCGTAAGTAGCGATCTCCTTTCTCTATCATGATGTTATGTAACACTCAATAGGCAATAATAGTTTTAGGTAAACCCATCTTGTTAGGCTTGTACAACGTCCTGTTTATAGTCGCCACGAAACATTTTAGAAGACCAAATGCACGTTCTACAGCCATGCGAGTTAATGAGTTGCATGTAATTGTATCTGTCTGTCCTAGGAGGTAAGTTTGTACCTGGAAATGGCACAATGAGCCATGGCAACAAGGGGTAACCAGCATCACCCATGATGTGTTCTGGAATGCTTTGACCACATACTAGTACTGAAGGTCCATTCAATCTTTCTTGTTTTCCAACAAGCTATGCAAAATTTGAAACTTTAAGCTGGCATGCATCATTAGATTACCTGAATATCCTGCAACAACATCCAAGAACTTCGTGCGGCTATCAACTATGCTTGTACTAGCATGGTGAGATTATTTTCTCTATCAAACCAATCAACCTCATTTTTGTTCCCTCGAAGGTTTTTCCCTCGAAACCCCTTCGGGGTGGGGGTTTTTTAATCCTGTCAGTAATACGCTTGCTGCTCTCTTTTTGTTTGGGTCCCATAGGCCAGTTGGTCTCCTTGGACGCTAAAAACCTATTCTATTCTATTTTCATATTCATGAAGCTCCATGGTAATGTGTGTTATATCAATGGCTCCAGAACAACTTGGAAAGGCATGTATTGCTTGGATTCCACGCTTCACCATAACCATATCATTTTTAGTTGGCTATTGTAAATGGGTTGCGCAGTTTTAAGCAAGGCATCTACAAATTTTAATGTGATACTTGCAGCAATAGATGATTCAACACAAACAATTCTAGTACAGATAAAAAACGGTCACCTGGAGCTAATCTCTTCAAAGCAATGGCAACTTGCTTCTGGACTGAAACTACACGGTTTGGAATGTGGAAGAAAGACGGGGGTGTATGAATCTCTTATTTTGGAGCAACTATTTCACATATATAATGGAAGATATCTTGTGAAATTCTAAAAAGTCTTTAAATCTAGCAGGATCAACTACCATGATATAATCTTCAAAGTGATCCACCAATGAACTGATTGAGGCTAATATACCAATTTCCGTACCTGACTCCTATCAAACTGCCTCTTGGTAGCCTTAATTCTTTTGAAAATATTGACATCAAATGAACTGCTGAGATTGTATATTGCTATTCATTACAGTCCTCATCAGCAATTTCCAAAGTGTTGTTTGGAATGTCGGATTGGTTTGTATCATCCAAAATAGAACTAACATTATCCGGAAACTTCAATGCAATTGTCAAAGCTTGCAGCAGCAGAGCAACTAGAAGTAGATCTGGTATATCCATGGCTGTCGAAGAAAACATTTGAAATTTCTTTTCGAAGTAAATAAGGCACCACATAATACAATGCCATCGGAAGCCAGACGGTAAATAAATATTTGGATTTTTCAATGGGTAATGGGAGCGGTCGATCCTTCGCGCAAATTGAGAACTCGGTTTTTGTGACATGGCATGATGTGGCAAACCCAGTTCCCAACCTAATGGGGATGTGTCTTGAAATGGCAAGGCGATGACTTCTGCGGCTAGGGCGGCAAGAAGAGAGAGGGCCGCCTCTCTTTCTTTTCTAATCCGGCACTGCTGCACCATCCATGATCAATTCCCTTTTTTTTTGCTGCTAGCCAGGGTTTGATCTCTTGGATACAAAACCTGTTCTTCGTCAAAGGCTATTGATTTCTTAGTTCATTAAGGCGGACTCCCTGGTTCTTACAAGATAAACCACTAACGTGGTATTTTGTTCTAATGCTTCAGGTAAGCAGTATGATCTTCTACAACCATAGTGGGGAGTTACAAGCAAGGTTCCTACAATTTTGTAGCAGTATTAGCTTTCTTGTACTTACTCCCGTTCTTCGACTTTGGTTGGCTCTGCTACCCGTACCCAGCCTAAAACTAAAGGTTGTGAAGAGAGTAGCTAGGCTCTTTTTCTAGGGCATCTGGGCCCTTTCTCAGGAGATATGTCAGTTAGCACTAAGCCGGCCTAAGAAGCTGCAAGACACCTTGTTGTTCCTTCTTTGTTTATGGACGAGCACATTGAAAAAGCGCAGATGCTTGTAAGGTGGAACGTCCGTGCTAACAGGAAGAGACAACTCATCCGGTAAAGTATGATTAAGAGATAGGTAATGAATTTTTGTGTTGATGGTGAGTTCATTTAGAGGCTTCTTCTAGTGTACTAGAATGATGTATCAGACAGAGCACATGAGCAGATAATCCCACAATGCAGCATTTCAGTTATTAGGGTCCATGTTTTTCCAAAAGGAAGCTTGCTTATCTTTTTTGTTAGAAAGGATCCTAAATTTAGTGGGGCTGATTGGTTTTCGTGTAACCCCACAATGTGACATTATGTAGAGCTAGAGATTTAAAAGATTCTAACTAGAGCATTTTTATCAGGGTACTGACAGGCCCATTGATGCTCAAGTACTAATAAGCTTGAGCATTCTAAATACTTAAGTGCTGATGCTTAAGTAAAACTCAAGTACTAATACGCTTGAGTGGCTGCTGTTTCGGACAACATACCTTCTGGCGTCACTAGGGATTGGATACAGGTTACTTCGGGAGCAAGTTCTCAAGAGCAAGATCACATACTGGTTTGGTTTCCTATTTCATCATGTGCTATTACATATTACAGGAGTATTTTGGTATGTAAATTTCCTATCTGTCTGATAAGGAGTCTGAATCAGAACGCCAGGGGGAGATGAAGAAGTTGAGGTGTGAGCTCCTGTAGTAGTCTTCTTCTATATTTTTACATGTACTTTTATTACAAAAAGTTAAAAAGTGGCACATCCTTTTCCTCAAAAAAAAAAAAAAAAAAAAAAATTAGGACCTCATCTGTTTTGCTCTTAGCTTCAAGCTAATTTTCTTACTCCTAGAAGTGCTCAAGGACATCTCTTTGATACAGTTATCTAGACCTTTAGTATAGCAACCCAAGTTCAAGTGCTCGTACATCGCCTTTGCTAATGTCAAAGAGCAAAACATTGACCTAATATTTGTTGTTTTTTTTTCATTAGAGCTTGACTTAGCTGCTACATTGTCTACCAGGGTATCTAGAATGAGTTCCACTAGGAGCTACAGCCTAGAGATGTCCAAGTCATTCTATATGAAGTATACTGGACCCGAAACCAACCTTTGCTAGGATCTTAAAGCATCCAAAACATCATAAAAATTTTGTGAAACAAAGCTTAGCTCACGCAGATTACAATGACCATAGACTTTGAGAGCTATAAACACTTCTCTGTTAATACTGTTTGAGCCACCTTCCTTGCTTATAGAGCTCAGAATATTGTTCGTGAACCTTTCAACTAGCCTATTGTCTCTGAGCACTAGAATCTAGAATAGATGAGTGTTTTCTTTCGAAATACGAGGCCAGAATCATAGAAGATCATGAGGCATTAGACCAACTTTTAAAGACATTGAAGACCCATTCGACGTACTGACAGATGAAGGGACAATACTAAAAAGGTAGATCCAAGAGATGGAAGCAGAAGAACATGCACCTCTACCAACAAAACAAGTAGTGCAGGGCACCACCGGCCTAGCATCAATCCTGATCGAATGGGAACGTATATTTGTTGATCAACGACATTAAGAATCTTTTGTAGTATCGAGCGTCGAGCGACCATATCCACGAGCTCACACCAACAAGAGGACATCGACATCATCAATTTCAACACACAAGAGTTTCAAATAAAAGAAAGCAATGCAGAAACATACAGGTGTAGGAGTATGTCAGACATGGATGCCTACCTTAGCATCAAGAGCTATGTTTAGAGAGCATAATCTTCTGCTGAAAAGAGAATTCATCACGACACAGGAACACATAGAAACTGGAGGGAAGACTACCACGATCTTGCAGCCTAGCAGTTCAAGCGGATGTCAAGCAGTATCATCAAAAAGAGCAACAACCTAGACAACTACAAAGTGCCCAAGGCCGACCATGATGAGCTCCCAACTCTCTTGCACCAGTAGACTTTCATGGCTTCATCGGCTTCAAAAATAGGAGTTCATGATGGAGGAATGAGAGGAGACACATACTAGGAGAAGAACATCTACGACTTGGAGGCCTATGCCAGCAACAGGAGCAAGATGAAGGAGGGAATATTCTGTTTGAACAAGAGTTCCAGATCTAGAAACATATGGGAACCAAAGGAAGGATGACTTCAATGCTTCAGCCAAGTAGTTCGTGTGGGCTGGATCTAAAGGATGGAGGAGATGACCTAGCCAGCAGCCATAGATCACTTAAAGGCGACCATGATGAGCTATGATATGTGCAATGGCAATGACCATACTTCCAGGCACATGGGAAGCATCTTGCAAGGGAAGGAAGTCCTGTTGATTTTCAAATATATTGCTAGCTTCTCCTTATACAAGTTATGCACTAGGTTTAATGTATTCAATCTCTCCCTTAGTCTATAAACAATTCAACTTGTCTCCAATTTATAACTTGTTATTTCAAAAGATCTTCACCAATCAACTTTAGATTTAACAACTTCAAGTCAAGCTTTAGCAAAGTTCAATACTTCATAAATTCAACATCAAATATTTAACTGGTCATTAAACCATTAGCTATGAATTTTATCGAGCACTGTAGCAATGGGATTGACCCTGTCACTGTAGCTGCATTGACCCAATCCAAACTCCAGTTTTACCTAGTGCATCCGGCTTATTCCGACCTGTTAAATTGTTCTTAAGCTTCAATACAACTATATACATCCGATCCGACGGTTATGGGAACAAATCCGGCGGTTATGGGAATAGGATAGACTTGCCTTCTAGAAGATCCTGTTCGCGAGCATTTATCCCACATGCCAACTCAAAATAAGAAGCCTTTCGACCATTGAACTTACAAAATATTCGAAATTGGTTTTCTTCAAGGTTAAACAACCTTAACCATTGCACCATAGCGACAAGTCTAATTCCTTCATATTTTCTACAAGGGGAGCCAAGATATGGTCACTAATCCCCTTTTATTATAGAGGTCCTGCTACTTATAGGTCTGCAACCAGCTTATCTATACAACTATGCTTTAGTTTTCCAAAACAACTAATATCACATGATAATTAAATTGCATCATTCCCCCTTCATGTGATATTCTTTATCATTACACTGCAATAAATTTCTCAATTCCTGAAATCTTGACACTAGCAGAGCCTTTGTAAGAATGTCTTCTCTTTGATCAGCTGTGCTAACATAAGTTAAGTGTATCTGATTTTTCTTTACCATATCTCTGATAAAATGAACTTCCAACTCAATATGTTTTGACCTTTCATGTAGAATTGGATTTTTTGTCATGGCAATACAGCTTGTATTATCACAATAAATGACTGTTGGCCCTGTTTGAGTAAATCCCAATTCTTTCATGAGTCTCCTCTCCCAAATTAATTCTTTTGTCAATAATGCTGCTGAGTTATACTCAGCCTCAACACTTGAGAGTGCAATACTTTATGGCTTCTTACATTTTCAAGCAACTGGAGCACCACCTAATAAGACAACATATCCTGAAGTAGATTTTTGTTTATCCAAATCCCCTCCCCAGTCAGCATCACGGTAAGCTTGTAATTGTAAGTTAGTTTCACTGAATAATATACCAAACTCTACTGTACCTTTTAAATACTTCAAGATCCTTTTCGCTGCATTCCAGTGTGCTTTCCCAAGGTTATTGTTGTATCTGCTAAGAATGTTGACTGCAAATGCTATATCAGGTCGAGTACAATTTGCCACATATGACAAACATCCAATCAAACTTCTATAGGTTACCTTTTCCATTTGTTTACTTTCACCTTCAGTTCTTGGACACATTTCTATAGATATTTTATGACCAGGTACCATGGGAGTAGCTGCCATATTACAATTTCTCATATGAAATTTATTTAGCATATTTTTAATATGACCCTGTTGACTCAGAGCTAGTATTTTCTGATTTCTATCCTTGTATACATCAATACCCAGAAATCTCTTTAATTCCCCAAGGTCAGTCATCTAAAATCTTTTCTTCAAGATATCTTTACAATGATTCAGTACTTTATTGCCCTTTGCCACAATGATGTTGTCATCGACATACAAGGCAATAATACACCATTCATCTTCTAATTTAAATCTGTAAAGATTACCATCACAACTAAGCTTTTCAAAACCTTGCTCTAACAAATATCCATCCACACATTTATACCATTCTCTAGGAGATTGTTTGAGGCCATACACTGCCCTATTTAGCTTCCAAACTTTACCTTTTTCTCCCTCAAACCCAGCTGCAGGTTTCAAGTATATTTCTTCCTCTAGTTTGGCATTCAGAAATGCTGTGCTTACATCCATATGATGTATTTCAAAATCACATGCATTAGTAATGGCTAAGAGCATTCTCAAACTATTTATTTTGACTAGTGATGAGAATGTTTCATCAAAATCTTCTCCTTTTTTTCTGTGTAAAGCCTTGTGCAACAAGTCTGGCTTTAAATTTCTTTGTTTTCCCATCAACTCCTGGTTTTATTCGATATATCCACTTATTCCCAACTATGTTCTTATTCAAGGGCATATCTACTACTGTATAAGTGTTTGTTCTTTTAAAAGCCCTCATTTCTTCTTCCATTGCATTTTACCAGCTTTTTGCATTACAGCCATGAATAGCTTCAATATAGTTTTGTGGTATTTTATCAGACTCAAGTACCAGTATGTCAAACACTGTATTAATCTCTCCTTCATTTGGTTTAAGCCTCTTACTTTTCCCAACCTCAGTTCTACCATGTAGCTCCAAATTATATTTGGCTTCATCTGCTAAAATCTGAGCTTCTGTTCTTTTTGCCTTTCTTTTTGGTTTGTTAGGTTTAGTAATTTCTTCCTCTTCAAGTTCAGTCCTTTGTTCCATACTAGGTTCAAATTCTGGCTCAACAAATTCTGGAGCTATTTCTGATTCATTATCAGAATCACTTATGTCTGCTTGCTCAAACCTTTCAATTTTTTCTTCTTCACTTAATTTTTGTTTCAATTCTGTCAGCACATCCTCTTCTTTGTATTCAGATAAATCTTTAATCCGGGCAGTAATGTGACTGCTGCGCTTTTTGTATTGGGTCCCATAGGCCGATTGGTCTCCGTGGACGATAAAAACAATTCTATTCTATTCTATTCTATTCTATTCTATAGAACTCCTTCTCATTAAAAACAACATCTTTTCTAATTATGATTTTCCTTCTTGCAGGATCATATAGTCTAAAAGCTTTTGAGTTTGAATCATATCCTACAAGATATGCTATATATGCCCTATCATCCAATTTTTTTCTTAATTCTTCAGGGACATGTACAAAACACAAACAACCATAAGCCTTTAAACTGTCATAATTTGGAGACTTACCTGACCAAAGCATATCAGAAATAGCACCTTTAATACTTGAGGAGGGTAGCAGATTTTGAACATAGACTGCTGTTTTGACTGCTTCATCCCACAAGAAATTTGAAAGCCCTGAGTACTTTAACGTGGATCTTACAGCATTAAGCAAGGTCCTATTCTTCCTTTCAGCTACTCCATTCTGTTGTGGTGAATATCTGCATGTTAGTTGCCTCTTAATTCCCTTACTTGCACAAAATGATTTAAATTCGTCAGACACATATTCACCTCCCCTATCTGATCTTATACATTTTATTTTTCTCCCTGTTTCCAGCTCAGCTTCAGCAATAAACAATTTCAAGGCATCACTTGCTTGATCTTTTGTTTTTAAATAATAGCATTTGGTTCTTCTGCTAAAATCATCAATAAAGCTCATGAGATATTTATGTCCACTTAAGCTTGTAACATTTATATGGCCACATAAATCTGTGTGTATTAAATCCAGAATACCTCTTGCTCTTTTGTTTGACCTTTTGAAGGGTAATCTCGATTGCTTCCCTAAGTGACAACCTCCACATAGAAATTTTCCTTCCTCTACTCTTGCAGAGATCAAACCCTTTTTTCCAAGTGCTTCAATAATTGTTGAATTTGCATGACATAGTCTGTTATGCCAAAGTTTCACATCTAGGTATTCAATGAGATTAATTTCATGAAGATGCTCAACATTAAGTCCAAACAGATTTCCAACTTGTTTGCCAATAAACTTTAATTCACCATTAAGAAACACTTTACATTGGAGTTGCTCAAACAACACTTTGTATCCCAAATCAACTAGCTGACACACAGATATAAGATTTCTTACAAGACTAGGTACACACAAAACATCTCTCAACTTGACAGTTTTGCCATTTAAATCAAATAACTCTAAAACTCCAGAGTCTTCAATTTTCTTCATGCCTCCATCCCCAAGCTGAACATGCCCTTCTTTCTTTTGCCAATCTTTTAGAGTATATGCAAATCACACATTACACTTTTTTCTGCTCCTGAATCTATAACAACAAACTTGTTATTATCTTTTCTTGAGGATAAAGAAACATTGCAAGGTAAATGTTTTCTTACCTCCAAAGTATCATCTTCAAGCTCACCTTCACTACTGTCTTGTTTCTCTATTATATTAATGCTTGCACCACCCTTGAAACCCCCCTTGCCTCTGCCACCTCTGCCACCTCTGTTTCCAACAGATCTTCCTCTACCCCTTCCTTTTTTAGGACTTGGGCAATCTGAGGCAAAATGACCTTTGCCCTCACAATTAAAACATCTAAATTCTTTCCCACCACTATTTGGACATTCATTCTTCAAATGACCATATTGATTACATGTATAACAGGGTCCCAGCTTTTCTTTTGAAAATTTATAAAGCCACCTTTTTTAGCCTTGCCTGTATACAATACCTCCGTAGATTGTTCAGATTCCTTTTGACTGACTTTAGATTGCTCAAACTCTGTGCGTATCATCCTGATAGCATGCTCCTTAGATGTGGCTACATTTCTGAGCAAAGTTGCCAACTGACTATTATGAGATACAGATCTTGCCAAGGCAAATATCTGATACTGTTCATTCAGAACATTCCCAGCTCCCTCAAGGTCTGCAATAATAGAATCAAACCTTTCCAAGAAATCAGTTAAATTATCTTTTTTCAAACAACTTCATCTTCCTTAGCTCTTTTTCCAACATATCTATTTGTGAAGAGCTCTTTTGTTCATAACGCTTGATCAGATAATCACACATTTCTTTAGGCTTCATACCTCGAAGCTTCAATTTTAAGGCAGTTCCTACCTTACACATGATTATGGCCTGAGCTTCCATAATCTTAGCTTCATGAGCTTCCATAATCTTAGCTTCATCACCTCCAGTACTTGCACGACTTCCCCCTGCACCAAACACACCAGCAGTTGTGGAAACACCACCAGGTTGTGCACTTGTACTAGCAGCAGGACTTGAACCACCTGAGCTAGATGCACCTGCACTCACAACATGTGATGGACTACCATCAATTAAGTACCATAAATTCTGAAATTCCAACACACCTCGAACACTTTCCTTCCAGATTTGAAACCCTCCATCCCCCTTAAACACTTCAATAGCATTCAATAAATTAGCACCAAACCTGGTTGTCATGATCACTACACAGAAACTTGGAAGCTCTGATACCAATGTTGATTTTCAAATATATTGCTAGCTTCTCCTTATACAAGTTATGCACTAGGTTTAATGTATTCAATCTCTCCCTTAGTCTATAAACAATTCAACTTGTCTCCAATTTATATGTTATTTCAAAAGATCTTCACCAATCAACTTTAGATTTAACAACTTCAAGTCAAGCTTTAGCAAAGTTCAATACTTCATAAATTCAACATCAAATATTTAACTGGTCATTAAACCATTAGCTATGAATTTTATCGAGCACTGTAGCAATGGGATTGACACTGTCACTGTAGCTGCATTGACCCGATCCAAACTCCAGTTTTACCTAGTGCATCCGGCTTATTCCGACCTGTTAAATTGTTCTTAAGCTTCAATACAGCTATATACATCCGATCCGACGGTTATGGGAACAAATCCGGCGGTGATGGGAATAGGATAGACTTGCCTTTCGGAAGATCCTGTTCGCGAGCATTTATCCCACAGACCAACTCAAAATAAGAATCCTTTCGACCATTGAACTTACAAAATATTCGAAAATTGGTTTTCTTCAAGGTTAAACAACCTTAACCATTGCACCATAGCAACAAGTCCAATTCCTTCATATTTTCTACAAGGGGAGCCAAGATATGGTCACTAATCCCCTTGTATTATAGAGATCCTGCTACTTATAGGTCTGCAACCAGCTTATCTATACAACTATGCTTTAGTTTTCAAAACAACTAATATCACATGATAACTAAATTGCATCAAGTCCAAGCAACAGGAGCCGCACTTTGTTATTATCTACCTTTCTTGGCAGTCAGCAGAGTCTTTTTCTTTTATAAGAAATCCAGCCTCGAGGTATAGAGACCACGTACCTGTTGATAAGCATCTCAAGAGCTTTGAATGTATGTAAGACAGCCCGACTGCATAAATCAAATGATCCTACTCAAGCGACCAATGGTGCGGCACATTGTCGACCTTGCAAGTGCAACTCATGTAGAGACGCAGAAGCAGTCACCGAATTTCATATGACGGGTAACACATTGAAGTAGGAGTAATTTTCCATCTCCACCCTATGGCAAGGAGTTCTACTGGAGTGAGATGTTGATGGATCCCTTTGGGCGATAACCAAACAAATGCATCATTGGTAGAATCAATTCATTCCCTAGCACAATGGTGTTGGAGACTTGCATGTGTGCTTAGAATTTTTGCATGGTATAATGAAATACTATTGTTGACATGGGAAGACTTCTGGACAAAGTTTCTTCTTTTGAGATGGGATCGTGCAATTCGTGCAGAAAGTCGTTTCTATTCTTCCTCCTATACCACAGGTAGTGGCTTCCCAATTTTGAATGGTTCATGAGAATGTTAAGGCCGAGCATTTGGTGAGTTCTACGTATAAGATACTTTTTGCTGCAGAGATGCCCCCAAAAGTGGCCTCTGGTGATGCCAGTGGATCAACAAAAAGCAATTTGGAAATGGGTATAGGATAAGTTACTTCATCCCAAGTTATCAGTTTTGTGGTAGCAGATCATCTATAGATGTGCGCGCGTCAACGTTTTGGTTCACAAATTCCGTCTTAAGGTGCCTGCGACATGCCCTTCATGTGCTCCGAGGGTTGAGATGCTTGATCATTGTTTTTTCTTGTGCCAGCATGCTAGATCGGCATGGTTATAGCTTTAGAGTCTTTTTAATTGCAACTTGAATAGTCAACAAGTCTTACTAGCAGTGTACCCAAGTTCCCGGAACAGTCTGGCAAAGAAGGCATTTCATTTGGCTTCAGCATGAATCATTTGGTCAATTCGAAAAAGAAGAAACCTCTTCATTTTCAAGGGCAATAGAGCCCCTGATGCTCAAGTGCCTAGTGAAACTAAGCAACGCATTGTCCAGGCATATATATCTTCCTTAGTAAAGGACGAAGTGAAGAATCGTATTTGGGTTCTTCCAGATTAACACTTATATGTTAACTCTTTTAGATGTTGTATGCTGCAAGGTGGTAGGTGGCTTTGCTCAGTGGACAATTTCTCCAATGAGTTTTCAGTCCCCCATCTATATTTATAGTTTCTTCTGATTAATAAAGCTTAACGTCCTTCCAAAAAAAAAAAAAACTTCCTGTGGCTATTTCATGAATATTTCCTCTCCCAAATCACCATTCAGGAAAGCAATTTTGACATCCATGTGCTCTATATCCATGTTTTACAACATGCAAGTGCCAACAACACCCTTACACTAGTCAACTTCACGACATGTGAGAATGTATCTTTGTAATCTATTCGAGCTTCTTGTGTATATCACTTTGCGATTAATCGAGCTTTGTACCCTTTTACAAACCCTTCAGCGCTTTAGATAACCATTTGCTTCCCATTATGTTTTTGTTCTTCGGTCGAGTTACCAGTTCATAAGTTCCTATCTGTTCGAAAGAATCCATCCCGCCTTCCATTGCATCCTTCTATTTTATTGCATTTGGCCTTGTTAATACATGTTCTATAATAAAAAGACATTACCTTGGGCTTTGGCGCCCTCTTTATCAAATGTGGAAACTCAGCTTTTAGGCGCTCTACCTCTCTTCGACAACTCCGACCTCTAGATCTTGTCACATTAGTGTCTTCTATTTCATGCATCTCTACTACCAAATTCTAATGTCCTTCATGGTGCACCATCAATTCCTATAGCTTCATGGACCTCCTCACGCGCTGCCTCTGGTGTGCAGTGCACTTTTAACCTTTTTAACCTCACGTTTCATCTGGTTCAATGTCTATTATCTCATCCATATTCAAAAATCCATGTACTTACCCATCGGCAAGTTTCCCATGACTTGGCTTATCACCAACTTTCAAGGCATCTATTTTTTCTTTCCTAACATATTAAGATCCATTTTATTTATGTATCATATTGTCTCATCATGATTTTGTGGATTTCCTGTGCTCAGGGAAACACTTAGCTTCTAACTTGGTTTTTGTGTATTGATCAAAGTTATAATTTATGAACAATTTGAATGAAATGGTTGGATTTATCCTCTATTAAAAACTTCCAGATCTGGAATGATACCTCGAATCTTTGTTTGTTTTATTTCCAAGAGCAGTTTGGTTCTGTTGTTTGTGTTGTTGCCAAGTGCGTTTTCCTGCTGTATCATAATTGTATAAACTGTTGATTTAGTCTTCAGTTTTTTTCTACAGAGCAGGGCAACAATAGTGTTGCCTTTGGCAATGAAACACGAGGTCTAAAAATTAGCATACATGGCCTAAACGAGGTCTATTTTTTCTATTCATTGTCTTCCAACTGCTTCAATTTTTTGTAATATCCTATTTGAAGGGACAAAAAAATCTTATTTTTATATAATCAAGCCCAATATTGCTCACTTATCCTAATCAAACTTAGCGTGTGCCATTACTTATGGGTGGCCGGGTGGCCTTTTGCATAAATATTAATGAATTTGAGAAGGAAGCATCATATTGGCTTGGTCATAATGCGCCAATGATTAGGAATTTGATGAAGCAAGTGAGGCAACTATTAATTTGTATTCTTGGAACATGAATATTTTGGGCTATATATTTACAAATTTGTATCTGCTCATTTTTCAGGGTGGTAACGTATTCAAGTTAGATGAAATGGTCAAAAGGTGTAGAATCATATATTTATGCTTTGGTTAAATAGGCTTAGCTCAATAGCACGCCTGTGACCTATAGATGAAGATCATCCTATTGAAGATAGCTCTCAAGCTTCCTCAGTTTTAGGTCTGAAAAACATGATATACAGCTGTTTGATATTAACAAGCCTATGGCATATGGATGACCGTCATATTGAAGATTGCTTCTTCACTTTTAGGTCTGATATACTGCTGTATTCTATCTATATTTAGTCAAAATTATGCATGCATAGTTTTCTAATGAAAACATGTGGATGCAATCTCAAGTTCTCAAAAACATAATTTTGCTGTCCATGGCCTCAGTGCTGGTCATTATGGTGGGGAAGAAGCACTTAAATGTCAACAACAAGGAAAATGCAGTCAAAATTTGTTACCCAACAGTCATCACTTGATTCTTGTTTCTAGAAGGCATGCACGAATTGGCAGAATGGCATTCTCTTGACATGGTGTTTCAGAGTCTATCTGAAGGTGAATACATTGTCGTCTACTGACCATATACATTGTCATACATTGTTGCCTTAAAACATGACAGATCACACACTCAAGACATTCCTGCAGCTTTTTCACACCATTCTTCCTTGTTTTATGAAGGTGGAAATATACAGCCTCTCTTGTTATGTAGTATCAAGACCCGGATCATGAGTAAGCACATTATCCTTTGGTGTTCATTTCTGCTGCATGCTTATTAGGCTATTGGAAGCATATTTATTAGAAAATTGGAAATACTTTTGCACATTCCCTTCCCGAGCTATTAACACCTGAACACGATCTCTCAATCTGCCTCTTTCTAATTCCCCAATCTTAATGAGCTCATGCGGCATATCTTTGCAGTTCATCAAATCCCATTAGCATTTTACATATTTTGGCATATATTGGAACTCCAATCTCAGGTCACCTGCTAAAACATTGCATATCTCATTGAATTTGGAAACTGTCCTCTGATTAGGCAGGGCAAAAACTAGGCAGTTACAATGCCTCGAAGACGCGAAATAGAAAATAAAATTCACAATTACTTTTTCGCCCCAAAACATAACATTACCTGTTCAAATCGCTCCATAGAAAAACAGACGATAATCCTCCACACTGTTACTTGTATTGAAGGAGACTAACGGAGCCAGCAAACAAGAGATCTGAGAATGACGAAGATGTAAGCCGCTCCCCAGATGAGCAAATAGGCGACTCTTGCCATAACCCAACCCAGCCGATTAGGTCTGGGAGGTCTAAAGGCCTTCATTTGCGCCCGCTAGCTGCTTTCTTCATTAAAAGCGTATTGGGGAAAAATAAACGTATTGTATTGCTCGTTTCGTTGTGGTCGGATAAAAACTTGCTTTTATAGTTTTTCTTTATTCTTCCATTGTCTTCTAAAGCGATATGGAACGCTCATGAATATTTACAAGAAATTTATCGCGACGTCCCAGCTCAACCAATTAGGTCTGGAATGAGGTATAAAGGCCTTCATTTGCCACTGCTGCTTCCTTGCTTCTTACATCAACACCGTCAAAACTGACCAACGTGCTAGACCATTAGAAAGCAAAACACTAAAAAAAGATACAAGCATAAAGCAAACGTGTATTGTGCTTCGATTGGGATAAATTGTTTTTTTTTTTTTTTTTTATATATATCTTTAATCATTCTTCCATTTTCTTCCAAAGTGAGGGTTCCTGGTTGTATCCGATTACTACAATTATATATATGAGCACGTTATGGGGACTTGATATTGTAGATAGTTCTTGTCTTTGGAGTTTTAAGAGCCCATAACTCAGTTTCAGTTATCATTTTCACATCTTCATAGGTGTGCAAGACATATTAATACAAGACATTGTTGTAGTGTATGTTGTCCATCCTCTATTTCTTGCAACTGGCAAAAGCAGTATGTTCTCACGTCCTATATTGGACCAAACTTGTCTCAATATGTCAAAGGTAGCTCTTTTCTTTTCTGTAGATTTAGGAGGTAATGGATAGAGTCGTAGACATCTTGTCAAGGCAATTTGGACATTAGCGATAATGGCAAGTCTTACTTTTTAGCCCATGTATTTATATTGTTTGGTAAAAAGTGTGTAGATAAGTTTGAAGCTAAGATGCATAAGATACTATTTGAGCCGAGTTGATTTATATGCACAATATGAAAGATTCTTAAGGGCTAATAAAGTTTTTGAAAATATTTTTTTTTTGAGGGTAAGAGTGTGTTTTTTGTTATTAATAATAATAATAAATAATAGCCCTAATGCTTCCAGTTTTTGAAAATATGAACCAATTTGGCTAGATGAAATGCACTCGACGTGAAGAAGCATTTCTTGTATTAAAATGCTTTGACAATGATTCAGTTGATTGGATTGGATTGGATTTATCCTCTATGGACATATACAAGTCCAAAAAATAAATAGATTGTATTTTGTCTTCCTTCATGTTGTTACCAATGGTGCTGGAAGGCTCTATAAGTAACCTATGTTCTCTATGTTTTACCCTCCATGTTTTTTATCTTTAATCTTATCTGCTTATGTGATCTTGCTATACTGTCCAGTATAGAAAACAAATTGTTGTTATGCTGCATTGTCTAAACAATAGAATAACGTGATCTTCATTGCAGGTGGATGTGAAGGTCGTTGATTGATACTTGTCTAGTGAATGTTGGGCATAGACATTTGACCATTGTCATTTCGTCAATAGCGGTATTCTATCATCATTTACATGCATGCCTCCCTTGTAATATGCTAGCAGCTTGGTTCATTGAGTTGAAGCCGCATTTTCTATTGAACGGCCCACAGTGGTGTCGTTTTACTTGTGTGACTTCAAGTATCCTTGCTGGACGGGCTCTCCGTTGATGATATTGTGCGAGTTCGTCAAGTCTCTCTTGATGCTCTTCTTCTGTTTCTGTGGCAACCTGCTGGGCTCTCCATGGCCTGATATTGGGTATATTCGGCTAATCTTTGTCGATGTTGATCTTCTGTTTCTACCTGTTGCAACTTTCTTCTTTTGTAATTCTCTCTTTGTTTCTCCAATCGAACTTCACGTTCCTGTGCTGTCTCTGCATTACGCTTCTTTCTGTACCTCTCTCGTTCGCCCGCAAGCCTTCTCTCTCGTTCTTCCGTCATTGCAAATTATGTGTGATTTTAACATTTACGGAATAGGCAAATGGATCTTCCTTGACTAGCTTGAATCAATATGACTCGAGAAGAAGTCCTTGAGTTACTTTTGAATTATTAACTAATTCTTATAAAGAAATACCAAGGGAGTTCCATACGATGGTGAACAAGGTAGCTAAGCCGCAAGACCCAATTTTTAAAAACAATGCTTATTGGTCAACTACTAAATTTGGTTTTGCATCTTAAGGAAAAATTGCTCATATTTACATCCCATGTGATCAGGATGACATGTCAGTCTAATAACAGTGCTCAAGTCCAATGATGCCATGTTGAACTAGCTACCCAACGAATGTGGTGCCAGAATTTTATCTATAGGGAATGTAACACTCGTGGTGTCATTGGTGTTAAACAGTCCCTTTATCAGCCACTAGATGGCCATACAAGGTCCTATGTCACCCTTTAATATTCATACATAGTCATGTTATCAACCTTTAATGGCTATATATGGCCCAGTTATCAGTCACCCTTTATATATATATCTTAGAACCATTGTCACTATTCCACTTTTACCTTTATGCCTCTAACTTAAGCATCCAGCTAGCCTACAACTGCTTTAACATGGAATATATTCCAAGTCAATCATTTAACCTTTAGTCCAAGCTTAAATCATGTAAAGGAGACAGAGTTAAACCTATCCTTATTCAACTGAATGGAATTTGTCCAAGATCGAGTGGAATTCGACTTGTCCGAGTTTAACACATTCTGATGGAGGCTGATTTAATCCTTTAGTCCTAGTAGCCAAGCAATGTCTTTATTGCTTTCTTTCCAATAATGTTATCTTACAGTACTTACAATGATCTTAGGTTATTATGGTCATTTATGACTGGGGGTGCCTATGATTTTGAAACATGGAATACAGGTTTGCTTAAAGTTTTGGAACATGAAATACCGAGACTCCTCTCTATACGGGGTTCGCTTAAGGTTTCAGATTTTGAGATACGGAGGCTCAAATCTCTACCAAAATAATTCAATATCTTAATAAGAACGCTTTAACCAATGCGACTAACAAACTAACCTGCTTATTTTTTCTATTAAATCGATATTTTTTTTATTTTTTTATTGTTTTCCAATAATAACCTATTCAAATGTTTTAGGGATATAGTCTATGGTCTCATGATAGTGATCCTGTACTACCTCAGTTGTCGGATCTGTATAGCTTGTATGTTGGAGCCTCCGGACAACCCAGATTGTATGTTGGAGCCTCCAGATGCCTTTTGTTTCGACTATCGTCATTTATGACTGGGGGTGCCTATGATTTTGAAATATGGAATATAGATTTGCCTAAGGTTTTGGAATATGAAATACCGAGACTCCTCTCTATACGGGTTCGCTTAAGGTTTCAGATTTTGAGATATGGAGACTCGAGCCTCTATCAAAATAATTCAATATCCTAATAAAAATGCTTTAACCAATGCGACTAGCAAATTGACGTGTTTATTTTTCTATTGAATCGATGTTTTTTTTCCGATTAACCCATTCAAATGTTTTATGGGTATGATCTTGGATGGAGTTACATTCTTCTAAAGTTTTAATCATCATTTTATGTAGTTATTATCTTACTTATCTCAACCAAAAAAATCTACATAAGATAAAACTTTATGTAATTATTTACATTAATATCAACTTATCTCAACGAGACATATTGCAACACCTTTGCTCATATGGTGTGCTCCTAAATGCATCCCACAATAATATACTTAAATTGTAGAATTTATCTAGTTTAAGGCAGGGTAAAAATTAAGGACGATTAATCGCAAACGGGCTATTTTATTTTAAATTTTTTAATTAAGATTTGACAGATTAGTAGGATCAATTTCGCATTTTTTAGAGATACAATCGCCCATATAAAATTCATTTTTATCATGTGAAAAGGGTAAATCGCCCAAGTCATGATTCCTTTATGGGCATTGTAAAAAGGGATTAGCCCATGTTTGATTTTTTGAACATATAAGTTAAAAGGGAATAGCCTAAAATTACTTACATTCATGGGTAACCTACCCCGTTATCACCATTATCCAAAATTCGATTTAGGGCATTTCAAAATGGTGTGAGAAACGACAATTTGTTATTTTAAATTGTAACGTCAATACATTATATTTGCGTATTGGAGTCGTGGGAAAACAGAAGAAAATAAAATATTATGAAAATTAAATAGCCCATCAAATAAATATAAAATTATCATAAAAAAAAATCGTCCAAATATTAATTAGTAATAATAAAATTATACTAAAAAATTGCCCATGGTTAATAACTTAAAAAATAACGGGTGCTCATAATGTTTACCCTGGTTTAAGGGATCCACCTCTCTAAATTAATCTAACTAGGAACTAGGCTACTATCTCATGCCTAGGTATGAATGAATGCAATTGATCACGACGTAAAAAAATATGTTTTTCCCATGTGGTTGATGACTCCATGCATCTTATCAAAGCCTATGCATTTACGCATGCCCTTTTAGAATTCCTACACTTGTTACTGATGGCGTGAGGAATGTCAAAATTGGCCACTGGTACAGGTTCTTTTTCTATCATGCATCCTAAGTCCATTAAATGGATGAATGCACTTGCCCCACCTTGGCTCACAAGCCTCATAAGGCTACCAAGCTATGAAACCAGCATCGGCTAACTTGGAGACAACTTGGTTGTTGCCTTATTTCTATGAATTCTCAGGGTGGCACTTGCCTATCATGTCGAGGTCGATTAACTTAATAGCAATTCGACCCATAGGATGCAAATACATTCAATTATAAAATTGATTCCCCCACTTTCTCATTAATGAAAATGGTCCTGCCCTCTGAATGACATTGTACACAACATCATAGATATTCTCTCCACCTTGAGAGATTATGGACTTCTTACTTATCACATTAGTTTATTAGACTTAGCTAACCCTAACTTACCTAACTAACATGATGGATGGAGCCATCATATTTAATATATCTATCTATAAAGTGATGAGTTACTAAATTATTTAGAGTAATTCTAACTCGCAAGGTTTTATCATTTTGTTATCATAACCTCCCCTTTAGTCCAAGGGACTATGCATAAATGCTTCTTGTTTTAGATGTATCTCTGTATCATTTAATTTTATATTCTAGAGATTCCCCGTTTCTTTGTTATTAACTCTTAGAATACTCCCACCAGTTGAGTTGATGCCATCATTTTAGTTGAATTATTCCTTGAAGATACTAGCTTTACATGTGGTCAACAATTATCCTAGTAATGATTCTTTTTTAGCTAGGTAATCAATCTCACGAAGTGGTTTCAATATGTTGGATGTTTATTAACATTTGCGTATAAATTTAGTACTCCTGTGCATTTCCTTCCCAATTATTGATGCTTAGTCAATCTTGGGGCAATCCTTTTAACGAAGACTATTTGGTAACGCCCCCAAATTCCATTATAGATGCTATCATCCATAAGCTTATCCTACCTGACTATATGATCCTAGCTCTTCAATCTTGCTAGAAGCTCATCCACATGTTACTTGCTTAAAGCAATATTCTTGGAGTTGCTGGAGACTCCGATCTCCTTGAAGGTGTGCTCCTCCTCGATGTCGAGGTTGGCTTTCTTCATTTGGGCCCTCCATTGCTGGTGATTTTAATGGCGTAGTTGACGACTTGAAGTCTCTTGTGTCCCTTCCCAAAAGCGTGAAGGTGATGCTGTTGAAAAATATCTTCCATGTTGAATCCTTCATCTTGGCAGGTCAAAGGATGACTCTAGGTCTGATATTGTTGTGTCAATGCCATCAATGTCTCTTACGTCTAGTCCTTCTCTTCTCGGTATCCATAGTTAGGATCAAAAGCAATGGCAAACATGTAGTATGAAACTAGAGATAGGCGATGACATTGTGAAAAGTAAAGCTAGGCATTGATTCGTTAGACAACTGTTGTAAACTTACAGGCCGAGCTATCAAATTGATAGAAGATGGTTGAAGTTCAGATTTGTGCCTTTTACAAAACTAAAAAATGGAGAGAATTGTCCCTAAGAGCATCCTGGATACAGAAATGCTAAATGCTCGTGTTGATGTATCTATTAAGTCTGGTTAGGAATGAAGCACCAGATTTTGATGTAATTAGCTTTAACAAACCCAGGACCTTGCCAGCCATTAGGCATGTCTTCTTAAGCATATTAATGTTGTACTCCAACTTGTTGTTTTAATAATGACACAAATCATAAACTTAACATCGCAAATCCTATAATTATGACATGGAGTGATGCTTTGTGGTTTTAGCTTCTTCTTGTTTTTTTGCTTGTTTCTTGAGCTTGTGCATTAGTGTGGGGATAGAATCCCGAACTCCAAGGATAACAGGCATGAATGTACCTCTTGCATGTGCATGCGAATCCAAACGACTATTGCATTTTTTTTTCCTTGCAGAAATTTGTTACTTTTTTTTTTAAGTGGAGCTCTTCTTTTCACATAATATCTAGCTATCTTAAATTTGAAATGAATTTAGATTTGCTGAGCTTTCCAGAAAGCTCAAAATCTAGAGTTCCAATTCTTGTTCTATATTCAATCTCTGATTCTTTGCCTCCATTTCTTTATTTTCAAGAAGGTGTACATCGTGAGACTCACATAAAATCTACTCTAGAATCCAATTTCAGATCGATCTATGTTCTATTATGGGCAACATGTTTCTTTGTCAGATCGATCTATGTTTTATTATGGGCAACAGGTTTCCTTGTCAGGTTGATCTATATTTTATTATGGGCAACAAATTTCCTGAAACAACGGGATCAAAGGACGAAAAAGGGATAAAGGATGTTTGGACAGGATGTAGATGCTTTTGTGCTTGCTCATTTCTTTCCTTATCATATTTATTGACCAAATCCCAAAAAAGTGCTCTGTATTCTTTAGACTCCCAAGAAACCCTAATCTATCTCCAAATCTCCCAAATTGCTTCTTTTTCCTAATAATCTTGCATGTTTCAATATAGATAGATCCATGCTTTATATGGCTAGTTTGTTGTACAGTACTCAGAGCCTTTGGTTCGGGAATTTCTTGGGCATAATCGGCAAGTTTCCTATTGAATCTAGCCTAGCCTACCAGCTATGCACTCCCCCTCCATTCCTACCGGAAGTACCAATGAAAATGGCTATTTTTAACAGGAAAGATTCCTACGGTTTTATACTGTACTATGAAATAATTCCACACCGTAGCTTGCAAGGCTTTTGGAGAATTTTCTGAACTAAGCTCAAAGCCCTTATAGTTATGTTTTATCCATTTGTGTCCTATATCCTATACATGCGTAAGAACAATCTGCTTAATTGAAGCTAGCATTACCCAGGATAAGCTGAATTAAGTTATGGACACTTTGTTTAGCATTTTTTCTTTTCTCCACTGTTTCTAACAACCAAATCCTTGCATTTGGTAATAACATGGAAAGCAAGGCACCCTAGTCTTGTTTGAATTAAAATCTACAAAATGTGACACCATACCATTCCATAGTGTAGACACAACTTCAAAAAGTTGCTTTGAAGGCCAATACAAAAATGATATAAGATAGTTTTATTGAGGGCCTCATTTTTTAGCTAGTGGTATTAATGCTTGCGTGTAATGTGTACAGTACATCGTTGGGTGGAGGCCAAATATCACATCTATGCAAATCAAGTTGATAAAAATATTCTTAAAGGATAGTGCGACATACGTAGGTAATTTGAGTGCAATTGAGAAGAAGATAGAGCTGTTTCAAAGTAAAATGACATTGGCAACCTCTTCTAACACTCTCCCCCCTCTCAATCCTCTTCTTTCTTTGGCCTGGAGGGGGACGTCGATCCTCAACAACATGAGTGTTCTCAGAATTGTCTTCTGGCCCAAAGACACATCAGTACCTTTGTTGCACAAGGAATGAATCAGACATGCTTTAAAATCCAAACAAATAATCATAAGCTAGGGAAAGGAAATGCACACCTCTTCAAAGTCAGATATGAACCTTTGCCCGGTTTGGATAGCTCTTTATTCCTTTGAGAGCTTCTTATGTAGAAACTGCATGGTGCTTACCCACTTTTTTGCTCCCCGGCAATGAAATCCCCAACCCGTGAGGTGGGAATGTGGCACACCCGCACCGGTTGAGTACCTTCCCCTTGCGGTTCAGGACTCTGGTGCTCTAACATAACCCAGGGTAATCGACTGTGATCAAAATGCCCTTCTGCAGGGTGTGTTTGCCAAATGCCTGCTTACAGCTGTCACTAAAAATGTTATCAGAGCTTGCCCCGCTGCAAGGACATGGAATTCAGTTGTTCCAGGCACTAACCTCCTCAATCTTCTCCTCCAGATCCATGCTGAGCTTCCCGCCACCGTCGTCGAATAGAGGAAGGGCAAAACAGAGCAGGTGATTCCATCGGATGGTATGAACAGCCGTACGCGGGATGAACATTTTTTAAATTTCGGCGAGGTGGACTCACGAGGACACCATGGCCGTCGATCTGGTCCATGATATGCGGTCTCGATGTTGAGACGTGGCGAACATGCAACTGCGTAGCTACGGTGGTTTTGTCTGGCGGAATTCCACCTGGGTGATTCCGCCGGCGGGAATCCCATCTGGGTGATTCCGTCGAGAGGAATCCCATCCGGGGTGATTCCGCCGGACGAAATCAGATTGTGGTGATTCCGTCGGATGGAATCAGATTGTGGTGATTCCGCCGGGCGGTATCAAGATTTGGTGATTCCATCAGAAGGAATCAGAATATGGTGATTCTGCCCAGCGGAAGTGGAACGGGGTGATTCCGTCCGACGAAATAACAAGTCGGTGATTCCGTCTGGCGGAATTACAAATTGGTGATTTCGTCCGGCGGAATTACAAGTTGGTGATTCTGTCCGGTGGAATTCTTCAGGTTGTGATTCCGCCCGGCGGGATATCACCCACAACATTCCGTGCCGTGGAATCAATGACGGGTGATTCCATCCAGCGGAATCAAGGGAATGTGATTCCATCTCGTGGAATAATTATGTGGTGATTCCGTCCAGCGGTATTCTACTGTTGTGATTCCGTGGGGAAGTATAAAACGGATGGCCAGGATTCAACCTGCAAGCGGACGGTTGCGATCCGTCAGAAAGTAAACCTGTCGCTGTGTCAGGTACGGATAACGGGGCCTCCGGAACGGATCCCGTTCCCGGAGGGTCTATGATTCCGCGGGAAAGTATTTACCGCGATGGAATCACCAAAACTAGAGTAAGAATATTTTCACCCATAAAGATGTCGGAAAGGCTGAGATTCTTCCTGACCTTCTAGACTGCCTCAGGCTTCATTTTATTCTAAAGCTTAGCTTCCATAATTCAACGGTCAGTGCTAATTTGGTCTTAGCAGGGCAAGCCTGCTTCAACATGAGACCTGGATTTGTCTCGCTCGACTTTTTTTATTCTTCGCCTAATGGCTGAGTACCGAAGGCGTTATTTGCAATCCCCAGGCTTAATTTCGTAAAGTGGGCAAAGAAAATCTCCGCCGTCTAACCGTCACAAATGTCACAAAAACCCTAAATAATCCCAAACAATCACAAGCGCGGAATTAAAATACCAACTCAACAATTAAGGTTATTTTAATTAAGGTTATTTTGGTAAAGATTTTGCTAAAATTGGTAAAGATTTTGCTAAATTTCCCTTTAGAAATCTTTTAGAGAAGGGAATGATCCGGTGGTAAAAAACAGAGCTATAGTTCGCAGATAAAACTGTTGAAGCAGAATCTGAGTGGGCGAAAGTTGAGGCCAATTGAAGTGCAGCTGAGGTTGGGAAAGTGCACGATAAGATTATAAAAAACGATAAAAGCAAGTCTTATCCCAAATGAAGAACGAGTCTTGCTTGTGGTGTAGCACGTTGGTCAGTTTTGACGGTGTTGATTGAAGCAGCAAGGAAGCAGCCTTTATAGCAGTGGGCAAATATACCTTCCAGACCTAATCGGCTGGGCTGGGTTATGGCAAGAGTCGCCTATTTGCTCGTCTGGGGAGCGGCTTACATCTTCGTCATTCTCAAATCTCTTGCTTGCTGGCTCCGTTAGTCTCCTTCAACAGTGTGGATGGATTGAGTTATTATCTGTTTTTCTTTTCCATGGAGCGATCTGAACAGGTAATGTTAGATTTTGAAGCGAGAAAGTTATTGTGCCTCTTTTTTCTTTTTCGTGCCTTATAGCATCATCAACTGCCTAGTTTTTGCACTCGAACAGTGGATAACATTTTGTTCAGGAAAATTGGGAACAAAGAGGGCCTAATCAGGTTATTAATGAGGACAGTTTTTAAATTCAACAATGATAGTAAAAAAAGCCGAAGATTGGCAAGATATACAATATTTTGGCATGTGACCTGAGATTGGATTGCTAAAATATGCAAAATGCTGACGGGATTTGATGAACCGCAAAGATATACAGGATGCTGGGAGCTCATAAAGATTAGGGAATTGGAAGGAGGCAGATTGAGAGATCTTGTTCAGGTGTTAACAATGAATGTATAGCTTAAATGTTTGTTTAATAGCTCGGGAAGGGAATGTGCAAAAGTACTTCCAATTGCCTAATAAATATGCTCCCAATTGCCTACAAATATACCTGCAATTGTCTATGGGAAAACCACAGGGTAGGTGAGAAAGATGCAACGCATGATCCAAACGTGTTGTGACTATATTTCCACCTTCAAGAAACAAGGAAGAATGGTGCCAAGAGATGCCACAAAGCTGTAGGGATGTCTTGAGCGTGATCTGTTATATTTCAGATGAGCACATTTTATGAAAACATAATATAAACTTCATTACAGTAGACAACGTATTCACCTTGGGATAAGACATCCATCGGGATCCCCTTTGAAATACCATGTAAAGATGAATGCCATTTTGACCCATTTTCCTTGTTGACATTTAAGTTGCTCTTCCGACCATAATGACCAGCAAAGTTATGTTTTGAGGAAGATTACTGGATGCATTACAAGAATGTCAATTCTTTGATTGCATCAAAATGTGCATATTTTAAAACAAAGGCTTTGAAACATGCCGTTTATAGGAATATTGTACATTTCCACCTCCACACGAATATTGTACATTTCCACCTCCACACGGTTTCATTTGAAAACTTTGCAGCATAATTTCGACTAAATAAATAGAACATCAACCAGAAGCAATCTTCAATATGACGATCATCTATAGGCCACAGGCTTGCTAATATCAAACAGCGGTAAAACATGTGTTTCAGACCTAGAACTGAGCAAGCCTGTGAGCTATCTTCAATATGATGATCTATAAGCCACAGGCTTGCTATTGAGCTAAGCCTGTTCAACCAGAACATAAATATATGATTATTTACATATCCAAGTCACGGCTCTAGCAACTTGAATACATTACCTCCCTGAAAATGAACAAATACAAACTTGTAAATATATAGCCCAAAATTACTCGTGTACCAAGAATACGAACTAATAGTCACCTCAGTGCCTCATCAAATTCTTGATCATTGGCGCAATTATAACCAAGCCAATATGCACGGGCTGAAGCGTAGAAACACATTTAGTAAACTGCAGAATCCAAGATACATTCAAAGTTATAGTATCGTACATACCAAGCCTCCCACTCCCTAAAAAAGGTTCTGCTTCCTCCATCACAACAATGCCATGTTCCTGCATATGTAATATATTAGGTCCTATGTAAAGATTCAAAGTTCCTATTACAGAAAAATGACTCACATGTTGTCTGTCATCATCTTCAGGAGAAAATCGGAGATCAAAACATCGTCCAGACACAGTACAAACAAGCAACTCATTTGATGGGTCTAGGACAGTTTCGCGACAGTTATCATCACAAACTGCAACCACATATCAGGCTTATTTTGGTCAGACATAATATATGGTCCTCAAAATAACCCCAGAAATCCTAGTACCCACATAGAGGAACTATTAAAAACTGTTAACAGGAATAAAATTGGTGGTAACATTGGTGGCATATTCAATAGCACTAGAAAGAATGAAGAGCATGCTCAATCATAACTTGGTAAAAAAAATGACGCCTTGATCAGAAATAGACCAAATCGTTTTCACGAAATAGTAAAATGCATAGACATGAAGACCTCCATTCCAAACCCTATAGCAATACTTTAATTCATATACACTCCTGACTCAGAACATTAAACGTGAGCATATACCATGAGCACATCCAGTCTTCTCGCAGACAAAGACATCACCAATCTGATGATATGAGCAAGTCTTTCCTGAGCAGCAATGATTTCCAATAAATGCATCTACGAGCTTTTTGCTTTTTTTCCAGGCAATAACTTGCTCAGCCACCGTTTCATCGACTATTGGCATATCATCAATAACCTGCATAGATTGGATAAGCTCTAGCAAAAGATAGAACAAAAGGTACACAAGTTAAAACTTTTTCAAAATAAATACCTGAGATCGTAGAGGTGCTTGACTACGCTTCGCTGCTTGCATTTGCAAGTAATACTCCCGAAACTCTGTAGGTGTATTTCTGACAAACTCCATCATGTCTGCCCTGTCACGCTAGTGAAATGAAACATGCATTAAGAACATATTCAAGACCACCATTTGACACAAAAATAGTCTTTCTATGACACAAAAAAATCTTTCCCAAAGGCACAGAAATATCTTTCTCAAGATTAATAGAAACTCTTACAACAATGCATACCTCAAAATAGAGTTGTTTCCAAGCAGTTCCCCTGGGCTTTGCAGAATAGCCAAGCTGTAGAGGCAGTCCCCACCGTAAGCAATACCTAAGAAACCATATTTGTTTTTTAGCTAAACAAGTAAAATTCAACTCCAGGCTAATAAATGGCATTAGGCAACTCACAATCTCCTCCAAAGAGCTTCATCTGACGCTGCAAACCTTAAAAACTGGCACACTTTCGCACAGGTTGAAAGGTCCTAAACAATTGCACCATTTAGGAAAAGGTAAGAGCCAAAAATCAGACAACCAGTGCTCTTAAATATGGAATATAAACCTCGGAGGACAGGAACTTCAGTATGTTCCTGAAAAGTTCAGGCGGAACTCCTGCAAAGCTTCCAGAAAGAATTCCACTCCTGCCATTAAATTCGATTGCCTCCAAGCGTCTCTTTTTGTAAGGTCTCTCATCCTACACAAATGATGTATTACCATAAAGAAAAGAAAAAGCATGTAATTATGCATACACTTAAAGAAATTGCAATGTGAACAATCAATGACATAAACAGCATCCTAACCACGAAGTTCCCTCTGCTGCATACCTCTTTTACAGTAATGTCTTGGAAGTTGACGTCGGTTGTGGCCAATCACAACACCAACATTCTCTGGTCCCTGTTACTGCCAGGGTTGCCAGGAACTCCCAAGATTTTAGAGGACATTTAATAAAAAATAACTTTTGTAATCCCCACAACTTAAGTTAATGTGACAGTAGCACAAACACAAGAACTTTTGAAGCGCCACAAAGTAGATAAATAAACAAAATAAATTTGAGAATCAAAAGCTGAATAAAGAAAGCCAGTTCAGCCAATATGAAATTCATTGAGAAATAATCTGCTAAGCAGAACAGTGAATTACTGAAAAATAAGAAGAATGTAGTATAGCAACCAGGAAAAGGAAATAAATGATGCAAAAATCCAAGTAATAAAACCCAAGAGCGTCTCAATAAAAATCAATCCAAGGTCTGAAATTTACAGAAAAACGGAATCTCAAAAACTCTGTAGAAAACACCTCACCGTTTGGACATCGTGGACCTCATCTGTTTCAGAATAATCTCCATCCTCCAATGATTCTTCTATTTGCTTCTCTTCCTCGTCCTCCTCGTCGTCGTCGTCATCCTCTTCTTTTTCTCCTTGTACTCCTTGGGCTTCATCCTCATCATCTTCTTCTTGACTTACTTCCAGCAACTGGGCCATTAAATCTTCCTCTAGTTCTCCACCATACTCCTCTAAATCATCATCTTTGGTCTCCTTTTGCTTCAGAGGGTGTTCCTCTGCATTTTCCATGGCTGGATCTCCCCCAGAACAAAAGTAAGACTGGGCCTTTCTTCTTCTTCTTCTGCTTCACATAACAAGACCACAATTATACACCAGAGCCCCCGTCCTGGCGGTCATTTTATAGGGTTACTTGGAGGAATGGCTTTGCCGGAACGCCATAGCCACGAGGTGAAGGGGACCAGGTCTATAATTTCCATTTTGTGCAAAGGATCTTGATGCGAATATGGAGCCCGTAAAGGGCTGTGGCCCGCGTTACTTTTCCGGCAGCGAGAAAGGTAGTTAGACGTTTGCCGTCGATCTAATTCTTTAACAACCCTACCAATTCTCTCTCTTCAGAGCTTCGTGCATTTGGACCATTAGAAATATTTCATATACCTATGTTAAAAACAGTGTCGGGAAACTTTTTAGGTCCCATCGGAAACTTTTTTACTGCTACTCTGGCCCATCGGGTATCTTATATTTAGAGCCGGAACTTTCTATTGAAGAAAACTTGCCAAAAAAATTCCTGCAATACACTAACTCAACCAGAAAATTTTCAATTTCAACCGGTTGGTTTATAGTGTTCCCCGGACTTTGTCAAACACTGGTTAAAAGAGCAAAATAAGACACACAATAGGTCTATGATTTTCGGTTGCCTGCGGCCGGCGTTATTGGCCATTCCCCAGCTACTGCAGGTAGCAGTCAATCCTATAATCACATCCGGATTAACTTCCTCTTCCACAATGCAGGTCTGCAACTTAGTTCAAGGAGAGTCCTAAGGGATAAGGTGAATCATTTCTCCTCCTTTGGTTGTAGGTGATTCTCGTCTGTCATGCGAGTGACCTAGGTTCAATCCTCGACCTCGGCGTGATTTTTGTTCTAACTCATCTAGTATATATCTATTCAAAGGATAGCACATGAATATGTCTCCTACTTGTTCAAAGTTGTGTTAGAGTTTCTATCATGTCAATCTAGTATAGCGTTGAGTATTCTTGGCCATGCGCCAACTTATATTCAATCCCTAGACCGCACGTGGATATATCTCCTTGTCCTATTCTATCTTGTCACAATTACTATTAGTTTTTTCATCACGTTGATCTAGTATAGTGGTGAGTATTCTTGCCTGTTGCGCGGGGCGACCCGGGCTTAGTCCTTAGCGTTGGCGTAAATTTTGTTCTAACTCGTCCAGTGCATATCTATGCAAAGATTATGATATGTTAATTTAATAATGATGATGCTCCTTTAGACCCCAAATGGAGATATGGAGCAGCAGCTTACATGTTTAATAGCAGCTTGTTCAATCGACATCTGTGAGTTTCAACATCAATGCAACATTTTCCAAGTAGTTTGAGATCTAACAAAAAGAAAGCATGCAAATTTGTACACTCAATATTGTATCTGTGTCTGATTCGATAAGGGTATGTAGTTATGTTTCAATATCACCCAATATGCAATGTACACAGAGTCTCTCCTCCTTTTGTGTGATGTTCTAGCGTCCTGTCTTTATTTTCAGTTTGTGAGATCTTGTCCAATATCTTGCAATAGCTCAACACTAACAATCGCTAGAAGCAACCGCAAGTAAGGCTGGGCCATGGTATGTCAATATGGGATTAATTTTTGTCGTATAAGAATCCATCCTCGTACCTTGTTCTCCCAAAGTTTGTGGACTAATTTTTCTTGTACTAAATCTCGTATGCCAACTGCTTTTCTAACCAATTTGTTTCAAAATTTCCCCTTTGGCAACCCAACTCAACATCTCGTGATACCAAAATTTAAATCAACGGTTTATTTCATTACAATTTTGGGCAACATGGCCTTAACCATTTCTTTAATCATGTTTACATAATTAATCATTTGGGTGGGCTTTGCTTTCTAAAGAATAGAATAGAATAGAATAGAGTTTTTATCGTCCACTTGAGACCAATTGGTCTATGCGACCCAAACAGAGGCGCAGCAAGTGTATTACTCGTCCGGGTTAAAAACTCCCTCCTCGCCTAAAGGGTTGTTTGGGGAAAAATCGCGATAGGAATAAGTTTGATTGATGTCAAACTGTACAAATACAAATACAAATATATATCATAAGGGATAGAAATATGTACATGTATCAGGTAAGTGCCCGAGCTGATCTCGGCGATCCATGATCTCTTGAATGTATGAGCCCAACCTCCATATCGAGCTCATGCTCAGCATCTCATGCGGGGGCTAGCCAGACGGGAAGCTCAAAGATAGTATATCCGAATGTCATCATATGCCTGGACAACTCAAGGGTGTGGCATTCGCCTTCCACACCCAACCCGACAAATGACACAAAGCCTCTCTTGACGCAGCTCCCCAATCCATCTCCATGTCTCAATCTGGAGATGGTGTGCACCTGTGCGGATAGAGGCAATGGATCTGCACTTTTTCATGGGTAGATGAGTGCGCATATAGCATTGCAGGCCCCGCTCCAACATGGGATTTATGTGGTATTGATAATGTGTCGGTTTGACCTGTTCAAGGGTGTTGGCATCCCATAGCTTACTGAGGAAGCATGTGTCAAGGTAATCAGAGATAAGATCAAGGCAATCTACCTCCATTTGCACTTGGATGCACCTGTGCTCCTGCACACTCTATCTGGCCAGCCACTGAGCTCTCTTTTCCCGCCAACAGGCTTTTAGGCGTTGAGACCCCATTGCCATAGTGTAAGCGAGGTTAGGGAGACAAGTATCGTCTATGCTGACCACCTTTTGGAAGTACACGGCGTGTCCGCTAAGGGCCCCTTTTGAAGAGGCAAGAAACATGTTTCTTGCAACAAGATTCCGGTTATGAGACTCGTGGACTTCACCCCCAGGGCCCATGAAGCTTTCTGCACCTGCTCCAAGTCATTCCAAGTGGCGAGGGAAATCACCGGGCCCCAAACTTCGACCACGCATAAAAAGAATAGGTTCTACTAGCACCTTGAATAGGTGCGATTGGTGGGCCCAATCATACGGCTCGCCTTTGTGGCTATTGTTCTCCATTGCATAGAATGCCTTCCAACTTGTCATGCGCTCATAGTCGGGATGGAATTGTCCCATTTCATGGCCGATGAAACTCCACCCCCAAATATTTGTGTACACACCACTTCAACATTTTGGCCACGATAAGTGAGGATTGAGGCCTTGGTCGGGCGGTGGACAATACCGTAACTACCTTGGTTTTGGTTGTTGATGCGCATGTCGGCCACCGACAAAATGTGTCCGTGGCATCGAGATGGCGCTGCATGTCCGCCTCGAGTGTGTGTATAGGAGGTCCACATCGCCGCGATAGATCACCGTCTGATGATCCGATGTAGGAGGTGAGCCCCAGTGCCTCCATTATCAGCGAGCCATCTCTCGAGCTGATCAATATACAGGCCAAATAGTGTGGGAGAGAGAGGGCATCTATGGCGGACCCCGATACTGCTCTCGAATGGTTGGCCCCCTGGTTGCAGTCAGCTGGTGCTTGTCGCATATAACCTGTACACCGCGTTCTGCAGTTCGGCAGGGATGTCTAGCTGCTGCAATCTTGCCCACAGCTTTTCCCGAGGCACAGTGTCAAAAGCCTCGGCGAAGTCTACAAAGAAACAATACAGATCTTGCCGACGGTTCCTACTGTCCTCAACCAGAGTCCGCAGCGTGAAGATATGATCTATAGTTGAGTGCCTCGGCCTGAAACCTGCCTGTATGAGTGCCCACATTTCTGCTGCCTCTGCCCATCCTGTCAACTGGCGCTTGAGTATCCCGGCGAGGAGCTTTGCAAACACTGACCTGATCATGATGGTCTGGTAATTGGCCGGGCACGCGGGTCTCCTGCCTTGTAGATTGGGACAGCCCTGCTAGTGGTCCATTGCGGGAGAAAACCTTCTTCCAATGTCTTGTTGAACATGTCGGTTAGTACCGGTGCCATGGATGGTCCTGCCCACTTGAGTAACTCTGCCTGCATGCCATCAAGGTCTGGTGCTTTTCCATTGGCTAAACGTTGCAGCCCCTGCGCTACCTCCGCCTCTGTGATTTTCAGTCCTGGGCCCTGCTGGAGGGGTAATGTGGTTCGTGCACCCTCAGGGTTGTAGAGTTGTTGTAGGTATTGCCCCCACTGGTCTGGAGTGATATTTTCTATAGGTGGCACTGGCCTCCTGAGCACTCTTCGCCAGAAGGTCCTGGGATGACGTTCCAGGAGGAAGAACATCTCCTGTTGATGGGCCGCAATGTACCTAGCCTTTCTAGCCTTAAGGAAAGTGCGGTATTGCTTGACTGCATCCGAGCATAGAGCAGGGTCTGTGACTTGGCGGAGCCAGCATTTGCGTTCTTTGCACTCGGCATCGAACCACTAGTAACAAGCCTATTTTGGTGACCATAATAGCATAAGAAATTTGTCGTTTTATACCCAGTTCTTCCCTAAATATTTTCAAAGTTTCTTGGTTATTGCTGGTCCCCAAATTGGCGCTCCATACAGGACAACCGTTTGCACCAAAGTCTTGAATAAATGTTTTCTTTTGTTCCCATGAATCTAAAGATGTTTTATAACAACCTCGTTAATACATTATACAGAGCTCTTTTTACCTGCTGCTATTTTTGCATACAAATTTTTCATCTATAGTTTGAACATACCTCAAGATCAAAATATTTATGCATGTCAAGTATTTCTAGATTTTATTGTCGATAGTTGATAATAGGTCTAATACTATAACCTTTGTTTTAGAAAGATTCAACTTCAACAATCAGTCCTCACAAAAGGAACTGAGGGTATCTAGATGCATCTGCAGGCCCTCAACAAATTTTAAAATGAAGTACTACATCATCAGCATACAAAAGTATCGAGAGAAGAAAATACCCCAACTGCATTTCAGCCAGACCCTTCTATCAGATCCATTCATCCAATTCATCAATGTGAAGCCAACAAAGTTGGAGAGAATGGGCATCTTGTCAGACCCCCATTGTACTCAAGATTTCTGTTTGTACTTCCACCGAGATTCTTGTACCTCCTCATACAATCTCAAAATTGTACCCCTTAATGCAATTGTTATACGAAGGTTTTCCAACCTGCCGATAGTCTGCCACGAGGAACTGAGTCAAAAGCTTTGGAAAAATCAACGAATGCTAGGCATAACTTTTTCCTGGGGTTTTTTATATGCTCAATAGCAGCTCGCAAGGTAAGGATATGAGTCAGTGTACAATGATCTTTCCTAAATCCCACTTCACCATATACATAATTCCCTGATATATCATTCCACTTATTGTGTTTCTTCGCCAATAAATTACCACTTACTCTGGCAGAAACAATTCCAACCCAAGGGGGGTTTATCGTTTTTTTACGTATAACCTGGAAGGGGTTTTCTTTGACCCGCTTATGTATATATATATATTCTTCTGGTGGGGGGTCTTTTTTACTGGCCTTAGGCACTAGCCTAGGTAAATTTTATTTGAAGGGAAAATTGGCTTCTTAAAAACCGTATGGGGGGGGAGGTTGCTACTTCTTCAACGCAGATGGCATATCCCCCTCACATATAAGTGCATCCCCCTTGTTCCACCCACTATTGTGCAATAGTTGATTATATCTTCTATGCTGCCCATTTATGCATGGTGATTATTTTACATTCTCTTCACGTCGTAGAAAGACCAAAACGAACTGCCTCCATAAGTTATTTCGTGATGACAAAGCAACTTATTGCCTCCTCGCTTCAAGAGCTCTACTACCATACAATTGAGATCTGGAGCCTTTCGATTTTTTCTCTTTTTAAGAACCTCTCGATCATCCGCTATTATAAAAAAAATCTTCACCATGGTAATTAATAATCTTCGTAACATATGCATTCTCATTGTAAAATAAGTTCTTAACCCAATTGTCAAAGACATCCACATTAAACTTAAAATGTTGTGAGTTGCTTCTTGTCCTTAAGAGCTTTCCTTGAAGGTACGCTTTTGCTATCCCTTGATTTAAGTATAGGCATATCCTCTCAGATCCGCCTTCCACATTTTGATATCCTTCTTTGGCGCCATTGTCGATGCCCGGTCTCATCTTATAGAATATGAGAGGCCAACTATCTCTTTTTATAAACTTGAAAAGAAGCACTTCTACATGGCCAACTAATTTTTCATATTTATTGGGAATGTAACCTTCCATCATAGACCTTATGCACAGTATAAACTACTGGAGCTTTCGAGCTATATTTTTGAAATAGGTGCATTAGCTCAGGAATGGTGAGTGCATTCGACATCCTCAAAATAGTAGAGTAATTGCCAAATAGAGCATCTATATCATCATGTGTATATCCAACCATCATGAACCCCAACAGATCTTATCGAACACACCTTGCCATACAAAGTAAGAAAAGTATGAGAATACATATCTATGCTTATTCTAGTCAAAGGAATTATCAAACTATAAGTAAAGCCTCCTCGATAGCCTTTTTGGTTGTGAGATCTCCTTCCTAGTTACATATAACTTTGCCTAAGGTATTTATCATCTTAGTTTTAGTGCCTTACATGCTAGAATTGAAGAACCCCATATGCATGTCACTATAGTTGTATCGTGTAGGTGCATCTAGTTATCTTCCATTGAAACTTCTAGTGTCTTCAATACATGATTGAGAGCCCAACGTGAAAATTAGAGTCATCTGGCCAAAGGTCAACTAAGAAATGACCTGTAGCTGAAGACTAGCAATCTCAGTGTCATCTACAATTTTCTGTTTTTACATGTTACTGAGCTGTGCTTGAAATTGTTTTAGGTTTGAACCACAGCTAACTAGTTCTCGAAAACAGAAATACAGACTTCACCTTGCATGGTGCCATGCTGTTGATGGGTGAATTCATTGCGCAACCCCGTATAGAGAGCTTTGATATCAGCAAGAGCCTTGTCCTTGACATTGAGCTGAGCCAGAAGCTGTTCGAAACTTGCCTGGAGCCGTGCTTGTTCTTCGTCTAGAGTAGCGTGTGTCTCCTATTCCTTAAAGAGAGCAGCCTGTGTTTCTAACAAAGCACTATGTTTACTCTGAAGGCTTTCATTCAGAGCCTGACTCTGAGCATGGGCAATCTGAAGGTCACGTTGTAAAGCTTCCATGGAATCCATATAGTCTTTAATACCATTCATGAGGTGATCTTGAGACTCATGAAGCTTCAGCATGTAACTAGCCACATTTTGTTCATACTCATACAGTGTGCGGTGGGATGGCGCAGGCAGAACTAGTGGAATCACAGGCGGAATAGGCGTTTGGACAATATGCATGGATGCACATGTGAAACTTGTTGGAAAGTAGACGCATCAGCATGCGTCGACTGAGAGGAAGTGACATTGATGACCTTTGAAGGAGTAGGTTGAGTATCTGGCTGAGTTTGCTGGCACGGAGAAGGTTGAGCCTCCGTATGTAGTCAAGAGGTCTCTTCTTGAAGTTCACAGATAGGTTGGATGATCGAATGTGTCTGACTGGAAGCTTGTGAAGTGGCGTCAAAGGGACTAGTTGAGATTCGACTAGGGTCTAGAAGGCATTGCTGAATGATGGCTTGAAAATGTGCTCCCATAGCAGAATCAAGTCCAGAGCCTGGAGCTTGGCGAAGGCAGTCGACTTCTTGGAGAAGGTATTGGAATAGAATCTGGGGCCAATCAGCTAGTGGAATGAATAGCAACAATGGCAGTATGGAAGAAATGCTTGTTGATGTGGGTGTTCTTGACATAATACCCATAGAATTTTTGCCACAAGAACTTAATGAAAGCTTCATGAGGCTTAGCAATTATCATAAGCTTGTGTGTCGTGGCCATATGAACTTGACCATATATTGTAATATCATGATCCTGCACGGTAGCCCAATTTAAAGGAGTGCATCTGGGCAATTGAAATACCTGGGCCAAAAGACTTTGATTGAGGGTTATTCTTGCATGATCGACCATCCTCCGTACCCAAAGATCGGGCCTTGACTAAATGAGCGACAAACCGCCGGGTTATACTGATTCGAACAGGAGGTCTTGATTGGAAAATCAAGTAAACCGCCTTGTTCGCAACCTCTACTAGCGCCTTCAAGCGACGATCAATACTTGGTGTCGAAGTGCATAGATAAGAAAAGATCAGGATTCATTGGTGCAGTAGCCTGGAGAGTTGCCAATTTGGGTGAAGCAGCCATATCGATTGGAGCAAAGAGTCTGAGGGCAGAGGGCGAAGAGCAAAACAAGTTTGAGTGTTAGGGTTCGCCTCTGTGCAGCGGAGATTTCTATAGGCAGTTCTACAAACAGAATCTGAACCATAAATTTTGCCAGATGGCAACATCGAGGAAAAGAATGAGCAAGAGCCAAATTTTTGGCTAAGTCCTAGAAAGCCAATTGCAGTAAGATCAATGGTGGTGATTGACAAGAATGAACGGTGCGATGCGGCATAATGGTAGTGTACGAATAATAATTTGATACAGCCGCGATTTAATTTGGTGTAATTAAGAAAAGCAACTCGAGAGTGCGAATGTTTTAATGCAGAAGGTGGCAGGAGCAACATGCTAGAGAGAAGGTACCACTACTAGATTTGCGGCGAGATATGGGAATCTAGAATGGGAATGTACCCTCACTATGGACAGGTCAGCAAAAAGATGATTGGGCCATTGTGGCAGCCAAGCGGCGATAAGGCTATATAAGACGAAGAAAGATGGAGTCGAGAATACAACCACGGCGGCTATCGACATGGTGAACACTATGTCGAAGAACCGCTTTGGAATGGATCACCCACCAATGAACGATCTCGACCTCTAGACATTGAAGAACAGAGGAATTTCAATGGATGGGTGGCTGGCGGCTTTTGCTGATAATCCCGACCCCTATACCAGTTATATGGACGTAATTCTGCACCTTCGCTATGATCCGGGGCAGGGCTATGTGATCTTGCGGACCTGCACTATGCCGAACACGGAGTAGCAGGAGAATTAGAGTAGGATTTTGTCTTTAGAGTAATGGCAATGCCCATGACTAAGGGCTATGTCCAGCCAAATCTTACTCTTTCTTTGATATAATATAAGACAGCTTGTTTAATCACTTATGTCCGTGTCATGGAGTGTGTCGATGATGAGTCTCAGATAAAATGTTTTGAGGCGAAAAGCCATTAACCAAGGTAGGTAATGGAGTGCCATCGAAGTTCAAAGTTGAAACACAATTGGTTGTACCACCTTAATAATTTTATAAGGGCGAGCCAACGAAATTTGAGCTTTCCTAGAAAATTCTTGTATCCGAGTCATAGAGAAGAATTAAATCTCATTCATTGAAAGTTTTTGTTTTGATCTATTTGTCATGCCAGATTTCTTCAATTGTTATCCAAAGAAGAACCCCGAGATAGGCATCCCCGCGAATTTCATCTAGTTGTTGCAACCGATAAACCCTTTTTGTAAAGTAGCAAGGGAATCATGTATAGAAGCAAGTTGAAATCTGAGAGTGGGCAGAACAAACTCAAAAGGCATCAAGGCCTCTTAGCCATACACGAGTCGGAAAGGTGTCTGCCCTGTGGCAACTTTGTAAGTGGTGTTGTAGGCCCATAGAATAGTTGGTAACTTTTCCTACCAATCTGTCTTGGAAGCGTCACAAATTTCTTTAAAGTCTTGTTGGTACTTTCAGCAAGATCATTGTCTTGTGGATAATATGAAGTGCTCTTCATATGATGAATATGCAAGTAGTCTGTGAGTTCCTTGATTGTTTGATTGACAAAATGAACACCCCGGTCACTCACAAGTTCCGTGAGGCAGCCGAAGCATGTAATGACATACGTGTAGAGCACCGCGCCGTGCTGGCTGCAGTGTTATCGGGTAACGCACAAGCTTCGGCCCACTTAGTGGCATAATCTGTGAGAACAAGAATGAATCGAGCATGGGAGTTTCGAGAAGGTGGATCAATGGGCCCAACGAAGTCCATACCCCATTTGCTGAAGGGTAGCGACATGGCAATTGAAGTTAAAGGTAGAGTGTCACGGGTCGTGGGCCTTTCCACGCACTGGCAGACATCACATTGGCACGCATAAGTGTGAGTATCTTTAAATAGCATGGGCCAGAAATAGTCAGCCAAAAGGATTTTTCGTGCCGTATTATCACCACTGAAATGTCCTCCACCAAGTCCTTCATGTGCTTTGTGAACAATCTCTGGGACCTCATGAGGAGGAAAACATCTATGCAAAACCATATTCCTGTTGTAGAGATATCCAACAACCATGGTATAGTCACCTTTACTTCTCAAGGAATTATTGACTGCGGAGCGTAATTTGTCCCGAGAGAGTGGGATCCTCGATGGTAATGCACCTGAGAGAAGATATTGTTGGTAGTCATGGAACCAGTGCGGCATAGCCGTGACCAAAAAGAGTGGGGCATCCGAAAAAGTGTCTGAAACTCCTGAGGATGGGTCATTTATGTGGATGCATGAAAATAGTGTGGCATAGATGATAAAAAAGAGTTGGGCATCCGGAAATGTGTCTGAAACTCCTGAGGATGGGTCCTTATGATTTCAAAGGGAGCAAGCTCCTGCAGTAGCAGCAGCCAGCAAGCAATGTGTCCCGTGGGCGTGGTTTTATTGATCAGATAAAGCAGAGCTTGATGATCCACAAAGAACTTGATTGTGATACCCAGCAAATAGTGGCAAAACCATTGCACGCAAAAAATGAGTCCGAGCACTTCCCGTTCCATGGCAAAATAATTCTGCAGGGTTGAGTTTCCGGTTGTCCTATTGCGATGGAACAAGAACAGGGGCTTGAGTAAGCAAAACCTTCAATTTTTAAAAGGCCACATTCACCTGAGATTCCAAGCCCAAGTGGATTCATCAGCCGTGAATTTATAAATGGGATCAACAATGGCAGCTAGTTTAGGAATGAAAGTAGCATAATAATTGACTTTCCCAAGAAAGGACCGTGTCTCCTTAATGTTGGTAGGTGCTTGAGCCTTGAGAACACAGCTGATCTTGGCAGGATCCATGGTAATGCCTTCTTTACTAACAACATGGCCTAGAAGAACACCTGAAGTGACGCAGAAAGTACATTTTTCGGATTCAAACTGATGCCCGACTCATCACATTTTTGAAAAACTAGCTCAAGTTCGTTGAGGTGATCATCCATGTTGGTGTAAGCAGAAAAGCCACCTTGAAAAACTTTCCTGAAAAACAGAAAGCATAAGGCACTGGAAAGCAGAAGGTGAGTTTGATAAACCAAAGGGCACCACTTTGTAGGCAAAAGTACTCCATGGCATGGTGAAGGTTATTTGCAACTGATCTTCAGAGCGAATGAAAATTTGATTGTAGCCAGAAAAGCCATTCATGAAGGAGTACATTTCATGGTCATCTACTTCTTCAAGAACTTGATCCGTGAAGGGTAGCGGAAATGATCACGCCCGCGGGCATATCGAAGTTTTCTGTAATCCACGCAAAGACTAATCTTCCCATTATGCTTAAGGGCAATAACAATGGGCTCACTCATTAAGAATGTTTGACCTCATAAATAAGTCCCGCAACTAAGAGTCTATCAATTTCGCCTGACGCCGGTCACGATAGTTGGGGTTGAGCCCGCATCATTGCTAAATGGGGCATGTGTCATGTTTGGTAGGAATGGTGAGTTCCCCAACTCCTTTTTATGCCTCTTAAATCTTTATAACTCCACACAAAGATATGTTTGAATTTTTGGCGAGGCCGAAAAGGCGCGAGAGTTATATGGTTTGGGAAGATTGGTCGCCAATCTGATAGGTTGGTTGTCCCCAAGTCAATGATTTTGACTTCAGAGTTTGAATGTGAATGTGCGACATTTGTATCCGTGGATAGCATGAGCAGTGGTTGTAGCGTAACCAAATGATTCAAAGACTCGAAAGTGGAGAAAAATAAGGGATGTTGATGTTTTTCAAGTAAGGGTTAAGGCCATGACAAAGAAAAACATTGACATTGTCGGAGGGGTGTCAATATTCAAGGATGTCAACATCACTGAATCCGATTGCAAGGCGAAAATAAGGATCTAGCAAGGCAAAGAACAACATGATCTTTATCAAGGCTCATACCTCCCCAAGGATCTACATATTCGTGATAGGCAGATAATGGCAAGCCAAACCTGAGCTTAGACTTGATAAGTGTTTTGGGGATCATCGAGTCACCATCGAGAGCCACGGCTTAGCATATTCAGCAGCAAAATGAGTTTTCCAGCTTTTAAGATTCGTGGTGGCATTCAATTGGCCATTAGTAATGACAAGTTGATCAAGGGCCCAATAATAGATGCTTTTAGCTTAGCGGGGAAAGGTCGCATTAACCAGCATTTCATAATCACTAGGATCTTCTCCTGTTTTCCGCACACCAAATTCCAATGGAAATTTGAGATCACCAATGCCGATTTGGAGAATAAGAGTGACGCCTTGAGGACGCTGATGTGACCATTGGCTAGCTTGATATCATAATGGGTACGATACAATTGAGTGATGCCAAGTTGTTTCCTAAGTTTGTCCATGATGAGATTGACAAAGACTACCCCCATCAACTGCATACATGATTAACTGCTGATTCCCGACAGCTGGCGTGAACTGCGGGTGTGGAAGTTGTGACAATACCAACAAGAACAAAGTGGGTAAAGGCAACCGCTCCCCGAGGGCGTGACATAACTTCTCGAATTGTGGAGAGACTAAGGAAAATTTTGATCTTGGCGAAGCTCTTCTTGTAGCTCCAAGGGAATATGGGCTAAAGGATCTCATGGATCCAAGGGCACCGCTGCATGGGTAATGAGGCCTAAACTTCCTTAAGGAGCTACTTCAAATAACGATGTTTGGATATGATTGAGTTCGTGAAGTAGACATGGACGGGAGGGTGCCTCCTCCTTATGTTGTTGAGCGCCGTGATGGTGGCATGAACATTGGCCGAAGATGCCCCTTAGTCGCTTGCATGAGCTTGCTTTGATGGACCTTGGGCATAACATGAGGCATGAGTTTTTCAAGACTGGGGCAAAATGCACCGCCTTGTGTTGCTCGTGAGGGACAGCCTCCGGCATAAGCAAAGTTGCGCGGTCCCGTGGGTGTGAGCTGCCAAAGGTCGAAAGTGCCAAGGTGTTGGCGTGATACTAGACCAACCCAGCTGGACTCAAGGTACGAGGATTGAGAGCTTGATAAATCTCTTCTTGGGCTTGTTGATCCATCATATCGCAGAAGCTTGTTGGTTCTCACGATGTTGAGGAGCACGAGGAGGTTTTCTTAAGGTGGGGTGGGGCCATGTTTCCCATTGGCTACATAGAGTTAATAGGACGGAGGCGACCGAGGCGCTTTGGTTAGCGGAGTCGATTTGAACTTAGGAAAGTTGTGGGCACGCCGTGGTGGTGTGGCCCCATTCCCTGCAGTGATAAAATTGAGCTTTTGCAGGATCAAACGGAGGTTGCTGAGGTTGTTAATAGTGCTGAAGTTGTTGATATTGCCGAGGCATAGTCTAGACCTGAAAGACCATTTTCTGTCTAAAGGGCGTGGGATGAGAGCGCATGCATTCTTCCGTAGTATGATCGCACATATTGCAATGCTTGTAGTGAGGATGGCCATTAGTAGAATTGCATTCATTGGCCAGATGGCCCTGATACCCAGATTTGACTTCTCTGTTGTGGAGCAAATTGATGAAGTTGAACCGTGTTTTGTGGAACCATGACAGGAGGGATGAAAGGTAAATCTATAAGGAAACACCATGGAGGACACATTGACGGGGGTGATTGACCGCCGATAGCATGGTCCAAATGCCTTGGGTCGCAGGTGTATTTAGTCACAAGACTAATAGCTGAGGTAGGCCTTGCGTAAAACCGCACCAAGATCCGACTCGCGGGATACCCTTGAGCTTAACTAAGATATGCGCACGATCAAAGAAAAATCACGCGCATTCTCGAGGGTTGTTTTTCACCCAAACCGTGGGCTAGATTGATCGCCATCAATGCAGAAAGTCGCTTGCAATATATATGATGCAAATTATGATATTGCACTACAAGAGAAAGGTACCAATAACGTCTAGTATAACGTCAAAAATCTCGACACAAATAGATCCCCTTAAACTCCTATAGTTGTCACATTTTTGACACTATAGCTGACATACTCATTTGCCACAAAGTTGACGCCCGAGCGTCAAATGTTATGTCAAGATTGTGGCACATTTAGTTGTCACAACTCTTGATATATAGGCACCTTTTTAACGTAATTGCAACATCATTATAACAAGTTAGTGTCAAGATAGCATCAATAGTTTTAAGGACACTATTACGAATTTAACATTAAGGTATCATCGATTGTTCCAACAATATTATTACTCGATTGCAATAAATGATTATATATATAGGGGCAAAATTTTATCAAAATTGTGGCGAGTTAACAACAATCATGGCATATATGTTTCATCCACCATAAATTAGCTAGCATCGAAAGCTTGTGTCTAACCTACTCCAAATATTGATCAACTAGTACATCATGCCTTTTGTCAAAGCAGTTGTCAGATCATCCAACAAAAGAATCAACGGGTTTTATGACAACCATTCCACAAACCAGCTTTGTTAATTGGTTCAACCATTGCAACCCTTTGAAACCGGATTATAATTTGTGGGTCGATTTTTTTTTACATCGATTTTGACATAAAATTACACTCGCTTGAGACAAAATACACGAGGAAATTGAATATTCTTAGTCATAATAATAAGATTTCTACAATTGAGATGCTCATATGCGAAAAGGTCAAAGATTCAAAACAAAAGTAATACTAAAAGACTTCACAAATTCGATCATATTGCATCAGCAAAATTATCTCCATCTTGTGGATCACCAGAGGTGCCTTTAGAACCATCATTTTTCTCTCCACTGCATTCTCCCTATTAATCACATTCGAAATGTATATCGACTTTGAAATAAATGTTAAATGCAAGAATAAATGTATGTCAAGCTTGGAAACAAATGTTGCACAACAAATTTTCATCAAATAGTTTTATGCAGTTTGATATTTCATTAGGAAAGAAAATATTTACCTTTTCCTTGTCAGAATCGCTATCAACGTAACATACTTCCTGCATATTATAAAACTAGACTAGAGATGAGAACGGTAATCAAAATTAAAAACATGATTATTTATCTGGAAATAACACATACCGTCTCAATTTCTTTGCCCTTCAAAAATTATCCCCCGGACTCGAATAAGCATGCGGACGCTTACGCCCGCATGCTTATTCTGCATCTCCCACCCCTCGTGTCTTCTCCAGGACAGGGTCACCTCCTAATTGCAAATATTGCTCTCAACCTCAGTCACCGCATCACACTCCAGTGCATCAGACTCCTCATTACTTTCAAATGCCAGAGAGTACTTATATTCATATTTCCTCCGGGCAGACAACATTCCTTCGCAATTGTCTTCACCGCAATATGGTATGGGCTATCCTTAGGTCTCTTTTGGTCCCAACCATGTCTAGGAATTTCAGTCCTCACCTGCTTTTCAATCTGCTATCAATGTCTACAATATTGGTGATCTCAAATTGAACGAGGATGGCCCACAAAGGATATCGTTGCCCCATGACACACAAAATTCTGGACCTCCTGGGTTTACTATTCCCATGCAGATGCCTTGCTCACAGTCCTCGGATGTGCCTCATAGACCTCCTTATTCTTATGCACCACCGCTTTATACCTAGGTTCCCGTGCCTTCATACATCGCTCACAACCTCAAACTTCCCTATCCTGTTTTTGGGAATGTGAACGGGAAGTCAATCCTCGATCAGAGTGCTCAGGCGCACATGGAAGAATTTGAAGCTCTTGCTATTTTAAATGGATACTCTCAGCACCAGATCAAGTCTTATATTTTCTCTGCCACGCTACGTGAAGCACCACATCAATGGCTCATGGCTAATAAAAGATATTGGAAATAAAACTGGCAAGAAATAAAGACAGCCTTTTTGTCTCATTATGGCACCACCGATGATGATCAACAACTTCTCAAGCAACTCAATGACAGCACGAACAAATATCTTGAGGTCTAGAAAAAAGAACTAAGACCCACTAACGATGACAGTGTTTAAGGTCTGGGTTTGAGATTATCTGCAAGACAGCCCTCTATGAGGACCCTTGGATCAAACAGACGAATTCTTAGTCTAGTGTGTCATGTGGGATTTTGCAAAGAGATAAGAATAGTTTGAACAAAACCAGAAAGCAAGAAAACGGTATGCCAAGATAAGAATCCCTTGAGTATCAAAAAGAGTACACGAGTCTCACGAGATGCTGAGACAGAAACTGAAACAAGACAATACTATGTCTCATCTAAAACTTGAGGTCTAACTCTATTGATATACATAGTACACCGGCCTTAGGCCGAAAAATAGACATGTGGCAGAGTCTTTGTGATCTCGACACCAACTCCTGATCATATGCTTGATTTAAGGAATCTTTCCAAAGGTCGCCATTAGTGCCAGAAAATCCCGCCAAGTTAGAGCCGCACTCGGAGGTGGCTACTTGTCCGCCTTGACCTCTTCTTTGACGGGAGCATGGATTTCTGCATGGGTTTCTATGGGGGCGTGGGTCTGCTACCTGACGCTCCTCTTTGAACTTGTCCCTTGCCTTTGGCTTGTGTTGTGCTCAAAAATAGTCCAGTGCCTGGGTGGCACATGATTAACATCATTCCTAGTAATGAATAATTATAATAAAAAATCATGAGAAAAGACTCCACATTAACCAAACCACGGATCTAACACCCACATCCCATTAATCAAAGGCTGCAGAAACCACTTGATGAATAGACATTGGCTCTCGATCATATGTGGAAACCATTCCTAGTAATGCATAATCGTAATGAAAAATTATGAGAAAAGGCTCCACATTAACCAAATTATTTGCGAAAGAAACAACCACTTTATAAATAGAAAACCATTGGCTCTCGATCATGCGAAAACCATTCCTAGTAATGAATAATCATAATAACTATTCCTAATAATCTCGACCGAAATGATCCCTGATCCATGACCTCTTGAAGGTATGATCCCAAAGATCCGCAGTGAGGCGGTGCTCAACATCTCATGCGTGGGTGGCTAGGCCAAACCAAATTAATATAGCGGTCCGAATTTCATCATATAACGGACAAATCAAGGATGTGGCATTCGCCTTCCACACAGCCCAACTTGGCAACGCTTGACAAAGCCTCTTTTGGCACGGCTCCGCGAATCCATCTCCCCTGCCTCAATCTAGAGATGATGTGCGATGTGTAGATAGAGGCAATGGATCCAGATTTTTCCATGGGTAAATGGATGCAACACGATAGCGCTGGCCCGACCTGTTCAAGTGTTGGCAACCCGTGAGCTTGCCGAGGAAGCATGTATCAAGGTATTCGAGGTGTAGCAAATCGCCTTCGCTTTGCACCGGGATGCATCCAAGCTCTTGTACATTTCATCTAGCCAACCACGGGCTTTTTTTCTCGCCAAAGCAGCCTTTTTAGGCTGGTGAGGCCCATTGCCATGGTGTAAGTGAGATTAGGAGGTAGTATCGCCCATACCGGCCACCTTCTTAATTTAGATGATGTGTTGGTCAACGACCCTCCCGAAAAGGCAAGAAGCCCATCTCATACGACAAAGATTTGGTATGGAACCGTGGAGTTCACCCCTGTGGCCCGCGGCGAAGAAAGCCGCACCGCTTCAAGTCATTCCAAGTGGCGAGGGAAACCATCGGGCTCTAGACCTCGATCCTATACAAAAGCATGTTCCACTAGTACCTTGAATAGGTGCGACCGGGTCCAAATCATACAAAGTCCGCTTTTGGCTATTGTTCTCAAGACTATGTAGAGTGCTTTCCAGGCCTTATGCGGCTCGAACCGTGATAGAATTGTCCCAACCTATGGCGCACGGGAACTCCACCCCCAAATATTTGTAAGTGGGTACCACTTCGACATTTTGGCCAATGATAAGTGAGGGTTGGGCCCTTGGTTGTCGTGATAGATGATATATGAACCACCTTGGTCTTGGCCAAGTTGACGCACATGTCAGTTGCCTGGCAAAATGTGTCCAAGGCATCGAGATGGCATTGCATGTCTGCCAGAGTGTAAGCCAAGAGGTCCACATCACCAGCATAGATGAAAAACATAAGGGATTAGTTTTGCAAAGAATAAAACCAAAGCCAAATTGGAGTGCTTGCCTCCTTAACTTCATTTGCCATAGGCTACAACCAAGATACAATCATAAAGTGGGTCTATGAAGCAAAAATAAGCAAGAACATTGGTGTGGCGCTTTTTGGAATTGCAAGGAAGAATAGAAATACAGAGTGTGCCTTCAATTGTGGGCTCAATTATCCGCTGACGCTAGTAATTTTTGAAAATTAGAATGATGAAGCCCCAGACGGCCTTTTCTCGCGCCACGCTCATCACTTGTCATTTAAACTTCATAGCTTATCATGAACCCTTCAAGTTGCATGACACACGTCCGCCACATAAAAAGCCACTTTTTTTTTTTTTTTTTGGGGGGGGCTAAAGATGTGCCGAATTTCTATTTTTGCATACCCTTAATAAAAATATACCCAGATTTAAAGCTTAGTGTGTTGGTGGGTGATGATGCTAGCATACATTTTTAGTCCGATGTTATATTGTGTTAATAAGGTGATGATGCATCACACATGTTCTAGTGTGATCTTGTGCCATGTTCTTTATGGTAACGAAAATCTCTCTATATTTTGGATTAAGCTTCGCTTTAATTTGATTTGGAGTCTCTTGCCGCTGCTCATAAAAAGAGATATGGTGCTAACTATGACAGAAATGGGATTATGGAGTATTCAAGGGATGCTTTGATTTGTTTGTTTCAAATCTCAATTTTGTGGATTCTAGTATATTTTACTCCTGATGATCATAGGTTACCTTAATTTTCTCATGGAGTGAAGGAAAACAAAGTCGGACAATCACTCGATTTTCATGAGCTCTCCTTTTCAACAATAGAGATGGATTGTTTGAGAACTCTTTGGCTTCCCTACAATCTAATATGATGAGGATGGGTCCGTTAGCTTATGAGAAGGATAATAAAGATTTGTGGATCGCTATATTCTCGCAGAGAGTTTCCATTGCTTGTGGTGGTTCCTGCTTCATACTCATTTTGATATGACAGAGAGGCAGCTTGACAAGATACGAACAATGGACGATAATCACAAGCAAATTGCAGATTTATATGGCACTGATCATATTGATGGGAGATGAGGATACATTCAAAGCTTTTCTACAACAATGACCGGCTTGCTAAATCTTATGTTTTGGGGACTATGAAGCACTTCAACAGATATTTCAAATCCATCTTCTTTGATGAACCCTTTGTGTCTCCTTTACCTATCTTCATTAGATTGTGCACTCCCATGATCTCTGCTTTCATATAGTCTGAAATTTGTTACTCAATGTGCTCATTTTCAATGATTTATCGTGTTTCACTATTTTGTGTTAGACTATTCTCGTGAATAGGACCCAAGAATTCAATAATTTTGGGCAATTAGTTCCTAAGCTTTAGAGACTTTTTTTTTGCTAAAGTGACGCTATTTGATGTGATGTCTTTGTGTTGCGAACCCTCAAGAATGTTCTTCAGTTGTCCCATCATATCTCTTCAAAATCATCTCTCTTCCTTTTGTACTCTTAAGAGATCGTATGTTACCACTTTGAATGAGATTTCTTAACACATAATGTGTTCACACTTATTGGGAATTTCTCCTTGGTGTTAGTCAAATCTGTCGCCAATGTACTTGCCTTTTTATAATTGATATAAAAATCTACATTTACTTTCAAACAAGAAAAAAAATAAAATAAAAAAGGTAAATTGAATTGGCTTTTATGGAGACCAAATGGCTTATGGAAAGACCCTGTCCCAAAGGGTTTTTGCTGGGCTTTCGAGGAAGCATGACGAGGGCTACCTAGGTTCGATCCTTGAGGACCATTTGAATTAATGCTTTAGCTCATGTAAAGTTTTATGTGATGTTCGCCATTGATATGTCATACCATTAGGTATTTGGAGTATTTAACTTTAAGTTCTACAAGAAACTTATCGCGAGGCCGCCGCGAACGTTTCTTTAGTTCCAACCCACTAAGGTTTGGCCCATTAACATTCAACCTGTCAATGCAATGCATGTTTAATAATGGGTTTCTATTCACAAGGGTGCGAGACCACATGTGGTAGCATTTATGAATTGTCGGACACGCGGGATTTGAACCCACATTGTTGCCTTGTGTCCTCTTGCCCATTCAAACTAGAACAAACTCTCTCTATGCAAGGGTTGAATCTCCAGTTCTTGCTTTCTATAGCTGCTCGACTACAGTGATCATTTCTTAACTAGGAAAAGCACAAACAGGCATATCATTCTTCCTGAAATGTTGATTGAAATTTTCACAGGGATGAAACCGCTTGAATATGCACTAAAAGCTGCAGCGTCCATTAGCGGAGTTTCGTAGCAGCCCTTACTTAGGCTTTATTTGGACGGAAATTTCTTGGAGGGCGAACTTCCGGCGCCATTCCTTGGGCTTCTTCCCGGACAGCTGGCCGCTAGTTTTGTAAATAATTGCCTGCAGAGATGTCCAGTTAGCTTTTTTTGTGCTGGAGGTCAGAGACCTGATCCGAATGCAGAGCTTTTAGCCCATAGTATCCCAGCTTTAAAGATTTGGCTGCCGAATTTGCAACTTTTTCTTACTCTTCAGTGCAGCACATCAATTGGGCACTAAATCTACACAACTAAATCCACACAACTTATCTACTGTAAAATCAAATCTGGAGCCTGGAAGCCGAGGTTTTAGCTAATAAACTTGATTTAGATGGTTTTCAGGCTTGGTTTTTGACCAAATGGCTGATTAAATCTCAAATTGGCAGATGTTTTAGCTATAGATTTGAAGGTTTTTCAGCTTTTTTTGTTGATGGTCCATGGAGCAGATCAAATGGGTAGGCATAGCCAAATGTGTTGGCCCCATTTGCAAAATCAGAATCTGCAAGGGAGTCTGACAACTCATTGAATCCCGCTCTAAAGCTCTGTTGTAAAGGCATACATTTCTTGTTTTTATGTAAAGAATCATTTCTTGTTTTTATGTAAAGAATCACATTTGTATATATACACATACGAAAAAAGAAAACAGGGAAAAGGACTCAACCAATCAGGCACAAGAACTAGTTGATCAACAACATCTGTTCAAGTCATCTATTGATTTTAATGATGAAGAAATGTACAACCTGTAGATTATCACAGTTTATTTACCAGTTCTATATGAGATAGAGAATATGTTATACATTTGAGCTGTTTAAAAAATCGCATGCTACCTGAGTCACAGAGCAATCCCAAGCACATCCACACAACGACGCCCTGTAGTCCTTTGTTTGCGCTTCACCTGCATACGAAACCTAGTTAGTTGATTAGGGCAACGAAGCAGTAAGAAGCAATAGGATAATTATGTTTGTGGCGGGCGGCTCCCCGGGTCCGGGTCATATTCCAGCAGCCTAGGTTGCTAGAGCTTCAATGCCTCGCCATCTCCATAGCCAAAAGCTTCATTGTGAGGATGGGTTCTGCTCGTTTGTGCCATTCCGGCTCTCCTGAGACCCGGATTTACAATATTCGTCTGCAGAAACGCCTTGAGGCGTGAATCTTCGGAATCTTCCAAAGATACAGAAACCATAGAAAACGAAGGCTCACTGTCGGCTTTTCTTAGAAATATAGAAAATCCCGGACCATGGGCAGGATAAGCACTAGAAAATGATTGAGACCTCGACAGATTTCCGCCATATCCACGATCTGGACCCAAATACTCAGAACCCACATTCACATTACACTTCTCAGGCCTGCACGCATATGCAGAGCTCAAGTTTATGACTGCCGGAATGCCCTGTGATGCGCTCAAAACTTGAAGCATCCCATCTTTTACCTGCCTACTCAAAGATTGCTGCACACACAAGGCTTCTGAACATGCAAAAGAAGAAGGAATGGGAGGTAAACCATTTAAAAATGAATATGGTGGTGAAAAAGGGGGCCAAAAAAGTCGATCAAGTATGGCCATGATGGAGACCACCTGGCTCAAAGCGGCCGTTAACTGCAGTCAAAAACGGCTTTTGACCCGGTTAACTGCGACCTTAACTACAGTTAAGGGACCCGCCGCGTCTGGAAGCTTCGTCGCAAGTTGTAAGCCGCAAAACAATTGCGGCATTTTCTTCGCCGCTAACTGCCCTGTTAGCGCTAACGGATGCTGTTAGCCTTTTCGCACTCAGACGTCGACCTAACTACCCCGTAACTGCGGATGGAGCAACTTGCTGTTAACGCTCCTTCCCTACCTTCCTCTTCTTCTTCCGATGGTTCATGCCACCCATCCGCATCATTTTTTCCTCTGCTTCCAGGCCATAAATCCCCATTTCTGCTCCATTTTTTCCTCGATCCGGGCGCTTTGGCAGCTTTGAGATTTTTCCCCTTTCTGTCGTCACGGAGTTGATCTGTGCAAATCCGACCATTTTTTTTTTGTCCAGATTTGAGGTTCCAAATGGGCGCTTGAAGCCGAGATCATCGGTACCATATCCCCATCCTTTTATATCTCTAGCAGCAGCTTTCTTACCGGCCAAGGATGTGGCAACAAAGGCATTTGACCAGATAATGATCAAACCGGCTTGAGAGTCACTAGAATTTGTAGAACAAATCCGACAGAAAGGAAAAGAAAACAAAGGAGGAAAAAACAGGAAACATGCCTGGTGTTATGGTAGATGATATATCCTTCTCGCAAGAATCCTCGGCTTCGTCTTGTGCGTCAACTGTGTTTGATTCTTTAATGGCCGCAGCAGCTGCAAATCCGGCGATGCAGCAGGATCATATCAAGTCCTTGTTTTCACATAGCGATATTTCTGATACTTGGGCTCTGCCACAATCCCCATATTTGCACAACTCGGGGGGCTATGGCAGCCCAGGCTTTAATTCTCCACGCTCAAGCCCAGCTATGGAAATTCTGAGGCGCAAAGAATCCTCTCAAATGGGTTCGAATCTAGACCCTTTTGGAGGAATGTATGGGATGGATTTCTTCTCGCCAAAGGAAAATCGGCCTCCTGTTTGCTCTGTTTCTGTAAACGGAGCTTCTCCTCCTCAATAAATGCAAGAAGGGGATTGATTGAGGAAGGGGAGTCACGTGGCTGTGGCTCCTCCTCAATAAATGCAAGAATGCAAATTAGGAAAATGTTCCCCGAAAAAAATTTTTGACAATTGGCACGCATGCAATGGAGCATCATGGAATATTGAAGAATAGAATCAAAGTGAATGACTTATATATGGTTTGATAGATATTGTATATATGTCACCTTGAATATTCCAGGTGGATCTGGGCCTCGAGGCGTGAAGGCATGCTGGCAACTTTTTCATGACATTCTTTCCAAAGGTTCCTTACCTTATCTTCAAAATAAAATATAGATGGAGGTAGACAATGGTAATATTAAAATATTGGCAGCCCAGGCATTTCTTCTGAACTTGACCACTTGACATAGGAGACAAAAAACAAACTGACTAGAATATGTAGAGTTTTCATTCATAAAAGACGTTTTGGTAGATTTTCAAACCTGACGATTTAGGCTTGAAATTGAAAGGATGGAACAACTCCAAAAATGGTGTCAGGAACAACTGCATAGGAATGATGATCAGATTCGGCTTCAACCTCGGTCCGCTTTGCAAATCTTCCCTTAATCCTGGGCCTCATTTCTGCATATGCCTTTCTAGATGCATATCGTATTGTCTTCTCAAATTTTCTGTTTTTCCGCTTCTCCTTGTATCTCAAAACCCTGGCTTCCCTTGCCATGGGCTCTAACGCTGCCTTGGATTGGGTATTAAAATCATACATCACCTCTCCTATATAAGGTGTGGATATGTCTGCCATGCTTGAATCCGAACCTCTCCAACATCTGATGAAACCTGAAATTTTATGACGAATTCTTTCAGTCCCAATTCATCCTGAAGAAATGCTTCAATCAAATGCAAATTTGGAAGTTTATCTGCTACCCATAGGTTAGATTTGCACAAATAATTGTATTAGGCTACAAATTGCGAAACATTTAGAGTAAGGATGCTTACGCTCCGGCTAGAAGGTGCCACAGGATATCCAAATACTGATGCGACTTTTGGTAATACTTCTGCAGAATAATAAGTCTTAAAAAATGCGTTTGTTCTGGGTACCAGACCATCAGAAGCTCCTGTATCAGAATGGGAATCGGTATTGAGATAGGGATCCATGTCTGGAAAAACATCCAAATCAGGAGCTTCTGCCTTAGGCTTGATTTTCTCCTTAAGTCTATTTGCAGCAGTAATAGAATCCGGCAGAATGCTTTCTTCCCCATCTATTCCTGTTTCATCGCCACAGAGGATCCAGGAAGCGGCCTCAGCCGCAGAGCTAAGCTCATCCTCTTCATTATCATAATCATCATCGTCCTCTTCTTGATGTTGATGATTCTTGAGCAAAGAAGCATCATCTTGGGAGCTCTGCTGGACGGAATGGCGAATTTTCATGGAATTAGGGTATTCAAAGAACGGAACCACAGGGATTCTTTCATGCCTCTGTGCAAGAGGGTTTGCAGAGTGGATATCATTATCGCAAGAAACACAAAGAACTGCCGCATCTGCTTTGCAGGTTACAGCGGCAGGGGCATTTTCGCAAACCTCGCATAGCCATACCCTTTCATGCTTTGAAGCAAGCCTATTTGCTCCATGTACACCTTCGTCGCAGCTTGGACACAAATAAGCTGCATCTGCCCTGCAAAATAACACGGCTCCACCCTCCTGACATCCGTCGCAAGGCCTTGGCATCTCTGTTTTGCCCTCAAATCTGCCCTAACATGCAGTTCAGAGCAGATTTCTCTGAGTGGGATTCAAATCGATCGATCTCAAGCTTATTTAGCTTCAAATTCAGCAAAACAAAGCAGACTCTTCTTCAAATCTCGCACTTCAAAACATGTGTAAGCTCAGGATAGAGATTTTTGAGAAAAATTTACCTGCTAAAAGATGAATACGTGATCTTCCGATCCGAAGATACTTGCAGCAACAGGAAAATCCGAACACTTTTCAAGGATTTTCTGAACCAGCGCTACAGGACTAGTTATAACGGAGAAAGACTGATAACGGGGCGCCAGTGTAAAAGGGGCAGAATTGTGACCACAAGTCTTTTGTCCACTTGGATGCTGACTCATCAACCAGGCCCATACCTTATTTGTGGCTGGATTTCAATAGTATGAAATTGAATACTTATCAAGTTGTGAAACCTTTTGAGGGGAGAACGACTGAAGGTGAGTCTCGCTGGTGCACTGATGCGTGGCCATGGCATCGGCGCACTGGGGTCTTCTACTTGTGGATTTAATAGTGCCACATCCATCTCTCCCTCCTTTGTAATAAAGTATATGCATTGTCTATCGTCTTCTTCTGCCCTGAATATGACTTCTCCAGATGTCTATACACGAGAAGTTCAGCTTGATCCAGCCATTTTCCAGCTTGAATGAAAATCTAGACCAGAGCATCCAAAAGATTCTGCTGCGTAATAATGTTCACCCCCCGCAATGACACGAAATTGAAGTGGGGACCATTGTTGTTGCTAACCACTACCAGTGTAATGCTCCCAATTGCTATGCTATTTCTCTAATCAATGCATGAGAAACAAAGGCCAAACTTCATTTAGATAACGTTGATGTCAGTGGCTTTGATTATCATACAGTGTTGTTTCATAACTCCTCCATCTTTCAAACTTAGGAAAAACATCAAGCGATTTCTTTTGCACGTTCTTTTGAGTGAACACCTACACTGTGATAAGATATGATAAGGTCGAAATTACCTCCTTCTAGGAAATGTCGATAGCATGGGTTCTGTGTGATTGAAGGTTGAAATCCTTGGGTGCTTAAAGGTAGAAAGACACCATATATTTGGAATTGAAAATTTAGATCGAACGTCTTTAGTTAGATGTTTGAAGGAAAAAAGTCAATTTATCATTTGACTATTAAAAGGTTAAATGATTAAATCACACTACAAGAGAATAAGCAATCTAAGTCACTAGTTTCATCATTTATTTGCTTAAAATCGTCGACTTTCAATTTTTTAGATTTTGATACAATAAGTGATTGCAGAATCTGATGCATCATCTATATCGTCACTTATAGCATCGCCAATAACAACAGTTGTAGTATCATATTTTATAACATTGTAGTGGCATAATAGTATCATTTGTAGTATCATCTATAGCTGCAGTTATAATATCATGCATTTTGTCCTTTGTCAGGCTATAATAGTGTCGTATATAGAATCACATGTATTGCTATAATTAAGTCATACGTAATATCACCACAAATGCTATAATAGTGTCACCTATGGCATCATCTGTATTGGTATAATTAAATGACTCAAAATGTCAACACAATGCCACGTGTAATATCACGTGGAGGTTATAATTGTATCATTATTAACGTCAAATATAATATCACGTATTGTTACAAATTATACCATAATTATATCAAATATAATTCCATCTTTTCCATCATCTAGAAGCCCTGTATGAAATTGGGGTCCGAAAGATTTAATTCAATAGTTCAATTACCAAATATATCAGATGTTATTTTCAATGGTCTAGTTGTACGAAATATATATAAAAATAGTACAACTTATGTACAAAAGTATATATAGAAAGGCAATATAGATAGATAGTAGATAGATAGTATAAGAAATGCTTGTGAGCATTTGGTATACAAATTAGCATAAGAATAGAAGGAATGCAGCATACATTTTTCTAACCTAGAAAGAAACCAAAGGATGCAAAGATACACAAATTTTTTTTCCTAATTGCCCCATTGTTATTGCCCGTAATGTAATGGCCACTCAATGTCTTCCTCTTGCATTAATGTTTGCAAAGTATACATTTTGCCATGCCAAGTAATGACAAGTGCGATGCAATTTTCAAGTCAAGTATGTCTTTCCAAATATCCTCGCCACGCATCCCGCCTCTAATAAATCCGCCAAAACTGAGTGCAAAGACCACAATGATATTAGACGGGCATGTGGCATAGCCACCAAGCTTATGCCTATCTACCATGTAGAAAATCCGGATGTAATCCTTGCTGCCCAATAGAACCATGAGTGTTGTTGAGGAGGTTTGAAAATGATATCTAGTATACAATTTGGAAGCTTCTCTTTTGCTAATTGATGAACTAGTTATTTATCTACTTCACTTCATACGCCTACAATCTAGACTAGCACAACTTATATTTATTGCTCATTCAAAGTTAAAGTAAATCATTTAAAGTTTGACCAACGCCTTTTTGATGCTTTCTTCGTTGGATATTGCCATTTAGCATGAGCATGCCACCGTGCTATAAGAACAGAGATTGTGTTGTGTCTCCGGGAGCTTGCCAAAGGCACCTTACATGTACTATCCTTGCACTTGCTCAGATCCCTTCATTATTCCTTGCAAAATAATATTACTATCAAGATTTTTAATCACTTAGAAACATGCTTCCTCAACTTCAAACAAGAATTACCTCATGTCAATTCAAGCTTGGGCTCTTGTCTAACCCCTCGCCTTCTTTCGGTTTGACCATTATCCCGCCAATAATCACTTTCTCGCTTGGCCTTCCTCATCATCCCACATGGTTGAACTAGAGTTGCATTCTCCTTGTGTTACCCCTCAGATACCGTGGCGGCTTAAGCCATGTGTTAAATTTTTCAAATTGTAAATCTTGTTGGTCTGCTCCATAAGTCTTCTTTCGGTTCCAAATATTATCCCGCCAATAATCATTTTCTCGCTTGATCTTCCTCATCATCCGACATGGTAGAATCGGGCCAGCAGTTGGTTCTCCTAGTGTTACCCCCGTATACAAAAGGCAAACTTTAAGCAATATGTTAAGTTTTTCAATTCAGAAATCTTGTTGGCTAACAACCGATATCAACATAAACAAGATCCATGATTCATGATTAACTAGAGTTTCGCTTTATTATTTTGCGTATTCATTTTACCCAAAGTCCACATGTAAAACGAGTCTCATCTTTAAAGCAAAAAGTATTGATTGTCATGTAAAATAATAATAGGGATAATCTTACCAAATCAAGCTTAGAAGATGATCTCGTAAAATAATTGCTTTTTAGAGCCATGTGTGGGCTGAGAAATCGTGGTGGCGATGGAGCACCGGAGCTGCATCGCAATGGAAAGGAAGGGAAGATTTCTTGAATCGCTATCTCTAAGCATCGCTGACAAATAGCAAAGCGAATGGATTCAACACCTGGGGCAGCTGCAAGGAAGTCCGACTACAGTGAGAAGGAAAGAACCTTAAAGTACAAGCTACTATCATTTGCTTCTCACGCAACAAATCTGTAAGAAACCAGACCATGTAATAGCAGTTTGAGGATTTTGGCTGCTGCTAGCACAAGATCCAATACGTTTTCTATTTCCAGGTTTTCCATATTGATGCGACCAAAAGGCCTCTTGGGCGCCGACGCCAAAAGCTCTGTGCCAAAACATCACAACAAAATTAGTCCTAACATGTTTGCATAACCCTCATTGTAAGCAAAATTTTTCCTTAATTATTTCGCCATAAAGTTGTTGGTACGCATATACACATACAAGAAATTTAGGCTGGCGAAGCCACCGCCCTATGCACACATGGGAGTTGTATAGGGAACCTACACTCCCTAAAGGTTCCTAGGAGGAGCTTGGTGGCGGTGAGTGGCAGCGCCGCTGTACCTCATATTACCCCTATAGATTGGTATGTAGATTAAAGATTAGAATCGCCTGCAAATCAAAAGCTCTGTAGATTGGAAGACAGAGCAGAAGACACGAAGCTCCTATTTTTCTTTCAAGATACAGAGCCTCCGATGATTTTTGGCATTGCTATGGTCGTGGAAGCACTAGTTTTGCTGCGAATAATATACAGAATCATCATTTGTTGCCGATTTGCATGCATCATGTCAATTGTGACATGCTTTTGCATCCTACAAATATTTCCCACAAAGCCACACTTGTCGTTGCGTCATAGCCAATTCCATCAAGACCTCCAAGAACCGATTTTGTTGTTTAAGGTATGCAACCGACTTTATTTTGCAAAATGCAAAATGTAGGCAGGAAATAGCATAGTACGTGCATACATGAGAGTAGTGCATAGGTTTCTCTACATGTTCTTCATCATTTGCAACTGCATGTTTCTTCCTATTGCAATGCCTTAACATCTTTCCACTTTTGCCATGAAGTTTCAGTTTGCTCATATAGGTGCTGAATGTGTGGATGAACTTTACAATAGCATTTCACGTACACAGCAGGACCTTTTATTGCCATGTGCTAGACATCAAGACCTTTTATTGCCATGTGCTTTGGGCCTCGGAACATCTAGAGGTCCTGCATAAGACTTCAAGTTGGTTCTTCCAAATTGCTCAAAAGCAAGTTTCTACTCTTAAAAAGTATTTACGTAATCCTACACTATTATCTACTCTCCTATTGTGTAACATAAGATTTTCAAAGATTTAGAGAAGGTATTAGTAGAGAAATACGTATATTGCTGATGGTGGAGGGTAGGGTTTATATTTTTGGGCCGAATGGTGGAGGCGAAGGCGGAGCCAGAGTTCCAGATGTCGAATCTGATGTTGCACGTCGGCGGTTATGCGAGGAGGTCGGCATGCCCTGGATTTATAGGGGCGCCCTGCTGCGGTGTAAGTTAGAGTGCGTCCGAACCTTCTATTTTTGAAATCTTGTTGTGGGTTCTCGCCACTTTCTCGCAAGAACTACAAAGACTTTGATGCAACTTTGTCGGAGCTCATGGAATACTTAGAGCAATTTCCCAGTCTATTCCAGAGGTGTACACATGAATTCATGGTTCTAATGTGGCAAGATATATTGCTTGTTAGTTGTTCGCTGAGAAAGCATCAATTTCTGGAGCCCTTGCACTTGTTCAAGAATTCAGTCTTTCAGCAAGTCTGTGTTGTAATGACATATTCGATGAATTTAGAGCTTAAAAGCATGGTGCAAGATGCACATGTTACTGGTGCACATTGTTGATCTGTTATAGGCATATGTGTCAGGCTCTTTAGGTTCATAATGAGGGATCTATTCGATTTCTTGAGGTAAAATTCTCCACCCCATTAGAATTCTATCAACATCATGCTTTTAATTTGACAATACAGTAAGTGCTTTTTTGTGTCTGTTGCAATGAACTATGGTAACGAATCTGAGAAGCCCATTGTAAAATATATGAAAATGAATGCTGTTTCATATACACGTAGAGTTCTTTGATTACCGAAAGGCGCCTTCTGGGCCAAACGATTGAATGTGCTGTTCATAAAGGTCAATTTATGTAGGTTTCAAGATCTCTTGTTCTGAGATGTGGTGAAGACCCCGCATTTGAACATCAAGTTTCCATATGGTACTGATATATCGATCTAAATCATTTCTCCAGTTTCTGGTTGTGGCAGCATTCATACTAACAAGTCCTACAGCAAAAGCATTGGCGGGAACTGCATTCGAGGCATATGACACCAATGAGGCAGAAGTAAGATAAGACGTTTTCTTTGTTCTATAGCTCTACATTCGTATTAACATTCTGGCTTTCATAGTTGGAGAAAGGGCTTCAAGCGCTTATTCATAGTATAAGTGGTGAAGTGGTACATGTTGTTGCAAATGTAGTGTAGTTGATATGCATATAAGGTGTGAAGAATGTGGACACTCCATTGGCAAATTCCGCCCGTCTGAATGAGGCTAGCTGAACTGCATTGCAGTTGCGTGGAAGGAATTGCATGATCACCATTTATGAATCTATTGCAACTGTTTTAACAATTCGAGTCTGCCTACTGTGGCAGGGGGTTCAAGTCCCCTTCATTGGATCATTCTTTGTGACTGACTTGTATGTTGACTTGAACCAATGGTTCAGAAATCTTATGGTGAAGTCGAAATGCCGGTTTGACCCCATCAGAATTCAAGGGGACGGCCTACAATGCACTTCAAGGAATAAGCAATGGAATATTACTATCGTCAATGGTTAGGAATGAGCGATAAGAAGATATGAGCGATAAGAATATAATAATAGGGTAATCTGTCTCTAAATTGTTGTTTCTTATATTTTAATAAATCATAGATGGAGCAATAGTTTCATTTTTGTAGAACTTATTTGGCTTTGTATTATTGCCGTATTAATTTAAGAATATAATAATAGGGTAATCTGTCTCTAAATTGTTGTTTCTTATATTTTAATAAATCATAGATGGAGCAATAGTTTCATTTTTGTAGAACTTATTTGGCTTTGTATTATTGCTGTATTAATTATGGAAGGAAGGAAGGAAGAAGTTTTAACGCCCACGAACCCAATCGGGTTATGGGACCGTAATAAACAAAGGGGCATAAGCCCTATCAGTAATGTAGAGGGCCAAGCCCAAAAATGTAACATGGGGTCTAAGCCCCGCTACACACACAAAATAAAGGGCCAAGCCCAATAACAACAACAATAATAAGAATCGTGGCTATGCGCCACCGCCCACGGTCGAGGGCCACCGATCCCGGTAATAGCCTGCCTCTATACACCGCCCATCGCAGCCGCAAGCGAAGCCAACCCGCATTACCTCTTCCGCAGTATAGTCAAGAAGGAGTAAGATCCTCCTCGACGGAGAATGTGGTCCCTTCGTGATGATTGCCGTGTTCGCAGACATGCAAAGCAGAGATAGTATCCCGGAAGTGGACTAAGAGGTGTCGCGGCATCAGCCGCATCGCCCCCCACTCGAGACGCCGAGATGACGCCTCAGCCCGATATGCATCTCCCTAGTGAAAATTGCCGCGGTTTCATCTCGCACTGAACACCCACCGCTTCGAATGCCGACTAGACGCAAGGCCGTGGCATATGGCCTAGTTGGGCGGGCTTCGACTGCCCGGCGCGCAGGTGGGCATCGGATCCGTGTCGGCCCCCACCAACCCATCTCGTGCCGCGGAGACTGGTGGTGGAGATCGCCCACCCCGACCACACGCAGGCCCGTAGGTGCAAAAGCGAGAGCAATGCAAATGCTCTGATGCCGGACCTCGCGGCTTAATCCCGGGCGTGATTCGCATCGGATCGGCCGATCCGCGTTCTACCAACCGGAGCAAAGAACTCAAGAAGCCGCACTCCGTGCCACTAGTGGCAACCGAGGAGAGGCCCGAGAGAAAGTAACGGTAGATCGCATTCATGCGGATGCCGGGCAAAGATTCCCCGGAGCGTATTAATCGGCCGAAAGCATCAATCCCAGCCGTAGCCGCAGCAGAAGATGCATCGTGAAATCGTATAGAATGTGCATCTAAGTGTGCCAAGAGGGGATGCCGGGGCCCAAAGAAAGGAGCCGCTTGAAGGTAGGGCGCAATGGTGGAATCATAGGGTTCTCGCCGAGGCGGATTTGGGAGCCGGATGAGGTTGTTTGATTTGGCGGTCTCCCTAGCAAGGCGCTTTATCCCGGGCGGGTCATGCTGAAACTATAAGGGAGGGCACAAGCCGGGTGAAAACTGGGCAAAGGCAAAGCCAAGGCAAGCAACCGGAGACGACTAAATCACCGACCCTATGGACCAAAGCTATGAATCAACACTCAAGGCCAAAGACGCCAAGCAAAGGGAAAAACCGCCAAGGGGGTGGTAAACCGCAAAGTGCCAGAGCAGCCTAAGCATGTAAGAACCGAAATCGAAAGCAGTACCTTAACCTCGGTCGGTTGGGCGGTCCATAAGCAAAGCCGCCTCAAACTTGGTCGGCTGGCCCGGTATGGTATGGCAAAGCCCAACACCGGCAGACAATCCAAAGCCAATTCCCCGAACCCAGCCAATTCGACCCAAAACCCCGCCAATCCCAAACCTCTTGCAACACCAAGTAGAGAACCCGGGTCAAATCCGTAACCCCCAAACCAATCCAAATCCAAAACCCCCGCCAATCTGAAATCAAACCTTCAAAAACTAAATCGAAAACCCCCCGCCAATCCGGATCCAAAACCCCCTCGGTGTTAAGGTCAGCCGATGTCGGGGAGAGGTCGGGCGAGGGGTCGATGTCACCGGTGTCGGGCGCAGGCCTAGGGCGCAGGGGTCGCTTTGATCCTGCATCAGAAGCCTCGTGGCTCAGGCTGGGGCTTCACGCTTGTGCTATCCCCCGAGCGAGCTACATGATGTCGCCATGGCGCAGCGCTTAGGCTGTGGGAGGAGATCCCCTAGCTTGGACATCTCACCTAATTTTTTACTCAAAGGCAAATCGGAATAATGGAGGCAAAAGAATAGTTTCATTTTTTGTAAAACTTATTGGCTTTGTATTATTGCCATATTAATACAATCAGATGGGTCTTTATATATGTATGCAAAATGTGTGTAGTCCTTTTAAAAGCAAAGTTCAACCTAGCAAACAAAAGGCACTCTATGTAACTAAAATTGGTATTCGCATTGAAATCTATCGTGCTTTATTTTATGTTGTATGTAGATTGTGCTTCAAGTCCAATTGAAGACCTTTTATCGCGTCCAACAATGGAAGCCCACATCATACCTATGAACCATTTAAAAATAAGCCTTTGCGAGTGCACTAAGCAAATCGTAAAATATTAAAAAGCCTCCCCTACCTTTAAAAAATGGATGGAAAACATCTATTGCAAACCTTATACATAATTACAATTTAGGCAAAAAATAAGAAACAATCCATTGTAGGTAATAATGTATTCAGATGTGAATTTGTTCATTTGGAAACATAACTAAAAAATAACATCCATATAAAGTGTGCTAACGCATGATTCAATTGCACAACCAAGTTATTCCACATTATTCGGCTCAACAACACATGTTCGCCTATTATGACAATGTAAGGTCTAAGTCGCAAAGCAAGTTATTCCACATTGTTCGGCTCCACAAACCGTGTTCACCACTATTATAACAATGTAGGGTCTAAGTTGCACGCCTCTTGAAATTGCTAAATGTTCATTAACAGAATGTTATTAGAAAACTCATGCCATAGAGAAATAAATATGGTCATCGAAGGTATAACATACAAGATAACAGAGTCCATATAATTTTTGGAATATTGGATTTAATAAGCATTGGGTGCCATCACTCTACGTTTTTTATTTTTCCAATGTCCATCTAACATGTATGTTACAACTTGACGAGGATCAGAGATTTCTTTAGGCCAATCTTCATAATGCCATGCTATCAAATTGAAGTAACAATTTTGATTGATTGTGAAAACATGAAATTGAAGTATGATTTAAGCCACTTCACCCTCGTGCAAACGAAGGGCAACCTCCGCGGCGCAAAGACCTTGTTTATTCCCCGACAAGAATACACTTGTTGCTGCTTTTGTTTGGGTGCCATAGGCCAACCGGTCTCCGTGGATAATAAAAAATACATTCTATTCTATTCTATTCTATTCTATTCTATTCTTCTTCTTTTTAAACGAGCTTTTGTTCTTTTTTTATGAACGGACCTTATTACTCAAAAGAATACAAAGAGTACATGGGGACTCAAAACCCAAAGGGGAGAAGATATCCACTAGAGCAACACTACCCACCACATACATAACATAGACCTCCAACTAGTTTTAAGATCATAGACTATCTTTATGCCAATGTTAGAGGGTTTTTTAGCTTGATGTAACCCCTCTAATAACGTAGCATAATGGCCGAGGTTCTAGGGATTTGATATGGATGTAAAAAATTATAATTATTGAAACCATAGTCTATATCCCTAAAATAATTGAATTGGTTGTTTAAAAAAAGATAAATTTAAAATAAGAAGTTCACGCTAGCTCACCGGTTCCATTGGTGAAAGCATCTTATTAGACATTATTTTGGTAGAGGGTTGAGCCCCCATATTTCATATTCTAAAATCTTAAGCAAAGCCACATAAAGGTTTGAGTCCTCAGATTCAGATTTCAAAACCTTAGACGAAACTCATATTTCATATTTCAAAATTATAAATACCCCAATCATAATTGACCATAATCGAAACGAGAGGAACCCATAGGCTCCAACATACCACTATGACCATCAAAATGAGAGGAGCCTAGAGGTCCTAACATACATACCAGGCGGTATGATCGACGGATTCAACTAATCGAGGTAGTCCAGTAGATTTGTAAGAGGTGGTGGTACAATACAACCTAAAAATGATAAAACACATCATAGATGCTAGCAATGAACTTTTCCTTCATGCATTTTTTTTTTTTTTTATTTCATGTTAAATATAAGAAATTCATTGTCACTTTCTATCACATTAGTGTCCAATAAACCTAAGGTGATTCAATAACTCACACCACGCTCTGCGGAACTTGTTTAAGGCGTGCATAAATTAAGTAAGGCTTCCTCTCTCTCGGGCCCTTTGGTCTCCTTCAACTACAAAATTCAATTCAATTCAAGGCCCTTTTGGTCTCCTTCAATTACAAAAATTCAATTCAATTCATTTCTTCTCCTTTTTTTTTCTTCATGTATCCTTTATTTTTCTCGTCCCAAATGACTCCCAACCTCAAGGTTCTAACGCTACCGGCCATTAGTTTACATATAGTTTCTGCCAAAATTATTTATAGGCATGACAATAGTCAATCCCAACCCCTACATATAATTTTTGCTTCAATGTATTTATGGGCATGACAATAGTCACTCCCAACCCCGCCTTCTAACACCCCATGGCCGCTAGTTACATTAGTTTTAGCTTCAATGGACAATATCACCAAACTATTTATAGGCATGACAATAATGTGGAGAGTCTTTTGATAAAATAAACCATAATGAAGTACATAACAAGTGGGCTTTGCTTCACTTTTGGTCACCAACAAATAAGCAATGTCTTACATTGAGGATGACAAGAAAGAATGTTGTCCATGATAAGTATCAAATTCAACATGTTACAGCTTGGGCACAGATATCCACATCCCATCATGTAAACCAAGTATAGCTTTTCTTATTTATATTCCCATCCATTTAGGGAAAGGCAAATGCTCTCCTTGACACACTCGTAATGAAAAGTCCCTTGGGGGAATGCAGAGAATCAAATAATACGTTTGAGGTGTAATAAATGTCACACAAGTAGTTCATCATCATATAGCGTTTCTATAACAGTGTTCTCCATCATGAAATTCTTTACTTCTCAGAGGTACCAAGTAATTTAATACTCCTGCCCTCGGGAACAAAATGAGCCTTTTTCTAAAAACTTCGCCAGAGCTTCCTCATGAACGTTTTAACCACAACACTTCATCATCATTCTTGTTCCGTATGCACACCCAAAATTGATAAACTTCACCAATTATTGAGTCATGCATTCCTGGACAAACAAAAGCTGCTTTGGTAAGTATTGTTCTTCCCAAACACCTCACACCGGACTCTGACAAAAACATGGAGATTGAAGCCTTCCTACTGTGGACATCCTTGCAAACATCACAAAATCAACCACAAATTTGAAATTCGAGCTCTTAAATAGTTTTAACATACTGTCTGCAACATCTCTGGTAAGTGGCAGCCTGTCTGCAGTAAGAAATATTTGTAAATGTGTAGAGGTTCTTTTCGGGGTTGAAACAAAGTAAAAATTTCTGATGAAGAAAGATGACGGCCATAGTAAAGCATTTCAATGAGGATTCTTTCATGAATAAGGTCACAATGCTTGTTTGGGTTTATGGCATACAACATGAAGCTGGTGTTAAATGAAAGAACATGGCTGTGGTAATTCCCCTTCCAGAAGCAACCTCTGCAGCAACAGCAGCCTCATTCATTGGCTCAATATCATACCACAGAACATCTGCCCTAAGGATTTCCATCCTAGGAGGATCAGGATCAAGAGCTAAATAAAATGACCAACATTGTGAAAGACAAAGCAAAACAACACTTCCTATGATGCTAGCAATCAATGCAACGTATCTGCATATTTTACCACTTGCTATTTCCCTACCCTTTCTAATTCCAGTTCCTTTTCTATTTCAAAGCCTGGTCTAATGCGACCAAACCTCGCTATTTTCGCTGGTGCTATCTCAGTGGGCAAATGCACCTTCTTCAGGAACAAGCATTTTTTTTTCCACTATGCACATAAGTAACAAATTTCAGCCCTATTTTCAAGTTCAAATAGGGCCATCTCCTATTTTAGGGCATCTGCCGTTTAATAATTTAAAACTTGAATATACAAAAATCAACGCCATAAAAATTCCAACCTGTTTTACATCGGCTGACTGAGGGGTCTTGAATCGTGCAAGAATTAGGCGAGAAGATCTTGAACACAATTTGTGCCTGCAACAACGGAAATGCTTGCTTTACTGATAAAGATTCCCTCGTGAATTTAATCTCCATGAAGATTGCAAAAGAACTCTTCAATTCCAATTGAAGAAGGAGATCCAAGGGCAAGCTTACCCTTCACTCTGCCGGAGACAGGGAAATTATGCACAAGTAGGAGCCCGTTATCAGCCAGAAACTTCCGGTATATTCGTAAGCATTCTTTAAGAAAAAACCCTTGGATCGGCATCTTCACATAAAGAGTTATTTCTGTTAATCCATCACTCTTAAGTGATCATTATTTTCACGACTGAGATTGAGGAGGTTATCAGATCAATAGTGATAATCGCCTCCATCTCCCCTTCAATGATCATGGCAAATAACACTCTCGGGCTGCTGGCCGCCCCGAGTCCATTGCAAAGCAAAAGGCTTTGTAAACACAAGCGATAAGGTGACTACAAATATTTTCCTCGCTATCTAGACTTTCCAACAATACATTATCTTACAATGCGCAACAAATCTAGAGAAAGCAAAAAGGCGCTTAGGGCCAACCGGATGGTGAGGGCATTATTTTGTTTAACGTCCATACCTACAATAATCTTGTATAGACCAGCTAGGTTTATCCCACCGCCTCTACAGCACTAGAAGGCTTTATCCCACTGCCTGGGCGCAGCCTAAATTGGAGGACACATATAGGCTTTTAAATTTTATCATGTCGGGACGATCATCGATACCCCTAGTACCCAAATATAAAATGACATCGCAAGGTTTGTACCCCTATCAACCAACTTCCAAATATAAACGACGGGCAGTGTTTCAATTCTAATAACCAACTTCCAAATATAAACGATATTGGACAAGGTTGGCTGACCAACTTCTAAATATAAAATGATATTGACAAGATTTTAACCCATGACCAAATGTACATTTATTTTGGCATTATTGCTTCCATATACTTAACTCACCACACATCCGCGAAGAAAACTCGTACTCTACACGTAGTACTTTTCAGGAAAGAAGCACATGATCCCACCTAGAAGTCTAGGGCGGGACATCCCAACTTAGAAGTCTAGGTTCGAGCAAGGGCACCTCTAGGGGCATTGCTTTTTAGCCTCACCATCCTAATTTCAAGGTGCCACCTACACCATGATCCCTGATTTTAAATAGCGAGCTTAAGGTCCATACTAGACTAATTGTGCTGCATCATAGTTTATCCCATTGCTCATATAAGCGGCCTTTTACGTTCTACCACATTGGGGATCATCATCGACATACCCCTAGTAACCAACTTCCAAATATATGACATTGGCACGGTTTAAACCCATGTCAATGCAAAATAGAGATTATATGCTACATGGACACCAAAGCGATGCAACTATTTGATACCAAGAGAAAGACCACATTTTCTAGCATTCATTTTACATATCAACATCTATATATTTTAACAAGGTGGTAAAGGAAATGCATTGGCTATCATGTATACAGTACTACGGACAAGTGTACGGGGAATTATTGAGAGATGCTCGTTGTACCAACTACCCTTACAAACTAAATAGAATGCAGCTAAATGAGTTCTTCGCTATCTTAAGGGCACTATAAATTATGCTTTGACATATGCTCATCAAGATATAGGTTCTGATGGTTCACAGTTGGTTGGTTATACTGATGCTGATTTGGGAGGTTGCTCGATACTTTTCGCTCCACAAGTGGTGCGGTTTCTTTATAGATCATTCTTTGATATCTTGGTACAAAGAAGAAACAACATTGTGTTGTCGGTGTCTACTATTGAAGCGTAATATGTTGCAAAATTTAGTATGGCAAGTAGAGAGTTGATATGGTAACGATGTCTACTTCAATCTTTTCAGCAAGTTTTGATCAGCCCAACAGTTTTATATTGTGATAATCAAAGTGCTATTTCGTTGACTAAGGATGAGGTTTTCCATTCTAAATCTAAGGATATTGAGATTCATTATCATTACATTAAATTGGAAGCCAAGAAGAAGACAATTGTATTACAAAAGATTGTCCTACGATAATATGATAGCGTATATATTTACTAAAGCATTATCTACAACCAAGCATGAAGATTTTACTAGTCGGGCCATGGCCCTTAATTCTTCTTCTACTTAGTTTATTTTGAAGCCACGGTTTTTCCTTTTGACTCCCACAAAAGGTTTTTTAACCCGGGCACATGACCAAGGTTGCAAGGGGGGATGTTTGGTGCATCCTTGGTCACCTTCTGAGTAATTGTATATGACATTTTATATATTGTATTTTTGGTTCTCTTTTATTGAGAGGCCAACGTTGCAGGGGGGGTTTTGAGATGCCACGTTGGGCTCTCATCTAAACTTGGCTCTTCCATACTTGGACATGCCTTTAGGCATGCCTTTTCTATGTACATATATGTGTTCGTATTCAATACATTGTTAGAGTTTTGGGATTACTTCCTTTGTCTTAGTCTTTGTATACTTTTGCTTAGTTTCAATAATCAAAGGAGGAAATCTACCCAAGGGACTTAACTAATGCCATCTACCTCTCCCAGATGCACTTTGCAGCATAAGGCCAACTACACTAATGAGTAGTAGCAACCCTCAAACATATACCTAACTAGTATACGAAGGGAGCCTGTCTATAATACCCCCTAGCGAGGTCAGGAGCTTATGAAGTTGAACAAGAGTTAGTGACGAGTCTATAAGCAGTCTAGAGGCATTGTGATCAACCATCTCATGCACAATTTGAACACACTGAGAGGGAGTCTACCCCCTAGGAGAATTGAGCCTATGCCAATCCCTATGTCTACAAACATCTCAATATATCTTCTTGTCTCACGCACATCTCCGCCGAGTGATCTCATCTAAGAATTGTTTAGTTCACAACAAGTCCTAGATTATTGAGATTGATCATTAAATGATGGATGGATGGATGGATGGATGGAATTTTTACGTCTAGAAAACCAACAAGGGTATGGATAGTACAATGAACATGGGCCTGAGATCCAAAACGAGGATAGTGGACAAGGCCCCACTATAAAACAACTTAAGAAGCTAACAAGTGAAAACACAAGGCTACACATAACCAGTCCAGGGATCAGATGGCCATGAAACGTAGCCATGCCTCCTCGATACACTGCCCATTTCTTTTAATGTCATTCTCCTCTCATCTTGCCTAACTCTTATCCTCTTGCACAGAGCTGGAGAAGATTGAGGTCTTCAGGACTAAAAAAATCAGTGTCCTTTAAGTGAATACTATGCTACAGAACATGTAGCCTGAAAAGTGTATCTCTAAAGTGCTTTAAAGGATGACAAGAACGACTGGTCATGTTGCAGCTACTCTCATAGTTGATATAATGCCCTCATACATGACCTCCTGAAGAAATGTTCCACCTCATTAGTATCTCAGGCAACATCCCTTTTTGCAACTCTAAAGCAAATGATTCAATCGTGATGATGTGTTTGTATCCGTCTCACAGATAGCATCATGTTGCAATAAGCACTCATGAGAGGCATAGTACCATCTGCAGGCAATAGGTCTCCCATGTACAATATCGCTGAATCCTCGAACTGCCCATGTTGGTTGCAAGATACTTGCACCAACTTGAGTCTAGAATTGCTAAGAACAAAGATAATAGAACATAGTTAGCAATTCAAACCTTGATAGCATTAAGATTGATAGCATTGGAAACATAGCCTTTCTATGTTAGTAAAGATGGCGTTGTTGTACACTTCTATGCATTTTATGAGATGCACTCCAATTTTTGCTCTTGCCCCTTCTCAGATCATGATGTTACTTGGATCCTCATGTTGGAATACCATATTATCCACCATTGTGGTATTGTATGTTGATCTTGAACATCCTTAACACACCGCTGCTTTCTTTTGGGCTTGTAATTGTTTTTGCGCTTTGTCTTCGATTCTAGCTCCAAATGATCTAATTCAAGTAAAGAAGCAATATCAACCCAATATTACATCTAGCTACAAATAACTGACCAAATTTAACCGGTTTGATTCGGGCTCCCAATGAAGATTTGTTTCAAATAAGGAAGCAATATCACCAATACTACCCTAATATTGCTTCTAGAACTCAAAGTGAATCAAAATGAAACCGCCTTCAACACATGAAATCAAGACCATAGTAAACCAGCCTTTGAATTTGTTTATGTTCTAAAGTTTTGAATGAACATGGTAAAGTGAGTCATAAACAAAGTGGCACCAAGTGGGAGAAGCCCTTCTAAGAAGTTTGGCGCTTTTTTTTCCACTGAAATTCCATTCAAATAATGTACTTCTTGAAAGTTGTTGGAAAGAGCTTGTCAGCGCAACACATTTTATCTTACAGCACAACGCAACACATTTCATCTCAAACAAAGCCCTGAATCTCCGCCAGTTACGATGAAAGAAATACCATTGCAGTAGGGTTTCAAGAGCTTCTATATCATTGCAAGTGCAAGGGTCGCCTAAGAGCACCTAGGGTTTCAAGAGCGCATAGACGACAGCCTATAAGGTTCTCAAATTATCCAATTACTATGATTGTGGTAGTGGTTTGGCGGAAAATAGGGGAGAGGTTATTTCTTACTATGATTTTGTTAGTGGTTTGGGGAGAGATATTAGGGTTAGGGTTAAAAAACCGGACGCTGGCTAATTGTGGCGTTGACGGGGCCGATGTCCGAGCATGCCCGAAGCCGGAGAAGTCGAAAGCAGAGGTAGTCCGGCTGGCCCGAGGGGCTTCGCTACCGAGTAACGCTGTGCCGAAGTCGGCTGAGAAACGCTGTTGAAGAAACGTTGTCGGAGAAACCGCTTTGCCGAGAATCTTTGCCGAGAAGCCGTTGCAGAGGGCTTAGGGTAAGTAGAAATCTTTGCCGAGAAATCTTTGTCGGCCAAATCTTTGCTAAGAAATCCTTGCAGAGGGCGAGGTAGGGCAGAGAACGGTGAGGCAGAGAAGGGCGAGGCAGGGCGAGAAGGGCGAGAAGTGGACGTAGAATCCTGCTTTATGAATCCTTCTTCTTTCTTTTTCTTGGGGCTTTGTTCGGAGTCAGAAGAAGACTCGAACTTGTGTCAATGCGCCTTATGTCACGCTCTCTTTGAATGGCAACTCTCATTTGGTCTCATTTTTGTTATCTCGTGGTTCGCGTTTCTTCACTCTCATTTGCTCTCATTTCTTGTTATCTGTGTTCTTGTTATCTGTGTCCTCCTTAAATGGACAATGATAGTTTATGCATTTTTTGTGTGTATAGATTCAACTATATCATGTATGTATGTACGTATTTAGGCATATGGGGTGCATAAACTTATAATGGGGGCTGATGTAAATTCCACGGCCTTTATTTAGCATATTCATGGAATTATGCTTGGATCCAATGATCCAAAAAAAACAATAAGGATAGAACAATAAGCCTAGAAGAAGAGACTGATGTCAAGGTAGAAAGGTAGATGCGTGAGTTCAAAAACATTATGACTTTTCCTCCAAATTATGGATGCATCTATGAAGTTTATGGTCTCAACCATTTTATCAAAAGAGAAACAAATTGATGCCTAATTATATTGACCTAAGCAAAACCAGATAGGAAAGAAACAATGTATAAATGCATTTGAATCACTTCCGAAGGCGCTTCTTATTTTCAAATAGATGGCCAGCCATGAAGCGGCCCTGATGCCATTTGAAAGCAAAACAAAAAACATAAACTTGAGATCATGTGAGAGTGATGATTTGAATCACACATGACCTGCAACAACCTTGATGACGCGGCACCCTTAAATCACACATGACTACCTGTAACCACCTTTGCATCTTACCCTGAAATTGCAATAAAGCCACAATTGTACCTTCAGATGAGAAATTTGAGATCAGGCTCAAATGAAATTTACAACATAAGAGGATTTCGTTAACATTGTTAATATTAAGAATATAATAATAGCAGCAACTGCTCAGGCATTTACAAGAGAATCTGCAAAATATACAAATACGTCGCTGTAGATTGCAAATATGAAAGAATTGCACTGATTGCAAAAGTACTATACAGAAACAGAAGGCGCTTTTAACCTTTTGAAAAAAATCAGGAACTGCAAATCATGCAGTTACAGATATTCCTCTAATTTCATGTAACTGGACTAGCCGAGGCATGGTTGCCAACCCTTAAGAAATTATATGCTAGCATATTCAAAATTGCAAATTCATTGCGACAGTACTTAACAGCACCGACGCCCATGGAGATCTTTTACTCCATCATTAAAGTTTGAACTATCGTATTGCCTTAAGACATGTAATGTTGTCTTCATATATGTTCGAAAGGCCACACCTGCATTTGAGTATTGAACATGCCAGAAAGGTTGCTTTGCAGTACCTGATATACATTTGGTCTATTTATGGCTGAAGCTTCAGCCGATGGAATAGCACAAGGATATGCTTCTCTGAGACTGTATAAACAAATCCAAGCTCCGCACCATTCACAGGACCCATCCCCTATATGAAACAACAATAACCTCAAAGGCAGTTCCAAGGTTATCAAATGCATGCAAAGCAAAAAGTCAGGATGGCCAACCATGGTGCAAAGTACACTATACCTTCCCATTAAAAAGCACAAGTTCCCCATCAATCCAATTCGGGTTCCGGCCACCAGGTTCAGCCATTCTGCCTTGACCCTTGTACCTTGCCACCTGTAAATGCCTTAAAACTAAGAATGCCAGCACAAACTAAAGAGGACCCTTGGGTCTATAAGCCAAAATATGGACGTCATTTATGTATCATGAGAGGAGGCGCAGAGGCTCACCACTCCAAGCTCTTCAGGGTAAATTCCACGATGAGGTAACCGATTCTGCTTCCCTATCTTGGCAAATTTAAAAGCAACCTAGAAAATTACGTCATTAGCCACATGCAGCATATAATCCGTACACACAACTATGATAAACTTCAGGAATGCAAGCATGCTGTCAATATCTTGCAGATCTGCCTGCAAAATTGCCCCACTCAGGCTTATATGTGGATTAAAGGTGTTAGTTAAAAGTTGCTGTGAAGATTTGAGCAAGAAATTTTGAGTGGATAAATGTGATAACATGATAATCTGTGCATAGTTGGAGCTTCTAGTCTGATACCCCAAAGTTTAGCCTTTAATGTTTTTAGGGTTTCTATTGTTGATTGCTCTCACATCCATAGTAACCCTCTATATGTTTGCTTATGCAATCCCTAATGAAGAGAAAAGGCAAGGACCAGAAGGTATCTGGTACTCAATAGAGGTATAGAAAACAGAAAGGCATAAGGACAAGGTAAAGTGATGAAAATTTTGAAAGCTTTTAGTTTATACCTGGCCTGCACGAGCATTCAAATCGCCTGTAATTTTTACAGCTTCAACATATTCAAAGAACTCCAACCTCTCCCCTGTCCACCGCAAGCTTCTGTTCCTCCCAATTGTCAGATCTTCTACGAATTGAATAACTTCAGAACTATAGGGCCCAAGGGCACCAATATACAGGCCTGAATTTGGACATCAAAATCGGAATCAGCTGTGCATAGGAAAGGATGTGCCAACAGCTACATGGCTCATTAATTCAGAACCTGAATGTGATCTACTAATACGACAGACATTTCTCAATGGAAAGTGAAGCACCAACCATTCAAGGGGTCTGTGCTAGCCCCGGCAACATCGATACGATAAAACGAGGTACATTTAGACAAACCACGTCTCTTCTGGACATAATTTACTGCAAGCTTTATGATGTCAGCCATTTCCTTTGAGACCTACAAAAATTCCAATGTTTTAATGGTTACTGCATTTTTCTATCGCACTATCACATAAGTCTCCTGTAGATTGTTATAAGTACAAATGCTAAAACAACTGCCCCATTTAATTTCCATTTGACAGATGCATTGTAAAAATGAATATGAAGAAAAGCTCAATACCTTCACAGATAATCCATTTGATAGCACCTTGGGAGTACTTCCAGGAACCAGATCATTGGCCGCTTGAGCTGGGAGAGTGGCTATTTTCCATGAAGCTGGGTCACTGCTTGGTGGTGGTTCTCTGTCAGTATCATTAATATGGAACGGAACCGCCCCCGGTCTTTATACTCTATTTTAGCTGGCACTCTTGTCAACAGTGCTGGTTCCTTGTCATCAGAGATATTTTGTAATAACCTCCCTAAAACTAGCTGGACACTTGTCTCAATCAATTCATCTGCAGATGCTGTATTGCCACCCAGTGTTTTCTATCCTGTACACTTTGTCCTCCATCTTCTACGCCATTTTCTTCAGACCTGGCGCTTCCTCTGATCTTACTCGACTGCTACCTTCTCCATCTTGTTGCAAATGTGTTTTAACTTCATTCTCGTTTGTCTGTTTCTCTTCAATTCTCAACAATTTTTGGTAGATCAGCTTCTAGCTTTCCTGGAACAGTAACTTGAAAAAACTTTTAGCTTAAGATCTGCATCTTGTCCTTTAAGAAGCTAAGAATCCTGTTTAATCCTTCATCACTAGCCACTGTGTCCTTTTTTTGTTATTTAGCTTAATCCTCCACCTTCTCATCCTTCAAAGTACCTTTGTCGCCATCTATAACAGAACTGTTTTCCATAGAATCATCACTTATGTTACCATCTGATATGCCTACAGATATAGCACTTTCTGGTGGGTCTCCTTCTGACTTTCTCTCTGCTGTTGTAGATAGACAGCCTGCAATTTAAATGAAGAACATCAGGTTGTGGTAGCAGAGGTGGGAAGGATAAATACAATTACCTGTTTCTGGTAGCCACCATCCTTATCCTTTGTCACAAACACTTCAAAAAGTGGAGTTCCAGTTCCAGCCGTAACCAATTGCCTGACACATTTATAAAGCAGGTTCATAAGGATTCGCTAGATCAAGTCATCAACAAAAGTTTTGACCGGACTTTGTTTACTTATTTCATTTGCTGCATTTACTTCATTTGCAATAGTTTTAAGAGATTTCTTCCACGGCTACTGAATAATAGATTGTGTGATCATCTATCTGTGAGTAGTGACACAACTTCTGACAATAAGATATAATGCTTTTTAAATTTTAAAATCAACTTGGACGCTACATATCCATATGATAATCTGATTTGATTTTCATGAATCTTGATTACACTTAAAAGCAATTACATAGATTTTCCCAAGTCTTACTTACATTTGACCTGTCTGAAGACTTCATAATTATTCCTTTATTCTTTTTTCTGCGGAAACATCCTTTAAAGTTATCGACATTCAATTAGGATTACCTGCTGCTTGATCGAAATTAAAGCAATCATCTCCAATTATGAAAAATTAACAGCAGCCTTCCAATTGAACACAGCAGTAAAAGAAAAAACACTATCATGACCATTGATCAAATGGATCCAGATACAGCTTACTTATCCAGCAACAAGGGGATAGTAGAAAAGAAATGTCAAAAACAGAATTATCGCACCCTATTCAAAGACTAACAGAAACCAAAACCTTGCCAAGAGCCTTGTATGCCTGCAAATCCAATGCCTCCAGCTGCTATTGTTTCAAATACAGATTCCAGTCCAGAAGGTAGCATTCCTAAATCTGTTATAATTATCTATTTCAGAGACAATCTTCTGTACATAGAAGCTACTTGGCCGCAGGGTCTTTTGTGATAGATAATTATTTGAAAAATTCATTAAAGAGAATTTGAGGTCTTCCAATACCAATGCACTGGAGGAAACAGAACCTGTCAATGAGAGCAGCCAAATATTTTTGGGGCAGTCTATGTAACATCTATGGGGGAAGAGAGACAGACCTTGCAGTGTAGCCTTTTGCAATTAGCCTCCCTTGTGCTGGTCTGATACTAATGATTCTACCGAATGGATCCTCTCCACCATCAGTTACACCAACCCACCATCCCACCTATATTTTAAGAGGATCAAATCCCTCTATCCATCCTTAAATCACCAAATGCGAAAACAAGCCTTCACATACCAATCCTGCTGCTCCTTCATCACGCAACATTGCTGCATCGCTATATCGTTCTTCCTCAAGAGCCCTCTGTAGATATCAATTGATACTTCAAGAAAAGCTTAAGACTAATGTGTTCAACACAACTCAAGAAATACTTGCTAAATTCTTTGTAAGTGCAACTTAATACCAAATCCTACTAATACTGGCTAACTACACCACGTGTGCAACTTGACATCGAACTTATGTAACTCGTGCAAGAGACGTATGCTCGACCTTCAATTCATCCATAACTTCGGAAACAGCATCATTTTCCATGATAGCAGAAATTGCGCATTTCAGCCTTGAGGCTTCTTGGAAGTCCTCATTCTGCACAGCATCTTCAAGTTGGCTCTGGTCTACAAATGGATAAATAAAACTCAGCCATAATTTGTATACAATCACAATATCATTTCTCGTACTAAGAACAACACTTAAAATGTTTAATAAAGTGAAACAATAGCAGGACTCTGATCATGATTCCAGTCTTAGCCTTCCAATTAGAGTATTAACTAGAGATAACTTCAGCACGTTGTTTGGAACTAAAACTGACCTTCAAAACAAAAAGCAGGTTCTCCTGCTCCTCAGTTTCAAGGAACACCTGCTCCCAACGCTCCCATTCTGACTGTACGCACTCCTCCTCTTCCATGACCGTGAGTGTCCCAGATGGTATATCCTGGTCAGCATGGATCGGTGCTTATTCTGATAATTGGCCAGATAATCGAGTAGTTTCTTGCTCGCAGATGCCATTATATCCACCAAGGGATCCCCCAACTTAGCCATGGCTGCCTGCATCCTCTTCCGATTACTTTCCATATCCCAAAAACCTCCTTTCCCATCACTTTCCTTCTGCTTCCATTTTTCATCCCCATCCCCAACTGCATCACCTGCCCTCTGGCACTGACAACTAATTCCAAACTCTAAACCCCCAAGTCTCTTTGAATTTTCTAGGAATCTGTCTATTTCTTCCATAGATTCCTGCTAAATTGAACCCTAAAATTCCTTGATTGAGAGAACAAAATGCTCCGGAGCTCCAGGTACTATTGCTAGAACTGACATTGCCATGGCCACGATTACTAGAGAAAGGCTGGCTAGAGAAAGTAAGGGAAGAATTGGGGGAACAAGAGGGAAATGGGTCTGTGAGGATTGGACTGGGAAGAGGCGTGGATATCATAGACTCCATAGCTGCCTTGCCTTCCCTTCTCCGTAGAGAGGAGGAGGAGCATTATCCTTTGCAGCATAAACGTTGTTGTAGGTCATTTCCGCCGGTAAACCATCTGCGCCGTTGAGGTGTTTCTGTCATTCAATCTAACACGTCCAGAATTTGCGTCGGGAAATAAATATCTTTTGCACATCTTCGATGCACGGTTCCTAGAATGTTTCAAATTTGTTAGCCATTGCATAGGCCTAAAGTCTTTGAAAGTTATTGGACAGAAATGTTCAACCTGGATATGTTGAAACCATGGAGTACCTTGATTGAAGACCAACAAGATGCCATATACATGGTCAAGCTAACATACATCTTCTAGCTATGATTAGATTGTATCTATGCATAGCCTGATATTTTTGCATCTTGTGCATGTATTCATGTGAAAAGCAAAAAGAGGGATGCATAAAAAAACCAAGTAGCGTATAATGGTATTATCTACCCGCAGATGAAGGTCTTGAAGGGAGGCCAATGGGGTTCTATGAAGAAGGCGATAATTTCTAGAAGACTAGGTAATGAGGTCAGAATAACCTAAATAAGAGAAGTTTCTATTACAATGGCAAGTCAACAATAAACCCATGGAACTTTAGGGCATGGTCGCCCTCTGCCATGATTGTACCTCTGGGCACGAAGTCGCCCCAAACCCCGCCCCATCGCGATGACACGCTTGGCACACGCTGCCCCCAAACCGACATTGTGGAGGCCAGCTTGTCCTCGACAAGGATTCCAATAACCGTGATCCCCCGCCTTCACCAATTGTTGCCATTATATCCTATATGTGAGTATAGGTGCCAGTGATCGTGCACTTGAACTCCATAGTCAAACATGTGAAAAAACCCTAAGCCTGCCAATTTAAAAGACGAATTCAATGCTGGTGGCTCGAATTAGCACCCAAACTCAAACCCAATTGCCTGAACTAGATTCAATTGCCCCACTCCCGCTGTGGCGTCAATCAAGATAAAACCATGCTTCCGCCACAAAGGCCTTTTATCGATAGCAGGTTGTGAAGAGCACGATAGAAACTATGGTTTTGGCAAGGGCATGAGGAAAAATCGATGGTGAACCAAGCAATAGGCTACCTACAGCAACAAAGAGGGTCTATGCACCCAATATGAAGAAGAGGACACCACAGGTCAGTGCACTAACCATTCCAATGCCGAGGAGGCTGGCCAAACGAGGCCAATGGACTAAGGAGCAAATGCTAAATATCTTAGAATTCCACAAGCATTCAAATCATCCGCAAATTTTGACAAGCCTCACAAAGAAAGAGCTAGTTAATTGAGTGCTTGTAGAATTCATATCACAGTCAAGGCAGGATTCAATGCAACATGCATTTGGCCCTTTAATTCTAAAAGATTAGGCCAGGCCAAGAGGGTACCAGCTTTGGAAGGTTGCATGTGGAATAGATTGCAGAAAAGATGGAGCAGGCTGAAGAAGACAACCATGAAGAAGGTGAATTAGAAGGGTTCGACATAGAGGATGTGCAGCAGTTTGGTTGTGCACCAGTACACATCCAAACTGGTGAGCAAATAGCCCAATCAGCACACATCCAAACTGATGAACAAACAACCCAACCAATTAATGTGCAGCACACACATACAATTGGAGATGAGCATATAGGTGCACATGGTGTGCTTGCTTCCTAGGTGCAATGAACACAGGTTGGCGGATCTCAAGCATGTTTGCAAGTACCTCCCAGTCATGTGCAGGCATCATAGGCCATAAGGGTAAGGAAGAGGGATCTTGCTCCAGATACGGGAGGGAGAGTGGATATAACTATAATTTAGTGATGGTTTCTATCAAGCCTTGGTAGCTGAAAAGGCTAGAAGAGCAGAGGTTGAAAAGTTGAAGATGGAGCAACTTGCAGCTCAAAAGATCAAGGTTACGAGGAGGACGGTTGAAAGGAAAGAGGCCACTAAATGGGCAAGGCAGAATAGGGCCGAAAGGGAGAGCAAGAAGAAGGTTGATGCTGATTTTCAAGCTAGTGCTACTACACATAGAGACTTCATGTACCCTAGGGGTATGTCTAGAGTTGCATGTTTTTAGTTTCTAGAGGCTATTGAGTAAGGAAGTGAAGAATAAAAGGTTGCATGTGAGAAACATGTTGAGGATGAGGCAAGGGTTGAGCCCAATTAGAGCTGTCATTAGAGAAACATCCCCTAGGATGGATCAAATGCAGCAATCTGGTAGTCCTTTAAATAACCCCCTTATGGATGATGGCATATGGGCCTAGCAAGATGATGAAAGGGTGCAAGTCATGTGCAGCCTAGAAGATATGCACATTTTCTCGGGTGATGCTGGAGGCTCTGGTTAGACCTGTGTCAAATTCAATAAGCATATTTAGGCCACCAATGAAGATGTGACACTTGGCCAACAAGGAGGTAGAATGCCAACAGCATGCTGGCATTGGCCATAGCAATTCCATGAGGTTGGACACAAAGGATCGGATTTAATTATGCCAGAGCCAATTCGTGACCTCAAAGATAACCTGTGGCATAGATAAGGCAAAGATTATAAGGGAGAAGGTGGAGACTGGAGTGGATTCTGATGTTATTTCTCGGGCGAGGGGCATGGATGTGGGATTTGCAAGTACATGAAGGGCTGAGATGGCTCATGGAGCATAGCGAACCCTAAGGTTTGCAGAGGGTACCACATGAAGCAAAGAGCTACCCAAGCAAGATATGTTTGACGTTGAATTGTTGCACGTGTATGATTTTATTTACTTTGGCATCCTAACCATTATCGCTGGTATGATATCCAAGACAAAGATGAAACCTGTGATAACTAGAGCACAAATTCATGCTTACATTGTACATTGTTATTGTTTGCAAATTGAACCCAAGTGTAAAAGTGTTTTCTTTGTGGCTCATTTGTGTGTATTAGATTGTAACCTCCATTGTTTATTTCAAATTCAACGTAGTTTGCTTACTTAGTTCACCGCTGCCTAAGTCTTAATGATGGCCACATTTAGGTCGACTATCACTTCTAAGTAAAAGGCGCTTTGCATTTTGTCAATGCATAACATTTCTCGATTGCACAAAACAAGCCATATGGGTTACTTGATAATGGCACAATGGCATGTTACAATATGGCAACTAAGGCTAGCTGATCGTAAAAACAAAAAAGGAAGGGAGGCGATCGCTCAATACTAGCCTTGTAAAAAAAAATGGCCTCAGCTTCCGCTTAAGAACCAATTGGGCTCGAAGAGTACATTGTCATCTTTTATCACCACGATCTAGCAATGTATGAGGTCTGCTTTTAGACTTGACCTCACTAACTCGGGTAACGATTTTGTGGGAAATCTCCATATTTAGAGAATACCCGATAGCAAAGAAGCTACTCCTGTGCTCGTGTGACCATGCAGCTTTAAAATCATAAAGCAATTTGGAGTCGTGGAAGTCATGGAGCTAGAAGGAGTAGGTGGATTGCTCTGGCCAAGGCGCGGCCTCTTATTGGGTGAAGGGGTCCCCCCCCCCCCCCAATTGTATGGAGCAAAGATCTCATAGTGTGCCCCCGACCGGAGGAGTTTGTTCTTCTTGCTTGATCCATGGTGTTTGGTCTAATATGTTGGGGAAAAAAAACACAAATTTAGTGACTAATTAAGACAACCAATGATGCACCTTGCCCCCCTACCTCGGGTTGGATGGAGCAAGATCTCATAGTGTGCCCCGACCGGGAGTTTGTTCTTCTCACTTGATCCATGGTGTTTGGTCTAATATGTTGGGAAAAAAAAAACACAAATTTAGTGACTAACTAAAACGACCAATAATGCATCTTTTGATCGCAGAGAAAGATTGATCACCTTTTTTAATAAGAAGGAACAACACTCAATTTAAACCCAAAACAAAATGATACCTCTATCTCAAACCCGATCACCAATTTCCAATAATCCGGCTTTAATGCCAATTCCCCACGCAATTGGGGCGTAAGATGTCCGAGCCAATTGGAATGGTTTGGAACAAGGAATTGGGAATGTTTTGAGGAGATCGGCTGGTATTTTTTACAGAGCCCCGCCAAATTGTTGGCGGGTACCACGGGAATCAGAGGGTGGCCTCGTGACCCACCTAACCATGATATTGGCATGAAGCCATCCTAATGAACCATAGCCCGCTCGTGGGGAGGTCAAGAGCATGCAAAGGCCATTAAGGTGCATATCAGGTGCATCTTAATGGCCCATAAGCCTGGCAAAACCAGGCATTGCCTACCACGATGGAGGGGGGTAGGTAGGGGCATGGCCATGGGGGACCCTAAACCCCTCCAACTTTGTCTAGCCCTAGATTTCTAACCTTAAGAGTTTTTTAGTTTCTTTTAGAAAGTTTTTGTTTACAACATTAGGTATCCAAAGAACTCGGCGGATTGACGAGCATATTAATTTCGGGTCACTTAGAGCAATTTACCTTTTAAGCATGCGAAACATGGAGATCATTATCTAATGGTTGATGTGAGTGGAGAAAACATTGTGAGTGAGGCAATGTGCTTTTGAAAAAGGTAAAAAGAAAAAAGCCTTAAGGTAGACCTGAATGAATTGCAAGTTGCAACCTAGTTTTAAACTCTTAAGGCTTTCACATGAGCTAGTTGAAGTCTGCAACTAATAAAGATCTAGTTTTTGGGCTTATTTTGCCAGGGCGGGTCATGATAGATTCAATAGTAAACCATGTGAAGATTTCTTATAGTATGAATCAACAGGATCGAATTTAATGAATATTTTACCTTTTATGGAAAGATAGCTGAACTTTAGAAAGATAATCTAAATTGGTACGCTTCTGGTTTTTGACGGTCCTAGAGTCTATATAAATAATGGATTCATAGAGACCGAATTTTGGACAATCCTGATTTTGTCATGTAGTAGTATTTGTGACATTTACATGCTTAACATTTAGATTGAAGCTTTTTCTGAGATCTTTGCACTAGAATAAAGGAGTGTTAAAGATCACCATCGGATTGTGAAAGTTCATTCTATAGTGTTTGCAATTCAAGGTTCAAGTATATTTATAACATGTACGATTTGCAATGGTTAGTGGGCTGTAATATGAAAATACTTAGAAATGATGACATGGCATGGCATGTGGGCGAAGCTATAGGATTTTAGGGTTTATTCCATGGTCTGATGCATGCCGAATTTAGAAAGGAATGGCTTCAACATGATTTGGCTTCTTATAATAAGTCCAGACAACTGCCTTCATTTCAGGCCGAACTAATTGTTGACTAGCACCTCCACGACGACCATTCACCTCTTACATCGACCTTGGCTATGTTATATCTCAATAATAAGAGCTTTGTCATCTTCACACTCCATTTCTTATTATTAACCAAGAGTGCCCCGCTTCTTCTTGACGGTTGTCTTTAAAATTTCTAATACCGCTTTTTAGGAATTCAAAAGCTCGATCTAAAAATCACAAACTTTTATTGGCCAAGACTGTTGTAAGTGTTTGAAGCTCTTTTGGCATACTCGAAAATAAACAACATGTTGATCAGGTGGTATGCTAGCACCAGCGGCAGACAATGTTTCAAGAAGTGCTTTAGACTTATCATCATGCTCATCATATAAATCATTCATATGATACCGCAAGGTTGTAAGATCCTTGAGAGACCAAGCACTCCATGCATGATTTTCTTCATATAAGTTTTATCAAAATACTTCCAAGCTTCACTTGAAGTAGAAAATTCTTTAGCATCCATTAAAATAATTCTTTTTAAAGCATAAAGAATAAGCACCTAAGTCGCCTTATCCTTCTCTTTCTAGTCAATTGAATTTTTAACCCAAACATCATATTCTGGCCGCCGCTTTGAATAAGAGCACGAAAGCATCATCAATCGGGCCAGACGCTAGTAAGATTTTTCCCAACCACAATTCCAAAGAGTCATTCGCCTCAAAAACTAGCTCCATCTTAATCTTCCAAGCTAGATATCCGTGTCCGGAAAGATATACAAAGTCTTAGTTCCAAAGATTCTCAAAAATTCATGATCGCGCCCAAAACCAAGCTGCAAGCTCGATAGCAAGTGTGTATAGAGGTGCTTTTAGATAAATTGTTCAAGGCTTGTGATTACGATGGGGTCTCCGAGAAGTTTGGGATAGAAAAGCACCTCTTCTTTAGTGCTCAAGGAACAATAGATGTGACATTCCACGATTTATATGGTATATATATAAATAATGACACGCCACTATGGGTATTTTGGGACCATTGTGGCTTAAAGCGCTTAAGTTAGCTATGCTAATATACCAATTAATTAAGCTATTTAATGATTAAATGCCTAGCTATTTATTAGTAATTAGAATAAATTGACCAATGGGATAAAGCCACCCTGACTAACCTCGATTGGCCCGTGCTATGTACCTATTTGGGAAGTAATCAAGTGGGGTCCCGACCTAATTCCTCGCCCCAAATGGGGTTTGGGAGAATTGAGGAGGAGCAACCGCTTGTTCATACATGTCCAACCAGCCAACCATGGAAAACCTTTGGGATAACGGATCAAGCCAAGACACAGGTTAGTTCCTAGATAAATTGATCTTCTAACCAACCCTTGTGTGGTAGACGTGTGATTAGTCTCCATTTTATGCTTTGATCAAATTATGGATGAATGTATAGTAGATGTTTTTCTTTTGTTCCTCCTGTATTGTGGGAATTAAGGGGGGATAGAGACCTAAAGTCCATCTAGTAATAGATATGCTCCTAGCTAGAATCCCTTGAAACCTATTAGATGCGGCCTGTGTACAAGAGCCCACCTGGCTGGAGAGGTTATAGTGTGATTGAGCACCAGATAACGGACACCATGGTGAAGTGGAGGTGGAGCCTTGCTGAGCATGGCTACTAGGGCTCCTATAGTATGATAGGCTTATAGCCGGTCACTGCGTATGGGCCGATATGGGTCTGACACCCCTTGGATCGCAGGCACCGTCAAGTGGGATGTCCTGGGCTCACTAGGTGCTGGAGTCGACCCATCGATTTGGGGGTAAGTTGGATATGGATGCATGGACTCCCGTGGTGCCACGATCCTCTAGCCACCCATGGAACCGTGGTGCTTCGGGAATGGACTTGTCCCATTCCTGCCTCATCGGGCCGGGGTGATGCAACCTCGAGTAGTCTCATAGGGTAATTCCATGGGATTACGTCTCCAGAAGGCTACAATTATGCCATTGCATGTTTCAGCCTATTTACAAAGTGTGCACAGGAGGGGCGGATGGGGTGGACTCTTCTAGCCATTGTTCTATGCTAGCCAATGCCATCTTCATGATTCCGCTTATCGCTATCCGGAGGCCCCGACCACGGGCTTGATCCCCTTGAGTCTGAGCCCGGGTTAGAACCTTCATTTCTGATGCATTTGTTATGTATATTGGCATTGTATGATATCATCTTGTTGATGGATAGGCCACCCTTCATGTTGGCATATTGTTATGTATATTGTTGCTAGATGCTAACATGTATGTATGCTTCCGCTTATATAGGATTTCCTATAGAAGGTGTGGGACAAATGACACCTCCCCGTTTCTTCACCCTGACACTTGCCTATCACAAGTGGTCCGAATCGATGGAGGGCCTTCCGTGATGCTCGAAAGTTACCATGGAGGGGAATTTTCGTGATTTATACGATGGTAGCATTGTATAGATTTAGGGCGCCATAATAAAATCATTCAATTCTTTAGTCTTCAAGGAAGTTTGCCATGCTATTAGTACACACTTTAAACATTGTATTAACCGGCCAATGTGTAGCACATTTGCAAAAGATATGGAAGTCTCATTTAGAGAAATGAGCAGACTCCCCTAATTGTCATGGAGCTATAGGTTGCATGCATGTTGAGATTGTGAGACCTGTTGGACTTGGGGTGGTAATTATTTTGATAGGAAACAAAGTCATTCTATTATCTTACAAGTTATTTGTGACACAAACATGGGGTTCCTTGATGTATCTATTGTGTATCCAGGATCCTTGCATGATGCACGGGTTCTTAGGAATTCGGGCTTGGCAGAAAAAGGCACTACACCATTAGATTTTGCACGAGCCAACTATGGTTATCAATGGTGCTTATATCTTACGCCCATACTTGGTAGGTGGCAAAGGTTATACGCCTTCTTCCTGGCTAATGCGGTGGTATATTGGAGATGCATCCAAACTTAGTGTAATACAAAACTTATTCAATGATAGTCATGTGAGAGTAAGACTAGTTATTGATCAGTCATTTGGAGTTCTTAAAAGGGTGTTTAAGAGTGTGCGGACAATGCTTGTAGTGGATATTCATTTTGTACCAAAGTTGATATACTCATGTTGCGTGTTGCACAAGTTATTGCTAGAGTCAAGGGATATAGATATGGAAGCATAGCTTCGAGAACTTGAAAAGGAAGAGGAGCAAGACAATGAGAAGCCTGAAAATATATTTATGTATAAGGGAAAGACTCCTTACCTGCAATTCCAAGTTATCAAGTGTGTCTCCGCATGTAATAGGGCTAAAAAGCAAAAGAGAATCGCAGTAAAAAATGCAGATCCTTCGAGTAAAACAAAGAAGAGACTTCAAGGCCCTTGAAAATTTTCAATCAACATTCTTTGAAAGAAATGTCGCCAGGTGGCGCATTGTGGTTGGCTCCGTGGCCTGGATGTCTTATAACCTGTCTTTAGGATGCGGGTGAGAACATGCAAGACAATCTCTCGTACTACTTGGTCTTCTTAAGGTAAAATGAGGATGGAAGCCAATGCTTGGGAAAACGAGGTAAGGATAATATTGTATAAAGCTTAAATTACTATTTGAGTCGGTAAAATGAGAATGCCGAACTCAATGTTTATGAAAACGAGGTAAGGGTAATATTGTGTAGAGCTTAAATTACTATTTGAGTCGTTCTTTTCTGTAACATTGTTTTGGTTGGTCTAACAGGTGGTCCTACGAAGTAGTACCCGCCATTTTCTTGGATGAATTGGAAGCTATGTAGCAAATGGCATTCTTGGATGAATTGGAAGCTATGTAGCAAATGGAGTCGATTATACTAAAACTTTTAACATAACAGATTATAATGTGAAGGTATATTTGATATATTAAATATTTTAGCATAACAGATCATGTGCGAATGCGAACATATTGATTATGTTAGTGACTAATATAACCAAGAACCAAATCTTAATTTTCTCTTAATTAAAGTTAACTAGACATTAGTTAATTTAAAATTGAACTTAATTTAACACAAAGGTGTGAACCCCGTTAAGTAGTTTGAACTTATGAACAATTCCACTATAAACCCAAAATGCCCTATAGCCCAACATCGCTGGGCTTGGTTTACTAATGTTAAAAGTAATATAAAACTAATGTCTTTTATGGGCTTAGTTTGCAAATGTTAAAAGTCATGAAAAATTAAAAGTCTTTAAGACGTGTGTGCATGACATGGGAGTCCAAAAGGATGTCTTTTATAAAATTAAACTAAGACTGCTGTGGAAAAGGTCTTAAGCCCATGTGATTAAGAGTATACCTTATACCCATTGCTGCATGAACGTGCTTTCCATGTAACAACTACTGTTCTAAGATAATCTTAAGAATACCTAAACAACCAGGCCTTAAGTTGGACCATTACGCATGGTTTGTTCCAGCTGAGTGGAATTTGTACGGAACAAATAGATGTATTTTGTAATTTAAGTTGTAACCGAGTGTGAATCCAGCCAGTTAATTATGTCGGCCAGGACCTTCTCGATGGTTTCATCTGGCTCCCCTTCGATAATCCCATGCCACACATTTTGATACAAATGCAAGGTTTTGTCAAGGCTGCTGGCCCTTTTCGTACAGTGCTTTGCTTACAGAGGGATCTGTTACCTTGTTCCACCTCCATGCAATATAAGCAAGGGCATGGAGATCTAACACAAACATCAACAAAAAAAAAAAACTAATAAGCAATTAATACAGAGCAAAAAAATGCTTGAGCACAGAAAAGAAAAGGCTATTTTGACAAAAGAGTGAGACTTGAAGCAACCTGATTAAGATGGTCTTCAATGTATTGCGTGGTGACTAAGAGCTCCCAGGCAGTTTTAAGCCTGGGCTTGTCGCCATAGCCAACAACGTTGTATGCAGTCTGTTTACATAATGTCAGTGTTAAGGTTAACTCTGGCAATTATAAGGTGTTTTAGAAGAATGTTACAAACGAACCTGAGCTCTTTTGTCAGGCTCTTTGAATGCATATGCTGCAAGATCTCTAGCGGGTATGATTTTTGCTCGGGGTAACAGTGGTACCATAGCCTTGAGGATTTGAACTAGTAGCCATGGTGGGTACATATCATCTGCAAGCTGCTCAAATGACAAATGTCTAAACCATAAATGGCTATATGGCTATTGGCAGAACTAAGAATAGTGCTGTACTGTACTCACCTTGCACATGGGAGCAACTAGGACTGCACCATCCCAAACACGAGGCTTTTTCAGATGTGCCTTCAGAGCCACAGCCCCTCCCATAGACTGCCCAAATAAGAAACAGGGCAATCCCTTGAAACGTTCTTCATCTGAAGGTATATCAAACAACACAGACTGAACATCACATATGGGGAAAAGAACATCAAAGATCTTTAAAATAAAAATATCACAGATTTACACACGAAGAAAACCCCATACGGACCTTTCACTGAAGTGTAATGTTCAATTACATCATCAACAATCTGGTCAAATTTGTGAATGTAGCAATGCAGACCCTCAGACAGGCCAAATCCTTCATAATCCATGCCAAAGACAGCGAGCTGAGCTGCAGCCAGTCGTCTGCCCACACCTGCAGATGCTAGTTATGAAGGATTGCAAAATGCTATTAATAGAACATATTTGGATATTACCATCCAAGTAGAAGGTAATAGTATCTCCGTATCCATGGCAAAGGAACACCAGTGCTTTGAGCTTGCCTGATTCCGGAGGCCAATTTTTTGTATATAACTCTACGCCCCTGGAGTTCTTTACATATTTCTATACACAGCAAAGAACACACAAAGAACCCCTCAGACAGAACTGCTTGTAAAAAAACAATTCAATGTTAAAGCACAAGGTAGACTTTCTTTTACCTCTGTTTCAACGACTCCAGCAGTAAGATTTTCCTGCCAATGCATAATACGGTAAGAACCCAACTATAGATAATGCTCGACCTAGAATTTGTTCTCCCTACAACTTCTAACATTACGAATCTTTAAATAAATTTGTTTCTCACCGAAAACAAGGGGTGCTTTAACCCCTTTCTGACTTTTTCGTAAGAGGCAAAGACTCTTCTTCTTGCCGGAGCGAAATCTAAACTCTCTTGAAACTGAAGCTTTCCATTTACTGGTTGCAAATCAATTCCTGCTCCATCTTGATTGTCCTTTCTGCCTTGACAAGGGCTCGATGGTAACATACGATTCATCACAACTACAATCAACAGAGCAATAGCCCCTCCAATGCTAAAAACAGAACACCAAGATCTCACACTTGATCCATAAAATCCAGCCGCATTTGTTATTATTCCCAAAAAGTCGAGAAATAACTGAATCATCCCCTTTATTCAATATTTTTCTTGATTTGAACTCAATCCGACTGCCCGTTTCATATCAGATAGAACAAAACTAGCAAGGATAAAAATGTGAAACAAAACCTATTTCTCATGAATCCAATGCTCAAAGCGACAGATTGGAAGAGAAAAGGAAGAACAGAGGAAAAAATCACTGTAAATTACCAAATTACGAGATATAACATGCGAAGAACGCCACATGGAGCTCGTGAAGAAAATTTGGCGGACCAGGTTTGCTGGATTTGACACGGCAGCAGAGCATGTTGTGGTACAAAGAAGAGGGCTTCTGTCTTCTGGAAGCCATAGCCATCTAGTAGTCAATCACATGCGCAGAACCGTCAGTGTTGTGGCGCTCTTTTTGGTACTGTCCTAAAATATGCGTCTTTATTTGCTGCCAATTGCCAAGTGTTACTCAAAGCTATCTTTATTCCTCCATTTTTATTTTGATTTTTAAACTCTTTTGAAGACCTCCGTTATTTTTCCAACCTCCCATTTGCTTAATAGAATCTAACTAGACTTTATTCCAATGGTCCCCCCCATCTGATCATGAATATTCTGTGGCGTGCCAAAGACAAGCCACATCTTTATAGGAATGGTCTTAGCTCTCGCAAAGTTCTCTTGTTCACACCAAGATGGCAAAAGATTTTGGGTGAAATGCAAATAGGAAACTTAAGAAAATATCAAACCTACATTAAATTTGTATGGCGGCATGGAATGTGGGAAGCGTATTCCAGGGGCCCCGCGACCGGCGGGAGCCGGGAGCGGGTCTGGAATCCGCGACCCACTTCCAGGCCGCCACAACATGGCAATTGGGAGTTTTGCTTATTCTTACCTGCAGGTGACCGCTTGAGCGGAACAGGTGACCGCTTGAGCGGAATTGTTGTGCCGCTTTCCATTCGGAGGCGTAATCGCCACACCCGGGGTTGCCATGTTGTTATACATAATGTGCCAAGGTGCATTTTGCTCGTTAGCGCCCGGCCAGTCAAATTGCCTCGCCTCGGCACATTCTCTAAGATAATGATTAGAGGCTATTTAGCTTGGTGGAGCAGTAAGCAAGCAAAGAAAGAGGTCAATAAGAGGAGGCCATTATCGATATAACCTAGGTTTGTAATTGGGCGAAATAGCCTCGCTCGAACACTATGGTGCCAAAGAAAAATTGAACCTAAGGTAAAGTTTGGTTGGATTGAAAATATACCACATGGCATGGCACACTGCCCAGACCCACAATCTTATGTAGGAATAAGGTCTCCAAGAGTAATAAACATTTACTAAAAATACACTTCAATAATAATGATATAAACCTTTGATGGGGTATACATTATAGAAAGATTAGTCAGATACTATAAGGTTTGGACCAAATGTATGCAATGATGTTAGTTCATACATATATTGTACACTTTGCAAGTGGAGAGGCTGAGAGGCTTATGCTGTTCTCGTGGTCACCCCTCGTATGAATATGCACTCAAACAAAAGGGGTTTCAGAGAGAAGTATATTAAAATTGTAGGAAGTAAGAATTTTTTATTGAAAACTTTTGTCCCTTTGGGACCTTGGAAAGCGTAAGCAGTTGTATTGTTATAATACTCTCGTAATTCCTTTTCTTCGTAGCAAATGCAAAAAATAAGCAAGAAAGGATCACATCAAGTTTTCATATTCAACATGTGGAACACACATTAACATAGATTAAGCTCCTGACTGTAAAGAAAATTTATATTTAAATAAATGACAAAAATTCATGATGGTGTATACTGTAAATTGATGCTTTGTTCGGCCCTTTTTGTGGGATTTAAATCTACATACACATCCATGCCATATAAATAGACTCATTATCCACTATGTTTGTCAGTGTTTCTACTTCATCTAAATATCCAAGGTGGACTACATGAACAACTGTCACAGAGCAGAGCTTTACGACACCTATGTTCCCCATGGATGATTTCATGACCAATTGTCACTTCAACCAATATTTTGACAAGAGCACAAGCTTTCTGATTTATTTTGCCAGCATCAGCTGACTTGGTGCTGCTAAAGTCTTTATCAAACACCGCTCCCATGTCACTAAATATCAAATAATTCACCATGAACTTCTTCCAAGCATTTGCATTCTGTGAGAACTTGAATGATCCATGAGTGTCTTTTGTTTTCAGCAACCAAAAAGATGGTTGAAAAAACAAATTCGACACCAAACAAAGCACCCCCTAGAAAAGTTGAATCTTGAATTTTGTCGCCAAAAAAGCCGTGGAAAACTTGAATCTCATATCAGAACTTGCCGGAAAATCAGAATCTCTCCCAATTCTAATTGGGGTAAAGCTGTTAAATTGGGAGAGGATCAATCTTCTTACCAATGCCATGTGGCTCGATTAGTTTGGTGCAATTCCTGAAGTTTATCATGGCAACTATTCATGCACTCGGTTATGATGCTCAACGCAAACCGATTTGTGAAGTTGTTGCTCAACTGAGGTTCAATTCGCCAAATGCCAAGATGTTCTTTCATTACTCTAAGTCGTGGAAGGCTAGCGCTTTGAATTTCTGGCCCCGACATTTCATCCGATGTTATAAAGGCAAGTGGCAAAAAATTTGATGGAGTATCCAAATGCACCGACGGACATTTCATCCCAAATCCAAATTTAACGCTTAAAATATCGGGGTGAGTCGGCTTTTTAGCCTCTTTCTTATGTTCAAGCCTACCCAAAAGCTTCTTCAAGCCAAGCCCACCCCTTCTAGCAAGAGCTGAGAATCGAACCTCCCCCACGTGATTGAACCCTCCAAACCCCCTTGCCAACCACCGAGGGCAAGCATCGTTTATGTTTTATAGTCATTTCTTAATCCTTAATAGCCCTTTAGCCTTTAAACCCGTTCATACCCCCGTGGGATTCACACAAAAGACCAGTATAAACCTAGTGAGTGTGTGGAAGGGGGTTCATACCGTACAATCCCAAACAACCATGGCCACTTATGCAGCCCCTTGCCCAGACCCGCACTTGGAGGGAGACATCCCTCAAGCCCAACCCCTGCCCCAACCCCAACCCCAGGGGAAGGGACCACCATAAAAATGGCCCCGACCGGATAGCAAGGACAAGAGAGAAATCTCTTCCATGAGGAAAGAGGCCCGGGCGAAGGCCCAATCTATGAGATCGACTCGGGAGACGGATGAATGCTGCTCAGGCCCAACAATGCACCAAGCGCAGAGATGTGATGAAGGCCTTGAAACAAATGGAGGCAGGAATTGAGAGCAACAAGACCCGGATTGCAAGCCTGGCAGAAGAGATCTAATCTTTGGTGTCCCAAGTGCTCAAAAGACAGTTGGCAGCAGAGAGGCAATGGATTGCAGATACAGTTAGAAGACGGGCTGGCTTGGCACACTTTGAGAGGCAATAAGAGAAGCATGGTCTTGCTAACCTGTGAGCTCGTGTGGACTCCCTCCTCACCACCATAGAGACCATGGCACAAAAAGGCGCAGGCCGAAATCTGATACAAGGACAACCAGCCCTCCCTCCCGAGTCGAGGGGCTGCCACCACAATGCGAATCGTCCGGGCCACCTTCGAGGCAAGCCAGACAGTGAGAACCCTACAGAGTAGGGCTGAAACACAAGATCAGGAGATACAGGAGCTTTGGGCAACCGTTGCATAGCAAGGCAAGAGCCTCCATGCCGAGGTCCATGAAAAATTGCGGCAATGCACGAATGAGTTGGCCAGCAAAGAATTTCAACAGAGCTAGGCTCGACTTCGCAGCCGAGGTCGCAAAGATGGGGCAAGACAAACCCACGTGCCCAAAGAACCCCGCAAGGCACCAACCAGAGACGACAACACCGCTCCATCTCCAACACCACATCCCCCTTGCTGTGAACAACTCACACACCCCAGACAACAGTCATCGCCTGTTGGGATAGCCAATGTTGCCCCCGACTCAGTGAGCAGCGAGAACAAGGCCAGGGACGTCACAATGTGGTGTTGCGTGGACTCTCAGAGGAAGCAGGAGAGGATCTCACCAAGCACCTCCATGATCAGATCCTATCTCGCATGGCATTTCAGACTACAATTCAAATTGTCCGAGCAAGCCACCTTGGTGCTCAACGCACAGATCGCCCACGAGTTGTCGCCTTCATGGTTGCAGACACTCGAGTGCGCGAGGCAATTTTATGTCAGAATAGGCAATTGAAGAGGACGACCCTGTATGTTGACCATGATCTTACTCCGATGCAACAGGAGTCCCGCCGGCAAGAGTTGACAAGCTTTGCATTTTTAGGCCGGCACCTGCTGAGGTCACCGATGCAATGCGTCAAGCTTCTCCAGCACCCAGAGGCCCTTCTGCTACCAGTACGGGAGCTGCCCCTCCTGCTGTCACTCCTACTACTGCCACCATGGCATGTGCCGCAAGCTCCCCCGCTACCCCTGTTGCACCTTCCGTCTCCGATTGCTCCAACCGTTTCCAACAACAACGCGCCGTGCACCACACACCGCCCCTTGTAGCCTGCAGACTAATCATCGTGGCATCTACATCAAATGCCAACAAATAGGAACTGCGGCCTCCATATAGTATCTTGGAACCGTGGGGCTTACCTTGGCGTAAAGGGGAGAGTCTCAACTCTATTGCACCGTGATATGGAGCTCATTTTTCTCATGGGAACATGGGAACATGCAGGCACATCACCGGACTTCCCTGTGCTATCTCAGATTTCTGGGTGTTCAACGAGTGTATAGGCAAGCGGGGCATGGGGAGTAGCCTGCTACTATCATGCAACCTTGGTGTAGTCGGGCCTCATTTAAGACAAAAACAGATAGGTACAATCGATACTTGTGGTGGGCTGCGGCAACATGACAAGGGTAACATCCTCTTTGTAGCAAGATGCTACTTTCCACATGCCGAGAACAACTTCTATGACACTCATTGGATGTGGATAGATTGAGCCCTATGTCGAGATATATATGATGATATACGCCAAAGACAAATAGTTGTGCAAGGTCATGCCGCTTTTGGAGACTTTAATGCACGACAGGAGCCGAAAGCAGTCCCCAAATTTGACCCCCCGGCAGAGGACGCCTTGCGCTTGAACCCTAACGAGGTGGCTTGGTCAAGAATATCGATGACAACCATATTTCACGCTATGGCGTGCAATTGTTGTTGTCAGATAGTATCTTTGATCCGGTTATTTGTAATGGGTTGGCACAATGGCCGCCTTCCAACCGGGCCGCACTTGTAGACAGGAGAACAAAGGGGCGGCTCCAATGTGATGGATTACGTGGCCGGGCAGAGGAACACGACCGCACCTGTTACCCATTTTGCATTGGAACAAACACTTCGGGATGAGGAAGTGGACTCGTGACTACTAGCCCCCTTTTTTTTGCATGTAAATTGACAGCTCCCCGCGGCATCCATTGCCTCAACACCCCAGATGCTCGCCGCTACGGATTATGACCGCGTAGAGGTAGACCTATGCCCGGATGCTTGAGCATGACCGGAGGGACTACTCCAGCTCCCCATACTTCAGCAAAGAATCTATCCGGTGACTCACCGCTTCTAACAAACACCGAAAAGACGCTTTGAGAGAGGCCACTCACTCTGAGGACCTGGGCGCTACCACCTTCCCCCGCAATGTGATGGTTCGATGATGAGTGTCGGGGAGATCAAACGGACTCTTGCAAGTCATCGATCCCGCCTTTTGTCCACAGCCATCAATCAATACCGCCCTTCCTCAAGAACAAAGAAAGCCGATACCCTCACATAGCACTAGCAACAGATGTTCGGTCTCATGGATCTAAAGATCCCGTGACATTCCGAGAAAGGTATTGAGCAAGACTACTGTGACCCACGGGGAACATCATCTCGGAGCAATGGGTACAATACTTGCAATAATTTTCACGACCGCCGGGGCCGAAAAACAAGGCCTCCACAGATGGACGTAATCGGGTCATCTGAGGGGATGTCATCATGGGCCTCCAATGCCTAGCTAATGGGAAGGCAGCAAATTTAGATGGCATGCAGGCAGAACTTCTGAAGTGGGCTGGGCCTCCAATGGTGACTGTCCTCATGGCACTGTTCAATAAAGCATTGCAAGAAGGCTTCCCTCCGCAGTAGACTACTAGTAGTGTTGTGCCCATATACAAGGCAGGTGACCCTCAATGCCCAACCAACTATCGCACTATTATGGTCAGCTCTCTCTTTGCAAAACTGTATCGACATCCTTAAGCAAATGGGCCGACGATATGGGCAGTATCGCGTGTCTCGATATCTGATTAGACTTAGGCCCGGGTATTCCACCATTGACCATATCTTCACTCTGCGTCTGCTCGATTGAGGATAGCGAGGAATCGCCGGCAAGACATGTACTGTTGTTTCATAGATTTCGCAAAAGTTTTTGACAGAGTGCTCTGGGTGGGACAGATTGCAGCAGCTAGAGACCCCCGTTGACTTGCAAAACGCAATATACAAGCTATACGAGACATGCTCAGGACGTCTCACATCATCAGAATAGCTGGTATTGGTATTGGAGTACGTCAGGGTTGCCCACACTCTTTGGCCTATTCATTGATCAATTGGAAGACCGGCTTTTAAGCATGGAGGTGCGGGCACCCATCTCAAGCACCACATAATCCAAAGAACTCATATATCGACAATGTAGACCTCCTGGCCTATACTCCAGAGGATATGCAACGTCACCTGGATGCTCTTGACACTTTTGGCCACTTCACTAGCATGCGAGTTAACTTGGCCAAAACTAGGGTCTTTGCTAGTTTAGTCATCCCGTCACCAAGGCTTCCCTCATTCACTTACGTGGACAAGATGTGGAGGTGGCTCTGATCTACAAGTATTTGGGGATCGAAGTTTCTCTACTACCACTCCTTTGGGATGCTGCCATCGAGGTTGCTGCGTCAAGGCGGGTTGGAAAGCACTATATGCCATGCGAGCAATAGCGACAAAGGCAGAGTTGTATGCCTAGGGCCACCATCACACCTCGTTTGGCCTTGGTGAGCCAGTTCTCATGCGCAGATAGAGGTGTGGGGTTCGTGATATTCCTCACCACCTAGAATGACCTCGACAAAAGTGGGAAGTCTTCTTGGCACGAGCCCTTGGGGTAAAGTCCACATTTCTATACCGGATCCTACTCCGAGACGGGTTTTCTACTCCTTTATTATTTACTTTTCGAAGGTGGTCGCCGTGGGTGATACACATTTGCCTAACCTTGCTTTGGCCATAGCAATGGATCCTCAATGCCTCAAAGCCTTTGGAAGGACAAGTGCTTGCTCGCTGGTTCTCACGTTGGGATGTACAGGCAAAGAGATGCATACAGGTACGGACAAAGAAGGATCACAATGCACTAAAGCCGCACCTAGATGCTAGTTTCCTTGGCAAGCTCGGGATGATGCTCGACACACGTTAAGATGGCACACTATCAACAAAGAAGTCAATCCTTTACTCACAAGAGGCCCGCACCAGTACTTGTGCACCCATTTGCCCATGAAAAAGCGCAGACTTATAGATTCCATTCGCACAGGTGCACATCGTCTCCACATTGAGACAAGGCGTTGTGTTAGAATCAAAGCTTAGGATATGAACTCAAGTATACAAAGATAAGCTTCTGCCTCTTCCAACCCAAGACCTATCACTTCATCCGCAACAGATACATCCATCTATCCCCATCATCCCTATATATATGAATATTTTCTTGCCAACTGACATATCCACTTGTCAAATCGCGTGCATGCCCTTCATATAGAAAGTTTTCCAACTTGCCTAGATAATAGGATGCCCCGCTGTCCTTAAGTTCCAAATGCCGTTGACTTTGACCGCTTGACTGGGCCAACCCAAAACCCTAAGTGGCGGTGGGGGTACCAAGCGATTTCTCGGGCGGGCGTAGCAACCTCGTGGTAGTACCGCGCCCGCCACTTTTCAATTTCGAGCTTTTCTTTCTTGCATTCACCGCCATCGCTTCTCATGAATGCTTGTATGAATCCTCATTAGCCTAGGGGAGCCAAAATGTGGTCACTAATCCCCTTATGTGCTCAATATCACATGACACACTCTTATGCAATGACCTCATTTTTCTAACACTCCTCCTTCATTGCATAAGCAATTAACCTTTAACCGCTTTTGAAAAATCAGAACTTACTTTTTCTGGAAGCCCTTTTGTGAAAACATCCGCTATTTGTTTGTCGGGCCTCGATATACATCATTTGATATTGCCCTTTGTCGCTTGATCTCCGATGTAATGCAAGCTTAACTCAATATGTTTAGTTCTCTCATGTTCAACTGGATTTTTGACTATTGCAATGCAACTTTGGCTATCGAAAAGATAGTTGTAGGATTTATCCGCTTGATATCCAACTCTTCTAGAAGTCTTTCGAGCCAAATTATTTCTCCGGACAAAAGAGATGAGGTCGCATATTGCCTTTCTGAAGATAAGGCTATAGCAGCATCGTTTCTTGGTTCTCCAACTTATTGTGCCTCCTCCAAGAAAAATCACATAACCTCGTAGTAGACTTCCTTTCGCTTTGATCACCGCCTACCAAGATCCGGAATAGGCATACATTTCTAGATTATTATCATTGAAAGTTATCCCATAATCTTGAGTTCCTTTTCAGATATTTTAATACTTTTTTTTGCAGCCAACCGCTGAACCTTTCGTGATTGCCGATCTTCTCGCCGTGATATTGACAAAGATAGGTTATGTCCGCCTAGTACCGTTGCTCAAGTACAAGAAACACCCTACTAGAGCACGATATGGGACCCGTGTCATGTACTCCAGTTCAATCAAGATCAACCTCTTAACTTACAAGCTTAAATGATGGCTCGGTACAATTGAGTTTTGACAAAGACAAGCTTGTTGCATATTGAACCTTTTAAGCATATTTTCTATATGCCCTTTTTGTTTTAGTTTCAAAGAACTGCTTTTCCCTGTCTCTAATCACCTCAATTCCCGTAAATTTTTGCAAGGGCCCTAAGTCGGCCATCTTGAATCAGGTGTAGAATATTTTTGCAAACTTCCTTAACTTGAGTGGAATTAGCAACCATGATGCGCCATCTACATACAAGGCTATAATACAAAATTTATCTTCTATTTTGTATCTATATAAGTTACCATCATTTTGAAATTTTTCAAACCCTTGCTCTCTTAAAAAGTGTCTATGCAAAGATACCATTCTCTTGGAGCTTGCTTCAAACCATATATGCCCTATTCAATTTCCAAACCAAATTGTTTCTTTTCTCAAAACCAGAGCCCTGTTTCATGAAGATGTCTTCCTCTAGTATAGCATTTAAAACGCCATTGTTTTCACATCCATGTGATGGATTTCATAGTCAAGAGCATTGGCCAAACTTAATAATACCCTTAGGCTAGTGAGCTTTACTATGGGTGAATAAGTTTCATCATAATCTTGTCCCTGCTTTTGAGTAAACCCCCGAGCCACTAAACGTCTTTTTATATTTTTGTGAACCATCTGCATTGGTTTTGATTTTAAAAATCCATTTATCGCCAACTATGTTTTGTCCAAAGAAGTTGCTCAACAACATCATAAGTATGAGTATCCGCAAAAGAGCTTAACTCATCATGCATAGCCTTTTTTCCATTCTTCTCGCATTAACACTTTCTAAGGCCCCGCCAACTGTTTCGGGTATTTCAATATCTTCAATTATTGCCATAACTGCTCAATTTCATCCTCTCGCTTGATTTGTTGCAGCTGGGTTCCAATCTTCTCGCCCCCCACCTAAAGGATTTCTTCCATAGACTTCTTTGTCAAATTTAATTTCATCTTGCGCCTTTGTGCTTCGTTTCTCCTCTTTCGAAGTCTTCTTCTCCGGTGCTTTATCCGCTTCAAGAACTTTATTTTCAATTTTCGTGATCTCCGAGTTTGAGGTATTTGATCTGCAGCCTAATCCATCTATTTTATCCTCCTCCTCCTCTTCATAATCAATTTGATTATTTGTCATCCGTGAAGCTTGAGGAGTAGGCAATTCCTTTTGAACTTGATGTCTATGTTTGTACAAAACATCTTCACGTAATATCACATCCCTACTAATCACAATATTTTTATTTTCCTGAATAAAAATTCTATAGCCTTTCGAAAGTGGCTATCATAGCCTACAAGAAAACCAATCTCAGCTTTGGCATCAAGCTTTTTCCCGAAGTTCATCCGTTTATGAACATAAGCCGTGCAGACCATAAACTTTAAATTTTTCATAATCAATTTTGAACCTTCTCCATACCACATTAAATCGGGGAATATTCCCTTGCAAGCTTGATGAAGGCAGCCTTTATTTTGTATGGTATTGGCTGTCAATAAAGCTTCTTCCCATAAATAATTTGGTAATCCATCGTTTTAATCATTGACTGACCGCATTCATAAGCCGCTTCTATTTCTTCTTTTCGCTATTCCATTTTGTTGGGATCAGATCTACATGTTAATTGTCTCCCCGATGCCATTTGCAATACAAAACTCTTAAACTTAGCTGAAAGACTCTCTCCCTCTATCAGATCTTATGCACTTTAATTTCTTATTTGCTTTTTTTCTCGATTCAAAGAACAAACCGCTTGAAGGCTATCAAAGCTTGAGATTTGTTGGCTAGCAAGTAACATTTACATTTTCTCGTATAATCATCAATGAATGTGATAAAATACCTTTTGCTTGTCCTACCTCGACATTCAAAGGTCCACACAAGTCAAGATGAACCAATTCCAAATCTCCTTCCTTCTTTTCTTTTGCTTTGAGGAAAGGCAATCTATTAATTTTGCCTAGCATGCATCCTTCACATATATGCCCTTTTTCCTCATTTTCATATTTGATGAATCCTTTCTTTGCTAATAACTTGAGATTGTTTGCATGAGTGTGTGCTAATCTATTGTGCCACATCTCAAATTTCGACAAAGATCAACATTTAACAAGGTAAATCATCGACATGCTCAAACCGAAATAGTTTACCAACTCGCTTAGCATGAAACTTAATTTCATTATTCAACCATATGTTACAACCAACATCATCAAACACTACTCAGAACCCAAATCAACTAACTGGCTAACGTGATATAAGATTTTTGATAATTCCGTGTACACACAAAACATTTTTAATGTTCACTATATTTCCTTGCAAATCCCATAGCTGCAATAATCCCCTTCCTTCAATCTTTTGCAAGGCTCCATTTCCTACTTGCACACTTTTGGCTTCTCCTTGTTCCAAATTTTTAAGCAAATGAGCAGAGTGGACTACTCGATCTTTCAGCTCCACTATCAACTACAAGAGCATGAGATAACTTGTTAGTATTGTTCTTATTTTCAACAATCTAATTCAAGAAGTTTACCTCATCTTCATCAACAATCTTTTCACCTTCTTCATGTTCTTGTGCAATAAAAGCACCAAAGAGATTTCCCGCCTTCCCTCGACCTCTTGATGCACCTCTACCTCCTCGCTAGAGCTGCCTCTACCTCTTCCAAGTTCCTTTGGAGTAGGACACTTAGATGCCAAGTGGCCTTGACCACCACATGTGTAGCAGAAAAACTCTTTTTCTTGAGCTTAGGACAATTACTTTTGACATGACCGTGTTCATGATGTAAATAACATATGATTTTATCTTGTCTTTTACCAAAGATACAAAATTTCAGTTTCCTCTTCAACTCCTTTTACAACCCTTTTTGCTCCACCTCTCGTTTCTAATAATTGTTTCAGCCTCTTCCCTCGTTTCTTAGCAATGTTTCTTATGAATAAACTCACTGACATTATCTACAATTGCTCTAGCAATTGCTAAAACTCGATATCTCTCAAGTGAGATCTACTCCAGCCCCACTAAGATCAGCCACTATATTATCAAACTTGTTAAAAAGTCTGAAACATCATCCTCATCATGTAACTTAAGATTTTCGAGCTCTTTATCCAATAAATCTATTTGTGATGAGGTTTTCTTCATAATGTTTTAGCATAAACATCCACATCTCCCTAGGACTCTTGTTTCTCAATTTTAGCCTAATTGTAGGACTAACCTTTGAAGCAATGATCCCTTGTGCCTCTTTTTCACTTTGGCCAAACTAGATCTAACCCCTAGCTCCACCGCTTTCTCCGTGAGGTAACTTCTTCACTACCGGGCAAAGATCTCCTTCCGTCCCTTTGCAGCAGAGGCATTAACAACATCGAACTTGCAACCGTGGGTTGCAACACTGCAGAGGGATCCACAAGATCCCACAAGTCTTCTACTTCCAACACATGTTTCACAACATCCTTCCAGACCGAAACCGTGCCCCTCTTTTGTAAACTTCAATCTGTTAACAACAATCCAATCGGCCCAAAACGGCTTAGACATATCTCCCAACCTCAGGCTCGATACCAAATGTTAGAATCAAAGCTTAGGATATGAACTCAAGTATACAAAGATAAGCTTCTCGCTTCTTCCAACCCAAGACCTATCACTTCATCCGCAGAATGAGATACATCCATCTATCCCCATCATCCCTATATATATGAATATTTTCTTGCCAACTGACATATCCACTTGTCAAATCGTGCATGCCCTTCATATAGAAAGTTTTCCAACTTGCCTAGATAATAGGATGCCCCGATGTCCTTAAGTTCCAAATGCCGTTGACTTTGACCGTTGACCACCAACCCAAAACCCTAAGTGGCGGGCGGGGGTACCAAGCGATTTTGGCGGGCGTAGCAACCTCGTGGTAGTACTGCCCGCCACTTTTCAATTTCAGAGTTTTTCTTTCTTGCATTCACCGCCATCGCTTCTCATGAATGCTTGTATGAATCCTCATTAGCCTAGGGGAGCCAAAATGTGGTCACTAATCCCCTTATGTGCTCGAATATCACATGACACACTCTTATGCAATGACCTCATTTTTCTAACACGTTGGACTCGGGAAGCACGGGAGGATAGGCTTTGTCAGTGTTGCCACCGTAGCCCGGTTGAAGATGAATGTCATGCCCTTCAGATCTGCCCAACGTTTGCCCATATCCGAGTGTGGGTATGTTCGGTTAGTCGTGCCTGACCAGCTGCTGCATGAGTTATTGAATATGGCGTCTGTGGGCTTGTTGGGGTAATACCTCCAAGAGCTTATGGATATACGGACTCAGTTGTGCCTTCTAGGACAATCTTTGTATTGTCTGCATAATTGTACAATGTACCAAAGATACTTATTTCATGCTAAGGTTTTTCCCTCGAAAACCCTTCGGGGCGTGGGTTTTTAATCGACGACAATAATACCATGCTGCTCTCTTTTTGTTTGGGTCCCATAGGCCAATTGCTCTCCGTGGACCATAAAAAACTCTATTCTGTTCTATTCTAAAAATCTTATAATCTTTTGCTTTGAGATTCGACTATAATCTACTTTATATTTCAGGGCTAATGCCTCCCTCTAAAATAGCAATGTTTATGGGCAATACTTCCCATTTCAAAAAAAGTTTTTTTTCTATGCTACATATGTACCTATCTACTTTATGTACAATTTTTTTTTCAAGATACAAATATTGCCCTCAATTAAAAAAGGCAGGGGGAGGGGAGAACTAAATACTTATCTCAAAAATGCATTGTTAGCTTCAAGCTCAATAGAGCTGTTACATACTCGACAGAATGTGAATGTGACTCTAACGTTTTAAAAAAAAAAAAAAGGAAGGAAAAAAAAAACCCTTTAAGTCTGTTAAAACAAACTTCTAAGCTTTATAGACCAAGCTTTTGGAACTAAAAGTCCATTTAATTGCAGCCTTAGTATAGACCAGGTGCAAGTCTATATTAAGCCTCGATTTGAGAAGAGTATAGCAAAAGAATGGATCAAACAATTATATTACAAGAAATGGATAATTAGATATAAGGCATAACACAAATACATAAATGACATCAGCTACATTTAGACAAGATAAGGGACATTGTGAAACAAACTAAGGAAAGGAGTGAAAAGCCATTGACAAACCAAAAGAGAGAAAAGCATCATAAAAAGCATGAACCTAAAGGATATTGAACCTTAGAATCATTTTCAAAAAAAAAACTTTATGGACTTTTAAAAAATGAATGTTAACAAAGATCATGTGATATTTGAAACATGAAGTAATAAACAAAGAGACAGAATTTACAAAAACTCAAATCTTTATTTAATTACTTTAAGCATATAACAAAAACTCGGTCTATTTATATGACTGTAAAACAAAATATTGAAATCAAGACATCAAAACCATATGAGTGCATACTGCGACATAACATTCTTCATTTTGTTTCGGGAGGATGGCAAATCTCGAAGAATTCTGTAAGGCCAAGGTGAGAATATCCTCCAATCCATCATCTTCTTCAGGACTCTCGGGTTTATCATCCTAGACACGCAAATCTTCATCAGTCAAATCTCCCCCCTTTTTTTTGTTGAAAGCACAGTTGATGGGTCTTGCACCCGCCCACGTCTCCCACCCAGAGAATAGGCAGTTTTTAACATCTCCATCTAAATAGTCAGCGGATTCACTCTCATCATCTATATCAACTTGTAGAGAAGACTTCATTTCATTAACTCCTTCCAAATGGGTTAGACCAATCAGAAACTTCTTAACCAACTCATCCTCAAGGCATGTTCTAGCAAACAACACGTTATCCATATCACCATATACTTTTGAAATCAATGTTTTGCAGGAGATTTGTTCTTATCCTATAAACTGCTTCCTTTGTGTACAATATACTCATACATTTCTTTGTTCTTGATACAGGCAATGAGAGTCTGAACATCAAAGTTTGGGCTTAAAATATCACATCTGTCATATTTGAATGCTACCAGCTCCTTTATCCAAATAGAATTCATGTCATCATGGTTTTGGTTCAACAATCTGAAAAGATCAATAAAAATAGTTAAATACGCCTTTTCTCAAACCAAGTTTTTGAGTTAAGCCCAAAACCTGAGTTGACATTAAAAAACCCCGTAAGTCTGTTAAAACAAACTTCTAAGCCTTATAGACCAAGCTTTTGGAACTTAAAGGCCATTTAATTGCAGCCTTAGTATAGACCAGGTGCAAGTCTATACTAAGCCTCGATTTGAGAAGAGTAGAGCAACAGAATGGATCAAACAAATATATTACAAGAAATGGATAATGAGATACAAGGCATAACATAAATGACATCAGCTAGATTTAGACAAGATAAGAAACATTGTGAAACAAACTAAGGAAAGGAGTGAAAAGACATTGAAAAACTAAAAGAGAGAAAACAATCATAAAAAGCATGAACCTAAAGGATATTGAAGGATAAGTAGGATTTTGAACCTTAGAATGTTAAAAAAAAAAACTTTTAAGACTTTTAGAAAATGAATGTTAACAAAGATTCTGTGACATTTGAAACATGAATTAATAAACAAAGAGACAGAATTTATAAAAATCCAAATCTTTATTCTTCCATTACTTTGAGCATATAACAAAAAACTCGTCTATTTATATGAGTGTAAAACAGAATATAGAAATCAAGACATCAAAACCATATGAGTGCATATAGTATTGAGACAACGATATAGTAGATTATATATAAGAAACAATCCAAACCGTGTAGACATGTAAAATATAGAAAAAGTAAAGCTCCTGGATGCCACCATATAAGAAACAATCCAAACCATGTAGACATGTAAAACATAGCAAAAGTAAAGCTCCTGGATGTCACCAGGACGTTGAATAACATACTTGAGTCAATATATTGCAAATTCTCTCCAACTTCAAAGCATCAAATGGAGGGAAAAGTTTGGTTACCTGCACCAAAAAATACAAAAACAAGCATTAGACATGGTTGTCGTGTATTTGGTAGCAGGTAAACAATGAACTCTTCTGGCTGATTGTCCTTCACCATAAACAACCTTGAAAACATATTACAAAAGCGAGATACAAGAACAAGGGAGAACTTAGACTTATTTTCAGCAAACATAGAGGGTTTGCAGACAAATTAAACAGATCTAAACACAGAGATACAAAACAGTATAAATATGCAAGTGAAATTTGAGATTGCAGCAAGGTTCACTTGAAATATTACTGGCCATGCCAAACTATAGAGAAGATCATTAGAATTAAAATCAAACTTACTAAGATAACCGATCTAGACAAAGAATAGACTGTATTTAAGGAAAAGAGAACACCAAATGACAAAGGCACAACCATACTGGCCTAAATTTAACAAAACTAGTGCTATATATGTGGATCCAACTGGATGGTAGGTGACTGATTGAGAATATTCATGCATAAAATAAACACACATCAATCTAGAAAACAATAGATAACTGAACTACATAGATGTTAAAACACATGTTAAACACGGAGGGTTGCCCTCTTTGGCCGGAGGGTGAAGTGGCTTAAATCATACTTGAAAGTCATGTTTTTACAATCAATCAAAATTGCTATTTCAAAGCAATAGAGTACTTGATACCATGACTTTATGAGGATTGGCCTGAAGAGATATTTGATGCTCGGCATAGATTTGAAGTTTGCAGATGATGAGTGCATGATTTGGAGTACGATCGTGCTTCTTGGCATATCATTTCTTAGACTAACAGCACCATAGCTACTCCAGACAGGCCAAATCCAAATCAAAATGGACATTACGTCCCATATTTTTTGTCTGGAGGCATTTAGGTGGCAAATTGCTTTGGCGGCGCCACTAGCTTCGGTGGAGGGCTCGCAGCTCTGACGCTCGCCCTCTGCCTGGCGGAGTCGACTCAGCAATTACATTATGTAAATGGCCTCCAGATGAAAATTTTGTAGTACATTGCCACCTCACCAACTAACGTTAATAGGTCATCCTCTTTAAATGAACGGCCAAAATGAAAGCCCTAAATGTGCAGACGGCCGAGATCAAAAGCCGCAAATTCTGCACCTTCCTAACATCATCCTAGGCACATTTGATGGCCAGGATTTCACTTCCCTCTTGATCCAACAGTTTAGAGGCATGGTGCATGCCCCCATGCATGCCCCATCATGAAGTGGCAGCATCTCAACCGCTCTTCTTTTCAACGGATGGATGGGATTAGGGTGTACATCCTAAAAACCTTATTTATAAAAAAAAGCCGCCGCGAACATTTCACTTTACCATCCCTTGTGACAGTCCAAGAATTGTTATATTGTGCATTATTTTGATAGTCATAGCCATATTATATCTGACTTCCTGTTTTGAACGTATGTAAGCCCAGTTTCTATCTAATTTACCTCTATATTGTACATGAATCAATCTTACATATCATTTAACTTATTGTACAACCCAAAGGTCTCAAACCCTCTCACCAAATGTAAAATAAATAAAAGTCGAACATTGCACAGAAGGCAAACATATATGACATCATAGCAAATGAGATTTTCTCAAAGTATTGATAAGATTCTATTGTTATGATGTTTACAAACATGTATTTATTCTAAGGATGCAAAATCAGAAAAGTGGGAGCTATAAGAGAAAAAAATACCTTAATCCTAATTTGATTCAAGGGGTCAAGAGAAGCAAAAGCAAAGCAAACAATTAAACAAATAGCTACATAGATGAAATGATATGGACATTAATGGTTTCTTCATGCAATAGGCAAAAACATTACCATGCGGATCATTAAATAAACTTTAGAATATGCAAACATCAATGTCGGGCTTACAATTATCAATGTATGTTCTAGAGTTGGAGCTTTGAGTGAAGCCCTGCTTTACTCATAGTTGGATTAACATCAATTATCTTAAAAATGATATGTTTGTCAAGACTGCACTTCTTAAGATGTATAGTAGATGTAGTTGATAGATGTCTGTAATGTGTCTAGCAATATGGAGAAGTAATGGAACCATCAAGGAAACGTTAGGAGGAGAAAAGCCAGACAAAATTACATTTGCCACCATTATAGCCTTGGCAATCTTGAAGAAGGTAAGTTTGTTCATGACATCATCATTGGTAATGCCTCAGAGTCCGATGATGTTCCTGGAATCTTGATTGTCAAGATTGTGGCAGTTTCAATAAATCTCGTGAAGTATTTGAAAAAATTCAACATCATAATGTATTTACATGGACAGTCATAACATCAGCCTCCATCCAGCATGATAAAACTTCTCGATTATTCCTAGTGCATATGTTGTTCCAAACACAAAGTGGGAAAGGTCGGCCTTAGGATTTATGAAGGTTTCTAAGCTAAGCTTCCAGTTTCTCTTTTCCTTTGATATTCTGGGATGTAAATGGCATCCTAGCACCTTCTACACATTGTCATTTGGCAAATCCTGCACTCATGATGTGCAACTAGTACACAAATTAGTATTGTATTTTTGTTAAAGCCACACAAATACCTACTATATACAACTCAATCACCACAATTTGTCTTTGGTATGTTCATTGCAATTGCTCTTGAGTCCTTAAATTTACAAAGATTGACCAATTTTTTTTTTTTTTTTTTTGAAGAACGTGATTTACTTCATATTATACACTCAAAATATTACAAAGTACTTCGTAAAAAAATGTCCCAGAAGCATCAATCACTTTTAGATGAGCACTCCATATTGGAATTTTAATACGATCGTGCCAATTGGAGATCAAAGCAATTATACAACTTCTTACTTAATTTCTTGAAGCACCACCGAGAAGAAATACGCTTATCATAAAGACCTTTCTTCGCCTTCGCTTCCATACACTCCATATTAGCCAAGACTTTGCCATGTGAAATGCAATCCTTTTTAGAAAGTGATCCACCGATTTGGATAAATACCCAAAAGAAAGTGCTGACTATCCAAAGATACTCCAAAAAGAGAATGCAGCCAGGACCTAAGACTACTCAGCTCTGCACACAAATATAAACAGTGCTCCAATGTTTCAATGCACCGCTCACACCACCAAATTTTTGCAGAAAGGGCCAGGCGAAATCTAATCATGACTCCTAAATCCCCTTTGAGAATGGCCATTTACCTTATTTCCCACGTTTAGGAAGGATCTTCAGAGTTCACAATTCTACATAATTGAGCGATCAAAAGAAACCTAAATATTCAAGATGTCAATGTCTTGCAACTAGACAAAGTTAATGTTTGTTGCAGGCTGTCTGCACAACTCCACATGTCGAAATTGATATTAGAAATACAACTAGACAATAAATATATTGTATACCTTAACTGTGACTTCAAATTATACTCAAAATCAAGCCCTTGATCTTTGAAAGATGGCTTCTCATTATTATACATCTACAGTGCAAAAATACTTGCTCTAATTTCAACATATTGATCCTCCCTTCATCGCCAATCTTTGGTGAGCCTATCTTGGATATTCATTTGCAAGTCAATTGTGAGCATGTTAAAGTCAAAAGAAGTGATGAGCATGCTAAAGCCAAAAGAGGTGCGATTTCTGAGAATCTTGTTTCCATGAGAACCCCACTGTAGCAAGGTCCCAAGCAAATGAAGCAACAAACAAAAAATTATCTTGCCTCGTTTTTTTTTCCTTTTATGATCTTGCATCAACTGCTTGGTTGAATGAACAATCTTAAGCACTATAATGAATTTTGTTGGAAACAATTGTACTGGAGAAGACATATCTGGTTCTAAAAAAGTGAGCCAAACACCAACCTAGCCTCGTTACATGCCCCTTGCATCATAGCCATCTTGAGACAATGTTTGAAATGTTTTTCTCTATGGCCTGGCCGGGGAGAGAGTCGACCTTCAAATATAGATCATTCCATCGCCAAATTGATTTCCGGACCATGAATCTCATATGCTTCATAAACAGGGGAAAGCTTAGCACTAAGAAATAAATGAATGGGGAGTCGCCTCACGCGAATTGCAAAATTAATAGCCGAGAGAGGAATCGCAGATATAGCCTCTCGATGGGTTACGCTACATATCTTTTGCGGAGGAATAAATTCTTTGCCCCGATGCGGATGCTCAATTGAGAGGTCCGGGCATAATAAAATTCTAAAAATCGAGGAGGAATAGATACCATCGGTGTGACTCGGTGGTTCTTGCCGTGTTTGGGGTTTGTAAACCGCCATAGCCGAGAGATTGCTAAAGTAGAGGGGGATCGCTTGCAAAGGAAGAAATGTGAAGGTCCACACAAAAAGCAAGGCCATGACCAAAGGCGCAAAACCCATTAGCATCGGCCATACCAAAGATCCGGTTCTGAGGGTAAAACGAGCCTCGCACAATAACGAGGATGACCGCCAGTTTAAGGGGAATAGCAGGTTTGGAGCAGTTTTTGGAACATCCCAGGCATATAGCAGCATATTCTTGAAATATGCTAAAAACCCACCTAAGCCAAGGTTTCCCCCCCTAGAGGCAACCCAAAAGTGGAGTTAAGATCAGCACTAATTTACAAGAACGAAGCATAAGAAGCATGTTAGTAATCCCATCTACATAAATCTTATTTGTAGAGACGTCCGAGGGAAAAATGTAGGCAATAAAATGCGGGAAGGAAGGATGAATATGAATATGTAGCACAATGAATGGGGGGTTCCAGGAGGATTTGATATGGATGTACCAATTCTTGAAACCATATACCATATCCCCAAAACAATTGAATGGGTTATAAAAAAAATAAAAATTTAAGATAGAAAATAATCACGCTAGCTCACTGGTAATATTGGTCAAAGTAGTCTTATTAGGACATTGAGTTATTTTAGTAGAGGTTCGAGCCCTCGTAGTTCATAGGCGAAGACTTATAGAGACTCGATACTCCATTAAAACCTTATGCGAACTCATATTTCATTTTTTAAAATCATAGGTGCCCCCATCATAAATGACTATAAGCGAAACGAGAGGTGTCCAGAGGCTCCAATATATAATCTGGATCATAGGATCGACGGATCCGATGACTGTGGTAGTCTAGGGTGCACCTCGTTTAAATTCATCATATTAACTAATGAAACTTGAATTGGAGTTGTATCATGGAGATCAACTGCAACTGGAACTATAAGAGCAACTGGTGCAATAGGGACTTCAGCAGGATACTTTTCAAAAAGTAATGGAGAGCATAGAACAGTGTTGGAATTATCTGTTGCAACATGAGCAGAGCTGCTTTCTCCTTCCAGATTGATGGGATATTTTACTGAACCAGCAATACGCTTATAAAAATCAAATATCTGTTTTCTTTTCTCTGATGTCAACCTTTCTTCCTCCATCTTGATTAGGGTGGCTTTATTGAAGCCCCCTTTATGCCTACCCATACATTGTTTAGAGCAGAGCCAAGAACTGCAAGACTGAATGCGAACACAAGAGCGATTCACGGAGGATCTTTTGGTGCAATAGGTACTTTAGCAGGTGCTGGTACAAGAGAACTATAGAAGCAACTGGTGCAATAGGTACTTCAGCAGGATACTTTTCAGAAAGTAATGGAGAACATAGAACAGTGTTGGGATTATCTGTTGCAATATGAGTAGAGCTGCCTTCTCCTTCCAGATTGATGGGATATATTACTGAACCAGCAATTTTGGTATACTTATGAAAATCAAATATCTGTTTTCTTTTCTCTGATAACCTTTCTTCTTCCATTTTCATTAGGGTGGCTTTATTGAAGCCCCCTTTTCCTCTATCGATATCTTTGTTTAGAGTAGAGCCAAGAACTACAAGACTAAATGCGAACACAAGAGAAGCGATTCCTGGAGGATATGAATCCCTTAAATAACCAACACACAGAAATACCTAGCTGGAAAATCTTCTTCCTACTATCAAGAAACCTCTGAACGAATTTTTCCCTTGTCAATTTTTTTTTTTTGCGTGGGAAAAAACATATTAAGTATTGTGGAGAACAGGAATATGTAGCAAAATAACAGGGGGTTATTTTTGTAGTTTTATCGATTTTTTCACATGGTTTTCCTATGATTTCGGTGTTGTATTCATGAGACATACTAAATAGTATTTCTAGAGTGCACTCTTTTTGGTTCATTGATTTGGATTGGGTTAAACAATCCGACAGTGATCATTTGCACACATCGAGATCATGCATGTTAGGGCTATGCATGCATTTTAAACCTATTAATTTTAAAAAAGAGAAAAATACACATGCAAGCCTCGAGACTTATGAATTTAGGGTTCTCCATCTGACTCTCTTCTTCTTACGGATCTCCAAGAAGTTTGTGCCTAGGGCAACGACTCCTTGAAAAATTCTTTTATAAGAAATCTAAGATTTTAGGGTTCTCCATCGAGACTCTCTTCTTCTTAGGATCTCCAAGAAGTTGGCGACTAAGGACGACGAGTCCTTGAAAAATTCTTCATAAGAAATCTAAGATCCTGAGCAGTACCATTCTCTGATCCATTTTGCATCTTTATTCCTTTGTTGAATCAATCTATCTAGAGTTTTCAGGATCTTTGCTAAAGCGTGGGCGTCGGGGCAATCCTTGGCCCATTTACGTAAGCCTAAATTTCAATTATTTTTTCCCATTCCTAGCTCAAGCATTTCGGGAGATAGATTCACCTCTGAATGCAAATCCCATGTCGGTTTTTTAAGCGTTGAGATGGCTCTTGAGAATTTAATTCGCCACAATTTAGGACAAGACAAAAGGCGCAACATTCTTCATTCTATTTCAATACCTCAAATATAGGTCGTGAGGGGCAAGGATTTTTTTCTAGGAATATGTAAGCTAATTTGCTAGATTGAAGGCATGGATAGAAAAAGCCATAGTCCTGTTGTAGACTTATGACATGTAAGCAAGATGCTTTGTTTCCTTTCTCATATGATACAAGAATGCGGATGTGGGTTCCTTGATTCTTTGTGTATCTTCCATTATCTATTTGGTGATTTTGTTGAAGGCAAACATTTTCAAGCATAGTGAGCGTCATCCTCTTGTTAAAAGTTTTCGATGGTGTTCCCGATGCCATGCTAGCCAAAGCAATGGCAATTTTGAATCTGAGCAGTCCACTCAAGCTGAAAACACATATCATTTGTTGAAAATTCCTCCGGTATTTTTTTAGCAAATGCATAAATCCATTTGGTGTATTCTTGAAAACTCGCAAATATGGCACCTTTTTATGTATCTAGTGTATTCTAATTTGTCTACTCATGATAGTCATTGCAAGTGTTACTTGTTTACATCCATTGTACTAGCAATCAACCGTGGAGACTCTCTCGAATATCCATTTAAAAAACAAGAGAGGCATTGGAAATACAATAAACCGGTAAGTGCAAATAATTGATTGTCTCAGATGGGCACCGCCATTAGGTATTGTGCGCTATTGATTCTTATCTCCATATCCTAGGCTCTCTTTTATTGACACCACACATTACTCGAACTAGAGGACAATGACATTGCAAGAATTTATGCGTGCATACAACTTGAACGATTTGTGGATCTTTGAAGACCAAACAAGCCATGTTTCACAGCTTCTAGTCTTGTTCGGTTTGATGAACGGAAATCGAAAAAACTTATTCACAAGAGTTCTTTATTTAATAAGCAATTCATGTTTCTCTCTTTAATTGCTAGCTTCTACAGTGTAAATCGTGGCAGTATTTCAATTCTGCTTATAGAATTATTAGCTCCTGCAAATATTTGCAGCTAGAAAGCCAGAATTTTACGATATGCAGAGGCTTGAAGCATGGCAAACCAACGAAGATGTGTATCGCATCTTAAGTTGCTATTCATATTGAGCTTCATAAAATTGACATACTACTTTTATTCATTAATATTAGTTTCCATTTGTTATTATGCTACATGTTTTATATCCTACATATCACATATGTAGCATTATAACAGGGGGTTTTTTTTGTGATTTTATACGCTTTTTGGCATGGTTTTTATATGATTTCATGGGCGTATTGCACGAGGCATACTAATCAGTATATCTAGAGTGCACACTGGATTCTCATATTTAAATGGCATTTTATCTATGGTTTTGCAATGGTTTTGCCTTGCATGTTTTTGTTCCTTAAAAACTTAATTAATTTAATTTTATGGAGGCCATGCAAGCAACGAGGCATTCAACTTTAGGGTTGGAGTTTAGGGTTCGTGGAGAAGGGATTTAGAGGACCATTTTCGGCGGTTTGTTTCGCTATGGCCAGCGGGTTCTCACGATGGCTATTTGGCGATGGCATAGGTAACATAAAACCACTTCTGTTAGCAATTCATATGAATTATTCGCCAAGCAGATGCTTTGGCATATGAATGATCTCAAGATTTGATTCGTGATTGTGCCGTGGTGCCTCGCTTTTTCGTTACCCAAACGTTGAGAAGCTTAGCGAGAGATGGGCTTAACTGTTGTTGCTTCTATTCATCCCCGGTGAATCAAGTTTTGAGTTGTTTGACAATAACGTATCATTACATGGGAAAACTGCGGTCACAGGGGGATGGGCTCGGCGTAATGGCCAGTTGAGTATATCTCGCATTATTACTAGCTCGTGAATCGGTGCAATGATATCGTGGTATGCTCAATCGGAAACGTTTTGATGGTCAGTGCAATGTCTTGGAGATATGCAAGATATGTCAAACCAAGTGAAGTGACATTCCTTATCGCCCTTGCCGCATGCGACCATGCGAGCTTAGTGGATGAAGGACGAAGACACTTCATATCTATGAGGAGAACCATGGCATCATCTGGGATACTCGTCACTACATTGTATGATTGACATTCTCGATCGATCGGGATATTTGCTTGGAAAAATGAATTTACTCCGATGTATGAAACCGTAGATTATTTATCGGAGATCTTTGCTTACGTAAAACTGTAGAACATATGGAAATGTGAAGCTAGGTCAAGAGTGCTTTGATCAAGTTATTGAACTGGATTTACACGATGCAAGTGGCTATGTTCTTATGTCAGGCATTTACTCGATCTTTGGTATGGTAAAAGATGCCGAAAATTGAAGAACTAAGGTTTCATGCACATGATTGGAAGAAATCGCCAAGGCATGGATAGAGGTTAATAATAAGGTGCATGAGTTTATTGTTGGTGATAAAAGTCACCCCGAGAGTGATAAAATATCTAACATGCTGAAAATGTTAATAATAAAATAAAAGAGGTCGGTTATACACCAAAGCTTAACATGGTATTGCAAAAGAAATGACGATGAAGAAAAAGAAGATGCTTTTGTGGACACCATGAGAAGTTAGTCAGAAGCTTATGGGCTTGTCAAGACGCCTCCGTGTACTCTTATATGAGCCCTTAAAAATCTTCGAGTGTGCATGGATTGTCATATTGGAGCGTAAACAAGTCCGGCGAAGATGCAGAGCTCGGCCCAATATGGCGTGCACATTCTCGGGGTGTTCAGCCTTTTGCTTTTTGTTCTTGTTTTTTTTCATATGGGAGCCGAGCTCACCTGTGCCCCTCGCCTCGCTCCTCCACTTCGCCTCCAAGCACGCCCCTACCCTTTGCTCTATGATCCCGAGCTCATTCATTTTTTCGTGTTCTTTTTCCCCTTTCGCCTACAAAGCTCCACAAGTAATTTGTTTTTAGTTTCATTCACCTTTGAAAACTATAGCATCTCGACACTGATTATTATAATACCATATCATGGTTATTTTATTACCATTTCATATATATATGTTGTTTCATATTGTATCTAATGTATTATTACAGATTTACCCACTAAACAACCGCAGTGCTCCAACTTGGATATTTATAGGAAGCAAATAGAAATAATCAACACAATGAAATTGATATTTTATATCACAAGGATTTGTATGTGGAAAGGCACATTATTTCATGCTTTTAGAAAGAAAAATGATAGGAGTTTTGCATGTTTTACATGTTTTTACGATGTTTGTTTTTTTTTTGGGGGCAGAAGGGCCCAAAATTTTTTAGTATAACAACCAACACATAACTACCATTAACATTAATTAACACAACCATTGGGTCCAACACATTTAAATTAAAATCCCCTTAGACCCCTTTGGTTTGGGTGCATATTCACACCGGGGTGGTGACGAGGGAGAGCCCCTATAATTATATTTTGCACATACAAAATCAACACCATATAGTATTTTGGTTCAAATCTTATAGTATTTTGCAAATCTTGTTATACAGTATAGCAAATTTTGTACTTGCATACCCCACAAACGAGGAACTTTACGTACGGTGTAGATTAAGGAATAAGAGGTGAATATGCCTATCCAACGACTCTCGTTCTGAGTCACCCCGGTGAATATGCACCCAAACCAAAGGGGTCTAAGGGGATTTTAATTTAAATGTGTTGGACCCAATGGTTGTGTTAATTAATGTTAATGGTAGTTATGTGTTGGTTGTTATACTAAAAAAAATTCACAATATAATATCAATTCATTAAAGTAACATAACATCAATTCATTAAAATGTAATGTACTGTTCTTTGTTGGAGGCCCCGAAGGGGCAAAATTTTTTTTAGGTATAACATTAGGGCGGATTTGGGGTCTCAAAATGACCCATAACTTGGATGCCAGAATTCCACGTCATATTTCTCGCGACCAATGATGTTTGCGCATTTTTTTCCAAAGTCAGTATTAGTTGGCAAGTAGAAAGAGGAGCAGCTTACGTGGCATCCACATGGTGAAATTTCATAGGACATGTTTGTGCATTCATTGCAACCACATTAATGGCCCGCGATTTTTCAAAAATCGTATCGCGGACCAAAATAATGGTCGCTTTTCCCCGCCACTGTGCACATGCCCACATGCACCAACCACCTTATCAAATTTTGGCACCAAGATTTCCATTGTTCACATTAGCGCCGCTACGTGCATCCTCTCCGCCTTCACTCTTCATTTGGAATCCAAGTCTCCAATAGTGTCTGTGTTTTTGCCCCATTTACAGAACACTCAAGATCAAGAAGTAGGAGGTTATGTCTCCAAAGGTTCATGGGTGAGTATGTTATAGCATCAATGAGGGGCGAGCATAGACTTAAGCAACAACGGCGAGGCGATGTGTGGACAAGCAAACGTACGTTACATGCCATGTTTTTACTACCCAAATTTTCATTTTGAAGTTTTCCTACTTTTCAGCTCTTCCCATTCATCGTATTGCTCCCTACGCCATTCATTCTTACAATTCAACTAATCGACCAGATTCTAATTATTGCATCCATCATTGCTCCTTGTACTCCTACATTGCTTCTACAGTTCATCACTTACAAAACAATAAAGGCATGACGATGGAAGGATATCTATCCATAGGCTCGTGGGTGAGAATGCTATCCTTAACGAAGGGTGACTATGGAGTTACATCGCCGGGAGTTTACATTCATACGCGAATGAATAGGTAGAACTATAGGGTTCAAAATAAATGCTATGGATAGTATATTGCAAAAAAAAGGGGGAAGGGAGGAGGGGAAGGGATTTGAAGAGGAGGATATTTGCAAATTCGCGCCCTCAATAATACATGGATCACACCATGCAAAAATGCATATGCACTTTGTAAATGTGTAGTGAGATTTCGCGTCATGTGATCCTTGCTTCTTTTTTCTTCCTTCTTGATTTATATTCACCCACTGAATCAAATATTTTTCTTGGGCTATATTTATCAGATGTCGGGGATTTGAGACTAGGGAAAAGCATTACTAGCATCGTTGTTGTCTAACATATGGACATAAAGAGACATGCTTTTCCAAGATATATATTCGGGCAATGGGCATCTAGTTTTACGTTGTAAAGTTGTGGGGAGCCGAGCTTTAAAGTCGTCCCATGACCTCTTTTGTTTAATTGTGCAAGCCTCAAAGTTATGAGAATGGTGTCCTTGCAATGAATAAATGTTTGATAAGACGTGCATCCGTGGTTGTTGAAAAATGAGTTACAAAATATTTGCTCCATTAGAGGTTTTACTAATGCCACGATTAACAAAAGCTCCAAAGACCCGCTTCCTGCCCAGAGGATCAGTTAACACAAAGTGTCACATAACATTGTTAGGTTTGATAAAATAACATAAAAAATCTTATTTAAAGCTTTGGTTATTGGTAAAGTCTTGGCTTATTGATTAAGTGTTTGTATTTTGCTTTGGGACCCTCTTTGAAAAGTTTAGTTCATAAAACATAATATAACTTGGAATGATACATATTTTATATGCAAATGGGAGACTATTGATGAGGGACTTGGTGTTATTATCTATTGACAACAAACAAGAAAGTGGATCACACCATGCTTAATTTAGTATATTCCAACCTTTTAGCTTATACAAAATTCGGCTTGCGGTGATCTTTTGGAAAAAGATGACTTCCTATAGTAAAAATACTTTGATTATCTTTTAATAAAAAAGAAATATATATGTGTCTTATTTGAAGTTAAGTGTGGATATGTGACGTGCTCATTTATTGATAAAGTGTTTGCTTTTTTGAAAAGGGCTAATAACTTTATGTACTACTAGGGTTGGTAAAGTATTTTTTTGATGCAAATAGGAAGGGTACTTGTGTTTAAGTTTAATCCGACAACAACAAGAAAGCCGTGATCACACCATGCTAAAATGATTGTGTTCTATTTTTTTTTTGCATTGTATTATTCGCTTGATGTGATCCTTCTTAAAAAAAGATATGCTCTTTGAAAAGGACTAATAACTTTATGCACTTGGGGTGGTAAAGCATTAAATGAGAAGGGGTACTTGTGTTTAATTTTAATTTGACAACAAATAAGGAAGTGGATCACACGATGCGAATTTAGTGTGTTCCATTTTTGTTGCATATGTACTATTCGCTTGATGTGATCCTTCTTGAAAAAAAATATGATCTTTGAAAAGGGATAATGACTTATGTACTTAAGAGTGGTAAAGCATTTTAGATACAAATAGGAATGAGTACTTGTGTTTAATTTTAATTTGACAACAAATAAGAAAGTGGATCACACCATGCGAATTTAGTGTGTCCCTTTTTTTTTGCATATGTATTATTCGCTTGGTGTGATCCATCTTGAAAAAAAAAATAGCTACACCAGGCGAATTTCTTATATGCAATTACTTCTGCGCATGAATATTTCGCATCATATGCTCCTCTTTAAACAAGGATGGCTTTGACCTTCAATGTTCATAAATTTTATTAATGTTTGCATATAAGAATGTCACATATCATATTTTCTTAAAAAATGGTCATCAAATGGATAACTAGTCAAAAGAGTTCTACTACTTAAAGAGTTTCAAGACTCATTTTTGCTATAATTTAAATAGCAATAGACTTTTAAAGGAATCTATTGTGAAAAGTAGTCAAAGACTTCTTGTATTAGAGGTGTCTAGACACAAACACCATAACCTTTGTACTTCAAGAATGTATAAACCCTTTGCATTGCAAAGTATAATGTCATTTATTAGCATCTTCACGGACATTTCCCCTTCCTTAAAGGGGTACTTCTTTGATCGATGTTATTCCAGTGATCTCCTCCTGTTCAACACAATGTTATTTTGGCATAGCTATTAATCATATCTCCGCCGGCCATATATATCTAAGAGGGATGGTGACTATTTTTCCTCCACCCTTTCGCTGCTTCTATGAAAAAGCTATCTTGGATGCTTACAGTGATTTCTCCATGCCTTGTCCACTTCATAATTGTCCCATTTCTAACAAAACCAAGTGCATGCTCTAGGAGGTGCATGCACCCATAGTGTATGCATGTAATCGAAAGTGCAACTATATGAGCTTAAATGATTTTGTTAGGGGCTTCCACAAACCTCTTTTTGCATCTTGTTCTTTTGAGATGTATTCACTATATATATGGGAACAAGTCCGATAGAGCATCTCAAGCTTGTTTCATTCTCAATGAGGAATGGATATCATCACGCCCTCCTTTCAACATCAATTATCACTTTTTTATATTCAAATTCTTTTACCTCGTGAATGTCAATAAGCCATCATTATTAGTCATAGTCGCGATGGTTTAATGCCATACATATTTTTTATTTGTTTCTAATATGTGAAAATGGGACAATAATTGCGCAATCTCTCGAAATCCGTGAGAATATGAAGGGTAGGTAATCTACATGGCATTGGGGAGAAGAATAAGAAATCTGACGTGGAATGGCTCTTACGAGGCCATTTTGAGACCCCAAATCCGCCCTAATGCACAAACCATTACATTACACACTTCGAAATTAAATTCCCCCTTAAACCCCCTTTGGTTTGGGTGCATATTCACACGGGGGATGACGTAGGGCAGCGAGAGCCTCTAAAAATTATGTTTTGCATGTACAAAATCAACATCATATAGTATATTACCTCAAATCTTATAGTATTTTGCAAGTCCTGTTATACAGTATAGCATTTTTTGTACATGCATACCCCACAAACGAGGAACTTTGTGTATGGTGTAGATTAAGGAATAAAGGGTTAATATGCCTATCCAACAGCTCTCGATTCCCGGAGTCACCCCCCGTGTGAATATGCACCCAAACCAAAGGGGGTTTAAGGGGGAATTTAATTTCGAAGTGTGTAATGTAATGGTTTGTGTTATATACCTAAAAAAAATCAACGAGGTATATCTAGAGACTAAAGATATTCTTGAAGTGAGGCCCTGTGGACACATTAGATTATGGAGATGGAGATCTAAGGTCCCAGTGGGGATAGAAAACCCAGGGGAAAAAGACTGGATGTAGTTGTCCCACAGAATAGATACAATTTGGAGTAGTTTGAAAGAAATAAAGTAATGGCTACGGAACAACTTATAACTATCCACTATGGATATACATAGACTTAGTGCATCCTTGCAATTATGGGAAACTAGAGATATTTTAACGATACAAATAACAACATAATCCAAAGAAGGAAGATAGATGGCCAAAGTCAATCGAAAATGGTAACGCACTAAATGCCAAGAAGGACATTGAGAAGGATAGCATTTGCTATATAGGTATTTTGAAGCTTGATAGAACAGGACACACGGATCGAGGGTAAATACGTGATCATGAGAGAAATATATAGATCACGTTAAAATAAGATGATGACGAGAAAACCTATGAGCAAAACCCAAAAAGCCTATAGAAGTGGCTATGTCAAAAAGTGCCACAAACCCATAAGTGTTAAAAAAAAAAAGGCCGGGGTATTGCAAGATTAGACAAAATTACACAATATGGCGAATCTGGTATGAAGAACTCTATGCCTACAAGCAAAAGAACAAGCACATTAGCTCCAAAAGCATTCAAATTCTACCTCAGATAAATTGCCTCATATTCGGTGCAAAAAAACTCGAAAAATAAAATCTCGATTTCAAAACATTGTCCCAGGCCACCGAACATCATGCATCTTAGGCCAGCTTAAGACTCTTGCAAAAAATATTGAAAGCCAAAGAATTCTCGACAAAACACTATGCCGGTGGTCAATCAAAAATCAAGGATCTTAGACCAACGATCCAAAAAACAAGGCAGCCTCTCCAAAGAACTGGCCGCCGCTTCCGACGACGAGCTCTAAGACATGGGTAAAGAGAAAAATAGGAGGAAAAAAACTCAAGGCAAAAAAGATGATATGACGCCATGGGGTATGACACCTAAGAATCGTCCATGTTACACACTTAGGTGGCTCCTTATGTGCAAAATGCCATGCGCTGCAATGCGAGAGGCAGCGTGGAGGACAAAACAAAGTCTCTCGAGGGCATCCAAAATGACGAATGTCAAAGAAAAACCCCCATCCCTTTATCGCACTCACATAAATGCAGCTTGGTTCAAGTTCTAGCACCCGAATAGCTCTACCCGTCAAGCTTTGATTTATGCCGCCATAGTTTACAACATCCATGCCAACGCATTGAATCAAAGCTCAAACTAAGGAGGCCGAGACGATAGCCGTGAAACCCATGTGTGTCCGCAGCCCTCTTTTTTCTTTCCTTTTTTGATAAGCAAACGCTGTTGAAAACCAAGCATTAGAGCTTGAACCGAAGCAAGACACGCGGCACATCCCTAACATTGATATAATGATTATGTATGTTCTTGACAACCGTGGATAAATGACATAATAAAATCTGACCCTTATGATACGTATAAATGACATAATAAAAATCTAAACCCTTATGATACGAATCCAATTAAAATCACAATGCGTGCATCCATATGTCAATATACTACCTCTCAAATGTATAAGCCGCCTTAGATCGTTTGTGACTACCTTTGATCTGCATTAACTACAACCTCTTTGCAAATGGCAATAAGTAAAAATAGTTATTTTAAGCTGGTGTGGTGGTGGTCAAAGCAGCTCTAAAGCTGAAAAGTCTTTACACACACTACCGATAAATTCCTAGTTAGTTAGCTGATTATTTGTGTTGGCAATATGTAATGAAGTTCCTAACAAAGTTGATATAGCATGTTGCTAATCTAAAGAGACCACGAAGAACATGGACGTTCTCTCGATGAATGGCAATCCTCTTGGTGATTAAATATGTATTCTTCCAAGTGATTAAGGATTATTAGATGGAGTTCTCTATGTTGAGTCAGATATGATCTCGAAGTTCAAGCCTTCTTTGAACCCATACATCAATGTTTGCCGTGCATGTGCATCTCATAGACTCGTGAAAGTGAGCATAACCCATACAACAAGTATTCATAAGCAAGTTGGTTTCGAATCGATGTTACAAATGCCCTTCTTGTCTCTGATGTAGGACAAGGATGACGATGATGATTAGAATGTTTTATATGCCAAAGTAATATCATTTTCTATATTTGCATATAAAGATGCCATTCAAAAAATGCTATAGAAAGTGGAAATGTAAAACATCAACTCCTCATGCTCTCTAGGTTTCAGTCCTATAGAAAGTGGAATTGTAAGACAGCAATTCCTAATGCCCTCTAGGTTTAATAGAACAACAAGAAAGGAATGTTGGCATTGTATTATGCAACCTAGGGCAGTAGGGGGTAAGATATCAACTCCTAGTGGCATCGAGTTCGAGTGCTTGGTAGCATTGTTGGCATCTCATTGTGCCTCGTAGAATAAAAGAGGCTAACGTTCTTACCTAAGTAAAATATAGAAACCCCCATTGGTTATGGTACACGTGGCTCTCTAATTATAATATTGTTGGGCTAAGACGATTGGTCTTGTTTGCTCCAAGGCTACTAATGACTCCACCGTGCTAAAACAAGGAAGAGACAACTTACCCTTGCACTAACTTTATACAGAACCATCCTTCTATCGAACAAAGTATATTAGGCGCCACACAAAACCATCTAACATCAAGGATTTTTATAGAGCTCCTTGGAATCCATTTAGTCAACGGATATGTTGTTTGTGCACAACAGGTTACAAAGAAATTGCGAGTGAACACTAGTTCAAAGGTGCTCGATCTCCTCCCTAATTGATGCAAACTTCATTCCATGGATATCATTGGGCATAAGAAGGAAGTACCATAGCATGCTCCAGCCTTCTAATATTTTGCCTTACTTCTTCATATTCCTGAACTCGTGACATAGATGAACAGCCTTATTTCTGTTATAGATCCTACAAAATTTAATTCCATCAAGTAATACTTCTTATAGAAGCTTTACCACCTAGATTGCATCCTCTACACATTCCAGCTGAGAAGGGGAAGCAGAGAGACTACTTTGGATTCTTTCCTCCCTTTATTATAATACAAATAGAATGAATGAAGCTAGAGCAAAGGACAAAAATGATTTGCTCGCTTGAATGCATAGAGACAGCTCTCTCCCGAATAAATTTTCCAGGATGATGCCAATTTACATGACCTGTTGAACTTACCAAGGTCATTCGTTTGGACGACCCTGTCTCCTCCTTCCACCTTTTCGTGTACCCCTTTGTCTGCGCCTGTTTGTTGTTATATTAGGCAGTGGAGGAGGGTGTTCGGCAAACTCGGGCCATCGGATTGTTTTGATGGGACCACCACCTCCAGAGGGGCATCCAGCATCCACCTGCAAAGATATAAACCACATGCATTATGGGACACTTAACATGCTATCAGGAGATTGCAATGCCATCAACTGTATGAGACACGGGACAGAAAGTGCAGCAAGCAAAACAGGCATCATGCAAAATTTCTTAACAAAATAAGCTGCTTTAAATCATGAACGGAAGGCATTAGTTAACAGTGTAACTTTACATCATTCAGTTGCCAACAGAATCATGTTCTAACAGCTCTTTAACCATATACCATCTTAATAATCCAGTTTATAATTTTCATAAGCTTCCTTCCAGCTTGCATTCAACTGCTAAATTTGAGGTGTTACACATCTTTAAGAGGCAAGAACTAGGAAACAAAACTAGGCATATTGTTTCATGTTCATGAAGAAAAACGATGTATGCTTGTCTCAACAAACATTGCCAAAGGAGTCTTATAAAAACATGTGCATCTTATTAGTCTAGTCACAATAGCATGAAAAAGAAACTCAATTCCATGATGTTTGATCCTAACTCAATTCCACGATGTTTGATCCTATTTTCCCTAAACCTAAGATGCAAAAAAGGAAATTAAAGATTGCAGATAATGTAGTAACCTGGAAGGGAACTTCTATCTGCTCGAAAGCCGCCCTGAACCACCACAGAAGTACACTGCATTACAATCTCCCCAATGGCTCCATAAGTGTTTGGGTCCTAAATAAGATTTACTGGGCTTGGGACATTCCCATTATTATCTGAGACCCATTCGGCCCCAATCACTAATCCAATATGGCCTTTTCTCCTTCCCATAGAATTTTGAGTTAAGCACAAAACCTGCCCATTCTAAATACCTGCCTGCCCCCATTGAGTGACTTCCAGATATTTCTCCAGAAGCATCCTTCATGTATGGGAGCACATGCCAGCCAATTAGATGACCAGATTCATCACAACTAGGGCCTTGGATAGGTAATCCCTTAGGTGGAAAAGCTGAGAAGTCCCTGTTGTTTTTTCTTCCATCACACTACCAACTGTTTCAGGATCAGCTTAGCAGGCCATGGATAGGGCACCGGAGCCACTTAACCTTCTGCACCTCATCAAAAAAAATTCAAGGCTATAATGCATTACTATCATCCAGGAAAACAACGATACCATCAAATTTCTTGCTCTCACAAACCTGTGAATTTCAAAATCTCAGTCCCATGTCAATCTCAAGCACCAGTCTTATTCAGAAGGGGAAAAAGGAAAACTCTTTACCTCAAGCCTTCAAATCTCAGCCCTTTCAAACTTCTCCGCCCATCCCAATCCCCTAGGCATTGGCTTATCAATAGCCAAATGATAAGTCTCGAAATCAACTGAGGCCAACATGGATGCCGCCTCATTTGTTCTGCCTCCTGCCTCCAACGATCCATCCACATTAAGGATTCTGGTACAAGTGCAAGAGGCATGTATCAAGCAGTTCAGATGCACAGCTTGGAATGCAATGAGAAAATGTGGGAGTTATTGCAATTATTCTTCTCCAACTATTGGATCCATAAATTGCACGCTGTTCCTGTTGAAACTCTCTGAAGAAGTTGGTCACCACGCTGCACTTCCAGGGAAGTGGGATGAGGCCATGGTCGTATTAGTATCTCATGTCTCCCTACTTAATTCTACTACTCTTTGCAGGTGGCCCATTTGCTTTCGTATCCACAAAACCATGATCTTTGTTTGTTTGGACATAAGGCAACTAAGACCACTTTCCGTATCTGAGAAAACATCTATTCTACTTGATACCCCGGTTAAGGAATGAAGCCTCTGGTTGATTGAACGTAACCAAGACCAATAGGGCTTCTCTGGAGAATCGAAAACCCAAAAATGCTAGCTATGCACGCTACAGTGTGCAAAACAAATGCGACAAATGGAAGTGGACTTCCAGGCAGCCATCATTTGCATAAGCGCTCTGGGCTGCTTTTGCGTGTGTATTTATTCTCCGAAGTCCAGCAGGCTTCATCTTCTTTCAAGGCTCTGGGAAGGAACAAATCTCTGTGGATGCACATTTATCTACATATAAAACCTGTAATTGGCTAGTTACCAACTAGAAATATAACCGGATTTGTCCGTCAATGGTGAGCCCTAATAAAGCTCCTATTGCCCAGTCGTTTGTTTACATCGAAAACCCCTCTGATCATTTCATACGATTACTTCAACTATCTGATCTAAATCTCTTTAAAGCGAGATCATTTGATAGCATCATTTGAACTATCTGATCTAAAAGTCTTAAAGCTTCAGACCAGAACGCGGTGAGCTAGAAGTAAAATCTCAATCTCAGGCATACCAGGAAACAAGCATCTCAGATAACCGGAATTCGAAATACCTCTTCGACCGCAAAAATGTGAACAAGGGAGCAGCTCGATGTCGCAAAAAATACCAAGGCAGGGGCTCGATCAGGTCACTGGAAATAGAGGAGGAGGCTACTGTACTGGTTATGCCAGTCACCTTTGAGGCACTACCGGCGATAACGGGTTCTTAAGCGGTTCCATTATTCGTGCTCAATACGTTTACACTAAGTGTTGTGGGTCCTTCGACGTATTTAATACCTGGCAAGGGCATTTGTCTTCCCAGCATAACGTAAAAATAAGTTTACCCTATGGAGGAAAAAAAGTTACCCTTAATGTGGTGTCATGGCAGGATCATCACCATTGAGATCCACGGATAGAATCACCACCGCTGAAAAGGCCACCTATGGTGATTTGGGGGGCTAGAAACCTTTTGTCGTATACTCTGCCAATCCCCTCCCATGATCCAGCAAGTAACCGGTGTTATAAGAGCATATCCATCCATTTACCATAATCCTATATTATAATGTTATTCGCCAAGCAGTGTTGACCCAACCTAGATCCAACCCGGGCTTTAGATCTAGAGCCGCAGATCCCCTTGGCCAGGTTAAAAACAGGCCTTGCTTTCCCCGGCCATCCAAAAAGGTGGTGTTCAATTTTTTCCGAAGCTCTATCGTGAGGGCATCGATTTGTCCTATCCAAATCTTGCTCCGCTTGTTGGTCAACATTGTACATCGGCCCATCCAAAGCCTTAGTTTGAGCTACGGACTTCGCTTAAATGGTTTGTCGATCCTACGATACAATGGGCCTCTCAGGCAAAGTCGCTTTTATAAGCTCGCAAACAAGGAGAGCCTACTTTCTAAGGATGATTTTGGCGCTTGCATAGGTGGTTCAATGAAGATTTAAAGTAGCAATCAGAATTTTGTATTAGATTCTTGAAACTTACAATCGGGCTTTTATGTTCGTGCATGGATGGTAGTACGTAGTTTGCTCTGAGCTATTTGATGCCCTTGCATGCGTAAAAGGGGTTCATCTTGAAGCGTAAAAAGGGTTTTGATTCGAGAATGCGGATTTTCTTTGACATGTTGTTGTTCAGATGTCATTGTGTAGTCAGAAATGCAAAGATTTTTTTACATCTCGATGCGTGTGTGCATCGCAGCCTAATTATTATTACATGCGTGTCCTTAGATCGAGTGCATCTAAAAGGGCCACTTGGGCATGACTTCGCATAATCTAGGCCGGAGCTTGAAGCAATGATGATGATTTGCCATCACGCATGGAGCAGACCGGTGAGACTTCATTTGCTTCATGAACCCAAATGACCTTATTTTCTTAGTACATTCAATGTCTCAAGGTAATAATTTTTTTTCTTTGTCTCCAGACCAGAAAGTGTTCATTTAAGCCACCTCTCCTATAATTTTAACTCATGTTTTATCAATCTGTGAAACGCACTAAAGCAAAGTGCCTTCTCTCAGAACGTAATGCTAAAGTTAGCACATGGGCGAGTTTGGTGGATACTTTGGAATTGAGGTACCGGTGGTAAAACCGGCAGTATTTTGCAAGGGTGGAAAAGGAGCAAAGTATAACTCATGTCTACATTAAGAAAAAGCGTAAGAGGTCGCATGCAAGTTTCGATTATGTGTTATGGGGCAAGTGCGGATCATACAAACAAAACGCCTTTACAAAAAACTCTTTTCAATTATTCAAGACTTTGTCGATTCATCTTCCAAAGAAGGTTTGGGCATCTCTACATCTATTAGACTCATCATTGCTACTTGGACATGTGATTAATTTATACAAAAGGGAGCATGATTTGGCTTGATTTTATGGCTTCTTTAAGGAGGTAAAATTATGCAAGATTTGCAATCTATATGTTTGTCATGGCTTGCGATTTTGCCTGGCAGCCATTGTTGTGCTATGGTTTGTTAGCATGTGACATCAAGGCCAAGAGAATGCTAATATTAAATTTTTAGCCATATTGTCCACCCATGCGAGGATGCAACTAGTAGATCTTTATGGAAAAGAATGGTTGCTTTTTCAGAGGGAACAAAGTGATTGCATATATTCGAAAAGTGTTTTGCCCTACTTTCAATGCAAGATGCTCATATGATATTATGCCCCATCTTGAATGCAGTGAAGAGATGCTACATCCTCTCGGCGATGCCAATTTTTTTGTAGCTTGTTACAACTATATCTGATGTCGCGAGTTAGTTGCATCTGCCCACATAATGTAAATAATAATCAGAGATGGACAACAATTACAAGCGGCATCACAATATGGAATGCTGAATTGGTTTGATCTCATGCCTTCCAAACCAAGTTCTATTTAAAGAAGGCGCAAGATTAGAACTTTAATATCTAATTTTGGACATTAGAACCGCTGAAGTATGATCTAAGTCCCATTTGTAAGCACAAATGTGACAAATCTAGCCTGCTTTTATTGAAGTTTAAATGGCCGCATAAGTGAAACAAAGAACTGCGGGATGTAGGAAATATACAGATGAGCCGCTTTCGGAAATGGATTACTATTCTGTTGTACTCAACCGGTATTGTCCCCTATAAATAAAAAAATAATCTATACAAAGCGCATTCTGTTTGGTAAGGTGAAATGTCGTGATAATATAAACGTAGAGGAGAATTTAATTGGCTATCGTGAATTTTTGGAGAGTTGGTGGTTCTAAATATGGCAAAGCTTATCATGTTGTGGATGGGGCCACATCTACCATGCCTTCCATCAATAATTGTTTGTTGATTGGCATTCTTAGGGAGGTTTTTTGCCGATATATTCTATGTCTTTAGTTTGTCTCTGCTGCTTGTCGATGCAAGTTCTCTCCAAACCAAATCAATCATACGGCAATGGTATTCTTGGGAGTTCTTTTTACTCAAATATATTCCATGCATTGTGTAGCATGCAAATGAATTTTAAACCTCTAGGCATTGCTACCATCCCGCAATATATCAGACTCTTTTTCATTAAAAAAAACACAATACTTTAGCTGTAACACGGATTGCACTATTTCATTCTTATGTTGCCTATATATGTGCAAACTCATGACGAACTATCACATCACCGAATGTTTTAGTTGGATGTACCTAAATTTCAAAGTAGTAAAAAGGACTAGCCTCAAACTGAACATGAACATGTGTTGTACATGCTTTATAGGGCATGCACATATTGCCACGGATGTTTTTTGTTGGTTACACCTAAACTTTTAATGTGGTAAAAAGAACTAGCTTGAAACCGAATGCCCTGCTGCCTTTATATGCTATATAGGTACATGCCCTTGCTTAATGCCCCAGTAAATAGAGCCACAAACCGATGCAATTATCAAAAATTGGACAATATGTGGCATAAAAGCAAAAAAAAATATTTAAAGTTGAGTGGCTAAAATAATGCCTTGGCTAAAGCATTACATTATAAACAATACTAATTGAGCAAGCCTGGCTAAAGCATTACATTGTAAACAACTTAACAATCACACAAATTGCTTTTATGGACATTGCATTGCTTCTAATTCTACCATACTAATAGTTCTACCTTACCATTTGTTTTAATTCTACCATACCAAGAGGTCTAATTTACCATTAGAAAATCCCAAGATATATTTTTCTTTTTAGCATTGATGTGATTTTGCATTGGCCATTTTAGGTTTGGATTTTCAATTTTCTTGACTTAATTTAGTCTTTTTTGGGTTGTATAGCTTTACATGCCTGCTGAGTGTTTATATCTTCAACACCTTAAGGAAAAAAAAACAACTCTAGCCTCAAGCTCTTGCTCATGCATTAAAAGGGAGGGCTACCACACAATTGAAAGCAAATGTGAAGCATAATCCTAACTTATAGGTTCTCAAGTGAGGGTCACTATAAACAACCTTACACGTTTAAAAAAATTGCTCAAAGAACGGGCACCATTACTAGTCACAATATAAGATTGTCACTCAGACATGAAATTGGACATCATTGAATTTTGAAAGCACAATTTTTCGCCGATGATTACAAGTACCAAGTTATTACTGCCACATTTGTGTGCAGAAACCGATTCTCAAGGCCAGAAACCGATTTTTGTATATATATAATGTAACCATCTTTTTTATAAGAATATAATTACGGATTTATAGATCCCAAAGCTGTATTGTATACCTCCAAAGACAATACAAACATCTGATAATTAGGAATTTTGTTTGATTAACTTTGTATCCAAACCCAAGTGGTATTACCCCGAAATATACAAAAAATGGTGATTATGTGCTGAATATACATAAGGAATAAGAAAAGGTATTCCGCATCTAAAAACAACTATACACTAAAGACCTGCAAGCAACGTTTGAACTCCACATCCCTAAGAATATCTCAGAGGAAAGAGGCCCCCAATCAAAAAAAAAAAGCCTTATAATAAGATATATCCCGGGTGGGCCATGAAGTTAATTTAAAAGTCTGATATCTAAGCATAATAGAAGCCCACAGATGGCTACATTTAGTGCAGCCTCCTCCTAATGGAGGGCTCAAAGGGTGCTACACAAGTCCAAGGGTCGTTCGGGTTAGAAGGGTCCCGGGCTTTTGCTAATTATAAAAGTCATCCCAATAAGAGGCAACATCTAAACTTCATATATTGTCAAATATCATGTCACCGCTAGCTTTGTAATAAATAATAGGTTCTATATGTACATCTAGTAGACTCTAAATGTTGCCCAATGTTTCGTCTAAGCTTAGATAATAGATATGAATATGTCTAGAATTGAAAAACACGGGAATGTGAGGTAAAGGTGTCGGAATGTAGGTAAAAAAGAGGAGAACGTGAGGTAAATCGTCGGAATAGCAATGCATATGAACATCGCAAAAAGATCCGTTCATGGCCATTGCTATAGTACTTTCTCGAAAAGTGGTGGCCCCATAGTACTAATGAGCAAGGAAGAGGCTGAGAGAGCTCCAATAAAATACTGATTAGCTGGTTGTGTATCTTTCGGCGTATTGCTCTTCACTAAATGGGTGAATAAGGGCTTATGTACCATTTATATATCAATAAAAATTTTTTTACCCTCAAAAAAAAAAAAAAAAAAAAAAAAAAAGGAAAGTAGCCATGTGGCACAACAGGATTGGACGCCAAGGCTGAATGTCAATTAAGTGGTTTTACGTTGATTAGATTTCTATTTTGGGTGATTGTTTTGCCCAAAATCATATAACAATTGCATGTCAAGTAATAGTAGGATTGTTATTTTGAGATTAGGAGCATCAATTTGCTCTGTTTGTTTTTGTGGTAAAATGTTTTTGCCAATTTGCTTTGTTTGTTTTTGTGCCGATTTCAGCTACCCCAAGGTAGGGGTAAAATATCTTTTTATGTGTAGGTAGTGCTTTTTTTTATTGTTCTTGCACAGTAAGGTAAGGATACAGGTTTGCAATTCCAACAGTCTATTGTCATCGCTTGCTTAGCAATCTTTGAATTTTGAGCCACATAAAGTACCATTTGATCCTCTTCAAGATAGAAACCCGTAGTGGTTTTCCCTTGTGTTGGATAAGGTAAGGGTTTTATTGGTCGGATTTTTACTCAACACAGATCACACCAATGGTCCCATTTCAAACTTCAGCAAGTCCTTAAAAACATTATCCGTTAGGCTTAATCTAGAGGAAGTTAGATCAATAAAAGCCATAATTTAATAAACCATTGTCGTAATCGCTTTCATTCAAGCCTTTTTAGAAGTAAAATCATAGTACAGTATTCAAGATAAGAGAAACGATTTTTATTTTCAATCTAATTTACGAGATCGAAGAAATGAATCATCAACTAGCTCATCAAAAACTAGCTCAAAGACCTGGGGATAAGAATTTATTAGCTTACCACCCAACTGGGCCTTGGAGCTCAAGCTTCTGGCTAATATAGTGTGGCAAAGGCAAAGCTTAAATACAATGCACTAAATCAAATAACCTCTTGCAAGAACCCTCAAGGTATAGCTATGCTATCTTGTCACAACATGTTAGACCATTTCTCCTCGGAAGTCACTTTCTTATCCTTCTTTTTATAAGTTGTTTCTTTCTTCATCCTCCTCCTTTTTAGAAACAAGTTGTTTTCTTCTTATTATAGACTTGTCCCTTTTTAGGTTTGTCCTTTATAGTCATTACTTTTTGGTGTAACTTTTTATACTTATTAAGCCATATGACCTTTTACCCGACTTTATCACATGAGTGAAATCCATGGTCCCATATCAAATCCTCATAGGAGATATTGATATTCTACCCTTCTTCGGAGGGCAGCCCTTGATAGACATTATTATCTATTTCCCGGTTGTCAATATAGACGATGCTCATCTCCCCGAACACGGCTTACATTGGTGGCTATGAGACCACAAGAGCTCAAGGCCTGTTGGAAGGACACTCCAATGGCTAGCCAAATGGAATGTGTAGGAGAACGTGTACATACTGATGAACACAAAGGCCGATAGATAAAAACCGAGGCATTATTTGGTTTTGTTTCTAAAGCTTTGGGACCCTAGGGCTCCCCGAAAACCACAAACAAATACATTACAAGCAAGACATAAACCCCACGCCAGATTCGGACCTACAATGCTATATGCTCACATATTATACCAGAAAAAGTGCGGTGCTCATCGCCCATACACTATAGATAGCGTTCACCATCTTTGATTGAGATCCATTGTGGATTGAGGATCCATGAAAGACACGCTTTGTCGGGCTAAGCTGAGAACTACGATGGGGACTTTACTGAGATGAACATCAATTTCCAAAGTCGCCAACATATATCGGGGTCATGGCATTAAACACCCTTTGCTCGAAGCCCGACAAAGGCTTCTTGAAATGATAAATGAAAGCGGCGCTGGACCTAAGCGCCGCATCGAAAAGGAGCATACATTCGTGAGATAATGGATTTGAGGGCTCGATAGTTCCCGCACAACCACTATATATGTTTTATGTTATGAGGCTTTATCCGACCGTCCTTTCGAGATCCGACGGCCACATGGGTTTGGGACGTATCCTGAAGTGATGGCCCGGAGTTTACATATAATATAATATGTGTACCGCGGTCCTCTGGGCCAACATTGATTCTGATCCCCGACCGGTCGGGCCCAAGATCCCACGGCCACGGGCTTGGGGACACATCATACCGGCCCACACGGCTCTCGGGAATTATATGTAATAGATCCTACGCCTCATATTGCTTTTATATGGTGAGATCTTGATCGTTGATCGAAGCCCAAGATCCTAAGGCTCATATTGAATGCCTGTTCTTTACGGAAAAGGCTTTTTAAAAATTTTTATGTTATTGGGGGATTCGGAACCCCCATCCTCAAACCCCCAAACCCCACTCTAACCACTAGACCAAGCATTAATTCTATGAAAAATTTATGTTTCAAATATACTTAAGGGTAATGTTATAATTAAGATAAAATAAACTATAATATTCTAGGATGTTTTGAAAGTTTCAAAATGTTCCAGAAAGTTCTAAAATGTTCTAGAGATTTCTAGAATGTAAGGGAATCCAAGAGAATTAAAGGGAATATAAGGAAATCTTATAAATTGTAAGAGAATCTAGGAAAATATACAAGTCTAACGGAATCTCTTAAAATCTAATTGAATCTAAGGGAATCTTCATAATATCTAAGGGAATCTAAGAAAATCTTGATGAAATCTTAGAGTTTTTTTAATATTTTGCAAAGAATTTAACAATAAAATGTTCTAAAAATGTTTTATAATAAAGGTGTACAATATAAATCTTGAAAAAAAAATATTCTAGATGCTCAGGGTGGCAGCTTTTAGTCTAAAAAAAATAGAAAATGTTTTAAAAATATTGCAATCCATCCAAATAGATTATTTTAGAAGGTTTTAAATGCTCATTGGTAAGCACCTCAATCAAAATAGAAAATTCTAAGAGAATCTAGGAGAATCTAAGAGAATCTCAGTAGAATCGTTGGTCATCTAGAGCACTATAGGGCCTTACACCGTAAGAACATGCTAAAACTGGAACAATGCGTCGTAGGACGTATTAATTTTCTTATATATATATCAATCATATATATGTTCTTATGTTTGTCGTTTATCCCGGCCCGTCCGCTCGAGATCCGCCGGCTCACGCGTTGTTTGGGGACACATCCTACGCCCAGATGGCTTGGGAGGTTACATACAACCCATATAGACACGCGATCCTACGGTCCAGTTGATCCGATCCTCGATCGTGGATCCAGATCCTACCTACCACGGGTTTTGGGACGATCCTAAGGCCCGATGGGTTGGGGGTTCTTATATAGACTATATGTAACGATCCTACGGTCCATGTTGATTTGATCCCCGATCGTCGATCCGAGATCCTACAAATGTGGCTTTTGGCACATATCCTACGGCCCACATGGCTTTAGGAATTATATGTGACAGATCCTACGGCTCATATTGTTTTTATATGGTGAGATCTTGATCGTTGATCGAAGTCTAAGATCCTAAGGCTCATGTTGAATGCTCGTCCCTTAAGGAAAGGCTTTTAAAATTTTTTATGTTATTGGGGATTTGAACTCGATCCCCGAACCCCCAAACCCCACTCTAACCACTAGACCAAGCATTAATTCAATGAATAATTTATGTTTCAAATATACTTAAGGGTAATATTGCCATTAAGATAAAAATAGCCTATAATATTCTAGCTAGTTCAAGAAGGCTCTAGAATGTCCGAAGGCTCTAGAAAGTTCTAGAATCTTCTACAAAGTTCTAGAACATAAGAGAATCTTGTGGGGATCTAAGAAAATTCTTCCAAAAAGTTCTAAATTGTTCTAATAAGTTTTAGAATGTTCTAGAATGTAGGGGAATCTACTGAATGTAAGGAAATCTAGGAAAATACTTCCAAAAGTTCTAGAATATATTGAAAGTCTTAGAATGTTCCGAGAAAGTCTTAGAATGTTCTAAAAAGTTCTAGAATGTAAAGGAATCCTTAAGAATCTAATAAAATGTAAGAAAATCTTATAAAATATAAGAGAATCTAGAAAAAATATTTACAAGCCTAAGAGAATCTCTTAAAATTTGGGGATCTAAAGGAATCTTCATAAAATCTAAGGGAATCTAAGAAAATGTTGATGAAATCTTAGAGTATGTAAGGGAATATTTATAGAATCTCTTTGAATCTCATATAATGTAAGGGGAACCTAGGGCAATCTCATAAGATCTAAAAATGAATCTAAGAGAATCTAAGGGGATCTTCATAAAATCTTGGAAAATCTAGGGAATCTTATAAAATTTAGAGAACCTTTGGTAGAATCTTAGAGAACCTTGGTAGAATCTGAGAGAACCTTGGTAGAATGTTAGATAATCTATGAATTTAGAGTATTTTCAAGAGATTCTTTTATAAGAACTTTGCACGAGGAACATGCTAAAATTGGAACAATGCGCCGTAGGACGTATTAATTTCTTTTGGGCAATCTTATAAGATCTAAATGAATCTAAGAGGATCTAAGGGGATCTTCATAAAATCTTGGAAAATCTGGGGAATCTTATAAAATTTAGAGAACCTTGGTAGAATCTTAGAGAACCTTGGTAGAATGTTAGATAATCTATGAATTTAGAGTATTTTCAAGAGATTCTTTTATAAGAACCTGCACGTAGGAACATGCTAAAATTGGAACAATGCTACCGTGAGGACGTATTAATTTCTTTGTATATATATGTTCTTGTATTTGTCATGTTTCAATCTAGAAATTGGTCCAAGATCCTATGACTCAAGTTGTGTTGGAACGTATCATACCTGCCTGCATGGCTTGGGAGTTTCTTTTTTATAGATTCTATAAAGACGCATCCTACGGGGTCCATTGATTTGATCCCCGATCATTATGATCCTACGACGTAGATTGTCTTTTGAGATATATCCTATGGTGTACATGGCTTTGGGGAATTATATGTAAACATCCTATGGTCCAAGTTGATTTGAATTGATCGCTTCGGCCCAAGATCCTACCTCCCGTTGATATAGATGTTTTCCACGGCACAATCTCGGTCCTTAACCGAGTCCAAAATCTTGTGGTCAAGGCTCTTAAATTTTTTTCTCATTGTTTGAGAGATTCAAACTCGGTCATTGCCCCCTAAGCCCACATTCTAACCACTAGAACATTGGTTCATGAAAAAAAATATGATGTTTCATACGTACTTAAGGGTGTCGCAAAACCCTAATGGTTCTAGAATGTTTAAGATTATTTTTAAAATCTAGGACATGCACAAATATCTCACATGCATAGATGCAAAAAGGAGCTCTTTTCCAAAGATATAAGGAGGCCATCCATGAGGATGGCACTGGTTCTTGGCTAGAAAGTTCTAGAATGCTTTAGAAAGTTCTAGGATGTTCTAAATAAAGAACAACTAAAAGTTGTATAATGTTCTAGAACATTATAGAATCTTAGAACAAAAGTTGTAGGAAGGCTCTAGAAAGTTCTAGAATCTTCTAGAAAGTTCCAAAATATTCTAGGAAAGTTCTAGAACATAAGAGAATGGGGAATCTAAGAAAATTCTTCCTAAAAGTTCCAAATTGTTCTAATAAGTTCTAAAAATGTTCTAGAATGTAGGGGAATCTATGGGAATATAAGAGAATCTGGGAAATACTTCGAGGAAAAGTTCTAGGATATTTTAAAAAGTCTCGGAGAATGTTCCAAAGTCTTAGAATGTTCAAAAGTTCTAGAATGTAAAGGAATCCGGGGAGAATGTAACTAATCTAAGAAAATCTCATAAAATGTAAGAGAATCTAGGAAAATAACAGGGGGGATCTAAGGGAATCTTTATAAAATCTAAGGGAATCTAAGAAAATGTTGATGAAATCTTAGAGTATCTGGGGAATCTTCATAGAATCTCTTTGAATCTCATATAATGTAAAGGGAACCTAGGGCAACTCTCATAAAATCTAAAAGGGATCTAAGGGAATCTAAGGGGATCTAAAAAAGGATCTTCATAGAATCTTGGAGAATCTATGGAAATCTAATGGAATCTAGAGGGAAACTTATAAAAATTTAGAGGAATCTCCACTAAACCTCTAAGAGAACCTTGGTAGAATCTTAGAGAATCTATGAATTTAGAGTATAATGTAGGGCATGACAAGAACTTGCACCGTAGGAACATGCTAAAACTCTAACATGCACCGTGAAGACGATTAAATTTCTTGTATATATATGTTATCTATCTGACTTGTCGACAAACTTATTGCTGCGCCACGGTTTTTCCCTCAAAAAATCCTTCTGCAGGTTTTTTTAATCAAGCGATAATATGCTCTGGCAGCCTCGGATTGGGTCCTATAGGCGATTAGTCTCCTCGTGGACTATAAAAAAATATTTAATTCCATTCAATTCAATTTTATATTAACATAAGATACCATTTCTATTATTATAATAAACTTACAATATTAATTTTAGGCTCAAAGGTAATAAATATCTCTTTTATTGAGAACGTTATTTGCTTTGCATTCTATTCACAAATAAGCTTCTACTTTTACCTTTCCTTTCCTTGCCACCTAGCTTCCTTGCTTAGCCTCCCATGCTAATTCACTAAAATTAACATCTAGCCCACTCCATTGAGCTCCTCAAAATGTGCAATAGAACTTACTTTATATCATGTAGAAGTTTCTCTTATTGTTTTCAAAGCACATGTCTCACAACATGTTTAAGATTGAATGAAGATGTGTGGAAGCTTGCTCACATTAGCAAGGAATATTGGATCGTGTAAAATATTCGCTTTTAATATTATGCAATGAAAGAGGCAACGATTTAGAGTTGTAATTTTCCTTCCCTCAATATATCATGTTGCGTATCCATTTCATCTCAAGTTCAATAGAATTATGCAATACTTGTGCGTGTTTTAATTATGCGGTTGATATATAATTGTACTTGTCTTCTAAGATTGTAATGTCAACATTCGACGTGGAATAAATATAAAATCCGTCGTGGTAAAAATCTATGGCGTTTTCCAGCAACTGCATAAGTTTTATATATCGTCCATATAGAAACACGCTTTTAACAATGCATAAGTGTGCAAGCACTAAGAGAAGAGAGTTTGGCAAGCACCGGGGGTACGCCTAATAAAAGCACCTCATAACAATATATAATTGTGCCTGTGCATAATTTTGGTTGGAAACTTGAATCTATTTGATATGAGAAGAAATAGATACACATTGTTTATTAAGACATGCAACAATTACAAAGTTATTTCGTTTGATAAACATGAGGAATTGGAGCATAATCTACAACAAGGAAGGATAGAGATAACACCGATAATCTTTTTATTATCTAATAATTTCAGTTTGAAATTATAAACATTCTAGCCTAATCAAAGATATTTAGAGTAAATAGCAAATATTTAATGCTAGAAGACTTGAATCCCTATGGATGTTTTCCTTTAAGTATTTTTTTATTTTTGGTGTTAAATCATTATATTGCCATATTCATAGAGCTGATTGTTGAGATCATACTCATGAGTTGTATCCGGTTGGGTATCATTCAATTGAAAGCTTTAAATAAATAACATACAATTTTTTGTAGGATGCTTCCGTGCTTATATAACCTCTCTTTCTAGGGGTGTTATTAAACGCAAGCAATATTTTCTTATTTTGTGCAAAGAAAGAAGTTCCATACCGTTATAGATCCGCATAATACGTGCCTTATAACTAGATTGTAATCATGTAGTTTATTTGGCAAATAGAGTTTTTGTGCATACAAATTTGGGAGAATATGATAATGCTATTCGATACAAAACTGAACTTAATATAGTAGTGCTATTGATTTAAAATTTAAATTTAACAAATTTCTTTTCTCATATCAAATGTGATTCAACCAAAAATCTTAGCGAGAATAGAAGGTTGGCTATGGCTATTTATACAGTGCAGCTAATTCCATTACCTAACAATCAATGTCCTAAGACCGGGCATAAGAAATAAATCCATATCAACCAATTTGCATCCCTTAGAAAGGAATATTCATGCTCATGATATTCACAACATAGAAACTAAATTTTCCGTAAATGTAAAAACAACAATATCTCCGGAGTCGAAATGTAAACAACAATAAGATCATAAAATTTTCAATATTCGGAATTGAAAAATTTTGCCAATAAGATCATAACTCATCTCCTTATCGGATATAGTCACATAAGACTTCATGAATTGATGGCCGGTGTTGTAAAGCTCCACTAAGTGGCTCATCTACATATGGCACTTCATGACTAAAGTCATTAAGGTTGTGAAAGCTTCGTAATAGCGATCTCCTTTCTCTTATCAAGGATGTTATGTAACACTCAATAGGCAATAATAGTTTTAGGTAAACCCATCTTGTTAGGCTTTTGGCCAACGCCCGCTTATATTAAATACGAAAACATTTTAGGAAGACCAAATACGTTCTCACGACCATGAAGCTAATGAGTTGCATGTAATTGTATCCGCTGTCCTAGGAGGTAAGTTTGTACACGAAAATGGCACAATGAGCCATGGCAACAAGGGGTAACCAACATCACCCATGATGTGTTCCTGAATGCTTTGACCACATACTAGTAATCAAGGTCCATTCAATCTTTCTTGTTTTCAACAAGCTATGCAAAATTTGAAACTTTAAGCTGGGCATGCATCATTAGATTACCCGAATATCCCGCAACATCCAAGAACTTCACATGCGGCTATCAACTATGCTTGTACTAGCATGGTGAGATTATTTTTTATCAAACCAATCAACCTCATTTTGTTCCCTCAAGGTTTTCCCTCGGAACCTTCCGCCGGGTGGGGTTTTTAATCCCTGTTAATATCGCTTTGCTGCTCTCTTTTGTTTGGGTCCCATAGGCGGTTGGTCCTTGGGCGTAAAACCCTATTCTATTCTATTTTCATATTCATGAAGCTCCATGGTAATGTGTATTTGCATCAATGGCTCGAGAACAACTTGGAAAGGCATGTATTGCTTGGATTCCACGCTTCACCATAACCATATCATTTTAGTTGGCTATTGTAAATGGGTTGGCGGTTTAAGCAAAGGCATCTACAAATTTTAATGTGATAATTTGCAGCAATAGATGATTCAACACAAACAATTCTAAAGACGATAAAAAAAACGGTCACCTGAGCTAATCTCTTCAACAATGGCAACTTGCTTCGGACTGAAACTACACGGGTTTGAATGTGGGAAGAAAGACGGGGGTGTATGAATCTCTTATTTTTGAGCAACTATTTCACATATATAATGGACAAAGATATCTGTGAAATTCTAAAAGTCTTTAAATCTAGCAGGATCAACTACCATGATATAATCTTCAAAGTGATCCACCAATGAACTGTGATTGAGGCTAATATACCAATTTCATTCGACTCCTATCAACCGCCTTTGGTAGCCTTAATTTTTGAAAATATTGACATCAAATGAAGCTGAGATTGTATGTATTGATATTCATCCTCATCATCGAATTTCCAAAGTGTTGTTTTGGAATGCTCCGATCGGGTTTGTATCATCCAAAATAGAACTAACATTATCCGGAAAAACTTCTAATGCACTGTCAAAGCTTGTGCAGCAGAGCAACCAGAAGTAGATCCTGGTATATCCATGTATCGGGTTTTGTTTGATTTGAAATTTTTTTCGGGTAAATAAGGCACCACATAATACAACGCCATGTCGGGGCGGGCGGTAAATAAATATTTGATTTTTCAATGGGTAATGGAGCGGGTCGATCCTTCAGAAATTGAGAACTTCGGTTTTTGTGACATGACATGATGTGGCAAAACCGGTTCCCAACCTAATGGGGATGTGTCTTGAAATGGCAAGGCGATGACTTCGCGAGCTAGGGCGGGTAAGTAGCAGAGAGGGCCTCTCTTTCTTTCTAATCCCAAAGACTGCCAAGACCATCCATGATCAATTCCTTTTTTTTCTTTAGCTGTGGTTTGATCTCTTGATACAAAACCCGTTTCTTCGCCAAAGGCTATTGATTTCTTAGTTCATTAAGGCGACTCCTGGTTCTTACAAGATAAACCACTAACGTGGTATTTTGTTCTATAATGCTTCGTGTGTGCAATTATGATCTTCTACAACCATAGTGGGGAGTTACAAGCAAGGGTTCCTACAATTTTGTAGCAAGATGGCTTTTCTTGTACTTACTCCTCGCTTCTTCGACTTTGGTTGGCTCTCCACCACCGTGCACCGACTAAAACTAAAGGTTGTGAAGAGAGTAGCTTAGCTCTTTTCTAGGGCATTGGGCCCTTTCATAGAGAGATACACTTCAGCTTAGCACTAAGCCGCCTAAGAAGTCAAAGACACCTTGTTGTTCCTTCTTTGTTTATGGATCGAGCTAACATTGAAAACGCCGCTGGATGCTTGTAAGGTGGAACGTCCGTGGCTATGTGAAGAGACAACAACTCATCCGTAAAGTATGATTAAGAGATAGGTAATGAATTTTTGTGTGTTGATGGTGAGTTCATTTAGAGGCTTCTTCAGTGTACTGAATGATGTATCGCAACGCAGCACATATGGAATAATCCCACAATGCAAACATTTCGCTATTAGGGTCCATGTTTTTCCAAAAGGAAGCTTGCTTATCTTTTTGTTAGAAAGGATCCTAAATTTAGTGGGGCTGATTGGTTTTCGTAACCCCACAATGTGACATTATGTAGAGCTAGAGATTTAAAAGATTCTAACTAGGAGCATTTTTATCGGAATGCCCGACGGACCCATTGATGCTCAAATACTAATAAGCTTGAGCATTCTAAATACTTAAGTGCCGATGCTTAAAAGTAAAAACTCTGGTACTAATACTTTGAGTGGTAGCTGTTTAGGACAACATACCTTCTCAAGGCCACTAGGGATTGGATATGTGTTACTTCGAGCAAGTTCTCAAGAGCAAGATCACATCTTGGTTTGGTTTCCTATTTCATCATGTGCTATTACATGTTACAGAGTATTTTGGTATGTAAATTTCCTATGTCTGATAAGGAGATAATCGGGAACGCATGGGAGATGAAGAAGTTGAGGTGTGAGCTCTGTAGTAGTCTTCTTCTATATTTTTACATGTACTTTTATTACAAAAGTTAAAAAGTGGCACATCCTTTTCCTCAAAAAAAAAAAAAAAAAAAAGCATATCCAATTAGGACCTCATCATTTTGCTCTTAGCTTCAAGCTAATTTTCTTACTCCCTAGAAGTGCTTTCAGGACATCTCTCTTTGATATGTTTATTCAGGACCTTTAGTATAGCAACCCAAGTTCAAAGTGCTTTCATTATCGCCTTTGCTAATGTCGAAAGAGCAAAACATTGACCTAATATTTGTTGTTTTTTTTTCATTAGAGCTTGACTTAATGCTACATTGTCTATTCGGAGTGGTATTCCAGAATGAGTTCTTAATTCAGGAGCCTGACCCCAGAGATGTCCCATCATTCTATATGAAGTATCTTGGACTAGAAACCAACCTTTTGCTAGGATCTTTAAAGCATTCAAAACATCATAAAAATTTTTGTGAAACAAAGTTTAGCCTCATGATTACAATGACCATAGACTTTGAGGCTATAAACACTTCTATTATCTTGTTTGAGCCACCTTCCTTGCTTTATAGAGCTGAGAATTATTGTTAGTGAACCTTTTCAACTAGCCTATTGTCTCCCGAGCACTAGAATCTAGAATAGATGAGTGTTTTCTTTTTGAAAATACGAGGCCAGAATCATAGAAGATCATGAGGCATTAGACCAGCTTTTTTAAACATTGAAGACCCATTCGATGACCGACCCGGATGAAGGGACAATACTAAAAGGTAGATCCAAGATGGCAGGTAAGAACATGCGCCTCTACCAACAAAACAAGTAGTGCGAGGGCACCACCGGCCTAGCATCAATCGATCGAATGGGAGCATTATATTTGTTGATCAGCGACATTAAGAATCTTTTTGTAGTATCGAAGGCCGACCATATCCTGACTCCACCAACAAGAGGACATCGACATCATCAATTTCAACACACGAGTTTCAAATAAAAAGAAAGGCAATGCGAAACATACGAGGTGTAGGAGTATGTCTGGACATGGATGCACCTTAGCATCGAGAGCTATGTTTAGAGAGCATAATCTTCTCTTTGAAAGAGAATTCATCACCTTGCCGGAACACATAGAACCGGAGGGAAGACTACCACGATCTTGCAGCCTAGCAGTTCAAGCGGATGTCAAAGCATTATCATCAAAAAGAGCAACAACCTGAACAACTACAAAAGTGCCCAAGGCCGACCATGATGAGCTCCCAACTCTCTTGCACGAGTAGACTTTCATGGCTTCACCGGCTCAAAAATAGGAGTTCATGATGGAGGAATGAGAGGAGACATACTAGGAGAAGAACATCACGACTTGGAGGCCTATGCCAAAGCATGTGGAGCAAGATGAAGGAGGAATATTCTGTTTGAACAAGAGTTCGGATCTAGAAACATAGGCGGGGAACCAAAGGAAGGATGACTTCAATGCTTCAACCAAGTAGTTCGTGGGTTTGGATCTAAAGGATGGAGGAGATGACCTAGCCCGGCAGACTATAGATCACTTAAAGGCTGACCATGATGAGCTATGATATGTGCAATGGCAATGACCATACTTCCGGGGGCACATGGGAAGCATCTTGCAAAGGGAAGGAAGTCTGTAGATTTTCAAATATATTGCTAGCTTCTCCTTATACAAGTTATGCACTAGGTTTAATGTCTTAGTCTATAAACAATTCAACTTGTCTCCAATTTATAACTTGTTATTTCAAAAGATCTTCACCAATCAACTTTAGATTTAACAACTTCAAGTCAAGCTTTAGCAAAGTTCAATACTTCATAAATTCAACATCAAATATTTAACTGGTCATTAAACCATTAGCTATGAATTTTATCGAGCACTGTAGCAATGGGATTGACCCTGTCACTGTAGCTGCATTGACCCAATCCAAACTCCAGTTTTACCTAGTGCATCCGGCTTATTCCGACCTGTTAAATTGTTCTTAAGCTTCAATACAACTATATACATCCGATCCGACGGTTATGGGAACAAATCCGGCGGTTATGGGAATAGGATAGACTTGCCTTCTAGAAGATCACGTTCCATGACATTTTATCCCACATGCCAACTCAAAATAAAGAAGCCTTCTAACCATTGAACTTACAAAATATTCGAAAATTGGTTTTCTTCAAGGTTAAACAACCTTAACCATTGCACCATAGCGACAAGTCTAATTCCTTCATATTTTCTACAAGGGGAGCCAAGATATGGTCACTAATCCCCTTTTATTATAGAGGTCTCACATACTTATAGGTGCAGAACCAACTTATCTATACAACTATGCTTTAGTTTTCCAAAACAACTAATATCACATGATAATTAAATTGCATCATTCCCCTTCATGTGATATTCTTTATCATTACCTTGCAATAAATTTCTCAATTCCTGAAATCTTGACACTAGCGAGCCTTTGTAAGAATGTCTTCTCTTTGATGTTTGTGCTAACATAAGTTAAGTGTATTCGATTTTTCTTTACCATATCTCGATAAAATGAACTTCCAACTCAATATGTTTTGACCTTTCATGTAGAATGGATTTTTGTCATGGCAATACAAATTTTGTATTATCACAATAAATGTTATTGGCCCGTTTGAGTAAATCCCAATTCTTTCATGAGTCTCCTCTCCAAATTAATTCTTTTGTCAATAATCTTTGTTGAGTTATACTCGACTCAACACTGAGAGAGTGCAATACTTTATGGCTTCTTACATTTCCAAGCAACCGAGCACCACCCTAATAAGACAACATATCGAAGTAGATTTTTGTTTATCCAAATCCCTCCGTCGACATCACGGTAAGCTTGTAATTGTAAGTTAGTTTTCTTGAATAATATACCAAACTCTCTTGTACCTTTTAAATACTTCAAGATCCTACCATTTTGCATTCCATTATTGCTTTCCCAAGGGTTATTGTTGTATGCGCTAAGAATGTTGGATCCAAATGCTATATATGTAGAAAGTACAATTTGCCATATATGACAAACATCCAATCAAACTTCTATAGGTTACCTTTTTCCATTGTTTTACTTTTCACCTTCGGTTCTTGGACACATTTCTATAGATATTTTATGACCGGTACCATGGGAGGGCCATATTACAATTTTCCATATGAAATTTATTTAGCATATTTTTTAATATGACCCCTTGACCTGAGAGCTAGTATTTTTTCGATTTCTATCCTTGTATACATCAACCCGAATCTCTTTAATTCCCCAAAGGTTGGGTCATCTAAAATCTTTTCTTCAAGATATCTTTACAATGATTCATTACTTTATTGCCCTTTGCTACCATGATGTTTGTCATCGACATACAAGGCAATAATACACCATTCATCTTCTAATTTAAAAACGTAAAAGATTACCATCACAACTAAGCTTTTTCAAAACCTTGCTCTAACAAATATCCATCCACACATTTATACCATTCTCTAGGAGATTGTTTGAGGCCATACTTTGCCCTATTTAGCTTCCAAACTTTACCTTTTTTTCTCCCTCAAACCCAAATTTGCGGGTTTCAAGTATATTTCTTCCTCTAGTTTGGCATTCAGAATCTTTGTGCTTACATCCATATGATGTATTTCAAAATCACATGCATTAGTAATGGCTAAGAGCATTCTCAAACTATTTATTTTGACTAGTGATGAGAATGTTTCATCAAAATCTTCTCCTTTTTTTCTGTGTAAAGCCTTGTGCAACAAGTCTGGCTTTAAATTTCTTTGTTTTCCCATCAACTCTTGGTTTTATTCGATATATCCACTTATTCCCAACTATGTTCTTATTCAAGGGCATATCTACTCTTGTATAAGTGTTTGTTCTTTTTTAAAAGCCCTCATTTCTTCTTCCATTGCATTTTACCACTTTTTGCATTCTGAGTCATGAATAGCTTCAATATAGTTTTGTGGTATTTTATCAGACTCAAGTACCAGTATGTCAAACACTGTATTAATCTCTCCTTCATTTGGTTTAAGCCTCTTACTTTTCCCAACCTCAGTTCTACCATGTAGCTCCAAATTATATTTGGCTTCATCTGCTAAAATCTGAGCTTCTGTTCTTTTTGCCTTTCTTTTTGGTTTGTTAGGTTTAGTAATTTCTTCCTCTTCAAGTTCAGTCCTTTGTTCCATACTAGGTTCAAATTCTGGCTCAACAAATTCTGGAGCTATTTCTGATTCATTATCAGAATCACTTATGTCTGCTTGCTCAAACCTTTCAATTTTTTCTTCTTCACTTAATTTTTGTTTCAATTCTGTCAGCACATCCTCTTCTTTTTATTCAGATAAATCTTTAATCCGGGCAGTAATGTGACTGCTGCGCTTTTTGTATTGGGTCCCATAGGCCGATTGGTCTCCTCGTGGGATCTATAAAACAATTCTATTCTATTCTATTCTATTCTATAGAACTCCTTCTCATTAAAAACAACATCTTTTCTAATTATGATTTTCCTTCTTGGGGATCATATAGTCTAAAAGCTTTTGAGTTTGAATCATATCCTACAAGATATGCTATATATGCCCTATCATCCAATTTTTTTTCTTAATTCTTGGGGACATGTACAAAACACAAACAACCATAAGCCTTTAAACATCATAATTTGGAGACTTACCCGACCAAAGCATATCGAAATAGCACCTTTAATACTTTGAGGAGGGTAGTGATTTTGAACATGGGAATTTGTTTTGATTTTGCTTCATCCCACAAGAAATTTGAAAGCCCCAGTACTTTAACGTGGATCTTACATTAAGCAAGGTCCTATTCTTCCTTTCAGCTACTCCATTCTTGTGGTGAATATCGCATGTTAGTTGCCTCTTAATTCCCTTACTTGCACAAAATGATTTAAATTCGTCGGACACATATTCACCTCCCCTATCGATCTTATACATTTTATTTTTCTCCCCTGCTTTCCATTTCGACTTCAGCAATAAACAATTTCAAGGCATCACTTGCTTGATCTTTTGTTTTTAAATAATAGCATTTGGTTCTTACGCTAAAATCATCAATAAAGCTCATGAGATATTTATGTCCACTTAAGCTTGTAACATTTATATGGCCACATAAATCTGCAGTGTATTAAATCCGAATACCTCTTGCTCTTTTGTTTGACCTTTTGAAGGGTAATCTCGATTGCTTCCCTAAGTGACAACCTCCACATAGAAATTTTCCTTCCTCTACTCTTGCAGAGATCAAACCCTTTTTCCAAGTGCTTCAATAATTGTTGAATTTGCATGACATAGTCTGTTATGCCAAAAGTTTCACATCTAGGTATTCAATGAGATTAATTTCATGAAGATGCTCAACATTAAGTCCAAAAGCATTTCCAACTTGTTTGCCAATAAACTTTAATTCACCATTAAGAAACACTTTACATTGAGTTGCTCAAACAACACTTTGTATCCCAAATCAACTAGTGACAATAATGATATAAGATTTCTTACAAGACTAGGTACACACAAAACATCTCTCAACTTGACAGCTTTTTTGCCATTTAAATCAAATAACTCTAAAACTCGAGTCTTCAATTTTCTTCATGCCTCCATCCCCAATTTGAACATGCCCTTCTTTTCTTTTGCCAATCTTTTAGAGTATATGCAAATCACACATTACACTTTTTACGCTCTGAATCTATAACAACAAACTTGTTATTATCTTTTTGAGGATAAAGAAACATTGCAAGGTAAATGTTTTCTTACCTCCAAAGTATCATCTTCAAGCTCACCTTCACTACCGTCTTGTTTCTCTATTACATTAATGCTTGCACCACCCTTGAAACCCCCTTGCCCTCGCCACCTCGCCACCTCTGTTTCCAACAGATCTTCCTCTACCCTTCTTTTTTTTAGGACTTGGGCAATCGAGGGCAAAATGACCTTTGCCCTCACAATTAAAACATCTAAATTCTTTCCCACCACTATTTGGACATTCATTCTTCAAATGACCATATTGATTACATGTATAACAGGGTCCCAGCTTTTCTTTTGAAAATTTATAAAGCCACCTTTTTTAGCCTTGCCTGTATACAATACCTCCAGTAGATTGTTGATTCCTTTTGATGACTTTAGATTGCTCAAACTACATGTATCATCATCGATAGCATGCTCCCTTAGATGTGGCTACATTTCGGAAAGCAAAGTTATGGCCGACTATTATGAGATACGATCTTGCCAAGGCAAATATCGTCTCGCTCATTCGAACATTCCCAGCTCCCTCAAGGTCGCAATAATAGAATCAAACCTTTCCAAGAAATGGGTTAAATTATCTTTTTCAAACAACTTCATCTTCCTTAGCTCTTTTCCAACATATCTATTTGTGAAGAGCTCTTTTGTTCATAACGCTTTGATCGGATAATCACACATTTCTTTTAGGCTTCATACCTCGAAGCTTCAATTTTAAGGCGTTCCTACCTTACACATGATTATGGCTCGAAGCTTCCATAATCTTAGCTTCATGAGCTTCCATAATCTTAGCTTCATCACCTCCAATACTTGCACGACTTCCCCCTGCACCAAACACACCAGCAGTTGTGGAAACACCACCAGGTTGTGCACTTGTACTAGCAGCAGGACTTGAACCACCTGAGCTAGATGCACCTGCACTCACAACATGTGATGGACTACCATCAATTAAGTACCATAAATTCTGAAATTCCAACACACCTCGAACACTTTCCTTCCAGATTTGAAACCCTCCATCCCCCTTAAACACTTCAATAGCATTCAATAAATTAGCACCAAACCTGGTTGTCATGATCACTACACAGAAACTTGGAAGCTCTGATACCAATGTTGATTTTCAAATATATTGCTAGCTTCTCCTTATACAAGTTATGCACTAGGTTTAATGTATTCAATCTCTCCCTTAGTCTATAAACAATTCAACTTGTCTCCAATTTATAACTTGTTATTTCAAAAGATCTTCACCAATCAACTTTAGATTTAACAACTTCAAGTCAAGCTTTAGCAAAGTTCAATACTTCATAAATTCAACATCAAATATTTAACTGGTCATTAAACCATTAGCTATGAATTTTATCGAGCACTGTAGCAATGGGATTGACACATCCTTGTGCATTGCATTGACCATCCAAACTCAGTTTTACCTAGTGCATCATCGGCTTATTAGACTGTTAAATTGTTCTTAAGCTTCAATACGACTATATACATCCGTCAAAGCGGTTATGGGAACAAATCCGGCGGTGATGGGAATAGGATAGACTTGCCTTTCGGAAGATCCTGTTCGCGAGCATTTATCCCACAGACCAACTCAAAATAAGAATCCTTTCGACCATTGAACTTACAAAATATTCGAAAATTGGTTTTCTTCAAGGTTAAACAACCTTAACCATTGCACCATAGCAACAAGTCCAATTCCTTCATATTTTCTACAAGGGGAGCCAAGATATGGTCACTAATCCCCTTGTATTATAGAGATCCTGCTACTTATAGGTCTGCAACCAGCTTATCTATACAACTATGCTTTAGTTTTCAAAACAACTAATATCACATGATAACTAAATTGCATCAAGTCCAAGCAACAGGAGCCGCACTTTGTTATTATCTACCTTTCTTGGCAGTCAGCAGAGTCTTTTTCTTTTATAAGAAATCCAGCCTCGAGGTATAGAGACCACGTACCTGTTGATAAGCATCTCAAGAGCTTTGAATGTATGTAAGACAGCCCGACTGCATAAATCAAATGATCCTACTCAAGCGACCAATGGTGCGGCACATTGTCGACCTTGCAAGTGCAACTCATGTAGAGACGCAGAAGCAGTCACCGAATTTCATATGACGGGTAACACATTGAAGTAGGAGTAATTTTCCATCTCCACCCTATGGCAAGGAGTTCTACTGGAGTGAGATGTTGATGGATCCCTTTGGGCGATAACCAAACAAATGCATCATTGGTAGAATCAATTCATTCCCTAGCACAATGGTGTTGGAGACTTGCATGTGTGCTTAGAATTTTTGCATGGTATAATGAAATACTATTGTTGACATGGGAAGACTTCTGGACAAAGTTTCTTCTTTTGAGATGGGATCGTGCAATTTGGCAGAAAGTCGTTTCTATTCTTCCTCCTATACCACAGGTAGTGGCTTCCCAATTTTGAATGGTTCATGAGAATGTTAAGGCCGAGCATTTGGTGAGTTCTACGTATAAGATACTTTTTTTGTAGAGATGCCCCAAAAAAGTGGCCTCTCTGGTGATGCCGATTGGATCAACAAAAAGCAATTTGGAAATGGGTATAGGATAAGTTACTTATGAATATTTCCTCTCCCAAATCACCATTCAGGAAAGCAATTTTGACATCCATGTGCTCTATATCCATGTTTTACAACATGCAAGTGCCAACAACACCCTTACACTAGTCAACTTCACGACATGTGAGAATGTATCTTTGTAATCTATTCGAGCTTCTTGTGTATATCACTTTGCGATTAATCGAGCTTTGTACCCTTTTACAAACCCTTCAGCGCTTTAGATAACCATTTGCTTCCCATTATGTTTTTGTTCTTCGGTCGAGTTACCAGTTCATAAGTTCCTATCTGTTCGAAAGAATCCATCCCGCCTTCCATTGCATCCTTCTATTTTATTGCATTTGGCCTTGTTAATACATGTTCTATAATAAAAAGACATTACCTTGGGCTTTGGCGCCCTCTTTATCAAATGTGGAAACTCAGCTTTTAGGCGCTCTACCTCTCTTCGACAACTCCGACTTCTAGATCTTGTCACATTAGTGTCTTCTATTTCATGCATCTCTACTACCAAATTCTAATGTCCTTCATGGTGCACCATCAATTCCTATAGCTTCATGGACCTCCTCCGCACGCCTGGGTGTCGCGGTGTGCACTTTTAACCTTTTTAACCTCACGTTTCATCTGGTTCAATGTCTATTATCTCATCCATATTCAAAAATCCATGTACTTACCCATCGGCAAGTTTCCCATGACTTGGCTTATCACCAACTTTCAAGGCATCTATTTTTTCTTTCCTAACATATTAAGATCCATTTTATTTATGTATCATATTGTCTCATCATGATTTTGTGGATTTCCTGTGCTCAGGGAAACACTTAGCTTCTAACTTGGTTTTTGTGTATTGATCAAAGTTATAATTTATGAACAATTTGAATGAAATGGTTGGATTTATCCTCTATTAAAAACTTCCAGATCTGGAATGATACCTCGAATCTTTGTTTGTTTTATTTCCAAGAGCAGTTTGGTTCTGTTGTTTTGTGTTGTTGCCAAGTGCGTTTTCCTGCTGTATCATAATTGTATAAACTGTTGATTTAGTCTTGGTTTTTTTCTGAGCAGGGGCAACAATAGTGTTGCCTTTGGCAATGAAAACAGGTCTAAAATTAGCATACATGGCCTAAACGAGGTCTATTTTTTCTATTCATTGTCTTCCAACTGCTTCAATTTTTTGTAATATCCTATTTGAAGGGACAAAAAAATCTTATTTTTATATAATCAAGCCCAATATTGCTCACTTATCCTAATCAAACTTAGCGTGTGCCATTACTTATGGGTGGGGTGGCCTTTGCATAAATATTAATGAATTTGAGAAGGAAGCATCATATTGGCTTGGTCATATGCGCCAATGATTAGGAATTTGATGAAGCAAGTGAGGCAACTATTAATTTGTATTCTTGGAACATGAATATTTTGGGCTATATATTTACAAATTTGTATCTGCTCATTTTTCAGGGTGGTAACGTATTCAAGTTAGATGAAATGGTCAAAAGGTGTAGAATCATATATTTATGCTTTGGTTAAATAGGCTTAGCTCAATAGCACGCCTGTGACCTATAGATGAAGATCATCCTATTGAAGATAGCTCTCAAGCTTCCTCAGTTTTAGGTCTGAAAAACATGATATACAGCTGTTTGATATTAACAAGCCTATGGCATATGGATTAGGTCTGATATACTGCTGTATTCTATCTATATTTAGTCAAAATTATGCATGCATAGTTTTCTAATGAAAACATGTGGATGCAATCTCAAGTTCTCAAAAACATAATTTTGCTGTCCATGGCCTCAGTGCTGGTCATTATGGTGGGGAAGAAGCACTTAAATGTCAACAACAAGGAAAATGCAGTCAAAATTTGTTACCCAACAGTCATCACTTGATTCTTGTTTCTAGAAGGCATGCAAGAATTGGCAGAATGGCATTCTCTTGACATGGTGTTTCAGAGTCTATCTGAAGGTGAATACATTGTCGTCTACTGACCATATACATTGTCATACATTGTTGCCTTAAAAACATGACAGATCACACTGTCAAGACATTCCTGCAGCTTTTTCACACCATTCTTCCTTGTTTTATGAAGGTGGAAATATACAGCCTCTCTTGTTATGTAGTATCAAGACCCAGATCATGAGTAAGCACATTATCCTTTGGTGTTGCCCATTTCTGCTGCATGCTTATTAGGCTATTGGAAGCATATTTATTAGAAAATTGGAAATACTTTTGCACATTCCTTCCCTGAGCTATTAACACCTGAACACGATCTCTCAATCTGCCTCTTTCTAATTCCCCAATCTTAATGAGCTCATGCGGCATATCTTTGCAGTTCATCAAATCCCATTAGCATTTTACATATTTTGGCATATATTGGAACTCCAATCTCAGGTCACCTGCTAAAACATTGCATATCTCATTGAATTTGGAAACTGTCCTCTGATTAGGTGGGGCAAAAACTAGGCAGTTACAATGCCTCGAAGACGCGAAATAGAAAATAAAATTCACATTACTTTTTCGCCCCAAAACATAACATTACCTGTTCAAATCGCTCCATAGAAAAACAGACGATAATCCTCCACACTGTTACTTGTATTGAAGGAGACTAACGGAGCCAGCAAACAAGAGATCTGAGAATGACGAAGATGTAAGCCGCCCCCAGATGAGCAAATAGGCGACTCTTGCCATAACCCAGCCCAGCCGATTAGGTCTGGGAGGTCTAAAGGCCTTCATTTGCGCCCGCTAGCTGCTTTCTTCATTAAAAAGCGTATTGGGGAAAAATAAACGTATTGTATTGCTCGTTTTGTTGTGGTCGGATAAAGACTTGCTTTTATAGTTTTTCTTTATTCTTCCATTGTCTTCTAAAGCGATATGGAACGCTCATGAATATTTACAAGAAATTTATCGCGACGTCCCAGCTCAACCAATTAGGTCTGGAATGAGGTATAAAGGCCTTCATTTGCCACTGCTGCTTCCTTTGCTTTTACATCAACACCGTCAAAACTGACCAACGTGCTAGACCATTAGAAAGCAAAACACTAAAAAAAGATACAAGCATAAAGCAAACGTGTATTGTGCTTCGATTGGGATAAATTGTTTTTTTTTTTTTTATATATATATCTTTAATCATTCTTCCATTTTCTTCCAAAGTGAGGGTTCCTGGTTGTATCCGATTACTACAATTATATATATGAGCACGTTATGGGGACTTGATATTGTAGATAGTTCTTGTCTTTGGAGTTTTAAGAGCCCATAACTCAGTTTCAGTTATCATTTTCACATCTTCATAGGGTGTGCAAGACATATTAATACAAGACATTGTTGTAGTGTATGTTGTCCATCCTCTATTTCTTGCAACTGGCAAAAGCAGTATGTTCTCACGTCCTATATTGGACCAAACTTGTCTCAATATGTCAAAGGTAGCTCTTTTCTTTTCTGTAGATTTAGGAGGTAATGGATAGAGTCGTAGACATCTTGTCAAGGCAATTTGGACATTAGCGATAATGGCAAGTCTTACTTTTTAGCCCATGTATTTATATTGTTTGGTAAAAGTGTGTAGATAAGTTTGAAGCTAAGATGCATAAGATACTATTTGAGCCGAGTTGATTTATATGCACAATATGAAAGATTCTTAAGGGCTAATAAAGTTTTTGAAAATATTTTTTTTTTTGAGGGTAAGAGTGTGTTTTTTGTTATTAATAATAATAAATAATAGCCCCTAATGCTTCCAGTTTTTGAAAATATGAACCAATTTGGCTAGATGAAATGCACTCGACGTGAAGAAGCATTTCTTGTATTAAAATGCTTTGACAATGATTCGGTTGATTGGATTGGATTGGATTTATCCTCTATGGACATATACAAGTCCAAAAAATAAATAGATTGTATTTTGTCTTCCTTCATGTTGTTACCAATGGTGCTGGAAGGCTCTATAAGTAACCTATGTTCTCTATGTTTTACCCTCCATGTTTTTTATCTTTAATCTTATCTGCTTATGTGATCTTGCTATACTGTCCAGTATAGAAAACAAATTGCTGTTATGCTGCATTGTCTAAACAATAGAATAACGTGATCTTCATTGCAGGTGGATGTGAAGGTCGTTGATTGATACTTGTCTAGTGAATGTTGTGCATAGACATTTGACCATTGTCATTTCAATAATAGCGGTATTCTATCATCATTTACATGCATGCCTCCCTTGTAATATGCTAGCAGCTTGGTTCATTGAGTTGAAGCCGCATTTTCTATTGAACGGCCCACAGTGGTGTCGTTTTACTTGTGTGACTTCAAGTGTCCTTGCTGGACGGGCTCTCCGTTGATGATATTGTGCGAGTTCGTCAAGTCTCTCTTGATGCTCTTCTTCTGTTTCTGTGGCAACCTGCTGGGCTCTCCATGGCCTGATATTGGGTATATTCGGCTAATCTTTGTCGATGTTGATCTTCTGTTTCTACCTGTTGCAACTTTCTTCTTTTGTAATTCTCTCTTTGTTTCTCCAATCGAACTTCACGTTCCTGTGCTGTCTCTGCATTACGCTTCTTTCTGTACCTCTCTCGTTCGCCCGCAAGCCTTCTCTCTCGTTCTTCCGTCATTGCAAATTATGTGTGATTTCCAATTTTACGGAATAGGCAAATGGATCTTCCTTTGACTAGCTTGAATCAATATGACTCGAGAAGAAGTCCTTGAGTTACTTTTGAATTATTAACTAATTCTTATAAAGAAATACCAAGGGAGTTCCATACGATGGTGAACAAGGTAGCTAAGCCGCAAGACCCAATTTTTAAAAACAATGCTTATTGGTCAACTACTAAATTTGGTTTTGCATCTTAAGGAAAAATTGCTCATATTTACATCCCATGTGATCAGGATGACATGTCAGTCTAATAACAGTGCTCAAGTCCAATGATGCCATGTTGAACTAGCTACCCAACGAATGTGGTGCCAGAATTTTATCTATAGGGAATGTAACACTCGTGGTGTCATTGGTGTTAAACAGTCCCTTTATCAGCCACTAGATGGCCATACAAGGTCCTATGTCACCCTTTAATATTCATACATAGTCATGTTATCAACCTTTAATGGCTATATATGGCCCAGTTACCAGTCACCACCCTTTATATATATATCTTAGAACCATTGTCACTATTCCACTTTTTACCTTTATGCCTCTAACTTAAGCATCCAGCTAGCCTACAACTGCTTTTAACATGGAATATATTCCAAGTCAATCATTTAACCTTTAGTCCAAGCTTAAATCATGTAAAGGAGACAGAGTTAAACCTATCCTTATTCAATGAATGGAATTTGTCCAAGATCGAAAGTGGAATTCGAATTTGTCCGAAGTTTAACACATTCCGATGGAGGCTGATTTAATCCTTTAGTCCTAGTAGCCAAGCAATGTCTTTATTGCTTTCTTTCCAATAATGTTATCTTACAAGCCCGGCAATGATCTTAGGTTATTATTTATGGTCATTTATGAAAAGTGCCTATGGATTTTTGAAAACATGGAATACGGGTTTAAAAGTTTTGGAACATGAAATGAGACTCCTCTCTATACTCTGAGGTTCTTTTAAGGTTTCGTGATTTTGAGATACGAGGTTCAAATCTCTACCAAAATAATTCAATATCTTAATAAGAACGCTTTTAACCAATGCTAAACAAACAAACCAACGCTTATTTTTCTTATTAAATCGATTTTTTTTATTTTTTATTGTTTTCCAATAATAACCTATTCAAATGTTTTAGGGATATAGCCTATGGTCTCATGATAGTGATCCCTTTACTACCTCCTTGTCGGATCCATAGCTTGTATGTTGAGCCTCCTGACAACCCGCATTGTATGTTGGAGCCTCCAGATGCCTTTTGTTTCACTATCGCCATTTATGACTGGGGTGCTCTATGATTTTGAAATATGGAATATAGATTTGCCTAAGGTTTTGAATATGAAAAAATCTGAGACTCCCTCTCTATAACAGGTTCGCTTGAGTTTGATTTTTGAGATATGGAGACTCGAGCCTCTATCAAAATAATTCAATATCCCTAATAAAATGCTTTAACCAATGCGACTAGCAAATTGACGGTTTATTTTCTATTGAATCATGTTTTTTTCCGATTAACCCATTCAAATGTTTTATGGGTATGATCTTGGATGGAGTTTATATTCTTCTAAAGTTTTAATCATCATTTTATGTAGTTATTATCTTATTTATCTCAACCAAAAAAATCTACATAAGATAAAACTTTATGTAATTATTTACATTAATATCAACTTATCTCAACGACATATTGCAACACCTTTGCTATATATGGTGTGTCCTAAATGCATCCCACAATAATATATTTTAAATTGTAGAATTTATCTAGTTTAAACAAAGTAAAAATTAGGGACGATTAATCAAAACAGGCTATTTTATTTTAATTTTTTAATTAAGATTTCGATGATTAGTAGGATCAATTTCGTATTTTTTAGAGATACAATCGCCCATATAAAAATTCATTTTTATCATGTGAAAAGGGTAAATCCTCCAAGTCATGATTCCTTTATGGGCATTGTAAAAAGGGATTAGCCCATGTTTGATTTTTTTTTGAACATATAAGTTAAAAGGGAATAGCCTAAAATTACATTTACATTCATGGGTAAATCCTACCCGCTATCACCATTATCCAAAAATTCGATTTAGGCATTTCAAAATGGTGTGAGAAACGACAATTTGTTATTTTAAATTGTAATCACAATACATTATATTTATGTGACGATTGAGTCGTGGGGAAAACAGAAGAAAATAAAAATATTATGAAAATTAAATAGCCCATCAAATAAATATAAAATTATCATAAAAAAAATCGTCCAAATATTAATTAGTAATAATAAAATTATACTAAAATTGCCCATGGTTAATAACTTAAAAAAAAACGGGTGCTCATAATTTTTACCTCGGTTTAAGGGATCCACCTCTAAATTAATCTAACTAGGAACTAGGCTACTATCTCATGCCTAGGTATGAATGAATGCAATTGATCACCACGTAAAAAAATATGTTTTTCCCATGTGGTTGATGACTCCATGATCTTATCCAAAACCTCTGTGATTTTACGCATGCCCTTTAGAATTCCTACACTTGTTACTGATGGCGTGAGGAATGTCAAATTCTTGCCATGGCCATCGGTACAGGTGCTTTTTCTATCATGCATCCTAAGTCCATTAAATGGATGAATGCACTTGCCCCACCTTGGCTCACAAGCCTCATAAGGCTACCAAGCTATGAAACCAAAGATCGGCTAACTTGGAGACAACTTGGTTGTTGCCTTATTTCTATGAATTCTCGTGGTGGCACTTGCCTATCATGTCGAGGTCGATTAACTAATAGCAATTCGACCCATAGGATGCAAATACATTCAATTATAAAATTGATTCCCACTTTCTCATTAATGAAAATGGTCCTCGCCCTGGAATGACATTGTACACAACATCATAGATATCTCTCCACCTTGAGAGATTGGACTTCTTATTTTATCACATTAGTTTATTAGACTTAGCTAACCCTAACTTACCTAACTAACATGATGGATGGAGCCATCATATTTAATATATCTATCTATAAAGTGATGAGTTACTAAATTATTTAGAGTAATTTAAACTACTTTGCCAAGGTTTTATCATTTTGTTATCATAACTCCTCCCCCTTTAGTCAAGGGACTATGCATAAATGCTTCTTGTTTTAGATGTATCTACGTATCATTTAATTTTATATTCTAGCAGATTCCCCCGTTTCTTTGTTATTAACTCTTAGGAATACTCCCCACCGTTGAGTTGATGCCATCATTTTAGTTGAATTATTCCTTGAAGATACTAGCTTTACATGTGGTCAACAATTATCCTAGTAATGATTCTTTTTAGCTAGGTAATCACCCCTCACCTATGGTTTCACATATGTTGATGTTTATTAACATTTTATGTGATAAATTAGTACTTCCCGGTATTTCTTCCCAATATTGACGCTTAGTCAATCTTGGGCAAATCTTTTAACGAAGACTATTTTTTTCGGTAACGCCCCAAATTCCATTATAGATATCATCCAAGCTATCCTCTACTCCGACTATATGATCCTAGTTTTCTTAATCTTGCTAGAAGTTTCATCCATATGTTATTTTTTTAAAGCAATATTCTTGAGTTGTTTGAGACCGGATCTCCTTGAAGCAGGTGTGCTCCTCCCTCGATGTCTAGGTTGGCTTTCTTCATTTGGGTGATTTTAATGAAGGAGTTGACTCCATCAATTTTTGAAGTCTTTTGTGTCCCTTCCCAAAAGCTGAAGGTGATGTCATTGAAAATATCTCCATGCTGAATCCTTCATCTTCAAGGTGTCAAAGGATGACTGTTTAGGGTCTGATATTGTTGTGTCAATGCCATCACCGCCTCACGCCTAGTCCTTTCTTTCTAGAGATCCATAGTTAGGATCAAAAGCAAATGGCAAAACATGTAGTATGAAATTAGAGATAGCGATGACATTGTGAAAAAGTAAAGCCAGGGCATTGATTCGTTGGGGACAACCTGCTAAACTTCACAGTATTTGTTATCAAATTGATAGAAGATGGTGAAGTTCAGATTTGTGCCTTTTACAAAACTAAAAATGGAGAGAATTGTCCCTAAGAGCATCCCGGATACTAAATGCAGCAAATCGTGGTTGATGTATCTATTAAGTCCGGTTAGGAATGAAGCACCAGATTTTGATGTAATTAGCTTTAACAAACCCAGACCTTGCCACCATTAGGCATATCCTCTTAAGCATATTAATGTTGTAATTCAACTTGTTGTTTTAATAATGACACAAATCATAAAAACATCTAAAATCTAAATTATACCAGCACATGGAGGATGCTTTGTGGTTTTAGCTTCTTTTGTTTTTTTGTTTGTTTCTTTGAGCTTGTGCATTAGGTGGGATAGAACTTGAACTCTGAAGGATAATGTGCATGAATGTACCTCTTGTATGCATGCGAATCCCAAACGACTATTGCATTTTTTTCCTTTGGTGTAAATTTGTTACTTTTTTTTAAGGAGCCTTTCTTTCACATAATTTGTATTATCTTTAAATTTGAAATGAATTTAGGATTTCCGTAGCTTCCGTAAAAGCTCAAAATCTAGAGTTCCAATTTTGTTCTATATTCAATCTCTCGATTCTTTGCCTCCATTTCTTTTTATTTTCAGGAAGGTGTACATCGTGAGACTCACATAAAATCTAGAATTTAGAATCCAATTTCAAATCGATCTATGTTCTATTATGGGCAAACATGTTTCTTTGTCGACGCGATCTATGTTTTATTATGGGCAAATGTGTTTCCTTGTCGATTTTTGATTCATTTTTTATTATGGGCAACAAATTTCCTCGGAAACAACGGATCAAAGCATCTAAAAAAGGATAAAGGATGTTTGGATGATGTAGATGCTTTTGTGCTTGCTCATTTCTTTTCCTTATCATATTTATTGACCAAATCCCAAAAGTGCCTCAGATTTTTTAGACTTCAAGAAACCCTAATTCAAATCTCCCAAATTGCTTTTTTCCTAATAATCTTGCATGTTTCAATATAGATAGATCCATGCTTTATATGGAAGGTTTGTTGTACAAGATCGTAGCCTTTGGTTCGAATTTCTTTTGGGCATAATCGCAAGTTTTATTGAATCTAGCCTAGCCTACCAGCTATGTGACTCCCTCCCTACCTAATTCTAAGTACCTAAATGAAAAATGGCTATTTTAATAAAGAAAGATTCCACGGGTTTGAGGTACCCACTATGAAATAATTCCAACACCGAGTTTTGCAAGGCTTTGAGAATTTTGAACTAAGCCTTCAAAAGCCCTTTTATAGTTATGTTTTATCCATTTGTAGGTCCTATATCCTATACACAGTAAGAACAATCTGCTTTAATTGAAGCTTAGCATTACCCGTGATGTCAATTAGTTATGTTATGACACTTTTGTTTAGCATTTTTTCTTTTCTCCATGTTTCTAAATAAACCAACTTAGATTTGGTAATAACATGGAAAGCAAGGCACCCTAGTCTTGTTTGAATTAAAATCTGCAAAATGTGACACACCATACCATTCCATAGTGTAGACACAACTTCAAAAGTTGCTTTGAAGGCCAATACAAAAATGATATATAAGATAGTTTTATTGAGGGCTCCCATTTTTAGCTAGTGGTATTAATGCTTGCGTAATGTGTACAGTACATCGTTGCGGAGGCCAAATATCACATCTATGCAACTGCGTTGATAAAAATATTCTTTAAAGGATAGTGCGACATACGTAGGTAATTTGAGTGCAATTGAGAAGAAGATAGAGCTGTTTCCAAAGTAAAATGACATTGGCAACCTCTTCTTAACACTCTCTCAACTCTTCTTTGGCCTGGAGGGGGGACGTCGATCCTCAACAACATGAGGTTCTCGTGAATTGTCTTCCGCCCAAAGACACATCGGGCATCTTTGCCAGACAAGGAATGAATCGACATACTTTTAAAAATCCAAACAAACAATCATAAGCTAGGAAGGAAATGTAACACCCTTTCAAAGTCAGACATGAACCTGTCCGGGTTTGGATAGCTCTTTATTCCTTTGAGAGTTTCTTATGTAGAAACCCATGGTGCTTTTACCCACTTTTTGCTCCCTAAGAATGAAATCCCCAACCTGCGGAGGGGGTGGGAATGCTGACACCTTCCCTTGCCTTCTGAGATCTCCGGTGCTCGCCTAACATAACCTGTGGCACCGGATCGCGGATCAAAATGCCCTTCCTTCATAGGTGGTGTTTTGTTAAATGCCTCGCCATAAATTTCGGCCACTAAAATGTTATCAGAGTTTGCCCTCACAAGAAGGGACATGGAATTTTGTTCCTTTGTGCACTAACCCTCCTCTAATCTTCTCCTCCAGATCTCAGGCTGAAGCCTTCCCGCCACCGCCGCCGAATAGAGGAAGCAAAAACAGAAAGCAGTGATTCCATCGGATGGTATGAACAACCGCATCACGGATGAACATTTTTTTTCTACGAGGTGGGACTCACGACGACACCATGGCCGACCGTCCGGTCCGCGATGTTGAGACGCTCGAATGTTAGGCAGCTGGGTGGGACTTGTGGGGTTCCATGGGAATCTGCAGAAAGGGTGGATAAGAGTCAGGAGGAATGGGAGTTATAGGGACGGTGTCAGTCTGGGACTGGTCCAAGTGGGATAGAACTCAGTTGGGGAATTCTTGGGAAGTCAACTCAGGCCCAGGACTAATGGAGGAGAGAAAGAATGAAAATATGTGGTGTAGAAGCCGGGGAGGCTGAGCAGGTGATAGGCAGAAGCCAACAAGTGGTGATTCAGACAAGAGAAGAGCTGAGAAGTTGGGAGGAGGTAAATTCGTGGGCCTTGTGAACCCCAGTCTGGCTCCGTGCATTCTTAGGGTTTATGGTGGTTCCAGCGGTAGAATATCTTATGATGACAATGGTGAGAACCGATATGAATTTGATTCCCATCCGTGGGATCAGATATGGTCATCTCAAAATAGAATAATATGCGTGAATTCAAGTCAAAGTGTTCTGCTGGTGGCGTTAGTGAGATACTCTTGGGACTGGGGTCCATTTTAAAAGGACTGATTCAATCCAAATGAATCATATGGCGGCTATTGTGGATCATGAGAACCTGGGCGATTCAGAGTCTACGCAAATTCATTTGCAGGGTGGGATCTGAACAAGATAAAGAACATTCTACTAAGATGCTCGGAAAGAGCTAATTCTTCCCTGATAGACTGCGCTCAAACCATTTATTCTAAACTTAAAGAAACTATAAGCTGGCAATTCAGTGCTAATTGGTCTTAGCAGGGCAAACCTGCTTCAACATGAGACCTGGATTTGTCACCATTTCGACTTTTTATTTATTACCAGCTATGGGCTGGAGATGGAAGTTGTTGCAATCAGGGCTTAATTTATTAAAATTAGACCGGAAAAAATCTCTAAATTAAGTCACTGATATGCAAAACTGAATGATCTGACGATAATGCGCGGGATTAAAAATACCAACCTTAAAGGTTCTATTTTAATTTAAGGTTATTTTGGTAAAGATTTGCTAAAATTGGTAAAGATTTTGCTAAATTTCCTTTTAGAAATCTTTTTAGAGAAGGGAATGATCCGGTGGTAAAAAACAGAGCTATAGTTCGCAGATAAAAACTGTTGAAGCAGAATCTGAGTGGGCGAAAGTTGAGGCCAATTGAAGTGCAGCTGAGGTTGGGAAAGTGCACGATAAGATTATAAAAAACGATAAAAGCAAGTCTTATCCCAAATGAAGAACGAGTCTTGCTTGTGGTGTAGCACGTTGGTCAGTTTTGACGGTGTTGATTGAAGCAGCAAGGAAGCAGCCTTTATAGCAGTGGGCAATATACCTTCCAGACCTAATCGGCTGGGCTGGGTTATGGCAAGAGTCGCCTATTTGCTCGTCTGGGGAGCGGCTTACATCTTCGTCATTCTCAAATCTCTTGCTTGCTGGCTCCGTTAGTCTCCTTCAACAGTGTGGATGGATTGAGTTATTATCTGTTTTTCTTTCCATGGAGCGATCTTGAACAGGTAATGTTAGATTTTGAAGCGAGAAAGTTATTGTGCCTCTTTTTTTTCGTGCCTTATAGCATCATCAACTGCCTAGTTTTTGCACTCGAACAGTGGATAACATTTTGTTCAGGAAAAATTGGGAACAAAGAGGGCCTAATCAGGTTATTAATGAGGACAGTTTTAAATTCAACAATGATAGTAAAAAAGCCGAAGATTGGCAAGATATACAATATTTTGGCATGTGACCTGAGATTGGATTGCTAAAATATGCAAAATGCTGACGGATTTGATGAACCGCAAAGATATACAGGATGCTGGGAGCTCATAAAGATTAGGAATTGGAAGGAGGCAGATTGAGAGATCTTGTTCAGGTGTTAACAATGAATGTATAGCTTAAATGTTTGTTTAATAGCTCGGGAAGGGAATGTGCAAAAGTGCTCCAATTGCCTAATAAATATGCTCCCAATTGCCTACAAATATACCTGCAATTGTCTATGGGAAAACCACAGGGTAGGTGAGAAAGATGCAACGCATGATCCAAACGTGTTGTGACTATATTTCCACCTTCAAGAAACAAGGAAGAATGGTGCCAAGAGATGCCACAAAGCTGTAGGGATGTCTTGAGCGTGATCTGTTATATTTCAGATGAGCACATTTTATGAAAACATAATATAAACTTCATTACAGTAGACAACGTATTCACCTTGGGATAAGACATCCATCGGGATCCCCTTTGAAATACCATGTAAAGATGAATGCCATTTTGACCCATTTTCCTTGTTGACATTTAAGTTGCTCTTCCGACCATAATGACCAGCAAAGTTATGTTTTGAGGAAGATTACTGGATGCATTACAAGAATGTCAATTCTTTGATTGCATCAAAATGTGCATATTTTAAAACAAAGGCTTTGAAACATGCCGTTTATAGGAATATTGTACATTTCCACCTCCACACGAATATTGTACATTTCCACCTCCACACGGTTTCATTTGAAAACTTTGCAGCATAATTTCGACTAAATAAATAGAACATCAACCAGAAGCAATCTTCAATATGACGATCATCTATAGGCCACAGGCTTGCTAATATCAAACAGCGGTAAAACATGTGTTTCAGACCTAGAACTGAGCAAGCCTGTGAGCTATCTTCAATATGATGATCTATAAGCCACAGGCTTGCTATTGAGCTAAGCCTGTTCAACCAGAACATAAATATATGATTATTTACATATCCAAGTCACGGCTCTAGCAACTTGAATACATTACCTCCCTGAAAATGAACAAATACAAACTTGTAAATATATAGCCCAAAATTACTCGTGTACCAAGAATACGAACTAATAGTCACCTCAGTGCCTCATCAAATTTTGATCATTGGGCAATTATAACCAAGCCAATATGCACGGGCTGAAGCGTAGAAACACATTTAGTAAACTGCAGAATCAAGATACATTCAAAGTTATAGTATCATTACATACCAAGCCTCCCACTCCCTAAAAAGGTTCTGCTTCCTCCATCACAACAATGCCATGTTCCTGCATATGTAATATATTAGGTCCTATGTAAAGATTCAAAGTTCCTATTACAGAAAAATGACTCACATGTTGTCTGTCATCATCTTCAGGAGAAAATGGAGATCAAAACATCGTCCAGACACAGTACAAACAAGCAACTCATTTGATGGGTCTAGGACAGTTAAAGCGACAGTTATCATCACAAACTGCAACCACATATCAGGCTTATTTTTGGTCAGACATAATATATGGTCCTCAAAATAACCCCAGAAATCCTAGTACCCACATAGAGGAACTATTAAAAACTGTTAACAGGAATAAAATTGGTGGTAACATTGGTGGCATATTCAATAGCACTAGAAAGAATGAAGAGCATGCTCAATCATAACTTGGTAAAAAAATGCGCCTTGATCAGAAATAGACCAAATCGTTTTCATTTAAATAGTAAAATGCATAGACATGAAGACCTCCATTCCAAACCCTATAGCAATACTTTAATTCATATACACTCCTGACTCAGAACATTAAACGTGAGCATATACCATGAGCACATCCAGTCTTCGCAGACAAAGACATCACCAATCTGATGATATGAGCAAGTCTTTCCTGAGCAGCAATGATTTCCAATAAATGCATCTACGAGCTTTTTTGCTTTTTCCAGGCAATAACTTGCTCAGCCACCGTTTCATCGACTATTGGCATATCATCAATAACCTGCATAGATTGGATAAGCTCTAGCAAAAGATAGAACAAAAGGTACACAAGTTAAAACTTTTTCAAAATAAATACCTGAGATCAGAGGTGTTTGACTACGCTTAGCTGCTTGCATTTGCAAGTAATACCCGAAACTCTGTAGGTGTATTTCTGACAAACTCCATCATGTCTGCCCTGTCACGCTAGTGAAATGAAACATGCATTAAGAACATATTCAAGACCACCATTTGACACAAAAATAGTCTTTCTATGACACAAAAAAATCTTTCCCAAAGGCACAGAAATATCTTTCTCAAGATTAATAGAAACTCTTACAACAATGCATACCTCAAAATAGAGTTGTTTCCAAGCAGTTCCCCTGGGCTTTGCAGAATAGCCAAGCTGTAGAGGCAGTCCCCACCGTAAGCAATACCTAAGAAACCATATTTGTTTTTTAGCTAAACAAGTAAAATTCAACTCCAGGCTAATAAATGGCATTAGGCAACTCACAATCTCCTCCAAAGAGCTTCATCTGACGCTGCAAACCTTAAAAACTGGCACACTTTCGCACAGGTTGAAAGGTCCTAAACAATTGCACCATTTAGGAAAAGGTAAGAGCCAAAAATCAGACAACCAGTGCTCTTAAATATGGAATATAAACCTCGGAGGACAGGAACTTCAGTATGTTCCTGAAAAGTTCAGGCGGAACTCCTGCAAAGCTTCCAGAAAGAATTCCACTCCTGCCATTAAATTGATTGCCTCCAAGCCGTCTCTTTTGTAAGGTCTCTCATCCTACACAAATGATGTATTACCATAAAGAAAAGAAAAAGCATGTAATTATGCATACACTTAAAGAAATTGCAATGTGAACAATCAATGACATAAACAGCATCCTAACCACGAAGTTCCCTCTGCTGCATACCTCTTTTACAGTAATGTCTTGGAAGTTGACGTCGGTTGTGGCCAATCACAACACCAACATTCTCTGGTCCCTGTTACTGCCAGGGTTGCCAGGAACTCCCAAGATTTTAGAGGACATTTAATAAAAAATAACTTTTGTAATCCCCACAACTTAAGTTAATGTGACAGTAGCACAAACACAAGAACTTTTGAAGCGCCACAAAGTAGATAAATAAACAAAATAAATTTGAGAATCAAAAGCTGAATAAAGAAAGCCAGTTCAGCCAATATGAAATTCATTGAGAAATAATCTGCTAAGCAGAACAGTGAATTACTGAAAAATAAGAAGAATGTAGTATAGCAACCAGGAAAAGGAAATAAATGATGCAAAAATCCAAGTAATAAAACCCAAGAGCGTCTCAATAAAAATCAATCCAAGGTCTGAAATTTACAGAAAAACGGAATCTCAAAAAACTCTGTAGAAAACACCCTCACCGTTTGGACATCGTGGACCTCATCTGTTTCAGAATAATCTCCATCCTCCAATGATTCTTCTATTTGCTTTTCTCTTCCTCGTCCTCCCTCGTCGTCGTCGTCATCCTCTTCTTTTTTCTCCTTGTACTCCTTGGGCTTCATCCCTCATCATCTTCTTCTTGACTTACTTCCAGCAACTGGGCCATTAAATCTTCCTCTAGTTCTCCACCATACTCCTCTAAATCATCATCTTTGGTCTCCTTTTGCTTCAGAGGGTGTTCCTCTGCATTTTCCATGGCTGGATCTCCCCCAGAACAAAAGTAAGACTGGGCCTTTCTTCTTCTTCTTCTGCTTCACATAACAAGACCACAATTATACACCAGAGCCCCCGTCCTGGCGGTCATTTTATAGGGTTACTTGGAGGAATGGCTTTGCCGGAACGCCATAGCCACGAGGTGAAGGGGACCAGGTCTATAATTTCCATTTTGTGCAAAGGATCTTGATGCGAATATGGAGCCCGTAAAGGGCTGTGGCCCGCGTTACTTTTCCGGCAGCGAGAAAGGTAGTTAGACGTTTGCCGTCGATCTAATTCTTTAACAACCCTACCAATTCTCTCTCTTCAGAGCTTCGTGCATTTGGACCATTAGAAATATTTCATATACCTATGTTAAAAACAGTGTCGGGAAACTTTTTAGGTCCCATCGGAAACTGGCCCATCGGGTATCTTATATTTAGAGCCGGAACTTTCTATTGTCTTAATAGCAAACCATAAGAAAACTTGCCAAAAAAATTCCTGCAATACACTAACTCAACCAGAAAATTTTCAATTTCAACCGGTTGGTTTATAGTGTTCCCCGGACTTTGTCAAACACTGGTTAAAAGAGCAAAATAAGACACACAATAGGTCTATGATTTTCGGTTGCCTGCGGCCGGCGTTATTGGCCATTCCCCAGCTACTGCAGGTAGCAGTCAATCCTATAATCACATCCGGATTAACTTCCTCTTCCACAATGCAGGTCTGCAACTTAGTTCAAGGAGAGTCCTAAGGGATAAGGTGAATCATTTCTCCTCCTTTGGTTGTAGGTGATTCTCGTCTGTCATGCGAGTGACCTAGGTTCAATCCTCGACCTCGGCGTGATTTTTGTTCTAACTCATCTAGTATATATCTATTCAAAGGATAGCACATGAATATGTCTCCTACTTGTTCAAAGTTGTGTTAGAGTTTCTATCATGTCAATCTAGTATAGCGTTGAGTATTCTTGGCCATGCGCCGCACAATTACTATTAGTTTTTTCATCACGTTGATCTAGTATAGTGGTGAGTATTCTTGCCTGTTGCGCGGGGCGACCCGGGCTTAGTCCTTAGCGTTGGCGTAAATTTTGTTCTAACTCGTCCAGTGCATATCTATGCAAAGATTATGATATGTTAATTTAATAATGATGATGCTCCTTTAGACCCCAAATGGAGATATGGAGCAGCAGCTTACATGTTTAATAGCAGCTTGTTCAATCGACATCTGTGAGTTTCAACATCAATGCAACATTTTCCAAGTAGTTTGAGATCTAACAAAAAGAAAGCATGCAAATTTGTACACTCAATATTGTATCTGTGTCTGATTCGATAAGGGTATGTAGTTATGTTTCAATATCACCCAATATGCAATGTACACAGAGTCTCTCCTCCTTTTGTGTGATGTTCTAGCGTCCTGTCTTTATTTTCAGTTTGTGAGATCTTGTCCAATATCTTGCAATAGCTCAACACTAACAATCGTTGTGAAGCAACTGTGCAAGTAAGGCTGGCCATGGTATGTCAATATGGGATTAATTTTTGTCGTATAAGAATCCATCCTCGTACCTTTGTTCTCCCAAAGTTTGTGGACTAATTTTTCTTGTACTAAATCTCGTATGCCAACTGTTTCTAACCAATTTGCTTCGAAATTTCCCCTTTGGCAACCCAACTCAACATCTCGTGATACCAGCCTAAATCAACGGTTTATTTCATTACAATTTTGGGCAACATGGCCTTAACCATTTCTTTAATCATGTTTACATAATTAATCATTTGGGTGGGCTTTGCTTTCTAAAGAATAGAATAGAATAGAATAGAGTTTTTATCGTCCACGGAGACCAATTGGTCTATGCGACCCAAACAGGAGGCGCAGCAAGTGTATTACTGTCCGGGTTAAAAAACTCCCTCCTCGCCCTAAAGGGTTGTTTGGGGGAAAAATCGCGATAGGAATAAGTTTGATGTCAAACTGTACAAATACAAATACAAATATATATCATAAGGGACAGAAATATGTACATGTATCAGGTAAGTGCCCGAGCTGATCTCGGCGATCCATGATCTCTTGAATGTATGAGCCCAACCTCCATATCGAGCTCATGCTCAGCATCTCATGCAGGGGCTAGCCAGGACGGGGAAGCTCAGCATAGTATATCCGAATGTCATCATATGCCGGACAACTCTGAAGGGTGTGGCATTCGTCTTCCACAGCTCCAACCTGACAGCGTTGACAAAGCCTCTCTTGACGCAGCTCCCCAATCCATCTCCATGTCTCAATCTGGAGATGGTGTGCACCTGTGCGGATAGAGGCAATGGATCTGCACTTTTTCATGGGTAGATGAGTGCGCATATAGCATTGCAGGCCCCGCTCCAACATGGGATTTATGTGGTATTGATAATGTGTCGGTTTGACCTGTTCAAGGGTGTTGGCATCCCATAGCTTACTGAGGAAGCATGTGTCAAGGTACTGTATAAGACTGCGGCAATCTACCTCCATTTGCACTTGGATGCACCTGTGCTCCTGCACACTCTATCTGGCCAGCCACTGAGCTCTCTTTTCCCGCCAGCAGGCTTTTAGGCGTTGAGACCCCATTGCCATAGTGTAAGCGAGGTTAGGGAGACAAGTATCGTCTATGCTGACCACCTTTTGGAAGTACACGATGTGTCTGTCAAGGGCCCCTCTTTGAAGAGGCAAGAAACATGTTTCTTGCAACAGTATCTGGTTATGAGACTGTGGACTTCACCCCCAGGGCCCATGAAGCTTTCTGCACCTGCTCCAAGTCATTCCAAGTGGCGAGGGAAATCACCGGGCCCCAAACTTCGACCACGTACAAAAGAATAGGTTCTACTAGCACCTTGAATAGGTGCGATTGGTGGGCCCAATCATACGGCTCTGCCTTGTGGCTATTGTTCTCCATTGCATAGAATGCCTTCCAACTTGCTGCGGCTCATAGCTGGATGGAATTGTCCCATTTCATGGCCGACAGGAACTCCACCCCCAAATATTTGTAAGCAGACACCACTTCAACATTTTGGCCACGATAAGTGAGGATTAGAGGCCTTGGCTGGCGTGTGGACAATACCAGAACTACCTTGGTTTTGGTTAAGTTGATGCGCATGTCAGTCACCTGACAAAATGTGTCCAGGGCATCGAGATGGCGTTGCATGTCTGCCTGAGTGTGTGCTAGGAGGTCCACATCGTCAGCATAGATCAGCTGTCTGATGATCCGATGTAGGAGGTGAGCCCCAGTGCCTCCATTATCAGCGAGCCATCTCTCGAGCTGATCAATATACAGGCCAAATAGTGTGGGAGAGAGAGGGCATCTATGGCGACCCCCGACACGCTTCCTCAATGGTTGGCCCCCGGTTGCGCCACCGGTGGTGCTTGTCGCGATATAACCCCATAACCGCTGCTCCCAGCTTCGGGCGGGGATGTCTAGTCAGCCGAATCTTGCCCACGGCTTTTCCCGAGGCACGTTGTCAAAAGCCTGGGCTAAGTCTACAAAGAAACAATACGTATCTTGCCGGTTCCCTACCGGCCCCTCAACCGTAGTCCCTAGCCGTGAAGATATGATCTATAGTTGAGTGCCCCTACCAAACCCCACCGTATGAGTGCCCACATTTCTCTCACTCTGCCCATCCCGTCAACCGGGCGCTTGAGTATCCCGCGAGGAGCTTTGCAAACACTGACCTGATCATGATGGTCTGGTAATTGGCCGCACGCCGGGTCTCGGCCTTGTAGATTGGGACAGCCACGCTAGTGGTCCATTGCGGGAAAACCTTCTTCCAATGTCTTGTTGAACATGTCGGTTAGTACTTAGGTGCCATGGATGGTCACGCCCACTTGAGTAACCCCTTTTGCATGCCATCAAGGTCCGGGTGCTTTTCCATTGGCTAAACGCTGGCCCCTGCGCTACCTCCGCCTGTGATTTTACCGGCCCCGGGCCTGGAGGGGTAATGTGGTTCGTGCACCCTCAGGGTTGTAGAGTTGTTGTAGGTATTGCCCCCACTGGTCTGGAGTGATATTTTCTATAGGTGGCACCGCCTCCTCGAAAGCACTCTTCGCCAGAAGGTCCTGGGATGACGTTCCAGGAGGAAGAACATCTCCTGTTGATGGGCCGCAATGTACCTAGCCTTTCTAGCCTTAAGGAAAGTGCGGTATTGCTTGACTGCATCCGAGCATAGAGCGGTGGTTGCGTGACTTGGCGGTTAAACATTTGCGTTCTTTGCACTCGGCATCGAACCACTAGTAACAAGCCTATTTTGGTGACCATAATAGCATAAGAAATTTGTCGTTTTATACCCAGTTCTTCCCTAAATATTTTCAAAGTTTCTTGGTTATTGCTGGTCCCCAAATTGGCGCTCCATACAGGACAACCGTTTGCACCAAAGTCTTGAATAAATGTTTTCTTTTGTTCCCATGAATCTAAAGATGTTTTATAACAACCTCGTTAATACATTATACAGAGCTCTTTTTACCTGCTGCTATTTTTGCATACAAATTTTTCATCTATAGTTTGAACATACCTCAAGATCAAAATATTTATGCATGTCAAGTATTTCTAGATTTTATTGTCGATAGTTGATAATAGGTCTAATACTATAACCTTTGTTTTAGAAAGATTCAACTTCAACAATCAGTCCTCACAAAAGGAACTGAGGGTATCTAGATGCATCTGCAGGCCCTCAACAAATTTTAAAATGAAGTACTACATCATCAGCATACAAAAGTATCGAGAGAAGAAAATACCCCAACTGCATTTCAGCCAGACCCTTCTATCAGATCCATTCATCCAATTCATCAATGTGAAGCCAACAAAGTTGGAGAGAATGGGCATCTTGTCGAGACCCCCATTGTACTCAAGATTTTTTTTGTACTTCCACCGAGATTCTTGTACCTCCTCATACAATCTCAAAATTGTACCCCTTAATGCAATTGTTATACGAAGGTTTTCCAACCTGCCGATAGTCTGCCACGAGGAACTGAGTCAAAAGCTTTGGAAAAATCAACGAATGCTAGGCATAACTTTTTCCTGGGGTTTTTTATATGCTCAATAGCAGCTCGCAAGGTAAGGATATGAGTCAGTGTACAATGATCTTTCCTAAATCCCACTTCACCATATACATAATTCCCTGATATATCATTCCACTTATTGTGTTTCTTCGCCAATAAATTACCACTTACTCTGGCAGAAACAATTCCAACCCAAGGGGGGTTTATCGTTTTTTTACGTATAACCTGGAAGGGGTTTTCTTTGACCCAGTTATGTATATATATGTTCGGTAGGGGGTCTTTTTTTTACGGTCTTAGGCACTAGCCTAGGTAAATTTTATTTGGAAGGGAAAATTGGCTTCTTAAAAATCCGTGATGGGAAAGGGAGGTTGCTACTTCTTCAACGCAGATGGCATATCCCCCTCACATATAAGTGCATCCCCCTTGTTCCACCCACTATTGTGCAATAGTTGATTATATCTTCTATGCTGCCCATTTATGCATGGTGATTATTTTACATTCTCTTCACGTCGTAGAAAGACCAAAACGAACTGCCTCCATAAGTTATTTCGTGATGACAAAGCAACTTATTGCCTCCTCGTTTCAAGAGCTCTACTACCATACAATTGAGATCTGGAGCCTTTCGATTTTTTCTCTTTTTAAGAACCTCTCGATCATCTGCTATTATAAAAAAATCTTCACCATGGTAATTAATAATCTTCGTAACATATGCATTCTCATTGTAAAATAAGTTCTTAACCCAATTGTCAGCACATCCACATTAAACTTAAAATGTTGTGAGTTGCTTCTTGTCCTTAAGAGCTTTCCTTGAAGGTACAGTTTTTGCTATCCCTTGACGAAGTATAGGCATATCCTCTGTATCTGCCTTCCACATTTTGATATCCTTCTTTGGCAGTCATTGTCGATGCCCGGGTCTCATCTTATAGAATATGAGAGGCCAACTATCTCTTTTGCGAAACTTGAAAAGAAGCACTTCTACATGGCCAACTAATTTTTCATATTTATTGGGAATGTAACCTTCCATCATAGACCTTATGCACAGTATAAACTACTGGAGCTTTCGAGCTATATTTTTGAAATAGGTGCATTAGCTCAGGAATGGTGAGTGCATTCGACATCCTCAAAATAGTAGAGTAATTGCCAAATAGAGCATCTATATCATCATGTGTATATCCAACCATCATGAACCCCAACAGATCTTATCGAACACACCTTGCCATACAAAGTAAGAAAAGTATGAGAATACATATCTATGCTTATTCTAGTCAAAGGAATTATCAAACTATAAGTAAAGCCTCCTCGATAGCCTTTTTGGTTGTGAGTGAAAGATTCTCAAGATAAAATTAGTTGGACATTCCAACAACTCAAGCTACAACTTGTTTTATGGTGCACTACTATTCAATGTCAAGACCATAGAAATTTTGTTTATTACTATTCAATTCAGAATAACGGATTTCACTGTAGCAATGGGAATAAGCACCATACAACTCATATCCGATCCAATCTATACATTGCCTGTTCGCTAGATCCCCCTAGATCTAGATCCGTCTGCTCCTCAGCTTGTTCTAACCATTTTCTTCTGCGTCCCTTTTCTATCTCCTGTGATGCATTCGGTTCGGAACCATATTGGCTAGTTTCTATCCATGGGTGTTCAATTCGTCACCGTTCTACAGGACCGTTTCAATCAACTTCTATTTTAAAGTCATTAGTTGACCCAACGACATGCTGGCAATGGTCACGACTACTATCCAACCATTTTATCTAGCTATTGAAAGACTATGCTTCATACCCATATTTCAACTAGGTTAAATCTAGTTCTTCACTTCCTGTAACTTGTGGCAAGTTCCTTCTTCAATTCTTCTTTCATGAATATATTCCATGACCGCACTAGTCTTCATTCCCCCTTCATGGAATCATATTTAATGTCACCACGTTTCAAGTCTATAATGCAAGCCTGTGTCTTCACAGTTAATATTTAGACTAATTTCATTTTTCAGATAACCTGCTGTACTCTGATACAGCTACATGTACTCAAATGTTTGGAACCTGCACAAGCAAATGCATGTACTTAAATTTCTCGAACCTGCACACGCAATCATACATATCAACCACCTGCACTTTCTTCTGGATATTGATCATATCTTGCACTTATAACCCCTAACAAATTCTGAAACTTCTGAAACTTTGTAACTGATACAGCCTTAGTCATAATATCTGCCACTTGCTCATCTGTATGAACATACTCTACTGTGATATAACCCGATACAACCATGTCTCTAATGTAATGCACATGTAACTCAATGTGTTTTGTCCTTTCGTGCAAAACTGGGTTTCTGGTAATTGAGATACAACTCATACTATCTGAAAACAAGACTGTCGGTTGAGTTTGCAGCATGCCTAACTCATTCAGCAACCTCCTAACCCATATAATTTCTCTTGATGTCAAAGATGCGGCTTTATACTCTGCTTCTGCAGTTGACATTGCTATACTTTCTTGTTTCTTGCTTCTCCAAGAAATGCATCCTCCTCCCAGCATCAGAGTATATCCTGAGGTGGATTTCCGTGTGTCTATATCTCCAGCCCAGTCTGCATCAGAGTATGCTACCAATGTCAGATTATTGTTGCTATAACAAACACCATAATCTTGTGTTCCTTTCAAAAACCTTAAGATTCTTTTGGCAGCCTGCCAGTGTTGTTTTCCTGGATTGTTCAAATATCTACTAAGCATATTTACTCCAAATGAAATATCTGGCCTTGTACAGTTTGAAACATACAACAAGCAACCAATCAATTCTCTGAAAGGAACTTTTGCCATTTGCTTCAACTCTTCTTCATTTGAAGGACATAAGTCCAGGCTCAACTTCTGACCTTGTACTAACGGCGTATTGGCCTCTTTACATGAAACCATACCAAATCTTTCAAGCATTCCTTGTATATTCTCCTTTTGAGTTAATATCAGCGTTCCTTTAACTCTATCTCTTGTAACTTCGATTCCCAAGAATTTTTGTAATGCTCCTAAATCTGCCATCTCAAATCTATCCTTCAAAACTGTTTTACATTTATTCAGGCATTCCATTTTGTTAGACACCATAATACAATCATCCACGTACAAAGCAATAATGCAAAAATCTTCTCCAAAACTGAATTTGTACAAATTACCTTCATGTTTCAGTTTTACAAATCCATGCTTCTTCAAAAAATTATCAATACATAAGTACCATTTTCGTGGTGATTGTCTCAGCCCGTAGACAGCGCGTTTGAGCTTCCAGACTTTATCTCCTTCTACTTCAAAACCTTTAGCCTGCTGCATATATATCTCTTCCTCCAACTTGGCATTCAAAAAAGCTGTCTTGACGTCCATATGGTGTAGTTCCAAATCTTTTGCATTTGCATATGCCAGCAAAATCCTAATGCTTGTCAACTTAACCAGTGGAGCGAATGTGTCTTCAAAATCAATTCCCCTTCTTTGCGTAAATCCCTGGGCCACAAGCCTTGCTTTGTATTTTCTCAATCCATCATTTCCCTTTTTTAATTTAAAAATCCACTTACTTCCTACGATATTCTTCCCTTCTGGTTTGTCCATTATTTCATATGTGTTTGTCCTTTCAAAGGAGCTCAGCTCTTCCATCATAGCTTTCTTCCAATTCTCTGAATTTTCACTTTCCATGGCATCTTCATAGGATTTGGGTACCTCTGGTTCCACAATAGCAAACACAGAAATTATGTCTTCCTCCTCTAATCTCCTACTTTTTCCCCCTTCTCGTCTACCAAATTTGGTTGGATCAAAGTTCAGCCCCTTCCTCAACTGTTCTATTTCTGTAACTCTCCCCTTTTTTACTTCTATTGTTTCATTTTCTGATATGGGTTTAACAGGCTGCTCCAAATCTGAATTTTCTTCATTTGTTTCATCTTCAATCGGTACCTTTTCCATATCTCTTCTATCATCATTGTCAAGATCTACATGATCGTGTCTCTTACCAATTTCTTCCTCTAAGTCTTTATCCTTTTCTGCACTCACTATCTTATCTTTGTTGCTGATCACATTTCTGGTTTTGTACAGGACAGTTTCGTCAAAACTCACATCCCTACTTATAATTATCCTTTTCTGTTCATGATCATATAACTTATAGGCTTTTGAAATTTCGTCATATCCTACCAAAAAACACATTATTGCTCTGTCATCCAGCTTTTTCCTTAGTTCCTTAGGAACATGCACAAATGCAACACACCCGTAGACTCTATAATCTTCATAAGAAACTTCCTTATCACTCCATACTTCCTCAGCTACTCTTCCAGCTAAGCTTGCTAGCGGAATTCTGTTTTGAACATGTATAGCAGTTTGTACTGCTTCCTCCCACAAATAATTTGGAAGTCCTGTATGCTTCAGCATAGCTCTCACAGAGTCTAAAATAGTCCTGTTCTTACGTTCTGCGACACCATTTTGTTGAGGCGAGTATCTGCATGTCAATTGCCTTTTGATCCCTTCATTCAAGCAATACTGTTTAAATTCATAAGACAAGTATTCCCCACCTCGATCTGATCTAAGACATTTAATTTTCCTATTGGTTTCTCTTTCTACTTCTGCCTTAAACATTTTAAATGCATCGAAAGCCTGATCCTTTGTTTTTAGAGTGTAACATTTTGCTTTTCTAGAAAAATCATCAATGAACGTAATAAAATACCTCTTCCCATGAAGACTTCTCACGTTTAGAGGACCACAAATGTCCGAATGTATCAGGTCCAGCACACCTTTTGCTCTCTTCTTTGATTTCTGAAATGTTACACGTGTATGCTTGCCTAGTTTACAACCATAACATGTGTGATTTCCAAGATCCCCATCACAAGCTTCAAGTTTTCCCTTTTTTATCAAAAATTTCACATTGTTTTGATGAGTGTGTGCTAATCTTTCATGCCAAATCCTTGCACTGGGTAAAGATACAATATTTATACTTTCTGCCTTATTTAAGAACCCAAACAAATTTCCGATACGTCTTGCCAAAAACTTTATTTCATTATCATAAAGTACTTTACAAAACTGCTTCTCAAAACAGACCTTGTATCCTAAGTCAACTAACTGACTCACGGATATCAGGTTCCTAACAATGGAAGGGACACACAAAACACTTCCAAGATCTACTACATTTCCTTCTAAATCATATAACTCTAACAGTCCAGCCTCCTCCACCTTTTGAAGCGCGCCATTTCCCATTTGTACATGATGTGATGTCTTCCGCCTTCTCTCCTTTAGCTGGTTTGCTGATTTGACTATGCTTCTCTCAGCTCCACTATCTAGAACATACAACTCATCATTAGACTTATTATCCAAAGCACTCAATGCACTATCAATTTTTACCTCAGCATCGGGGTCTGATTCTTCCTCATCAGCATCTTTTGCTATGTTTACTGAGGCATGCTCTTTGCTGACTGTTCCCCTTCCTCTGCCCCTTGTAATTCTGAAATTTCTTCCACCTCTAGCTCTTCCACGTCCCAGATCTCTGGGACTAGAACAATTGCTGGCCAAATGCCCATATCCGTCACAGTTATAACATCTTACTTCTTTATTCTTTGGACAATTCGCTTTCAAATGTCCAAATTTTTTACATACGAAACATGGACCTAGTTTCCCAGAATTTGCTTTACCTTTTCCAACATACATTATCTCTGTATGATCATCCTCATCTTCTTCATTCACTAACTTCCTTTGCTCCATTTCAGTTCTGATCAGAACTTCTGCCTTTTCTCTATTCCTTCCTACAGTTCTAATGAGCGTACTCAACTGTCCAAAACTAGAAAAGGCTCTGGCTAGATTCAGCACCTGAAATTCTCTCGTTATTGGCACCTTGGCAGCTTCTAAGTCTGCAATAATGTTATCAAACCTCTGGAAGAACTGTGTCAGATTATCACCTTCCTTGAATTTGAGTTTTCTCAGTTCTCTATCAAGCATCTCAAGCTGAGAAGTATTTTTAATTTCATATGTTCTAATAAGATAATCCCACATTTCTTTTGGCGTTTTATCCCTGAGCTTATGCATAATGCTTGAACTTAACTTACTTGCAATAATTACTCTTGCTTCTTGCAATTTCCCTCTCAAGGCTGCAGACGAACCAGAACCTTCTCCCAAAGGTGTATTAGTGGAACTACTCTCTCCTTCTGCCTGCTCACCATCACTGATTAGATCCCACAATCCTTCTGCCTCCAAGACATCTTTCATCCTTCCTTTCCATGCCTGAAAACCAGCATCACCTTCAAACACATTTATACCACTCAGTAGACTTGCTCCAAGTCTGGTTGCCATCACAAACCTGCTCTGATACCAATGAAAGATTCTCAAGATAAAATTAGTTGGACATTCCAACAACTCAAGCTACAACTTGTTTTATGGTGCACTACTATTCAATGTCAAGACCATAGAAATTTTGTTTATTACTATTCAATTCAGAATAACGGATTTCACTGTAGCAATGGGAATAAGCACCATACAACTCATATCCGATCCAATCTATACATTGCCTGTTCGCTAGATCCCCCTAGATCTAGATCCGTCTGCTCCTCAGCTTGTTCTAACCATTTTCTTCTGCGTCCCTTTTCTATCTCCTGTGATGCATTCGGTTCGGAACCATATTGGCTAGTTTCTATCCATGGGTGTTCAATTCGTCACCGTTCTACAGGACCGTTTCAATCAACTTCTATTTTAAAGTCATTAGTTGACCCAACGACATGCTGGCAATGGTCACGACTACTATCCAACCATTTTATCTAGCTATTGAAAGACTATGCTTCATACCCATATTTCAACTAGGTTAAATCTAGTTCTTCACTTCCTGTAACTTGTGGCAAGTTCCTTCTTCAATTCTTCTTTCATGAATATATTCCATGACCGCACTAGTCTTCATTCCCCCTTCATGGAATCATATTTAATGTCACCACGTTTCAAGTCTATAATGCAAGCCTGTGTCTTCACAGTTAATATTTAGACTAATTTCATATTTAGACTAAAATTAGTTGGACATTCCAACAACTCAAGCTACAACTTGTTTTATGGTGCACTACTATTCAATGTCAAGACCATAGAAATTTTGTTTATTACTATTCAATTCAGAATAACGGATTTCACTGTAGCAATGGGAATAAGCACCATACAACTCATATCCGATCCAATCTATACATTGCCTGTTCGCTAGATCCCCCTAGATCTAGATCCGTCTGCTCCTCAGCTTGTTCTAACCATTTTCTTCTGCGTCCCTTTTCTATCTCCTGTGATGCATTCGGTTCGGAACCATATTGGCTAGTTTCTATCCATGGGTGTTCAATTCGTCACCGTTCTACAGGACCGTTTCAATCAACTTCTATTTTAAAGTCATTAGTTGACCCAACGACATGCTGGCAATGGTCACGACTACTATCCAACCATTTTATCTAGCTATTGAAAGACTATGCTTCATACCCATATTTCAACTAGGTTAAATCTAGTTCTTCACTTCCTGTAACTTGTGGCAAGTTCCTTCTTCAATTCTTCTTTCATGAATATATTCCATGACCGCACTAGTCTTCAGTGAGATCTCCTTCCTAGTTACATATAACTTTGCCTAAGGTATTTATCATCTTAGTTTTAGTGCCTTACATGCTAGAATTGAAGAACCCCATATGCATGTCACTATAGTTGTATCGTGTAGGTGCATCTAGTTATCTTCCGTTGAAACTTCTAGTGTCTTCAATACATGATTGAGAGCCCAACGTGAAAATTAGAGTCATCTGGCCAAAGGTCAACTAAGAAATGACCTGTAGCTGAAGACTAGCAATCTCAGTGTCATCTACAATTTTCTGTTTTTACATGTTACTGAGCTGTGCTTGAAATTGTTTTAGGTTTGAACCACAGCTAACTAGTTCTCGAAAACAGAAATACAGACTTCACCTTGCATGGTGCCATGCTGTTGATGGGTGAATTCATTGCGCAACCCCGTATAGAGAGCTTTGATATCAGCAAGAGCCTTGTCCTTGACATTGAGCAGAGCCAGAAGCTGTTCGAAACTTGCCTGGAGCCGTGCTTGTTCTTCGTCTAGAGTAGCGTGTGTCTCCTATTCCTTAAAGAGAGCAGCCTGTGTTTCTAACAAAGCACTATGTTTACTCTGAAGGCTTTCATTCAGAGCCTGACTCTGAGCATGGGCAATCTGAAGGTCACGTTGTAAAGCTTCCATGGAATCCATATAGTCTTTAATACCATTCATGAGGTGATCTTGAGACTCATGAAGCTTCAGCATGTAACTAGCCACATTTTGTTCATACTCATACAGTTAATGCGGTGGGATGGCGCAGGCTGCATAACTAGTGGAATCACAGGCGGAATAGGCGTTTGGACAATATGCATGGATGCACATGTGAAACTTGTTGGAAAGTAGACGCATCAGCATGCGTCGACTGAGAGGAAGTGACATTGATGACCTTTGAAGGAGTAGGTTGAGTATCTGGCTGAGTTTGCTGGCACGGAGAAGGTTGAGCCTCCGTATGTAGTCAAGAGGTCTCTTCTTGAAGTTCACAGATAGGTTGGATGATCGAATGTGTCTGACTGGAAGCTTGTGAAGTGGCGTCAAAGGGACTAGTTGAGATTCGACTAGGGTCTAGAAGGCATTGCTGAATGATGGCTTGAAAATGTGCTCCCATAGCAGAATCAAGTCCAGAGCCTGGAGCTTGGCGAAGGCAGTCGACTTCTTGGAGAAGGTATTGGAATAGAATCTGGGGCCAATCAGCTAGTGGAATGAATAGCAACAATGGCAGTATGGAAGAAATGCTTGTTGATGTGGGTGTTCTTGACATAATACCCATAGAATTTTTGCCACAAGAACTTAATGAAAGCTTCATGAGGCTTAGCAATTATCATAAGCTTGTGTGTCGTGGCCATATGAACTTGACCATATATTGTAATATCATGATCCTGCACGGTAGCCCAATTTAAAGGAGTGCATCTGGGCAATTGAAATACCTGGGCCAAAAGACTTTGATTGAGGGTTATTCTTGCATGATCGACCATCCTCTGGTACCCAGCATCAGTCTTGACTAAATGAGCGACAAACTGTCGAAGTTGCGCTGGATTCGGAACAGGGAGGTCTTGATTGGAAAATCAAGTAAACTCGCCTTGTCTGCAACCTCTCTACTAGCGTCTTCAAGCGACGGCTGAATACTTGGTGTCGGGAAGTGCACAGATAAGAAAAGATCAGGATTCATTGGTGCAGTAGCCTGGAGAGTTGCCAATTTGGGTGAAGCAGCCATATCGATTGGAGCAAAGAGTCTGAGGGCAGAGGGCGAAGAGCAAAACAAGTTTGAGTGTTAGGGTTCGCGTCTGTGCAGCGGAGATTTCTATAGGCAGTTCTACAAACAGAATCTGAACCATAAATTTTGCCAGATGGCAACATCGAGGAAAAGAATGAGCAAGAGCCAAATTTTTGGCTAAGTCCTAGAAAGCCAATTGCAGTAAGATCAATGGTGGTGATTGACAAGAATGAACGGTGCGATGCGGCATAATGGTAGTGTACGAATAATAATTTGATACAGCCGCGATTTAATTTGGTGTAATTAAGAAAAGCAACTCGAGAGTGCGAATGTTTTAATGCAGAAGGTGGCAGGAGCAACATGCTAGAGAGAAGGTACCACTACTAGATTTGCGGCGAGATATGGGAATCTAGAATGGGAATGTACCCTCACTATGGACAGGTCAGCAAAAAGATGATTGGGCCATTGTGGCAGCCAAGCGGCGGTAAGGCTATATAAGACGAAGAAAGATGGAGTCGAGAATACAACCACGGCGGCTATCGACATGGTGAACACTATGTTGAAGAACTGTTTGGAATGGATCACCTACCGAATGAACGATCTGGACCTCTAGACATTGAAGAACAGAGGAATTTCAATGGATGGGTGGCTGGCGGCTTTTGCTGATAATCCCGACCCCTATACCAGTTATATGGACGTAATTCTGCACCTTCGCTATGATCCGGGGCAGGGCTATGTGATCTTGCGGACCTGCACTATGCCGAACACGGAGTAGCAGGAGAATTAGAGTAGGATTTTGTCTTTAGAGTAATGGCAATGCCCATGCGACTAAGGGCTATGTCCAGTTTCGTAATCTTACTCTTCTTTGATATAATATAAGACAGTTGTTTAATCACTTATGTCTGTGTCATGGAGTGTGTCGTATGATGAGTCTGTATAAAATGTTTTGAGGCGAAAGCCATTAACCAAGGTAGGTAATGGAGTGCCATCGAGTTCAGCGAGTTGAAACACAATTGGTTGTACCACCTTAATAATTTTATAAGGGCGAGCCAACGAAATTTGAGCTTTCCTAGAAAATTCTTGTATCTGGAGTCATAGAGAAGAATTAAATCTCATTCATTGAAAGTTTTTGTTTTGATCTATTTGTCATGCCAGGATTTCTTCAATTGTTATCCAGCAAGAACCCTGAGATAGGCATCCCTGCGAATTTCATCTAGTTGTTGCAACTGATAAACCCTTTTTTGTAAAGTAGCAAGGGAATCATGTATAGAAGCAAGTTGAAATCTGAGAGTGGGCAGAACAAACTCAAAAGGCATCAAGGCCTCTTAGCCATACACGAGTCGGAAAGGTGTCTGCCCTGTGGCAACTTTGTAAGTGGTGTTGTAGGCCCATAGAATAGTTGGTAACTTTTCCTACCAATCTGTCTTGGAAGCGTCACAAATTTCTTTAAAATGTTGATCATAGTCTTGTTGGTACTTTCAGCAAGATCATTGTCTTGTGGATAATATGAAGTGCTCTTCATATGATGAATATGCAAGTAGTCTGTGAGTTCCTTGATTGTTTGATTGACAAAATGAACACCCCGGTCACTCACAAGTTCCGTGAGGCAGCCGAAGCATGTAATGACATACGTGTAGAGCACCGCGCCGTGCTGGCTGCAGTGTTATCGGGTAACGCACAAGCTTCGGCCCACTTAGTGGCATAATCTGTGAGAACAAGAATGAATCGAGCATGGGAGTTTCGAGAAGGTGGATCAATGGGCCCAACGAAGTCCATACCCCATTTGCTGAAGGGTAGCGACATGGCAATTGAAGTTAAAGGTAGAGTGTCACGGGTCGTGGGCCTTTCCACGCACTGGCAGACATCACATTGGCACGCATAAGTGTGAGTATCTTTAAATAGCATGGGCCAGAAATAGTCAGCCAAAAGGATTTTTCGTGCCGTATTATCACCACTGAAATGTCCTCCACCAAGTCCTTCATGTGCTTTGTGAACAATCTCTGGGACCTCATGAGGAGGAAAACATCTATGCAAAACCATATTCCTGTTGTAGAGATATCCAACAACCATGGTATAGTCACGGACTTCTCGAAGGAATTATTGACGGCGTGAGCGTAATTTGTCCGGAGAGAGCGTGGGATCCTCAGATGGTAATGCACCTGAGAGAAGATATTGTTGGTAGTCATGGAACCAGTGCGGCATAGCCGTGACCAAAAAGAGTGGGGCATCCGAAAAAGTGTCTGAAACTCCTGAGGATGGGTCATTTATGTGGATGCATGAAAATAGTGTGGCATAGATGATAAAAAAGAGTTGGGCATCCGGAAATGTGTCTGAAACTCCTGAGGATGGGTCCTTATGATTTCAAAGGGAGCAAGCTCCTGTAGTAGCAGCACCCAGCAAACAATGTGTCCCGTGGGCGTGGTTTTATTGATCAGATAAAGCAGAGCTTGATGATCCACAAAGAACTTGATTGTGATACCCAGCAAATAATGGCAAAACCATTGCACGCAAAAAATGAGTCCGAGCACTTCCCGTTCCATGGCAAAATAATTCTGCAGGGTTGAGTTTCCGGTTGTCCTATTGCGATGGAACAAGAACAGGGGCTTGAGTAAGCAAAACCTTCAATTTTTAAAAGGCCACATTCACCTGAGATTCCAAGCCCAAGTGGATTCATCAGCCGTGAATTTATAAATGGGATCAACAATGGCAGCTAGTTTAGGAATGAAAGTAGCATAATAATTGACTTTCCCAAGAAAGGACCGTGTCTCCTTAATGTTGGTAGGTGCTTGAGCCTTGAAAACACAGCTGATCTTGGCAGGATCCATGGTAATGCCTTCTTTACTAACAACATGGCCTAGAAGAAACACTGAAGTGGCCTTGAAGTACATTTTTCGGATTCAAACTGATGCCCGACTCATCACATTTTTGAAAAACTAGCTCAAGTTCGTTGAGGTGATCATCCATGTTGGTGTAAGCAGAAAAGCCACCTTGAAAAACTTTCCTGAAAAACAGAAAGCATAAGGCACTGGAAAGCAGAAGGTGAGTTTGATAAACCAAAGGGCACCACTTTGTAGGCAAAAGTACTCCATGGCATGGTGAAGGTTATTTGCAACTGATCTTCAGAGCGAATGAAAATTTGATTGTAGCCAGAAAAGCCATTCATGAAGGAGTACATTTCATGGTCATCTACTTCTTCAAGAACTTGATCCGTGAAGGGTAGCGGGAAATGATCACGTTCCGTGGCCATATCGAGTTTTCGGTAATCCACGCAAAGACGAATCTTCCCATTATGCTTAAGGGCAATAACAATGGGCTCACTCATTAAGAATGTTTGACCTCATAAATAAGTCCCGCAACTAAGAGTCTATCAATTTCTGCCTTGACGCGGTCACGATAGTTGGGGTTGAGCCCGTACTCATTGCTAAATGGGGCATGTGTCATGTTTGGTAGGAATGGTGAGTTCCCCTAACTCCTTTTTTATGCCTCTTAAATCTTTATAACTCCACACAAAGATATGTTTGAATTTTTTGGCGAGGCCGAGTGCGCGAGAGTTATATGGTTTGGGAAGATTGGCTGCCAATCGGATAGGTTGGTTGTCCCCTAAGTCAATGATTTTGACTTCAGGAGTTTGAATGTGAATGTGCGGACATTTGTATCTGTGATAGCATGAGCAGGTGGTTGTAGCAGAACCAGCGATTCAGCACTCTGAGTGGAGAAAAATAAGGGATGTTGATGTTTTTCAAGTAAGGGTTGCGTCATGACAGCAGCAACATTGACAGTGTCGTGAGGGGTGTCAATATTCTGAAGGATGTCAACACGCTGAATCCGATTGCAAGGCGCAAAATAAGGATCTAGCAAGGCAGCAACAACATGATCTTTATCAAGGCTCATACCTCCCCAAGGATCTACATATTCAGAATAGGCAGATAATGGCAAGCCAGCTTCCGGAGCTTAGACTTGATAAGTGTTTTGGGGATCATCAGAGTCACTATCAGAGAGCGACGGCTTAGCATATTCAGCAGAAATGAGTTTTCCAGTTTTAAGATTCGTGGTGGCATTCAATTGGCCATTAGTAATGACAAGTTGATCAGTGGCCCAATAATAGATGCTTTTAGCTTAGCGGGGGAAAGGTCGACCAACTAGCATTTCATAATCACTAGGATCTTCTCCGGTTTTCCAGACACCAAATTCCAATGGAAATTTGAGATCACCAATGCTGATTTGGAGAATAAGAGTGACGCCTTGAGGACGCGTGATGTGACCATTGGCTAGCTTGATATCATAATGGGTACGATACAATTGAGTGATGCCAAGTTGTTTCCTAAGTTTGTCCATGATGAGATTGACAGCACTACCCCCATCAATCTGTACATGATTAATCTGTTGATTCCCGACAGTGGCGTGAACCGTGGGTGTGGAAGTTGTGACAGCGCCAACAAGAACAGTGGGTAAAGGCAACTGTTCCCTGAGGGCAGGACATAACTTCAGAATTGTGGAGAGACTAAGGAAAATTTTGATCTTGGCGAGCTCTTCTTGTAGCTCCAAGGGAATATGGGCTAAAGGATATGCGGGATCCAAGGGCACCGGTTGCATGGGTAATGAGGCCGAAACTTCCTTAAGGAGCTACTTCAGCGACGATGTTTGGATATGATTGAGTTCGTGAAGTAGACATGGACGTGGAGGGTGCCTCCTCCTTATGTTGTTGAGCGCGTATGGTGGCATGAACATTGGCCAGCATGCGTCCTTTAGCTGCTTGCATGAGCTTGCTTTGATGGACCTTGGGCATAACATGAGGCATGAGTTTTTCAAGACCTGGGGCAAAATGCACTGTCTTGTGTTGCTCGTGAGGGACAGTTTCCAGGGCATAAGCAGGTTGCGTGTCCTGTGGTGTGAGCGTCAAAGGTCGAGTGCCAAGGTGTTGGCGTGATACTAGACCAACCCAGTTGGACTGTTGCACAGGAGAATTGAGAGCTTGATAAATCTCTTCTTGGGCTTGTTGATCCATCATATCGGGCAGAGAAGCTTGTTGGTTCTGCTGATGTTGAGGAGCACGAGGAGGTTTTCTTAAGGTGGGGTGTGGGCCATGTTTCCCATTGGCTACATAGAGTTAATAGGACGTGAGGCGCACCGAGGCAGTTTGGTTAGCGCCCGGGAGCTGTATTTGAACTTAGGAAAGTTGTGGGCACGCCGTGGTGGTGTGGCCCCATTCCCTGCAGTGATAAAATTGAGCTTTTGCAGGATCAAACGGAGGTTGCTGAGGTTGTTAATAGTGCTGAAGTTGTTGATATTGCTGAGGCATAGTCTAGACCTGAAAGACCATTTTCTGTCTAAAGGGCGTGGGATGAGAGCGCATGCATTCTTCCGTAGTATGATCACACATATTGCAATGCTTGTAGTGAGGATGGCCATTAGTAGAATTGCATTCATTGGCCAGATGGCCCTGATACCCAGATTTGACTTCTCTGTTGTGGAGCAAATTGATGAAGTTGAACCGTGTTTTGTGGAACCATGACAGGAGGGATGAAAGGTAAATCTATAAGGAAACACCATGGAGGACACATTGACGGGGTGATTGACCAGTTCGATAGCATGGTCCAGCGTCTTGGGCCGCAGGTATTTAGTCACAAGACGAATAGCGGGAGGTAGGCCTTGCAGAAACCAGACCAAGATCTGACTCTGCGTGGGATACTCCTTGAGCCTTCTAACTAAGATATGCAGACGATCAGCAAAATCACGGGCAGATTCTGAGGGTTGTTTTTCAGCCAAACTGTGGCTAGATTGGATCGCCATCAATGCAGGAAAGCTGCTTGCAATATATATGATGCAAATTATGATATTGCACTACAAGAGAAAGGTACCAATAACGTCTAGTATAACGTCAAAAATCTCGACACAAATAGATCCCCTTAAACTCCTATAGTTGTCACATTTTTGACACTATAGCTGACATACTCATTTGCCACAAAGTTGACGCCCGAGCGTCAAATGTTATGTCAAGATTGTGGCACATTTAGTTGTCACAACTCTTGATATATAGGCACCTTTTTAACGTAATTGCAACATCATTATAACAAGTTAGTGTCAAGATAGCATCAATAGTTTTAAGGACACTATTACGAATTTAACATTAAGGTATCATCGATTGTTCCAACAATATTATTACTCGATTGCAATAAATGATTATATATATAGGGGCAAAATTTTATCAAAATTGTGGCGAGTTAACAACAATCATGGCATATATGTTTCATCCACCATAAATTAGCTAGCATCGAAAGCTCGTGTCTAACCTACTCCAAATATTGATCAACTAGTACATCATGCCTTTTGTCAAAGCAGTTGTCAGATCATCCAACAAAAGAATCAACGGGTTTTATGACAACCATTCCACAAACCAGTTTGTTAATTGGTTCAACCATTGCAACCCTTTTGAAACTGGATTATAATTTGTGGGTCGCATTTCTTTACACTGATTTTGACATAAAATTACACTCAGTTGAGACAAAATACACGAGGAAATTGAATATTCTTAGTCATAATAATAAGATTTCTACAATTGAGATGCTCATATGCGAAAGGTCAAAGATTCAAAAACAAAAGTAATACTAAAAGACTTCACAAATTCGATCATATTGCATCAGCAAAATTATCTCCATCTTGTGGATCACCAGAGGTGCCTTTAGAACCATCATTTTTCTCTCCACTGCATTCTCCCTATTAATCACATTCAGAAATGTATATCAGACTTTGAAATAAATGTTAAATGCAGTAACAAATGTATGTCAAGCTTGGAAACAAATGTTGCACAACAAATTTTCATCAAATAGTTTTATGCAGTTTGATATTTCATTAGGAAAGAAAATATTTACCTTTTCCTTGTCAGAATCGCTATCAACGTAACATACTTCCTGCATAATCAAAATTAAAAACATGATTATTTATCTGGAAATAACACATACCGTCTCAATTTCTTTGCCCTTCAAAAATTATCCCCCGGACTCGAATAAGCATGCGGACGCTTACGCCCGCATGCTTATTCTGCACCTCCCACCCCTCGTGTCTTCTCCAGGACAGGGTCACCTCCTAATTGCAAATATTGCTCTCAACCTCAGTCACCGCATCACACTCCAGTGCATCAGACTCCTCATTACTTTCAAATGCCAGAGAGTACTTATATTCATATTTCCTCCGGGCAGACAACATTCCTTCGCAATTGTCTTCACCGCAATATGGTATGGGCTATCCTTAGGTCTCTTTTGGTCCCAACCATGTCTAGGAATTTTAGTCCTCACCTGCTTTTCAATCTGCTATCAATGTCTACAATATTGGTGATCTCAAATTGAACGAGGATGGCCCACAAAGGATATCGTTGCCCCATGACACACAAAATTCTGGACCTCCTGGGTTTACTATTCCCATGCAGATGCCTTGCTCACAGTCCTCGGATGTGCCTCATAGACCTCCTTATTCTTATGCACCACCGCTTTATACCTAGGTTCCCGTGCCTTCATCCATCGCTCACAACCTCAAACTTCCCTATCCTGTTTTTGGGAATGTGAACGGGAAGTCAATCCTCGATCAGAGTGCTACATGGAAGAATTTGAAGCTCTTGCTATTTTAAATGGATACTCTCAGCACCAGATCAAGTCTTATATTTTCTCTGCCACGCTACGTGGAGCACCACATCAATGGCTCATGGCTAATAAAAGATATTGGAAATAAAACTGGCAAGAAATAAAGACAGCCTTTCTGTCTCATTATGGCACCACCGATGATGATCAACAACTTCTCAAGCAACTCAATGACAGCACGAACAAATATCTTGAGGTCTAGAAAAAAGAACTAAGACCCACTAACGATGACAGTGTTTAAGGTCTGGGTTTGAGATTATCTGCAAGACAGCCCTCTATGAGGACCCTTGGATCAAACAGACGAATTCTTAGTCTAGTGTGTCATGTGGGATTTTGCAAAGAGATAAGAATAGTTTGAACAAAACCAGAAAGCAAGAAAACGGTATGCCAAGATAAGAATCCCTTGAGTATCAAAAAGAGTACACGAGTCTCGCAAGATGCTGAGACAGAAACTGAAACAAGACAATACTATGTCTCATCTAAAACTTGAGGTCTAACTCTATTGATATACATAGTACACCGGCCTTAGGCCGAAAAATAGACATGTGGCAGAGTCTTTGTGATCTCGATTACCAACTCCTGGATCATATGCTTGATTTAAGGGAATCTTTCCAGTGCCGTCATTAGTGCCGTAAATCCCGCCAAGTTAGAGCCGCACTCCCTGGAGGTGGCTACTTGTCTGGCCTTGACCTCTTCTTTGACGGGAGCATGGATTTCTGCATGGGTTTCTATGGGGGCGTGGGTCTGCTACCTGACGCTCCTCTTTGAACTTGTCCCTTGCCTTTGGCTTGTGTTGTGCTCAAAAATAGTCCAGTGCCTGGGTGGCACATGATTAACATCATTCCTAGTAATGAATAATTATAATAAAAAATCATGAGAAAAGACTCCACATTAACCAAACCACAGATCTAACACCCACATCCCATTAATCAAAGGCTGCAGTAAACCACTTGATGAATAGACATTGGCTCTCGATCATATGTGGAAACCATTCCTAGTAATGCATAATCGTAATGAAAAATTATGAGAAAAGGCTCCACATTAACCAAATTATTTGCGAAAGAAACAACCACTTTATAAATAGAAAACCATTGGCTCTCGATCATGCGTGAAAACCATTCCTAGTAATGAATAATCATAATAACTATTCCTAATAATCTCGACCGAGCTGATCCCGGTGATCCATGACCTCTTGAAGGTATGATCCCAGCATCAGCAGTGAGGCGGTGCTCAACATCTCATGCAGGGGCTGGCTAGGCCGAACCAGCTCAATATAGCGTGTCCGAATTTCATCATATACCGGACAGCTCTGAAGGATGTGGCATTCGTCTTCCACAGCTCCAACTTGGCAACGTTGACAAAGCCTCTTTTGGCACGGCTCCGCAATCCATCTCCCTGTCTCAATCTAGAGATGATGTGCGCATGTGTAGATAGAGGCAATGGATCTGTATTTTTCCATGGGTAAATGGATGCAACACAGATAGCGTTGGCCTGGACCTGTTCAAGTGTTGGCAACCCAGAGCTTGCCGAGGAAGCATGTATCAAGGTATCTGAGGCTGTAGCAGTCTGCCTTCGTTTGCACTGGGATGCATCTGCGCTCTTGTACATTTCATCTAGCCAACCACTGGGCGCTCTTTTCCTGCCAGCAGGCCTTTAGGCGGTGAGGCCCATTGCCATGGTGTAAGTGAGATTAGGGAGGTAGTATCGTCCATACTGGCCACCTTCTTAATTTAGATGATGTGTTGGTCAACGACCCCTCTGAAAAGGCAAGAAGCCCATCTCATACGACAGTATTTGGTATGGAACTGTGGAGTTCACCCCCAGGGCCCGTGCGAAGAAAGCTTTCTGCACCTGCTTCAAGTCATTCCAAGTGGCGAGGGAAACTACTGGGCTCTAGACCTCGATCCTATACAAAAGCATGTTCCACTAGTACCTTGAATAGGTGCGACTGCTGGGTCCAATCATACAGGTCTGCCTTTTGGCTATTGTTCTGCACTATGTAGAGTGCTTTCCAGTTTGCGGCGGCTCGTAACCAGATAGAATTGTCCCAACCTATGGCAGACGGGAACTCCACCCCCAAATATTTGTAAGTGGGTACCACTTCGACATTTTGGCCACGATAAGTGAGGGTTGGGCCCTTGGTTGCCGTATAGATGATATATGAACCACCTTGGTCTTGGCCAAGTTGACGCACATGTCAGTTGCCTGGCAAAATGTGTCCAAGGCATCGAGATGGCATTGCATGTCTGCCAGAGTGTAAGCCAAGAGGTCCACATCACCAGCATAGATGAAAAACATAAGGGATTAGTTTTGCAGCAATAAAACCAAAGCCAAATTGGAGTGCTTGCCTCCTTAACTTCATTTGCCATAGGCTACAACAAAGATACAATCATAAAGTGGGTCTATGAAGCAAAAATAAGCAAGAACATTGGTGTGGCGCTTATTGGAATTGCAAGGAAGAATAGAAATACAGAGTGTGCCTTCGAATTGTGGGCTCAATTATCTGTTGACAGTTAGTAATTTTTTGAAAATTAGAATGATGAAGCCTGTACGGCCTTTTCTCGTGCCACAGTTCATCACTTGTCATTTAAACTTCATAGCTTATCATGAACCCTTCAAGTTGCATGACACACGTCCGCGACATAAAAAAGCCACTCTTTTTTTTTTTTTTTTTTTGGGGCTAAAAGATGTCTTTGGAATTTCTATTTTTGCATACCCTTAATAAAAATATACCTGTATTTAAAGCTTAGTGTGTTGGTGGGTGATGATGCTAGCATACATTTTTTAGTCTGATGTTATATTGTGTTAATAAGGTGCATGATGCGATCACACATGTTCTAGTGTGATCTTGTGCCATGTTCTTTATGGTAACGAAAATCTCTCTATATTTTGGATTAAGCTTCAGTTTTAATTTGATTTGGAGTCTCTTGCCAGTGCTCATAAAAAGAGATATGGTGCTAACTATGACAGGAAATGGGATTATGGAGTATTCAAGGGATGCTTTGATTTGTTTGTTTCAAATCTCAATTTTGTGGATTCTAGTATATTTTACTCGGATGATCATAGGTTACCTTAATTTTCTGCGGAGTGAAGGAAACAGAAAGCTGGACAATCACTCTGATTTTCATGAGCTCTCCTTTTTCAACAATAGAGATGGACTGTTTGAGAACTCTTTGGCTTCCCTACAATCTAATATGATGAGGATGGGTCTGTTAGCTTATGAGAAGGATAATAAAGATTTGTGGACTGCTATATTCTGCAGAGAGGTTTCCATTGCTTGTGGTGGTTCCTGTTTCATACTCATTTTGATATGACAGAGAGGCAGTTGACAAGATACAGAACAATGGACGATAATCACAAGCAAATTGCAGATTTATATGGCACTCTGATCATATTGATGGGAGATGAGGATACATTCAGGCTTTTCTACAACAATGACTGGCTTGCTAAATCTTATGTTTTGGGGACTATGAAGCACTTCAACAGATATTTCAAATCCATCTTCTTTGATGAACCCTTTGTGTCTCCTTTACCTATCTTCATTAGATTGTGCACTCCCGCGATCTCTGTTTTCATATAGTCTGAAATTTGTTACTCAATGTGCTCATTTTCAATGATTTATCGTGTTTCACTATTTTGTGTTAGACTATTCTGTGAATAGGACCTGAAGAATTCCAGAATTTTGGGCAATTAGTTCCTAAGCTTTAGAGACTTTTTTCTTGCTAAAGTGACGCTATTTGGATGTGATGCTGTGTTGCAGAACCTGAAGAATGTTCTTCAGTTGTCCTACTGTTATCTCTTCAAAATCATCTCTCTTCTGTTGTACTCTTAAGAGATCGTATGTTACCACTTTGAATGAGATTTCTTAACACATAATGTGTTCACACTTATTGGGAATTTCTCCCTTGGTGTTAGTCAGCATGCTGCCAATGTACTTGCCTTTTTATAATTGATATAAAAATCTACATTTACTTTCAAACAAGAAAAAAAATAAAATAAAAAAGGTAAATTGAATTGGCTTTTATGGAGACCAAATGGCTTATGGAAAGACCCTGTCCCAAAGGGTTTTTGCTGGGCTTTCGAGGAAGCATGACGAGGGCTACCTAGGTTCGATCCTTGAGGACCATTTGAATTAATGCTTTAGCTCATGTAAAGTTTTATGTGATGTTCGCCATTGATATGTCATACCATTAGGTATTTGGAGTATTTAACTTTAAGTTCTATAGATATTGTATATATGTCACCTTGAATATTCCAGGTGGATCTGGGCCTCATAAGGATAGATTTAGTGAGCAGGAGTGAACCAACCAACCAATCCATTATACTACCTTGATTTTTGATTGAGAACAAAAGTCGAAGGGGCATTTGCCACTCAAGAAAACCACATAGGCTATCTTCGAGGCGTGAAGGCATGCTGGCAACTTTTTCATGACATTCTTTCCAAAGGTTCCTTACCTTATCTTCAAAATAAAATATAGATGGAGGTAGACAATGGTAATATTAAAATATTGGCAGCCCAGGCATTTCTTCTGAACTTGACCACTTGACATAGGAGACAAAAAACAAACTGACTAGAATATGTAGAGTTTTCATTCATAAAAGACGTTTTGGTAGATTTTCAAACCTGACGATTTAGGCTTGAAATTGAAAGGATGGAACAACTCCAAAAATGGTGTCAGGAACAACTGCATAGGAATGATGATCAGATTCGGCTTCAACCTCGGTCCGCTTTGCAAATCTTCCCTTAATCCTGGGCCTCATTTCTGCATATGCCTTTCTAGATGCATATCGTATTGTCTTCTCAAATTTTCTGTTTTTCCGCTTCTCCTTGTATCTCAAAACCCTGGCTTCCCTTGCCATGGGCTCTAACGCTGCCTTGGATTGGGTATTAAAATCATACATCACCTCTCCTATATAAGGTGTGGATATGTCTGCCATGCTTGAATCCGGAACCTCTCCAACATCTGATGAAACCTGAAATTTTATGACGAATTCTTTCAGTCCCAATTCATCCTGAAGAAATGCTTCAATCAAATGCAAATTTGGAAGTTTATCTGCTACCCATAGGTTAGATTTGCACAAATAATTGTATTAGGCTACAAATTGCGAAACATTTAGAGTAAGGATGCTTACGCTCCGGCTAGAAGGTGCCACAGGATATCCAAATACTGATGCGACTTTTGGTAATACTTCTGCAGAATAATAAGTCTTAAAAAATGCGTTTGTTCTGGGTACCAGACCATCAGAAGCTCCTGTATCAGAATGGGAATCGGTATTGAGATAGGGATCCATGTCTGGAAAAACATCCAAATCAGGAGCTTCTGCCTTAGGCTTGATTTTCTCCTTAAGTCTTTTTGCAGCAGTAATAGTATCTGGCAGAATGCTTTCTTCCCCATCTATTCCTATTTCATCGCCACAGAGGATCCAGGAAACGGCCTCAGCCGCAGAGCTAAGCTCATCCTCTTCATTATCATAATCTTCATCGTCCTCTTCTTGATGTTGATGATTCTTGAGCAAAGAAGCATAATCTTGGGAGCTCTGCTGGACGGAATGGCGATTTTTCATGGCATTAATTAGGGTATTCAAAGAACGGAACCACAGGAATTCTTTCATCCCTCTGTGCAAGAGGGTTTGCAGAGTGGATATCATTATCGCAAGAAACACAAAGAACTGCCGCATCTCTTTGCAGGTTACAGCGGCAGGGGCATTTTCGCAAACCTCGCATAGCCATACCCTTTCATGCTTTGAAGCAAGCTTATTTGCTCCATGTACACCTTCGTCGCAGCTTGGACACAAATAAGCTGCATCTGCCCTGCAAATTAACACGGCCCCAGCCCCCTAACATCCGTCGCAAGGCCTTGGCATCTCTGCTTTGCCCTCAAATCTGCCCTAACATGCAGTTCAGAGCAGATTTCTCTGAGTGGGATTCAAATCCGGCGATCTCAAGCTTATTTAGCTTCAAATTCGGCAAACCAAAGCAGACTCTTCTTCAAATCTCGCACTTCAAAGCATGTGTAAGCTCAGGATAGAGATTTTTGAGAAAAATTTACCTGCTAAAAGATGAATACGTGATCTTCCGATCCGAAGATACTTGCAGCAACAGGAAAATCCGAACACTTTTCAAGGATTTTCTGAACCAGCGCTACAGGACTAGTTATAACGGAGAAAGACTGATAACGGGGCGCCAGTGTAAAAGGGGCAGAATTGTGACCACAAGTCTTTTGTCCACTTGGATGCTGACTCGTCAACCAGGCCCATACCTTATTTGTGGCTGGATTTCAATAGTATGAAATTGAATACTTATCAAGTTGTGAAACCTTTTGAGGGGAGAACGACTGAAGGTGAGTCTCGCTGGTGCACTGATGCGTGGCCATGGCATCGGCGCACTGGGGTCTTCTACTTGTGGATTTAATAGTGCCACATCCATCTCTCCTCCTTTGTAATAAAGTATATGCATTGTCTATCGTCTTCTTCTGCCCTGAATATGACTTCTCCAGATGTCTATACACGAGAAGTTCAGCTTGATCCAGCCATTTTCCAGCTTGAATGAAAATCTAGACCAGAGCATCCAAAAGATTCTGCTGCGTAATAATGTTCACCCCCCGCAATGACACGAAATTGAAGTGGGGACCATTGTTGTTGCTAACCACTACCAGTGTAATGCTCCCAATTGCTATGCTATTTCTCTAATCAATGCATGAGAAACAAAGGCCAAACTTCATTTAGATAACGTTGATGTCGGTGGCTTTGATTATCATACAGTGTTGTTTCATAACTCCTCCATCTTTCAAACTTAGGAAAAACATCAAGCGATTTCTTTTGCACGTTCTTTTGAGTGAACACCTACACTGTGATAAGATATGATAAGGTCGAAATTACCTCCTTCTAGGAAATGTCGATAGCATGGGTTCTGTGTGATTGAAGGTTGAAATCCTTGGGTGCTTAAAGGTAGAAAGACACCATATATTTGGAATTGAAAATTTAGATCGAACGTCTTTAGTTAGATGTTTGAAGGAAAAAAGTCAATTTATCATTTGACTATTAAAAGGTTAAATGATTAAATCACACTACAAGAGAATAAGCAATCTAAGTCACTAGTTTCATCATTTATTTGCTTAAAATCGCACTTTCAATTTTTTTAGATTTTGATACAATAAGTGACGGTAGCTGTTGATGCATCATCTATATCGTCACTTATAGCATCGCCAATAACAACAGTTGTAGTATCATATTTTATAACATTGTAGTGGCATAATAGTATCATTTGTAGTATCATCTATAGCTGCAGTTATAATATCATGCATTTTGTCCTTGTTGTGCTATAATAGTGTCAGCTATAGAATCACATGTATTGCTATAATTAAGTCATACGTAATATCACCACAAATGCTATAATAGTGTCACCTATGGCATCATCTGTATTGGTATAATTAAATGACTCAAAATGTCAACACAATGCCACGTATAATATCACGTGGAGGTTATAATTGTATCATTATTAACGTCAAATATAATATCACGTATTGTTACAAATTATACCATAATTATATCAAATATAATTCCATCTTTTCCATCATCTAGAAGCCCTGTATGAAATTGGGGTCCGAAAGATTTAATTCAATAGTTCAATTACCAAATATATCAGATGTTATTTTCAATGGTCTAGTTGTACGAAATATATATAAAAATAGTACAACTTATGTACAAAGTATATATAGAAAGGCAATATAGATAGATAGTAGATAGATAGTATAAGAAATGCTTGTGAGCATTTGGTATACAAATTAGCATAAGAATAGAAGGAATGCAGCATACATTTTTCTAACCTAGAAAGAAACCAAAGGATGCAGCATACACAGAAATTTTTTTCCTAATTGCCCCATTGTTATTGCCCAGAATGTAATGGCCACTCAATGTCTTCCTCTTGCATTAATGTTTGCAAAGTATACATTTTTGCCATGCCAAGTGCAATGACAAGTGCGATGCAATTTTCAAGCCGAAGTATGTCTTTCCAAATATCCTGCCTACGCATCCTGCCCGGCAAATACTGCCTGCCAAATCTGGAGTGCAGCACCACAATGATATTAGACGGGCATGTGGCATAGCCACCAAGCTTATGCCTATCTACCATGTAGAAAATCCAGATGTAATCCTTGCTGCCCAATAGAACCATGAGTGTTGTTGAGGAGGTTTGAAAATGATATCTAGTATACAATTTGGAAGCTTCTCTTTTGCTAATTGATGAACTAGTTATTTATCTACTTCAGCTCAGGTATACAGTCTGCTGCACTAGCACAACTTATATTTATTGCTCATTCAAAGTTAAAGTAAATCATTTAAAGTTTGACCACTGCCTTTTTTGATGCTTACTGTTGGATATTGCCATTTAGCATGAGCATGCCACCAGGCTATAAGAACAGAGATTGTGTTGTGTCTCCAGGGAGCTTGCCAGTGCACCTTACATGTACTATCCTTGCACTTGCTCTGTATCCCTTCATTATTCCTTGCAAAATAATATTACTATCAGTATTTTTTAATCACTTAGAAACATGCTTCTGAACTTCAAACAAGAATTACCTGCGTCAATTCAAGCTTGGGCTCTTGTCTAACCCTGTCTTCTTTCAGTTTCAGTCATTATCCTGCCAATAATCACTTTCTGCTTGGCCTTCCTCATCATCTGACATGGTTGAACTAGAGTTGCATTCTCCTTGTGTTACCCTGTACACAGGCAGCTTAAGCCATGTGTTAAATTTTTCAAATTGTAAATCTTGTTGGCCCGTTCCATAAGTCTTCTTTCGGTTCGGTCATTATCCCGCCAATAATCATTTTTACGCTTGATCTTCCTCATCATCATCGACATGGTAGAATCGGTAGCGGTGGTTCTCCTAGTGTTACCCACATTACCGAGGCTTAAGCAATATGTTAAGTTTTTCAATTTCAGTAAATCTTGTTGGCTAACAAGCGATATCAACATAAAGCGATATCCATGATTCATGATTAACTAGAGTTTACGTTTTATTATTTTGCGATTCATTTTACCCAAAGTCCACATGTAAAAGCGAGTCTCATCTTTAAAGCAAAAAGTATTGATTGTCATGTAAAATAATAACAGGGATAATCTTACCAGTCAAGCTTAGAAGATGATCTCGTAAATAATTGCTTCTTTAGAGCCATGTGTGGGCTGAACCTTTGTGTGGCGATGGAGCCCGGGAGGCGTCTTGCAATGGAAAGGAAGGGAAGATTTCTTGGAATCTGCTATCTCGATTCTTGCTTGACAAATAGCAAAGCGAATGGATTCAAACACAGGGCATTTGCAAGGAAGTCCGACTACAGTGAGAAGGAAAGAACCTTAAAGTACAAGCTACTATCATTTGCTTCTCACGCAACAAATCTGTAAGAAACCAGACCATGTAATAGCAGTTTGAGGATTTTTGGTCTTTGCTAGCACAAGATCCATCGTTTTTTCTATTTCCGGGTTTTCCATATTGATCGACCACCAAAAGGCCTCTTTAGCCCGCGTAAAAAGCTCTGTGCCAAAAACATCACAACAAAATTAGTCCTAACATGTTTGCATAACCCTCATTGTAAGCAAAATTTTTCCTTAATTATTTCGCCATAAAGTTGTTGGTACGCATATACACATACAAGAAATTTAGGCTGGCGAAGCCACCGCCCTATGCACACATGGGAGTTGTATAGGGAACCTACACTCCCTAGAGGTTCCTAGGAGGAGCTTGGTGGCGGTGAGTGGCAGCGCCGCTGTACCTCATATTACCCCTATAGATTGGTATGTAGATTAAAGATTAGAATCGCCTGCAAATCAAAAGCTCTGTAGATTGGAAGACAGAGCAGAAGACACGAAGCTCCTATTTTTCTTTCAAGATACAGAGCCTCCGATGATTTTTGGCATTGCTATGGTAATTGGGTGGAAGCACTAGTTTTTCTTTGCGAATAATATCTGAGAATCATCATTTGTTGCCGATTTGCATGCATCATGTCAATTGTGACATGCTTTTGCATCCTACAAATATTTCCCACAAAGCCACACTTGTCGTTGCGTCATAGCCAATTCCATCAAGACCTCCAAGAATCGATTTTGTTGTTTAAGGTATGCAACCGACTTTATTTTGCAAAATGCAAAATGTAGGCAGGAAATAGCATAGTACGTGCATACATGAGAGTAGTGCATAGGTTTCTCTACATGTTCTTCATCATTTGCAACTGCATGTTTCTTCCTATTGCAATGCCTTAACATCTTTCCACTTTTGCCATGAAGTTTCAGTTTGCTCATATAGGTGCTGAATGTGTGGATGAACTTTACAATAGCATTTCACGTACACAGCAGGACCTTTTATTGCCATGTGCTAGACATCAAGACCTTTTATTGCCATGTGCTTTGGGCCTCGGAACATCTAGAGGTCCTGCATAAGACTTCAAGTTGGTTCTTCCAGTCCGTTCAAAAGCAAGTTTCTACTCTTAAAAAGTATTTACGTAATCCTACACTATTATCTACTCTCCTATTGTGTAACATAAGATTTTCAAAGATTTAGAGAAGGTATTAGTAGAGAAATACGTATATTGCTGATGGTGGAGGGTAGGGTTTATATTTTTGGGCCGAATGGTGGAGGCGAAGGCGGAGCCAGAGTTCCAGATGTCGAATCTGATGTTGCACGTCGGCGGTTATGCGAGGAGGTCGGCATGCCCTGGATTTATAGGGGGCGTCCTGTTGCAGGTAAGTTAGAGTGCAGGTCTGAACCTTCTATTTTTTGAAATCTTGTTGTGGGTTCTCGCTTACTTTCTGCGCAACTACAGCACTTTGATGCAACTTTGTCGGAGCTCATGGAATACTTAGAGCAATTTCCCAGTCTATTCCAGAGGTGTACACATGAATTCATGGTTCTAATGTGGCAAGATATATTGCTTGTTAGTTGTTCGCTGAGAAAGCATCAATTTCTGGAGCCCTTGCACTTGTTCAAGAATTCAGTCTTTCAGCAAGTCTGTGTTGTAATGACATATTCGATGAATTTAGAGCTTAAAAGCATGGTGCAAGATGCACATGTTACTGGTGCACATTGTTGATCTGTTATAGGCATATGTGTCAGGCTCTTTAGGTTCATAATGAGGGATCTATTCGATTTCTTGAGGTAAAATTCTCCACCCCATTAGAATTCTATCAACATCATGCTTTTAATTTGACAATACAGTAAGTGCTTTTTTGTGTCTGTTGCAATGAACTATGGTAACGAATCTGAGAAGCCCATTGTAAAATATATGAAAATGAATGCTGTTTCATATACACGTAGAGTTCTTTGATTACTGAGTTGCGCCTTCAGTTTCAAACGATTGAATGTGCTGTTCATAAAGGTCAATTTATGTAGGTTTCAAGATCTCTTGTTCTGAGATGTGGTGAAGACCCCGCATTTGAACATCAAGTTTCCATATGGTACTGATATATCGATCTAAATCATTTCTCCAGTTTCTGGTTGTGGCAGCATTCATACTAACAAGTCCTACAGCAAAAGCATTGGCGGGAACTGCATTCGAGGCATATGACACCAATGAGGCAGAAGTAAGATAAGACGTTTTCTTTGTTCTATAGCTCTACATTCGTATTAACATTCTGGCTTTCATAGTTGGAGAAAGGGCTTCAAGCGCTTATTCATAGTATAAGTGGTGAAGTGGTACATGTTGTTGCAAATGTAGTGTAGTTGATATGCATATAAGGTGTGAAGAATGTGGACACTCCATTGGCAGCTGCTCGTCTGCGAGGCTAGCTGAACTGCATTGCAGTTGCGTGGAAGGAATTGCATGATCACCATTTATGAATCTATTGCAACTGTTTTAACAATTCGAGTCTGCCTACTGTGGCAGGGGGTTCAAGTCCCCTTCATTGGATCATTCTTTGTGACTGACTTGTATGTTGACTTGAACCAATGGTTCAGAAATCTTATGGTGAGGTCGAAATGTCGGTTTGACCCCATCAGGAATTCAGTGGACGGCCTACAATGCACTTCAAGGAATAAGCAATGGAATATTACTATCGTCAATGGTTAGGAATGAGCGATAAGAAGATATGAGCGATAAGAATATAATAATAGGGTAATCTGTCTCTAAATTGTTGTTTCTTATATTTTAATAAATCATAGATGGAGCAATAGTTTCATTTTTGTAGAACTTATTTGGCTTTGTATTATTGCCGTATTAATTTAAGAAGATAATAATAGGGTAATCTGTCTCTAAATTGTTGTTTCTTATATTTTAATAAATCATAGATGGAGCAATAGTTTCATTTTTGTAGAACTTATTTGGCTTTGTATTATTGCTGTATTAATTATGGAAGGAAGGAAGGAAGAAGTTTTAACGTCCACGGAACCCAATCGGGTTATGGGACCAGAACAAACAAAGGGGGCATAAGCCCTAACAGAACAGAGGGCCGAAGCCCAAAAAACAGAACATGGGGTCTAAGCCCCGTTACCACACACAAATAAAGGGCCGAAGCCCAATAACAACAACAATAATAAGAATCAGGGCTATGCGCTCACTGCCCACGGGTCAGAGGGCCACTGATCCCGAATAATAGCCTGCCCCCCTCTATACACTGCCCACTGCAGCCGCAAGCGAGCTTCTCGAACCCGGCACAATTCCCCCTTCCGCAGGCATAGCTGCAGTGGAGTAAGATCCTCCTGGACGGAGAATGTGGTCCCCTTCAGATGATTGCCGTGCCGCAGGACATGCAGGCGAGAGATAGTATCCCGAAAGTGGACTAAGAGGTGTCGCGGGCGATCAGGCCGTACTGCTCCCACTCGAGACGCCGAGATGACGCCCTCAGCCTGGATATGCATCTCCCTAGTGAAAAATTGCCGTGCTTCATCTGTACCAGAACACCCACCGTTCTCAGGAATGCCGACTAGACGCAAGGCCAGGGCATATGGCCTTAGCCGCCGCTTCGACCGCCCGAGGCGTAGGTGGGCATCGGATCTGGTGTCGAGTGTCCCCACCAACCCATCCGTGCCGTGGAGACTGCGGTGGAGACGCCCACCCCGACCACACACGCAGCCCCGTAGGTGCAAAAGCAGAGAGCAATGCAAATGCTCTGGATGTCGGACCGGTGGCTTAATCCCGGCAGATTCGATCGGGATCGCTGATCCGCGGTTCTACCAACCGGAGCAAAGACTCAAGAAGTTGCACCTGTGCCACTAGTGGCAACCGAGGAGAGGCCTCGAGTGAAAGTAGTAAGATCGGTACCATGCGGATCTTTGGCAAAGATTCCCGGGAGCGTATTAATCGGCCGAAACATCAATCCTAGCCGAGCCGCGTGAGAAGATGCATCGTGAATGTAGTAGAATGTGCATCTAAGTGTGCCAAGAGGGGATGCTGGGGCCCAAAGAAAGGAGCTGCTTGAAGGTAGGGCGCAATGGTGGAATCATAGGGTTCTGCCGAGGCGGATTTGGGAGCCGGGATGAGGTTGTTTGATTTGCGGGTCTCCCTAGCAAGGCGCTTTATCCGGCGGGTCATGCTGAAACTATAAGGGAGGGCACAAGCTGGTGAAATCCGAAGCAAAGGCAGGCCAAGGCAAGCAACTGGAGACGACTAAATCACCGACCCTATGGACCAAAGCTATGAATCAACACTCAAGGCCAGCACGCCGAAGCAAAGGGAAAACCGAAGCCAAGGGGGGTGGTAAACTGTTCAAAAGTGCCAGAGCAGCTAAGCATGTAAGAACCGAAATCAGAGCAGACCTTAACCTGTGTCGGTTGGGCGGTTCATAAGCGAAGCTGCCCCGGAAACTTGGTCGAAGCTGGCCTGGTATGGTATGGCAAAGCCCAACACTGCTGTACAATCCAAAGCCAATTCCTGAACCTAGCCAATTCGGACCCAAAACCCCTGCCAATCCCAAACCTCTTGCAACACCGTTAGAGAACCTGAAGCCGAATCCAGAACCCCCAGCCAATCCAAATCCAAAAACCCTCCTGCCAATCCGAAATCAAACCTTCTGCAAAACCAAATCGAAAACCCCTGCCAATCCGATCCAAAAACCCCCCCCTGGTGTTAAGGCTGCCGATGTCGGGGAGAGGCTGGCGAGGGGCTGATGCTGCTGGTGCTGGCGCAGGGCCTAGGCTGCAAGGGCTGCTTGGATCCTGTACCAGGAAGCCTCGTGGCTCTGTGGGGCTTCTGCCTGCTGCTTGTGCTATCCCCCTGAGCGAGCTACATGATGTCGGCCATGGCGCAGGCGCTAGGCGGTGGGAGGAGATCCCCTAGCTTGGACATCTCACCTAATTTTTTTACTCAGTGCAAATCAGAATAATGGAGGCAGCAATAGTTTCATTTTTGTAAAACTTATTGGCTTTGTATTATTGCCATATTAATACAATCAGATGGGTCTTTATATATGTATGCAGCATGTCTGTAGTCCTTTTAAAAGCAAAGTTCAACCTAGCAACAAAAGGCACTCTATGTAACTAAAATTGGTATTCGCATTGAAATCTATCGTGCTTTATTTTATGTTGTATGTAGATTGTGCTTCAAGTCCAATTGAAGACCTTTATTCGCGTCCAACAATGGAAGCCCACATCATACCTATGAACCATTTAAAAATAAGCCTTTGCGAGTGCACTAAGCAAATCGTAAAATATTAAAAAGCCTCCCCTACCTTTAAAAAATGGATGGAAAACATCTATTGCAAACCTTATACATAATTACAATTTAGGCAAAAAATAAGAAACAATCCATTGTAGGTAATAATGTATTCAGATGTGAATTTGTTCATTTGGAAACATAACTAAAAAATAACATCCATATAAAGTGTGCTAACGCATGATTCAATTGCACAACCAAGTTATTCCACATTATTCGGCTCAACAACACATGTTCGCCTCTATTATGACAATGTAAGGTCTAAGCTGCAAGCAAGTTATTCCACATTGTTCGGCTCCACAAACCGTGTTCACCACTATTATAACAATGTAGGGTCTAAGTTGCACGCCTCTTGAAATTGCTAAATGTTCATTAACAGAATGTTATTAGAAAACTCATGCCATAGAGAAATAAATATGGTCATCGAAGGTATAACATACAAGATAACAGAGTCCATATAATTTTTGGAATATTGGATTTAATAAGCATTGGGTGCCATCAGTCTACGTTTTTTATTTTTCCAATGTCCATCTAACATGTATGTTACAACTTGACGAGGATCAGAGATTTCTTTAGGCCAATCTTCATAATGCCATGCTATCAAATTGAAGTAACAATTTTGATTGATTGTGAAAACATGAAATTGAAGTATGATTTAAGCCACTTCACCCTCAGGCAACGAAGGGCAACCCTCCGTGCGCAGCACCTTGTTTATTCCTGACAGTAATACACTTGTTGCTCTCTTTGTTTGGGTGCCATAGGCCAACTGGTCTCCGTGGATAATAAAAATACATTCTATTCTATTCTATTCTATTCTATTCTATTCTTCTTCTTTTAAACGAGCTTTTGTTCTTTTTTTTATGAACGTGGACCTTATTACTCAAAAGAATACAAAGAGTACATGGGGGACTCAAAACCCAGTGGAGAAGATATCCACTAGAGCAACACTACCCACCACATACATAACATAGACCTCCAACGGTTAGATTTAAGATCATAGACTATCTTTATGCCAATGTTAGGAGGGTTTTTAGCTTGATGTAACCCTCGAATACGTAGCATAATGGCCGAGGTTCTAGGGGATTTGATATGGATGTAAAAATTATAATTATTGAAACCATAGTCTATATCCCTAAAATAATTGAATTGGTTGTTTAAAAAAAAAGATAAATTTAAAATAAGAAGTTCACGTTAGCTCACTGGTTCCATTGGTGAAAGCATCTTATTAGGACATTATTTTGGTAGAGGGTTGAGCCCCCATATTTCATATTCTAAAATCTTAAGCAAAGCCACATAAAGGTTTGAGTCCTGTATTCTGTATTTCAAAACCTTAGACGAACTCATATTTCATATTTCAAAATTATAAATACCCCCAATCATAATTGACCATAATCGAAACGAGAGGAACCCATAGGCTCCAACATACGACTATGACCATCAAAATGAGAGGAGCCTAGAGGTCCTAACATACAGTCTGTGCGGTATGATCGACGGATTCAACGACCGAGGTAGTCCAGGGCGCATTTGTAAGAGGTAGGTGGTACAATACAACCTAAAATGATAAAACACATCATAGATGCTAGCAATGAACTTTTCCTTCATGCATTTTCTTTTTCTTTTTTTATTTCATGTTAAATATAAGAAATTCATTGTCACTTTCTATCACATTAGTGTCCAATAAACCTAAGGTGATTCAATAACTCACACCACGTTCTGTGAACTTGTTTAAGGCAGACAAATTAAGCAAGGCTTCCTCTCTCAGTGGCCCTTTTGGTCTCCTTCAACTACAAAATTCAATTCAATTCAGTGGCCCTTTTGGTCTCCTTCAATTACAAAATTCAATTCAATTCATTTCTTCTCCTTTTTTTTCTTCATGTATCCTTTATTTTTCTCGTCCCAGCCACTCCCAACCTCGCGTTCTAACGCGCCCCTGGCCATTAGTTTACATATAGTTTCTTGCCAAAATTATTTATAGGCATGACAATAGTCAATCCCAACCCCTACATATAATTTTTTGCTTCAATGTATTTATGGGCATGACAATAGTCACTCCCAACCCCGCCTTCTAACACCCCATGGCCGCTAGTTACATTAGTTTTTAGCTTCAATGGACAATATCACCAAAACTATTTATAGGCATGACAATAATGTGGAGAGTCTTTTGGATAAAATAAACCATAATGAAGTACATAACAAGTGGGCTTGCTTCACTTTGGTCACCAACAAATAAGCAATGTCTTACATTGAGGATGACAAGAAAGAATGTTGTCCATGATAAGTATCAAATTCAACATGTTACAGCTTGGGCACAGATATCCACATCCCATCATGTAAACCAAGTATAGCTTTTCTTATTTATATTCCCATCCATTTAGGGAAAGGCAAATGCTCTCCTTGACACACTCGTAATGAAAAGTCCCTTGGGGAATGCAGAGAATCAAATAATACGTTTGAGGTGTAATAAATGTCACACAAGTAGTTCATCATCATATAGCGTTTCTATAACAGTGTTCTCCATCATGAAATTCTTTACTTCTCAGAGGTACCAAGTAATTTAATACTCCTGCCCTCGGGAACAAAATGGAGCCTTTTTCTAAAAAACTTCGCCAGAGCTTCCTCATGAACGTTTTAACCACAATTCACTTCATCATCATTCTCAAGTTCCGTATGCACACCCAAAATTGATAAACTTCACCAATTATTGAGTCATGCATTCCTGGACAAACAAAAGCTGCTTTGGTAAGTATTGTTCTTCCCAAACACCTCACACCGGACTCTGACAAAAAACATGGGAGATTGAAGCCTTCCTACTGTGGACATCCTTGCAAACATCACAAAATCAACCACAAATTTGAAATTCGAGCTCTTAAATAGTTTTAACATACTGTCTGCAACATCTCTGGTAAGTGGCAGCCTGTCTGCAGTAAGAAATATTTGTAAATGTGTAGAGGTTCTTCGGGGTTGAAACAAAGTAAAAATTTCTGATGAAGAAAGATGACGGCCATAGTAAAGCATTTCAATGAGGATTCTTTCATGAATAAGGTCACAATGCTTGTTTGGGTTTATGGCATACAACATGAAGCTGGTGTTAAATGAAAGAACATGGCTGTGGTAATTCCCCTTTCCAGAAGCAACCTCTGCAGCAACAGCAGCCTCATTCATTGGCTCAATATCATACCACAGAACATCTGCCCTAAGGATTTCCATCCTAGGAGGATCAGGATCAAGAGCTAAATAAATGACCAACATTGTGAAAGACAAAGCAAAAACAACACTTCCTATGATGCTAGCAATCAATGCAACGTATCTGCATATTTTACCACTTGCTATTTCCCTTACCCTTTCTAATTCCAGTTCCTTTTCTATTTCAAAGCCTGGTCTAATGCGACCAAACCTCGCTATTTTCGCTGGTGCTATCTCAGTGGCAAATGCACCTTCTTCAGGAACAAGCATTTTTTTTCCACTATGCACATAAGTAACAAATTTCAGCCTATTTCAAGTTCAATAGGCCATCTGACCTATTTTAGGGCATCTGCCGCCTTATAATAATTTAAAACTTGAATATACAAAAATCAACGCCATAAAATTCCAACCTGTTTAGACATCGGCTGACTGAGAGGTCTTGAATCGTGCAAGAATTAGGCGAGAAGATCTTGAACACAATTTGTGCCTGCAACAACGGAAATGCTTGCTTTACTGATAAAGATTCCCTCGTGAATTTAATCTCCATGAAGATTGCAAAAGAACTCTTCAATTCCAATTGAAGAAGGAGATCCAAGGGCAAGCTTACCCTTCTCTGCCGGAGACAGGGAAATTATGCACAAGTAGGAGCCCGTTATCAGCCAGAAACTTCCGGTATATTCGTAAGCATTCTTTAAGAAAAAACCCTTGGATCGGCATCTTCACATAAAGAGTTATTTCTGTTAATCCATCACTCTTAAGTGATCATTATTTTCACGACTGAGATTGAGGAGGTTATCAGATCAATAGTGATAATCGCCTCCATCTCCCCCTTTCAATGATCATGGCAAATAACACTCTCGGCTGCTGGCCTGGAGTCCATTGCAAAAGCAAAAGGCTTTGTAAAACACAAGCGATAAGGTGACTACAAATATTTTCTGCTATCTAGACTTTCCAACAATACATTATCTTACAATGCGCAACAAATCTAGAGAAAGCAAAAAAGGCGCTAGGGCCAACGGATGGTGAGGCATTATTTTGTTTAACGTCCATACTACACTAATCTTGTATAGACTAGCTAGCTTATCCCACTGCCTTGCGGCAGACTAGCTAGCTTATCCCACTGCCTTGCGGCAGCTAAATTGGAGGACACATATAGGCTTTTAAATTTTATCATGTTGGGGATGATCATCGTATACCCCTAGTAACCAACTTCCAAATATAAATGACATTGGCAAGGTTTGTACCCCTAATAACCAACTTCCAAATATAAATGACATTGGCAAGGTTTGTACCCCTAATAACCAACTTCCAAATATAAATGACATTGACAAGGTTGGTCATGGACCAACTTCTAAATATAAATGATATTGACAAGATTTTAACCCATGACCAAATGTACATTTATTTTGGCATTATTAAGCCTATACCAACTCACCACACATCCGTTAGGCAAAACTTTTGCCCTACATGTACATTTTGTAGGCAAGACATAATCCCACCTTAGGAAGTCTAGGCAGGACATCCCACCTTAGGAAGTCTAGGTTCTGATAAGGGCAACTCTAGGGGCATTGCTTTTTAGCCTCACCATCCTAGTGCCACCTACCATGATCCCGTTGATTTTTCATTACTTTGTTTAAGGTCCATACTAGACTAATCTTGTACAGACTAGCTAGCTTATCCCATTGCCTTGCGGCAAGGCTTTTACGTTCTACCACATTGGGGATCATCATCGTATACCCCTAGTAACCAACTTCCAAATATATATGACATTGGCACGGTTTAAACCCATGTCAATGCAAATGAAGTTACATGCTACATGGACACCAAGCGATGCAACTATTTGATACTTAAGAGAAAGACCACATTTTCTAGCATTCATTTTACATATCAAATATCTATATTTTAACAAGGTGGTAAAGGAAATGCATTGGCTATCATGCAGCATACAATTACTCTGGACAAGTGTACATAGGGAATTGACAAGAGATGTAAGTTATCTCATAACTACCCTTACAAACTAAATAGGAATGTTTCACCAATGATTCATCAGTTCAAATGTTCCAATTTAAATGTGTTATACTTTATATGGTTTTCTTTGCACCAAAATTCTCGTTCTCATTTTCATTGCTCTTTACGCCTTTCATCTTCCATTCCAAACACCATCAATGATACCAATAAATTGTCATTGTATATATAAGCAACTGATTCAAGTATAGTCCATTTTATAGTTCACCATTGTTATATTTAAAAATATGTTTTGCAGTTCACAATTGAAAATTGTATATTTAAAGATATGCATATAGATGTATCTATTCTCTACTGGGATTTCAGCTGGTAGTATGATGTTTCAATATTCTAGCATCTGGAAAAAGTTTCTCTTTCCTAGTTGTTCCATGAGAACAATAACTCATACTTTATTATTTAGCAGTAGTTGATATAGTCCATTGATTGCAGTCATTTTATCTACTTTGAACATCAACAACAAATATATCACATAACGTCAAATAATTGTACAAATCAACTTGCTAGAAAATGCAGAACATGATTGAAGCTTGTTTTACACATAAGCTTTAGAATACCTTGCAATCCCATATATTGAGTTGAGTCTAAGGAATTTGCTTGGCATACCAGAAAAAGCAATCTAAATGGCATACTACTGCCAAGAGGTTTTATGAGTAGCTCACATTTCAAATTGGCATTTGAACTTCTTCTATAATCATTATAGCTAAATATATTGATCTTATTTAGATGCTGCAATTACACATTAGTGTGGGAATTTTACCTTATGTATAAAGTCTAAAAGCCATAGCAAAATATACTGAGGAGGAGGAAGAGACTAGTTGGGGTTTATTGGTATGATAAAGTAGTAGCAGCTTATAATTTTATGGATCATGAGTAGAAGATAGTAGATGGCCATGCCAAGCAAGTGGAAGTAAAGCCCTTAGTTTTTTGAACCTTAGATCATGACAAATTTTTTTTTCCTCACTTCCTTATCAAGTTGGAGTCATTTTTCTTAGCTATTCTTTTCGTGTAGCTTTCCAACGATTTTAGGGGAAACGACATAGCTCTACGAAGAGATAATATCGGTCTTCTTGTTCTTCAATAGCATATAAATGGTGCTGCTTCAGTTCAGGGTTGTGATGCTTCTGCTTAGGCTCATGTCTAATGTAGCAACCAAAGCCCAAGTTGAGAGACCTAAGAGTAGCCTAAAGAATGATGGTTACTATTGTTGGTTTTGTAAGTAATGCCCATGCCTTTGTCCACAACATTTGGTCTGGTTGCTCCAACAATCTCCAATCTCTACTATCCATCTATCTACAATACCCTTCTATCCTTCGTCACTTCCCATATAGAAATTTTGCATTTATCCTTGTGGGTTACATCAAACATTTTCAAGCTGTTGCATGTGTCTTGTGCAGGTCAACCTTTGTAGGTCTGGTTCTCGCCTTATTGATCATTCTCATTAGACTGACTTTCGGCTTCCTACAAAGGATATCAACAAATTTTATTTGGTTATAAGTTATTCGTCTACTATATTAAGCTGACAGAATGACCTTTTAAATCTCCCTTCATGTCAAATAACTTATGGAATAGCTTAGATAAGACAAAATCTACGTTAAATAGATGTCATCTGTGAGTAATCAAATATGTTGCTCCTACTATAAATCGGGAACGAAACTTTGTTGAGTTAGATATATGGATATAGATTTAAGTTACTTTTCGTACTCTTGGCTTACCAACATCACAGCCAAGCATCTTATATTGAAAATACAAATAAATCCATGTTTTTAGCCACAAAAGTATGTATTTTTCTTGAAGTTATAGTGAATTAGTTTTTTGAAAGCGATATGAGTGTATCTATTTGCTCTAGCACCTAGAGAACATTTGACAGTTGAAGCCACAAACAAGGAAGAGAAACTACAAAATTACAACACATTTGGATCCACAGTTGTAAGTTAGGATAAATTTTTCATCTTGTTGTTATTCAACTTTCAATTTAGATGGTATTCTCTATAAAAATTTAATAGCCTCTTCGTGGTTGTTTTATAATATGTTGAAGAAGGGAGTCTAGAGTTTGAAAGCCAAGTGCTTCTATATCAATGTATACTAAATTCAATATGGTTGAAGAAGAAGCCTTTCCCGGATGTATGGATTTGTGGCATGTCGTAAACTCAAATCCTGCGACTTACTGACTCACATGCATGTCAAATGCAAGTCTTAAAGCAGAACTATGCAAACGAAATATGTTAGCGAGAGATCAATTTTGTCATGGATTTATGGCATGCCATAAACTCAAAACTTGTTTGCATTCATGTGAAATGCAAATATCATAATAGAGCTACCGAAGAAATATGTTTGCAAGAGAATTAATCCTGCAAATAGAAATGATAGCTTATCTTCACAAAAGACAGAAAATGAAAATGTAAGAATATTCTACCTAAGATGGGCGATTTTATTCCCATTTTAGGGGCTTGCACATCTAATGATGGGGGCAATTTATCAAGAATTTTGTAATAAAAAAAATGTTTGAAAGGTGTTTCAACACCACTTTTTGTAGCCTACTTTTTTGGAAGGACCCACCACTTTCCGTTGCCAGTTTCGTTGATAATTTGCTTTTTGTGCAAGTTGTTTTCCGTGCCCCAATATTTGGAAGCTCTGCAAGGAAATGCTCCACCCTCTTTCCTTTCTTATGATATGGTAGATGATCCAACTGAAGACGACAGAGTTTGCTCTTGATTTACTAGCAAGTATTTCAAGTATAGTAAATTCTCTAGCTTAGTACAGCAGCTAAATGCCTATGTGGGTTCTCACCCATGTATTTTCTTGGTATAATATTACTGAAAGAACAGAAGTTGGAATAGCAAATGTTTGAAATGGAAAGAAAGAAAATGTTGGAACATGGAACACCACATTGCCTATGGTAGGGCTTGAAATTTTGTGAGTACTAGATTTTCTAGGTAGTAGGATAATAAAACAATTTGAGAGATGTTTTCTAGGTTATAGGACACTTCTTATTGCCTTTATTGCTAGGAACAATAAATGATGGTAATATTAGAAGCTTGATGCTATGCTGAATTACTCAAACATCCCTGCAACATGGACAGGTTTTATGTGGCGAATCGAATACCAAAAGCATGCAATCCATTTATTTTGTCCACAACCTTGCATGCAAAGCATGCTCAATAGGGCTTGAGATTAGGCATAATCTTATCTTTTGAAGAGAAAATGTCATGCTTAGTGTGTCGCTATATTTTTTTTTGACAAGCATGGTATTTCGAGAAAGTTATGAACTTTATCACTTTATAAAATTTAACAATAAAATATTTCACTGTTACCAAGAATGATGTTGAATTTATGAGAACATAAGGATACAACAACCATAAAGGTAAATGTATATGTAGCAAGAAAGCATGATGCATGCACAATTGACTAGTTCTTCGTCACCTTCAAATGACTACGAAATAGGATATCATAGGGTCCGCGCACATAGATGGGGGACACTTCCCTTGTCATCGACACATGGTGCTTTAGAGGTGCTTTAGTTGATTACCTATTCATTTTATGGCCCGTCAAGAACAAAGGATGACAGTTTGGTTCGACCGTGCCAAAAGAAACTCATTCCCCCCATCAGATTTAGAAGGTGGTTGCGCCATGTCAATGATCCGGAAGTAGGAAGTGCTTATCCCCTAATACCGCATGTAGAAGAAAAGTTTGGCTGCTAGGAGGAGATCACAGAGAGCCAAGAAGAGGCAGAGGCAATCAGAAAAGTTGGCAGTAGAAGGAGTCAAAGAAAGGAGCAGCCTTCTATAAGAAACATAAAAGATGCTAAATTGATAGTTGCAAAAGTCTTGAATATGAGAAGAAAGACTATCTATGCTGCTCTAGACAAAAGGAAGATTGCTGAGTTTGGAGGACCGTGGTCCATGTTCAGAAATAAGGCCAGATCAGGCAGGGTAAGTGATGAAGATCGTGAAAAGGTATACAATTTTTGGGATTCTGAAACAAGAGTGTCTTCAAACGAAAGGCAAGTCATTAAATTGAGATGACATAATAACGGTGCTAAACTGTCAAAGCCCTATAATCTGCAACCAATTCACTATCTTGAAGGAACTCAGGTATGTGACTGCTTGTTCTTTATTAAAATACTAAAATTTATTACTATTTGACATGAGGTATTGTATTTTAGGTTATGTTCTTTAGAAGATTCAAGCGTCAATACCTAGATATAAAGATAGGTCTCGGGTTGTTTGAAAGTTTGAAACCTACATTTGTGAAGAGACTAAAGGAAAGAGAAACATGTTGTTGCATCTACCACATGAAAATGGAATTTGTAAAGCAATCGATCAATAGAATAAGACAAGGTTCTAACATTCATGTTGCAAGTTGTAGATGCAAATGTGTTGTTTATGGTCTAGGTCCAGTTTGTGACGCCAGCAATAAGACGTTTAATAATGTTAGTGACATTTGGAAAACTATGATATGCCCTAGGAATGACGGGTTTGATTGGTGCAAGCCTGAGTGTTTGGCAATGGAGTGCAAGTAGTATGGACTGAATTCTTTCAAGAAATGCTCTAGAGAAGAGAGCAAAAGGATGACAACTGAATGGAAGAACTTCGAGAAGGTAAGCATAGGTTTTTCTGCTTCCATTTCTCCAATGTGTTGTGTTGTGTTTGTGTTTTGACTAACAACATATTTTATAAATGCATGCATGACCTTCTATTTACATGCTTTTGCTTCTTACTGGCATATGAAGGTTCTGTCCTTTTATGAGTTGTATAAGTTGTTGGTGCATTCATCTTTTTATTGGGAAAGACATACTGGATTGAGCAGTCTTCAACAGTTTGACATACAGTCTTCAATAGTTTGCATACAATCTTCAACGATTTTCCACACAATGCCCGTTTGGCAAATCCCCACATATGTCAGTCTAAATTTTCATATTCTCTTTATGTACTGATTAGGGGTAGATATGTGCATTTAGGGGCACATTTATAAATGCATATGCAGACCTTCTCTTCACATGCTCCTTGCTTCAAACATAAGCTGATCTAACTATTTTATGCGGGTCAAAGAAACCTTCATAAAGGATGTTGGCAGAGGTGGTAGACCAATTGTCAAAACCAAGGACATTATGAGATTGGTTTATAAAACCACATCATTGCACGTTCCTCACAATTACGCTACAAGGTGCAAGCAGAACAATTCAAAGAGTGCTTGCAAATATTTCCTTAAGGTACCATTGTTTCTATCATAGACTTCGTGGAGAATACATTTAAAATTCACCAGGAGGTTCATCCATGCATTGCCACAATGATCAATGTTCTATCAGTTGATCCTGCCTGACGAGGCACGGAGACACATCATGATGTACCAATATCTAGCATAATAACAAGGGGTTTCCTTTGAATTTTTTGTACACTTTTTATTAAGGTTGATATATTCATATGGATGTACTAAACAGTATTTCTAGAATGCACCCATTTCTTAGCCATTGATTTTAAGTACGAGGGAAAAGCATCTTGCATTGCAAAGGGGCCATCTTTGGAGGGGTGGAATGGCCATGAGACTCCGAATCCGTTCTAGATGGTTAGACGGATGGCATGTTGCATGTTGGAGGGGTGGGGTGGCCGTGTAACTCCGCATCCGAGCCAGATGGCCTGACGGATGAGTTAAACCATGTACGTACAGATGGAGAGAGTGGTCTCCTTGGGGTCGCAACCCAAGGATTATGCTTGGCATATGTGCATACATACATACTGTGATTGATGAGAATGTAAACATGCTTGTAGCCGGAGTTCTAACTAATGCAGGGGCGTAGTGGAGCAGGTAAAATTGTTGTTGTTCTTATCTTTGATGGGTATGCTAGATTACTTTGTGGATGATGTTATACGCTAGATTGCTTTGTGGTTGATGTTGTGGATGCTTCCGAAATGTTTCCTCCCCACTTAGTCCTCGTGGAGTAACCCCCTTGTGTTGTTTGTGTATGTTTAAGACGGTATGTCCTGAGCTGAGAATGCAGTATTCGGATGGAGAGTCTAGGGATGAGGGTGCGACAGCAGGAGCATTTTCCAGAGTCATCCTGGGTGACTTATAAGGAGGACTTGTTGAGCTAGTAGGAGTTGTTAGCATGCCAAACTCAGATGAGCTTGGTCTTGTATGTAATTACCTGATCAATGGGACTATACTTTATTGAGCAAGTATACGAGTATCTTGGATGTTTAACTTAGATGTTAAACGTGTCGGTGCAATGGCCTAGGTCCGTTTCAGTTGGTATCAGAGCAGAAAGTTCCGACACCTTCGGGCCATGGGAATTAGGGGCTAAGAGTTCAAGAGGTTCTACTATAAAGTAGAATGGTTTGGTGATTGGTAAATGCACCAGCCAAGATGAGTTAAGAGGAACAAGAAACGAGCATAGATCTAAGGGATTGATAGTATCTTAAGTTTTGATTATTATTTTGTGCTATGTAAATTAGAAAAGCAAGGAGCTAAACTTGGTCGAAAGTTACCGAAAATAGGATGAAATGTTAAGAAGGATGTTTTCTTGCGAGGCATGAACAACGGGCCATGATAATTGTGAAGGTATGTTCCTACAAAATTCGGTAACTGGTAGATTGTCTAATGGTGGACCACGTTGCCGCATTATTTTAAAGCAGACCATGTGTAGGGAGTTGTAGTGCTTCAGCAAAATCAATGCTAGGGTTGTGAGGGCCCATGAACAGTGCTTAAAGAGGTAAACTCAAGGGTTTAGGAAGTTGTTAACTATGTTGAGTAGGTTCTTTTTGTGAGAAGTCACAGTAAACTATGTTCATAATCTTTTAGGTTCCCTTGAATTTACTTGTGCGGGTTGTATAGCCATAAGATACACAGATGGGGGATGTGATTATGTTTTTATTTGTCACTCTTGGATTTGGCCACCCAAGATGTGTCATATGAATACATATCTAATCCGAAATATAGTATCTCTTTCCATGGCAGGCTTAGTATTTCATAGTGCGCTATTTTATCCTTAATAGAAAAAAAAAATAGATTAACTCTATGTAGATGTTTGCTAGGTTAGCTTGGACATGTATTGTAAATAATTTATACGAATTTCATTATAAGTTAGTCCCAATTTTATACATGCTAGTGGCAAGGTTGATACACTTAGTTGTATTTTGAGTATGTGGTAGATTAAGTTGGGACCGCACCAATTTGACCGGAAATAGTAGAGCTTAAGCCTATATGACTTAATCGGAAGTTGTTGCATAATGTGGAAGGATATTGGGAATACCCATGTCCTATTGTTGTTGTGCCAAAATGTGCAATCGAGGAAACCGCAGATCGTGAGCATAACAATGGCTCAAAATCACGAAAAGCCATATGTGAATGAGAGACGTAAAACCCTAGAGTTGGCTAAAGCTTAGTCTTTTGCATTTAAAAGTATTAGAAGAAGTGTTAGACCGCATTCAAGCAGTTGTATCTCAAGTAACTCATGAGGACATGAGTTGAATTTTACAAGGGGAGAATGTAACGAACCTAGTGGCTTACTTTATCTCAGTATAAGATGGTGTAGATCATCCAACGACCTTGTTGATATGCGTCCATGGGTTATGCTAGTAGTGGCATTTAAAACTATCGAAATACATTAGCAAAGGTTATATAAGCAGAAGGTATTAGATTAATGCATATTGGACTTGTAAAATATGATAAGCATGCATTAGATTGCATGCATGTACATGCACATGCGCATGCATGCATGTGATTGTATGCACAACACTTGTCTAGTATGCATATGCATTGAGATTTACTCATTGTATATATATTGGATGTGAGCAAAGGAGATGGTGTCTTGGTTTGGTGAAGGATATTGTTTATTGTTCTCCTCTACCTATTCAAACGGAAGGAGCTTGCAGATGGGAAGGCGATGAGGGAATAGAAGCAAGGAAGGCAGACCCAGTCAATAAGAAGCAGAATCAATCCGAGAAATTGAATGCTTGGGGATTTGATGAGTGCTTGGTTTGTTGTATTGCTTGGTGGTGCTTGCAGTGGAACCGGCGCCTATGGCGAACCTAATCGGCTGTTTGGGCTAGAATAGATCTTCAATTTGGTTCTATGTCACCACCCAGAGTCTTCCTTATGAATAATTTGGGATCCTAGAGTTTCTTTGTTTGAGTTATGATCTTGTATGTGGGATATTCCATGCAACCTTTATGAATAGGGGCCAGCTTGATACCATACCCGCCAGTACTTTTGATAGAGTAATGGGTGGATTCTATGATGCTAGATGGATGGAGTATGAGCGTTGCATTATATTTGCTAGGAATATGCTATGGTATGGCCTATCTAGTAGAGATTCTGAGTGGTAGTCCATCTCATGAGTTTAGACCTCAGGATGAAGTAGAATATGTGAATTGTCTCTAGGACATTAGTGTAATTATGGTATTACCTGGAAGTTATGGTTGCTTATATGTTAAGGAAGTCATGTTCTTGCTTTGAGATGTGGCGATGAGATGTTGTCACTGGGTTATGAAATATCTTGGTATGAACCTCATTCTATTGTATTGCATTGTTTTGTGGTTGTTCTTGGAAGTAAGATGCATGAGGATTCTATGATATCTCATATTGGATCAACCTGTAAGGTTATTGGTGTCAACCTGTAAGGTTATTGGTGATATTCTATCTTGTAAAATCATGACGGATGATGTTGCATCTTGCATTGCAAACGGACCATCTTCGGAGGGGTGGAATGGCCATGAGACTCCGAATCCGTTCTAGATGGTTAGACGGATGGCATGTTGCATTTACGGCCCACCTTCGGAGGGGTGGGGTGGTCGTGTAACTCCGCATCCGAGCCAGATGGCCTGACGGAGAGAGTGGTCTCCTTGGGGTCGCAACCCAAGGATTACGCTTGGCATATGTGCATACATACATACTCGTGATTGATGAGAATGTAAACATGCTTGTAGCCTGAGTTCTAACTAATGCAGGGGCGTAGTGGAGCAGGTAAAATTGTTGTTGTTTTTATCTTTGATGGGTATGCTAGATTACTTTGTGGATGATGTTATACGCTAGATTGCTTTGTGGTTGATGTTGTTGATGCTCCCGAAATGTTTCTTCCCCACTTAGTCCTCGTGGACTAACCCCCTTGTGTTGTTTGTGTATGTTTAAGACGGTACGTCCTGAGCTGAGAATGCAGTATTCGGATGGAGAGTCTAGGGATGAGGGTGCGACAGCAGGAGCATTTTCCAGAGTCATCCTGGGTGACTTATAAGGAGGACTTGTTGAGCTAGTAGGAGTTATTAGCATGCCAAACTCAGATGAGCTTGGTCTTGTATGTAATTACCTGATCAATGGGACTATACTTTATTGAGCAAGTATACGCGTATCTTGGATGTTTAACTTAGATGTTAAACGTGTCGATGCAACGGCCTAGGCCAAGGGGATAGGTTTGTTTCAGTTGGTATCAGAGCGGAAAGTTTCGACACCTTCGGGCCATGGGAAGTAGGGGCTAAGAGTTCAAGAGGTTCTACTATAAAGTAGAATGGTTTGGTGATTGGTAAATGCACCAGCCAAGATGAGTTAAGAGGAACAAGAAACAGGCATAGATCTAAGGGATTGATAGTATCTTAAGTTTTGATTATTATTTTTGCTATGTAAGTTAGAAAAGCTAATGCAATGCAGTTCATCAAGGAGCTAAACTTGGTCGAAAGTTACCAAAAATAGGATGAAATGTTAAGAAGGATGTTTTCTTGCGAGGCATGAACAACGGGCCATGATAATTGTGAAGGTATGTTCCTACAAAATTCGGTAACTGGTAGATTGTCTAATGGTGGACCACGTTGCCGCGTTATTTTAAAGCAGACCATGTGTAGGGAGTTGTAGTGCTTCAGCAAAATCAGTGCTAGGGTTGTGAGGGCCCATGAACAGTGCTTAAAGAGGTAAACTCAAGGGTTTAGGAAGTTGTTAACTATGTTGAGTAGGTTCTTTTTGTGAGAAGTCACAGTAAACTATGTTCATAATCTTTTAGGTTCCCTTGAATTTACTTGTGCGGGTTGTATAGCCATAAGATACACAGATGGGGGATGTGATTATGTTTTTATTTGTCACTCTTGGATTTGGCCACCCAAGATGTGTCATATGAATACATATCTAATCCGAGCCGAGTATCTCTCTTTCCATGGCAGGCTTAGTATTTCATAGTGCGCTATTTTATCCTTAATAGAAAAAAAAAATAGATTAACTCTATGTAGATGTTTGCTAGGTTAGCTTGGACATGTATTGTAAATAATTTATACGAATTTCATTATAAGTTAGTCCCAATTTTATACATGCTAGTGGCAAGGTTGATACACTTAGTTGTATTTTGAGTATGTGGTAGATTAAGTTGGGACTGCACCAATTTGGACGGAAATAGTAGAGCTTAAGCCTATATGACTTAATCAGGAAGTTGTTGCATAATGTGGAAGGATATTGGAAATACCCATGTCCTATTGTTGTTGTGCGAAAAATGTGCAATCGAGGAAACTGCATCAGAGCATAACAATGGCTCAAAATCACGAAAAGCCATATGTGAATGAGAGACGTAAAACCCTAGAGTTAGACCGCATTCAAGCAGTTGTATCTCAAACACCCTTGAGGACATGAGTTGAATTTTACAAGGGGAGAATGTAACGAACCTAGTGGCTTACTTTATCTCAGTATAAGATGGTGTAGATCATCCAACGACCTTGTTGATATGCGTCCATGGGTTATGCTAGTAGTGGCATTTAAAACTATCGAAATATATTAGCAAAGGTTATATAAGCAGAAGGTATTAGATTAATGCATATTGGACTTGTAAAATATGATAAGCATGCATTAGATTGCATGCATGTACATGCACATGCGCATGCATGCATGTGATTGCATGCACGACACTTGTCTAGTATGCATATGCATTGAGATTTACTCATTGTATATATATTGGATGTGACCAAGGAGATGGTGTCTTGGTTTGGTGAAGGATATTGTTTATTGTTCTCCTCTACCTATTCAAACAGAAGGAGCTTGTAGATGGGAAGGTGATGAGGGAATAGAAGCAAGGAAGACAGACCCAGTCAATAAGAAGCAGAATCAATCCGAGAAACTGAGGTGGAGATCTGATGTATGCTTGGGGATTTGATGAGTGCTTGGTTTGTGTATTGCTTGGTGGTGCTTGCAGTGGAACCGGTGCCTATGGCGAACCTAATCGGCTGTTTCGGCTAGAATAGATCTTCAATTTGGTTCTATGTCACCACCCAGAGTCTTCCTTATGAATAATTTGGGATCCTAGAGTTTCCTTGGTAGAGTTATGATCTTGTATGTGGGATATTCCATGCAACCTTTATGAATAGGGGCCAGCTTGATACCATACCATAGAAGGATATATCGCCAGTACTTTTGATAGAGTAATGGGTGGATTCTATGATGCTAGATGGATGGAGTATGAGCGTTGCATTATATTTGCTAGGAATATGCTATGGCCTATCTAGTAGAGATTCTGTGTGGTAGTCCATCTCATGAGTTTAGACCTCAGGATGAAGTAGAATATGTGAATTGTCTCTAGGACATTAGTGTAATTATGGTATTACCTGGAAGTTATGGTTGCTTATATGTTAAGGAAGTCATGTTCTTGCTTTGAGATGTGGCGATGAGATGTTGTCACTGGGTTATGAAATATCTTGGTATGAACCTCATTCTATTGTATTGCATTGTTTTGTGGTTGTTCTTGGAAGTAAGATGCATGAGGATTCTATGATATCTCGTATTGGATCAACTTTGTAAGGTTATTGGTGATATTCGATCAAGGTTATTGGTAAGGTTATTGGTGATATTCTATCTTGTAAAATCATGATGGATGATGTTGCATCTTGCATTGCAAACGGACCATCTTCGGAGGGATGGAATGGCCATGAGACTCTGAATCCGTTCTAGATGGTTAGACGGATGGCATGTTGCATTTACGGCCCACCTTCGGAGGGGTGGGGTGGCCGTGTAACTCCGCATCCGAGCCGATGGCCCTGACGGATGAGTTAAACCCATGCGTCGCATGATGGAGAGAGTGGTCTCCTTGGGGTCGCAACCAAGGATTACGCTTTGGCATATGTGTATACATACATACCGTGATTGATGAGAATGTAAACATGCTTGTAGCCCCGAGTTCTAACTAATGCAGGGGTAGTGGAGGCAGGTAAAATTGTTGTTGTTCTTATCTTTGATGGGTATGCTAGATTACTTTGTGGATGATGTTATCACGCTAGATTGCTTTGTGGTTGATGTTGTGGATGCTCCCGAAATGTTTCCTCCCCACTTAGTCCTCGTGGACTAACCCCTTGTGTTGTTTGTGTATGTTTAAAGGCAGTGCGTCTGAAATGAGAATGCAGATTCGGATGGAGAGTCTAGGGATGAGGGGCTGACATGCCAGGAGCATTTTCCAGAGTCATCTTGGGTGACTTATAAGGAGGACTTGTTGAGCTAGTAGGAGTTGTTAGCATGCCAAACTCAGATGAGCTTGGTCTTGTATGTAATTACCTGATCAATGGGACTATACTTTATTGAGCAAGTATACGAGTAGCTTGGATGTTTAACTTAGATGTTAAACATGTCGGTGCAACGGCCTAGGCCAAGGGGCTAGGTCCGTTTCAGTTGGTATCAGAGCAGAAAGTTTCGACACCTTCGGGCCATGGGAATTAGGGGCTAAGAGTTCAAGAGGTTCTACTATAAAGTAGAATGGTTTGGTGATTGGTAAATGCACCAGCCAAGATGAGTTAAGAGGAACAAGAAACGAGCATAGATCTAAGGGATTGATAGTATCTTAAGTTTTGATTATTATTTTGTGCTATGTAAGTTAGAAAAGCTAATGGAATGCAGTTCATCAAGGAGCTAAACTTGGTCGAAAGTTACCGAAAATAGGATGAAATGTTAAGGATGTTTTCTTGCGAGGCATGAACAACGGACCATGATAATTGTGAAGGTATGTTCCTACAAAATTGATGCTTGGTAGATTGCCTAATGGTGGACCGTTGCTGCGTTATTTTAAAGGCACCATGTGTAGGGAGTTGTAGTGCTTCAAGCAAAGAAAAAGTGCTAGGGTTGTGAGGGCCCATGAACAGTGCTTAAAGAGGTAAACTCAAGGGTTTAGGAAGTTAACTATGTTGAGTAGGTTCTTTTTGTGAGAAGTCACAGTAAACTATGTTCATAATCTTTTAGGTTCCCTTGAATTTACTTGTCTTGGGTTGTATAGCCATAAGATACTGAGATGGGGGATGTGATTATGTTTTTATTTGTCACTCTTGGATTTGGCCACCCAAGATGTGTCATATGAATACATCTCTAATCCGGTGAGTATCTCTCTTTCCATGGCGGGCTTAGTATTTCATAGTCGCTATTTTATCCTTAATAGAAAAAAAAAAAATATGATTAACTCTATGTAGATGTTTGCTAGGTTAGCTTGGACATGTATTGTAAATAATTTATATGAATTTCATTATAAGTTAGTCCCAATTTTATACATGCTAGTGGCAAGGTTGATACACTTAGTTGTATTTTGAGTATGTGGTAGATTAAGTTGGGACCGCACCAATTTGGGACGGAAATAGTAGAGCTTAAGCCTATATGACTTAATCAGGAAGTTGTTGCATAATGTGGAAGGATATTGGGAATACCCATGTCCTATTGTTGTTGTGCCAAAAATGTGCAATCGAGGAAACTGCATCAGAGCATAACAATGGCTCAAAATCACGAAAAGCCATATGTGAATGAGAGACGTAAAACCCTAGAGTTGGCTAAAGCTTAGTCTTTTGCATTTAAAAGTAATAGAAGAAGTGTTAGACCGCATTCAAGCAGTTGTATCTCAAGTAACTCATGAGGACATGAGTTGAATTTTACAAGGGGAGAATGTAACGAACCTAGTGGCTTACTTATCTCAGTATAAGATGGTGTAGATCATCCAACGACCTTGTTGATATGCGTCCATGGGTTATGCTAGTAGTGGCATTTAAAACTATCGAAATACATTAGCAAAGGTTATATAAGAAGAAGGTATTAGATTAATGCATATTGGACTTGTAAAATATGATAAGCATGCATTAGATTGCATGCATGTACATGCACATGCGCATGCATGCATGTGATTGCATGCACAACACTTGTCTAGTATGCATATGCATTGAGATTTACTCATTGTATATATATTGGATGTGAGCAAAGGAGATGGTGTCTTGGTTTGGTGAAGGATATTGTTTATTGTTCTCCTCTACCTATTCAAACGGAAAGAGCTTGCAGATGGGAAGGCGACGAGGGAATAGAAGCAAGGAAGGCAGACCCAGTCAATAAGAAGCGAGAATCAATCAGAAACCGAGGTGGGGATCTGATGTATGCTTGGGAATTTGATGAGTGCTTGGTTTGTTGTATTGCTTGGTGGTGCTTGCAGAAGTGGAACCGCCTATGGCGAACCTAATCGGCTGTTTCGGCTAGAATAGATCTTCAATTTGGTTCTATGTCACCACCCAGAGTCTTCCTTATGAATAATTTGGGATCCTAGAGTTTCCTTGGTAGAGTTATGATCTTGTATGTGGGATATTCCATGCAACCTTTATGAATAGGGGTCAACTTGATACCATACCATAGAAGGATATATCGCCCGTACTTTTGATAGAGTAATGGGTGGATTCTATGATGCTAGATGGATGGAGTATGGCGTTGCATTATATTTGCTAGGAATATGCTATGGCCTATCTAGTAGAGATTCTGTGTGGTAGTCCATCTCATGAGCTTAGACCTCAGGATGAAGTAGAATATGTGAATTGTCTCTAGGACATTAGTGTAATTATGGTATTACCTGGAAGTTATGGTTGCTTATATGTTAAGGAAGTCATGTTCTTGCTTTGAGATGTGGCGATGAGATGTTGTCCTTTGGGTTATGAAATATCTTGGTATGAACCTCATTCTATTGTATTGCATTGTTTTGTGGTTGTTCTTGGAAGTAAGATGCATGAGGATTCTATGATATCTCGTATTGGATCAACCTGTAAGGTTATTGGTGATATTCGATCAACCTGTAAGGTTATTGGTGATATTCTATCTTGTAAAATCATGATGGATGATGTTGCATCTTGCATTGCAAACGGACCATCTTTGGAGGGGTGGAATGGCCATGAGATGAATCCGTTCTAGATGGTTAGACGGATGGCATGTTGCATTTACGGCCCACCTTCGGAGGGGTGGGGGTGGCAGGTGTAACTCCGCATCCGAGCGGATGGCCCTGACGGATGAGTTAAACCCCATGCGTCTGGATGGAGAGAGTGGTCTCCTTGGGGTCGCAACCCAAGGATTACGCTTGGCATATGTGCATACATACATACTAGTGATTGATGAGAATGTAAACATGCTTGTACTTTGAGTTCTAACTAATGCGGTAGTGGTGGGCGAGTAAAATTGTTGTTGTTCTTATCTTTGATGGGTATGCTAGATTACTTTGTGGATGATGTTATACGCTAGATTGCTTTGTGGTTGATGTTGTGGATGCTCCCGAAATGTTTCCTCCCACTTAGTCCTCGTGGACTAACCCCTTGTGTTGTTTGTGTATGTTTAAGGCGGTGCGTCTGAAAGCTGAGAATCTTGTGATTCGGATGGAGAGTCTAGGGATGAGGGTGCGGCAATAGGAGCATTTTCGAGTCATCTTGGGTGACTTATAAGGAGGACTTGTTGAGCTAGTAGGAGTTGTTAGCATGCCAAACTCAGATGAGCTTGGTCTTGTATGTAATTACCTGATCAATGGGACTATACTTTATTGAGCAAGTATACGAGTAGCTTGGATGTTTAACTTAGATGTTAAACAAAGAAGCCGATAAACCTGCCTAGGCCAAGGGGCTAGGTCCGTTTCGATTGGTATCGAGAGCGGAAAGTTTCGACACCTTGGGCCATGGGAATTAGGGGCTAAGAGTTCAAGAGGTTCTACTATAAAGTAGAATGGTTTGGTGATTGGTAAATGCACCAGCCAAGATGAGTTAAGAGGAACAAGAAACGAGCATAGATCTAAGGGATTGATAGTATCTTAAGTTTTGATTATTATTTTGTGCTATGTAAGTTAGAAAAGCTAATGGAATGCACGGTTCATCAAGGAGCTAAACTTGGTGAAAGTTACGAAAATAGGATGAAATGTTAAGGATGTTTTCTTTGCGAGGCATGAACAACGGACCATGATAATTGTGAAGGTATGTTCCTACAAAATTGATGCTTGGTAGATTGCCTAATGGTGGACCACGTTGCGTCGCGTTATTTTAAAAGCGAGACCATGTGTAGGGAGTTGTAGTGCTTCAAAGCAAAAATCGGTGCTAGGGTTGTGAGGGCCCATGAGCGGTGCTTAAAGAGGTAAACTCAAGGGTTTAGGAAGTTGTTAACTATGTTGAGTAGGTTCTTTTTTGTGAGAAGTCACGATAAACTATGTTCATAATCTTTTAGGTTCCCTTGAATTTACTTGTGCGGGTTGTATAGCCATAAGATACGAGATGGGGGATGTGATTATGTTTTTATTTGTCACTCTTGGATTTGGCCACCCAAGATGTGTCATATGAATACATCTCTAATCATTTGAGTATCTCTCTTTCCATGGCGGGCTTAGTATTTCATAGTGTGCTATTTTATCCTTAATAGAAAAAAAAATAGATTAACTCTATGTAGATGTTTGCTAGGTTAGCTTGGACATGTATTGTAAATAATTTATATGAATTTCATTATAAGTTAGTCCCAATTTTATACATGCTAGTGGCAAGGTTGATACACTTAGTTGTATTTTGAGTATGTGGTAGATTAAGTTGGGACTGCACCAATTTGGACGGAAATAGTAGAGCTTAAGCCTATATGACTTAATCAGGAAGTTGTTGCATAATGTGGAAGGATATTGGGAATACCCATGTCCTATTGTTGTTGTGCCAAAAATGTGCAATCGAGGAAACTGCATCAGAGCATAACAATGGCTCAAAATCACGAAAAGCCATATGTGAATGAGAGACGTAAAACCCTAGAGTTGGCTAAAGCTTAGTCTTTTGCATTTAAAAGTAATAGAAGAAGTGTTAGACCGCATTCAAGCAGTTGTATCTCAAGTAACTCATGAAGACATGAGTTGAATTTTACAAGGGGAGAATGTAACGAACCTAGTGGCTTACTTATCTCAAAAGATAAGATGGTGTAGATCATCCAACAACCTTGTTGATATGCGTCCATGGGTTATGCTAGTAGTGGCATTTAAAACTATCGAAATACATTAGCAAAGGTTATATAAGCAGAAGGTATTAGATTAATGCATATTGGACTTGTAAAATATGATAAGCATGCATTAGATTGCATGCATGTACATGCACATGCGCATGCATGCATGTGATTGCATGCACAACACTTGTCTAGTATGCATATGCATTGAGATTTACTCATTGTATATATATTGGATGTGAGCAAAGGAGATGGTGTCTTGGTTTGGTGAAGGATATTGTTTATTGTTCTCCTCTACCTATTCAAGCGGAAAGAGCTTGCGGATGGGAAGGCGATGAGGGAATAGAAGCAAGGAAGGCGAGACCCAGTCAATAAGAAGCGAGAATCAATCCAGAAACCGAGGTGGGGATCTGATGTATGCTTGGGAATTTGATGAGTGCTTGGTTTGTTGTATTGCTTGGTGGTGCTTGCAGTGGAACCGGCGCCTATGGCGAACCTAATCGGCTGTTTCGGCTAGAATAGATCTTCAATTTGGTTCTATGTCACCACCCAGAGTCTTCCTTATGAATAATTTGGGATCCTAGAGTTTCCTTGGTAGAGTTATGATCTTGTATGTGGGATATTCCATGCAACCTTTATGAATAGGGGTCAGCTTGATACCATACCATAGAAGGATATATCGCCAGTACTTTTGATAGAGTAATGGGTGGATTCTATGATGCTAGATGGATGGAGTATGAGCGCTGCATTATATTTGCTAGGAATATGCTATGGCCTATCTAGTAGAGATTCTGTGTGGTAGTCCATCTCATGAGTTTAGACCTCAGGATGAAGTAGAATATGTGAATTGTCTCTAGGACATTAGTGTAATTATGGTATTACCTGGAAGTTATGGTTGCTTATATGTTAAGGAAGTCATGTTCTTGCTTTGAGATGTGGCGATGAGATGTTGTCACTGGGTTATGAAATATCTTGGTATGAACCTCATTCTATTGTATTGCATTGTTTTGTGGTTGTTCTTGGAAGTAAGATGCATGAGGATTCTATGATATCTCGTATTGGATCAACCTGTAAGGTTATTGGTGATATTCGATCAACCTGTAAGGTTATTGGTGATATTCTATCTTGTAAAATCATGATGGATGATGTTGCATCTTGCATTGCAAACGGACCATCTTCGGAGGGGTGGAATGGCCATGAGACTCTGAATCCGTTCTAGATGGTTAGACGGATGGCATGTTGCATTTACGGCCCACCTTCGGAGGGGTGGGGTGGCCGTGTAACTCCGCATCCGAGCCAGATGGCCTGACGGATGAGTTAAACCCTGTACGTACAGATGGAGAGAGTGGTCTCCTTGGGGTCGCAACCCAAGGATTACGCTTGGCATATGTGCATACATACATACTCGTGATTGATGAGAATGTAAACATGCTTGTAGCCTGAGTTCTAACTAATGCAGGGGCGTAGTGGAGCAGGTAAAATTGTTGTTGTTCTTATCTTTGATGGGTATGCTAGATTACTTTGTGGATGATGTTATACGCTAGATTGCTTTGTGGTTGATGTTGTGGATGCTCCCGAAATGTTTCCTCCCCACTTAGTCCTCGTGGACTAACCCCCTTGTGTTGTTTGTGTATGTTTAAGACGGTACGTCCTGAGCTGAGAATGCAGTATTCGGATGGAGAGTCTAGGGATGAGGGTGCGACAGCAGGAGCATTTTCCAGAGTCACCTTGGGTGACTTATAAGGAGGACTTGTTGAGCTAGTAGGAGTTGTTAGCATGCCAAACTCAGATGAGCTTGGTCTTGTATGTAATTACCTGATCAATGGGACTATACTTTATTGAGCAAGTATACGAGTAGCTTGGATGTTTAACTTAGATGTTAAACATGTCGGTGCAACGGCCTAGGCCAAGGGGCTAGGTCCGTTTCAGTTGGTATCAGAGCGGAAAGTTTCGACACCTTCGGGCCATGGGAATTAGGGGCTAAGAGTTCAAGAGGTTCTACTATAAAGTAGAATGGTTTGGTGATTGGTAAATGCACCAGCCAAGATGAGTTAAGAGGAACAAGAAACGAGCATAGATCTAAGGGATTGATAGTATCTTAAGTTTTGATTATTATTTTGTGCTATGTAAGTTAGAAAAGCTAATGGAATGCAGTTCATCAAGGAGCTAAACTTGGTCGAAAGTTACCGAAAATAGGATGAAATGTTAAGGATGTTTTCTTGCGAGGCATGAACAACGGACCATGATAATTGTGAAGGTATGTTCCTACAAAATTCGGTAACTGGTAGATTGCCTAATGGTGGACCACGTTGCCGCGTTATTTTAAAGCAGACCATGTGTAGGGAGTTGTAGTGCTTCAGCAAAATCAGTGCTAGGGTTGTGAGGGCCCATGAACAGTGCTTAAAGAGGTAAACTCAAGGGTTTAGGAAGTTGTTAACTATGTTGAGTAGGTTCTTTTTGTGAGAAGTCACAGTAAACTATGTTCATAATCTTTTAGGTTCCCTTGAATTTACTTGTGCGGGTTGTATAGCCATAAGATACACAGATGGGGGATGTGATTATGTTTTTATTTGTCACTCTTGGATTTGGCCACCCAAGGTGTGTCATATGAATACATCTCTAATCCGAGCTGAGTATCTCTCTTTCCATGGCGGGCTTAGTATTTCATAGTGCGCTATTTTATCCTTAATAGAAAAAAAAATAGATTAACTCTATGTAGATGTTTGCTAGGTTAGCTTGGACATGTATTGTAAATAATTTATACGAATTTCATTATAAGTTAGTCCCAATTTTATACATGCTAGTGGCAAGGTTGATACACTTAGTTGTATTTTGAGTATGTGGTAGATTAAGTTGGGACTGCACCAATTTGGACGGAAATAGTAGAGCTTAAGCCTATATGACTTAATGGGAAGTTGTTGCATAATGTGGAAGGATATTGGGAATACCCATGTCCTATTGTTGTTGTGCCAAAAATGTGCAATCGAGGAAACTGCATCAGAGCATAACAATGGCTCAAAATCACGAAAAGCCATATGTGAATGAGAGACGTAAAACCCTAGAGTTGGCTAAAGCTTAGTCTTTTGTATTTAAAAGTAATAGAAGAAGTGTTAGACCGCATTCAAGCAGTTGTATCTCAAGTAACTCATGAGGACATGAGTTGAATTTTACAAGGGGAGAATGTAACGAACCTAGTGGCTTACTTATCTCAGTATAAGATGGTGTAGATCATCCAACGAACTTGTTGATATGCGTCCATGGGTTATGCTAGTAGTGGCATTTAAAACTATCGAAATACATTAGCAAAGGTTATATAAGCAGAAGGTATTAGATTAATGCATATTGGACTTGTAAAATATGATAAGCATGCATTAGATTGCATGCATGTACATGCACATGCGCATGCATGCATGTGATTGCATGCACAACACTTGTCTAGTATGCATATGCATTGAGATTTACTCATTGTATATATATTGGATGTGAGCAAAGGAGATGGTGTCTTGGTTTGGTGAAGGATATTGTTTATTGTTCTCCTCTACCTATTCAAACGGAAAGAGCTTGCAGATGGGAAGGCGATGAGGGAATAGAAGCAAGGAAGGCAGACCCAGTCAATAAGAAGCAGAATCAATCCGAGAAACTGAGGTGGGGATCTGATGTATGCTTGGGAATTTGATGAGTGCTTGGTTTGTTGTATTGCTTGGTGGTGCTTGCAGTGGAACCGGCGCCTATGGCGAACCTAATCGGCTGTTTCGGCTAGAATAGATCTTCAATTTGGTTCTATGTCACCACCCAGAGTCTTCCTTATGAATAATTTGGGATCCTAGAGTTTCCTTGGTAGAGTTATGATCTTGTATGTGGGATATTCCATGCAACCTTTATGAATAGGGGTCAGCTTGATACCATACCATAGAAGGATATATCGCCAGTACTTTTGATAGAGTAATGGGTGGATTCTATGATGCTAGATGGATGGAGTATGAGCGTTGCATTATATTTGCTAGGAATATGCTATGGCCTATCTAGTAGAGATTCTGTGTGGTAGTCCATCTCATGAGTTTAGACCTCAGGATGAAGTAGAATATGTGAATTGTCTCTAGGACATTAGTGTAATTATGGTATTACCTGGAAGTTATGGTTGCTTATATGTTAAGGAAGTCATGTTCTTGCTTTGAGATGTGGCGATGAGATGTTGTCACTGGGTTATGAAATATCTTGGTATGAACCTCATTCTATTGTATTGCATTGTTTTGTGGTTGTTCTTGGAAGTAAGATGCATGAGGATTCTATGATATCTCGTATTGGATCAACCTGTAAGGTTATTGGTGATATTCGATCAACCTGTAAGGTTATTGGTGATATTCTATCTTGTAAAATCATGATGGATGATGTTGCATCTTGCATTGCAAACGGACCATCTTCGGAGGGGTGGAATGGCCATGAGACTCTGAATCCGTTCTAGATGGTTAGACGGATGGCATGTTGCATTTACCACCTTCGGAGGGGTGGGGTGGCCGTGTAACTCCGCATCCGAGCCAGATGGCCTGACGGATGAGTTAAACCCTGTACGTACAGATGGAGAGAGTGGTCTCCTTGGGGTCGCAACCCAAGGATTACGCTTGGCATATGTGCATACATACATACTCGTGATTGATGAGAATGTAAACATGCTTGTAGCCTGAGTTCTAACTAATGCAGGGGCGTAGTGGAGCAGGTAAAATTGTTGTTGTTCTTATCTTTGATGGGTATGCTAGATTACTTTGTGGATGATGTTATACGCTAGATTGCTTTGTGGTTGATGTTGTGGATGCTCCCGAAATGTTTCCTCCCCACTTAGTCCTCGTGGACTAACCCCCTTGTGTTGTTTGTGTATGTTTAAGACGGTACGTCCTGAGCTGAGAATGCAGTATTCGGATGGAGAGTCTAGGGATGAGGGTGCATAAACAGAGCATTTTCCAGAGTCATCTTGGGTGACTTATAAGGAGGACTTGTTGAGCTAGTAGGAGTTGTTAGCATGCCAAACTCAGATGAGCTTGGTCTTGTATGTAATTACCTGATCAATGGGACTATACTTTATTGAGCAAGTATACGAGTAGCTTGGATGTTTAACTTAGATGTTAAACATGTCGGTGCAATGGCCTAGGCCAAGGGGCTAGGTCCGTTTCAGTTGGTATCAGAGCGGAAAGTTTCGACACCTTCGGGCCATGGGAATTAGGGGCTAAGAGTTCAAGAGGTTCTACTATAAAGTAGAATGGTTTGGTGATTGGTAAATGCACCAGCCAAGATGAGTTAAGAGGAACAAGAAACGAGCATAGATCTAAGGGATTGATAGTATCTTAAGTTTTGATTATTATTTTGTGCTATGTAAGTTAGAAAAGCTAATGGAATGCAGTTCATCAAGGAGCTAAACTTGGTCGAAAGTTACCGAAAATAGGATGAAATGTTAAGGATGTTTTCTTGCGAGGCATGAACAACGGACCATGATAATTGTGAAGGTATGTTCCTACAAAATTCGGTAACTGGTAGATTGCCTAATGGTGGACCACGTTGCCGCGTTATTTTAAAGCAGACCATGTGTAGGGAGTTGTAGTGCTTCAGCAAAATCAGTGCTAGGGTTGTGAGGGCCCATGAACAGTGCTTAAAGAGGTAAACTCAAGGGTTTAGGAAGTTGTTAACTATGTTGAGTAGGTTCTTTTTGTGAGAAGTCACAGTAAACTATGTTCATAATCTTTTAGGTTCCCTTGAATTTACTTGTGCGGGTTGTATAGCCATAAGATACACAGATGGGGGATGTGATTATGTTTTTATTTGTCACTCTTGGATTTGGCCACCCAAGGTGTGTCATATGAATACATCTCTAATCCGAGCTGAGTATCTCTCTTTCCATGGCGGGCTTAGTATTTCATAGTGCGCTATTTTATCCTTAATAGAAAAAAAAATAGATTAACTCTATGTAGATGTTTGCTAGGTTAGCTTGGACATGTATTGTAAATAATTTATACGAATTTCATTATAAGTTAGTCCCAATTTTATACATGCTAGTGGCAAGGTTGATACACTTAGTTGTATTTTGAGTATGTGGTAGATTAAGTTGGGACTGCACCAATTTGGACGGAAATAGTAGAGCTTAAGCCTATATGACTTAATCAGGAAGTTGTTGCATAATGTGGAAGGATATTGGGAATACCCATGTCCTATTGTTGTTGTGCCAAAAATGTGCAATCGAGGAAACTGCATCAGAGCATAACAATGGCTCAAAATCACGAAAAGCCATATGTGAATGAGAGACGTAAAACCCTAGAGTTGGCTAAAGCTTAGTCTTTTGCATTTAAAAGTAATAGAAGAAGTGTTAGACCACATTCAAGCAGTTGTATCTCAAGTAACTCATGAGGACATGAGTTGAATTTTACAAGGGGAGAATGTAACGAACCTAGTGGCTTACTTATCTCAGTATAAGATGGTGTAGATCATCCAACGACCTTGTTGATATGCGTCCATGGGTTATGCTAGTAGTGGCATTTAAAACTATCGAAATACATTAGCAAAGGTTATATAAGCAGAAGGTATTAGATTAATGCATATTGGACTTGTAAAATATGATAAGCATGCATTAGATTGCATGCATGTACATGCACATGCGCATGCATGCATGTGATTGCATGCACAACACTTGTCTAGTATGCATATGCATTGAGATTTACTCATTGTATATATATTGGATGTGAGCAAAGGAGATGGTGTCTTGGTTTGGTGAAGGATATTGTTTATTGTTCTCCTCTACCTATTCAAACGGAAAGAGCTTGCAGATGGGAAGGCGATGAGGGAATAGAAGCAAGGAAGGCAGACCCAGTCAATAAGAAGCAGAATCAATCCGAGAAACTGAGGTGGGGATCTGATGTATGCTTGGGAATTTGATGAGTGCTTGGTTTGTTGTATTGCTTGGTGGTGCTTGCTTGGTGGAACCGCCTATATGGCGAACCTAATCGGGCTGTTTCGCTAGAATAGATCTTCAATTTGGTTCTATGTCACCACCCGCAGTCTTCCTTATGAATAATTTGGGATCCTAGAGTTTCCTTGGTAGAGTTATGATCTTGTATGTGGGATATTCCATGCAACCTTTATGAATAGGGGTCAGCTTGATACCATACCATAGAAGGATATATCGCCAGTACTTTTGATAGAGTAATGGGTGGATTCTATGATGCTAGATGGATGGAGTATGAGCGTTGCATTATATTTGCTAGGAATATGCTATGGCCTATCTAGTAGAGATTCTGTGTGGTAGTCCATCTCATGAGTTTAGACCTCAGGATGAAGTAGAATATGTGAATTGTCTCTAGGACATTAGTGTAATTATGGTATTACCTGGAAGTTATGGTTGCTTATATGTTAAGGAAGTCATGTTCTTGCTTTGAGATGTGGCGATGAGATGTTGTCACTGGGTTATGAAATATCTTGGTATGAACCTCATTCTATTGTATTGCATTGTTTTGTGGTTGTTCTTGGAAGTAAGATGCATGAGGATTCTATGATATCTCGTATTGGATCAACCTGTAAGGTTATTGGTGATATTCGATCAACCTGTAAGGTTATTGGTGATATTCTATCTTGTAAAATCATGATGGATGATGTTGCATCTTGCATTGCAAACGGACCATCTTCGGAGGGGTGGAATGGCCATGAGACTCTGAATCCGTTCTAGATGGTTAGACGGATGGCATGTTGCATTTACGGCCCACCTTCGGAGGGGTGGGGTGGCCGTGTAACTCCGCATCCGAGCCCCAGATGGCCTGACGGATGAGTTAAACCCTGTACGTACAGATGGAGAGAGTGGTCTCCTTGGGGTCGCAACCCAAGGATTACGCTTGGCATATGTGCATACATATATACTCGTGATTGATGAGAATGTAAACATGCTTGTAGCCTGAGTTCTAACTAATGCAGGGGCGTAGTGGAGCAGGTAAAATTGTGGTTGTTCTTATCTTTGATGGGTATGCTAGATTACTTTGTGGATGATGTTATACGCTAGATTGCTTTGTGGTTGATGTTGTGGATGCTCCCGAAATGTTTCCTCCCCACTTAGTCCTCATGGACTAACCCCCTTGTGTTGTTTGTGTATATTTAAGACAGTACGTCCTGAGCTGAGAATGCAGTATTCAGATGGAGAGTCTAGGGATGAGGGTGCGACATCAGGAGCATTTTCCAGAGTCATCCTGGGTGATTTATAAGGAGGACTTGTTGAGCTAGTAGGAGTTGTTAGCATGCCAAACTCAGATGAGCTTGGTCTTGTATGTAATTACCTGATCAATGGGACTATACTTTATTGAGCAAGTATACGAGTATCTTGGATGTTTAACTTAGATGTTAAACGTGTCGGTGCAACGGCCTAGGCCAAAGGGCTAGGTCCGTTTCAGTTGGTATCAGAGCGAAAAGTGTTTAGGGTTTGGGTTCGGGAACTCCTGCAAGATAGCCCTCGGTGAGGACCCGTGGATCAAACAGGAGAATTTGGTAGCTATGTCACGCGGGATTTGCAAAGAAACTAAGGAAGGGGAAAGAGAAAAACAAGAAAAACAATAAAGAACACAATGAAGAGAACAAAACTCTTTGATATCAATTGTGATACATGAGCTCTCGCAAATCGAGAGAAAGCAGAAGTGAGATAAGACCCAAAAACTCATCTAACCCGCGAGGGCTAGATCTACTCATATATATAGTACAATGGCCTTTGGCCCAATATAGATACTCTGTCAAAGCTCGGTGCCGACTCCTGGAAGGAGGCCTGATTTGCAGGAACGTTGGCGGTGCCTTTTGAGATCTTGAAATGGCGCAGATGGTGACAGTGCGTCATTTCTCTGTGCGCCTCCTCTTGGTCCCGGGCACGGCCTTTGACTGCGTGGTCTGCGGCAGCTTGGTCTTCTGCGGGCCCTTGGACGACTGACCTGTACCTGACTGTGGATCCTTGGCCTTGACCTGGTCCGTCGTGTGCATGAATAGTCCTGTACTAGTACGTACAGGACTAACACTCCCCCCCCACCAAACGACACTCAGGGTGAAGAAAAGGAGGAAGTGTTTCTGAGGGCGGGAACGTTTGAAAGTGATCCTCACGGGAATGAGGACGGGCGCCATTGTGGTATTGGCCGATGAGATCCTGGTGTGTTTGAAGAGCTTCTGGAGTGTTGAGCCCAAGTGCAGGATGAGCATCAATGAGAAATCTGGAGCGTACCATGTCTTCAAGGGCAGCATGTGCCTCAGAAGGGATGAACTGACATTCGATGAGCAGGCAGGTCTGGAGACCGAAGGCACTGACGCTGGCATTCGGGTTGCAATAAAATATAGGACGCTGCCGACTTAGCGAGCTTAATAGGAGGCACTTGAGAGCAGCACAGAAGCCTGCTTGGCGGTGAACTGAAGGATCCGGTGAGGTGGCGGCATTCTCCAAGAAGGCATCAAGGCCATGGACAGCATGAGCAGGCGTTTGCCAACCACACTCATTGGCAATATATATCCAATTTTCCGTGTGGTCCAAGGTGGCACCATCCTCCCAATTGGAGCGTCTGACAAAACGTGGATCCCAGCGGAGATCCGTTGAAATCTGAGGAGGAGTCCACCCAGCATGGCCTTCCAGGACCTTTGTCCAAAACGGAAGACGCCAGTCTGAGGTAAGAAACCTGAGGCGTGCAGGTGCCCCTAATGAAGCATAAGGAGATTGAGCCAAACCCGTGGGCGTGGGCTATTGAGCCTGCTCCCTGAATTCTCGAACAAGATCTTTATCCAGAGCACGGCACCACTGATCCCAGTCGGAAGCAGAAGGCTGAGTATAGACTGGAAGATTAACCCAACCCGTGGGTATGGTCTTGCTGTCCAGAAGAGCACTCAGGGAATTATAGCCACCGAGGTGCTGCATGTAAATCTTGCAAAGGGAAGATCTTCAGGATGTGCTAAATTCTTCCTGATCTGCACTAGCGTTTCAGCTTGCCAGAGAGGTAAATGCTGAGCAAGTTCAGGCAGGTACTCAGTACAGAGAGTGTTGGTCCGAGCAGGATCCTGTAAATATGGATTGGTTTCTAACAACAGCCAATGGGCATGATGGTTGCCTTAAAAAACGCGATGTGCCTCATCTCTGAATTTGTCTTGTGTATCAACCAGGTAGAAATCATGAAAAATGTAAACCATAGGCTGAACAACTCGGAAGATGACCAAATCTGGATCCTCACAGTTGATTTGATCAAATACTAAGAGAGCACAGAGTAAACCTTTGTCTTCAACTGAAAGGTCCGGCCAGATCCTGAGGAAATCCACGCTGCGTAGTGGCTGTGCATTAACCTGGCCGTCTGCCGCGTACTACTTCAGAAGAAAAAGGTGGCGTCGGGCAACCACATAATCCAGATAACTGGAAGGAGTAGAGAAATCCACAGGAATGCAACTAGCAATATCAATATAGCCCTCTTGTTTATTTTGGGTGTCTTCGGCTGATTGAACAGCTTGCTGGAGTTGATGTTCGAGGTCACGGATCCGATTATCCTTTTCAAGCAGGAGACGTGATTGATCACGGACCCGTCTGTGAGAGTGTGTGCCCTGTGAAGAGGATTGCCCAGGAGTATGCAGTCGCAGCGTGGCAATCTCTGTGTCATCAATTAATTTTTGCTTCTGTGCATTTGTAAGCTGAGTCTGAAGAGATGTGACCTGATTTTGCAGCGTGGTCAGCTGGGCTTGGAGAGTGGGGAGCTGCTCATTGCGCTCCTTGAGCTCTTGAAGTTGAGTGTTGTAATTTTGAGAGATCTCAGTGTTCATGGTGTTAAGATCTGCAATGGCTTTATCCTTGTCACCAAGGAGTTGATCCTTTTCTTTGATCTGCGCCAGCAATTCCTGAATGTGCGTCTGCAACTCAGCCTGTTGATCAGCAAGCAGGCTGGTCTGATCTTGTGCACTCTTGAGATCTTCACGGGGCTGTAAAAGAGCCTCGTGCTTTTGTTGAAGTCTGTCTTCCAGGGATTGAACTTGCGTGTTGGCAGCTTGAAGATCCCTGTGAACGGCTTCCGTGGCCTCCATGTAGGCTTGAACACCATTCATGAAGACTTCTTGTGAGTCCTGAAGCTTGAGAACAACAGCTTGGACATCTTGTTGGTATTGATACAGGGCTTGGCGAGAAGGTAGAGGTGCAGGGCCCTGTTAGTGATGAGTCTGTGACGTCTGAGAATTTTGATGAGAAGTGTTAGGTATGGATTCCGTGGAGGAAGAAGAGACAGTAACATGTGTGGCGTTGTTTTGAACATGACCAGGAGAAAGAGGGCGTGAAGTTTCAGCCTGCTGGTTGTGGGGAAGGGAATGAAAGGATTGATGAGTGGATGCACGAGAAGTGGAAGGGGACCCTGGGCGGGTGACAGGAATATAATGACGGATGATGGCCTGGAGGTGAGCACCCACAGAAGTATCAGAGCCTGAAGAAGGTGCTACACGGACGCGAACAATCTCATGGAGAAGTCGGAAGAACAAAATTTGTGGCCAATCAATAAGATGAGTGGAATAGACGGCCATAACGACAGTGTTATAAAATGGTTTATTGATATGGGTATTCTTGATGGAATACCCATAGAATTTTCGCCACAGAAACTTTACAAAAGTATCGTGGGTCTTGGCAATGTTTGTGAGACGATGCATGTTGGCTTGATAAGGAGCTGCGCCATACTGAGTGACATCCTGGTCCTGTAAGGCAGCCCAAGATAAAGAAGGTCTTTTAAGAGGAATTTGGAACCTCAGAAAGCAGAACCGGAGTGAGCAAAATGGTGGTGCCATCGACCGTTGTGGCGTATCCTTCCGGGCTGTTGATCATGTGAGCGACAAACTGCTTCAGCTGCTCCGGATTTGGTGCAGGGAGTTCCTGTGTGGAAAATGCATAAAGCCCAAGGCGTTCTGCCACGGCACGACTTGGGCCTGCGAGGGCATCGCGAAAGGTGGGTGTTGAGAAAGTGACCGATTCAAAAAGAGCCGGATCCCTTGGAGCAGAAGCTTGAAGTTGAGGAAATTTGGGTGAAGCAGCCATGGTGAAGAGCGTCGGAAAGGAACGGGAAAAAAAAACTGTGTTGAGGAGCCGGAGGGCGGAGAGCAGAAGACGAAAACGAAGATAGACGAAAAGATTTTAGGGCACACAAGTTTGTGGCAAAGGGGCGTGATGAGGATGAAACAACAACCGTTGATGTTGCCAGGTGGCAATAGATGCGAAGAAGGCGATGGAGAGGCAAAACTTTGGCTAAGTCCCCAAGCAGTTAAGGGAGAAGCTATGAACGGTGGAGATGAGACGTGAAGGAACGATCTGAGGTGACAGCTGGCGAAGGTGGGCTTGAAAGGAAGGAATGTCATTTAATGCAGGCAACTCGAAGTGGGATATCATAAAACGGAGGTGTCAGAAGGTACCATGGCTAGATATGCGGCGGGAGAAAAGATTCTGGATTTAGAAATGGTCTTGCATTGCAACCACGTTAGCAATGTGGTGATTGGTCCACGTCGGCAGAGCTCCCAGCGGTTGGGCTATATAAGACGAGCAGTGGTCGAAGCTGAGACACCAGTTCGCGATCATGGATGACGAATGCACTATGCCGACTGGATGCAACGAATGGATCACTTGCAAGATGAATGCTATGGACCTGTGGAAATGTCGCAACCGCGGCATCCGGATGGATGGGTGGTGCGCCACTATGGCGGAGCATCCTGACCCGAAGACGAATCCCATCGAAGTGGTGGTGCATCTATGTTGGGATCCTGACCAGTGCGTCTACCAGGTGCTCCGTGTGACCTCTGCTCCGAACCCGGAGTAGGGGTTCGTTTAACTTAGGATTTTGTAAATAGGGCTCTGCCCATAGCGGATGTATATGGGCAATGCCCACATTTTGTATTTCGCCACTGCTATAAATATAAATATGCCGCTTTAGGCACTATCTATGGAGTCAAAATTGTGTGTTGCATCTTGTGTATGACTGTCTGATTCTTCTGTATGAAATGGTTTTAGGCGAAAGCCATTAACTAGTGTAGGTAATGGAGTGCCATCTAATTCTGCCAGCTGAAAAATGCTGGGTTGTACAACTTGAACGAGTTGATAAGGACCAAGCCATCTGAACTTTAACTTCCCTGGAAAAGTTTTGTAACGAGAATCATAAAGCAAAACCAAATCACCTTCTTTAAAACTTTTGGTCTTCAGATGTTTGTCATGCAAAGATTTCCGCAACTGTTGGCCATGAAGAACCCGAATATAAGCATCTCTCCTAAGTTCATCCAATTGTTCAAGCTGGTAAACTCGTTCTTGAAGAGCTGCAGGTGGGTTATGAGTGGTAGCAAGTTGAAAACGAAGTGTCGGAAGAACATATTCAAAGGGCATCAAGGCTTCTTGACCATAAACCAACTTAAAAGGAGTATGACCAGTAGCAATCTTGAAACAGCAATTGTAAGCCCAAAGAACAGTAGGTAACTTGTCTTGCCAGTCTGTGCGAGAAGCGTCACAAATTTTCTTGAGAATAGTGATGAGAGTCTTGTTTGTGCTTTCAGCCAAACCATTCCCTTGAGGATAGTAAGGTGTGCTTTTGCGATGATGTATCAGCAGATAATCCGTCAGCTCCTTGATAGTGTGATTGACAAAATGAACACCTCTATCACTGACCAATTCCGTGGGACAGCCAAAACGCGTGATGATTTGCGTATAGATGACCTTGGCTGTGCTTGCTGCCGTGTTGTCTGGAAGTGCGTAAGCCTCCGCCCATTTGGTAGCATAATCAGTGAGAACCAGAATGTAGTGGGCACGGGTGTGCCGCGCGGGAGGATCGATAGGTTCCACAAAGTCCATTCCCCATTTGCTGAAGGGAAGTGGCATGGCGACCGACGTCAACGGGAGAGCGTCACGGGCCGTGGGTCGACCCACACGCTGACATACATCACACGTGCGGCGTGAGCCTGAGCATCCTTGAAGAGCGTGGGCCAGAAATAACCTGCGAGAAGTATTTTGCGTGCCATGGTGTCACCATGAAAATGACCTCCACCGAGCCCTTCATGTGCTTCTCGAACAATATCAGGCACTTCATGAGGAAGAACACAGCGTCGGAGGACTGTATCCTTGCCGCGTTTGTAAAGATGGTCTGCAACCATGGTGTAGTCACGGACCTCACGGAGAAATTGACGGTGACGGGATTTAAGTTTTTCTGGAGAAAGTGTGGGATCTTCGGAGGGAAGAGCATCAGTGAGAAGATACTGTTAGTAATGAAATCAATGTGGCGTGGCCGTGACCAAAAAGAGCTGAACGTCAGGAAAAGCATCTGAAACTCCCATGGAGGGATCATCAGTGTGAATGCGTGAGAGATAATCCGGGACGATATGAGATTTGCCTGCTTTATGTACAATTTCAAAAGGGACAAATTCTTGCAGAAGAAGGACCCAACGAGCAATTCTGCCCGTGGGCGTGGTTTTTTTGATCAGATAGAGAAGTGCTTGATGGTCCACAAAGAACTTGATCTTACTGCCTAAGAGATAATGACGGAAGCGTTGGACACAAAAAATTAAGCCCAAGGCCTCCCGCTCAGTGGCAGAGTAGTTGCGCTCAACAGGATTGAGTTTTCTGCTGGCATAACGGTTCGGTTTGACTGTGTGCGCATCATATGCTTGAGAAAGAACAGCACCAATAGCAAAGGCTGAGACATCAACATGAACATGAAAAGGCTTGTCCCATTGAGGAGGAACAAGCACGGGGGCCTGAGTAAGCAAAAGCTTCAACTGTTGGAAAGCAGCATCCGCCTGGGAATTCCAAGCCCAAGTGGATTCATCACCCGTGAGTTTATGAATGGGATCAGCAATGGCTGCAATCCAGGAATGAAGGTGGAATAATAATTTACCTTGCCCAGGAAAGAACGTGTCTCCTTGATGTTAGATGGTACTTGAGCTTTAAGCACGCAACTGATTTTAGCAGGATCCGTGGTGATACCTGCCTTACTGACCACATGTCCTAACAGAACACCAGAGGTGACGCAGAAGGTGCATTTCTCAGGATTGAGACTAATGCCAGACTCATCACATTTCTGAAAGACGAGCTCTAATTTATCCATGTGGTCAGCCATGGAACTGTAGGCGGAAAAGTCATCTTGAAAAATCTGGAGAAAGGGTTTCTCCTTCATATAATCATGAAAAACCGAGAGCATGATGCGTTGAAACGTTGATGGAGAGTTTGATAACCCAAAAGGAACCACCTTGTAGGCAAAAGTGCCCCAGGGGGTGGTGAAGGTAGTCTTGAGTTGATCAGATTCTTTGATTGAGATTTGATTGTAGCCAGAAAAACCATCCATGAAGGAGTACATTTCATGACCAGCGATCTCTTCCAGAACCTGGTCTGTGAAGGGAAGTGGGAAATGATCACGCTTCGTGGCCTGATTGAGTTTTCGATAATCCACGCAAACGCGGATCTTACCATTGTGTTTGAGAGCAATGACAATGGTGCTCACCCATTCAGAATGTTTGACCTCATAGATCAAACCAGCAGCTAGGAGTTTGTCAATTTCTGCCTTGACTCGGTCACAGTAGTTGGGGTTGAGCCGGTACTGTCGTTGCTATACAGGACGTGCATCTGATTTGGTAGGAATGGTGAGTTCCCCCAAGGTTTTGTTGATACCCCGATGATCTTTGTAGCTCCAGGCAAATATGTGTTTGAACTTTTTGAACAGCATGATGGCCCTTTTGCGATAGGTGGTCGGGAGATTTGCAGCAAGGCGGACAGGCTGATTGTTGCCAACGTCCATATCTCCACATCAGGAGTCTGAATATGTGGGATAACTTCCGTGTCTTGAACAACATGAGCAGGAGGTTGAAACATGACAGGATGAGTTGCACTCTGCGTGGTGAAGAAGAGTGGTTGTTGAGCGTCATCAAGCAATGGTTGCTTCATGATGGCGTGTACGTCCACTGTGTGTGGAGGAAGTTCTGTATCTGAAAAACGATCGATATGTTGGATGCGATTGCAAGGAGCCAGGTAGGGGTCAAGTAAAGCAGCCACAGCCTGGTCCTGATCAAGAGTCATCTCGCCCAAGGATCAGCATATTCTGGGTAGGATGACAGAGGTAGACTCGCAGGAGGAGCCTGAACTTGATAAATGTTCTGTGCTTCGTCAGAATCGGTGTCTGAGAGAGAAGGTTCAGCATGTTCGACCGAAATGATCTTGTCAGTTTCCAAATCCATGGTGGCATTGAGATGACCATCTGTAATGACTAGTTGGTCCGTGGCCCAGTAATGGATACTTTTGGCCTGACGGAGAAAAGGTCTGCCGACCAACATTTCATAATCACCTGGATCTTCCCCTGCTTTCCAAACACCAAATTCCAAGGGGAATCTGAGATCGCCTATATTGATGTGAAGAAGAGGCGTGATGCCTTGAGGGCGCTTGATATGGCCATTAGCCAATTTGATGTCATATGGGGCACGATAAAGTTGTTTGATGCCCATTTGCTTGCGGAGTTTATCCGTGATGAGATTGACAGCACTACCCCCGTCAATTTGAACATGGTTGACTTGTTGATTGCCCACCGTGGCATGTACCGTGGGTGTGGAGGTAGCGACTGCCCCAACCAAAACCGTGGAAAGGGGCAACTGGTCCTTGAGAGCAGGACACAGTTTCAAAATAGTTGCCAGACTTAAAGGAATTTTGATTTTTGCTAGCTCCTCTTGGAGTTCCAACGGCACATGAGAAAATGGATCAGTAGTATCCAATGGAGCAGGAGTGCTTGGTAATGAAGCAGCAACTTCTTTGAGAAGCTCCACCTCTGCAGCAATATTCGGATATGTCTGAGAGTGTGGAGGTTGAGATGATGGAGGTGCGTCCTGACGCTGCTGAGCTCTGGTGGTGGCATGTACATTAGCCAGTGTGCGTCCTTCAGCAGCTTGCATGAGATTCAGAATACTTTGTCTGACTTTCGGCATGACATGAGGCATGAGTTTATCCAGATCTGGGGCAAAGTGAACCTTTTTGTCCTCAGCATGAGGGATTGTGTCAACTGCAAAAGCAGGTTGCGTATCATGAGGGAGGATGGTCAAGGGGCGTGACGCCCGGGTCTGGCGTGAAACCAACCCAACCCAATTTGACGGTTGAACTGGAGGATTGAGAGCCTGATAAATCTCTTCCTGTGCTTGTTGATCCATCTGAGGAGTTGCTGCAGGAGCGGTTGATACCGTGATTGTTGAGGCACACGTGGTGGTTTTCGAAGAACAGGACGAGGGCCCTGTTTGCCATTTGCTATCCAAAGTTGATAGGCTGTGAGGCATACTGACGTGGTTTGATTCGTGCCTGGAAGTTGGACTTGAACTTGAGGAAGTTGAGGGCATGCCGTGGTGGTATGACCCCATTCCAAACAGTGATAGCACTGAGCTTTAGCAGGATCAAAAGGAGGACGGTTGCTTGGTCCCCGTGGCTGCTGAGATTGTTGATACTGTTGAGGAGGTTGTGCTTGAAATTGCTGAGGTTGATATGACGTCTGTTGCTGAGGCGTGGTCTGGACTTGATAAACCATCTTTCGCCTGAAGGGTGTAGGATGAGTACGAGTGCACTCTTCCGTGGCATGATTGCACATGTTGCAGCGTTTACAATGAGGAGGGCCATTGGTGGAGTTGCACTCATTGGCCAGATGGCCTTGATACTTGCAGATGTGGCACCAAATTTGACTGCGTTGAGGATTGGAGTGTTGAGGCTGAACGGCAGTCTGAGGTACCATGACAGGAGGAATAAAGGGTAGCTCCTGGAGGGCCACGCAGCGAGAGGAAACATTAACTGAATGATTGACAAGTTCGATGGCCTGCTCCAAAGTCTTGGGGCACAGGTATTCAGTCATGAGACGAATAGCCGGAGGAAGTCCCTGGAGAAACCAGACGAGAATCTGGCTTTGCGTGGGGTACTCTTGAAGTTTGCTGAGTAGGATGTGAAGACGATCCGCAAAATCCCGGGCGGACTCCATGGGCTCTTGCTGAAGATCATTGAGTTGCTTGAGAAGTAGTTGATCATCATCTGTGGTCCCATAATGAGAAAGGAAAGCAGTCTTCATGTCAGTCCGGCTTTTGTTGGCCATGAGCCATTGATGAGGGGATCCACGCGGCGTGGTGGAAAAGATATGGAACTTCAGTTGAGGTTGAGCGTGACCATTTAGGACACTCAAATTCTTCCATGTGGGCTTGAGCACTTTAATCCAATGGTTTGCCTTTAGTACTGCCAAAAGTAGGATAGGTCAGTTTGAGAGTCTGAAAAGAAGATTGTGACTGGCCTTGTGCATAGAGAGGCAGTGTATAAGGAGGAACATAATGGGGCGGAACTTCCATGGATTCCGTATGAGGTGGCAAAGGAGCAGAAAGACCCTGAAGATGTGCAAAAGGAGGTTCCTGTGGTGGAGGACCTTGGGGTCCGTGGTCATGAGGTTTGAGATCAGTAAGAGTGTAAACAGGAAGAGTCTCTTGAAAAGAAGGAGATTGAGGATATGTCTGAACCTGGGGAGGGCCGAAAGAAACATGGGGATAACCCATTCCACCAGGGGGAGATGATGGTTGTGAAGGCAGAGGAGTATGGCCAGAGGAGATATGAATGTAGGCACTCTCAGGAGTGTGGAAATAAGCTGGAGGTTGCTGAACAGGTGTATGATGAGGTGACTGAGGTTGTGAACAATGTTTACACGCTGGAGGAGAGCCAGGACGAGAGTGAACACGAGGAGTAGGTGGCGCCGATTGTGCTCGTGAGCGAATATGGCCTCCCTCAATATCATAAGCAGTGTCATACATATCTCGAGCAACTTCGCGACGTTGATGGCGCTCCAAACGAGACGCCGTCTGGCTAAGAAGCACCTCTGGGGGTGAAAGCTCGGGCAGACATGGTAAAAGAAGGATGGAAAAGAAAATCAGACCCGGCAGCGGCGACAGTGTTTAGGGTCTGGGTTTGGAAACTCCTGCAAGACAGCCCTCGGTGAGGACCCGTGGATCAAACAGGAGAATCCGGTAGCTGTATCACGCGGGATTTGCAAAGAAACTAAGGAAGGGGAAAGAGAAAAACAAGAAAAACAATGAAGAACACAATGAAGAGAACAAAACTCTTTGATATCAATTGTGATACATGAGCTCTCGCAAATCGAGAGAAAGCAGAAGTGAGATAAGACCCAAAAACTCATCTAACCCGTGAGGGCTAGATCTACTCATATATATAGTACAATGGCCTTTGGCCCACTATAGATACTCTGTCAAAGCTCGGTGCCGACTCCTGGAAGGAGGCCGCTGCGCCATTTCTCTGTGCGCCTCCTCTTGGTCCAGGGCACGGCCTTTGACTGCGTGGTCTATGGCGGCTTGGTCTTCTGCAGGCCCTTGGATGACTGACCTGTGCTTGACTGTGGATCCTTGGCCTTGACCTGGTCTGTCGTGTGCATGAATAGTCCTGTACTAGTACGTACAGGACTAACAGAAAGTTTCGACACCTTCGGGCCATGGGAATTAGGGGCTAAGAGTTCAAGAGGTTCTACTATAAAGTAGAATGGTTTGGTGATTGGTAAATGCACCAGCCAAGATGAGTTAAGAGGAACAAGAAACGAGCATAGATCTAAGGGATTGATAGTATCTTAAGTTTTGATTATTATTTTGTGCTATGTAAGTTAGAAAAGCTAATGGAATGCAGTTCATCAAGGAGCTAAACTTGGTCGAAAGTTACCGAAAATAGGATGAAATGTTAAGAAGGATGTTTTCTTGCGAGGCATGAACAACGGCCCATGATAATTGTGAAGGTATGTTCCTACAAAATTCGATAACTGGTAGATTGTCTAATGGTGGACCACGTTGCCGCGTTATTTTAAAGCAGACCATGTGTAGGGAGTTGTAGTGCTTCAGCAAAATCAGTGCTAGGGTTGTGAGGGCCCATGAACAGTGCTTAAAGAGGTAAACTCAAGGGTTTAGGAAGTTGTTAACTATGTTGAGTAGGTTCTTTTTGTGAGAAGTCACAGTAAACTATGTTCATAATCTTTTAGGTTCCCTTGAATTTACTTGTGCGGGTTGTATAGCCATAAGATACACAGATGGGGGATGTGATTATGTTTTTATTTGTCACTCTTGGATTTGGCCACCCAAGATGTGTCATATGAATACATATCTAATCCGAGCTGAGTATCTCTCTTTCCATGGCGGGCTTAATATTTCATAGTGCGCTATTTTATCCTTAATAGAAAAAAAATAGATTAACTCTATGTAGATGTTTGCTAGGTTAGCTTGGACATGTATTGTAAATAATTTATACGAATTTCATTATAAGTTAGTCCCAATTTTATACATGCTAGTGGCAAGGTTGATACACTTAGTTGTATTTTGAGTATGTGGTAGATTAAGTTGGGACTGCACCAATTTGGATGAAATAGTAGAGCTTAAGCCTATATGACTTAATCAGGGAAGTTGTTGCATAATGTGGAAGGATATTGGGAATACCCATGTCCTATTGTTGTTGTGCCAAAATGTGCAATTGAGGAAAGCGCATCGAGCATAACAATGGCTCAAAATCACGAAAAGCCATATGTGAATGAGAGACGTAAAACCCTAGAGTTGGCTAAAGCTTAGTCTTTTGCATTTAAAAGTAATAGAAGAAGTGTTAGACCGCATTCAAGCAGTTGTATCTCAAGTAACTCATGAGGACATGAGTTGAATTTTACAAGGGGAGAATGTAACGAACCTAGTGGCTTACTTTATCTCAGTATAAGATGGTGTAGATCATCCAACGACCTTGTTGATATGCGTCCATGGGTTATGCTAGTAGTGGCATTTAAAACTATCGAAATACATTAGCAAAGGTTATATAAGCAGAAGGTATTAGATTAATGCATATTGGACTTGTAAAATATGATAAGCATGCATTAGATTGCATGCATGTACATGCACATGCGCATGCATGCATGTGATTGCATGCACAACACTTGTCTAGTATGCATATGCATTGAGATTTATTCATTGTATATATATTGGATGTGAGCAAAGGAGATGGTGTCTTGGTTTGGTGAAGGATATTGTTTATTGTTCTCCTCTACCTATTCAAACGGAAGGAGCTTGCAGATGGGAAGGCGATGAGGGAATAGAAGCAAGGAAGGCAGACCCAGTCAATAAGAAGCAGAATCAATCCGAGAAACTGAGGTGGGGATTTGATGTATGCTTGGGGATTTGATGAGTGCTTGGTTTGTTGTATTGCTTGGTCGTGCTTGCAGTGGAACCGGCGCCTATGGCGAACCTAATCGGCTGTTTCGGCTAGAATAGATCTTCAATTTGGTTCTATGTCACCATCCAAAGTCTTCCTTATGAATAATTTGGGATCCTAGAGTTTCTTTGGTAGAGTTATGATCTTGTATGTGGGATATTCCATGCAACCTTTATGAATAGGGGCCAGCTTGATACCATACCATAGAAGGATATATCGCCAGTACTTTTGATAGAGTAATGGGTGGATTCTATGATGCTAGATGGATGGAGTATGAGCGTTGCATTATATTTGCTAGGAATATGCTATGGCCTATCTAGTAGAGATTCTGAGTGGTAGTCCATCTCATGAGTTTAGACCTCAGGATGAAGTAGAATATGTGAATTGTCTCTAGGACATTAGTGTAATTATGGTATTACCTGGAAGTTATGGTTGCTTATATGTTAAGGAAGTCATGTTCTTGCTTTGAGATGTGGCGATGAGATGTTGTCACTGGGTTATGAAATATCTTTGTATGAACCTCATTCTATTGTATTGCATTGTTTTGTGGTTGTTCTTGGAAGTAAGATGCATGAGGATTCTATGATATCTCGTATTGGATCAACCTGTAAGGTTGTTGGTGATATTCAATCAACCTGTAAGGTTATTGGTGATATTCTATCTTGTAAAATCATGATGGATGATGTTGCATCTTGCATTGCAAACGAACCATCTTCGGAGGGGTGGAATGGCCATGAGACTCCGAATCCGTTCTAGATGGTTAGACGGATGGCATGTTGCATTTACGGCCCACCTTCGGAGGGGTGGGGTGGCCGTGTAACTCCGCATCCGAGCCAGATGGCCTGACGGATGAGTTAAACCCTGTACGTACAGATGGAGAGAGTGGTCTCCTTGGGGTCGCAATCCAAGGATTACGCTTGGTATATGTGCATACATACATACTCGTGATTGATGAGAATGTAAACATGCTTGTAGCCTGAGTTCTAACTAATGCAGGGGCGTAGGTAAAATTGTTGTTGTTCTTATCTTTGATGGGTATGCTAGATTACTTTGTGGATGATGTTATACGCTAGATTGCTTTGTGGTTGATGTTGTGGATGCTCCCGAAATGTTTCCTCCCCACTTAGTCCTCGTGGGCTAACCCCCTTGTGTTGTTTGTGTATGTTTAAGACGGTACGTCCTGAGCTGAGAATGCAATATTCGGATGGAGAGTCTAGGGATGAGGGTGCGACAGCAGGAGCATTTTCCAGAGTCATCCTGGGTGACTTATAAAGAGGACTTGTTGAGCTAGTAGGAGTTGTTAGCATGCCAAACTCAGATGAGCTTGGTCTTGTATGTAATTACCTGATCAATGGGACTATACTTTATTGAGCAAGTATACGAGTATCTTGGATGTTTAACTTAGATGTGAAACGTGTCGGTGCAACGACCTAGGCCAAGGGGCTAGGTCGGTATCAGAGCGGAAAGTTTCGACACCTTCGGGCCATGGGAATTAGGGGCTAAGAGTTCAAGAGGTTCTACTATAAAGTAGAATGGTTTGGTGATTGGTAAATGCACCAGCCAAGATGAGTTAAGAGGAACAAGAAATGAGCATAGATCTAAGGGATTGATAGTATCTTAAGTTTTGATTATTATTTTGTGCTATGTAAGTTAGAAAAGCTAATGGAATGCAGTTCATCAAGGAGCTAAACTTGGTCGAAAGTTACCGAAAATAGGATGAAATGTTAAGAAGGATGTTTTCTTGCGAGGCATGAACAACGGGCCATGATATTTGTGAAGGTATGTTCCTACAAAATTCGGTAACTGGTAGATTGTCTAATGGTGGACCACGTTGCCGCGTTATTTTAAAGCAGACCATGTGTAGGGAGTTGTAGTGCTTCAGCAAAATCAGTGCTAGGGTTGTGAGGGCCCATGAGCAGTGCTTAAAGAGGTAAACTCAAGGGTTTAGGAAGTTGTTAACACTAGACCTGTCCCATGATGGATCATTAAAGGGCATTTTGAAGGTTCACAAAAAAAAATCATATAAAATCAAGAACACAAAAACTAGCCAAACCCTTTCTAGGAGTTCATATATGGCAGTCATGCTTCACATAAAAAATACACAAAAATATATCGGCTCCCATTCTTGTGAGTTATGCTCTAGCAAACCCAAGGGGGTCAAGTACCAAAAGCTTCATGTTCACACAAAGTAAAACTATCTTGATGAAAAGATTTTTTCGATTTTTTTGGTTATAATGTTATTTTTCTACACGAGATATAGAGTAAGGCACAAAAAACCACATCTCAATTCGAACTCTGTGAAGGAAGATAGAGCAATTCAAACATGATAGGGTCAAAACTATCCTCTGCCTTCTGAGAACCAATACTGGTTCCCAGAAAGCAGTTGTGATATAAAAACAACAACTTTCAGAAGGAGATCAATTTTGAGTCCAAATTTGGTATATAAGTAATTCACGAGGTCCTCCATCCTATAAAAATATTTGTTGACTTTGAATTTGATGTTTTGACTTTTATTTCTATTTTCAATTTTAGGGAATTTATTTTAGAGATAGTATTGCTACATATGATTCTAGGTTGTCCTCCAAAAAATCACATTATGAAAGTTTATAAGGATACGAAACCAATGCAAAAACAAGCTCGTGGAAAGAGCAAAAGACATGGTAAAAAAAAATCAAAAACAATATCTGTACCTGCCCATTACTGGTCCATAGTTCATTCAAAAATTGATGATATCCTTATGTTAGTCCATTTCAAGTTGAGTTTTGGGACACGAGTAGCTCTTGGACCACTTTGTTCACAAAAAATATTTGTTGTTCATTATCTTAAGGATTGTACTAGAATAGATAGCGTCAATTATATTATATCTTCCATCTTTGTTCTAGATTTATGCCCTAAGGTGTGACTTTACAAAATCACATCCTCAAAATATCTCATGTCAAGAAACCAATGCAAAAAGAACCAAGGAAAAATATGAAAAAATTTTACTATAAAAAATCAAGATAGATTGCTATCTGCAGTCCAGTTGCAGACCATCATTGGTCCAGATGACTAAAAGTTTAAAAATTATTAATGGTGCCATCTTATTCAATTGTGATCTCAACTTTCACATATAGTTTACTTGTATGATTCTCTATAGGACAAAATTAATTGATTAGGTTAGCTTGTATAATTTAAGGGTAAGGTTGAAGCACAAACAATTGAGAATTTATAGGGTATTTATGACCAATTGAACTTACATGGACTTTCACTTACACCTTTCAAAAATCATGTGATCGAAGCTAAAAAGCCATAGTATCATTCTATGGAGAAAAATGGATAAGGCTATTGAGAGATATATGCTCTATACAATTGGTCTCGTGGATCATAAATTGTGATGGGTGCTTATATAAATTAAAATCTTAGAAATAACATGTTACTTTAATGCAACTAGAGATTTCTATTGCCAAGAAAGGTTTGCATCCATAAAAAATATAATATACATGAAAGATAACTTACATGTAATGTTATTCTACTTGGATGACAATGATTTATAGCAGTAACACAGATATAAAGTTTACGCTAGTAAACAATAAGCAGATTTCATGGTAGTTTTTTCAATAAGACCATACAACCTATATAAGAGATCTCTATATATGTCATTTCTCACATTTTGAACCATTTTAAAGGCATATTTGGGGAAAGGTAGTGTCTCTTTCTATGAACCAAAGAAGCATATATGAAATGTTATGTGGTCTATTTATATATTGTCATGGCTAAACTTCACAACATCCACTTGAATTCATCAATAAACATCATTTGCTTAATCATTGTGGAGTTTTGGACCTATAATTATGGAGTTGACCCAACTTTTTATGCTCTAATGTGTTAATCCGGCTGTTGTACATCATGTTTGAATTCAAAAAATTGCATGGTTACACCCTAGTTACACTAAATGTAAGTTGATAAAAGTATTTTTGTCCAGAATTTCGTATAGTAGATTCTTTTAGTAAATATTAAGGTTAACATGATTTATTTAAACTCCAAAAAATCATGAAACTATAGCTCGTATAGTTAGCAACTCATGGCCACAAGAATTAAATCAAAACTTGTTATAATGAGAGAGTAACAATTCTTAAACCTCAAGCAGCTTTTTTGACCAAAATAGGGTTTGGCGGCTTCCACAAATTTCAAATGATAGCAAGAAAATATGGGAACATAAAACTCAATGTATTCTATGATAAACAGGCAAATACCTCCAACTTTAGCAAGGTTTAGGTCACTTTATGCTAGAAATATCGAAGAAGAAAGTTTTGGACTGGTGCAGAAACTGCCAAATTCGCCAACGTTTGAGCAATCACCACAAGGTATAGGTGACCCCATTGGTCTTAAAATTCTCAAAGATCATTAAGAAATAAGTGAAGACTCAAATGATGGTGGTATATTATAAAATTGAAATTTCTTTCGTGAGTTACGTGGGTTTAAGTGGCAGAGGTCATGTGGGCCAGTTCTGGTCCATGGATCAGGAATGGTCCCAGGGACAGGTCTAGTGTTAACTATGTTGAGTAGGTTCTTTTTGTGAGAAGTCACAGTAAACTATGTTCATAATCTTTTAGGTTCCCTTGAATTTACTTGTGCGGGTTGTATGGCCATAAGATACACAGATGGGGGATGTGATTATGTTTTTTATTTGTCACTCTTGGATTTGGCCACCCAAGATGTGTCATATGAATACATATCTAATCCGAGCTGAGTATCTCTCTTTCCATGGCGGGCTTAGTATTTCATAGTGCGCTATTTTATCCTTAATAGAAAAAAAAAATAGATTAACTCTATGTAGATGTTTGCTAGGTTAGCTTGGACATGTATTGTAAATAATTTATACGAATTTCATTATAAGTTAGTCCCAATTTTATACATGCTAGTGGCAAGGTTGATACACTTAGTTGTATTTTGAGTATGTGGTAGATTAAGTTGGGACTGCACCAATTTGGACGGAAATAGTAGAGCTTAAGCCTATATGACTTAATCAGGAAGTTGTTGCATAATGTGGAAGGATATTGGGAATACCCATGTCCTATTGTTGTTGTGCCAAAAATGTGCAATCGAGGAAAGCGCATCGAGCATAACAATGGCTCAAAATCACGAAAAGCCATATGTGAATGAGAGACGTAAAACCCTAGAGTTGGCTAAAGCTTAGTCTTTTGCATTTAAAAGTAGTAGAAGAAGTGTTAGACCGCATTCAGGCAGTTGTATCTCAAGTAACTCATGAGGACATGAGTTGAATTTTACAAGGGGAGAATGTAACGAACCTAGTGGCTTACTTTATCTCAGTATAAGATGGTGTAGATCATCCAACGACCTTGTTGATATGCGTCCATGGGTTATGCTAGTAGTGGCATTTAAAACTATCGAAATACATTAGCAAAGGTTATATAAGCAGAAGGTATTAGATTAATGCATATTGGACTTGTAAAATATGATAAGCATGCATTAGATTGCATGCATGTACATGCACATGCGCATGCATGCATGTGATTGTATGCACAACACTTGTCTAGTATGCATATGCATTGAGATTTACTCATTGTATATATATTGGATGTGAGCAAAGGAGATGGTGTCTTGGTTTGGTGAAGGATATTGTTTATTGTTCTCCTCTAACTATTCAAACGGAAGGAGCTTGCAGATGGGAAGGCGATGAGGGAATAGAAGCAAGGAAGGCAGACCCAGTCAATAAGAAGCAGAATCAATCCGAGAAACTGAGGTGGGGATTTGATGTATGCTTGGGGATTTGATGAGTGCTTGGTTTGTTGTATTGCTTGGTGGTGCTTGCACTAGAACCGGCGCCTATGGCGAACCTAATCGGCTGTTTCGGCTAGAATAGATCTTCAATTTGGTTCTATGTCACCACCCAGAGTCTTCCTTATGAATAATTTGGGATCCTAGAGTTTCCTTGGTAGAGTTATGATCTTGTATGTGGGATATTCCATGCAACCTTTATGAATAGTGGCCAGCTTGATACCATACCATAGAAGGATATATCGCCAGTACTTTTGATAGAGTAATGGGTGGATTCTATGATGCTAGATGGATGGAGTATGAGCGTTGCATTATATTTGCTAGGAATATGCTATGGCTTATCTAGTAGAGATTCTGAGTGGTAGTCCATCTCATGAGTTTAGACCTCAGGATGAAGTAGAATATGTGAATTGTCTCTAGGACATTAGTGTAATTATGGTATTACCTGGAAGTTATGGTTGCTTATATGTTAAGGAAGTCATGTTCTTGCTTTGAGATGTGGCGATGAGATGTTGTCACTGGGTTATGAAATATCTTGGTATGAACCTCATTCTATTGTATTGCATTGTTTTGTGGTTGTTCTTGGAAGTAAGATGCATGAGGATTCTATGATATCTCGTATTGGATCAACCTGTAAGGTTATTGGTGATATTCGATCAACCTGTAAGGTTATTGGTGATATTCTATCTTGTAAAATCATGATGGATGATGTTGCATCTTGCATTGCAAACGGACCATCTTCGGAGGGGTGGAATGGCCATGAGACTCCGAATCCGTTCTAGATGGTTAGACGGATGGCATGTTGCATTTACGGCCCACCTTCGGAGGGGTGGGGTGGCCGTGTAACTCCAAGATCCGAGCGGATGGCTGACCGGATGAGTTAAACCATGTAACGTCTGATGATGGAGAGTGGTCTCCTTGGGGTCGACCCAAGGATTACGCTTTGGCATATGTGCATACATACATACCGTGATTGATGAGAATGTAAACATGCTTGTAGCCCGAAGTTCTTACAAATGCAGGGGTAGAGGGAGCGAGTAAAATTGTTGTTGTTCTTATCTTTGATGGGTATGCTAGATTACTTTGTGGATGATGTTATACGCTAGATTGCTTTGTGGTTGATGTTGTGGATGCTCTCGAAATGTTTCCTCCCCACTTAGTCCTCGTGGACTAACCCCCCTTGTGTTGTTTGTGTATGTTTAAGACGGTACGTCCTGAGCTGAGAATGCAGTATTCGGATGGAGAGTCTAGGGATGAGGGTGCGACAGCAGGAGCATTTTTCAGAGTCATCCTGGGTGACTTATAAGGAGGACTTGTTGAGCTAGTAGGAGTTGTTAGCATGCCAAACTCAGATGAGCTTGGTCTTGTATGTAATTACCTGATCAATGGGACTATACTTTATTGAGCAAGTATACGAGTATCTTGGAGGTTTAACTTAGATGTTAAACGTGTCAGTGCAACGGCCTAGGCCAAGGGGCTAGGTCCGTTTCATGTGGGTTGTCGTAGCTATATAATCTTAGTGTGGGCATTAAAATTATGGCTTGATGTGCTCGTTGGTAGCGTGCCGGTTAAAGGGGTTCACCTCCCCTGCAAGCCCCATTACCTTAGATAAATGGGCTCGCCCCTCTAGGGTCGCCCTTGGAGGGGAGGTGAACCCCGGCGGCCGAACGTCTTATTTATCAACTACGGTCATGTTTGAACCAAAAAAAATACACAAGGTTTTTGTGGACAACGAATTTTTTCGTGAGTGTCATGTTAAAGCCACGTCCAAGAAAAAAATACACGGAGTTTTTTTTTTATTTCATGCTGGTTGAAAAATGCGAAGGTATGTGCCGTTATCAGCCGACACTAGGGTTTATGGGGTTTATAGCCCTTTGCTTATTATTTGCGTAGAAGGGAGTACCTAATGCATTTGCTTAGAGCATGGCGTAGCCTGCCCCTCAGCCTTAACAGACATGCCTTGGCACTCCTTGAAGCTAAAAACATAGCAGGATGCAGCTCAATCCGATCATTCGGAACGGGAATGGCGTGTCAGGCAAAGGAGAAGGTCGGTTTCTGCGACCCTGGATCAATCGGGTCTGCTGCCAATTTTCGAACTGTTAACACATGCACACAGCTGTGGATTTCTAGTTACCAGAATCCAGATGCAGTATACAAGGATTTAAGTTGCTATTTAGAAAATATTGACCTTTGGATCACAACTTACCAGAGGGTTTGCTGCAACATAAATTTAGTTTTCTCCAAGGCCCTTGCTGATACTTTTACTTTGACCCAGCTCGAGGCATTTAGAGATTCGGTGGTAAGTTCAAATTACAGATGGGGTGGAATAGATGAGATTTATGTTGTATAGCCAGAGAAACCAAAGGAGCCTGGGGTCACAGAAAAACCCAAGAAGAAGAAGATCCCACCTCCGACTCCAGATTTCTAAGATGTAATTGTGCAGGAGGTTTTGCTTATGATTCTTGAGCCAATATTTGAGCCTCGGTTTTCTCTCCGGTCTCATGGATTTAGGCCTGGGCGGACTCCCCATACATGCTTGAGGTACATTCAAGGTAACTTTGGAGGTTGCATATGGCTGATGAAAGTAGACTTGACTGATTTGTTTAATGAGATAGAGCCTCGAGCTCTAATAAGTGTTATAGAAAAGGTTGTTACTGATATTAGAATACTCAGACTAATTTACAAAGGGGTAAGGAGAACAAAGCCCTTGCCTCCTCTTATTGAAGAAAAGCTAAAAAAAGGGCCAGTAAAATGGTCCAAGAAGAAGAAGAGGACAGAAGATGACCCTAAACGAAATCCTTTCTGGCTTGATAGTATATTGGATTTTGCACCTACTGAAGCTCAGAAACTACCCTTATGGGGCAGCCTTAACAGATTGTGCCCCCTACTATCCAATATTTATCTTCATCAATTAGATGTATGGATGGAAGAACAGATGAAGGCATATTACAGGCCTTATGATCCCAGCAAGATCTGGCCTGAAGCAGCAAGTCACAGTACAGTTGATGAGGAGAAGACTATGCAGTCCACAGCCAGCTCTATGGTAGATTCCCCATTGTCTCATGATGCCACTGACAATTCTAAAAGAATTGAATATGTTCGTCATGGTGGCTACATTCTTGTGGGAATTAGAGGTCCAAGGGCTGATGCTGAATACCTCATGGATGAGCTGATTCGGTACTCTAAAGAGACACTTGGAATCGAAGCAGGATTTGAAAAGCGAGCCATTGTGCACATCTCAAAGCCTACAACTTTCCTAGGTCACGAAATTACAAAGCGAGAAATTCTTTTGACTAGACGGCGCCTGTGTAAAGATCGCAAATATAGAACTGTTAAGGTTCCAATTACTATATTGTCAATGGGTGCTAGTATGGTTGATTGCATGAGAAAGCTCAGACAGATTGGTGTTCTTAAAGGTACTGATGATCCACAACCTTGCTTCAGATTGTTTCATGCAGAGCAGGCTTCCACAAATGCACACATTAACAAACTCCTACGAGCCATATCAGATTGGTATAGATATGCGTATAATAGGAAGATGATGTCTGCCATGATAGGATTTGTTTTTAGGTCGTCCCTTGCGAAGTTATATGCAGCCAAGTATAAATTACGATCCCAGGCAAAAGTTTATAAAATAGGCAGTAATGATTTGAGTAGACCCATAAAGGATAGGAAGGGTCTGCAGCCAGAGTATAAAGCTGCAGTTCATGCTGGCATGTCTACTGGCATTGAAGGCGTAGAGTTTCGCTTTGCCAGATTCCGGCCTGAAGCTATATATTCTCCTCTCTCATCAGATTGGAGACCTGTACATGAGAGACTATTAAGAGAAGTTGCTGGATCACTTCAGCCAGATGCCTTGAAGCACGAGATAGATCAGATCAAAGCCAGGAGTCCTGATGCTATAGAAGATAACATGTCAGCAGCTGTGTGGGAATCATGCCAAAAGAGACCAGATAGTGATGTTATGAGTTCTGATCAACCAGCACACACAAATGGGGACGATAACAATGAAGAGTTCTTTTTCAGTGAGACTGAAACTGATCTTAAGTCTAGGTCTGCTGGTTATGGCTGATGGGAAATGAAGAGTTATTATCGATTTATAACTTGCAATCATTCGTCGTTCAGAACCATAATGAAGGAAGCTTGTTAATATGTTGCCATAAACTTGCAAAGCATCACTTCAATGAGAATAAATTAAGCAATAGGTGCAAGCTCTCAACTAGCTCCTACTTAAAGGTTAGGGGTTTAACTTCTCTGCTATTTTGAAACTGCTGTGTGTAAAACAGGTCAACAATGGACATGTTCTAATGTGATATTGAACTTGCAATTTATGTGGTAAAACCAGAGGTGGCTGAAAATGACAATGAAGTGAGGAGCACACAGAAGATAACGGCCTATAGTTTGTTGGCTTCGCCGATAAACGTGGTTCTTGACAGACTGGTATTGTTACCATATGTTTCTTGGCGAGATTGCAGCCAATTTAGAATATACTTTTCCATTGTGTCTTGCAGTTTATGGCAGCTTCCAAGACAATTGGTGGGGCAATTGTTATTTTTTATGCTGGAAAAAAGCTATCTTGCAGTTTATGGCAGCTCCAAGACAATTGGTGAATGAGGAAATTGTTATTTCTTATAATAGAAAAGCTAACGGTGTACAATCACAAGGTTTACCTCTGCTTGCACGTATAATGACATAATTTATGCTAAAGATGATATCACAGCATGCGAGATGTTTATGGTTAGCAGGCGAGGCTCGTATGAAATATTGCAGATATTTGCTCAGACTAACAAGCAAAGGAAAGAAGTTTTAAGGTGCTCATAGCCAGATGCCATTTGTTTTTCACAGAGATATAAACTTGTCTCTCACAGCATCCAAAATGTTAATATTTGTCCTGCAAGGATAAACGCATATCTTTACATCTTTGTGCCTTTTTAGTTGCAGTTGCCATGGACGAAAAATATTCTAGTGATTTAATAAAAGATCACACGGGCAAGAAGATATGAAGACCCTAGTTGGGGGAACAACCCTTTTGTTTAGGGAATCCAAATATTATCAACCGGTGAAGGAAACCAGAACTTTTTATAGTTGCAAGTGAACCAGATGATGATCAACTCAAATCTAGTCGCGAATGGCATGGCAAAACGGAAGAAGAGGATTCGATGTATTGGTTTTCGAGACAAATGAGCTGACAGGTAACGAATGAGGCAGTTAATTACTACTAGGCAAATGTGGAAGAACCAATAAGGATTAACTAGGTATAAATACTAAAATGTTAACAACTTGAGATTGAATATGCTGACTAGATAAATACAGAACGCAAATACGGTGGTAAGTGGGATCAGTTTCCTCTGGTACAAAAGACACCCTAAAGTGAAACCACCAGACCATAACCTCACGATCTAATTTCCCATCTTGCACAATCTTCAAATAGGGGAGCATTGTTTTTTTCCATCTTTTTTTGCCACCTAGTTCCCCTTTTTTTTCCTTTTTTCTTTGATCATCGGCCAAATCCTAAGGCACTAGCTCATCGGCTGACAATATACAATATATTGCATTTCTTTTTTTCTAAATCATATAATGTGTCATACACATCTGTACAACGTGAAATGAAATAGGGTCTATCAAATTTCGCATTATTGCCTATTCTAACTAAATTTTTCTTATATGGGCCGAACCATTGATGAGTCGGTCTCGACATGCATCCTGAGGCCCCTACATTGGAAACATACATTTCATCACCATCCTATAAAAAATTGTTACAATTTTAGATTGTGCATGCATAAAGTTTCTCAAGTACTCCATATCATGATCAAGAATTCAATATATCACAAGACAATACCTTCTTAGTTTACGATGTATAACTACTTTGTAGCATGAAAATCCCATTGTTATAGATGATATGGTGTTTTCCTTCGTTTCACTGAATAGAAGGAAAACAAAGTTCTAGAACTAAGGAGGTAGTTGCAATTAATTATTTTGTCCTTTTCCCTTGTAGCTCCTTATTTAGATTCTTTCTCATCCCTTGCTTCCTCCTCAACTCTCGTTGCATCTCCCTTTCTTCTTCCAAGCGTTGGGCTGTCATAATCTTTTTCCTCTCATCTTCATACTATTTCTGGCATTAAAACTTGTGTGTGAAAGGCTTAATCAATGTTCTGCAGCCACCAGTTTAATGAAAGTCAAAATTTTGTGGAAGATCAATGGGTCGAATTTATTGAAAAGAAAAAAGACTTTGTGGAACAGAGGCATAAATAGCCGCCCTTATTGAGAGTGGATTTCTTATTGAGAGTGGATTTTGAGCTTCAAATTCATGCATTGTTATTCAAATAGAAAGGACGGGAAGAATTACCACTTACATAATGGGTTATAGGTACCATACCGAACCTAGTGGAGAGAGGGTGTAGGGCTATATGTGCTTTCAAGGAAGAGTTTTCCTGGAGATTTTGGGATAATTTAATGGCGTTGGTTTCATGTCTTTCCCAGTAATAGGGTTAATGGATGATCCAGACAGGCTTAATCTTGAAGTTCCATGAGAAAGAATGGGGCATTCAATGGTCATAAATCCACCCAAGTCGCAAATTGATGAGGCTGCTGGTGTTGCAAAAGGCATTGAGGCGACATTTGCTGTGGCAGAAGGCTTTAAATTAAGTGAAGGTTTAATTGATAAAGATTTTCATGAAATTAAGGATTTAACCCCTCCTGATGTTACGGCCTGGGAGAGTGGATTAAGTAGAAGCCATGGTTATGGGTCTCATCTATGGAAATTCTCATCTTCTCAACAACAAATCTTCTACTTGTCATCATCGCAACACCAAATAGAGTTATGGCCTTCATCAGTTTGGAACCGTCTATAAAACTAACTTATCTGATTGGAATTGCATCAATCCCGACGTGTTCCACCGCTGTAAGTTTTCTCTTGGCATTGTCTGTTCATCGAGATATTTTAGAACTCACAACCCTTTTTGGAGAAAAAATAGAGTTTCATAACCACATATAAGAGGCTTTTTGCCACAGATTTTGTATTCAAATTCAACAAATATGAAGCAGGAACAATGAACGGATCTGCTTGTTTCAATAAAACCATCAAAACAGTACAAATAGTAGCGGTCCTGACCCCTCAAAATATACATTCTGTGCTTATAATATGTCAAGCAAGAACTATAATTCAAAACTGAACTTAAGCACACATATAAATAGAAGTATTGAAACTTAAACCTGCTGAACTGAAAGTGAAATGCTGAAATGAAATGAAACTCTGAAACTTAAACCTGCTGAACTGAAAGTAAAATGCTGGAATGAAATGAAAATGAAAAACTCATGAGATGGCAATCTTCAAACTTGTACCATGCCAAGTTCAAAGACACACTTCATAAACCTTTTCTTGCCCAATGGCTTTGTGAAGAGATCTGCAGTCATCTGCTCAGTCCTTAAATGATGTATCATAATGTGCCCTTCTGCCATTTTTTCTCGTGTGAAGTGGAACTGAACTTCTATGTGTTTAGCCTTGGAGAAGTTTGTTGGATGTTTGGCTAATGAGACTGCAGCATTATTATCATTTGCAATGAGTGTGGCTTTTGGTTGTTCTGCATGCAATTCTTTTAAAAGCCTTCTGAGCCAAATACATTCTTTGGCAGCACTGCATAAAGCCATGTACTCGAATTCACAATTGCTTTTTGTTTCCTGTTGCACCAGGATAATACTTCCCCTTGCAGAAGGAAACAAAATCATGTTCTAGACTTTCGATCAGAAGCGTCTCCTGCATAGTCAGTTGGAGAATCAATTTTGATGTGGGGACTTTATGGTAACAAATTCCAAGATTGGGTGTAGCATGAAGATATCGAAGGAGTCTTTTAAGACTAAGCCAGTGTTCAGCAGTGGGGTTTTCCAGATGTTGGCTGAGTGTGATTGTGGCTTGAGCTATGTCAGGTCTTATGCAGACCATGAAATGCATGAGTGAACCAACTATGCTTCAAAATGACAAACATCCAAGATCAGATGGATCGTGTGATTTAGCAGAATCAAGAGAGGTGTTGGTAGCAAGAGTGAACACGCCTTTGCTGAAATGCATGTTGCATGCTTTCAGTAAATTTTGGACGCACTTGGTCTGATGTATGGTGATTTTGTGGAGCTGAGAGTCAATGCAAACTTGAATGCCAAGGAAATAGTGCAGGGGTCCAAAATTCGTCATGTGGAAGCATTTAGTAAGGGCTTCCTTTGTGTCATGCATGAGCTGAGGACTGTTACTGCCAAGAATCAAGTCATCGACATAAAGAACAATGACAATAATGAAATCATTGTACCTTTTAGAGTAAATGTTCCAATCGGCATGACTTCTGACAAATCCTTCTTGCATGAAAAATGATGTATAGTTTGATACCATTGCTTGGAGGACGATTTCAGACCATAGATTGCTTTCTTCAATCTGTAGACTTTGTGTTCTTTGCCAAGTAAGACAAAACCAGGTGCTTGCCTCATATATACTTCTTCTTCAAGGTTTCCATGCAGGAAGGCAGTCTTTACATCCATTTGTTGGAGATCAAACCCCTGTTTCGAGGCAAGAGCCAAAACTGCCCTGACTGATGTGAGGCGAGCAACTGGGGCAATATGTTTCATGGTAATCTATTCCAGGAACCTGTGAATATCCTTTTGCAACAAGGCGTGCCTTGAATTTGCTAACTTCATTAAGTTCATTATATTTAACCTTGTAAATCCATTTAGAACTTACTAGTTTGCGCCCTTTAGGCAGATCTGCAATCTCCCAAGTGTGGTTGTCTTGAAGTGATTTGAATTCATCATGCATTGCCTCCATCCATGCATCCTTATTTGCACTTTGCATAGCATGGAAAAGTTTGCTGATTCGTCTGGAATGATAGAATTGTGAAAGGCTATAAAACCAGAAGTAATACCTCGTTTGGAATTGACGTATTCCTTCATTCTCGCTGTAGGCTGCCCTCCTCTTCCTGATCTTCTGGGGGCAGAAGCAACTTCTGGAGTATCAGCAAGATCATCCACTTCTAGATCACTCTCTTCTGGTTCAGAAGGTACTTCAAGATCAGGAGCTGCATCACGGTCATCATCACGGTCATCGTCAGGAATGGTGGATCTTTCATCCACGTCAGAATCTTTATTTGAATCACATTCTGATTCAGAATTCATGTACTGGGGAATTGACCTTTGCCCTTTCCCAAAATAAAAAATAGCTTCATCAAACTTCACACTCCTTCTAATGATTATCTTTTTAGAGGAAGGAATGCACCACCCTTTGACATCATCTGAATATCCAACAAACATGCAGGGGATTGCTTTGTTGGATAATTTGTCCCTTTTCGAATATGCATACGCATTGCATCCAAAGACTTTCACGTCAATTACTTCTGGTTTTTTTCCAGTCTATAATTCCTCAGGAAGTGCTTTTGGAACAACTTTTGTAGGAATTATATTTAGCAAATAGCATGCCGTATGAATGGCCTCTCCCCAAAAGATTGGGTCAATCCCATTTCCAAATAGCATAGCCCTGGCACATTCTAACAATGTCCTGTTTTTTCTTTCTATGACACCATTCTGCTGGTGTTCGTGAGAAACAGACTTCTCATGCCGTATCCCATGTTCCTTTACAAAAGCATCAAATTTTTTGTTTACGAACTTGCCTCCCTGATCAGTTCCTATTTATTAATTTCAAATTGCTTTGGTTTTCAACCAGATTTTTCCAACTCACAAAGTGGTGAAAAACTTTAGATTTATGCTTCATAAAGTACACCCATAATTTCCTGCTAAAGTCATCAACTAGTAGCAGAAAATATCTAGATCTGCCAAGGGATGTAATTTTTGCTCTTCCCCATACATCCATGTGTACTAATTCAAGGCATTGAGAAGCTCTATGTGCTTTCTCTTTTAGAAATTCCTTTCTATGTATTTTGCCAAGCATGCAGCCTTCGCACAATTGTTTAGGGAACGTGATATTGGGCAGTCCATTCAGCAAATTTCTTTTGGACATCTCTTTCAGTAGTGAGAAATTTGAGTGCCCCAAGCATTCATGCCACAATTGGCTTTGGTCTGAGACTGATCCACTTAGTGCAGCCACTTTAGAACAACTTAGATTATAGAGATTGCAATCCCTTTTTTCTAGACAAAGCATGTTCCCTTTTCTGTCTTTGATTACACATTTCCTATATCCAAAATCGATAAGCAGTTCGACATCATCTAGCTTAGATACAGATAACAAATTTACCTCGAGTTAAGGCACATGAAGTGTTTCTTTGAGTAGCAATTCTCCAGTTGGAAGCTCTAGGCAAATGGTTCCACATCCAGCAATGTCCAGCTTCCCTTTCCCAATCTTAATTTTCCTTCTGTTTACTTCATGATACTGCTTGAACATCGATCTGTTTGCTGTCATATGATCAGTGGCTCCAGAATCGAGGTATCATATACCTTGTGGAAGATGAGCAATAAAATATTTGGCTTGTTCATCAGCTTGACTTGTGCAATTTTGAATGCATCAGTCCAATTCTGCACAATTTCTAGTTTATAGCAGCCAACATATAAATTGTTGTCATCAACACCTTGATATCAATTCTCATTCATTTCTTCATGTTCAGTGATGCAAACAAAAGCTTTTCCACTGGAAATAAATGATTCATTGCTATCTGATTCATCTTCAGATGTGGATGAGGACCGACATCTTGTCTTTAGATGCTTTATGAGCTCTTGAATCTTTGGCCTTTTTTCTGGTATCTTGTCTTTTTCTGCTTTATGAGCTCTTTTCCTTCTATCGGGGTCATTGCAATCTTGTTACATTTGAAACATTTGAATCAATTGTTACAATTGAAACATTTCTTTGTCTCCTCCTTTCCACTAACCAATGCTTGTATTTCTCTTGAGGGATCTTCTTGTTTCCTCCCTGATTCTTTTCCAAGCAACAATTGCTGGCATGCCCATTCTAGTTCGACTCTCTCAACAGAATCTATAATATTTTTCACATTGTTATAGGAACTCGGGAGTCCAAGAAGGAGTGCCCCTATAATTAGATCATCTTCAATCCCTTTGTTCATCCCTTGCAATTGCTTGGATGCTTGTCTGATGATTCCCATGTATTCTTCAATGGTCATCCCTTCCCTGAACTTAATGTTGAAGACTACTGCATACAAGTTTGCTTGGATTACAAAATGTTTCCTTTTGTATGATTTTTGTAATTCCTCCCAAGCATCTTTAGCAGATGGAGCCTCTGCTATTTGGGGCATTAGAGTGTCATCTAGATAGCGTAGGATTCTACTTTTTGCTGTCCAATCCTTCTGAATCCACTTTGCTATTGCTTGCTTTTCCACTTCCGTTGCTTTGACATTGAAAATGTTGGCCTCTCCTCTTACGACCTGTGATGTCGATGGTGCTATCAAGCTTTTTCTAGATAAGACTGGTTTGGGTTCGTCTCCATTCACGATACCCCACCCTTTTTCACATAATTTTGCCTGGATCCTTATGAACCAATAGTATGCGTTACTGTGGTTCAGTGCTTCGATCTTCATCTTAGATCTCTTTGCAGGTTCGTCACTGCTCTGATACCATATTTACGTTTAACAAATATGAAGCAAGGAACAATGAGCGGATCTGCTTGTTTCAATAAAACCATCAAAAGAGTACAAATAGTAGCGGTCCCAGCATACGAGGCCACCGCTTTTAGCATCCTAGAAACTTGGAACTCAATTAGTAGTTCCTTTTCTTCCATCCTAAATCATGGCAAAATAAACTCCATAGAATGATATTTTGACAATTCTGTTACAAACATGTTCCTGTGAAAATGTGCCTGTAATCAGCAGCATTTCGCCAATAAGTAGCTGCTGCAACAAAGTTAAAGTCTTCCATACTAGGTCCCCCCAATGAGATGCGAACAAGTGCATCAAGAGTGTCTGTGTTGAGTTTTGGTAAGTTAATTCTGGTGAAACCATGCTCACAACTCGCAGTGCTACAACACTGCACCATGCCAATAAAAGCAACTCGTAATAGGATTGGGAATTTCTCTACCCAACTGTCAAGAAAAGTGTGATCCCTCCACTCTTCCACCTTTGGAACTCCTCCATAAATGTAGAACTGTCCACAATTCCTCTCACCATAGTTCCATTCACTTCTTGGTGCATTCTGCCAACTCTTTGATTACACCTTTTTGTTACACATTAATAATTATTTATTCGAGGTAGTATTAGTATAGTAGCCATTAAAAAAATATACTAACCATAAAGAAAATCCCATAACTTTTCTTTTGTGCCGGAAAAAATCATACACATATAAACATGAATCGGATAAATCCTTAATATACGCCTCTTTTTTTATCGGTTGTATATCCTACTATATTTTAAATGAACCGAAAAATCACTTTTTGGACCGGAAGTTCTGTGAAGCGCCTAGGACTTTGCCGCACGTAGAACTGCAGAGACCTAGTTTTGCCCTTTTTGATCTTTAACTTCAATTGGTTTAGTAATTTAAGTTGATTTTTATTAGAGCCGAGGAACCCACCATGTTAAAATATTTGTTAAAGATGTTGCTGCGTGATGGAGTGGTTATTTTGATGCATGTGCCTGTGTATGGACTTTGTCACAGGTTTTTTCACAAATGATTTGGCTATATCAGTTACTGAGTAATGAACTTGCTTCCACGCATCATATACCTAAACATTTCTTGAATATTATTAAGTCACTAGCATTGTACTTTTTCGCAGACTTTTCAAATTGGTATGGTTGGCATATATTCATTCCTTTCTCAGTTCTGGCTTTTCAATTATGCTACTTTTGTTAAGTTACCACTCATTTTCATCTATCTCTTTGCCACCTCGTACACAATATACTACACGCTATGTTTTTATGCTGCTCTTACATGCATGGACCTTTAAAGTGAAGCCTATGTTTCCTAATAATTTTCAATGTGGGTAATTTTGGTGGAGTGTTAAGCCTTCTAAATCAAGCTATATCCTTATATTGAGATACATTCCTTGTTCTCCTAATCCTTCTCTTTTATTATTATCCTCTGCCTACTACATGTTCATCCTGCCCTTTGTGATCAAGATTTACATTTAACCTAACTGCAAAAAGTTTTACCCCTTTTTTTTAAGCTTTAACTTAAGTAATTTAACTTAAGCAAAAGTTTTGCCCCTTTTTTTTAAGCCCTTTCTTAAAAGCTTTAACTTTTAAGTAATTTAAAGACCTAAGGAACCCACCATCTTAGAATTTTTTGTCGAAGGCCTTGCTACATAATGGAGTGGTTATATTTGATGTGGATACTTCTGACGTTTGTCGAAGGTTTTTCAAATGACTTTACTATATTGGATATTTAATGGCCTTGCTTCTGGCCACCACATATACTAGAGTTTTCTTGAATATTGTTAAGAACCTAGCATTGGATTTTTTTTGCAGGCTTCTAAGTGCTAAGTCAAGTTGGTACGGTTGGCATATATTCATTTCTTTCTCAGTCCTGACCTTTCACTTATGCCATTTTGCAAGCTTTCCACTCAAATTCCATTTGTCTCTTTGCCTCCTTGTACACAATGTGTTGTACACTTTGTTCATGCATGGACCTTTAATGTGGAGCCTATGTTTCCTAAGTAGTTCAATGTGGGTATTTGGTTGAGTGCCAAGCCTCTTTAGCTAAACTATATTCTTATTTTGATATACATTTCTTGTTTCCACAATCCTTCTCTTTTATTATGCTTTATCCTCTCCATGTTCATGTTCCTAGAAGATTTTCTTCACTCGGATTTTGAAACTGAAAGCATATGGGCTTCTAAGATAAGTTATTTAATTTCTAGCCCTTTGGCCTTTCAAGGTCAGATGGGCACCTTCTGGTTTCCTCTCTCCTTAAGAAATTACGTTGCTTATCCTCTGCCTCTTTTTTAGCATTCTTATCCAGTCTAATCCATAGTAGTTCTAGAAATGGTGTTTTCCTTCATTTCACCGAATAGAAGGAAAACAAAGTTCTAGAACTACAGAGGCAGTTGCAAGTCCTTTTCCCTTGTAGCTCCCTACTTAGATTCTTTCTCATCTCTTGCTTCCTCATCAGCTCTCTTTGCATCTGCCTTTCTTCTTCCAAGCGTTGGGCCCCAACCCCACCCTTTTTTCCAATTGTAAACTTTGTGTAAACTAACATCTTGTTGGAGGCTTAGTACCTGGTTGAGGTCTTCGTGCCTAGTTGGGGCTATTGTGCCTGGTTGGAGGCCTTCGTGCCTGGTTAAGGCCCTCATGCCTGGTTGGAGGCCCTCGTTCCTGGATAGCCCTAGTGGCTTTTGATTCATTTTCTTGTGTATGCAGGGAAGCAATTGGCGGATGTTTTTTCCATACTTTGGCATTTTGGACGAAGATATTGGATTCTAGGTGCAACATGAAGTTTACTAAGAAGGCGACTCAAATATGCCTTCAATTTCAACTTCTTTGTTATCATGTATTTTCGCCCAACAAGGCTGGTCAGCATGAGGGTACAAATTCTATTATAATGACCCTAGTATAGGTTAGTAATCCCATTATTGTCAAGGTTTTTCCTCGAAAACCGAAAAGGGCAAGGTTTTTTAATCCCGTCCATAATGGTTTCATCAACTTGCTATCAATATATATTTGTGTTGGTAATAAGGAGATGCCAACATCGAGCATTCAATTAGCATTCTTGTCCATGTCTATCCATAGTGGTTCTAGAAGTGTATATGGAAGATTTGTTATGTGATAAGCTTAAAATTGAAGAATTATTGTAATATTTTGTCTGCTTTATTGTTATCCTAACCGTTGGTTAGAAGAATAAGTTGGCATATGCTGAGGATCAAGCAGTCTAGGCCATCCTCTTGGGATCCCTAATTTCAAAATATCAAATGTTTAAAATTACAAGGCTATGTTATGAAAAGTTTACTCCATGGTTGGCCTTAGATTTACGTATAAATCAAATTTGAATACTTGAATGTATGAATACAAGGTTCCAAATAAATAGTTTTTTCACAATAAATACTCTATGGTTGGCAACAGGGGAATTTGCAATAAATATATAATGGACAAACAAATGCTTTGTGGTTCATAAATACAAGCGAATTGTACACAATGGTTGACCTTGCATAAATATAACGTTCCTAATCGACATGTCCTTAACCAACTGGGCAAAACCGTCTAGACGTTTATGAGTAGTCGCTTCTACCCATTTATGCTGGTGTCTCAGGAACGCGACACAAAGATCTACTTGGGTCCATTACAATCTCTCCTACTAGAACTATGCTCGTCCTCGGGCATCACATATTCTATGGACAAAGATCTACTTGAGTGGTCTCCCATGGGTCTGTTACAATCTCTCCTACTAGAACTATGCTCGTCCTCGAGCATCACATATCCTATGGTGTCCAAGATTAAGTCATGATCTACCGTCCAATGGTATTCTAGGTCATACTTGCTCCATGGAGACTCGAACTCGAGCCCTGCTCTGATACCAAATGTAACGTTCATAAACGACATGCCCTTAATCAACTGGGCAAAACCATCTAGACGTTTATGAATAGTCGCTTCTACCTATTTATGCCGGTGTCTTGGGAACGTGACACCAAGATCTACTCGTGTGATCTCCATGGGCCTGTTACAATAAATCACACTTGGACAAAAGACAATATATGTTCTTGAAACTGATTGAACCTGTAGGATAACTCATGACACGCATGATGTACTTGAGGTCTTGCCAAAATGAACTGCAAATTAGAAAGCACGATAACATTCACAATCAAGTGATATATATTTTACAAAGTCAATGCTCAGTGCAGCACAAGAGCACAAGGAGCACAAGAGCATGGGATCCAAGGAGAACAAGAGCAGGGGAGCACGGGAAAAACAAAAAAAGGAAAAAAAATAATGGTGCCACCATCACCTCGGCACCATTCTTGTAGTATACGACATAAGAACATAATAAATCTCAAAATTAAAGCACTTTAATGCAAATAACTGTTCATATGACTTCTCCATAGTAGTAGCTCATATCTTCGATGATGCATGGTCATCAATGCAGATCGAGTTGTAATAGCTTGGCATGTTGTTGAACTCCAACTTCCATGATCCATAATAGTCAACCACAGATAAACACAAGCATTAATAGTATCAAGCACTTCTGCTAGCTATGGGACAAAAGCACTTAAGCTATCATACAATCCATCAATGTGCAATATTCTTCAGCCTCAATTCTCTTAATGTCCTGTTCATGGGATAAACGCATTGTCAATTCGGATATTGTCAATTTCGATGAAGAAGAAGGAGATGCCTGGATATCTCAGGACCAGGAGACCCATGTATAATGATGCTTTCAGGAACACTAGATGGTATATCATCTGCGTTACAAATCTTTCTAAGCATAAAGAAATATGAAAACAAATAATAAACTAAAAAGATGTGAATACCAGGCAACATGGCTGCAATAAAATCCCAAGAAGAATGCCAAGTCCAAAAAACTAAGTTCACACAGCAATTTTCAGTCGCCTCCAAACACACAGGGCAACCAAAAAAGGATTCCGGCCGTTCCGACCAATTCCAACCAGCTCTAAACCCAATTCCGACCAGCTCTAAGCAAACAACTAAGGATTCAAGAACAAGCCTTGTCAGGTTTTTCAAGGCTCGTGTCAGGTTTCCCCAGGAATAGCAAGGCACAAGACACACAAGTCCCAAAGAACTTGCACCAAAGCTACCTTGGTTCGCCTCTACCAAAAGCACTCTTATTGCCAGCTTAGAAACCAACCAGACAAAATAACATCATAAAAATTTGACCCACACAAAGTTTCCCAAAGATCAAAGTATCAAACTCCGAGGTACATGCCAAATATATGGGTTCTATGTGCCATATGATTCTGGGCAAAATATTGTTCAGAATAACAACCCTAACCAACTATATTCGCCAAACCATTGAGAATCTGGGGCATTTGTAAATATTTTTCATATTACGAATTGAAGAACGATAATAAAAGCATCCATTTATATTTGTAAATAGTGCTACTATTTGTTGATAACTTTCTATTTTGAGAGTTTACTAGAACTAGAGGTGTTTATGTATGTCTGTTGACTAGTCAATGCGAATCACACAACATTCTAGAACACTTTAGAATATCTTGATATAAGTCGATCACTACCATCTTAAAGACTATTAATAATAATAACAAAAATGTCTATTCTTTACAAGAAATAACAAAAGACCATTTTCCCTTTACAAACTCACTTAATGGTTTAAATCTATCTTTTCGGAAAAATACAAAGATGTCCTTACGCATACGGGATTTCAACATGCACTTTTTATGACATTCTGGCTGCAAGTTACCCAGAAGATTCTCTCAAGCTTCTTCATAGATGCTAAGAAAGAAAGATGTTTTAAATCTCATGAAAAGGGGCATCATATCAGGGATGGCGCTGCTCCTAATAATGGTTCTAATCTAAGAACGAACTTGAATTCTGGATCAATCCCTTTTGGTCTGTTCTATTCTTTTTGTTCATGTTATTTTACCAGCTACTATATTTGTTGTCTACTTGCACATCTCCTTCTTACAGACAACTTCGATTTTGGCCTTTCAGAACCCACTATAAACTTCTTCCACAGCCGGATTTGGGCGCTGCGTAGATCCTTCGATGTTAGGTTCAAAATTACCTCTGTACGGAATTTATTTTTCTGTTCTAATTCTTTGTCACATTCAACTATAAGTGGTCGCTTAAGCTTCCAGGGAGTAAGTGGCCCGCCATGTGGAAGTGGGCGTGGAATACATTGCCTCCTCCTAAAATCCGTACCCTTTTGTGGCAGATCTTGCACCGTAGCCTCAGGGTGAATGTCCGAGTCCACAGGTTCAAGCCTCAGGTAGCGGAAACATGTCCTTTATGTGGGAGGCGACGTGAGACCATTGAGCACTGCTTTGTCCTATGCACAGAGGTAGGGGCAGCTTGGTCCTGGGTGAGAGCCCTCTTTGGGACTTCACTATGCAGTCAGAAGATTCTCTTGGGAGTCCTTCCTAGCAGGTGGGCAGTGGCCAAGCGGCAGGCATTTCATTTATGCAGAGCTTGGCTTTTGTGGCTGATTTGGAAAAGACGGAGAGCGAGGGTCTTTCAGAATGCAGTGCTTAGCCCTTTTCGGTTGGTTCCAATCTTGAGGCATAAGTTGTGGCAGGCTTACCAAGTCTCAAGCTTGTCTGGCACAGTTAAGCGGGAAATTTGGTCGACATTTCTACAGATTGTGGATCATGATGGGCGCTTCATTTCTTAGCACCACACTTATCATTGTACTTGATCGCATTCTAGTGGTTTAATATATTCTTATATTTTTCAAAAAAAAAAAACTATACGAGAATTGATTTATCTATCTTGTGATGTAGCTTAATGACTGGGGTGTTGATCTTGCATGATCTAGACCTGAGTTCAAGTCTTGTTGCTACTGATCCCTTCCCTCCTCCCCCTCCTTTTTTCCCCCTTTTTTTTTTTACTTTTACTCAATCTGTTACTTATTTAATTCCTAGTCATTACACAAATTATTATTTCTCATTTCATTAGTTTCCACGTTGAATTTGTTGGGATTGCTTTTCTTACTGCATCTATCTTGTGATGTAGCTTAATGATTGGGGTGTTGATCTTGCATGACCTAGACCTGAGTTCAAGTCTTGTTGCTACTTTGATCCCCTCCCCTTCTCCCCCCTCCTTCCCCCCTTTTTTTTTTTTTTTTTACTCAATCTGTTACTTAATTAATTCCTAGTCATTACACAAATTATTATTTCTCACTTCATTAGTTTCTACATTGAATATGTTGGGATTGTTATTCTTACTGAAGCTTACAAAGTTAGACTATCGTGGCTGAGAAGCTATCGTTTGTTTCGAGCAAATGCAACTGTAGTGCATTACTCCAGATGCTCTCCCATTTAGTTGATGTCTTGGTGCTTCCAGCATGTAGATAGGGGTAACAAAATACATGTTGGGGTTGTATGAACAGGATATGAAAGAAATCTAATTAATGGTAGCTGTTTAATTGACTTGTGTGCAAAATGTGGCTTGCTGGTAGAGTTATATGAGGCCTTTGATAGATTGCCAATTCATAATCCCATATCATGCATTGCGTTAGTATCATGATATGTAGAATATGTATAAAATTTGTTATATTTAGAGGCATTCGAGTTTTTTCTGCACATGGAAGAAGAAGGCATCCCTTCTGCCTTGTAATTCCCCTTAGATTCTTGCGAGCTTCTCGAGATCCTCATCTTTGAGATTCCATTGGATTCCATCAATATTCTTTTATATTTTTCTATATTCCCTTAGATACCTTCAAGATTAACTGACTTCCTTGCGCATGGGACCACTCCGTTGAAAGCCCTCAACGAGCTAGTCTCTGGCTACTCGGTGCTCAAAGTTTTCTAAAATTCTACAAATTCTATTGGATTCCTCAAGATTCCTCAATATTATGTGAAACTTTTTTGAGGTCTCTAAGTTTTCATGAAGATTCCTCGAATTCCCTCAAATTCATGGAAAGATCCTTAATATTCCTTCTCGATGGCACGATGTTCCACTATGAAGAAATGATGCCAAACATCTACTTTTTGGAAAGCTCTCGCTGAACCAAGTCTAATGACGTCAATTCTGCCTTTAATTCTGATACACTTAATGCAAGTTACAGGCGTTTGAAGTAGTTCGTAAAAGGGCGCATTTGATGCAATCTTTTTTACTATAAGCGACACATAAAATGTGATACTTTTTTTTAAGTATTGTTAACAAGCTTGCCTAAATGGAGGTGTAACATTTCCCACAATTCTAAGGTGCCATGTAACATGACACATCAGCAATCAACAGTTAAAACTATTAGAAAAGCTTAAAAAAAATACCTCACACCTCTATGGAGGCTCCAAAGCTCCAGAGTATGGGGCTGCTTGTTATTCTATTATATGCAAATCTTCTATAGAAGTTCCTTTTTTTTTATGTATATATACTCTGATGACCTTCAAAACACAGATCATTGTTGTGTTTGTGGCATGCGATTGGTGGAATTTGCAATGATTATATTACATTTCATCGTTCCCCTTCATGGCAAATTCTTCTTTCAATCTGTATCGTCCTGGTTTTATTACCAATCCCAACTAATAGTTTTGATTCCATATAAGTTTATTTTGACACAGGTATTGCTTTAGTAAATATGTCAGCAATATGATCATAGCTCTAAAGTTTTATCTCCCACCGTATTTCAAATGAAATGCATGTTCATCTCTTTTTATTTGGTCTTTCATGAAATACCAGATCTTCCCCTATAGCCATGCAGCTCATACTGTCGGTGTGTAATGTGGTAGCTTCTGCTTGAGCGATTTCAATTCCATCTAGTAATCTTCGTAACCACATTATTTATCATGATGCAAGTGGTGTTGTTGCATACTCAGCTTCTGCAGAAGACACAGCCTGAGAATTTTGTTTTTTACTTCTCCAAGCAATGATTTCTACCAAACATTACAATATACAGGATATTCCTACTGTCTATGTAACTTCCCCAGTCTGCAAATATACTTGTAACTCCAATTTCTCTGTGTCATAAAACTCGTATATTAATCCCTGCTCTTAAATACCCTTTTATGTAACTCCAATTTCTCTGTATCATAAAACTCGTATATTAAGCCCTGCTCTTAAGTACCCTTTTAAGTACCATAAAAACCCCTTGCCTTTGCCTCGCTTACAAAACATACTCAATACATTGACACTAAAAGCAATGTCTATTCGTGTGTTATTAGACACATACAACTTAGCATCCAATCAAATTCTTTATAGGGTATCTTCTCCATTTCAAGTCTCTCTTCTTCCGTTGCAGGACTCTCTTTTGCCCTGGTACTAATGGTGTATTCACACTGCTTGCATTCTCCAGGTGAAATTTTTTCAGAATGTTGCCAATATCTTTGCTTTGAGATAGCCTCAACATCTTGTTCTTTCTGTCTCTCAACACCTTTGCTTCAATGCCCTAAATCTGTCACTTCAGATGCCCTTTGCAAAATTCCAGAATTTTGAGATTATTAGCGACTAAAACACATTAATTAAAATAAGGCAAGGATACAATATTCATTTCCACGCTTCAATACATTCCCAACATATACAACTTCCAATCGTTTTTCCTTGAGAAATTTGTTCATACAAAAGAACTATTGTCTCAGTGAGTGATTGCCTAACCCATACACAGCATATTCAATCTCCGCACTTGATATTTCCATTATCAAACCCTGGAGCCTGTTCCATGTATATATCTTCGTTCAAGCTCAGCATTCAAAAACGTTGTCTTGAGATCCATCAGGCATGTACATATCTTCCTCGAGCTCGGCATTCAGAAACGCTGTTTTGACATCCACGTGATGGATCTCGATCCAGAGCATTTGCAATGGCCAATAATGACACGTGAATTTAACCAGTGGTGAAAAAGTTTCTTCAAAATCTTCGCCCTTTTTGAGAAACGAGTAGAGCAGACTGCAGAGAGTCACAAGCCAACCCAGCACGAACCATAGTTTGTGGAAGCCTAACTGCATAACCCTGTCACTACTAGTCGCACCTAATCTTAAACAGATTAAAAGTTTAGAAGCTGATCATAGGGCAGTTGAAGGACCAATAGGCAAATTCCCATATGCAGAAAAGGGTTAAAGAGGAGTATTGGCTTACACCAAAGATGAAGGCATGTTGGCGTCAGTATTGGTGCAAATTTTGCAAGTGGTCATATGGGGCTCCTTCAATTGATGTCTCACTTTTTAAGTTCAAATACAACAAAAACTGAATTGAATGCATTGCACAGTGGCATTTAAATTGTTAAGGTGCCCGAGGATGTGCAACAACTTCTTACACCAGCAAGATTGTAATGGTACAATTTTGGTGCAATACACCTTGCAAAGCATCCAAAACAGCATCCAAATAACAAACAGATGAATATCCGTCCCCAGTATTATAACTAAAAGGCATAAGTCGCACATGCTCTGGCCAAGCTCTAGCTGGATCCGCGTCATGAAAAATAGGCTGGGCTGAAGGGAGAGTAAGAGATGACTTCATTAACAGTCTTCACTTTATGATGAAGGCTGAGAAAGCCTAGCAGTCTTTGAGCTTCCCATAACTACAACTGTAAAGAGACGTGGACTTCTATGTAACCTTGATTTAAACCTAAAAAGCAGCTACACATTATTACCAAAGGTGTATAGGCACCCAATGCCACCTTTTCCCAATTTCATCTTCCCAGTCGGTCTTTCAGGCATTCTTTTAAGAATTCTCGGCTGCAATAAAATCACAGAGATCTCAATTCATCTTCCTTATCAATCTTACTGGCATTCTTTTAGGAATTCTTTGCTGCAATAAATTCACAGAGATCTCAACTTCATCTTCCTTGTAAATCTTGTTGGCTGCTGCAATAAATTTGGAATTCTTTTAAGAATTCTCTGCTGCAATAAATTTGCAGAGATAATTTGCTTCCTCTAAGAACAGTTTAAAATAACGTTTTTGTCCGCTACGATATATAATGGAATTGCGAGAATTTTTGGACATGCCGCCATACGCGTTAACCTTGCTCCTTTCGCAATAGCTGCAAACAGTGAACCAAACACAAAACACAGTGGACCTGAGGGTCTGAAGGTGATTATCTTACATTATAGTGCATTATCACATAACCATGTAAACTTTATCAATACCTGTCTTGATTCTGCAGTTTATATCTCGTATAATCCTCCAAGAGTTCCACATCAAGGCTCTCAGGCCCAGTAGCGTCTTCAAATTCATTCAACCTAGAAAATCAAATTGCGGAGATTGTCAACATGCACCTTTATGTGCCTGTCAAGCATTCCAATTCTAATACGTACTTGATAACAAGAAGATTTGCTAATAGTTGAAATCCTCTTTCATCACCACATATTTCCCAGACTGCAGACTTGATATCCTGTTCAGTCGGCTGCCATGACAACTGTGAAAAATTACATGTGATTGAGTTATACATTACAAGGGACACGGATAATAAACAAACTACATAACAAACCATCTGTTCCCTTTTCAAGCTACATAACAAACCATCTGTTCCCAGCTATGTAAGTACCCAGCCTGGCAGCTCCATTATCATATGTTATCGTAGCATAATTTTATTGCTTTATATAAACATTCATGTAATTGGATATAAGATGGATTAAATGTCATATAAGCAGGGCAGATTTACTAGCTTGAAGACTCAAAACTTCCCTTTCTCCTTTCTGTCACTGTGAACAGCATATTATGTGCCAGTACAAGCATAGCCAGGACATTGATGTCAGAAGCTAACCACGAGACTAAGTCACCACATTTCTAAAAAGCTGGTTCACCCTTTGAAGATCATAAAACATAAAGATAGACTAGAATCTACCTGTTCAAGCAAAGAAAAAATGCCAGAAAGCTCATCTTCACCCATTGCAATGACACGCAGTGCTGCAATCATGTCTTCAGGAAAGACCAAGAAATTTAGATAGGCAGGACTTGTACGCGTGCCACTCCAACTAAAGCCTGTTGGTTGAGGATCGGCGCTCCTTTGATTAGGTAATCCATCTAGATTATGGAAGTGCCCCTTTTGGAGTAAGGCTGCTGGAAGAAGCCAACGAAGAGGCAAGTTCTGTGAGAATAAATGAGCATCATTATATTACCGTTTCTTAGCATTTCTTGTATAAAAAGTCTAAAATGGAACCTGTTCTTCAAGGAGTTGGATCTTAGCCTCAAAACAGGGATCACCCTCAAGATTCTCCTTTGGAAAATGTACCTGGACCATGTCATTCAAACCTATGAAACTTTGGCAGGAAAAATGTGAAGGAAAAACGTATTATATTATGACATTGAAAGCTGCGGCCGGCAATGTCAACACATGGGAAGAACCTTGGTTATGCTCTTATACACCATATATGGTGATGGCAATATATGGCGAAGAAGCCTGGTTAGGTTGTGTGCCATTAAGTCCTACTGAAGATAATGCAGAATATAAATAATGTGTATGCAAGATGGAAATAATGCAAATACGCGCCAACACAACCTGGAATAAATTAGGAACTAATGTGAATTGGAGAGAAATATCATATGTGACTTATATAGACAGGTAATGACATGCCACCATCTGTCCACTCATCACCTTGTTTGAGTTTAGTTGCTTCCTCTAATGCATTCTTATGTTATATGGTGATGACATGATCATCATTAGCGATGCCTAGCGATGCCCATGATGTTATATAGGATATTAAAGCCAAACAGTAATGGTGTACCTAGACTAGTAATGGCTTCATCTGGGGACTTGAAGTTTGGCAACACTCTGACTTCCTTGAGCTTACACGAACCAAATATGTTAAACAGAAAATTCCATGAGGGAATGCAAACTTTTGCAAACATTGACTTTGAATACAGGTGGAGAATGCTACTCTGTATAGACAGCCACTCTCATTTACCTTACAATCACTATGGCTGGTGTAACGTTTGCACTAGTAGCAGATTCAAGGAACATCCTACAAGGATGCATTGGGTCGCAGCTAAATGCATTTCATCATATCTTAAAATGCGCAGTGACGGAGGGCCTAATCTATAACGGTTTACAACAGGTGCCACATGAGTGAGTGTGGCATCCGTACATATCAGGCAATGGTTAACTGGTATAACTATTGTCGCGATATTTGTGCAATTGCTATTCAGAGGAACAGTGAGGTAATTGGTGGCCCTGGAAAGATTGTAGAAATAGATGAGTAAGTTTGGTAAGCGAAAATATAATAGGGGTAGAAGAGTTGAGGGTCATGGGTATTTGGCGGCATTGAGCGAGGATCTAACAAGATGTTCATGGTGCCAATTGAAGATCGGACAACTGATACATTAGTCTCTATCATTTACAAGTATGTAGCACCTAGAACTATTATTTACAGTGATTGTTGGAGAGGGTATGATTCAGAATGGTTAGAACAGTTGGAGTTCCAGCATTGCACTATGAACCAACGACAGTCTATATTTCAAGGACCCAAAGACTGGAGTGCATACAAACAGGATAGAATCTACCTATGGTACCGTAAAAAAATCTCTAAATCTCTACCTCGATATGGCACCTGCAAAGCATTGTATGAGTCATATTTTATGGAGTATATATGGAGGAAATATATGTTCCTAAGAAAGATCAAGCGTTCAATGTCTTTTGCTCGCATGTGACTGTACAATAAGGAGGTTTTAAATGCTCCTGAACAAGATGAAAATGAATACGATTAATCCCAGAAATCTCTCGGATCTCTGTTTTCTGTTTTGGATCTATATTCGGTGGCGGTTCTATGTTTCGGTTCATTCTTCGGTTCATTCTTCTCTGCTCTGGTTGGACTGTAACAGTCCGTTAAAACTTCCGAAAAAAAAATTCGGCGCCTAAAAACGTCCGCAACTTAAAAAAATGGCCGCTGACATGTTATTATGTGTATGGGGGGGGAGGGAATAAGGAAGGTCTCCCGCTGCCGAATGTAGAGAACTTAAAGAGTCGTCATGACCAATAAAGGGTACTCCTATCTTGCCATCTAGTGAAATTAGTTTCCCAGTGTTTGAACCTGCTTGAACCTGCCAGGTCCTTATACCCATAATAAGAATGTTGTAGATCTGTTTGTGAAGATAAAAGTTGCCGACGAAAGAAATGTCTGACCAAGTCAGACTGAAACTCATTCTTCTGTTTGTGCTCATTAGAATAGGCTTGGTAGTATCACCAAACTTTATACTTCGTGAGAGAACTACTTTCTTTGTCTCGGGATTATAAATTTCCAGCCCATTTGAGACAATGACTACCCTAAAAAAATACACTTAATTGCTCGATCTTCCCTTGTTGCTTTACCAAACTGCCAAAAACTTTAAACATACAATATCTGGCTTGAAACCCTAAACAGCTTCAAATAGTGTGTTGTAATGACGAGATCGAATAACTGTTCTATTGGCAAGATAATCTGCGGTAACTGCTTCCCCCAAGAATGTGGAGGCAAATGTTTATATGCTAACAATTACCTTACAGAATGCCCATTTCTGCTCTGCCAATCCATTTTTAAGATAAACATAAGAAATAATTAATTCTCATTTGATACTACGAGTAAGACAAAATTTGTCGAACATGTTAATTGTTAAGAATTTGATAGACGGCCGGAGATTCAAACAGAAATAGTAGGAAGCAACAAGGAAAGTTAACAGAAATATGTCCTATTTATAAAGATGTCCTACTTATATACAATAGTCATGGCATCAAATGCTGGCCTTTGTCTTGGTGTTGCCAGGTGGTAGCATTTATTATGCCTTGTCCTTGGTAGGCAGGCATATATATTAATCACATGTGACTTTTAGAAGACCATATAGGTTAAGGGAGAGTTACGCCTGTGTGTTTATTATAAAGGTCGCGTGGTCAAACAGTCAATGCATGTGTCCCACCTACCAAGGGTCAAAGGATCAAAGCATAATAAATACTAGCTACCAGCTGCCAAGACAACAACGAGCATTTAAGGCTATAACTATAGTATATAAGCAGGACATTTTAACGAATAGAACAGATCACTTTTAGCTCCCTTTCTTGCTTCTTGGCAATTCTTTGCAATTGTCCCAACTTGTGACAGTAATAGCATTTTACTGCTTTTCCATTTGGATTCTTATTAGAATCTTTTCCATTTGCCTTGTCATCAGAGTCTATTCACCTGGTACAGCAGCAGCTTTAGTCTTGAGGGTCTTAATGTGAGACTCTTCCTTAACATCCCCTTGACCTCGAGAAACTCAAGATCCTTAGAATGTCTGAAGACAGCATGGCATACTCAAGAGGCATATAATGCACTAAATAAATACCTGCAGCAGCAAGCTTAGAGCTCCCATATTCTCAAAATATGCAGTCATTGCTGAAGGAGAAGCCAGCAAAGTGGTCTCAATCTCCTTTGTGTGACAATCAGAGTTGAAAGGCCCGTGTAAGCATACAGTTCTGGATACTTTCTGAGCCTGATCCTTATAGGACGAGACGCTAGGAGTTTAAGATAGCTAAGGCTTTCCTGTCTAACTCAATGGATTTGGCATCTTTCCCCTTACTCCAAGCTGGTTAAAAAATTGCTGCCAGATTGTTGGTAGTCATAAAATTTTCAGAAAAATCAGCGCCAACATACTGGATCCTTGGAAAACTCAGAAGCCCCGTAGATCCGAACAGTTATCACTGAATCCAACTTAGATCCACATCCACCAGATTTCCTCTGACCCTGCTTCAAATCACCGTTGGAACAAACTTCTGTTTCATCCAAGAACAAAAAACAACCTGCAGCAGCAGCAGCAGCATATAAAGAGACTCAGAACCAGCATTCCTCTCAAACAGGCTTTGATACATTTTAGGAGTTTCATAGATGGGCTGGTGTCTTGTAAAGTTAGTTGACGTCTCAATTCTCAATCCTGAGTGAACTACCCTCAAGCTGTCAAGAGGTCTTCTCATTTTTATTAGCACTTAAGAATACACTTCAGATCAATAAGACCTTCAATAAAATCTTTCCATGTCCGATAATTAGTGCCATCCAAGACTGGACTTGCTGCAGCTTTCAAGGAGAAATCCGATGATGCAAGAACCCTTGTAAGAAAACCGTGGTAATAGCCTCTCTTTGAGAGAACTTCTCAAGACAAGGAAAGAACTTTGCAGCAGACCTACCTTATTCTATTCTTAGCGCAGAAATAGACGAAGACCGAAAAACATAGACAGATCCTCTAGAATTATAGGAGCAAAAATTATGAACACCTGACCTTCTATTCTCGATTTTCCACCAATAATGACAGGAAAGAACTTGGAAATTATAGATATGTAAAGAGATTATGCTTCACTAGCCCAAAATCATCTCTGCACATAATCAGATGGGAAAAAACATGTAATCTTCAAGTCCTGATTACAGTCCTATGAATATTGATGGGTTCTTGCATCTTCTGGTAAAATCTTAATGTAGATTTGTCCAAATATCCTTGTGTAGAATGCCTTAACAAATCCAGCCCTGCTTCCAAGAGATCTTGCAATATCAAATTACGCTATATAGTATTACAGGATCCGATATTATATCGAGGATAATGCAGAATGGAAATGATACATAACAAGATGAAAAGAATAAAAAAAATGCCTAAAAAGCCTGAATCAAACGGGAAAGTGAAGTAAAGAAATGTGTGACTTATATAGCTACAGGTGATCCATGGCACCATTTTAGTAGATGATAGATGCAATGATGCAGATGCATTGATTTGACCGGATGCAGATGAATTGACTCGACCTGTCTGAATTATATGCATGGCAGCCCGCTGTGCATGCACATATTTAGGCTGAAATGACATGACTCCAGAAGCTTATTGTTCTTGAACATATTCCGACATACTATATTTCGACTACCAACCAATGCCAAAGACTAAAACTTGAGACCTCAAAGATACAAATAGAGCTTAAACTTTGACCCCTTGATCCTTACCATTATATAATCATCCGGATTATCTTCAAGCACAAAGCCATAGAGGAAGAGTAGCTCCTACAAGCAACAGGAATAGCACCACTTAGCGTCAAATCTAAATATTTGAACTAACGACTTCCTTCTGCGAACACTAGTTTGGGAGAAGAGAAAGAAAAAAAGAAACATTCAAATAATGTCTATACAGGTCTACGACACTAAAAATGGTACAATATACGTAAGGACAGGGGTATCACCTAAGAAGCTCATTAGTAGATTTTTTCTGGTGCAAAACGATAATTTGGGTAGGAATAGTCTGTTGGGAATGTGCCTTTTCCTAGGTGTGGTGCTGGATGGTTTTGGATGGTTTTGAACCTGATTACTGGAGATGATGTGAAATTTAGAATGATGTGCAATATGCTCCTTCAACCCTATCGTCAGCAGTCAATCTTGGATTTGGCTGCTCAAGTTGTCTCAACTTCCAAACCATATCCCGACAGAAGGGATATAGAGTACGTGTTTCACATGCAACTAGGAGTCATTCTGTCTATCTTAGGATGATGTCTAATCTTTGAAAAAGCTGTTTCCTAATGTAGCCCTTTGCAAATATTGGTAATGTGGCATAAGGCCTACCTATGTAAGATTTACTTCCTGCCAACTTAGGAAATCAATTTGGGACATTAATTTTCCATATCTTTGGTAACTCTATTTCGCAATGTGGCAACGCTTTCCTTTTAAGTCCAGATCAATGCCCGTGGACAATGAAAACAATCCCCCACCATGGTGCCAGTAATGTTGTTATTCTCAATTAGCAATTTCATCACCCACTAAATCAACACAAAAAGGTTTTAGAAAAGGTTAGATGGAAAGCTTTCCTTTCCGGTCCATATCAATGTCTCTGGACAGTGAAGACAATCCCCAAAGGGCCAGTAATATTGCTATTCTGAAATAAGCAATTTCATCCTAGATGTATGCAACCTTAGGATCTTCAAATGTAACTAAAATCTTCCACTGTGCTCGGTAATATGTGTACTTCAAGCTTTTACTTCTTTAGGCCTACCGCACTGAGTGCTCTTTTTCTCATCTCTAATGGGTAAATCAACAAATATTATTTAGGCTACAATACATTTCCTCAACATGTGTGCCATACCTCATTCCCCTTGTTGCCATAGTTAATTGTTATCTCAGTATCTTTTTCTAGAGTTGAAAGTTTCCCTAAAAAGATCACATTTTCCATATTAAACAAAACTAGTGTTTAATAGAATTTTAAATGATTTGATGAAATACCTGGCACAAGATACATTGAGAATGGAATTCCAGTAATAGCACCTTCGTCTTGATCGATTTCCCATGATGCATTTGCCTTCATGCCTTGGCATGCTTATAGTCAGATTTTAAAAAAAAAGAATGGAAAGAAAAGAAAGAAATCAAAACCATTAAAATGTTATGTATTAATTACTGCGTTTACTGTAGGCACATTATGCAGGAATTTGAATAAAATACTGCATATTATGACAAATCAAAAAATAATCAATAAATTTCCAGTCCTCCTTTACCGGGCTATTTAGCAGCTCTCATAACTATTGCAGAGTTTACTCCAGATGCAGAAAAAACAACCTTATATCAACTTTGTACCAGCCATCATATTTGCCTTTGCCTTTGTTTTCACTTCCATGGTTCTATTCTTCTCATTTCAAAACTTCCAACTTCATACCTTCAGGAACACCAATGCATTATGTTTCTGACTTTTACTTCTTGCTCCATCATTTACAGAAAAGGGAGAATAAGATCTCCTTCACTAAATGCGAACATGCAGGAACTAAATAGACAAAGGCACGAACCTCATGCCATTTAGTAGCTTTGAGATAAGTTCCCATATCAGCTATTCATCCCCTGCTACCATGTCATCTCTTTTGAAATGACTATTGTGCTTTCATAGTACTAAGTTTTATTCTTTTGGAAACCGCTAACAGTCATTGGGATCAGGCCCCTTCCTTTCCTCTTGTGGGTCCTCCTCCACCGTATCTTCCTGCTCCAGATCTTCCTTAACAGCGAAGTTATTTACACTTGCCTAAGACCTTTAGGACAGGATCCTTCTTCGATTTGCAAGAGTTTGTGGATGAACAGGGCCACGCATTTTTGGTCATTACCTTATAAGCTGCTGCAGAGTGTTTGGATCATTAAAGGAGTATCTTCCTCTTCTAATGTTATGGTGCAAGAAACAGGGGCACCTGACTCGACTAAGCCCAAGTTAAGACAAAGAATACTTCCTCTCATTGCAATTATAATGCTTAGCCCCTCCAACCTCAATCTCCAATTGGTGAGAACGCACCCTGAACTGTCTCATTGAAAACCTCACCTTATTTGGGAGGTTTACATTTAAGTACTCGGGTCTTATATTGAAACCGTCAGAGAAAATGATCCAAATAAATTCTCTTTCTGTAGGCATTCAGCCATGTATCCAAATAAGCCGTCCCAGATCATGCCGGACAAGTTGGTTGTCCTGTTGCTGATTCATCTTCAGATTAGGACGCTGTAAATAAAAAAGCCCAAAGAGACAAACAGTTCAGTAGTCCTGACAAATCAGCATATCCCACTTTGATCATCCAAGAAAACCAAGGGAGTTCATCTGCCCCTCTTGCATGTTACCAAAATGGAGTAATCTATGCATATAAGACACTACTTGAAAGGCTACTTCGAGCCATTAGCTTTGAATTCAGCAAGTAAAATTAAGCCTGATAAGATGTCTTGTTAACTTGGAAGGCAAGAAGGCCAAGAGAACCAAATGAGATGAAGTTACGGGGGTTATTTACTATCTTAGGAGTAGCCTGATAAGATGTCTTATTACTTGGAAGAGAAGACTGTGAGACAAGGGTCAAGTAAACAAATGGGTTACTTACTATGATTGCAGAAATCAATTCCTGGAATAAGCCCTTCAATCCAGCATGTATCCTGTTGTGAAATAACTTCCCCTTCTAAATCCATGCATTTATCCCTTTCCAGTTTCTCGTCAGCTTTAGTATGCCCAAGTGTTTCTCCACAAGATGTGCCTTCCAACAAGATGAAGGAGCGTGGACATGGAATACTTAAAGCACGTGTCCAAAAAATACTATACGCCCTACCAAATAACATAAATAGGCATGCATCAGTCCTAAATTTCCATACCATTAAGTAGTTAAAAGCTATGTACAACAGTTTTGCAGACAAAAGTTTGTCCTCTTGACTTATTCTACTGTTTGTCACTTATGGACCTAAGGGTTTGACGAGATCCAAAGCAATTTCAAATACAATTAATGTTTTTATTTGCACCAAAATCAGCAAACGAAATATTCAAACAATAAAAGCTCCCATAACCCCTGTCTAAAAGCTTTACATAGTAATGAACAATAATTATGAAATAGGTAAATATGAACAGAATTAACTTTCCTCAAAGACTAAACTTCAAAAACAGATAGCATATAGATTTACCACAGGAAGTCTTCAAACTCTAGCTTCCTGAAAGAAGGAACAAAATATCAGCATGTGTTCGAAGGGCTGGTAAAGTGCCATCATGCTGCAGATATCAAATCAGATACATGACTGACCAAAAAGCATGCCTGAAGAAGTTCAAACTGAGTCCTAATCTATTCTATGCACATTCTAACACCATTTGATGCCGTTGAAGTAGCAGAAGGACCTTCTGTGGCATGCCAGTCCATAATAAGCTCACACTAACAGTTAGTAGATTGACCCTCTTACATTTCCCATATGCTCATGAGATTTTATAGCTGCCAACATCTGCCGACTTACTGTTCCTCACGAGGTAATGCTATAGACTCTATAGATGACGCCAGTCAAGCATGAGTAGATTCTGCAGACTGCAAGGATGACATGAACTATTGCAGCAATCTTTCCTCATAAACAATCACGTTCACCTTTAGCAAGAGGCAAGCGCGGACTACATTATAGTTGTTACCTTGCTGAGTTGTCAATTGATAATAACAATGCCTCAGCACAATCCTTCACCTTAGTGTTGAAGATTGCATCAAGACGCTGGACCTGCATATCAAGGGGTGTGGATGGTAACAACACTTAGCATACTCCTTGCTATCTACAATTACAAAGGAAGCTACCTGCATCTTTGTGGCTTCAAAAAGGGCAGTACCCTTCAGTTCCATAAGTTCTTCTTCTTTAAACCATAAAGGCGTACTGAACCTCACTGGGAGAATATTAAGGTATCTGAATACTTCAATGTCAAGATGGCAATGTAATTCACCAGGCAATAACATGTTCAGAGATAAAGGTAGGGAGAGAGGCATGGATAGACAGACGGACAAACAGACAGACAAAATGAAGACTCTAGCATTATGGAAAATACATGGTAGCCATGTACACGTTAGTTTCCATCCATATTTTGTGATCACATTCCATGCTGTTTCTCAAGAAGTTTGCAATGTAATTGGCCCATTAAAGAGGCAGAGAAACCTTCCTGTTATGGCATATTCATAAAACGCTTATCATATTTCATACTACAGCCACTTAACCATAAAAAAAGAAAGAATATATTGACATTTATTGGAGTTCCCTAAGATTCCAGCAGTTTATTGTCCTTAATACAACCCCTAGAATATGGGTGTGCTCCCTTATCCTATTTTCTTCAGGAGCTCTGTTGACTTTTTGGACCTAGGGTCTATAAGACCAGACTTTACAGCAGTTTATGCCATGCAGGTTCCTTTCTGTGGACTTGGACAGCATTATAGAATAAAAGAAAACCAAAGAAAACGGAGGAAAACCTGACTATTTGAGAAGAAATTGGAGCTATGCTGACAGAATACTTTTCTCCACCATTTTCCATTCTCCACATTAGAACACTCTATGAACAAAGGAACTCCGGAACAACCTAAAGGATACGGTGCCCAAGAAGACTCACTGGCACGAGCACGTTCAATGATGAGAAAGAGCATGATTAACAGACGATCATCCCATTCTCCACTTTCAAAAAGTTTCCGGTAGCTGGTTCCCAAAACCGGATCTTTAAAAATTGTCATAATTGTTATTGCCATGCACAAAGAGGTGGCCATCAAGGGTCCTGCATAAAAAGCAATTCAAATTTAAGACATACTCATACAGTAGCATTAACGTTTTTTTAACCATCCTATCCAGAGCACGATCCTGATGTATTTCTTCAATTTCAAAATATGAATAGCTCTTGGGTGTTGCTTAAGTTGCTTTAGCACGATCCATAAGGTAAAGGATGGTTAAAGTATTTGGGTCTCCATTCAATCCTTCTATACTGGTATTAATGCCTCAACAGGCTCATTTTATGACAACTCAGCCAAATGATTGCTTCAAGTTCTTTTATTGCTGAATGTACTTCCAATTGTACACTAACATCTCCCCATTCTCAATACTTTGGCATTGGAAATAAGTAATTAGGCACCTCTGCAGTATCTATGTGTAATGAATTTAGACGTCTCTATATAAACTTAAAAGCCGTCACATAAAGAATTTGAGTGCTATCTTGTGTGAAGTTCTTTTTCATATATAATGCCTGGTACCAAAGAGAAATGCCCAAACAGAAATGGACATAAGAATTGTAATTAAATTAGTAGCATTGTTTTGCATATTGGTAGACAACAAAATTTAGACCACATAAATTCACCTTAACTAATATTACCAACTCACCTTCAGCGACGTTGTCAGCACAAAATAATCCAATGCCTGCATCCTTGCACCTACCCAATCTGCAGCTTCCAAGCTGAGCCCCATTTGCCTGTGCAAAATAGAAGTAAACGAACATACAACCGCAACCTTAATGTGATGCGCAATGGACATTCCTATGCAAAAGTAGTTAAGTTATGCATTAAGAAGATTAAAATTTTTTACTTACTTCCATCCAATCTGCGAACCGCTGCATATCCTGCTCTGTGATTCTTTCATCGAGACTGTTGCCATCAGTTCGAGCTTGGGAGGAATCCCCCATGTTGAGGTTTAGAACTTTTTGATAGAAATGTTTGAGTGTTGATGCACGAGCTCTGTTTCGGGGAGAATATTCTATGGATATCCGTTTTTACCTGGTTTCATTGTGTTAGGGTCTCAAATTAAGGTTAACCTTATGTTTGTCCGAGCAAAATATTGGCTCCCGAAAGGGGGTTGGATTCCAAAAAACGGCGAGCCGAATACCGAATACGCCATGCAGAAAAATTATTATATGGAAATCAATGTTATTGCAATAACGCTGCGTGGCGCAGATGGTCAGTTAGTTTGGTTTTCAACTTTAGTGCGCGAGTTTGAACCTGCCTTTTAACATTTTTTTACTTGGAGGGGTATTCGATTCACACAATACTTTGGGCGTATTTGACTCACATAATTTACGTGCGAATCTACAAGTCGAATACCCAATTTTTGGTGTTCGACTTGCAATTTAGAATACAATCTACGAGTCTAATACCCCATTGGAATCCAACCCATAATCGGGAGCCAATAAATGCACCGATGTTTGTCCTCTAAAATTTACCAAGCGTTCAACTGAGTTGTTGTTGACATGAGTACGACATTTTGTCCTATTAAAAAAATGAATTGGACTTTGTCCCAATTTTAAGGATTAATTTAATTTATTTTATTTTATTGATCTTGCTCTTTTGGGCCTTGAGAGGCCATGGAGGGCAATTTACAATTCATATGATATCAACTTCAGTAATAGTTCATGGTGAGCATCCACTGCTTTTATGAATGAACCTAGTTTATATGTGAACAAACTAAATAATGAATGCAATTATGTAAATGATATACCAAATCTGCTTCTAATCTCATCATATGTCGAGCACTGCAGTAATGTATGGCACTCATCCTCTATGCAACCCGAAGCACAAAGCCTGCACAATCTATCCTCCATCGGGATCTTATACCACCTACATGTTTTTATTGCCAAGTGATGTGAGCTTGTCCGATAGCGTGCAATCATATGCTTCAAGCTTCTATGTATATTTGCCAATAGATAATCTTGGCTCAGCTTTTGCACTGCTTCAAGTTGACACCAAAGCTTTGCAGGAATGCTTGCCCCCCAGATGGGCATGATGTAGAGCAAAACTGTTTGCACTAAAGTTTTGAACAATTTTCTCTTGAGCAGCCAATCATGAAGCGCGATCTTTGAGCATTTAGTTAACATGTCGTATAGAGCTGGTTTACCACCTGTCACACCCCTCTTGACACAGTCTTTCCAGTTATATTTTGCTGAAAAATCTACACCCAGGTATTTGTAGCTCTCTACAACTTCGAGCTCTTGGTCATGATACATGAAAGTAGGCCTGTCAGAGTACCAAATACCATTATTTTAGACTTTGCTATATTTACCTTCATTTATTTTTTTTCACAGAACGCCTCCAACTGATGTAAGTGTGCATGTAATACATTCTTCTTATTGGCTAGTAGCACTACATCATCTGCATAAAGCAGCAACTAGATAATGTGCACCCAGGCGTGTTCCTGTCAATGAGTGCTCCTGCATCTATTCTTCTAGCTCGTCAATGAACAAGCCGAAGAGAGTTGGAGATAAAGGGCAGCCCTAACGGGCCCTAACTGTGTTTCTGACCATTGTATCTGTATCCCAGGACAATTTAATAAGTACTTCAAAATATAACTATGAGACGGCACCTCTGATTGCCTCTGGGACATCCAACTGTTCCATTCTCTCACCTAGGCTCCTTCTATGTATAGAATCGAAAGCCTTAGCAAAGTCTATGAAGGCCATATATAATGTCTTATTTGGTTGCCTGTCTTTTTCAATCAAAACCCGGAGTGCTAAAACATGGTCAAGAGTGTTGTGTTGCCTTTTAAAATGTGCCTGACACGAAACACGTTTCTGGTTCTCTTCTGCCCAAACACTTAGTTTTCTCTGTAACAGGCTGCCTAATATTTTGGTAAGTGTATTTCCAATCAAAATAGTTATGTAGTTTTGAGCCACTCGCTTGTCCCCTGCTTTATAAATAGGGTGTACTCTGTTATGCTTCCATCTCTGTGGCAATCCTTGTCTCATACATAAATAGTTCAGAGCATAAACCATCCAGATCACACGCTTTTCCATTCTCCATTTGAAGGATTTCGTCCTATTCTATTAAAAGGGAGGAGGACTTGTGTTCGTAGGAAGGAAGAGTTAGCTTATTTGATATCATTCTATGGAACACCAAAGAAGGTTGAGAAAGGAAAGAATAAAGAAATTGTTGCAGCTTTGGTTGAACAGGTTTTGAGAAGATAATATGCTGAATTTAAGTTACATGTTCAAGCAAATTGGTCACACATGAAACTTGAAGAGTTAGAGCTGCTATTGCATGAATGAGATACATGCTAGCTTTTAGTAATGTGTTGAAACTGATGTGTTGAAACTGATATAGGTTGCCTTCCTTGCCATCAACACACACACACACACACAGAGAGAGAGAGAGAGAGAGAGAGAGAGAGAGAGAGAGAGAGAGAGAGAGAGAGAGAGAGAGAGAGAGAGAGAGAGAGAGAGAGAGGTTGCATTTGTTCAATGTGCAAGTGATGCAATGTGAGATTGTGTTTAGTCATAGCATTGCTATAAAAGATAAGTTTCCCAACATGATGGAATCAAAGGTGTTGGATGCACGGCTGAATGTTATTAAAATGGGCCTGATGATTGTGATGATTTTGACTATGCAATAAGAAACGAACATCCAAGTGTACTTGGACGAAAAATGTGGACGTTGGCGGGGGCGGCTAGCACCTTCAGAACTCGAACTTTAACACTTCCTCCTCCATGAAATTCTTCACAATTCTGGAGCATGGAGATAGGTATTCATGTGGTTGGCTAGAGGGAGATAGCTCCCACTTACGGGAATGCCTAGTCTACGATAGATTCTTCCATAGAGAATTATTCACTTGCATTGCTTCTGTTATTCCATAGTCGGAGATTCAGTTAGTTGAGTACTGACATGGGGAATTTGTAGGAGATAGGAATGTACTATCAGCTGGTATTTTCCATGTCAACTGTTCTTGGATAAATAATAAGATAGTAGTTAGAGCGTACACTTCGTTGGTCGAATTGTGAACATGGCGATTAAGGAGGGGATGCATCAAAAGTTGGACCGGGGACAGAGGCTAGCATAGATAAGGTGTGTGACAAGTTTTGGGACATTGGATATTGGACAAGAACGGGAGATAGTGGTACAAAGAACAGATCTTAAGAAAGGAGGAAAAAGGATAGGGTCAGAGTCAGATACACAGAATGTGCGGTTATAAAAGGGAATGTGAAGGTTTATTAGATTTGATTGGTATTCGGAGCAAAAGGGGACAGAATCATATTTTGCACATCACTAGTCATCTGGCTGCTCTCAAACAGGGGAAGAGCATAACAGACTTGGTTCCCTTTGGCAATTTTCTCACCTCCATATCTATGATGGTGAAACCCAAAGTGCAAATGGCATGGGGCCATTACAGCGATAGCAGGGAGTTGTTAAACAAATTTTGGAGTATGCCAATGGTGTGTAAGAGGTGGTGCGAAAGGAACTGCAGACAACCCGTGAATCGACCTGCGTTTGTAAGTGCTTAAACAATTATGCTATAGATAATAAGTTAAAGTTTTTGAATTCTTGAGGACTGAGGCTGTATCCGGCATCAAGAGGTTAGATTACAGTCCATCAAAATAGAGTTTGAAAATATGGACCCTGCGACATCCATATAGAATAGAATAGAATAGAATAGAATAGAATAGAATAGAATAGGGTTTTTATTGTCCACGGAGACCAATCGGCCTATGGAACCCAAAAAGGAGGTGCAGTAAACGTATTACTGTTCGGGTTAACGTGTGGCGAGCATCTATTGGGCGAGTTCCCATTCTTTATGGTGGACTATGGGAATAATCAAACTACTACCTTACTTTTCAAACAATGCATGGTGTTTAAATCCAATACTCAATTCTTCTTTTAAAAATGGTATCCATCCTTTGAACCACAAAATTTTACCGGATTATTCCGTCTAGCATGGACTTCATTGTATGGATTAAATCCCGTGTATTAGAATGAGCAATTGCTCCTTACTCTCTTCCAGCAAACTAGGAACTTTATTGGATTTGAAATGGTACCAGATAAAACTCCTCGAGTATGGATTCAAATAGACATTCTAAAATGCATCTCGGACTCCATAAAGTATGTTGATTACCTTGGTGATCCCAAAATTTCAAAATTGTTCTGGCAAGGGCGTCCCGCCCCATGCCTGGTTTGTGGGATAAGATTGCATAGAGGCCAAGTTTGTATGGATAAGAAAGAGGGAAAAAAACTTGGGCCTGAAACCCAAAGCTTTGGAATAATCCACTAGGGGGGAGCTGCTTGGATTACTCCTGTGAAAAAGAGTAAGCAAAGGAAAAACAATAACATAAGACACACAAATGGGAGTGCTAAGAGAAGGATCAGGCGACAAAAGGTCAGAGCATAAAAAGAAAAAGAAAAGAGATTGAGAAGAGTAATAGGAGGAAAGAGAGAATTGAATGGAAAAAGAAAGTCCAATCCATGGAAGACCTTGCCAAGATTAAGGTTTAAATAATCCACACTTCAAAGGAAAGGAGATCATGGATCCCAATGCCTTAGTTGTGACCCCAGCACACGAAATGAGAGCAAAAACCCTTACAATCCAAGAACCTGATAAACTTCCAATCAATGCCTATTCGTATTTTGATGAATCTTCGGGCAAATAGGAAATAAGAGGTCCTAGTTTTTTGAAAAGGTCTTCAATTGATTCCATGATCGAGGAGATTTCTGCTGGAGAGACTGAAATTTTTGGTAGCACAGGAGATAAGGATCAGGATGAATCTGGGGCCTTGGAGGTCTCTCAACTGGCAAATGAAGCTGAGTGTGAGGTCGAATGTGAAGCCTCCTCACCAAATAAAGAATCCTTGGCTACTAATCTAGAACTCTAGAGCCCATATCCGACATCTGCACAATTCGTCTTCTAGACTATATGGAAAATTTTGGGAAGAAGGAAGAAAGGAAGGTATTTTTATCGTCCACGGAGACCAATCGGTCTATGGGACCCAATACAAAAGCGCAGCAAGCGGATTACTACCCGGATTAAAAAACCCCGCCCCGAAGGGTTTTCGAGGGAAAAACCGTGGCAGCAATCAGCCTGCTGACAAACTGTTCTAATATATAAAATGCAAAAACACACAAATATATACACTCATGCACCGCACTCGTAGTGCCTGATCAGCGGGCAGCCAGGCGGGGGCAAAGGTGAGCTCGCAGATCCAGTACCTCCTGAATATGACCCCAGAGCACGTACTGACGGTGTGTTCATCAGCAAATGTAGGGGCAAGGTCGGCCGTACTAAGGGAGCATATCTGGCCCGGATCTGACTGAATGCTGGGACAACTCTGGAAAGTGTGAGACTCATCCTCAATGGCACCCGTTTGATAGCATTGACAGAGCCTGTCCTGGCGGGGCTCCCCAATCCACCTACCCGTCTCGATGCGAAGATGGTAGGCACCTGTGCGAATGGAGGCAATGAGTCTGCGCTTTTTCAGGGGCAGCTGGGAATGTAGGTAGAGCTGCGGGCCCCGAGCTAACACTTGTAATGGGCCGTTTTGACCTGCTCTAGAGCGCCGGGGTCCCAGAGCTTGCCAAGGAAGCAAGCGTCCCAAGTACTCCCGCAGTCAGCCACGACGATCGGCCAGTGTCCACCGCACGCACCTATGCTCCCCGCATGTTCCATCCGGCGAACCACCGATCTCTCCTACCCTCCAACAGGGCCCCGAGCCGCCAAGGGCCCATTGCCACAAAGATAAGCCCGGTCGCGGAGCCGAGCATCACCCATATTAACCACTTTCTCGAAAATAGACGATGTGTCTATCAAGGGCTGCCCGGCGTAAGAATCCGATTTCCTATAGCGGAATCGATAGGGGGTGAAGGTTTCACCCCAAGTGCGTGCCAAAATGCCTTACGCACCTGCTCCAAGTCATTACAGTCGCCAAAGAGGCCATCGCCCCAAACTTCGACCCGTCTGGAAGGGACAATTTCGACCCGGCCCAGGAGCAGATGTGGACCGATGGCCCCAATCATAGAGCTCTACACGGTGACCATTTGTTCGCAGATGGCATAAAGCGCTTTCCGGCCCTTTGTCACGAAAGCGTATGGGCGCCTCCCAACAGGCGAGGAGGGGAACTCCACCCCTAGGTACTTGTAGGTGGGCGTGACCTCCCGTCAGCCCCCCGATATGTGAGTGCACGGGAGGCGTGGGGTGGCGTGAAGAGGATATGAGAACCACCACGGTCTTGGCGATTCACAGCGCATGTTTGTAGCCCGAGAATGTGTCTAGGGCATCCGGATGAGACAAGATAGCTTATGGGGTGTGGGCGGAAAAGTCAACATCGTCATATAGATAGATGAGTGGCAGATGACACGGTGCAAAAGTCGTATGCCATCCCCCATGCTCGAGAAGTGAGGGCTCTAACCGATCAATGTAGAGGCCAAAAGTGTTGGTGAGAGGGGGCACCCTGCCGGACCGATACTACCGGTGAATGCTTGGCCCGGTACGCATTCTCGCCAAAACAACTCTCATACAACTGTATATGGCATTCTCGCGACAGCGTGGCAGCCCCAGATTGACGCAATCTAGCCCATAGCTTTTCCCTGGGACCGTATCAAAAGCCTTAGCGAAGTTCACAAAGCAAACAATACAAATCCCCGCCGATGGTTCCGCATTTGTCTTCAATCGCCCGCAGCGAGTAAAGATGTGGTCAATCATTGAGTGGCGGGGTCTAAACTTTGCTTGTGTGAGGGCTCGCATCATCCGCCTCCGCCCGGTCGGTCAACTGCCGCCGAGAATGCCGATAACGGTTTGGCAAATCTCGAATCGACCATGATCGTCCGGTAATTGGCCGGACGGTGTGGGTCGCCCGCCTTGTGAATGGGGACAACCCTGCTTGTGGTCCATTATCGGGGGAAACCTTCCTGCAATGCTCTGTTGAACAGGGTAGTGAGGATCGGCACCAGCGGCTGATGAAAGGGGAAATTGGGGAGGGGAGGGGAGGAGGGGATAAACTTTCTTTATGCATTTGCGAAAAAAAAAAATAAAAGACAGAGAAAGATCTATGTCCCTAATGCACATGGGCCAATTACTATGAGTAGCAAATCCAAATGAAGATAGTCACTTGGAATGTCAGAGGCATCAAGGGTCCCCTTAAAAAGAATTAGATTCTAATTGCACTTAAAGAAATAAATGCAGATATCATCCTCATTCAGGAACATAAGACCGGAGGAATATACATTGTTTGGAAAGGTCTCAAGTCCATTGACCCCTTTTGTCATCCCTCTGGGAGATGGCAAGTGGGCTATGCAAGAACCTGATTCATCATGTTGGCAATCTTGCCATCGATTTTATCCTGAGTATCTTCAGCAATAACAGAACCAATACGATTTACATTAAGCAGCACTGGTACAACAGGAACATCTTTCTCTTTGTTGCCATATAGATCAAGACTGGATCGGCGCATCAAGCAAGCATCAAAGGTCGAAATCTGTGATATGAAACAATAACCTAGGGTAGATATCTTGGAACTATAATTAGCACACCGAGTACTTTCCAGAAGTTGTGAACTGAGTTTTTTAGGCAAAAAGATATATCAGCGGCCATTACCGGAATCCAAAAGCAAGGCAGAGGTGCATTTCCTTTCGGATCAGTGGGTTTGAAGCTAGTGGCAAAACCCATTATCTTGGCAAGAGGAGAGCAACCCTAATCCATATGTAGATGGAGCTCACGAGGTTCGGATTAGGTCACGAACCCTAATCATCAACATAAGATCCATTTTTGTTATGAATAAGAAAATAAGGGGAAATAAAATAATTTTAGCTATTTTGGAAAAAGCATAAGTTGCTCAATATTCTGCCACTTGGTTTATTCGAAATAGAGGTCAGAGCAATTTAGGAAGCAAGGACAAACTGGGATGAGAATGTCAAAGTAGTGGTCTAGACATGTGCCTCATGTTTGTATAGGATATGTGTCTCGGACAATCAATTGCTAACAAGGACCATTAGGGGGCATGATTTTAATATAATTCAACATAAAGGTAAAGGAAATATCCATATGTCAAGGTGGCGGCCTATTATTCAAGTTCATATAAAAAAAAAAAAAAAAACTATGTTATTGTGCCATGGGCCCAACCCCGACAATGAAGACCAGAGGAAGACCGAGAAGAGCAGGCAACGGGGCAGAATATACGGAGACCCCAAAGGAGCAACCTCGCGGGAAGAGACGCTGACAATATGGTACTGGAACTGTACCGGATACCCGTGGGACAACGGAGAAAGGCTCGAGGGAGCCCACAGCTGCGACATAACATGTCTAGTAGAGACATGGGAGCACAACGTCAAGAGGATGTCGGAGGAAGAGGGGTACCAGCTATTCACGTGTTGGAAGGATAAGGATTTCAAGATAGGGAGGGGAAGCGCAGGCTTGGCTTGTTATGTGAAGAATAGTGTAGCTAACAGTGCATGTATTGTACATTCGGATATCAATAAAAGATACATGGTTCTAAATATCCAATTGCAAAACAAACAAGACCTAATTCTGATCATAGCATATTACCCGCCAAACAGTGACAAGCTAGAACTGCTAGACCTGGGGGAGAGCATGATGAAATGGAAGGAACAGGGACTAATGATTCTAATAGGGGATTTAAATGCCAGAACAGGACAGGAACAAGCACAAAACAAGACATTGATGAAACAAATGGTCCGACGATATATACGGCAAGAACACAGGAGTGGAAGAGGGATACAGAAGACAAAGCAGAGATCAATGCCAAAGGTGAATTACTGCTCGAAGTATGTACGGCGACAGGGGTCTGATAGCTAATGGGGTGCAAAAATGGGGATTCACGAGCCAGAATACAAACGGGAAGAGTATAGTCGACTATGTGATTATGAATGGCCAAGCAGTGGAAATCGTCGCAGGATTTATGTTGCTAGAATGGCCGACTGGGAAAAGGAAAAGCCACAGACCTATACAGTTAACACTCAAAGGGGGCGAGCCGACGCAAGTTGATAACACACGGGAAAAGGAGAAAGAGAAGGTGAAGATAACAATCCAATTCCAGGAAAAGTATACAGATACATTCATACAATCGGTCATGGCAGAAATGGAAAAATGGGAATGGGGAAAACATAAGGCAGATGAGAACGGCAATATCCTTAATGACATTATGGTTAGAGTGGCAACAGAGATATTCGGAAAAAGGAAGAGACCCTGGAAGAGCAATGCTTTTAGGGCCTCTGTATGGTACGATGAGGAATGCAGGGAGCAAAAAAGAAAGGTCAAAGAGCATATAGAAAAGGAGGCATATCAGACAAAAAGAACAGCATACTTAATACTGTTGAAGCTAAAAAGGAACAAAAACTTGGTACAACACCAATGGGGTCTCGCCAAATTGCTGAAAAGGCAACCCCGAAATTTCTGGAAGGGATTTAAAAGGAAGGGAGATGGGAATATGAAAGCTGAGAATGAGCAGGACACCATTGGAGCAGCAGGATGGGAGAAATATCTGGAGAAATTATGCAGGACGGGGGCGTCCCCACTGCCAATACCAACACTGCAGAATATGGATAAACCGTGCTTCAGCATGCACGAAGTAATGATAGCGCTAAACAGGATGGCCAATCACAAAGCCCCAGACCTCTACGTTCTAACAGTGGAGTTACTGAAATGTGCTGAAACAGCAATAGGGAAACAAGTCACCGACATTTTCAATGGCATAATACATACAGGACTCCCCGACAGGTGGACATACAATAGGGTCATACCTCTACACAAGGGGGAAGCAGGCAGGAGCCCGGAAACTATAGGACAATAATGGTGAGCTCAATCTTCGCAAAATGGTTCCTAGACAGCAAATTGAAACAATGGGCAGAAGCGGGAAATCCGAGGGCACAGGGGCAAGCAAGCTTCAGACCGGAACACTCAACCACAGACCATCTAGTAACCCTCCGTATATTAATAGAGCAGAACAAAGCCCAGGGAAAGAAAATAATCTGTTGCTTTGTAGATTTTAGGAAAGCATTCGACACAGTCCCGACGGAGAAGCTCTTACAAAAGCTGATAGATATGCAAGCACCAAGAGATATGGTAGGATCAATTGCAAGATTATACCATAGGGTATATGCGAAGATGGAACATGGAGGACAGGCAATAAACTGTGATACAGGCGTCAAACAGGGATGTCCCCTATCTCCGGCTTTATTCGGAATATACATAGATGCATTGCAGGGCTACATAGCAGAACAACAGGGGGACGAACATGCCCCTACATTAGGGGATACCAAGGTACCAATTATGTTGTACGCTGATGATCTGAGCATGATGGCCACAAAGAATAAAGGGATGCACAGATTTAAAGATACTAGAGACCTTCTGTGAAAAAACAGGGCTAACAGTTAACCTGGCAAAAACTAAGATAGCCATGTTCGGGCATAAGAACAAGCATAGACCTTTTAGGTATATGAAGACAAAAATAGAGGAATCAGCGGAATACAGGTATCTGGGATATGATGCACACAGCACGGGGAAATGGGCCAAGGGGGCAGACACGAGGTTTCAATCAGCCATTGGGAGCTATTTCAATATGAAAAATTTCTGCAATTCTATTCCATTCTATTCTATTTATACAGATGCGGTCTTGCGCAAATGCATTGGTTGCGATAGGTCTACAATTGATGTGATGGAGTTCTGGGGGATAAAAAATATATGTGGAATTTGTTTTTCTCATTCGATTCAATTCCCTACAAGCGTAAGATTGACCCAACGGTTCAGAAATAAAACCCTGCTTTCTACTTAGTTGTTCCCAAGGTGAAGCTCTTTGCCAAATTTGTCCAAGCATTTCGCCATAGGTAGAGCTCAATCTGATTCTATTCCCTTATTATCTGTCTATTTTTTTCTCCTTCATCTGCTAATATTTTGTCTCGGCTCTGGCCCCTTATGGTTGATCCTATCCTCGCAGGACCTCAGAGGGGGTGGACGAAAGTATTCGCATATAACTTGCCAACCAATCAGTAACTCTCTTATCTTAAGAAAGGCTCCGACTCAGTACTCAACCCTCTTTAAATAGTATGTAACTTGTAAATTATGGCATAACATTGGCGTACTACGAAGGTAGCTTAGGTTTGTTCTCTTTGAATATTGCCGGATTTGGGCACACATCCTTCTCTCGTGTTGGTTAAAGGTAGACATTGGTTGTCTACTTTTAGGTGCCATGAAACCAGCATGTGTTGGTTAAAGGTAGACATTGGTTGTCTAATTTTAGGTGCCATGAAACCAGCATTGATAACTGAGTGCAAATGGTTTGCTTCCCAAGATCCTTAAATAAATTGACCAAGTCTCACTTTCAAACTCTATATAGACAATTTGTCTCCACAACTAGCACAATAGTGAAGGATTTGTAATCTTATAGACTCATATGATCAAAGCTCGAGTGTAAGAGGTGTAAGAGGCGCCGTTTCATCCCCAAATCTATTAAATCTCATACTCAACTGATGTTTGAATCTACTAGTACGGCATGATAAGCCCGAGTTATAAGATCTCTAGGAGTATTTGCTCAAACATTTTGGCATATCAGTGTTTTTAACATAGAAAATTTGTCACTGTGGCATTGCTTTTATAATGCTTATATGATGTTCACATGGATACTAATAACCGGGTGGGGGCAAATAATTTCTCTTTAGTGGCGGTGTGTGTGTGTGCATCTAAAAAGCCAATTTCCAAGCTTTGAAGAATAGTAGATGGTTTTTCATATAAATGCTAAAGTTCTGATTGCATATCACAAAGAAAAAGGTAAAGATCTTTTCAAACCAGAACTGGTTCTACCACATTGCTCCCCTGCCTTTGCTTGATTGTCATGAAGAGACCCTGCACAAGAAAGCCCAACATCTTGTGACATGAATCAATAACATATGGTATCCAGAAAAGACAATGTCTATTATCCTATTTCTGAATTATCAAAGTTCTGCTCATCCTTATTCTGGATTGTTTAGCACTAAGAAATAGCCCATGAAATAAACATTATACCGTTGTTGTATGTATTGTTGCACCAGTGGTCATCCCAATAGGCCTTCCTGGTACGAGTTCAAACTCAAATCTCTGCAAAAGAACTGCTAATGCTACAGTGGCTTCCAGCATAGCAAATTGATCTCCAACACATTTGCGTGGCCCACCACTGAATGGGATATATCTGAAACAACAAGGCATTATTACCCAAACCTAGACAGAAAGACAGTATCTTGGGCCATATATGGAAACAATACTTTGGTTGAACTGTTAGAAAAAAAAAAAATCTTTTGCCTAATATAAGAACAACAAGCTGGCAGGAAATCCAGGAAGGAGTGCGAAAGAAAGGAAAGCACGCAAGGATTGCAAAGCAATGAAATCAATCAAATGCAAAAAATTACCTGAAATCTGTATTGCTTTCATTTGGTATTGCATCAAAGGAAAACCTTTCTGGTAAAAACTCATCTGGCCTATCCCAAACCTGTCCTTGTTGTACCCATCAGGAGTCAATTGCCAATAAGGATATCCAATATGGAAGGACCAATGGACTCTCTTACAGTAACTAACACTATGAAAGAACAACATTGCATACCGCTGGAGAATGGTGAACATTGTACACTGAGATCATAATGTCCTGGCCTGATTCTACCTTATAGCCTCCAGGGAGTACATCTGGTTTCAGTGCTCTCCTGATCAATACCTGAACCAGTCAAACATTGTAATGATAAAATCACAAAAGTAGAAAAGGAACACAAATGACACTTACTGGTGGATGAGGATATAGGCGCATAGATTCGTTTATACACCTTGTCAAATACTTCAGGTCTTTAATATCCTCCAGTCTAGGGTTTCTTCCTTTCAAAATGCGGTCAAGTTCCTCCTGAACTTTAACAAGTGCATTGGGACTCTGCAGGTTAAATCTTAATACCATCAATGGAGGTGTCTGTCAAACTCATCCATAAGAGGAAAAGACAGTTTGATCTAAGAATCCGAATTGCGAAATTATAGCCAATGATCAATGATGCTTGTTCATCACAATGGAAAATGAACGTAAATCGTGTCACATTCTCATAGCGTGCAATGTACTAATCCTAAGACAGGTCAAGAATAAACATATTGCTATATTGTCCAATAATCTACGACAAGATTACATCAATAAGGCAACTGGAAGGGTTTATTCTTTAAAACATACAGTGCTTAGAAGGTAGACTGTCCAAGTGAGCACTGAACCCGTTGTTTCATGTCCTGCAACTAGCATTGACAGAAGGTCATCCCTGAGTTGAGCACTCGAAACCTGGAAACATAGATAATAATGTGAAACTCTAAGCTTCATAGCTACTATAACGTATTCACCCAAGCAACATATGGGCTAAGACATGGATGCCCTAAGCTAGCTAAGTGGCCAAAATATGCAACCTCCTCACGGCTTGCTAACAGAAATCTCAGAACACTTGGATCAGCTTCATTGACATACTCTTCATCTTGCAGACAATCACCTTCTTTCTCCACAATCTCTTTACATCTAGTTATCAGCTCTTCAACTGTTTTGCGAATCAATGCCACTGCCTCAATTGCCCTCTGCTGCCTTGGAATAAATTTACATAGAAGGGGCACCTGTAAAATTGCACTATAGATATGTTATCTCTATGATAACCAGCAACATGATGAGGAAATCCAGCAACTTTACAATTCCAAGGTAGGTAGATCCTTATCTTCTAAGATTAACAGCATAGGTTGTAATTTTCTAAACCAAGCCAAGACCATCTAACCTTCCAGTAGGGCAAAATATCTGTAGACCGTGACTCTGTCTCTTTTAAAGCAGTGTAGATAGCCTGTATGACAGGATTGTCTGCTTTTAGAGAATCAAAATCATAGTTGAAAACTGATAAACCAATCACATCCAGTGTGAGCTGCGAAAATTTTGCTTCCATATTAATAGCTGTTTCTGTATTGACAGCCGATTCCAGCTGTTCAACAAGACGCCTAGAGCATTTGCAAAAAACTTGGTCAACTACTGTTGATAGAAACTTTCGATGAAGTGATGGTACAACAGCTCTTCGCCTTGCCTATTGCAAAACACGTTATGGAAAGAATGTCAAAACATTTCTTTGTTTATCTCTTAACAGAACCATTTAAATAGAAACAAAAGGAGTTGCACAATTTGGTGTACATGAATTGATGAAAGCATAAGTAGCATAAGTAAGCTAACTGTCAAGAATATTTTATATGGCTTTGGGACAAATGCATGGGATCCATTCTCATGTGATTCTCAAACGTATCTTCCGAGTTATGTATCGAAGTTGTTCTCCTGAGTTATGTGGCAGAAGAAGTTGTGGTTCTCTATGAGCCAGTGCATGATGGTTTTCCATTTCTTACTTATCTTCTTTGGTATTACTCTCTTGCTTGTTTGAGATAGGTATAGCTTCTCAAGCACTACTATGGCAGCTCGTCAACATGTTCTACCAGAATAAGGACTAAGTGGAGGTTTGCAATTGCAACCATGTTTTCAAATATGATGAGTTCAGGAAAAATACGTAGTAGGCAAAGGAAAGATGAAAACCGTCCATATCATTTGTACCAAGTTTAGTTTCTTCAAATCTGACGAGTTCATGAAGAAATACATAATTAGGCAAGAGAAAGATGATATACCGTCCATAACTCTCCTTCAGCAATAGCAAACCCAGATCCAAAAAGGAACTCCGAAACCTCTGCCACCAATCCTTTGCCATACATGCCATAATTCCGAAGGACATGCTTGGCAACAGCAGGGTCGCCCACAATCACAAAATTACGGGGTCCAGCAGCCAATCTATAAACAGGTCCAGACTCCATCATCCATTTAAATAGTGGCAGAAACAGAGCTCCACCAAGTAATTCTTTGACATCATCAAGCTTAGCAGTTGCAATTGGAATTCCAGAGTCATCTGGGCCCTTACCCAATCTGAGAAGAGATGTAAGCCAATCCGGGCTGACCCATGAACGGCCCGCCCCTTCTTTATCAACTATGGTATTATCTTCTCTGCTGCATCGAGGACGGACAGAAATGGGAAGCTTTTTTGGGTTTCCACTGTAGAGGACAACATAGGAAGGAGGAATTCTGGTCTGAGAAATAGAGGGTTTGGCAATGAGGGTTACAGCGACGGAGTTGGAAGTGTGATGGAAAATCGTGGTCGCCATAGCCAGCTTTATCAACTTCAATTTCTGAAATATCCCATGTTTTGAAATTTCTTCTAGTGGAGTTGTTCCCAATACGTCGCCAAAATGACCAGTTTCGTAGATTTGTCAAAGGTTTTTTTTGGGTTGCCCGTAGGGCAACCCTTGGGGAGTATGGGGCAATACAGATAGAGGGCCGCGATTGAAGAATGTTGTAGCATATTCGTCATCGACGGCTGTGGACTTTTGGGATTTGAGGGACCCCTCGATACACTTAGACGGCGTGGATCTTACGTGAGCTTGGCGGAGGGTGGGGATGTGGTCGGCAGATCTCTCAGGGTCCAAGCCCGTCGTCCGCTGATGCCTGTACCAGGGACGGATTTCGGGTAAGCTGCTATGGTCATAGGATTTCTTGTTGGATCTGTTGTGCTGCTGGATTGGATTCGGGAAGGAGAAGGGCGTCATTCTGTACTCGCACGCAGCCAATTGAAAATAAAGCTTCATCTTCTTCTCGAGATATTACCTCTTTCTTTCTTTATTTCGATCCTAGACTCTGGCATGATTTGCGTTTCTGACACTCGTTCTTCCTTTCACATTTTGGCTATGGCAAGCAAGAAGAATATATTTCATTCTTCGCTCTCTGATCCGATGCCTTTGCTCTGCCATCGCCACAGCTGGTATTAAAAGTAATCCGGTTTTTAATTCGCCTTGCACTTCTTTTCGAGGCAATATAAGCTCCAGTAATGGCTTTGGGTCGAATTCACGGATTGTGCAGTTGCTAAGCACATGCAAGGCTTTATTTTTGCAGATTGCATTCCGACTTCAGTGACCAGGTGAGACGTAGATTGCCATATTCGAGGTTTGCTCTTTGTTACATTAAAGGTGCGGTCAGTAGAGGTTTGGTCTCCATGGAGGATAAACGCAATTCTGCGAGTTTAGTTTGTATGCTTGGGTCCTGTATAGATTGCAAGCTGCATTCTAATTTGCATGCTCTCACATATAAAACATTATGTGAAGCAAATTGTGGGCGCGTGTTCTTCTGTGCACCAATGACAGGCATTTGTGGACTATAGACATAAATTTAGTTAATCAACAGGTCTTCATCATCATCTGCCATTATGTCTAAGCACCATACCTTATTTCTGAGATGCACCCTATGTGTCTGCTTTAAAATTGTTTGGACAGGTCACGCATGTTAGTGCATGTTGTTGCAGGCACAAATAACAGACAATTTTGTTGGTCTATCTGGATACTTTGGTTTCGCATATATGCACATAGAAACTTTCCCATATGATATTAAGTGGGATCATATTTATTTTGCTCTTCCTTTTTAAACTATGGCTATGTTCGGCCTATATTCAAATCTGGTTGTCATCTCCATGGCTTTGTATCACTACACAAGGCCGCTAACACATTCTCATAGATGCTATATACTGCGAAATGCTTGTAGGTTTGAAAAAGCTGTGTTCTAATATTTTTCTTCAATTCTTTTATCAGACTGTGATCCAGGTTGTAATAATATGGTTTAACCCATAAAAGAACAATTGGGATTGCAAGAAGTTGTCTGAGTTTACTGCTACATGAAATTATTAAATTCACCAGGTATGTTGCCTCGGTTTGTCTCACTACTTTGATTGTTGTTTGGCTGCTTTATGTTGAGTCTTAGGACGATCTAGTGCTCATACTGTTTGTGCTAATTTGTTTGCAGGTTTCCTACTACTTTAGAAGCCCAAATGTTAACGAAATTGTTATTTTCAAAGCTCGAAAATCCATGCAGGTAGTGTCCCAAACCTCCAGAATGTTGTGTTGACACTTCCAATGTCCTACAGAAGGAGGGCTTCCCGATCATTTTAGTGAATGTTGATTATTATTTCAGGCCTTAATTCTGTCTATGCATCAACATATGTAGGTGCACAATGTTAAACTTTTGATCAATGGAACTCGAAAGGATGAGAAGTTTATTGCTGAGCCTCCAACTTATGATATGGATACGACAGTAAGTTCTGTTAACTTCTACTCCTTAATGATTAGAGGCCCAATTTAAATTTTGTCTTTGGATTATGTGCAATATGTGCCCAATGGGAATGTATTTGTAATGGGAGATAATAGGAACAACAGCTGTGATTCTCATGTTTGGTGAGAAACTTTCAAATTATTTCCAGACGATTTCTTAGGGCGGAAAAGTGTACTCATTAAGCTATTTAATATGGTTTTAGGGGTCCATTACATCCAAAAACATTATTGGAAGATCGTTGTATGGTATTGGCCTCCCAAACTAAAAGGGGGAGCTCAATTTCAGCCAAGCAAATAATGTGCTTTATATACCTTGCTTGAGAAGGACAGTCAATTACTGACAAGTTCTGTAGAGGGAGATCATGAAGTTGCATTGCTGACATGACAACGTAAGTGACCATCAGCAGATTTTCTTAATCTGCAAAGTATGAATACGAAGCATGGCATGCAAATCTGCAAATTATGAAAGCCCAACACGGTACTGAAATATGGTTACAATTGAACTGATGCCATTCATACTGTGGGCATTAGTTTTCGGATACTGTGGGTATTAGTTTTTGGATACTGTGGGCATTAGTTTTTGGAGAAGGTACTCAACCGAAGGAAGGCAAGAACTTGTCCGTTTGCCATGTTTATCATATTCAATGCTATCTGGTTCCGGACAAATGTGGTTCTTTTTTGTGACTGAAGCAAGAAGTGCCAACACAACCTAGTTGTATGGAGGAAATGATCGAGTTGTCTTTGCTTCATGTGCCGACTCTACCATTGTAGATTTCTTTTCCTCCGGGAGGCGGAGAGGAGGTACATAATATACAAGAGCCTTTGGATTGTTGGCAATAAGCATTTGTTTCGGTTTCTAGAATTGTGTATTAACACTATCGCTTGGATCTGGTGGGCGGGCAAACGATCCATTTTTCTAGAACGAGATGCATTTCTTATTTGGTATTTGGATCTGGTCACTTAAAAGCGAAATGTAAATCTTGAGTTTCCTTTATGGGTTTTTTTGGTCATATGTGATGCTTGATAAGTCTGCTTAAGATGGTTGAAGCCTCGGATAATAAGGTACATTCTACTTGCTTGTTCCATAGGTGCTTGTTACAAAGAATAATGGAGCCCTAATTAAGTGATTGCTCTACTGGTTTAGAGCTCACGATTCTGATTAAGTGGATTCTGCATTGAAATTCTAATTTTTTGAAATTAGGGTCAACGAAATGGCCTTGAAACTAATAATTCAAAGAGAAATTGAAATACAGAGCCATTTAAGGCACCCCAACATCCTTAGGCTGTATACAAAGTTTTTAGTGAGAAGCGTGCTGCAACTGTAAGACATGAGTAATTTTTATTGTATTGTATATCTGTAACATTATTCTAATGCTTAACCTGTGTTGCGTTCAGTACATTGCTTCTCTGGCACGTGCACTGCTGTATTGTCACGAGAAACATGTTATTCATCGGGATATTAAACCCGAGAATTTGCTTATTGGAATAAAGGTAAGCTTAGTGTTTATCCCCCTATTGTAATGTGTTTTCCGAGGCTCACCATTTCCTATTTGTAGCAGGGGGAACTTAAGATAGCAGATTTTGGGTGGTCTGTTCACACTTTCAACAGGAGGCGAACAATGTGTGGAACACTTGATTACCTACCATCCGAAATGTTCGCAAAACAGCCTACATGATTTCCACATTATTACAGTGGAAAGCAAGGAACATGATGCTGGTGTAGATATTTGGAGCTTGGGTATATTGTGTTATGAATTCCTTTTTGGTTCTCCTCCATTTGAGGCACAAAAACACTCTGACACATATCGGCGGTATCTTTCTTTCATCAGTCTTATGTGCTTGCTGTTCCACTTTTCATTTCTAACTTGATATGTGCAGAATTGTCCGGGTGGACCTGAAGTTTCCTCCAAAGCCAGTGCTATCCTCTGCTGCCAAAGATCTCATTTGCCAGGTGTAGTAAAGCTTTATTACACATCTTACCCGTTTCACGTCTTCCCTTTTCATCTTGCACATCTCATGGATTCCTATATTTCCTGTTTCAGCTGCTAGTGAAAGATTCTTTGCAACGGCTTCCTTTAAAAGAACTGCTTACCCATCCATGGATTGTTGCTAATGCAGATCCCTCAGGGATTTATGGTAATAATAGCACTTAAGGTTTAGTATGCATTTGGTAATTCGTTTTGCCAAAATGTTTATATGTACATGAGTGGTTGGCACTTGCTCAATGTGCTATGAACATATTTGTTGTTCTGCAGACATAAAGTGAGAGATATTTACCATAGTTTAGAATTACTAAGCTGGAATTAGCCTGTTACATAACAATGTATATAAATGACTTTTCATCTACCCCATTGAACTCCATTGATCGATGACAACCTTATGCCATGTCTTGAAATACAGCCAAATCTTTGTCATTCCTTTTTTTTTTCAATCAATACTTGATTTTCTAGCTTCTGCAAGTTTATGTTTTTTAGCAATGTGTCTTTTGTTGGGTATGATAATATGGATTTAAAAAAACTTTCTTCCTATGTTCTATGCTTTTTGTCTGTTTACTTTTGGGGAGAAACTGTCGAAGTTTTCTCTTGCACGCAGAAAATTAGATATACAAAACTTGGGAATGTGGAATAGGAAATCCCCCTTATACGAAGGGGAAGCATATGGTACGACTTAAGTGTGGGATAAAAACTCCAGTTCAGCTCAAGTTCCTTACGACAGAGTTAATAGATGAAGTTTATAGAGTAAGAATACGGTTTAAAAGCCATTGAATCTTGCAGTCAATCCATTGTGACATCACTAGAATTTTGAACATTAGGTCTTCTAGTGCAAGAACCCAAAAATGTGTTGTGTGAGATGACCAGTTTAATAATGTCTTTGTAATAATTTAAGATTTGCTTGTTTCCCCAAAACCATAGCAACTCTCTAGGTCCTTGCTTGGTGTTATGTTCAAGGCCATTGTTGCATTTTGGCTCCTTTCAAAGATCTCAGATCACCTTCTGTCATAGTGTTCAGAGTCAAATCCACAACAAAATATACATTGTCTCACAACAAAGTGTTGAAAGAACTTATATTTACAAGAAGTTTATCGCCCCCACAAACATTTCTTTGGTTCAAACCTATGCATGTGCAGTTAGAGCCACTATTGATGTCCAATATTTAAACAACACAGTGCTTGCTTAGTAATGGATTTGTTCGTTGACATTCAAGTTGCACAATTCTTCTAAAAGCCCCCCGAGGAATACTTAGTTATGCTTTTGCATCTTGTTCCACCACATAATAATCTAGGCGGCCCTCTTAATCCATCTCAAAACATCTTGTGATGTAGAACGGAATGGGGGAAGCCATTCTTGCTTTCCCCTGACCTGCAGAATCCGGGAGGGCCGACAAAGAAACACATGCCACAATGGTCAACATATGGGTCAGGGCTGCCCCCCAACTATAACCTAAAGCCAGGTTCAGTTGTTCATAGTATGTCAACACATCTCAATTACGGTTCGTTCTCCTAATTAATTCAATTTGCTTATCTTGCTAAACATAATTAGGCCACCATGGAGTAGGACACGTGCCTTAAGAAGGCAAAATGCATTTTGCTTAAGATTATAACAAAATTTTATAGTGCAGCTTCAACAAACTAAATGAATGCTTCTATTAATGCTTTAGGAAATGAACAGTTGGAGTATTGGATTTATTAAGCAGTGCACAGTGTCGTAAGCCCCCCCCCGCCCCCCCGGCCGATATAAACGAATAGCACTTGGCCAATGTGGCTTCGGAAATTAATGAATCCAAGGCAATGAAGCAACATGTACATAAAATAGTATGCATCTTCAATTACAATAACAGAATTTCAAGGCAACCGAACTTTCATTGCAATGAACGTGAAACAATGAAAGCCCTGTGGTGATCATTCCAATAATATGGAGCGACACCACACATTTGAACTGAAAAGTTGGTCCATATATGGTCTAAAAGAGCGCTTTGTCTTGTTGGTTTACAGACATGTTGAGTGTACCGACACATAACATCTTTTAGCATTGTCGCATATGCGTTATCCTTCAGTATGTCGATGTTGAAGTCTCCTAAAATCGCGGATGCCACCCCAGTTTCTGTTTGTTTAACAATATTTTGTACGTCACCACAAAAACCCCGTACAGATGAATTAGGCGGTCTATATATGTTTGTAACTGAAATTGCCTTCCCATAAAATTTGTCGATGAAGGAAACAATCACAGATATGAGATTTGCTGAAGACACTTCATTCTGCTCAATTAACTCAAATCTAAATTTGTTGTACAAGGTTGCAATACCATTCCTATTGAAGTTGTAAATCCCCACATAACGTTATGAATCTATACACCCATGGACATGACTTCGCAATTCCTGTCAATACACAACTACCATTAACATTATTAACACAGACCATTGCATTTAACATATTTAAATTAAAATTCCCCTTAAACCCCCTTTGGTTTGGGTGCATATTCACACGGGGGGTTACTCCGGGCAACGAGAGCTGTCGGATGGGCATATTTGCCTTTTATTCCAAGATCTGGACCATACATAGCGATCCTCATTTGTGGGGTATGCATGTACAAGTTTTTGTATATTGTATATTAAGGCTTGCAAAATACTATAAGGTTTGAGAGAATGTACTTAATGGTGTTAATTTTGTACATGTATTGTAAATATATTTTTGGGGCTCTCGCTGCCCTACGTAACCCCCCGTGTGAATATGCACCCAAACCAAAGGGGGTTTAAGGGGAATTTTAATTTAAATATGTTAAATGCAATGGTCTGTGTTAATAATGTTAATGGTAGTTGTGTATTGATTGTTATATTAAAAAAAAATTTGGGCCCTTCGGGCCCTAACTAACGCAAACACAGGTGAATAAAAAATCTACTGGGTGAATAAAGTGTGCCCCGGATAAAGCCAGATTGAAGATGAACCACGATGCTCTACCATGCTGTGCGCCACGATGCTCTACTATGCTGTGCGAGGGCTTGTATGGTACTGGATTTGAGCATATGCAATATTATATATTGCAATGCAAATATAATATGAACACTGCAAAATCAGAGGTTTAAACTTGTGTAGGAAGTTAGAGATAGTGGACAAAATCTTCTGTCAAATCGATTGACAAAATATGTCATTTTTCATTACATGGCAGGGATGAAGTCATCAAGATATAACAAGAGTAGAGACAAAAAGACAATTGTTTGCTAGTATGCTGATAATACCTTAGCAGATCGGGATGCGAGGAAAAATAGTACAAAAAAGAGCTATTGGAATATATTGGCCACAATATTCTCTGGAACTAAAAATCTACTGGGTGAATAAAGCGTGCACCGGATGAAGCCAGATTGAAGATGAACCACGATGGTACGGGCCTGTATGGTACTGGATTTGAGCATATGCAATATTATATATTGCAATGCAAATATAATATGGACACTGCAATAAGAGGTTTAAACTTGTGTAGGAAGTTACAGATAGTGGACAAAATCTTCTGTCAAATCGATTGACAAAATATGTCCTTTTTCATTACATGGCAGGGATGAAGTCATATAATGTGAGTAGAGACAAAAAGACAACTGTTTGCTAGTATGCTGATAATACCTTAGCAGATCTTGACGTACATTAGCATATTGCCTCCCAGATGACTACTCCAGGGTACAATCCAGATAATTGAACAAAAAAATAATGCAAAGAACAGATTAACCAATTCTTGCCGGATCTGAAAATCAAAACTTGCCCCTTTAGCCCACATGATCGTGACCCCATGATTTGGGTTGAGCGAGCAAGGCGAGCCCTCCGGATCGCGCTTCTACGAGAAATGACACCCCAATCTCATCTCTAAATCTTGAACATGCCAAGATCCGGCTTTTCTTCCCAATTTGGGGCTAATCATGGCTCTAACATCCCTGTTTGCTTTCCTGCAAGCCAAGAAACCATTTCCTAACAAGCTAAAAATCAAAAGAGGAGACCGGATTTGCCAAGAACAAAATGGAAGACGGCTTTTTTGAAAAGGGGATTTTGCTCAAAAGAATTTTTGAAGGCTTTGGGTGACCGACCTTTACCAAGAGCGCCAGCATCTAAAACTCTAAATCGGTCTTGTTGCTGCACCGATTCAGGATGGTGAAGTTCGTCCGATTAAGCTCTTAGCCTTCACCTCACTGCCACTTTGCTTCACGTCCACCAAAACTTCAACAAGCTTTTGAGCTGCTTCCCTGTTTTTTATTGGAGCAGATGGCTCGTCCTTTTTTAAACTATTTTGTCTAACACCCAACCTCTCGTCCGACTAAGGAGTTCATCCTTTGCCTTCACCCTTTGCCTTCACCTGCCGATCCCTCCAAAAAGAAAATAGAATCGAAGAAGGAATGAAACCCTAAAATGCTATCCACGAGGAAGAGGGCTTTTGTTGTGAGCCCTTGGATATTGGACCATTGAAAAAAAAAGGCTAAATCAACGACTAAGAAATGGTGCACTCTAGATGTACGCATTAGTACATCCATTCAAATACGCCATGAAATCTTAGGAAAACCTTTGTGAAAAGCGTACAAAAACACAAAAAAACCCCCTGTTATTATGCTACATATTCACGTCAGATGAAATCAACTGATAATCTCCGCATATATCCTCTTGATAAGCCATGGCAGAACAAGTATTCAATGTTGTCAGTATGATGTTAGGAGGTTTAACTGTTTGCAAATTTGGAATTGTTATTTGCCATGCCATTTTCCTCCTTAATCGGTCCATTTCGGCGTCAACTGCTGGATTGATCTTAAAATTATAGTGTCGTACTGGACTTGTGAGATATAAAGCGCTACTAGACTCGACCCGCGATAAAGCTGTATATGCCATTCCAAATTTTTTAATTCCCTCCGGATTGAAACATAGATGTTGGAGCGTCGCCCCTTGAGCCCTATGCACAGTTCGTGCCGCTGCTAATTGCATAGGAAATTGTTCGCGCATGATGTTGTGCTTCTCATTCCTGCCAACTTGGCACAATTTCTTTTGTTTTTCTATTGGTGTCCACGACTTATCGACTTCTGCAGGACGCAGATGTTCTAGACTGCGTCGAGCTTTTTCCCCTGTGGAAGATGATGGGAATTCCACCCATAACAATTCTTTTCCTGCCATCGTGCTATAGTATCTTAGTATCCCGTCTGCTCCATTAACTAAGCCGTCTGATAGATCAATATTAGAGGTTATTTCGATAAGCATACCCAACTTCACTTTCAATTCCTTATGCAACCCGTAGGTCTTGCGGGCATCAGTTGACAAACATGATGCCTGTGGACAATCTTTCTGTCGTATGTCAATGGCTGTAAAACTGTAAGCACACTCGTGCGTCTTCTGTAAGACCTACACATGCACACATTCTTTTACGATGTTAACGTATTTAAATATAGCAAAACGTTTGTGAGATACCTGCTCATTATGTGCTATCACATCATTGTATTTCGAGAACAAATATGGAAGTGTCAAATCATTAGGGGGTTGTTTCCAACATGTGTTATTTATGAATTCAATATCTGCATCCGTCTGTTCTCCAATCCTAATGCGTGATAAGCATTGTGCAAAAGGTAAATCATGGCGTTGCCTGACAAGTTCAAACAGTTCATAGTATCTGAAATTGGATTTCCACGAATGGTTGATCCCCGATATAGAAATAGAACCGAGACGCTTTCGGTCCTTGTCATCGAGGTTAGCAAAAACCATCTTGTCAAACAGTGGTGGCAGCTGATAGAAATCTCCAGAAACAATGACATCCAATCCACCGAACGGAATGTTAAGTGTGCTCTTAATGCTGCGGCAAAAAAGACAACAAATCAATGAAAATGGTACATTTCAGTAGCACATAATCCGATTAGCGGAATATTACCTGTTGCATAAAGCATCAATATGTGAAAAGAACACCAACCCCACCATTGATATCTCGTCAATTACGAGCATTCTAACATCTTCATGTGCGTTCCTTGTCACTTGCAATGCTTCACCTATTGGCAATCTGAGACGTGCGCCCATTGCAGCTGTAGGACGAATCCCAAATGCTGAGTGTATTGTAATTCCATTTATGTTTTTGGCAGCTTTTCCCGTGTATGCTGTTACAACTGTTGTTGTTTTTCCTGAATCATTCGAGAATTGTTGCTGATAAAAGCGCTTCAACCCATCGACTAGACATTGAATAAGTCTAGATTTACCGACACCAGCACCCCCAGTCAAAAAAAGTAACATTTGATAATTGGAATCCATCATCTTCTTGTACATTACGTCATCGAACAATAACCGTTGTTCCGAATTCAAACTCCGAATCATCGCATGGTACACCTTGTTTGGCATTACATCAACGTTTGGTATTCTTGATGAAAAGCGTTCATTGTCGAGATGTGTGAACGAACCTTGAAACGGGAGTTCATAACCTACATCAAACTCGTCGACCTCCGGGCGATGTTCAAGCGAACCATCCACATCATCATCAATCAAGTTCTCAATACTTTCCCATTCGTCCTCTTTCACAAAATACAATTTCGAGTGTGCTTCCTCAATTACTTTTGCATTTCGAAGATAGGCAGCGTAGCATGTTTCCCCATTACGTACTAACTCGTTCTCGCTTGTGAACGGTACATGAAGTAACAGTCGTTCATATGCCCATGCCTCAATGTCCCTATCTTTACTGAAATTAACAAAACGAATCACGACATTCTTTAATGCTCCGAACTTGTCTGTCCGTCTTATATTGATAAACTTTTTTCCAACATCTTTATATTGTGCTACAACACATGCTAGGCTCAACTGATTTAACTCGGATGATCTTTCCTTGTACTTATCGATGACATTGCTCGCAGTAATGTCTGTACTTTCTGTTTCTAATTGTTGCAACTCTGCTTTTGACTTCAACACGAACGTCCTATCACACGGTCTATGTGTATCAATGTACACAACACTTCGTGACTTAGTCTGCAATGGCATGCTCAACAACAACATCAAAGCCTGTGAGATACATATTTCTTGGGAACGAATCAATGCATTTTCTATTTTCCGAATTCGTTCTACAGCGTGATCGTTATTTTCTTCACATGCCCTTATTACCTTTGCCATTGTCGTGGATATTTCGGCTTCTGGACTGGTTATGTACGATAAACAATATGTGGCAACGGCATACGCATTGAAAATATATTGGAAATCAATGTTTACCCTCCATAGAAGCGCAATTTTCAAATTGAATCCATTCACTTTGCAATGCTTAACTCTTCTCTTCAAAAAAGCTGTAGGTCCTTTTAAACGGTACGAAATTACTTTGAAGTACTCAATTTCTGTCCATTGCAAATCATGTAACATGTCATCGTACTCTTTGTTACTATTTTTCCAATTAGCTTTGAGCCATGATTTCAAACTTTTCTTGCACTCTAATAACGATCTCGATTCACTGCCCTGACAGTTATAAGGCTCCAAAATGCGTGTCTCTTTCATCGGTGGTTTTGGAAACTGGAACCTGCAGTCTACATTTTTTTTTTTTTTGCACGTACGAGTATGCCTGTGGAGTTGCATTTGCTGTAATTCCGTTGGTAGTTCACTGACATCCGTGGTGATGACTTTGTCAATGAATCGAGTTATCTCATCGTACGATGCATATGGGTATTGTGGAGCTCCATTAATCCATAAAATCATATGATCATGTGGGCTTCCTCTATGCTGAAATTGTGTAACGCATACAAAATCCACAACGCCACCAGCCAGAATTGACTTGTCACGGAGAACCAACTTCAGTCCGGCTATCCTATTTGCATAGTACCTTGTACAAGTTACAGGATCGGCTCTAACAAGTTCAAGTATCAGTTTCTTTTCTGTCCATTGCTGTTGATTTGCGTTTTCTACTACGTCAGGATTTAAAAACTTCAGTGCAGCTACTAGGTCAGGCCAATTCGATTCAGCCATACTAAACGTCGCAAACATAGTAGGAGGACCTATTTCTCGAATCATTGCCATTGCATCCTTCTTCACAGTGTCCAATTTTTGAGGCGACGAACGTAATGATTTCAAATCAGTGTATCCCATATTTGCTTTGCAAGCTTCTCGCAACTTCAAGGGATCCAAAGCATCCGTTGCTGTTAGGTTGAAATCATTTCGTTTACCACGGCGTATACGAAAGTTAGCTGAACCACTGACAAAATTCAGCTCCTCTTTTACTAGCTTGAAGAATGCGTTCGATATGGACCTTGCAAAACGTCGATCAGCATTCATTAACTCCCAATGACATATCTGTTTGTAAGTAAACGTATAAATGCGTAATAGATGGCCTAGGTTCACCACCAAACAATTCTGGGAAACACATTTCTTCTGCATGTGGAATAGCATACAAACCTAAAGGATGAGAACCTTCACCAGGAGCTACAGCAACAACTGAGTCTTCATAGTCCCTTACCATCTCAGGTGTTACATTCCAAATTAAGGTGTCCCCTTCATGTCCATTGCTACTTTGATCTACACCGTCATCGGTTGCGACAATGTTGATGACATCAATATTATATTCAAAAAAAACACTCCAATCATCAACAATTTTTACGTTCGCTTCTTCATACAATTTCCTAGTACGCAAAAAATTCAGTGCAGACATAACAGCAAATGGTCTAACAGGACCTTCCATGTGTGCGTTCGAATCCGACATTCTCCTTTTCAATTGCAACCTTATCACGACATCATTATCATGTAGACGTGGCAACGCAACTTGAGTTCCTTCGATATCTGATGCAACGTGTATTAGGCCACCGCGCAAACAATGTTGACCAATTCTAATGTCTGACAATGATATTAAAGCAAACGGAATTCTCAATGATATGAGTCGATTCTCCAATTCTGATAACTTCTTCACCTCTTCAGGTACAAAATTCATCCTGATGTTTTGAGGTACAACATATTTTCTTTTCCCATGACACTTTTGGCATGTATGACTACGAACATTATATGACATACCATTAACTACATTCTAAATATTCTTAAAGTGTGTTTTTGAACACATCATTTGCTTTGCAAAGCACAATCTGTTGCAAAGATCACATGTAAATATAGGTATGTCTATAGAATGCTCGTTGAATAACTCCAAAATTGCATCATCAAAACAATCATTTGCGCTTCTAGTTCTGCTTAAAATACCGCGTATAGTGCGCACGGAGATGCCGACATCAGGAAATTTCCGTACGAACAATTCCACACACCTTTTTTCAGATAAACATCTGCAATAAGAAGAGTTTCGAAATTCATGAAACTTAGCAGCATATCGTTCTCCCCATGTACTTTCGATCTGTAATCTCATAGACAAAGCCCGATCAACGTTCAAATTAGCAGAATTTTCTAACATTGCATTGTCCTCCGTCTGAACATCAACATTCTTGTTTGCTCTTCTGCACATGCTCAAATAGTGACATACGGATTCAGGGCACAAACGAACATCCGACAACGTATTTACGAACATGTCTACACACTGTTTTTCCGACAAACATCTTCGTTCAGGAGCATTACGAAAATCATAGAATCTACCTTCGTACTACAACCATTCTTTCTCATCGAAAATGCCTGTGGAATAAGACAAATTTTGGATGGTGTGAACAGAGCTTGTTTGCACATCATTGGTTGTGGTTGTTTCCCCACCCTCAAATAAATGGTCGAATATAGTTGCGGCACTTACTTCCAGGTCCGGGGCCGCCTCTACGAACAATTCCAAACTCTGTTTCACTGACAAACAATTGTGCTCATTGACACGACGAAATTCATTGAAACTACATAAGATTTGCGACCATCTTGCTGCAGTTACACTTCTCGAACAAACCGTGTTGGATTGGCATTCATACTTCTTTCTCTTGCTCGTGTAATTGCATATTGTTTTAGCTGACAATTTTATGTCAGGGTTTGCCTCTAAAAACAATTCTGCACACCTTTTGTTTGTGAGCGATCTGTGCTCAATAGAACTACAAAATTCATCATACACACGTGCATATCGTGCATCCCATTCACAATTTGGACGACCAGCTCTAACCATCTGTCACAAACAGTGCTAATGAATTTTTTGTCCTTTCTTTCCCATGCTGCATATTATTTCTACATGCAAAAACACATGCTACATACGTACTAAATTACGAAATGTACAAAAGACAAAAAAAAAATGTCTTTTTTGAAGATAAAATAATCTACGAAACCATAATCTTAATAGGATATAAAAAGCAGAAAAAAGATGCTGCCATCTAAAAGAGCGATGAATAAAACTTGCAGATACTTAACGCATGTCCACTACATCATTTGGGCGCTCGGAAGCATCGTAACATATATTCGTGCAAATGCCACGAAGAATATATATTACAGTTCTACTGTAGCAACAATGTACTCTCACTTAAGGGAGAGAGCTAATCTAACTAGGGCACTAGCAATTAAAGGCCGAAGGAACAATGTGAGTAGCGCAGTGTACGGTGAAGATGGACACTAAATCAAGAGGAAAGGAAGTTTGATGATAAGAAACTCAATTACCAGAGCTCAATTTATTGACCATCTCGTTACATGCATGTCTAGTACAATAGCTTGTGGTACAAACTGGAAAGTAGAGACCAACTGCTTACAAGTTACTTTACCAATCCAATTTCAACAGTAAAGGCCATTTATTATGTATATTCACTAAGTTAACACTCAAATACTTACTCTCTAGTTGTGGAAGTATGCTAACTGTCTAGTTGATAAAAAAGTCAACCACAGTGAAGACTACAACAAAACAAACGCAAATTAAAGAACTTAGAAGGAGGGCGAACACGGAACTAATGGATATTCCTTTCAGCGTCTATGGGGCATGCATGCTTAAAATGAACGTAATGCTTCGTCCATGCTGAAGAGCGATCCAAACATGGCTCTCAAACAGATAGATAGATATCTATCTATCTATCTATCTATCTATCTATCTATCTATCTATCTCAAACAGAAAAATATAGATATTTATGTACACTAACTAACAAAATGTTGTTCTTTTTTTTTTTTTTTTTTTTTTTGAGGGTAAGAAATTTTTTGATTGATATAAAAAATGGTACACGACCTTCTTGTGGGCTCCACAATAGGCCAGATAGGAAGTATATAAGCACTTGGTCACCAGATAGAAAGCATTTAACCATGTAATGATCCCTTAATGGATCAGATAGAGTAGTTCTGCACTATAACCCAGATGCGTGAGCAGAAAATAGCATAACTCCAAGGCAACCAGTTGTTCTTACATTCATAATATGTTCTTTTTGTGAAAGCAAAACCTAAACTCAAACTCTGCTAAGGGAAACGTTCTGTAGGGAGAAGACCAACAACATTTAGCAGTTAGTTCTCATGAATACGTCTAGTCTTTCTAATTTTAATGACGGAAACCGATGTGATATATTTTCCACGATGATAAGGAGGTAAGTACCAATCTTCAGTTCGGTGTAAATGTACTTGACAATGTGTATGGACTATTCAGCAATGCACGTAATAGTGGAAAAGAACAACTAAACCATGCTTTTTTATACCCTTTGTACATAATGTCCACAAACTCAAACTCTGATAAGGGGAACGTTCCACAGATAGAAGACAAATCAACATTTACCATGTACTTCTCATGAATAGCTACGATCTGCTCACATTATGGAAAAACAGGCCAGGTGAATAGAAAAATCTAGATTCATTGTTCCCCTGATGTTCTTGCGTTTCTACTTCTAATGGCGAAATATAGTGTAATGTATTTCGAAGAAGATACAGTCCGCCTCCAACGTTCTTGCCTTTCTACTTCTAATGGCAGGGACTGGTGTGATATATTTCTAGAAAGATACGCAAAAACGTGCTAACCTAAAATTTGTTAAGATGTATTTAAAAAGAGAATTGTACACTGTCTTCGAGCATGAACTGGAATCCTACTTCCTCGTAATGTCTTATGAAGCCCAACTTTTTAGAGTACTTGCTTTTTTAGCAAGCTCATTTGATTGATTCTCTATCGTTGTACGTTCATTGTTACTGCATTCTTTAGGGAAAAATAGTACGACAACAAGAAGGTCAAATATTTAACTTCAACTTTCTCGTCATTGCTAAATGTAAATATCTAGCACAAAAAAAGACTGCGAAGCAGCCTAAGCGTATGAACTTTTGTTTCCAAGTTAATTCACAGATAGATTTTGAATAGTAAAAAACATTCAACAGGTATCTTCAAAATCAACATTCAAATGCTAGTCTCTAATTGTGACAACACGCACAGGACCTTCGCTAAAAAGAATGAACGGCAATCCAACAGTCGCTAAACAAAATATCAGATCAAGATATAAAAATGAAAAACTTCATACGAAACTATCGTAAAACGTATCCCTACGATAATCAACGACCATTACTAAGAAACGATTTCCTACATCCCCATTCAACAAGACAAATTGACCAAAAACAATTTCATATGCCACCTACTTACGATGGCTTACTTGTGATCGCGACGCAATTCCCTAACAACCGATAAAGCATATAACGTGGGCTCGTAAAGCAATTCCCTTTAGTTCGTTAACATTTCGACATTGAAACCTTTGCATGCTACTGAAAGGGGAAAGAAAAAAAAAAATGAGTACAAATAAACATTTTCATATACCTCAATACAACAGTACATACAGTTTCACACGTATGAACCTAAAAACATTCAAGCAATGTTCAATGCTATGAATACGCCAGCAAGCAATGTTCAATGCTATGAATACTCCAACATGTGACGTTGTTTGTCCTACAATCATAACATTTGTGTCAAACCCATGCACCACTTTTTGGTGATTGTGAATCTACCGAGAACGCTGATTCCAATCATTGTCACGTAGCCTAATCGTTGGACCATACGACAATACTACGGAATGGGTAACAAAACAGTTCAGATCATCAGAGAGGGTAGCAAGCAGGTCGAATCTGTGAGGAGGAGCAGCAGGTCTGCTGGCTGCTGCCAGGTATGCCTCATTCTTTGCATTCTTTGCATTCCATCATAACTAGTTTCGATTTTGCATTCCATAATGTTAGACTTTGCATTCTTTTCCATTCACAACTTTAGCAGCTCGAATATGTGAGGAGGAGCAGCAGGTCTGCTTAGCAGCTCGAATCTGTGCAGCCAGGTATGTCTCATTCTTTGCATGCTTTGCATTCCATAACTAGTTTAGATTTTGCATTCCATATTCCATAATGTTAGACTTTGCATTCTTTTCCATTCACAGATTTAGCAGCTCGAATCTGTGAGGAGGAGCAGCATTAATTTACAGCAGCCAGGTATGTCACATTCTTTGCATTCTTTGCATTCCATAACTAGTTCTTGCAGCCATAACTAGTTCTTGCATTCCATAACTAGTTCTTTGCATTCCATAACTAGTTCTTGCATTCCATAACTAGTTCTTTGCTCTCATGTTCTTGCAGCCAGCTTACTTACTGTTCTTGCACTTGCTCTCATGTTCTTGCATTTTGACTCTTTTAGGATGAGGAAGGGACCCTAATGGGAGCATGTCATAATTGTTAATGAAGGGAAAACTTCTGGACAAGCCCGAGTATGCTGCAAGTATTGTAAGCACCCGTGGACGGGAGGGGCGGAAAGAATTCATGCACATATTGTTGGAGTGATAGGTATTGGTGTTGCAAAGTGTCAGAAAGCACCGGTCCAAGTTTATGAACAAATGAAAAGGATAGTAGAGAAGAAAGAGCTAAAGAAAGCAAAGGAAGCAGGTCCTACATTTGAACCAGAGGATGCTAGACTTGCTATACAACAACTCCGACAAGAATCATTAGCTTCTGGTGGTATTGACTCCATCGAAGCTGCAGGTACTTCTTATTCATTCTTTTTTTATGGTCTCATTCTTTCCAATTGCCGCAATGGATTTTTGTACATATATATCATTTTTTTTATATTGTTTCTTTTATCTAAGGTGGCACATCTTTATCATCCATATATGATACCAACATTTCACGTAAGAGGCGACAAGAGGATGTTGTTGAAGGTGGATCGGATGTCGCAAAACTTTTTAGGCATTCTTTTAGGAATGCTGCGGATGAAGCACAACGCAGGTTGTTTTACGGTTGTGGGATTGCGTATAATGTTGCACAATCCAAGCTCTTCAAGGATTATTGCAAGGCGGTTGTTAAAGCTGGAGTAGGATACCAACCTTTGAGCTTTAGTGATTTGAAGGGTAAGCATCTCCATGCTGAATATGAAGCTGTAGAACGAAGATTGAAGCATGTGAGGGACACATGGAAGAGGTATGGGGTGTCAATTTGTTCAGATGGATGGTCTGACGTAAGAAAGAGGCCTATTATTAACTTTGTTGCTTCAAATTGCTTTGGCTCGATGTTCCTAAAATCTGTTGATGCAAGTGGTAAGAAAAAGGATGCAAAATTTCTCTATGATGAATTGAAAAAAGTTGTTGATTTTGTTGGCATTGAAAACGTTGTGCAAGTAATTACAGACAATGGATCAAATTGTGTGAAAGCGGGAGAAATGCTTGAAAGGGATTATCCTTCTATCTTTTTTACACGATGTGCATGCCATACCTTGGATCTCCTCTTTGAAGACATTGGCAGGTTGGATTGGGTTCTTCCCGCAGTGAGAGGAGCAGAGAAGATTGTAACCTTTCTTATGCGCAAGGAGTCGGGTATCTCGTTATGGTTTAAGTTTTGCCCCAAAAAACTGTTGAAACCTGCTGCTACTAGGTTTGCATATATGTTCATTGTGATGGAGCAATTGTCAAGTGACGAAGTTGAGAAAGCATTGGTGAAGATGATAATGAGTGATGAGTGGAGTGCTTGGAAGCACTCAAGAAAACCTGCGGGTCAAGAAGTTTTTCACTTGATTAGAAGTGTTGAATTTTTTACACAAGCCAAAGAGATAGTCTATATCCTAACGCCTTTATTGAAAGTGTTGAGATTAGTGGATAGAGAGGGCTCAACCATGGGGTTGCTATATGAGTGTATGGATCACTTGGTTGAAGTTCTTGATGGAATGAAAGATAAAGTGGATGCGTCAAAAATTGACTCCATTATTAATTGCATCAAGGAACCACATGATGGATTGGTCGCAAGATGGGAAATGATGCATAGTCCATTGCATGGAGTGGGATATTTAGTGAACCCTCTTTTTAGAGATGGTCCTGAACACGAGGGAGCTTTATATGACTCAGACTTGACAAAAGATTGGTGGGATTTCTTAAAAAGGTACGTGAGTTTATATTTTCAAATAATTATTATGTACTTGGTTCATCTTTGTAGAATTCATGTAATTCTATGTTATTTGATTATGTGCAATTATTAATTATGTGTCATGTTTTATTAGGTACACTCATGATGACATTCAACTCCAAACCAAGCTCAACATGCAACTCAAGAACTTTAGAAGCCCATTGCAAATGGGGGGGCTACACAATATCCCTGCAGCAAAGCTACGAGACGAAATGCTAACACCATTACAATGGTGGCAAAGTTATGGAGCTGATCTTCCTGAGTTAAGGACACTAGTAATGAGAGTTTTGGGGCAAGGAACAAGTAGCAGCCCATGTGAGCGCAATTGGAGTTCGTATGCGGGAATTGTCACCAAGAAAAGGAATAGGCTTCTTTCCTCCAATGCTGAGAAACTAGTTTTTATTCACACTGACCTTCGCTTGCTTGAGAACTTGGAGAAGACGGCGGGCCAAATGATTGAAGGAAATTATGACAAGATCAACCTTGAGAAAAATGATGAGAGGCTTCTAGTTGTGCAAGAGAGGGTGGATGATATATTGCAAGGTGGCACACCAATTCAACCCGCTCTCTTATTAGAAATTGATCCTTTGTCTGAAGGAGAGGAAAGTGAAGATAATACATACGTGGAAGAGGTAGATTCTTCTGATCATGATGATGATCAATATTCCGTGCATGATGATCCATGGTATGAATCTCCAATGGAAGATAATTTTGATGATCATGTGGAAGAGGAGTCTCCAAATCCGGTGCCAAGACGGACAAGAAGTGTTAAAGATCTACTTTGAAGTGTTCAACGGTAAGCATTTAGATTTCAGATTTGAGATTTCATTGGCAAAAATTAGATTTCAGATTTCATATTTTAGGCTTCAATTCTATCTTGCAGGAATATGAATCTTGAAGTTTACACGAGGAACGAGCATCTCTTTCTTTATGCTATTTTAGACAAACATCTTTTTTTTGTTTTTGTGTTATTGGCAATTTGAGATTTCAGAGACAAATGTATGTTTTTGGGTTAATAGTAATAACAATTAAATTTATGTGCTACATTTTTATGGTGCTCATTTTGTTGCTACTCGAAGTAAAAGTATTGGTAGATGTGGACTTTAATTGCAGGATAAGCTATGGACATGCAGATACATGAAGGGAATTATGTAAAGACTGAGCGCAACACAGGTTTGGATACTAAGATGAAGTTTCAGCAGGTTAGAGTAGTCTGTTCAAAATTCTGATTCCATATTTGAATTCAGCATGCTAGAATTAGTCAATAACAAGTTTCAATTTGTTAAAATTTGAATTTTTTTTTTGGCCCCAAAATAACGCGTTATCACCTTGGCTGATAACTCGTTAGCCGTTATTTTCGCGTTAGCCGTTAGCTAACGAATAACTGCTAACTTCTAACTATGGTTTGCTTCAACTAGACATCTGCAACATGCAAACAACCGAATAAGATGGTCACATAAATGCGCACATCAATCAAGGCCACAATCCAGCATAAGCAATTGCATTCTTCTACCAGATTCTAGGTCTTTCCTCCCCTTGCATTCCTGCAGGATGGAGTATGCATTGTTTCTAGATATCCAAATACCCCTCTGCTCGATAATATCCAATGCCTCCTCCATTAGTTCCTCCTCACACAATTCCTCCAAGCTATTCAAAATTCTGATAGGTTAAATTAACATCAAGTCCAATACAACAACCATGCCACAAAAGCCAATAACATCAAATCCAACATGACAAACATTCCAGGAAAGCATAGCTTTACAAGAATCTCATACCTAATCCATCCTCCACTAGTTACGGATGAATGTGTTTGTAATATGAGATTCTGTTAAAAATATTTCAAACCATTTATCTGAACCACGGTTGTCCTGATGATACGTACCAGGATGCAAGGATCCCATTTAGATTCTGCCATGCAGAATCCAATGCAAAAAGGGTTAAAAGCTCCCTCTTTTTTGCCCAAAGGAAAAGTGAATCACTGATACAAGAATTAAGCTGAGAAAACAAAAAAAAGCTACAGCCTAAGCCCCAAACTGGTGACATTGTAGAGTGCATAAAACTGTAGTCAAGGTTGCCAGAGACAACAAAAGATAACGATGTGCAAAATATAATGATGGGCTAAGAAACGTTGAGAGTCATAACTATTTGTGACCATGGGAATATTTTATAATCATCATGCAGCTTCACTTGCAGCGACCTTTTGGCAATGAGACCAACCTTACTAATCACAGGGGTCCAACATTAAATAACACGATACCACAAATGAACTTATCTTTAAGAAACAAATCCCACAAACACCTTCTCATACACATAATATATCTTAAAGCAACAAATCCCATTAAAACAAACTATAATTTCACACAATTCCACTACAAAAACCATCCTCACGTTTACTTGATTACAGAATTCCAACCTCACACCATTATAGCGTAACAATTACATGAACTTTTAAACACCCACAACACACACATACAAGTTAGAACCTACGCAACTAAGAACCCCGTGATTTCTCCAGCATAGTTAACACGAAATGTGTAAACTGGCCTATTACGAAAAAGCATTTGCTGCAACTCATGTGGATCGCGCATAAGTGCTGACAGAGTTCCTCCATCCTCGTATCCAAGCAAAGCATCCAAAATTTGCCCACCTACAGAAATGCGCACGGTCTTGGTTGGCGTGACTATCTTTCCTGATATTGTCAACTGTCCCTTTACATCTCGCCTGCCACACCTAATGCATACAACATCCACCCGATTCTCCTCCAAGCAACTACTGCAAACAGACTTTATGACGCTTTTAGAAGCAATCTGTAACCGCAGCTGCCCTGTAATCTGATCCACACATGTAGAATTGATTACACAACTCCGGAAATACTAAATCATATAAACATAACACATGCAATACATTTATGAAACTACAAAACAGTACCTCACCACCGTTCAGCAACCGATTATGAGCCGAGAAAACAACATTCCTTAGAAATTCAACAAAAGTACCGTCGTATTTAAAAACAGTAGGAAATGCGCTCTTAGAAGGACTTGCCAAAGGCCTGAACGCTAGAGTTGCACCTGTGGTGACAAGACTACGAGAATTCGACACAATACAACGTGCTATGCTCTTGAACAAAGCCACTGGCCTTGCTCCAGACAAATACAAAGTCTTCAGGCGCTCGAACAAAGACCTCTTCTCGCTACAAAAATACAGGTCTGTTGAGTCCTCAACTCGTGCACCATCTGCAATACGCAGCAAAGGCTCACTCCTTGTCTCATCCAAACCGATGACCGTAGCCATAACACTACCGTTGACTCGCAAATGGCATGGCGTATTTAATAAAGCTGCTATATTCAATCCTCGTGTGGGCAGCAATTTTAACACTATCTGCTCACTTGAAACAAAACAAATTTCTGTCTGAGGCAAAATTTGTATGACACTATCACAGTCCCCATACTGAAAGGTACGGTCAATAGGCGCAATCCCATAGTTCTTAATGTCTAACCAAGTTCCGGGCTTAAGGAACCGTTGCGCACGACGGAATCCACTCCCTTCTGCACTGACCGATATGGTTTCACAAGCATACCGATCTACCACATCTGCCATCACAACATTTTCTTTGCAGGAACCCGTCCACTTCGTATGCTTATATTGCACGAGTACAAGTACTCGTATACAATTCCCCGGAAATTGCATCAAGGAAAAACAATTTTGCTGCTGCACTGGGAGAGTTCCACCTGAGCCTGGTTCCAAACAAAAGAGACTGTCCAACTCCGACAACTCCATATCTGCATCGTTGCATTGACTAAAAGCATTGGCATAATTCAAATCTTCAACCGGCACCTCTTCTACTCGCACCGGAGGGACCATAAAATTAGATGCCATCAGAAGCTAGCTTGAAATTGCTCAGGAACCAACTCTTCCAAGAATTGATCGAAAACCACCAATTCCAGTTGCCACATACTCGAATCCTTTATATAAGGAACAGTGACAGTGTCAAGTGCCAGTACCGACTTCAAATTAACACAAGGCTCAGATCCATTTCCAAAACGAACTGAACTAAACTAAATAGTACCCACCGACTGAAAATCACACATCTGCCTTGTCGTGTCCTTGTCGTGGTCATACTGTGCCACCATTCCATCCGAACTTTGAGTTATTTTCCCCTACTAACGAAACCAAGATCTTTTATAGAAGCACAACCTTTGTAAACTTCCAAAATTTCCATTCTACAAAAAAACATGCTATTACACAAAAACCAAGGCCTGCAAAAGACCCTACGTAATGATTTTTAATGGCGTAATGTCGTTTTGATTTTTGATTTTTTTTTTTTTTTTAAAGTTAACCGCCCTTCTTTAACTAGGCGTGAACGCGCAAACGTGTTGATTTGAGTGTTCATACATGCTTGGCATGGAAAATTGTTTAGAGGGCTACGTGCCAAGCGCGAATAGCTCGAAATTCATGCCGGACTTCTGAAGTACTCATGCCAAGCATATATGCATATAGACATGACATCATGATTTAGATTAAATGTGTCCAAACAGAGTATCTGAATGCAGACTGTGAACTTACTCTTATAGAAACTTGTGCTTCAACATTATACTACTCCATCTTATCCCCTACCTACATAATTTGTCAGTTTGTCATCTCAGTCCTAATTATGATTCCAAAATGTAGAAGTTCTTATGCTTCTTATTAAGTGAGAATGCAAAGACAAAAAACGCACACTAAATATCAGATGAGATGCACAACAAAGCAGTATGTTTGCGCACTCCTTCCATTTACAAAAACATAACTCTAAGGCTAAACTCTAACTGTGCAGAACAATTTAGCCTAGGTAGCGTGTTGGAGCCCACGTGGCATGTTAGAGCCTAATTGGCATGTTCGAGCCCATGTGGCATGGTTGAGCCATCTTGGCATGTTGGAGCCTAAGTGGCATGTTTGAGCCACCTTGGCATGTTTGAGCCTAGGTGGCATGTTGGAGCCCACATGACATGTTTGAGTCACCTTAGCATATTCTAGCCTAGGTAGTGTGTTGGAGCCCACGTGGCATGTCAGAGCCTAATTGCTATGTTGGAGCCCATGTGCCATGGTTGAGCCATCTTGGCATGTTGCAGTGGCATGTTTGAGCCACCTTGGCACCTAGGTGGCATGTTTGAGCCACCTTAGCATGTTGGAGCCTAGGTGGCATGTTGGAACCTAGGTGGCACATTTGAGCCTAGGTGGCATGTTCGAGCCACCTTGGCATGTTGGAGCCCTCGTGGCATATTGGAGCCACCTTGACATGTTGGAGCCACCTTAGCATGTTTGAGGCTAGGTGGCATACATTGATTATGGCAAAGTATGGGACTTTGCAATAAACATCTTGTGCATTATGTGAACCCAACATTTCTTAATGGGCATAGATGATTACAGTGATGCCTAGTTGTGGATGCATCATTGGGTCTTTCAACGGGCAACCCATTGATGCGTTAGCATGTTTTTTTTTGGGGGGGGGGGGCATTTTTTTTCTAACATCTATGCATGGCCGCAGAGGGCAAGTCCCCTCTTCACGGGGGCTACTAAAAGCAGCCTGACCTTGGCGAGCAACGAAGCCGGACTAGGGGCTGGGTCTGCGGTGGCCTCTGGTGGGAGGAAGGCAGGTGTGGTGTTGTCCTTGCAGCTTCTGTTGTCTTGGGAAGAGCTCGGTTACAGGTTATCTTGGACGGTGTAGGTCATCTGTGAAAGGGGCCGCCAGGTAATTGGTGGCATGACTGAGATGGGAATGCCCATGTCTGACTGCTACATTCTGTCTGCGTCGGATGTGAAGAGGTTCGTGTGCATATTCAAGAGGGGGTATATGTTTGATTCTAGTTTTGTAGCATGTGGATTGCTGGAAGGTTCCCCAGCTTTGCTTTTTTATTGTTTGATGGTTGGACGATTTCTTCCGGAGTCTCTTTTCTCTGTGCTGGAGACGGTACCGACAGAGCAATCTTTTGTGGTATCAATGAGCTTGCTTGAGAAATATGTTGGTTGTGGAGCATTGGTTCCACACTATGGGTAGATACGTGGTTGATGGAGGGCCGAGGAGAATTGGAGGTAGACGACTGCCCTCTAGTTTGATGGCAGCCTGTTCTGCAATCATTCTTTTGTATTTCTGGATGGCTGGGGAAGATGAGTTGGGCCTTTTGCTCCTTCTACCTTGTAGCATAGTTTTGCTGCTCTGTGCATTTCTTCTTGTCGTGATGCGTGTGCTGTGGAGTTTTGCGAGTTGCAGGAACAAGCTTTGCCATGGCCTGAGCATGGACCTGCTCCTTCATATTATTGTTGCCCTCTGCTTGTTGTATGCTGGCTGTTACAGAGCCCGCAGAGGTGCAGCCTTCTTGTTGTGTTGTAGTTGTATATTTGTGGATAGTGGCATGAGTGCTACAATTGCTTGTAAATGACATCACTCGCTCCTGGTGTTGTAATATATGGAGCATCCTTTTTGTGCAATTGTGTTTCTGTGATTGCTATTTCGCAATCGAATTCATTAGCTTACGTACGGTCATGATCTTTGCATTGGGGCGTGCTCGCTGATCTGTGAATGCTTGATATGAAAATAAGGTTTTCATGTCGACACCTTAGTTGGTATTCCTTTCTTGCCCTTGATTTGGCATATTCACACCTTTATGCTGGGATCCAATGGTCCTTAAAAAATATTAACACTTGAAGCCAATATAATAATTTGTAGTGTCAAGCCAATTGGGTTTGTGACGCTGCGTTAGTGCGTGATTGGGTTTGTGGTCCTCCACTTGCACTTTATTGCCTCCTCGATTTTAACTAGGGTGCCATGCGATTCGCTTGATGGTGATTCTCGTGATTCCCTAACTTTGATTACTTCGAATCAAGAGTGATATGGTGCCTATGCGGTGGCTTCCAATCCGTATTTTCTCCCCTGAACTTGTAGTTTGCACACCTGCATTTGTGGCATGCACACCTAAGCCAACCGCTTTACGCTGCATGCTTCACAATGTGGTTTATGATTAGCTCGAGCTAAGCACATTTGGCACAACATTCCCCGAGATTGACACCCTCTAACGCGACATCAAAGGAAGGATGGCCCATCACTTTTCTCGAAATGTGATTATCTCGAGACAATCACAACGGAATCCCCACATACGTCTTATGAAGCATGATTAGCTCGAGCTAATCACAAAAAGTTTCTCCATATATGTTTTACGAAGTGTGATTGTCTTGAGACAATCATACTATCTAGGCTTCCTGCCATTATGTTTTACGAAAGGCTTCTAAAAGGTTTTTCACGTATATTTTTAATCTTAGCACGCCAGCCCACGTATCCACGTAGCAGTTCCATGTCAGCAAAATCTGGGTGGCATGATCTGAACCGTAAAATCTTTAATTTTGCAGATTGAGAGCCATAAAAAATAAAGAGAAGGAAAATAGACCTCGTGGATATGGAAGGACATCCTGAGTCCTTCCCAACGATCGGCTTCTTCGGTGGATGAAGCCAACAAAGTTAACACGACTTCGATTGCTTGCTAGCTCTTCTTCTGGATTAGTGATATATTTTTTTGGGCATCATTGTTGATCTCGTGTAACTTTTCTACGAATCATTCTTATACTTTCCAGGGCTTTATCGGCAGAATCTCTTCAGCATGGGATAGAAGGCCCTCCTAGGCTTGGAAATGATTTTATTTCGCAGGAGTACTTTAGGGTCTGAAACAACTTCAAAAGCAATTCCTTAAATATTCTAAGGTAATGTCTTGACCATGAGTAGGTCAATGCAACAATTTGCATACATGAATGTTCGCGTGGAGGGAATTCCGACCTAGAAAATTGGCCGACGCGCGGATGTGCGAAGGCCAATTTTCTGGCCAGAATCCCCGACACGTGGACATTGATGTAACGTGAAAATACAGGTGGGGCACTTTCTGCTATTGTTCATTCATTCTCTCCCTCTTCTAGCGGAGCTTCAGCTATGGCGTCGCCTTGGCGCCAAGGAGCTTGGCTAGGGCGATCAGCCTGTTTCTTACGTCCTCTAAAGCGGCTTGGCTGTGGCATTATGGGGATTCAGTTTTCAAGTGGAGCGCCACTCTTTTTCGTGGTTTTTCGAGCATTTTAAGTCGATAACTACTGTTCTTGAGTTTCTTGGAGCTTTCTAGGTTCAACATCTCTGATTTTTCTTGTTTTTATTGCAAGTAGTCGATTTTTGTGCATTTATTCTATTCTTGCCTCTATTGTTTCGATTTTTGACATATCATAGTTTCTAGAGTGCTAGGACAACTTTCTTGATGTTGTGGTTGAGTTCTTGGAGCTGGCTTATGGATATGGACGAGTTTCTTGGAGTAAAGCAAGCTTATGGTATGGCAGCCAGGTCTCTTGAACGCAAGATTATGACTTATGGCACATGCGACAGCGGCAGTTCTTTCTAATATACTTCGAGCTCTATTTCTTATTCAGCATTCTCTTTTTCCTAAATGGCTGCATATGTTTTGTGTACATCATTCAACTGTACTCTGATAATGGGAGGGATTTTGGACTATGAAACTCAAATATGAAAAATATGAGGGATTTTTTGACTTCTGAAGCTCAGATAAGAAAGCAGAAAGGATCTCTCTTGTGATTCTATGTAATTCTCTGATAGTTTTATGAATGCAAAAGTGTTATGGTTTTATCAATCTCTCTGTGTGAATCTATCCATGAATTTATAAGTTTGATGAATATCTGTTGATGGAGAAATTTTAACAGCAGAAATACACGCTTAAAAAAATGCTTCAAAATGAGTGATTCCTGAAAATTCGAGTTTAAGAATCAGTGATTCTTGGAAAGAATGTATGCCACGTAGCAGACATACATAGGCAGATAGGGCAGAAAGTGGCCCACTCTATTTTTACGTTTGTGATACCTTCTCTATGAAATTACTCCTCAAATGTTTGAAGCAACACTTGCCTCCATCTGGTTTTTTTTTTTTTTTTATATGAACTTGAATAATAGGATCTTTTATATGAACTTGGATAATAGGCCGCCACCTTGACATATGGATATTTCCCTTACCTTTATGCCGAATTGTATTAAAATCATGCCCCCAATGGTCCGTGTTAGCAATTGATTGTCAGAGACACATATCCTATACAAACATGTGGGACGCAGGAATTTTTGATTTTTGATTGCTTTTGAAAATTATTTGGCTCTGAATTTTTGGAAATAATGCTTGCTTCTTTTGTTGTCCTAAACTCTGGCGAGTAATCCTTTGAATCTTTAAAGAATGGAAATGGGTGAATTTTCATATACAAACCTCAATCCCCTTATTGAATATTCCTTGGTCTAGTTTCTTCATCTAGCACATAAAAGTTTTTTTTTGTTGGCGATTAGGGTTTCTAAAAACACCTAGTTCTGACGGATCAGCTCGCTTACATGAGGGTTGTTCTTGGCTTGCCAAAATAATGGGTTACGGTAGAAACGTCAAACCCTATGATCCAAAAGGAGTAGATTGCTCTGCCCGGATTATAAATGAAGTTCCAAAAGATTCGACCAATTTTTGCGATCACGGAGGAGCACGCAATTCAAATGGTAGCCTTCGGAGCTTTATCCTATTGCAAATGATCCTATAGGGAATCTTGGCCCGTTGAAAAGCATACGAATCGGTGTTGGAGGACCGAAAGTGCGATCTGCAACAAACTCCATCGGGTTCTTAATTGATATAAATAGAGTTTTGAGAACTTAGATCTAGTTTCTACATAGTATCACTTTGTCACGGCTGTTTACTTGGACTCACGATCTATCCTTATATGTAGGCTTTAATCTCTCTTTTGAAATCTTAAAAATAAGTAGACTCTTTGTTTCTTCTAAATGGTTTCGATAGTTAATCTAATTCCTGTCAGTTGATTTATAGCCTCTGCTAAATAAGCTTTTCTTAAAGCTTACGCTATAATATTTTGCGGTTCATGTACCACGATCACGTATTTTTCGTTGTGTTCCTTGTATAAAATAATAGGTCCACTATTTTTTCTTGCCATTTACGGATCTACATGCTCATCCAAGCGGTTGCCGGTTCTTGAAAAAATTTTGATTTGTTTTTTGAGTGTGCTATGCATATTCAATGGATTAGATAAAACTCCAGTGGAAATTCTATTTCTATCTATTTGTACCCTGCTAACTTTCATTAAGGTTTCCATTTCCTGTGCTATTTCTAGTAGATTCTTTTTTCCTCTTCTATATTGGTTTACTCTGGATTTGTCATCATGGCAATCCGGAGGCTTAGATCCAAGTTATTTTCATGATCCTTATGTACCGGCTTATTTTTAATTTGCCATTCTACGCTCTGTGGTATATCCATTGCTTGTAGATTTATTGCCACTTCTTACGGCTTTTCTTAGCCCCTTCTTTTTTTTATCTTGAGGTCTATTCTCTTAAATGCATCAGCGGTTTTTGGCTGCAACACCTTTATAATGCGCCAAGTTTTACATTAACCTTGAAGGTAGATTCGTAGACTTTAGATCTTGCCTTCTACTTACATAAATACAAATCACGGGTTCCTTGAGCGGTTTCCTCGATAAATGGTGTTATTGCTTTTACGCAACAACATTAGAGCTCATCATATTTGACCTACTAAACTAACTCTATTTTTCTTTGTATTAATTTGAAGTCAACTTCTTAATACTTGGTCTAATTATTAGAATTATTTGTAGATTCCCTCTCAAAGTAGTTATTTCTTTATTCTATATTTAGATATCATTTCTCCTACACTTCTCTCCATGTTTAACTAATCTCACTCTAAATGCTCTTATATTTTATCAAATTAAGTCTTGAAATTCTTTGGTGATAATTCTTCTCGCACTTATTCTCGATAAATGATTAAGCGTGTGTAGTTATTGCCTTGGTGTGCTAAAATCTTACGCCAATTGAGTAATATTTTTTACATGATATGGGTATAATCGGGATGTGAATTTTAGCCGTCTTTTACTTGCAAGATTAAACATGTAGCCTTCTATCTGCCACCAAATTAAAACATTTGAAAAATGCTTATGTATAAGTTTTTAGCGGATTGAAGATCATGGGAATAGACAACTTAAGTCCGAACATCAGAAATTTCCTAAAACTGTTTCATGAGTTTGTACACTAACCTTGAAGGTGGATTGGTATATTTATCCTGATTTCTACTTACATAAATGTTCTTGCAGCAGTTTGCACTGAATCTAAACTCTCTCTATTTCCGTTGTATCAATTTCAGAATTCATTTTCTTAAACCACTGTCTCTTATTATTATTAAGTGTTCATTTTATGGTGAAAGCGTTAAAAGTGGGATGAGTTCTTTGGCTTGCTTACTGTTTGTGGCTTATGCATTTACCCTTCTCCGGGGCTAACTTGCGTTTGGTTCCCTTTGCAGGGGTATGGGACTCTTCCCTCCATTTGGTGCTTTGAAGTACAAGTTGGTGCAAGATTATTGCTCAAGCATATATTCCAGTTCATGGTGATATCCAAATGCTCTAAAGACTTGTTTTTGATTTGTGGACAAAATGATTTGACAACAACCTTTATGCTGAGTTATTAGTGCGTCAATTTTTCTAGGATCTTTTGACTTCAAATATCTTCCAAGTTTTGCCATATTATGTCTCTACCGGGCTTTTTTTAGTATATGTATTATGCGGTTATACATTCTATCACTTTGAAATTAAGACACTTATTTCTATGAGGAGATTTGTTATACTTTGCTTGTATCTTGGATCTGAAATATACGACATAATGTCTTAAAATTCCACTTGTAGCCTATGGACATATCCTATTGTCTTAAGTTTCTGCTTGCATAGTGTATTTAATTTAAGCTTGCACATTATTTGTCGTTGTAGAATCTTAAAGATTCAGATCATGCTTTTTGTCTTACTTATCCTTATCAGGGCCTGGAATTAGATTGCACCCGTCTATTTCTAGGATTGCAATTGAAGGTCCTTATTTTTCCAAATGGAACTATAAGGCCTAAAGTCACATTTGTTTCTTATGGTCTTACTTGAGGGCTTAAAAGGTTTTTAATGTTACTCCAATTCCTAAGTTTAACTTGGGACCCTGATTTGGAGTAAAGGTGTACTATTGTGTGTACTCACACTGATATGCTTATTACAGATAATTGGACCTGGTACAATGAATGCAAAAATCTCGTTCTAAGACTACTGCGCATTCCAACAGCCATGGCTTTTTATGGAAAGAGTTTTTCCATGGCTGATTGTGTTTTACAAAAAAAACTTTTACACTTATTTTACCTTGGATTTCTCAAAACATGCAAGATATGTCGAGGATTCTTAAACATATCTTGTAAGTGTCATCTTTGATTTTTGCATATGTCTAGAATAATAGTATATGGGTTGGGTAGGGTCTGTGTTGCAGCGGGGCCCTACTCTCCCTGATTCTTGACTTTCTTAAGTCGAGTTCAATTGACTAATGGGACCTCCCTACGAGGTAGGAGGCGAGGATTTTTTTATATGAACTTGAATAATAGGATCTTTTATATGAACTTGGATAATAGGCCGCCACCTTAACATATGGATATTTCCCTTACCTTTATGCGAATTGTATTAAAATCATGCCCCCAATGGTAAGGTGTTAGCAATTGATTGTCCGAGACACATATCCTATACAAACATGTGGGCACTTAGGAATTTTTTGATTTTTGATTGGCTTTTGAAAATTGGTGGCTCTGAATTTTTGGAAATAATGCTTGCTTCTTTTGTTGTCCTAAACTTCTGGCGAGTAATGGGTGAATCTTTAAAGAATGGAAATGGGTGAATTTTCATATACAAACCTCATTCCCCTTATTGAATATTCCTTGGTCCTAGTTTCTTCATCTAGCACATAAAAGTTTTTTTTGTTGGCGATTAGGGTTTCTAAAAAAACACCTAGTTCGCCGGATCGGCTCCGCTTACATGAGGGTTGTTCTTGGCTTGCCAAAATAATGGGTTACGGTAGAAGCGTCAAACCCTATGATCCAAAGGAGTAGATTGCTCTTGATTATAAATGAAGTTCCAAAAGATTCGACCAATTTTGCCGTCACGGAGGAGCACGCAATTCAAATGGTAGCTAGAGGAGCTTTATCCTATTGCAAATGATCCTATAGGGAATCGGCCCGTTGAAAAGCATCACGAATCCGGTGTTGGAGGGGCGAAAATGCGATGCGCAACAAACTCCATCGGGTTCTTAATTGATATAAATAGAAGAGAACTTAGATCTAGTTTCTACATAGTATCACTTTGTCACGGTACGTTTACTTGGACTACGATCTATCCTTATATGTAGGCTTTAATCTCTCTTTTGAAATCTTAAAAATAAGTAGACTCTTTGTTTCTTCTAAATGGTTTGATAGTTAATCTAATTCTGTGGGTTGATTTATAGCCTCACGCTAAATAAGCTTTTCTTAAAGCTTACGCTATAATATTTTGCGGTTCATGTGCGGATCGTATTTTTTCGTTGTGTTCCTTGTATAAAATAATAGGTCCACTATTTTTTCTTGCCATTTACCGGATCTACATGCTCATCCAAGCGGTTGCGAGTTCTTGAAACAACTTGATTTGTTTTTGAGTGTGCTATGCATATTCAATGGATTAGATAAAACTCGATTGGAAATTCTATTTCTATCTATTTGTACCTGCTAACTTTCATTAAGGTTTCCATTTCTGTGCTATTTCTAGTAGATTCTTTTTTTCCTCTTCTATATTGGTTTACTAGATTTGTCATCATGGCAAATCGAGGAGGCTTAGATCAAGTTATTTTCATGATCCTTATGTACGGCTTATTTTTAATTTGCCATTCTCTTGCTCTGTGGTATATCCATTGCTTGTAGATTTATTGCCACTTCTTACGGCTTTTTCTTAGCCCCTCTTTTTTTATCTTGAGGTCTATTCTCTTAAATGCATACGCGGTCTTTGGCTGCAACACCTTTATAATCATAAGTTTTACATTAACCTTGAAGGTAGATTCGTAGACTTTAGATCTTGCCTTCTACTTACATAAATACAAATCACGGGTTCCTTGAGGAGTTTCCTCGATAAATGGTGTTATTGCTACGCAACAACATTAGAGCTCATCATATTTGACCTACTAAACTAACTCTATTTTTCTTTGTATTAATTTGAAGTCAACTTCTTAATACTTGGTCTAATTATTAGAATTATTTGTAGATTCCCTCTCAAAGTAGTTATTTCTTTATTCTATATTTAGATATCATTTCTCCTACACTTCTCTCCATGTTTAACTAATCTCACTCTAAATGCTCTTATATTTTTATCAAATTAAGTCTTGAAATTCTTTGGTGATAATTCTTCGCACTTATTAGCGATAAATGATTAAGCTATGTAGTTATTGCCTTGGTGTGCTAAAATCTTACGCCAATTGGGTAATATTTTTTTTACATGATATGGGTATAATCGGGGATGTGAATTTTAGCTTAAGTCTTTTACTTGCAAGATTAAACATGTAGCCTTCTATCGCCACCAAATTAAAAATATTTGAAAAATGCTTATGTGTAAGTTTTTAGCGGTTGAAGATCATGGGAATAGACAACTTAAGTCGAACATGAAATTTCACGAAAGCTGTTTCATGAGTACGTACACTAACCTTGAAGGTGGATTAGGTGGTATATTTATCGATTTCTACTTACATAAATGTTCTTTGCGGCGGTTTGCCTTTGAATCTAAACTCTCTCTATTTCCGTTGTATCAATTTGAGAATTCATTTTCTTAAACCACTTTGTCTCTTATTATTATTAAGTGTTCATTTTATGGTGAAAGGCGTTAAGCGGGATGAGTTCTTTGCTTACACATTTTGTGGCTTATGCATTTACCCTTCTCGGGCTAACTGCGTTTTGGTTCCCTTTGCAGGTATTAGGACTCTTCCCTCCATTTGGTGCTTTGAAGTACAAGTTGGTGCAAGATTATTGCTCAAGCATATATTCAGTTCATGGTGATATCAAATGCTCTAAAGACTTGTTTTTTATTTGTGGACAAAATGATTTGACAACAACCTTTATCTTTTGAGTTATTAGTCGTCAATTTTTCTAGGATCTTTTGACTTCAAATATCTTCCAAGTTTTGCCATATTATGTCTCTACCGGGCTTTTAGTATATGTATTGCGGTTATACATTCTATCTCTTTGAAATTAAGACACTTATTTCTATCGGAGATTTGTTATACTTTGCTTGTATCTTTGGATCTGAAATATACGACATAATGTCTTAAAATTCCACTTGTAGCCTATGGACATATCCTATTGTCTTAAGTTTACGCTTGCATAGTGTATTTAATTTAAGCTTGCACATTATTTGTCGTTGTAGAATCCTAAAGATTCAGATCATGCTTTTTGTCTTACTTATCCTTATCAGGGCCTGGAATTAGATTGCACCCGTCTATTTCTAGGATTGCAATTGAAGGTCCTTATTTTTCCAAATGGAACTATAAGGCCTAAAGTCTGTTGTTTCTTATGGTCTTATTGGGCTTAAAAGGTTTTTAATGTTACTCCAATTCCTAAGTTTAACTTGGGACCCGATTTGGAGTAAAGGTGTACTATTGTGTGTACTCACTGCGATATGCTTAATGCAGATAATTGGACCTGGTACAATGAATGCAAAAATCTCGTTCTAAGACTACTGCGCATTCCAACAGCCATGGCTTTTTATGGAAAGAGTTTTTCCATGGCTGATTGTGTTTTACAAAAAAAACTTTTACACTTATTTTACCTTGGATTTCTCAAAACATGCAAGATATGTCGAGGATTCTTAAACATATACTGTAAGTGTCATCTTCTGATTTTTGCATATGTCTAGAATAATAGTATATGGGTTGGGTAGGGTCCCGTGTTTACCTTGAGGGGCCCTACTCTCCTGAATTCTTGACTTTCTTAAGTGAGTTCAATTGACTAATGGGACCTCCCTACGAGGAGGTAGGAGGCGGGGATTTTTATATGAACTTGAATAATAGGATCTTTTATATGAACTTGGATAATAGGCGCCACCTTAACATATGGATATTTCCCTTACCTTTATGCGAATTGTATTAAAAATCATGCCCCCAATGGTCAGGTGTTAGCAATTGATTGTCAAGAGACACATATCCTATACAAACATGTGGGCACTTAGGAATTTTTTGATTTTTGATTGCTTTTTGAAAATTGGTGGCTCTGAATTTTTGGAAATAATGCTTGCTTCTTTTGTTGTCCTAAACTCTGGCGAGTAATCTTGAATCTTTAAAGAATGGAAATGGGTGAATTTTCATATACAAACCTCAATCCCCTTATTGAATATTCCTTGGGTCTAGTTTCTTCATCTAGCACATAAAAGTTTTTGTTGACGATTAGGGTTTCTAAAAACACCTAGTTCTGACCGGATCAGCTCCGCTTACATGAGGGTTGTTCTTGGCTTGCCAAAATAATGGGTTCTGGTAGAAACGTCAAACCCTATGATCCAAAAGGAGTAGATTGCTCTGCCCAGATTATAAATGAAGTTCCAAAAGATTGACCAATTTTGCCGATCGGAGGAGCACGCGCAATTCAAATGGTAGCTCTGAGGGCTTTATCCTATTGCAAATGATCCTATAGGGAATACTGGCCCGTTGAAAAGCATACGAATCCAGTGTTGGAGGACGAAAATGCAGTCTGCAACAAACTCCATCAGGTTCTTAATTGATATAAATAGAGCTGAGAACTTAGATCTAGTTTCTACATAGTATCACTTTGTCTGAACATTTTACTTGGACTACGATCTATCCTTATATGTAGGCTTTAATCTCTCTTTTGAAATCTTAAAAATAAGTAGACTCTTTGTTTCTTCTAAATGGTTTAGATAGTTAATCTAATTCTGTCGGTTGATTTATAGCTCACGCTAAAATAAGCTTTTCTTAAAGCTTACGCTATAATATTTTGCGGTTCATGTACGGGATCGTATTTTTTCGTTGTGTTCCTTGTATAAAATAATAGGTCCACTATTTTTCTTGCCATTTCTGGATCTACATGCTCATCCAAACAGTTGCCAGTTCTTGAAACAACTTGATTTGTTTTTGAGTGTGCTATGCATATTCAATGGATTAGATAAAACTCCAGTGGAAATTCTATTTCTATCTATTTGTACCCTGCTAACTTTCATTAAGGTTTCCATTTCCTGTGCTATTTCTAGTAGATTCTTTTTTCCTCTTCTATATTGGTTTACTACAGGACTGTCATCATGGCAATCCAGAGGCTTAGATCCAAGTTATTTTCATGATCCTTATGTACCAGCTTATTTTTAATTTGCCATTCTCTGCTCCTGTGGTATATCCATTGCTTGTAGATTTATTGCCACTTCTTACGGCTTTTCTTAAGCCCCTTCTTTTTTATCTTGAGGTCTATTCTCTTAAATGCACACTGCGGTCTTTGGCTGCAACACCTTTATAATGCGCAAGTTTTACATTAACCTTGAAGGTAGATTCGTAGACTTTAGATCTTGCCTTCTACTTACATAAATACAAATGCAGGTTCCTTGAGGAGTTTCCTCTGATAAATGGTGTTATTGCTTTCTGCAACAACATTAGAGCTCATCATATTTGACCTACTAAACTAACTCTATTTCTGCTGTATTAATTTCAGAAGTCAACTTCTTAATACTTGGTCTAATTATTAGAATTATTTGTAGATTCCCTCTCAAAGTAGTTATTTCTTTATTCTATATTTAGATATCATTTCTCCTACACTTCTCTCCATGTTTAACTAATCTCACTCTAAATGCTCTTATATTTTATCAAATTAAGTCTTGAAATTGCTGGTGATAATTCTTGAAGCACTTATGCGGTAAATGATTAAGCTGTGTAGTTATTGCCTTGGTGTGCTAAAATCTTCTGCCAATTGAGTAATATTTTTTTTACATGATATGGGTATAATCAGGATGTGAATTTTAGCTTCGTCTTTTACTTGCAAGATTAAACATGTAGCCTTCTATGCTGCCACCAAATTAAACACGCTGAAAAATGCTTATGTGTAAGTTTTTTAACGGATTGAAGATCATGGGAATAGACAACTTAAGTCTGAACATCAGAAATTTCCTGAAACTGTTTCATGAGCTGTACACTAACCTTGAAGGTGGATTCGTGGTATATTTATCCTGATTTCTACTTACATAAATGTTCTTGCAGCAGTTTGCACTGAATCTAAACTCTCTCTATTTCCGTTGTATCAATTTCAGAATTCATTTTCTTAAACCACTGTCTCTTATTATTATTAAGTGTTCATTTTATGGTGAAAGGCGTTAAGCCGGATGAGTTCACTGCTTACCTGTTTGTGGCTTATGCATTTACCCTTCTCAGGCTAACTTGCGTTTGGTTCCACTGCAGGTAACCGGACTCTTCCCTCCATTTGGTGCTTTGAAGTACAAGTTGGTGCAAGATTATTGCTCAAGCATATATTCCAGTTCATGGTGATATCCAAATGCTCTAAAGACTTGTTTTTTATTTGTGGACAAAATGATTTGACAACAACCTTTATGCTGAGTTATTAGTGCGTCAATTTTTCTAGGATCTTTTGACTTCAAATATCTTCCAAGTTTTGCCATATTATGTCTCTACCGGGCTTTTTAGTATATGTATTATGCGGTTATACATTCTATCTGCTGAAATTAAGACACTTATTTCTATCAGGAGATTTGTTATACTTTGCTTGTATCTTTGGATCAAGCAGAAATATACGACATAATGTCTTAAAATTCCACTTGTAGCCTATGGACATATCCTATTGTCTTAAGTTTCTGCTTGCATAGTGTATTTAATTTAAGCTTGCACATTATTTGTCGTTGTAGAATCCTAAAGATTCAGATCATGCTTTTTGTCTTACTTATCCTTATCAGGGCCTGGAATTAGATTGCACCTGTCTATTTCTAGGATTGCAATTGAAGGTCCTTATTTTTCCAAATGGAACTATAAGGCCTAAAGTCTGTTGTTTCTTATGGTCTTAACAGGCTTAAAAGGTTTTTTAATGTTACTCCAATTCCTAAGTTTAACTTGGGACCCTGATTTGGAGTAAAGGTGTACTATTGTGTGTACTCACACTGATATGCTTATTCATGGATAATTGGACTGGTACAATGAATGCAAAAATCTCGTTCTAAGACTCTTTAGCATTCAACGACCATGGCTTTTTTATGGAAAGAGTTTTTCCATGGCTGATTGTGTTTTACAAAAAACTTTTACACTTATTTTACCTTGGATTTCTCAAAACATGCAAGATATGTCGAGGATTCTTAAACATATCTTGTAAGTGTCATCTTCTGATTTTTGCATATGTCTAGAATAATAGTATATGGGTTGGGTAGGGTCCTGTGTTGCAACTTGGGGCCCTACTCTCCTATTGCGACTTTCTTAAGTCAGTTCAATTGACTAATGGGACCTCCTACGAGGTAGGAGGAGGGGATTTTTATATGAACTTGAATAATAGGATCTTTTATATGAACTTGGATAATAGGCCACCTTGACATATGGATATTTCCCTTACCTTTATGCGAATTGTATTAAAATCATGCCCCAATGAAATTAAAAGTGTTAGCAATTGATTGTCCGAGACACATATCCTATACAAACATGTGGACGCAGGATTTTTTGATTTTTGATTGGCTTTTGAAAATTTGGCTCTGAATTTTTGGAAATAATGCTTGCTTCTTTTTTGTTGTCCTAAACTCTGGCGAGTAATCCTTTGAATCTTTAAAGAATGGAAATGGGTGAATTTTCATATACAAACCTCAATCCCCTTATTTGAATATTCCTTGATCTAGTTTCTTCATCTAGCACATAAAAGTTTTTTGTTGACGATTAGGGTTTCTAAAAACACCTAGTTTCGACCAGGATCGGCTCCGCTTACATGAGGGTTGTTCTTGGCTTGCCAAAATAATGGGTTACGGTAGAAAGCGTCAAACCCTATGATCCAAAAGGAGTAGATTGCTACGCCTTGATTATAAATGAAGTTCCAAAAGATTCGACCAATTTTGCCGATCACGGAGGAGCACGCAATTCAAATGGTAGCTCACGGGCTTTATCCTATTGCAAATGATCCTATAGGGAATCTTGGCCCGTTGAAAAGCATACGAATCTAGTGTTGGAGGGGCGAAAAAAATGCGATGCAACAAACTCCATCGGGTTCTTAATTGATATAAATGAGAACTTAGATCTAGTTTCTACATAGTATCACTTTGTCACGAAATTTTACTTGGACTCACGATCTATCCTTATATGTAGGCTTTAATCTCTCTTTTGAAATCTTAAAAAAATAAGTAGACTCTTTGTTTCTTCTAAATGGTTTCGATAGTTAATCTAATTCCTGTCAGTTGATTTATAGCCTCTGCTAAATAAGCTTTTCTTAAAGCTTCTGCTATAATATTTTGCCGGTTCATGTACCCTGATCTGTATTTTTCGATTTGTGTTCCTTGTATAAAATAATAGGTCCACTATTTTTCTTGCCATTTACGGATCTACATGCTCATCCAAGCAGGTTGCGAGTTCTTGAAGCTTGACTTGATTTGTTTTTGAGTGTGCTATGCATATTCAATGGATTAGATAAAACTCCGATGGAAATTCTATTTCTATCTATTTGTACCTGCTAACTTTCATTAAGGTTTCCATTTCGTGCTATTTCTAGTAGATTCTTTTTTTTTCCTCTTCTATATTGGTTTACTCTGGATTTGTCATCATGGCAATCCGAGGCTTAGATCCAAGTTATTTTTCATGATCCTTATGTACCCGACTTATTTTTAATTTGCCATTCTACGCTCCGTGGTATATCCATTGCTTGTAGATTTATTGCCACTTCTTCACGACTTTTCTTAGCCCCTTCTTTTTATCTTGAGGTCTATTCTCTTAAATGCATTTTGCGGTCTTTGGCTGCAACACCTTTATAATCATAAGTTTTACATTAACCTTGAAGGTAGATTAAGTAGACTTTAGATCTTGCCTTCTACTTACATAAATACAAATGCAGGTTCCTTGAGCAGTTTCCTCTGATAAATGGTGTTATTGCTTTCTGCAACAACATTAGAGCTCATCATATTTGACCTACTAAACTAACTCTATTTCTGCTGTATTAATTTCAGAAGTCAACTTCTTAATACTTGGTCTAATTATTAGAATTATTTGTAGATTCCCTCTCAAAGTAGTTATTTCTTTATTCTATATTTAGATATCATTTCTCCTACACTTCTCTCCATGTTTAACTAATCTCACTCTAAATGCTCTTATATTTTATCAAATTAAGTCTTGAAATTGCTGGTGATAATTCTTCTCGCACTTATTCTGCAGTAAATGATTAACTGTGTAGTTATTGCCTTGGTGTGCTAAAATCTTCTGCCAATTGAGTAATATTTTTTTTACATGATATGGGTATAATCAGGATGTGAATTTTAGCTTCGTCTTTTACTTGCAAGATTAAACATGTAGCCTTCTATGCTGCCACCAAATTAAACACGCTGAAAAATGCTTATGTGTAAGTTTTTTAACGGATTGAAGATCATGGGAATAGACAACTTAAGTCTGAACATCAGAAATTTCCTAAAACTGTTTCATGAGCTGTACACTAACCTTGAAGGTGGATTCGTGGTATATTTATCCTGATTTCTACTTACATAAATGTTCTTGCAGCAGTTTGCACTGAATCTAAACTCTCTCTATTTCCGTTGTATCAATTTCAGAATTCATTTTCTTAAACCACTGTCTCTTATTATTATTAAGTGTTCATTTTATGGTGAAAGGCGTTAAGCCGGATGAGTTCCTTTGCTTACTGTTTGTGGCTTATGCATTTACCCTTCTCGGGCTAACTTGCGTTTTGGTTCCACTTTGCAGGGTAACGGACTCTTCCCTCCATTTGGTGCTTTGAAGTACAAGTTGGTGCAAGATTATTGCTCAAGCATATATTCCAGTTCATGGTGATATCCAAATGCTCTAAAGACTTGTTTTTGATTTGTGGACAAAATGATTTCACAACAACCTTTATGCTGAGTTATTAGTGCGTCAATTTTTCTAGGATCTTTTGACTTCAAATATCTTCCAAGTTTTGCCATATTATGTCTCTACCAGGCTTTTAGTATATGTATTGTCTGGTTATACATTCTATCTGCTGAAATTAAGACACTTATTTCTATCAGAGATTTGTTATACTTTGCTTGTATCTTCAGATCTGAAATATACGACATAATGTCTTAAAATTCCACTTGTAGCCTATGGACATATCCTATTGTCTTAAGTTTCTGCTTGCATAGTGTATTTAATTTAAGCTTGCACATTATTTGTCGTTGTAGAATCTTAAAGATTCAGATCATGCTTTTTGTCTTACTTATCCTTATCAGGGCCTGGAATTAGATTGCACCTGTCTATTTCTAGGATTGCAATTGAAGGTCCTTATTTTTCCAAATGGAACTATAAGGCCTAAAGTCTGTTGTTTCTTATGGTCTTAACAGGCTTAAAAGGTTTTTTAATGTTACTCCAATTCCTAAGTTTAACTTGGGACCCTGATTTGGAGTAAAGGTGTACTATTGTGTGTACTCACACTGATATGCTTATTACAGATAATTGGACCTGGTACAATGAATGCAAAAATCTCGTTCTAAGACTACTGCGCATTCCAACAGCCATGGCTTTTTATGGAAAGAGTTTTTCCATGGCTGATTGTGTTTTACAAAAAAAACTTTTACACTTATTTTACCTTGGATTTCTCAAAACATGCAAGATATGTCGAGGATTCTTAAACATATACTGTAAGTGTCATCTTCTGATTTTTGCATATGTCTAGAATAATAGTATATGGGTTGGGTAGGGTCCCTGTGTTGCAACAGGGCCCTACTCTCCCTGTTGCAGCTTTCTTAAGTCAGTTCAATTGACTAATGGGACCTCCCTACCTGAGGTAGGAGGCAGGATTTTTTTATATGAACTTGAATAATAGGATCTTTTATATGAACTTGGATAATAGGCCGCCACCTTGACATATGGATATTTCCCTTACCTTTATGCCGAATTGTATTAAAATCATGCCCCCAATGGTCCGTGTTAGCAATTGATTGTCCGAGACACATATCCTATACAAACATGTGGGCACCGGAATTTTTTGATTTTTGATTGGCACCTGAAAATTGACTGGCTCCTGAATTTTTGGAAATAATGCTTGCTTCTTTTGTTGTCCTAAACTCTGGCAGAGTAATCACTGAATCTTTAAAGAATGGAAATGGGTGAATTTTCATATACAAACCTCAATCCCCTTATTCGAATATTCCTTCAGTCTAGTTTCTTCATCTAGCACATAAAAGTTTTTTTGTTGACGATTAGGGTTTCTAAAAAACACCTAGTTCTGACCGGATCAGCTCCGCTTACATGAGGGTTGTTCTTGGCTTGCCAAAATAATGGGTTCTGGTAGAAACGTCAAACCCTATGATCCAAAAGGAGTAGATTGCTCTGCCCAGATTATAAATGAAGTTCCAAAAAGATTCGACCAATTTTGCCGATCTGGAGGAGCCTGCAATTCAAATGGTAGCTACGGAGCTTTATCCTATTGCAAATGATCCTATAGGGAATACTGGCCCGTTGAAAAGCATACGAATCTAGTGTTGGAGGACGAAAATGCAGTCTGCAACAAACTCCATCAGGTTCTTAATTGATATAAATAGAGCTGAGAACTTAGATCTAGTTTCTACATAGTATCACTTTGTCCTGGCTGTTTACTTGGACTCTGATCTATCCTTATATGTAGGCTTTAATCTCTCTTTTGAAATCTTAAAAATAAGTAGACTCTTTGTTTCTTCTAAATGGTTTCGATAGTTAATCTAATTCCTGTCAGTTGATTTATAGCCTCTGCTAAATAAGCTTTTCTTAAAGCTTCTGCTATAATATTTTGCCGGTTCATGTACCCGGATCTGTATTTTTCGTTGTGTTCCTTGTATAAAATAATAGGTCCACTATTTTTCTTGCCATTTCTGGATCTACATGCTCATCCAAACAGTTGCCAGTTCTTGAAACAACTTGATTTGTTTTTGAGTGTGCTATGCATATTCAATGGATTAGATAAAACTCCAGTGGAAATTCTATTTCTATCTATTTGTACCCTGCTAACTTTCATTAAGGTTTCCATTTCCTGTGCTATTTCTAGTAGATTCTTTTTTCCTCTTCTATATTGGTTTACTACAGGACTGTCATCATGGCAATCCAGAGGCTTAGATCCAAGTTATTTTCATGATCCTTATGTACCAGCTTATTTTTAATTTGCCATTCTCTGCTCCTGTGGTATATCCATTGCTTGTAGATTTATTGCCACTTCTTACAGCTTTTCTTCGCCCCTTCTTTTTTATCTTGAGGTCTATTCTCTTAAATGCATACGCGGTCTTTGGCTGCAACACCTTTATAATGCGCAAGTTTTACATTAACCTTGAAGGTAGATTCGTAGACTTTAGATCTTGCCTTCTACTTACATAAATACAAATGCAGGTTCCTTGAGCAGTTTCCTCTGATAAATGGTGTTATTGCTTTCTGCAACAACATTAGAGCTCATCATATTTGACCTACTAAACTAACTCTATTTCTGCTGTATTAATTTCAGAAGTCAACTTCTTAATACTTGGTCTAATTATTAGAATTATTTGTAGATTCCCTCTCAAAGTAGTTATTTCTTTATTCTATATTTAGATATCATTTCTCCTACACTTCTCTCCATGTTTAACTAATCTCACTCTAAATGCTCTTATATTTTATCAAATTAAGTCTTGAAATTGCTGGTGATAATTCTTCTCGCACTTATTCTGCAGTAAATGATTAACTGTGTAGTTATTGCCTTGGTGTGCTAAAATCTTCTGCCAATTGAGTAATATGTTTTTTACATGATATGGGTATAATCAGGATGTGAATTTTAGCTTCGTCTTTTACTTGCAAGATTAAACATGTAGCCTTCTATGCTGCCACCAAATTAAACACGCTGAAAAATGCTTATGTGTAAGTTTTTTAACGGATTGAAGATCATGGGAATAGACAACTTAAGTCTGAACATCAGAAATTTCCTAAAACTGTTTCATGAGCTGTACACTAACCTTGAAGGTGGATTCGTGGTATATTTATCCTGATTTCTACTTACATAAATGTTCTTGCAGCAGTTTGCACTGAATCTAAACTCTCTCTAGAGTGGCACATCTTTGGGACGGTGTACGGTGGCTCTCCTGGTCTCGCTTTAAAGAAAAGGTTCAAGGTGCAGGGGAGGGTGATAGGAAGATCTACCGAGAAATATGTAGTACTTTGGCTAATCTTTTAGGACAGGAAGGCCCAAGTGACAGATGGGCTTGTAAGCAGGAAGAGAAATATGTTGTCAGTACGATCTACCGCCTTCTCTGTGTTGACTCCCCTCTTAAAGCGGCTGACAGGTTGGGAGTTGATACTGTACAGGCAAAACAACTGCTAGCTAAGTCATGGACTTCACTATGCTCAAGAAGGTTGCAGTTTTTCAGATGGTTAGCTTTACAGGGAGGATTGAGCACTATGGAGAGACTCTTCGGAAATGGGATTCTTCTGAGTGACAGATGCCCGCTTGGATGCAATACCTCAGAAACCCTCACTCATTTATTCTTTTGCCCCAAGGTCATGATCTTCTGGGATTGGGTGTGTCCGCTCATTGGTACCAACGTTCTACAATGGCCAGGAATCATTATGGCTACTGATGGAGATGTTATCTCTGCGTCTCTGCTTAACATAGGGTTGTGGACAATATGGAAGCATAGATGTGGTATTGCTATGGGGGGACAACAATTTTCTTTGGACAAGATGAAGAATACTTTTAACATGGAGGTGGCACTCATGGCTCTTGCCCATCATCGGAAATATGGGCTCAACTATAACAAGGCTCTAGACAGGATTGGTAAAATTCAAGGATTTTATATGTTCTTTAAGTGTCATTGGTTAGTTGAGGATGATCTGAGTTCGGAAATGCAAAGGTTAGCTTTATTAATCCCATAAGTGGGATATATGTATAACACTTTATCTATAAATTAATATAAGATATTCATACCCTCAAAAAAAAAAAAAAAAAAACTCTCTCTATTTCCGTTGTATCAATTTCAGAATTCATTTTCTTAAACCACTGTCTCTTATTATTATTAAGTGTTCATTTTATGGTGAAAGGCGTTAAGCCGGATGAGTTCACTGCTTACCTGTTTGTGGCTTATGCATTTACCCTTCTCAGGCTAACTTGCGTTTGGTTCCACTGCAGGTAACCGGACTCTTCCCTCCATTTGGTGCTTTGAAGTACAAGTTGGTGCAAGATTATTGCTCAAGCATATATTCCAGTTCATGGTGATATCCAAATGCTCTAAAGACTTGTTTTTTATTTGTGGACAAAATGATTTGACAACAACCTTTATGCTGAGTTATTAGTGCGTCAATTTTTCTAGGATCTTTTGACTTCAAATATCTTCCAAGTTTTGCCATATTATGTCTCTACCAGGCTTTTAGTATATGTATTGTCTGGTTATACATTCTATCTGCTGAAATTAAGACACTTATTTCTATCAGAGATTTGTTATACTTTGCTTGTATCTTCAGATCTGAAATATACGACATAATGTCTTAAAATTCCACTTGTAGCCTATGGACATATCCTATTGTCTTAAGTTTCTGCTTGCATAGTGTATTTAATTTAAGCTTGCACATTATTTGTCGTTGTAGAATCTTAAAGATTCAGATCATGCTTTTGTCTTACTTATCCTTATCGAGGGGCACTGGAATTAGATTGCAATTTTGTCTATTTCTAGGATTGCAATTGAAGGTCCTTATTTTTTCAAATGGAACTATAAGGCCTAAAGTCTGTTGTTTCTTATGGTCTTAACAGGCTTAAAAGTTTTTTTTTTTTTTTTTTTTTATGTTATGTACATGTACATATGTGAACAAGTTTTTTTTAAAAAATGCAGAGCAAACTTGTGCCTTGTGTTGGTGCTTATGCTTAGTAAAAAGACGGAAATATGGCAAAGCTGAATAAGTTCATTTGACATGCACATACAACTACATAAGGTAATTTTTTACTCTTATTTGACATATTATTTAAGAACATGCTGGTGCTGCCTTCAAATGGTATTTGGAAAAACCGACACATGACCAAGCATAGGATATTTGGAAAAACCGACACATGACCAAGCATGGAACTATGCTAGAACTATGCTAGAGATATAAGGTTATTTTTCTAGGAAGGATTACCAAGTGTTTGTGAGGAAATAGCAGAGATATGGCATGCATAATTGCATGAATATGCAAAGTTATTAAAAAAAAAAGATGTGCCAAATATCTATAAGGTTTGGGCCATTGAAAATGAAGACGTAGCCTAAATTGAAGGTAAAATTTAGGGTTTCGATTCCCCTCTGGCAAAAACCGTGAGGCTTGGAGAATCGAGGCGGATTTTATAGAATCAAGGTGCTGCCAGGGCAGCGAAATTGATGTCCAGGGCAGCCGAAATTGAAGACCCAGGATCTTCCCGGGTTTTTGCTAAGGCCATCCGGAAGGATGGGTTTTAACTCATATGGTAGGTCTGAAGGCGGCAGCTCAGGATTTATTTAGAGCCTTTTTTTTACTAAAACCAACAGAGTGAATGGGGTAGAAGTTCTATTGAGTTTGAAGCCTTACAGATGGAAAGGAGAAGTCGAGGCAGAGGTTTTGAAAATCCACGAAGGAAATGAGTGCCAGTGAGCAAATAGAAGGGGAAACTTCAATAGAAGAAAAAATGGATACCATGGGGGCTCTGTAAGTGCTGAGAAGGTCATCCCAGAGACACCATTCAATGAGAATATAGATTCTGATGGTGAAGAGTTTTCAGGTATGCATATCTTATGTAGATAAGCCAGTTACAGATTGGAAAAATACGTTTGTCATAATCTTTTAACACATGTACAGGTTCGTTTTCTAATTGTAAACTGATGTGAGATAGCATAATAGATGTTTGGTTGCTTGACTCCCATATTTTGGATAGCATATAAATGTATGGATGTGTTTCATAGGCATAAATTGGCACACATATTATAGAGATTCTGACATGACCAAGACAGTGGTTGCAACACTAGAATATCAGGGAATAATTTCTATTCTTAAAGTATAGCTTGTCTTCTATTTTTAAAAAGCACATAAATATGGGGCCTGGTTTCAGTTGCCTAAGTTGGCATACATATTGAGGAGACTTTGCGGTGCTGCCCAGACAGTGATTGCAACACTAACAATAAAGGAGAATAATTTTTATTCCTAGATTAAGGCCTGCTGGCTTCTTATAGGACATAATGTATAATGATACAGTTAGTTAATTCTGGACACAAGCTAAACCTTAGTTTTTAGTTCATATTGCACTCCTGTTTGAGAGCAAAGAAATGCACAGATTTCTACTCTATTCCAACTCATGATTGAAATGATCATATATCTGCATAAGATGTCCTGGAAATGCATCCTGATGGTAATAAGGGTGTAATTTCTTGATTGACAAAGTCCTTTCATTTGATGTTTGCTGTTTTAATATGCTTTTACTAATCAAGAGCAAGGGGTACAATGGGTGAAGGGCGAAGAGCCCAGAATTACCCTAAGTACCTTTTGGCCGTTGTACCTTTACCGAGTCTATCGCTAATGTGTACTTGTTTGGCTGCAGGTACGTGGTATTCTGCTCCCATTGTGCCTTCCTTTGCTGTTATGGTGTGTTTTAGCAAAAACGACTGCATGTATCAAACAAAAGGACTTAACGAAATGGATTCCACATTCAAGACTGTTGTCTTACACAACAAGTGGTGTACTTTAAGACTACAAGACGCTTTGCAGGAAGTTGAAATCCTGATTATCTTCTACTATCATAAAAGTTTGAAAATAAACTATGTTCTAGGTATACAAAGCAATTTTTTGCTATTCTGTATGATAATATTGCAGACCATATAATTGTTTGGAGATCTGCAAAAAACAGGTACTTTTGGCCTCAAAATTACGTCGACTTTTGTAGCATTTTCTCAGCCTAGAAGAGAGAGCTAAAGTAGTGATTTATAGATTACCTATATCACATTGTATCTTGCTGAAACAGAAATATGAGATAATGATACAAGCCTTTTAGCACATGCGAACATATGTGAATGTATGTGGGTTTTCCAGAAAAGCACCATAACAGGGTTTTGCAGACTCATATGGAATACAAAAAATAGTTTATGAAGCATGTTCTTAAATAAGTTCCTGTCATTGCCCTTTACTCTAATAAGGGAAATGTGATTGATATCGGGTTATGAACACCCATAATGCAGATAACTGGTAAAAGCTGTACCTTGAGATGAAAAAAAATACAAAATCTTGGTCCAAGTGAAGTTAAACTGGTCCATGGGTAAAAGTAAAAAATCCGGATGGCTTGCATGCAAATTGGCATGTAATGTAGCATGATGCCATGCTGGCAAATTGGCATGTAATGTAGCATGATGGCATGCAGATTATAGGCTAGGCTTTTGGATAAACATGCAAACAAGGTTTTCCTTTGGGAAGATAAATGACACTCTAAGACTAAAGTCAAATGACTTTTTGACCATAGTAGGATGTCCCATCTATGATTAGCTCAGTCATTGTATGGAATGATAAGGCTACTGAGGGATTGACTGATGTAGCTAGAACTGCTAGTAGGGTTGTTGCCTGAACTAGTTGTCTCCGGGTTTTTTTTAGATATTTCATTTCATTGGTTTTACCAGTGTGACATCTTATCTGTTGGTAGTATAATGAGCAAAACTTGATATATTGATTAAATAATATTAATGTGAATGATCGTATGATTTCAGGATCATGATGACGCCCAAGTTGAGTACAATTTGGAGTAGTTTATGCCACCTGTCTGGTATGGTGCCAAAAGATTGTAAGACAGAGTGATGCAATAAGATACGTGTCTCAGACCATTGCCACCATGGTGGATCATAATAAGACAGAAGTTGTATTTTATCTCCAGCAATTGCAAGCCAAGCAAGACTCCATGGATATCCAGCTACCATCCGACAAAAGGTGTCGTCTCTATTCAAGCATGGTATGAAGCCGGTCGCCTATTGTCTTGGCCTGAGTTTAAGGCAAAATTTCTACCTCCTATTGGGATGTGTCTGCATGGAAGAAGGTCGCAGAAAATTTGCCTTTTATGAGGCAGGTTGGTGTTACTGAAAGACTGCCTTCTTGGGGCTATCATGAAAAAAAGGCAAGCACTTTGTCAAATCAGTATCATCTCCTCTTAGCACCGCAGCCCCTCCCGTTACCAGATGTGTGGCAACTACAAGTTTCACAGACCAATTTGAGTCGTACATGGTGCTGGCTTTGGGACAAGTTGCTCCATCCTAAAATTCTTGTAATTTAGTGGCAGATTACCCACAGGTGCTTGCATGTTAATGCCTTTCGGCATCGTTACGATCTTCGCATATCTACAATATGCCCGCTCTGCCTTTCAGACGTTGAGACTCTTGAGCATTGCTTTTTCAATTGTCCAGAAGTTCAATGGGCATGGTCTGGCTACAAGGTTTGTTTAACAGCGCATTGGATTGCGATGCGCCCTCTTGGATCAAGGGGAATTTACTCTGGGTGCCATACAATGTGCCTAAGTGACTCGTAGGGGGTTTTTTTGGACCCATTTTCACACGTATATGTATGAGCTAGGGGGTGCTTTTGCCACTTCTTGGGGTAAATTTTGTATGGAAGGGGTCGAACCTCGCTTTCAAAAAAGATCGTATACATGGGTGTTTTTGGTCACCCTCTACATGCACATGGCATACCCCCTTTGTATAAGTGCATCCCCGGTTTTGGCGTCCTATTCAATGCATGGCCCCTGACTAAATAGAGGGCATTCCATCTTGGTTACGGTTGTCTCACGTGGTCGATATGGGAGCATTGCAGGCGCCACATTTTTCAAGGCATTTACTTTTTGCACACGGCTTTATTGCTGTGGCTTAGAAAATGATACTAATGGCTTACGAGTGTTCCTCCCTTGAGTCAAAAATGGCAGAATGTATTTGGATTCAATATCTTCAAATCCGTTCTTATCGTTAGTCTCTTATTCTGGAGTAGGCACATTGTGCTTTAGGCTCTTGTGCTTACACAACTAGATGAGACATATAAACTCTATACTTAACATATTTGATTAATAAACTTTTTTGCTTTTGTCTTCAAAAAAAAAAAAAAAAAAAAAAAACCTTTGTCAAGACAAGTCCTGACCCTAAGACCAAAAGCCCTTTTGAGAATTTGGCCTTCAATTAGCAGCCTTAGATTATACTGGTGTACATACATCTAAGCAATGATTTGGTACCATAGATCATGTGAAACGAAATAAAAATCAATACATTTTCATACTTTAATATAAAGCATATGGAAACAATTTACCCAATGGGTAGAAGTCATTTGTTACTAAGACAATTTACATTCAAGAATTTATTACTTTGTTTAAGGTACATACTAGGCTAATCTTGTACAGACTAGCTAGTTTATCCCAAGCCAAAGTGGAGGACACGTATAGGCTTTTAAGTTCTACCACGTCGGGGATCATCATCGTATACCCCCAATAACCAACTCCCAAAGATAAACATACATTGGCAAGGTTTGAACCCATAACCAAATGCACATTTATTTTGGCATTATTAGGCATATACCAACTCACCACACATCCGTTGGGCAAAACTTTTGCCTTACATGCACACTTTGTAGGCAGGATTTAATCCCGCCTTAGGAAGTCTAGGTCCTAGGGGCAACTCTAGGGGCATGGCTTTTTAGCCTCACCATCCTAGTGCCACCTACCATAGTTCCATTGTTTTTTTATTACTTTGTTTAAGGTCCATACTAGGCTAATCTTTTACAGACTAGCTAGTTTATCCCACTACCTTGCGGCACGTATAGGCTTTTAAGTTCTACCACGTCGGGGATCATCATCGTGCCATTTTTGACTCAAGGGAGGAACACTCGTAAGCCATTAGTATCATTTTCTAAGCCACAGCAATAAAGCCGTGTGCAAAAAGTAAATGCCTTGAAAAATGTGGCGCCTGCAATGCTCCCATATCGACCACAGGAGACAACCAGAACCAAGATGGAATGCCCTCTATTTAGCTGGGGGCCATGCATTGGAATAGGACGCCAAAACCAGGGGATGCACTTATACAAAGGGGGGTATGCCATGTGCATGTAGAGGGTGACCAAAAACACCCATGTATACGATCTTTTGGAAAGCAGGTTCGACCCCTTCCATACAAAATTTACCCCAAGAAGTGGCAAAAGCACCCCCTAGCTCATACATATACGTGTGAAAATGGGTCCAAAAAAACCCCCTACGAGTCACTTAGGCACATTGTATGGCACCCAGAGTAAATTCCCCTTGATCCAAGAGGGCGCATCGCAATCCAATGCGCTGTTAAACAAACCTTGTAGCCAGACCATGCCCATTGAACTTCTGGACAATTGAAAAAGCAATGCTCAAGAGTCTCAACGTCTGAAAGGCAGAGCGGGCATATTGTAGATATGCGAAGATCATAACGATGCCGAAAGGCATTAACATGCAAGCACCTGTGGGTAATCTGCCACTAAATTACAAGAATTTTAGGATGGAGCAACTTGTCCCAAAGCCAGCACCATGTACGACTCAAATTGGTCTGTGAAACTTGTAGTTGCCACACATCTGGTAACGGGAGGGGCTGCGGTGCTAAGAGGAGATGATACTGATTTGACAAAGTGCTTGTTACTAATTTGACAAAGTGCTTGCCTTTTTTTCATGATAGTCCCAAGGCAGTCTTTCAGTAACACCAACCTGCCTCATAAAAGGCAAATTTTCTGCGACCTTCTTCCATGCAGACACATCCCAATAGGAGGTAGAAATTTTGCCTTAAACTCAGGCCAAGACAATAGGCGACCGGCTTTATACCATGCTTGAATAGAGACGACACCTTTCGTCGGATGGTAGCTGGATATCCATGGAGTCTTGCTTGGCTTGCAATTGCTGGAGATAAAATACAACTTTTGTCTTATTATTATCCACCATGGTGGCAATGGTCTGAGACACGAGCTGCGGTGGCTGGAGTCGTGAAGCCTTTGCAAGGCCACTCAGAAGACTGCACACTCATAACCCGAGCCACTGTGTCAAAGGATCCCTAAGGTATACAGGTCGACGCAGACCGAAGGGTGGAAGAGGATGTCACCCAAGGCTATCACGTGGAGAAAGGGAGAAACTTCTCCTGTCCTGAGGAACCTCCAGCATGTTTTGGATGTACTACTTACCCTGAGGATATACCACTATGTGGGGATTGCATTACCATCCGAGCGTTACCTTCACGATTAGTCTGCATTAAGGAACGTCCAATGTGCGTCGAAGGTACCATGTACCACATTATTCTAAACAGGCATTATTGATTGCATATGTTTTGAGAAGCTTCCAACATACGCTGGAGGTGCAACTTGTCCACAAGGGCATTTCATAGGCACGTGAGATCTCAACTAACATGAGGAACCTCCAACATGTGTTGGAAGTGCTGCTAGCCCAAAAGCAACTCCAGTAGACAAAGAGAGCCTTGCCTGGACCACAGAGCTTCCAAGGGCCATAGCACACTTCCCGACATAAGGAACCTCTAACGTGTGTTGGAGACGCGATATTCCTAGAAGAGTTTCTAAAGGGCACATGTTCAACATATCCTCCAGTCTCACCAGACATATGAACAGAACTGTAGTCGAGGCAGCTACACTTGGAACAGAAATTGGAGCAAGTAGCTGAGAAGAGAAAAGAGTTGGAGAACCTGTTTCGATTGATAGGAAATTCGGTGTGAAACCTGTAGATGTTGGGAAGCATGCAATAATATTAATTAGATCACCCTTTTTGAAGCGCCTTTGAAGTTCTTTGGTAGTTCAATGGAAAGCCATTATCCACGCTTCCTTCTCATGTCCGCTGTTAGAAGCAGCCAACCCCATCCGTACCATTAGAGGACATGTTGGACAATACTAAAGGATTGACGTGCACTGAAGAAACCAGACTCTCGGGAGCTGAAAGAGCACCCTCAACGATCCATTTCGTGTGCATCATATACATTCATTTTGGGAGAATCTACATCATATTCTTTTCCAATTCCATTATGTACCACGTTAGAATTACTAGATGAATATTTTGGAGGGCTGTTACTGGCTCTTGTCATCTCCATGAAAAGGGCCGAATTTTCAAAGCTGAACAAACTGTCAAAATGGGCTAATCTTTGAAAACCTTCAGCACCACTGGCATATTGCGGGTGGTTCTCTTTTCTCGTACTTACTTACTTACTTGATGCCGAATGAGGAGAGAGTCTCAAAGAGATTTCAAGGCTAAACATGCTCGAAACTGCCACTAAATGCAGAAGTTATAATCAAAAGAAAATTGCAGCCAAACTCTAACACTGCCAAAAGAGGGCCAGACTGTCACGCAAATTCGCTTCATCAGAACAACATAATCGCTATACAAATCATACACCAAAAGAAAGGGCATATGACAAGCTTTCCAATGAGCCCAAAAACACCCAAATCTTCTGATATCGGGATCCCGAGCTATGAGCAAAAGAGAGGGGCTGAAACCCTAAGCGCCGTCATGAGCGCCTCATCTTCCCAGTACTCTTTCAAGAAATTCTCTCATTTATACTTAAAGGAACAAGTACTTTTATTTTATACCAAGCACTCCATCCAGGGTTATGATGGCATAAGCATCCCTAGTATGTTCAAACATCAATCGATCAAAGTTCCAATGGACCATATGTGGGAGAATCCAGAAGACGTAAGATTCAAACATCTCTGGCAGCTTCATGTATCTCTAGTTTCTCTTGAAAGTATGGTTTTAGCTCCGGATTGAATCACCATATGTCCCCATCATCAAAGACCTTCTTCAGGGTTTTGCTTCCAATTACTTATGTTTTAATTCAATACAAAGCCCCAATAACTTCCTGCTGGTTCAAACTAGCTGTGTCAGAAGGAAATTCCTGAGCATGTCCTCCTGCCATATATTTTTCAAAACCATAAAATTTATCAATGATAACATTTACATTGTCAAGATAAGTAGAAAGAAATTGAAGAAACTCTAAAAGGAGCCTAAACTATCCCAACAGGAATAATAATTTGACCCTTCCATAATTTTGTGTGCCAGCATCAGCTATTTCTAGTTGCACTGAGGCTTTTAAATCTGAAAGTTTTAGGGGAGCCTGCGAAAAGACAAACTTGTTCCTAAGTTTCCAGATTTCTGAAAGGGGAAGCCTGCGAAAAGACAAACTTGTTCCTAAATTTCCAGATTGACCATAGACAAAAAACCCTTATAGTACTAATGAATGGGTGGTTGTGATGCAGAAAAAGAAAAATATCCTCTTCATCTCTAGGGATAAAGCCAATATAAGAGCTAATCGAATCCCAAAAAAGGGTAAGCCAGAGGCAAACAAAGACATGTGGGGTAGTTTCACACTGTCGACATCCTAAAGGGCAATGTTCTAAGACTTTTATTAAGAAGTAGCCATTTGAAAAGAACTACTTTTTTGGCACATTGCCTTTTTCTGATAACTCGTATTGCTTCCTCATCTGATCAATTCCAGGCAGAAGAAATTTTAAGTGAGTATGTATCTAGCAACATGACATAAATGGTAGCAATTTTGTAACCTTTGCCCCCACAAAGCTTATTAGATTCCTTCTCTGTAGCACCCTTGGGATACTGAGTGATTGCCAGGTAAGTCTTTGTCTTTTTATTGGTTTCAGTATCTGTAATGATACTGGAAACCTCGTGCCAGTATTTCCAAATGTTATTGCTTAACTATATGAAGGCCAACATGTCTCCCTTCTTTATGCTTCATGGGGTATTTAAGAGCTAAACATCCATCTTCGTGAACCAGATCTTGGTGCCAGGAAAAACCAATATCACTCGATGTTTTAGAAATAGGGCAAGCTCTGAAATAGAAAGATGCTTGATTCCAGGCTTATATGATCCTCTTCATGATCTTAGAAGTGCCTGCTCTTGGTTTTCATTAGTAGAAAGCAAATTCAGGGAGTTGATGTGGATCTGAAGGCATCCCAATCAGAGAAGATTTTTGGATCCAATATTTAGTAAGAAGAAGAGCAGAAGAGGAATTTGTGGAAAAAAGAGATCTCCACACTAGTTTAGATGCCAAAGCTTGTGCCTGAAAAAAAACAAATCTTTGCATCCCATGCCCCTTTATCCCTGGGGAAATCAAGATTCTCCTAAGCAATCATGTTGGACCTTTGGCAGATCAATTGTCTCATAGTTATTTCTAATTCCCTATAGCATTTTTTGTTTGCAAGGAGATAAAAACGTGTACTAGCAATGATGATGTTAACTATTTGAATTCGACCTGCCAAAGACAAGGTATTTGGATACATCATTAGCTTCATTTTCATCTTGCAAATAATGGGTTCCATAAACCATGAAGATTCATATTTAGCCATTGAGGGGAACCAAGCGACTTGATAGCTGATTGGTGGCCATTTACTTTTATCCCACATATTGTATCCTTTCTCGAGTCCGAGATAATAGTGCATTTCTTTTTAATCAAAAGAACACTAGAAGCTTTACCAAAACCTTCAAGGGCAGCAATGTATTTGGCAATATTGTTATCCTATTTACTTAGAAATACAAACTTGTCATCAGCGTATTGAGGGAAAAATTGCCGAGATTATTTGGAAGCTGCAAGCTGTTAATCAATCCCTCCTCTTGCATTTTCAGTGTGGTTCAACTAACCATTTCTGCTACAATTAGAAACAGATAAAGAGCTAAGGGGCATCCTTGTCTCACCCCCCTTTTTATATTAAAAAAAGGGAGGAGCATCATTTATAAGAACTGCAGAACATCCTGCGGTATTGAAACCTGCAATCTTATTGATTACCTTTTTCAGTGAATCCCACATGTGCCATAGCCTTGTACAGGAAATTCCAGTTGATTCTGTTATATGCTCTTCTAAATTCCAATTTTAGAAGTATACGATTATGCCCAGACATCTTGTTCCAGTACAATCCTTCATGGGCTCCTATAAAACTATCCAAAATTCTCCGGGGTAGGAGAAAACATGACTGAACAGGGTTTATCTTTATTTGGAGAATCTTTCTCATTCTATTGGCCAAGGTAAGAGGTGTTTGTCAAGGATATGGGTTTCAATCTAAAAAATCGGCTAGTCTATCTACCTTAAGGATCAAAGCTATGAGTCCTGCATTAATTGTAGGTTGCAACTTGTTTGCTTCCCAAACACCCTGAATGAAGGTGGCCATATCTCTCCCGAGAGTTTCTTAAAATTGACATAGAACTCAGGGGGAATTCCATCAGGGCCTGGGCTCTTGCCACAAGCCATTCTTTAATTGACCCCCGGAATTTCAGTTTCATTGGGTATAACTAGAATCTCATCATCATTTATCCTGTTATCTTTGGATCCCAAGAAATCAAAGAAAGCCTAGAGATCAACATCAGTACTTTGTTGTGCATTAAATAATCTTTGGTATTTCTGGAAGAAATGTTGGATATCATTTTATTTGGTGATCTAAGTTTGGTTATCATCCATAGTAGAGACAATGTCATTATATACCATTTTTGGTAGCTCTGAAGAAGAACTTGGACCTGCAGTCATCCATACAATTGATGTATAAGCTTCTACTTTTGATGGCAAAACTTTTGGCCTCATTCTCTTCTACCAGTTTGACTCTGCTTTCAAGGGACTCTTCTAATTGCTGCAGGGCTGGATTTTGTTTGTCCAGAGGCAATTTTTGTTGTACTTCTTAAATAAATGGCATTATTTTCTTATTTTTTCTTATTATTCCAATCTCTTTCCCATTTCTTGATCCATCCCTTGATCTGTTTAATTCTCTCTACAAACTCTCTCATAGGACCACTGGAGTTCAAAGGATATAGAGTTTGGTAAAAGCTTCTGAAATCCTCATAAAAATGCTTGTTGTTGAGGAAGCTGACATTAAGTTTGAAGGTATATGTCATCTCCTTTTCGAGCCATAGTTTGTATTTTCAAAATTCGTGGGAAGTGGTAAGAAATAGAGTTACTACAATCATTGCTGACAATCAGCTGACTCCAATCATTCAAAGCAGAGATATGAGTGTAACATCTATTCAAGAGGCAAAAGATTCTGTCAGATCCCTGCCTTTTGTTACTCGAAGAGTAAGTATTGGATGAGGATGGAGCTTGGTAGACAAAGGTTTGCATGAGTCTGTCCCATTGTGTTCTCTCATTTTTTGACATATTCAATTTCTTCCTTGCTTTCTGGTCCCAAGGGTGTATTGTTGAAGTTTCCACTCAGCAGCCAATTGTTGACGTTGTTAGATACTCTGTGGCACTATGTCAAGCCTACCAGGTTGATCTAGAATTTTCCCTTTTTCCTGAATCTGCTACATCTTATGGCTGCATTATGTTAGCTAACTTAACTTTCCATAATATCTTCTAGATCTGCTTATGCTCTGCTTATGCTAAGTCTTTCTCCTTAACTTAGATCGATACTTTGGATAAAGTAGTCCTAAGGTTTTTGCAGCTTTCTCTTTCTTAACTCTAATATGGATTTTAGTCAAACTCCACCTTAGTGATCTAGATTAATGTAATTTCCCCTTTTTCCTGAATCTGCTACATCTTAGGGCTGCATTATGTTAGCTACTTTAACTTTCCATAATATCTTCTAGATCTGCTTATGCTAAGTCTTTCTCCTTAACTTAGATCAATACTTCGGATAAGCTAGTTCTAAGATTTTTGCAGCTTTCTCTTTCTTAACTCTAATATGGATTTTAGCCAAACTCCACCTTAGTGATCTAGACTAATGTAATTTTCCCTTTTTCCTGAATCTGCTACGTCTTATGGCTGCATTATGTTAGCTACTTTAACTTTCCATAATATCTTCTAGATCTGCTTATGCTCTGCTTTTGCTAAGTCTTTCTCCTTAACTTAGATCAATACTTCGGATAAACTAGTTCTAAGGTTTTTGCAGCTTTCTTTTTAACTCTAATATGAATTTTAGCCAAACTCCACCTTAATGGTCTATGTACTGTGTCAGTTTAACTCTCTAAAGATAGATGTTTGAAGATAGATGGATTTATTCTTATTATGCTCCTAGCCTTATACGTAGTGGAGAAGCTGATATTAGACCGTAAACAGCCGAATCAATGTCTCAAGCGAATCAATAGGGCAGTGTATGCACTTATTCTGCAGTAAATGGTTATTTTATAGATATTCCAGTTTCTCACATATTTGTTTCTCACATATCTGTCTTGCACTATTTTATGTTAACAGTCCACACATAATGGTCACTTACTGATCATCTGTTGATCTATTTTTGCTGCATTAATTTCAGAATTCGTTTTCTTAACTGCATGACTTTATTAATATGGTCATACGTGTTTATTTTATGGTGAAGGGCGTTAAGCCGGATGAGTTCATTGCTTACCTGTATGTGGCTTATGCATTTACCCTTCTCAGGCTAACTTGCATTTGGTTCCACTGCAGGTAACCGGACTCTTCCCTCCATTTGGTGCTTTGAAGTACAAGTTTGTGCACATAAATCCTGCGACGATTTCCACTGCTTGGCCATTCATAATCACATAATCCACTATACTCTTCCCGTGTGTATTCTGGCTCGTGAAATTCTCTGATCCTCCCCATTTTTGCACCCCATTAGCTATGATGACCCCTGTCGTCGTACATACTTCGAGCAGTAATTCACCTTTGGCATTGATCTCTGCTTTGTCTTCTGTATCCCTCTTCCACTCCTGTGTTCTTGCCATATATATCGTCGGACCATTTGTTTCATCAATGTCTTGTTTTGTGCTTGTTCCTGTCTTGTTCTGGCATTTAAATCCCCTATTAGAATCATTAGTCCCTGTTCCTTCCATTTCATCATGCTCTCCCCCAGGTCTAGCAGTTCTAGCTTGTCACTGTATGATCAGAATTAGGTCTTGTTTGTTTTGCAATTGGATATTTAGAACCATGTATCTTTTATTGATATCCGAATGTACAATACATGCACTGTTAGCTACACTATTCTTCACATAACAAGCCAAGCCTGCGCTTCCCCTCCCTATCTTGAAATTCTTATCCTTGCAACACGTGAATAGCTGGTACCCCTCTTCCTCCGGCAGCCTCTTGACATTGTGCTCCCATGTCTCTACTAAACATATTATGTCGCAGCTGTGGGATCCCTCGAGCCTTTCTCCATTGTCCCACGGGTATCCGGTACAGTTCCAGTACCAAATTGTCAGCGTCTCTTCCCTCGAGGTTGCTCCTTTGGGGTCTCCGTATATTCTGCCCCGTTGCCTGCTCTTCTCGGTCTTCCTCTGGTCTTCATTGTCGGGGTTGGGCCCATGGCACAATAACATGGTTTTTTTTTTATTATGATTATTATGCTTAAGCATGCTCCATCTCCCCTAAGTTTGGGAAGGTTTTGGAAAACTGAGATGTCTAAAATGATGCTCTTGGGGCAATAGTGCAAATATGGCCTTAAGGGGAATATACCTTGACTAGAAGGCATTCTACTTTAATTATGCATGGTGGATATTTAATACACAAATATGTATCCTGAAATACTTGGGGCAATGGTATGACTATTGCCTTAAGAGGAGTGCACAAGGAAGAATGTTGGTTGGACTTGGGTTGGTTGTGATGCAGAAAAAGAAAAATATCCTCTTCATCTCTAGGGATAAAGCCAATATAAGAGCTAATCGAATCCCAAAAAAGGGTAAGCCAGAGGCAAACAAAGACATGTGGGGTAGTTTCACACTGTCGACATCCTAAAGGGCAATGTTCTAAGACTTTTATTAAGAAGTAGCCATTTGAAAAGAACTACTTTTTTGGCACATTGCCTTTTTCTGATAACTCGTATTGCTTCCTCATCTGATCAATTCCAGGCAGAAGAAATTTTAAGTGAGTATGTATCTAGCAACATGACATAAATGGTAGCAATTTTGTAACCTTTGCCCCCACAAAGCTTATTAGATTCCTTCTCTGTAGCACCCTTGGGATCTTTGAGTGATTACCAGTAAGTCTTTGTCTTTTTATTGGTTTCGGTATCGTAATGATCTTTGGAAACCTCGATGCCGATATTTCCAAATGTTATTGCTTAACTATATGAAGGCCAACATGTCTCCCTTCTTTATGCTTCATGGGGTATTTAAGAGCTAAACATCCATCTTCGTGAACCAGATCTTGGTGCCAGGAAAAACCAATATCACTCGATGTTTTAGAAATAGGGCAAGCTCTGAAATAGAAAGATGCTTGATTCCAGGCTTATATGATCCTCTTCATGATCTTAGAAGTGCCTGCTCTTGGTTTTCATTAGTAGAAAGCAAATTCAGGGAGTTGATGTGGATCTGAAGGCATCCCAATCAGAGAAGATTTTTGGATCCAATATTTAGTAAGAAGAAGAGCAGAAGAGGAATTTGTGGAAAAAAGAGATCTCCACACTAGTTTAGATGCCAAAGCTTGTGCCTGAAAAAAAACAAATCTTTGCATCCCATGCCCCTTTATCCCTGGGGAAATCAAGATTCTCCTAAGCAATCATGTTGGACCTTTGGCAGATCAATTGTCTCATAGTTATTTCTAATTCCCTATAGCATTTTTTGTTTGCAAGGAGATAAAAACGTGTACTAGCAATGATGATGTTAACTATTTGAATTCGACCTGCCAAAGACAAGGTATTTGGATACATCATTAGCTTCATTTTCATCTTGCAAATAATGGGTTCCATAAACCATGAAGATTCATATTTAGCCACAGGGCAGACCAAGCAGCTTGATAGCTGATTGGTGGCCATTTACTTTTATCCCACATATTGTATCCTTTCTCGAGTCCGAGATAATAGTGCATTTCTTTTTAATCAAAAGAACACTAGAAGCTTTACCAAAACCTTCAAGGGCAGCAATGTATTTGGCAATATTGTTATCCTATTCACTTAGAAATACAAACATGTCATCAGCGTATTGAGGGAAAAATTGCCGAGATTATTTGGAAGCTGCAAGCTGTTAATCAATCCCTCCTCTTGCATTTTCAGTGTGGTTCAACTAACCATTTCTGCTACAATTAGAAACAGATAAAGAGCTAAGGGGCATCCTTGTCTCACCCCCCTTTTTATATTAAAAAAAGGGAGGAGCATCATTTATAAGAACTGCAGAACATCCTGCGGTATTGAAACCTGCAATCTTATTGATTACCTTTTTCAGTGAATCCCACATGTGCCATAGCCTTGTACAGGAAATTCCAGTTGATTCTGTTATATGCTCTTCTAAATTCCAATTTTAGAAGTATACGATTATGCCCAGACATCTTGTTCCAGTACAATCCTTCATGGGCTCCTATAAAACTATCCAAAATTCTCCGGGGTAGGAGAAAACATGACTGAACAGGGTTTATCTTTATTTGGAGAATCTTTCTCATTCTATTGGCCAAGATTTTTTCCAACATCTTGTAAGAGGTGTTTGTCAAGGATATGGGTTTCAATCTAAAAAATCGGCTAGTCTATCTACCTTAAGGATCAAAGCTATGAGTCCTGCATTAATTGTAGGTTGCAACTTGTTTGCTTCCCAAACACCCTGAATGAAGGTGGCCATATCTCTCCCGAGAGTTTCTTAAAATTGACATAGAACTCAGGGGGAATTCCATCAGGGCCTGGGCTCTTGCCACAAGCCATTCTTTAATTGACCCCCGGAATTTCAGTTTCATTGGGTATAACTAGAATCTCATCATCATTTATCCTGTTATCTTTGGATCCCAAGAAATCAAAGAAAGCCTAGAGATCAACATCAGTACTTTGTTGTGCATTAAATAATCTTTGGTATTTCTGGAAGAAATGTTGGATATCATTTTATTTGGTGATCTAAGTTTGGTTATCATCCATAGTAGAGACAATGTCATTATATACCATTTTTGGTAGCTCTGAAGAAGAACTTGGACCTGCAGTCATCCATACAATTGATGTATAAGCTTCTACTTTTGATGGCAAAACTTTTGGCCTCATTCTCTTCTACCGGTTTATTTTCTACGCTTTCAAGGGACTCTTCTAATTGCTGCAGGGCTGGATTTTGTTTGTCCAGAGGCAATTTTTGTTGTACTTCTTAAATAAATGGCATTATTTTCTTATTTTTTCTTATTATTCCAATCTCTTTCCCATTTCTTGATCCACCCCTTGATCTGTTTAATTCTCTCTACAAACTCTCTCATAGGACCACTGGAGTTCAAAGGATATAGAGTTTGGTAAAAGCTTCGAAATCCTCATAAAATGCTTGTTGTTGAAGTCGACATTAAGTTTGAAGGTATATGTCATCTCCTTTTAGGAGCCATAGTTTGTATTTTCAAAATTCGTGGGAAGTGGTAAGAAATAGAGTTACTACAATCATTGCTGACAATCGGTGACTCAATCATTCAAAGCGAGGAGATATGAGTGTAACATCTATTCAAGAGGCAAAAGATTACATCCGGATCCACGCCTTTTGTTACTCGAAGAGTAAGTATTGGATGAGGATGGAGCTTGGTAGACAAAGGTTTGCATGAGTCTGTCCCATTGTGTTCTCTCATTTTTGACATATTCAATTTCTTCCTTGCTTTACGGTCCCAAAGGGTGTATTGTTGAAGTTTCCCTTTCGGTGACCAATTGTTGGCGTTGTTAGATACTACGTGGCACTATGTCAAGCCTACGGGTTGATCTAGACTAATGTAATTTTTCCCTTTTTTTCTGCTTACATCTTATGGCTGCATTATGTTAGCTAACTTAACTTTCCATAATATCTTCTAGATCCGCTTATGCTCAGCTTATGCTAAGTCTTTCTCCTTAACTTAGATCGATACTTTGGATAAAAGTAGTCCTAAGGTTTTGCAAAACTCTTTCTCTTTCTTAACTCTAATATGGATTTTTTAGTCAAACTCCACCTTAGTGATCTAGATTAATGTAATTTCCCTTTTTCCCGAATATACGCTACATCTTAGGGGCTGCATTATGTTAGCTACTTTAACTTTCCATAATATCTTCTAGATGCGCTTATGCTAAGTCTTTCTCCTTAACTTAGATCAATACTTTGGATAAGCTAGTTCTAAGATTTTTGACTTTCTCTTTCTTAACTCTAATATGGATTTTAGCCAAACTCCACCTTAGTGATCTAGACTAATGTAATTTTCCCTTTTTCGAATACGCACGTCTTATGGCTGCATTATGTTAGCTACTTTAACTTTCCATAATATCTTCTAGATCCGCTTATGCTGCTTGCTTTTTGCTAAGTCTTTCTCCTTAACTTAGATCAATACTTCGGATAAACTAGTTCTAAGGTTTTTGCGACTTTCTTTTTTAACTCTAATATGAATTTTAGCCAAACTCCACCTTAATGGTCTATGTACTGTGTCAGTTTAACTCTCTAAAGATAGATGTTTGAAGATAGATGGATTTATTCTTATTATGCTCCTAGCCTTAATCGTAGTGGAGATAACTTAGATAATAGGCAAGGTTTCGCGGCTTTCTTTCTTTTTAACTCTAAAATGTTTAGTCAAATCAATGTCTCAATGGAATCAATAGGGCTGATAAATTGTGAAATGCTAAGTTTTCTTTTATAGATAAGCTAGTTCTAAGATTTCTCACATATTTGTTTCTCATAGATTTTGTAAACTCCACCTTGAAGATCTAGACTAATTTATTTTTATTTTTCACATATCGTGTTTGGCACATTATGGCTTTGCTTTCCTATTGATGCTTTTGCTAAAGTCCACTCCTTAATGGTCACTGCTTTCTTTTTGATCATCCGGTTGATCTATTTTAGATATTTGCATGGTTTTAATTTGAGTCGTTTTCTTAAGTCTCATTGCGAATCTATGACTTATAGATATTCGGTTTTAAATGGTCACTTACTATGTTTATTTTATAGTTAAAGTTCGTTTTCTTAGCGCATGACTTTATTAATATGGTCATACGTGTTTGTTTATTTTATGGTGAAAGGCGTTAAGCGGATGAGTTCATTGCTTTTTGTATGTGGCTTATGCATTTACCCTTCTCGGGCTAACTTGCATTTGGTTCCCGCTGCGGGTGCTTAGGACTCTTCCCTCCATTTGATGCTTTTGAAGTACAAGTTTGTGCACATAAATCTGTGACGATTTCCTTTGCTTGGCCATTCATAATCACATAATCCACTATACTCTTCCGTGTGTATTACGGCTCGTGAAATTCCACTGATCCTCCCCATTTTTGCACCCCATTAGCTATGATGACCCACGTAAAATCATTACATACTTCGGCGATAATTCACCTTTGGCATTGATCTACGCTTTGTCTTACGTATCCCTCTTCCACTCTGTGTTCTTGCCATATATATCGTCCGGACCATTTGTTTCATCAATGTCTTGTTTTGTGCTTGTTCTGTCTTGTTACGGCATTTAAATCCCTATTAGAATCATTAGTCCACTGTTCCTTCCATTTCATCATGCTCTCCCCGGTCCTAGCAGTTCTAGCTTGTCCTTTGTATGATCGAAATTAGGTCTTGTTTGTTTTGCAATTGGATATTTAGAACCATGTATCTTTTTATTGATATCGAATGTACAATACATACCTTTATTAGCTACACTATTCTTCACATAACAAATCCCTGCGCTTCCCTCCCTATCTTGAAATTCTTATCCTTGCAACACGTGAATAAATGGGTACCCCTCTTCCTCGTGACCTCTTGACATTGTGCTCCCATGTATTATGTCGCAGCTGTGGGATCCCTCGAGCCTTTCTCCATTGTCCCACGGGTATCCGGTACAGCTCCAGTACCAAATTGTCAGCGTCTCTTCCCTCGAGGTTGCTCCTTTGGGGTCTCGTATATTACGCCTTATTTGCACGCTCTTCTCGGTCTTCCTCGGTCTTCATTGTCGGGGTTGGGCCCATGGCACAATAACATGGTTTTTTTTTTTATTATGATTATTATGCTTAAGCATGCTCCATCTCCCCTAAGTTTGGGAAGGTTTTGGAAAACTGAGATGTCTAAAATGATGCTCTTGGGGCAATAGTGCAAATATGGCCTTAAGGGGAATATACCTTGACTAGAAGGCATTCTACTTTAATTATGCATGGTGGATATTTAATACACAAATATGTATCCTGAAATACTTGGGGCAATGGTATGACTATTGCCTTAAGAGGAGTGCACAAGGAAGAATGTTGGTTGGACTTGGGCTGGCACAAAATATACCATGAAGTTTAGCCAACAAACATATTTACCACAGTTGGTTACTTGGTTACGTATACAAAAATACGAGGCAGCTTGCATCTAAACCTTACCTTAGGTTTCCCAAAATGCCGAAACCTAATACAATGGATTAGGTTTCCCCCAAAAATGCCCTTGTCCTAATTTGCAGCGGATAGCTTGGAAGCTCCGGCCCTATTTCCGCTCTGTCTTTGCACTGCATTATCAATGAGGATTCACGCTTTACCTTAGCATTCAGATGGATGGATGCCCAAGCTCGGCTGCGGTGATGCTTGGCCTGGAAGGCAAATAATACAAAGCTTCATCAAAGCAGTTACCCTCTGGTTGAAGCAAACGACAGTATTGAAGATTCAATCGGTAACAAATAGAAGCCAAGGTGCTGCTTCATGATTCGGGAGTGTCACGAATTAAAAGGGAGCAAAATCGAAATGATGGTGCTATTGGTTTCGATCCAAACGCAACCAGGTTTTTATGCAATGCATGGCATGGCATCAAATAGTAGTACAGGTGCTATAACAGTAGTACATGTGCTATTATATAGAATATTTTAGCATGATGAATAATGATTTTGTTATTTACATATCTGCAGCTTGCTTATAACAAAATTCCTCATAATGGTGTTGCTTCAGAAAATATTTGAGGGCTATGCATGAGATTATAGAACTGTCACATATGGCTCTGATCATTTTGATTTTAACAAAAAAAATATCTGAATACTTCGATCTGTGTAATCAAATATGCATAAATTGCAGAATATTTTTGCTAGGGCTTTTGTAGATCTTTATTTGCAGAAAGCCTTCTTAAATTAATTGAGCTGTTGTAGTTTGATTTTCCTGCCGAAAAACTAGGATCAGATTATATATATGTAGCATATATCCTAGCTCTGGCTTCTATAATTCTACATTAGCAAAGGGTTTTTTTAAATACTTAAAGAAGGATTGAGCAAGTTTAAAGCTTGGCTTTTTGTGAACATTGTAGGCTATATAGCCATAAATTTCCTACTTCATATCCTTTCTTGCTCAAATTAACTGAGGGCAAAAGGCACAATGGGTGATCAGTGATAAACTGAGAGTCCCAATGTACCTTTACAGCCCTTACCGTTACCATCATCATGCTAATCGTGTATTGAATGGCTGCAGGTACGTAACTCTCCTCTCATTGTGTCCTTTGCTATTCAAAGTTAGTTTGGTGCTCGAAGGATAATGGATGTACTCTATTCTCATGTAAACTCATGCTACTAGTCTGAAGCATAGTTTTTTTTTTTTTTAAAGTTTGAAATCAAAACATTAGTCTGGTATAGCATTACCAAAAGTTCTTTTTTAAAAATGCTTGTGAGAATCAGATCTACAATTACAATTTGGATTGCCTAAAAATGCTTGATAGTCATTTGGGATTTTCAAATTGGCTTGTATAATGAATACTTTATTACATTTTAATGCAATGGCTTCAAATTCTAGCAGCACATCGTGCATCAAAATGGCTTTTGTGGCAAGTGTTTCAATCTTCAAAGAATTTAAATTATAACATGATTCAAAGATAAAGATTATGAGATTATTTATTGCATATGCTGATTAATGTTTTATTGATGTGGATGGGACATGGGGTACCATGCTAGAAGGGCTCGTTCTAGTAATGGGAAGATAATACTACCAAGGGATTGACCGAGGCAGATGTCTGGTCTAGTTTTAACTAGTTCAGGCAAAAATGGATCACATGCTTTGGAATGAGAAAATGCCAGACTTGTAATATCTTGAGTCAAAAAGAATTGCTATTGTGGTCTGCTGTGCATCTTATTGAAGTAGTGGCTAAAAAATTCATAGAGATGGAGAAGGTATTTTCTCAATATTATCAGAGGTATTCTGCACAATGATATTGTGAGTCTTCCACTAGTTGATTCTCTGCCCAGCTGATTATTCTGGTCATGTCCTTTGTCTTGGACCATTGTAGTGCAGTAAGCTCCTATGAAGATATTGAAGAGATAATGTTATCGTGGACGTGTTTTGTATAAAAAAAAAAATAAAAATTAAAACTTCTTATTTTGGTGTGTTATGGGATTTCGCTATAGTTGATGATTTATATGTCATTCCTGAACTTGCCAATGTTTTTTCTATTTTTATTTGTCGCATTTTTTTATTATTGTCTGAAAAGAAGACTTATTTTTTTTTGTGTGAATAAAAGATTTAAGGAATATAAATTGCCTCCATTATTCGGATGGCAAGTCGAGAAACTAAAAAACACATCTAAAACCAATGGAATGGTTTACTTTCTACAAACAAAATGCTAGTATTTATTAAATTTTTATTCTTAAATGATAGCATTACAATTAATTTTACAGTGGACGAAGTGATGATGGCAGCAATGCTATCACAACAGTTACATCCTTTTCACATAGGGAGCATCTAATGGAAACAACCTGTGGAACTTGAAGACGACTGCACGAAAAGATGCTTCATGAGCTGTCCAACCAATGTCATAAACTCTCTTCTCACGTTCTTTCCTCAATGAACGGGGTTTTCTATTGTTCCCGAGCATGTACTATCTGGTCGAGATAAGGACTACAAAAGACATAATTAAGTTAGTTAAGTGATGCTACAGACAAGATAAACAAATTAAAAACCATGTTCTAAGGGCCACTTCTCGACTCTCGAGAAAGGCAGCTCAGAGTGATGGCTTGAGGGGATTTCATGACTCGAGATAACTTGGAGTGAAAAACCCTGGCCTGAGGGGCTTTCTTAAATCGCGAGTCGAGAAAGGCAGCTCGGAGTGAAAAAAATAAGTTCCGAGGGGCTTTCTCGACTGACAATTTAGAGTGTAAAAGACAAGTTTGAGGGCCTTTCTCGACTTGCGAGTTGAGCAACACAGCTCAGAGTGAAAAGGGCATGTCTGAGGGCATTTCTCAATTGGCGAGTCAAGAAAGGCAGCTCGGAGTAAAAGAAAGAAGTTATGAGGGCCTTTCTTGACCGACTAAAGAAAGACAGCTCAGAATGAAAAAGGAGGTTTCGAAAGTGAAAAAGAAAAATCTGAGTCAAAACTATGCAAATGGACTAAAACGTACATTTATTTTCCTTATCTTGAAATCAGTCGTATCAAGCCTCAAGATAAGCCTATGGCAAAAAGGTTCCCTGATTCATATGCATAAATGTGTACAAAGAGATATCAAATAATAGAGTCCATGCAAAATTCATTCAATTTAAAATTTATTATGATCTTTTATAAGCAATTCAACATAAGAATTATCTGCCTACCAAATATGCATCTAATATGTAGCAAAATAACAGGGGGTTCCAGGGGGATTTGATATAGATATAATTCTTGAAACCATAGACCATATCCCTAAAACAATTCAATGGGTTATTATAAAAAAAAACATAGATTTAAGATAAAAAATAGTCACATTAGCTCACTGGTTAGATTGGTTAAAGTAGTCTTATTAAGACATTGAGTTATTTTGGTAGAGGTTGAAAATTCATTTCATATTCTAAAAGCTTAAGCGAAACTGTATAGAGTCTCGATATACCATCAAAACCTTAGGCAAACATTGACATCTTAAAATCATGTCCCCGATCATAAAATCAAAGCGAGAGGTGTCAGGCTCTATAAGTTAATGAATCCGGCATTTGTGGTAGTCCAGGGTGCATCTCGTTTAGAATATGTAGCAAAATAATATGTAATAAAATGTTTTTATATGAACATATGCTAAGTAGTGCTTTATTCTATTCTATTCTATACATACCATTAACCCGAGCTATGCCATTAACCCAGCCTACATAATGTCATGCTAGGATGCCCCAATACCACTGTTTTATTGTGCTCCACACCCCCCCCCCCTTTTTTTTCCCGCCCGTGCTTGAAGTTTGAAATTTGTTACATATCTTTGAGCTTCCAAATATTTGAGTTTTTATGGTGTGACGTTTCTAAAGATTTCTTACTTTACCCACGTCTTTGTCTTACGTGCTTCTTTTGCTGCCGATTTTGTGCTTCTCCACCCAAGCTTTGTAGAGGCGTGCTTCTCGATTTAATAAAATGGCCCTATTCTTGATCTTGCACTTTCGACGAAGAAAGATCAGTCTTTATCGCCGCATCCGGTGCTCTGTGCTTGGGAGCCAAGTTTGGTTGTTGTAATGTCTAGATAACGACATGCTGAATGTGCAGGAACATATGAATTGTTGTTAAAGGACTGTATAAATGCTGCCATACTTGTAGCTGACCATTGCCCATTTAGGATTTGCGATCTATATCAAAACCTAAGCAAGCTGCAAATAGTGTAGGGGAGGGCTTGCCAAAACAGCTACAAACCTATGGCAATTCAAAAAAGCTACATGATAAAAGAAACGACGAGGAATTCAGAGCTTAGCAGCTATGCGGATTCCGAAGTCGACGTACAACTTGCCTGGTTGCAAGCTTCAAAATAAAAAAAAAATACTCGGGTATGGCAGATTCAACCTTCTTGCCCTTCAGGCCTGGCTTCAAGTGCCAAGCTGATGGAATGGTCTAATAGATTCATAAGAATGGTCAATTATTACGTCTATTGTGAAATTCATCACTTAGCTTTAAGTCTTATATCCATCTAGTTGATACAATATCAATGCATTATTCTAGTTGCATTTCTAGAGTCTTTTGAAATTGAACTTAGAGGTATAGTGTCGAGAACTTACATCACTTTGATAAAGATTGTGATTTCACTTGTTCACGCCAAGGGGGAGCTTATATGCTAGGCAAAGGACGCCTCCAATAGATACAACTTTGCCAGATCCAGGGCCTGCCCATGCCTTTACATTATCTTACTCTAGTAATAGGAGGCCCAGATCCCCTGGACCTCGTTGACCATGACAAAACTCCAATGTGAAGATTAGAGACTCGAGACTTCAATTTCTAAACCTTAGACTATTGAAAGTTTTATAGTATTTTATCTTTAAATTGTAGTATCTAAGTTCCTAAGTTCTTAACTATTGAATAATTTAGAAGAGACTCCAATAAATCTCCTTTAGCTAGCCGGATTTTGAATGTCTTATATATGAGTTAAAAGGGTGGACACCTCTCTGAAAAAAGTCAATTTTCTACTCTTCTTATAAAATTATAGGTATAATGCTTCACTTTCAATCAGGAAAAAGTGTCCTTATCAATGTGGATTAGAAGCATCTAAGCATTGTAGAGATGTACTTGTGTCCATATGGATTAGGGGCGTCTAAACCTTGGTGCATTGGTGGGTATATTTTGGGGGGCTCATGATTGTCTCATCCAAGGTATAGTATCACATTATTGAAAACAAACAAGGTTTTTGTTTTGTTGTGGACTTGATCTTTTAAGTATCGGCAAAGGACCCTTTGACTAGGCCAAACCATGGCCTAGAGTTCCATTTGCCTGACGTGGAGAACAACCAGGCCGTTTTCAACCCTAGATCATCACCACATGGACGACTAAGATTTTGCTTGTTGCAAAATGTGGTGCAACGATAGAATGACGACTAGAAAGTGGAGCGGCAACAGCAAGTGAGATTCGCAAAAAGAAACGTTGACACATGTCGCGACTGCATTGGATTAGAAGGCTGAAAATGGCCTGGCCATCCCTTACGTGACTCCAAAATCTTGTGTGCATTTTTGAAATATGGTTGTATATACTATAATATCGCATGTACCTTGGGTAAAACTATCATCACCCCATTCATGTGACAATTGTACAAACTTTCTATGCTGCCCTTAAATATTTACAACTATGATGTACATTTTACAAAAAAACACTTATCTTTACTGCCAATTTCACCTCTTACTTACGTGAAAGAAACGATTTTACAAGAACACACAAAGATGTTGCCCCCTTCCATAAGAATACTAGACATGATAAGTGGTCACAAGTTTGGTATGACTCAGACAATATTGATACTAAATGAAGGCAAAACAAGACCTTCAACTTATTTATGTACATCCTTCAGTCATACAAGTTTTCTTGCAGTTGAACTAGTCATAATATAGATGTGAATGATTGTCAGTTGACTCTTTTTGAGAATATGTTCCAACAAAAAGGAATTTGCAAGTTGAAAGAGAGATAGATGTCTTAGGAAGTGGATATTTACTTGCCCTTAAGAAATGGATCTTAATGTAGGTTGGAACATCTTGTGATAGATAGATAAATACATAGATAGATATTATTTTAACGTCCATGGGAACTCTATAGTGGGCCATGGAACGGGTCTATACATAGTGCGACTCTAGGCGGTCTAAAATTTGAGACACACATGTTCTAGGACTAGTGTATTACCACTAGATCAAAGGCCCAGGTAGAGAAAGGATAAGGCATTCTTGCCAGCCCCTTGACCTGTAGAATCCAGAAGCGCCGTTGAGGCCAAAAGGATTCTACAAGCCGGAGGCTGAGGGGATTCTACAGGTCAGAGAACTGGCAAGAATGCCTGATCCCTTTCCATTACACGATAGCTAGGTAAGCTAGACCGGATTTTGTAGGTTTCTTGAGGCGAGTTGTCCTTCTTGGCAAGAATGATTAAAGAATCTACAAGAACGATGATCCATTTATCTTGACGTGACATTATTAGTACATTTGCCTATATAACATGAGATTTTTATGTTAAATACCCACAAACCCTTAGAGTACGATGATAAACTCTCATTTACAATGATATTTGATATGGACATTTGGTCCATTTTGCAGAGAGACCTATGCGCACCTACATTATATGTAAATATATTATTAATAACAATGTATTAATACTGCACATTAAATCATTGTACATGGCATCCCACATATTAGAAAATTAAACCATTGAATAAAATCCCTCCAGCCCCCCCAGTTAGTTTTGCTAATATCCGTATAGGGCATAACCCTTGCTCAATATGCAAATCACAACTTTGCATGATATGGTCTATGGGGTATGGGGCATAACCCTTGCTCAATATGCAAATTACAACTTTGCATGATATGGTCTATGGGGTAGGGATAAAGCCTTGGAAAGGTTAAGGTCCACTGGATAAAGATTTCTATAAAGGATCCGCCCTTTTGGTGAGTTGGTTATCACTAGAGGTGCTAGTGCATAACATTTGGTTCAGAGCCAAGTTTCAATTCCTCCTTGCAACATTGGCGTGTTCCACTTGCTTGAGGGCAAGCAACATCCCGAGGAAGGGGAGGAATTGATATAGTCTATGGGGTATGGGATAAAGTTTTGGAAAGGTTAAGGCCGATTGGATTTTCTACGAAGGATCTGCCTTTTGGGTGAGTTGGTCATCACTAGAGGTGTTAGTGTGTAACATTTGAAAAAACTGATACAGCTTAATGTTAACATCAAGTACACAGTTCGGGAGAGTGGTCTACATGAAATGCAGTAGGGCTAAATCATGAGGAGCAAGAGATTAAGGGCTAGAATCCAAGATCACAACAATGGCAAAAGCAAAGAAAGACAATACCAACAACATATATTACTAATATAAAGACAAAACCTTTCCAAAAAGATAGACACTTTTATGGCAAAACAGCAAACATTCTTTTATGGCACAAGGAGAGGCAATGCATAAGGAAAATGGGGTAAGCCTCTTAGGGGATGATGGGTTGTTAAATAGGGCTTCCTTATTCTGAAGACTATCATAAAGATTTATGCTTCTTTGTTATTATGGTCTTTGAGAACTTCTAGTCGGTATCTCTAGCTCAGGGACCCGGTTGGGAGGAGAGCTCTAATTTCTTGGATTTTCTATAATAAAGTGTTGCTTGAATTTCTTCCTTGTATTGAGTCCTTGAGTTACAAGCATAAATCATATCAAGTAGTATTAGAGTGAGGGTTTTGAACTTGTAGAAATTCTTGTGATGGCAAATCGCTTCAACTGAAGCGCAGTACTTGCAAGCCTTGAGCACTACATGATATATAGCAGCATAAATTGAAATACCTCCATCTTCAATCAAATGGAGTTTCAGAAAAAGATGGAGCATCTAGCAATTGCTTATGGCTATTCACCAGAACCGGATTATGTTATAGGTAATAGTCCAATTACACCAAGCTCCCTACATTTCCATCGCCTCCGCCCCTACCTATTGGAGAGACTAATCTTGTGTCAAAGGAGGCTATTAAGAAGTCAAAATGCAAAGGCTTGGAGAAATTCGACATGCCATCATTCCGTGGTTACCCTGCACAACCTACACAGGTGATGGGATTTTTGAGCACTTGGGAGTCATTCTTGAGAGTCATTCTTGAAGCGTGTTGAGGCTATCGAGGATGAAAAGTTAGGGGCTATGGACATTTATCTTAAAGGAAGGAAGGAAGGAAATATATTTTGTCATCCGCGGAGGCCAAACCGGCCTATAAAACGGTACATGCACTACACAAAGCATATTTAAAACCACGCCAAAAATACAAATGCTACTATACAATGTGCCCCTACTACTGGAATGGAAAAACCCCCACGTGGGAGGAAAAACCCTGGTAGCAGGCTTTTAGATCCCCTGTCTACGGTGGAGACCTGCAAAATGTAGGACGCGTGACGTGCAACCATCGACGATGCCGGCAAGTGATGCGGCGGTGTCTCAGAGGATCTAAGTTCAGTATGTGCTGCTCGTATATGCGTATATGCCTAGACACTCCTGCAGAACATAGTGCTCATCGTCTACCGTTTGCATGCGGCAACACTGCCATATTCTCTCGTGCCAGAGGATTCTCTACCCTCCATCCATACTCCAACGACCGATTTCAATTCTGAGATGATGGGACCCCGTCCTCACGGAGGCAATAGCTCTCCATTTCTTCATAGATATGTGTGCCTTCAAGTACTATTGTGGGCCATATTCTAGTGTTGGATTAATCTGCATGTGGTAATGCTCTATTTTAGGCTTCGCAAGAGTGGCTGCATTCCACAGAGTGGTAGCAAAGAGCTCATTCAGGTGCACATCCTGTCCCTCAGCATCAGGCATAGCCACACTCTGCTGATAGTCTACAGACCATGTTGCGAACCCCTTATAGTGCTCCTGCCATACTCTCTTCAGTTGTGGCCCTTGTGCCAATAACAAAGCCTTAGGGGGAAGACATTGTATTCATGCTATTGATCTTATGGAAATATGCAAGATGTCTGCTCATAGCGAAATGTTGCAAGGGCCAGAAACCAGTCTCATATAACAAAATCGGATAAGGCGTCGTGTCCTTGACACATAGGCTATATGTTAAAAAGGCCTTTTGCACCCTCTCTATCTTATCCCAGGTGTTCTTTCTAATCGCTGGACCCTAGACTTCTACCCCATACAATAGTACTGGTTCAACGAGCACTCTGAATAGGTGTGCTCTACATGCCCAGTCATAGAGGTCTATTCTGTAGTAGCTATTCTGCACAGAGCTTTCCATCCCGTGCTGATCCTTCTTTCCACACAGTCATCCCATAGCATGCTAGTAGAAAAGTCTTTTTTGATTGAAGGATGGTATTATATTTATATTATAAAGGAGAACAAAAATGACTACTTGTATGGGGAGTGTCCACCCAAAAAAACCTCCATGAAAGTGAATCCGGAAAGTGGGGGTTTAACTAAAATTCTATGACACCCAAAGGTGTCAAACAAGGAAGGAAATAACTATAAGTATAACAGTTTTCTGCCTTAAGGTTATAAACCAAAGCCAAAAACTCTGAAATAAGAGTGACAGAGTTTTATAATGTTTTAAGATGTCTTCAATCCTGAATTTGATCCTCAACATCAAGTCTCCTATCGGAGGAGTAACCCGAAGCGCCATCAAAGGGTCCGGTCTTTTCGTGACCATTGTCATCTTGCGGATATAGGCATGGGCATGTTACGGATTTTGCAAAATTGTACTTTCTGCGGCATCTCTAGCAGCCGGATGAATTCTCTCTTGAGGTAAAATTTGGAGGGCACACGAGCAAATACAATCACAATCTTCTTCAAAGTGATGAAGGGGGCGACTGTCGAGAAATTCATTTGCCCACTTTTGAATGTCTTCATATTTCTTATTTGGGAAGGAGATCCGTGCGCTCATAAGAAAGAATTTTTCTGCAAAAAGATGAACTTATAAGTAGACTTTATGAATCCAAGACACATCATAATTTGTTTGAGAGAGTATGGCTGAGGCCATATAACTTCATTGCGAGAAAACTAATTTATTTACGCCTTTCAGATTCTCCATAGAAGGATATAAAAACTCCAGCATGCGGGAGGATTTGGGGAGAAAAAAATCAACAGGACTCTCGAGAGAGAGATTAAGCGACAAGGCCTCGAGGAGATCTCGATTGTCCATTGGGACCGAAGCAAGATCTAAAAAGATGGTCTTCATTTTACGCATCACGAGAGACATCTAGGACGGACATTAGTATTTGAAAAATTACGGTGGCGCTTCTTTGTTTGTGGCGGAACTTTTTATGCCCACGGTTGCCAAATGAATGCCTTGATTTTTAGGATTAATCGGGGACTTCAAAGATGGATAAGATTGGCTTTGCGGCGTTCTGAGAAATTCCCCATTTGAGGTGTACACTCATCTCTTGATCTTTCATAAGATATTTATAAGCCTCCTTTACTTTAAAATGAATTTCCCTTTATAATGCCAAGTGATATTGCTATTGTTCCATTCAGCTTGAGATATAATTTGAAATGGCATTATAAAGAGATCTGCTTTGCTATCATCTTCATACGATGTCGGAAGAATCAAAAGGAATAGGACCGTTAGCATCAAAGCGGATCGAGATTGTGATCAAACCTTTTTCTTGCCACAATTTAGCAGTGCGGGAAGTTTCTAATGAGACAATGGGGCTGTTGTCTCAAGAAGGTAAGGATTCGAGAAAATATGTTGAGAAAGGAAATTCCTTTCTCCCATGAATACATCCCTTTTACACCTTCCAAGCCGTTATCCATTTCCTTATCAAGGGAGGGACGGTTGTTGGGGATCACGAAGAAACTTCGAAAAAGTTTGCATCTGGAAGTAACATTTTGATGTTCCAGCCGTATGGCTTACATTTGAGGATGTAGTGCTTGATGAGGATGGAAGCGGATCTTTGGATCTTATCTGTAATAGATCTGAAAAAGTATTTTGCAGCAAGGGATGTGGCATGCTTTTCAATATTGATAATTCCCAAACCTCCCATAGACTTAGGCTTGCGACATTCTTCCATTGAGGCAGAGGGAGTCCGGCATCTTACATTCTTGCCACGGGAGATGAATCTTCCAAGGATACCCACGCAGACTTTTGTAAACATATTTAGGAGCAAGGATGAAGGAGGATTGATAAACATGGGTTGAGGCTATAACAGGAGTTCGCAAGAATTGCCCGACCAGACTTTAGAAAGGAATTTGGGTTGAGAGTATCAACTTTGTGGTAAAATTTCTCAATGATGCCATTCTATAAGTCTGCTGCATTTGAGCGAATAGCAAAAGGAATGCCAAGCAATTTAGAATGAGTATTTGGGGGTTGAAGCGCAATCAAGGAGAGTGGGCTGCTTGAGTTCCCAGATCTGAGTTATGGGAGGTAATCTTAGATTTGGCAGGATTAATCTTGCATCCAGAAAAGTTACCAAAGTCATTTAGGATATCCTTAGTATGATTTATCGACTGAAGATCCATGGATAAGAGGATAAAAGTGTCATCGCAAAATGCCCATTTAAATTGATCAGTCATATCATTTGTAGGGAGATATAAACACATTTACAGTTCCCTCCTCTTTGGCTTTTCTGGGAGGCTAGCGTGGAGGCTTCCATGACAATAATAAAAGGAAGGGGCGAGGGGGCAACCCTGTTTGACTCCTCTTTTAATGTTGAAGAAGGGGCTGCATTCTTCATTAATTAACCGAGGAAGAGAGTTGTTGAGAATTCTTTGTGAAAGAGGTTGATTGAGCTAGTCTTTGAAACCGAGTTTCCCTCTGACAAATTTTTAGAAAATTCAATTGGTATGTCGAATGCTTTAGTGATGTCGAGTTTCAAAAGAGCAATCTCTTGATTGGAATCTTTTGCCCATCTGAGGCCAAGAGCAGCAGTGGCAACATTATCCAGAATATTCCTTCCTTTCAAGTAAGCCGATTGGCTCTGACTGATAATATTGTTTAAAATCTCCTTGACCTACGAGTAATACTTTTTGAAATAATCTTGTATATGACATTAGTTAGAGAAATAGGATGCGTAATCCGAAAAGGAGATGGGTTCGGGAATTTTTTGGGATCGAGGAGAGATAAAAGGCGGTATTGATTCTATCATCAATCTTCTTTCTTAAAATAAATTCATTAGCAACATTCAGAATGTATGATCCCAAGATGTCCCAGGTTGCTTTGAAAAATTCAGCTGGAAAGCCATCTGGTCCCGGGGATTTACCATTCTTCATACTATTAACCACTTTGCTGAGTTCACCAATGGAAAAAAGGCTGGTTAAGGCTATGTTCTGATCTTGACTCTTGAGTAACTCTTTCTTCCATTTTGATGAAATTTTTGCTTTCCTGCTGGTTAATTTCTGCACTGGTGCCCATAATGTTAGTAAAATGGTTGGTAGCAGCAATCTTCAGATTATCATCTCCATTAATTTTAATACCATTGACCAAGACCTCTTCAATTTTGTTTCTTTTGACTCTGCCCTTGGCTTTGACAAAGAAATATTTGGAGTGTGCCCTTTCATCTTCTTTTAGCTCGGTTATCTTGGATTTTAGTCTCCAACCAGCAGCAATCCTTAATTCCTCTGCTTCAATCTCAAGACTAATTCTGTTATACTCCTCTCCAGCAGCATTTGGAAGAAGACTTCTAAGATTAATCAAGTGGGCTGTTTTAGCATTGTGAATCTCTTTCCCCCAGATTTTGAGCTTATTTTTAATGAGCTTAGCAAGATTACACCACCAGGACATCCAACCATAGCTGCCATGGGGTTTAACAGTAGAATTGATCACCTCCAGAATAATATCCTTAAAATCTAAGTGATTAATAAGCTGGGAGTTTAATTTGAAGTAGGAATTTCTCTTGGTTCAGACTCACTATTTGTTCGAATGATAATGAGCTGGGGAAGTGATCGACCAGTTATAGCCTTCGGATTAATAACTCTTTCACTTAAATTCGAGAGATTTTTCAGGGAGGTAAAATCTATCATGAAGGCGGCCGGTCGGATTAATCCTACGATGGGTCCAGCTAAACTCATCGGGGAGGTTCTAGCTAAAATAAGATTGTTAAGAGAAATCAAGTTAGACCATGAGTTATTTTCATCGGTGAGAGAGGCACGAAATTCGATTTCTCATAAAAAGCGTGTGGTGACCATATTGAAGTCCCCTCCCATTATAATTTCATCAACCTCGGTATTATTCGGACTACTTATGATCTTGTTCCAAATGGTTTGTTCTCTAATTTGGGCTATTATAAGCATAAATGTTGATGATGGCTAATCGAGGTTGTCCATCTTGAAACAAAGAATCGCCATCTGCCTAAGTTGTCATTGACCATATCTTGTCCGGTGATGTTGAGATTCTTTTTCAGCAGATGGCCCTCCACGAGCTATTATTAGCGAGAAAGGGCCCAAGTCTCCATGCCGGGAGGGAGGGTCACGGCTATCTTTGAGCTGAAATCGTCATCATGCAATTTGTGCTCTTGCAAAGGAAATCGGGGTTCGGGGAGGGAGGCAAACTCTAAGTCTATTCCTTTTCTTTGGAATCATTAATACCTTGAAGATTCAGGTAATTATGTTAAGAGAGCTATTCATTATAAATTGAGGGAGATTTATAGGAGAGAGATGCTCCACAGGACTTCTTCGATCGGGGTCTTCACGGCTCCATCATTCTTGGATTGGTGTCTCTTTTTCCTTTTTGCTGATGACTTGAGTCCAATCTTGCTCGGAGGAGATCTCGATAATGGTGACATTGCTCTTACGCTTAAACTTCTTTGGGGTGGGAAGGATAATTTGGTTTTGATCATTCTTTCCAATTGTCATGATTATGATCTTTGGGTCCAACTTCGAGCTATGACTTAATGTTGAAAAGATTCATAATATTTGAAGGAATGGGTCTCTTTGAATTGCGAAATTTAAAAGATCGAGAAGGGTGCATAACAATTTGGAGGGTTTTGACTCAAAGCTGTTATGATCTTCGATAAGGATATCAGTTTGGGCTGTTAAATGCCTTATTCTGCTTCTGCTGTGATTGATCATCTTCGATCGGGGAAGGGTACAATGATTCTTGGAAGACTTTTGTACCCATACTTGTTTAACCAGATTGAACCACATTACTCTTCTTATTTGTCTCTTGGTTATCTAGGTTTTAGGGGCGAGTAGGGGACATTCTTTGTAGTTGATCTGAATTTGCGTAAGCTTAGAAATGCGAGATCGATGTTCCGGGAGTCCAATCGAGGAGGAAATGGATTTGGAGAGGCGGACGAAGGGAAATTGGTTTGGGGAATCTTGATGTCTAAGACACGGCGAGATGATTGTCAATGGCTCGAAGGTGATTGGCGTCCATAGGGATGGGGGCAAGTTAGAATTTGGCGGGTAATAATGGAATATTAGAATGGTCCCACGGAATGAAATCGAGGAAACCACTTCATAATGTATACCAAGTGTTTACCAAAACTTCTAATTCTCTTTTGAGCATATTCTTGGCATGATAATTGTCTTGATGTTTGAAAAGTTTTGGTATCGGTTTGAGAATGGAGGCAATTTTGCAATGGTGGAGTTTAGTGATGTGGAACTTGACTTCACTAGGGCGGGGCGAGAATTGGGAAAATGGAAGATAAGGCCCTGTCAAGGAAAATATTTGTGGCTGAGTGGTCCCTAATGGTGGAAAGATCTAAAATGTCGGGGATATCAACCTTGGCTTGGCTGAATTTCTGCATCCTTATTAGTACATGCATAGGAATGTATTTCGAAATTTTTGGAGCAATTTTGAACAATATCGAGTAAGAGATGTTACTTTTTATCTTATGCGCCTTGCCCGAATCGGAACCTCGACGACTGCACTTTATTTTCTTTTCCTTGTACTTGATCTCGTGGAGGTTAGCATTCTTGAATCCGGTGCAGTTTCGGGCATGTACAATTGGCGACTTCCTCGGGAATAAAATAACCGTTGCTATCAATACATTTTGCGACCATTTGAACTTGAGAATGGCATCTCACTAATACCAAATTTTGCTTTAGTGCCTTGAGAGTGACAACTACATCGGGAATAGCAACCTCAAGTAATGTACTTGAAATCCTTATTCCATTTATCAACAACATTTGGAAAAGTTTCAGCCCATCTTTCAACCATCTTGAAGGAGACTCTGATTTCCAACCGGCCCGAGCGAGTTTACGATAACATTTATTAGCTCTCAACTTGAGCTCATCCATGGTTGTTCTAAAAACTCCATTCTTTAGGCTGCACCTTGGTTATGGGAAGAATGGCGACTTGATCGTCATTTTGGAAGTGGGCAAAGGTCGAGGTGCTGAATTTTGTCAAAGTGTTAAGAGCATATCTTTTGTCATCAGACACGCCTTCTAAAAATCAGACTCATTTTTATCTTGTTCCTCAAAAGCCGAAAGATTTCAGATCACGCATCGGATCCATGATAATCATTTGTTGCTTTTTGTTGAGTTTTAGAAGATTGAAATGGGCATGGAGCTCTTTAATGTTTCCAGTCACTATCGATCTGCTCGGTTTAGCTATGCACGATGTCTATTTCCCGGGCTTGAAGGCCCGGCCTTAACTTTCGGGAAGATGAGGCTTCAAACTTTGCGACCATGGTGGTGCTCAATCTGTTGGACCTTAAGAAAATCGCCGGGATGGCGGAGGCTAAAAAGAGTTTTGGAAAAGAGAGGTTTGGAAAAGATCCTTGAGAAAGACATATCTCAAAGCAGAGGAGCCAAAAAAAGGGGAAAGCGGGGTCAAATCAAGGGATGAGAAAAAAAAAAGGGGATCATGGCAGGGCCAGCAGGCCCTACCGGGATCTATCATGGAAAGGGAGGGTCAAATCAAGAAGAGGGGAAAAGGACACGGAAAACAAGAAAAAGGCAGAGTACACAAGGAAAAAGAAATCTAAGAAAAGCAATCGGGACCCGGCCCAGCGGATACTAGTTTGCTATCGAGAACCTCAAACTACGATTATCAATTTCTTGAATTGTTCTTGCGGGTTCCAAATCAAAGAAAGAGGCCCAGTGATAGATAGGTTCCACTCCGAAATCGACAGGACAATTCATAAGAAAGAGATTTCTCTCAAATCTATTTCCTAAGAGTTATGCGTGGTGACTCTAATGGATCCAACTCTATCAAAGCACAAGATGCAAAGATAGAAGAAGTTGAAGCTAATTCTGCAGAACCCAACCCGAGATCTAGTTTCTATTGCTAGCCTAATTAGATTTTCTATAATCAGCACCGAATCGTGATGATCCCAAGGAATTTGGGGGAAACCCAACCCCTGGAGAACAGCCTCTAGCAAGGCCTCATCCATCGGGGGTGGGAGATCCCTTGCAAATTCTCGGGGTGGAGTCCATAGACGTTGAGGCGCGAGTTGTAGGCGCTCCCGCTCCCTTTGAAGCCCGTCGATTCATGTGGTAATCCGTCGATTCATGTGGTAATCATGCTAGTAGAAAAGTCGATTCCCCGATACTTGAAAGTCCTTACGACATCCACCTTATGTCCTCTATAATACAGATCTGGGCGAGGAGAGGATTGCCAGGAGCTTAGTTTTTCTGCAGGTTCACCGTCATTCCTGTTGTGTCATAGAACCCACCAAAAGCATCCAAATGCTGCTGTATACTTAGTTGTATGGGACATCAAGTCCACATCATTTGCATAGAGCAATTGTCTTATACTACATGCCTCTGATAGCTGCGGGCCACTGCCCTGTTGTTGCATCCAAGTCTCCAATTTGTCAATATAGAGGCCAAATAGCACAACCCAACTTTGGTGGCAAGGAGTGAAAGCGATTACTTCCAGTAGTTGCAACATGGGAAGACTTCAGAAAAGAGTTTGAAGCATATTATCTGCTACCAAATTATTACCGTGATACAAAGAGAATGGGATCACATTCAACAGGAGGAAAAAGAGACATCAATGATTACACAATGAAATTCAGTCATGTGGCTGCTCAAATGGAGCACACCTGCAGAAGAATTAACTTGCAAGTATATCAATGGTTTAAAACTAGATATATTCAGCGAAGTAAGCTATTCACGACCTAAGGATTTGCGTGATGCAATTGATTATGTGTCAGTTGCAGAGTTAAAATCCTAAAGCTAAACGTAGCTATGTTTGGCATCCATATGCTAAACATGACGATGAAAATGAAGGGAAAAAGAGAGAGAGGAACTCGGGAGACAGGAACTCAATAGACAAAGATTGAAAGTCTAGACAAAATTCAACTAACCAGAATTCCAAAGTGGAGCAAAATTCTTGAAAGGAAAGAGGTAAAGTCCTAAAGGATGCTCGATGTCATGTATGTGGAGGGAATCATTTTGTTAGCCAGTGCCCTGAGAACAAAGCTAAAGAAGGCAATAAGCAAGATCCCAACATGCAACAAAGACGAACCAGTGTGCATCCAAAACCCCAAGTACATAATGAGCAGATAATAGAAATGGCTCAAATGAGCAATGTCCAGGTTGAAGAATTGTTCCAGAATCCTCAAATATTGAAAAGACATGAACAACTCATAATGCTGAAGAGAGGAGCAAACTTCAAATTGGATTTCGTTTACCTAGTTCACAAAAGCCTTTGATTTACTTAATGGGAGAAGCCACTATATATTTGAAACATTTTTCTTTATGGTTCAACTATGTTGTTTGTTAAGGTGATCCACAAGTAGGTGGCAATCACGAGTTAATGTGACCCCTGAGTAGGTGGTAATCACAAGTCAAGGGATCCACGAGTAGGTGGAAACCATGAACTAAATTAGCCCACGAGTATGTGGTAACCAACAATAAGTGGCCCGCGAGTAAGTGGCAACCACTAGTCTTGTGGAAGCCATGAGTAGGTGGTAGACACAAAAACCACGAGTAGGTTGTAATAAAAAAACCAAGGTGGAAACCAGAGATAACCACGAGTTGATGATATTTCATGTTAAGTGAGTAGCTTTAACGGAATAATAATGCTATAAATGGTTTGTTATATTTATGAAACACTAATTATTTTTCATACTAAAGCTTGAAGTTAACGAGTTATATAATGTTATTTTTATACAACTGAGGTCAATTGCTTCCGAGAAGGGGAGGAAATGATACAACTTAAGGTTAAATCAAGTGCAGAGCTCGGGAGAGTGGTCCACATGAAATGCAGTGGGGCTAAATCATGAGGAGCAAGAGATTAAGAGCTAGAACCCAAGATCACAACAATGGCAAAAGCAAAGGAAGACAATACCAACAATATATATTACTAATATAAAGACAAAAACTTTTCAAAAAGATAAAGGATACTTTTATGGCAAAGATGACACTTTTATGGCAAAGGGGCAAATATTCTTTTATGGCACAAGGAGAGGCAATGTATAAGGAAAAAGGGCAAGCCTCTTCTATTCTATTCTATTCTATTCTATTCTATTCTATTCTATTCTATTCTTAGGGATGATGGGTTATTAAATAAGGGCTTCCTTATTTTGAAGATTATCATAAAGATTTATGCTTCTTTGTCATTATGGTCTTTGAGAACTTCTAGCCAGTATCTCTAGCTCAGGGACCCAGTTGGGAGGAGAGCTCCAATTTCTTGAATTTTCTATAATGAATATTGTTTGAATTTCTTCCTTGAATTGAGTTCTTGAGTTACAAGCATAAATCATATCAAGAATGCTAAGCACCTCTAGTGATAACTAACACACCAAAAGGGCGGATCCTTATGAGTCCGAACCTGTATGAGGTTTTATCCCATACCCCAGGGCACTCAGACCATATCAATTCCTCCTTCTCCTCGAGATGCTTGCCCTCAAGCATGTGGAATACACCAATGTTGCCATAAGAAATTGAACCTTGGTTCTGATACCAAATGTTAAGCACTAGCACCTCTAGTGATAATCAACACACCAAAAGGGCAAATCCTTCATGAGCCCCAACCTCTATGAGGCTTTATCCCATACCCCCAGACACTCAGACTATATCAATTCCAAATTGAAATGGTTTGGGGCCCTATGTAGACCACTCGAGAGGATCTTGGGGAGGTGGTACCTAATTATCACATATAGAGTGTCATACCTCAATGTCTAGATGCTTTTGCCCAGTTGATTGGGGGCATGATAATTAAGGTGTCATATCAAATGGTATCAGAGCCGAGTGTCGAGTTCAAGTCTCCATGGGAGCGTCCCAATTCGTAAATGCCTCATGGGCGAAGGATGTAAATCCCATATGCTCGAGGGCAAGCATTTCAAGGCAGGAGAGGAATTGATATGGTTTGGGGCCATGGGAGACCACTTGAGAGGACCTTGGGAAGGTGGCACCTATTTATCACATATAGAAGGTCAAACTCGAGAGGATCTTGGGGAGGTCGCACCTAATTATCACATATAGAAGGTCAAACCTCATCATTTAGATGCTTTTGCCCAATTGATTGGGGCATGATAATTAAGGTGTCATATCAATGCAACCATAACAATTTGGCAAAACTTACTTCAAAGCTTTCTTCAGGTGAATGGACATCACGAAGAGAGGTGAAAATTATTCTTTGAGAGGTATATCCTTCTATTCTTCATTAAAGAACAAAAATACAAGCGAAAGTAATGAAATTAATCATGAGCACAGTATTGTAGTTTGCTGCCTACATGAACACAGTATCACCACTTACCACTCGAGCATAATAAGTTATACCTGTATGAATTGGGGATTTGTGAATCCTAGCTTTCATACAAACAAAGCTAATCTGCAGAGTTACGGTCAAGATGAATGTTATATAGAAGATGGTGGTTGCTAAATCTTAGGCTGAAGGCACATTGACACCACACCAAATAAAGAGAAGTAAATAGAGAGAAGTCATTCCTGTGAGGAAAAGGGAACATGAAAAATTGCACACATTCTCATGAGGACTCGCATCATGCTTTCAAACTACTGACAGACAGGTTCTTTCATTCATTCATCTCAGCAGGTGTATAATGTTAGTTAAGAGTGGGTATCCGACATCGCAGACTGCTAAATAACTAAATAAAAATTATTATAAAATAAAATACATAGCAAAAAACACTCAATTAAGTTGTTAAAATAACAAAGTATGATGAGATGTTGGATGAAGTACCTACTGAAAACTGATCAGCGGGATTAAAAAACCCTGACCATTCACATTTTTGAGGAAAAACCATAGTGATAAGCTTTCAGTAACAGGCTTGGACAATCGTAAGGCTACTACAATGATCCCCAAAAAATATGAATCTCGAAGAAGCAAAAAAGCACAGGTTATCTGATTCCATGTACAACATAGATTCTAAAACATATACATGAGATAAAAACCTCTAAAATAAAAGGGCTAGTCAAGCATACCATGTGATAAAAACATTAAAGTGATATAGCATGCCACGCGAAACGATAAACATAATATAAACTAGTTATGGTGCCCGGCGTTGCCGGGCTTTACTAAATTTGAAATAGTGGTTGTTTGATTGTTGGCTACTGCAAAGATTGTTGGTATTTGTGGGGGGTGTCAGTGGCATATTTTGTGTTGATTTGCTGTGCAATAGAAATGTCAATGCATTGACTTTGGGGTACTGAAGGCCTTGTTATTAAATTTGAATACCTATGTGTTGTTACACTGTGATGGTTGTCCCCACCTTTATATTAGATGTCATTGTTCATATAACCCCATGGGTTGTCTTTCATGATGCATTCTTGGCATATCTCAACCAAGCCATGATTGAGCTTTGGTTGTTGGCCCTGCATATGTTGGATGTCTCTAGTTGTTCATCTTCTTTGGTGTGGTAGATTAATTTTCTCATTTTATTCTATAAGGTAATTAGGCATTTATTGCATATACAGTAGAAGGAAAAAGTTTATTTTCTGGATTAGGTCTTGTTTCTCGGCTTAAAATCTTTTTTTATTTCTTTGAACTCACTTAGACAACTTACACAACGACAAAAGGATACATAATAAATATTGCTACAATTTGGATGGCAATGCTTGTTAGTTGCAAGAATTGTATTATTGCATTTTGATAGTTTATATAAGACGATAATATCCAAGAGGTATGCTTACTCCCCTAGAGATCCTTAAGCCATCTTACAGACATAGACATTCTGGGATAAGGTGATGGATACATTACAGCATTTTCAAAAAAACATGGATACAAAAGAAAACACAATAAGACAAAAAATGTGCATCGCATGGTTTCTTCTTGTATTAATATGACTTGGCATTGCTTTTTTGTTTAGATATCCTATGAGATGCATAATCCCGTAAAATTCTCTCATATATACAAATATTTTAGACTATGGACATACTGTACATTTGCAATGCCCAAACCAACACTGCCTTCGAGTTTTATGCTCATAAGCTGGTTGACTCCAGCAGCAAATTCAAGGGGTAACATCCCTTCTACAGCTTCTCAGGATCTATTCCCCTTTGTTGAAAATTTGATCCTTACTAATATTTAATGTCGTTGCTATTTTGAGAAAAAAATATAGGGATAGGTATTTGCTGGACAGCATCATCATCCACAATAAGAATCGAATCACATTGAGAAAAGTTCCTAGCATTATGGGTTGACAGTTATACATGTACCAAATCTCTAACAATTCATGTGACTTTCCAGCAGAAAAACCCTTGCTGACTATTCTACTTCTACTGTTCTTGTCCACATCAATCATCTTAGTTCACACAAATTGGACCTTTGCAAATATTCAGTGACCTTAGAGAACATGGAAGCCTGCGCAATGCACAAAAAATAGATAAGGATCCATAGGAGATTAAATTCCTTCTTTGCAACCATACAAAGGCAAATCATTCAAAAGCTTTTAGCATCTTCTAACATGTAAATATTGCAAGGAGTATTCCTCCCCTTGTAAATCAATAACAACTGCACAACCTTCTAGACTTCGAGGAATTCCATTGCTAACATTCCACTATGTATCAAAGAGTATAGGTGGTTCTAAGAACAGAAGATCATCCTAAATATAATTATGCGCAATTCTGAATAAGCTTGTACAAAATTATCTGAAAAACTTCAAATGAACAGCAAAGTAAGATTGAAATAAGAACAAAAGAGAACATGAAATAAGATTTGCATTACATAGTTTGTCAAAGAGATCCCTCTGCAAAGCACTAATAGACATTCTTTAGGACATCCTGTGACGCTCCCTGAACATATACGGCCCTCGGACGTATACATACGGGGACTTTCCCCTCCCATGGCAACCAACTCGCCATGAGCAGGGCCCTTCGTCTATTCCGGGCCATCTATAGAATGATGCCCGGAAGAAGGACACGAAGGGGTCATTCGGCCCACGCCTTCAATGGGACTCCTACGTCGCGGAAGCGTGAATACATGTTAGCACATAGCATAAATCATACATAAATAACCACCACGAAGGGTGGCACATCCATCCAAGTACTAACGGCAAAGAATATGCATCTAATCCTAAGGAAAACACCCCAAACCCATGGTTCTACCCCGGCTCAGACTCCAATGAGGATCGGTGACGGCTAGGTCTCAAGAGATCGTGAGGCCAAGAATCTTGACATGGCGTTGGCGGGCATAGAACATCGGCTAGGGTTGTCCACTCCATCCGCCCCTCCTGTGCACACTTTGCAGATGAGTCGAATCATGCTATGGCATCACTATAGCCTTCCGGACACGTAGACTCAAGGTATCACCCTACGAGCCTACTACAGGGTTCATGAAGCCCCGTCCGATGAGGCAGGTCGGGGGCGTCCCCCTTCGGGATCACGGGGTTCCATGGGTGAGCTAGAGAATACGTGCCGCATCAGCGACCCCGCATCCGTGCAGAGCTTACTCACCCTAAATCTACTCAAAGTGCAAGATGCTCCATACGGATCACACCTCTACACCCGGGGGAGTGTCGGACCCATACCCGGCCCCTCGTGGCCGGCTATCAGGCCTAGCCCTTTGTAGGAGTCCGGGAGCCTTTTATGTCGGGGCGTGCAAGACCCCACCCCACTTTCACCCTTGTGTCCCTTGTTTGGTGCTAAGCCATTCCATAGCATCCACGACTTCGGTGGTCTCTTTGCGCCACAGCGCATATAATGGGAAAATGGGGATCTACCTAGGAGCATACTAATAACATGGCTCGGAGGTCTCTACCCCCTTAATTCCCCCATTTCGAGTAATACTATGCAAAGAACTATCAATCCATCATTTAAGAGCAAGTACAAAATCGAGGAGATAAGGAGAACTCACCTTTTCAATCAAGGGTTAGTTCATACGGGTAAAAGCATAGAGAACAGAGAAGCGGAAGAAATACACACAACAAGTGCCCAGCAGGCTACCCTGAGATAACTGCTAAGCTCTGAGACTAACCGTCGAATCGGGCTTGGGATGGCTCCATCTCGATTTGCTGAAGGGTGCCTGGCTGTTGGTCCTCCTCCTCCATCTCCAACTGCTCCTAATTCGAATTGGGGCCCCAAAGCCCTAATTTGTGTGTCCAAAATGGAAACCTTGCCTTGCCCAATCGATTTGGGCCAAGTGGCATGTCACTAATTAACTAATTTGGTATTTTAGCCCTTTTTAATATTAGGATAAGCCCTAAATTCGAATTAGGGTTTTGGGTTAGGTTTCCACCTTTATAATTTAATTATTAACATAGCTAACCTTAGCTTATGAATAATTAATGTGCCATTAATTATTCATAGTGACGTGTCATGTATTTATACTTAAATAGGCGTATAAATATGTGGAACGTCACATCTCCCCATTTTAAAAGTGATCTTTGTCCTCAAACATCAAGACTACTCGTGTTGCAGGGCAACACATCATACATTGGAAGGAAGTCTCCCCTCCTTAAAGAGATAGCGTGAGATTATCAGTGACACAGACGTTGTCATGTTCAAAGTGATTAAGTTTGAAATGACTTGTAATGTGCAATTTATAATTCTGGAATATAAGAGGTAGAGGTATAGATCAGACATGATCATCGCTTAGGAGTGTCAAAAGTGAACAGTCAAGGTTTGTGGAAGTCTCACTGTTTCATTCGTGGTGAGGAGTTCACAATCTATCTATTTTAGAAATCATTCTTTCTATACATACAGGTAACTGATTATATATTAAAGACAGATGTAGATATAAGCAAGGTCTATTTGTTGTTCTTATATTTTAATATGAGTTATTAACCTCGTACTGTTTAGTAGAAGGTCATTCTAATGATGTTAATTTCTGTGTATATGTGTATTATATTCCTGCTTGATTTTGTAATTCATTTTATTACAGCCAGCCCTAATTTAATTTTGTAGCAAAATTTTGTTTTCCTATTTTGTTACAGTTTTAAGAACTCGTATGTTCCTATCCTCAGTACAGTTATACCTATTCTTTAATACAATTATATATTGTACTGTATCGGACAGTTTTACCTATATACTTTAATATTAAGTACAGATAGACGTTCTTCATTTATTATTCATAACCTTGTTATAACCTTATCTAAGTCTCGTTATTCCCTCAGAAGTTTGTGTAAGACATACGTACTTATCTCCTTCTATTATATTTGATTATATGTTTAAATAGCTTGCTGCTTTCGATTTTCTTTAATGTTTCCACACTCACACTGTCTATCTTTAGCATAGATTTCAGTCACATGAGGACACATATTAATTCATTGGTTATGTTTATACATTTACCAGATGTCCCGATATTCTTTCATTTGAATTACTTATTTAGTTTATTGCTATTTTCGTAAATTTATCGCACATACAGACACGCTTATATTTACAGGTCACAGGTACATCTGACATATACATTCGACGTAATTGGTACCGCCCCGGTCGCTATCCGGAAGTGGTATGGCTATGCAATCGTCCTGTATCACAGAAGGCCAGGTGTGACTATGGTGTCCACGGCGGAAGCATCGAAACCATGCCTGGTCGGCTGTTATATGGTGATGACTGAGCAGGTCCTGGGCTCTTATTTGAAGTAGAAGTGCTGAATGTTGGGAATAAGGAGTGTTAAGGTATCCCTATTTTGGATGGATACTCGAAAGAGTTAGTATGACGATGATTGGTATCTGATTGAAGCACTGGACTTAATAATTACGAGGATTGATTTATTATGGGGCATATATATTGCCACTCAACGTAGAAGGAGACTGGATATAGCACCATATATCCGAGGAAGAAGTGGTTTATGATTATCTACCATATACCACGTTAGAGAGGTACTATACTAAGGTGGAAACTGGATTATGAGTACCCAGCTCCTGAGAGGGAAACCACTTTAGAAGTGTAGGGTTCGATCATGATGGTGCAGGCATAGAATGTCGGGCCAACATTTTATAGTTATTGCTACTTGAAAAGAGGTATGATTCGCGGAAAGGTAGAGAATAATATCGTATGAGGATGCGGATCCATAAACTACGGATTATAAAAATTACGCATACATTGGGTTTCGTAAGGAGATTGATGTTCCTGAAGTGTGCAATAACGATGCAAGCGTGTGCATGATTAAGATGACGACATAGTCACTTGGATACGCTTAATGACGTCGGTCAATTGCATGATGATTATGCATGATATAAATTAAGGAAATGGACACATCTGATGTCTACTGGGAGCATCGAGATGCCGTATAACAGACTGGACACTAGTGTGGAACGTATGCCACTCAAGGTCAAGAGAAGACGACAATTGGTAGGACCAGGCGCAACCATCAAAAGTAATATACCCACACGACAAGTGGGAGACAAGAGGGGCTTGAAAGTTGTTGTAAACAACGTTTCAAATATAGAAAGTTTGGAATGACGCGTTGAATACACCAAAGTCTGGAGTATGAACAAGGTAGGCGCCCAATGAACATCCCACCAAGGAGGATGTGCTCTGGACTTGATATCGTGTGTGTATCGCGAGGAGTAACTCCGCGTTGGTATATGTGTACTAGGAGCATTTAATAGTAAACCATAACTAAAAGAAGATAAGATATATACTAGAACTTTTAGTTCACATATATGAATACGGAGGTAATGAAGATAAGAATTCCTATACTAGACATTAAGTATGTCCACTAGGAACTTAGGGTGGCATGTGCCCCTGTGGAATTTATGACTAGAGCGTGAGGACCAAGGCAACCTAAGGATAGAGAGTCTAGAAGGTGTAGTGTGAAAACCACAGCATATATAGTACAAGCAGCTAGGGGGCTACGTCAATGAATTACATATGAGTCTAGAGTTAGGGTTGGTGCACACATGTTACTATATCTCATAATAACAACGTAGTGATTTCGGATGTTTGAAGGATTTAGTAGTATTACATACTACACTAGTGAGGAGATCGAAGATGTTAATTGTGATATTCAGATGTATATCATATTAAAAGATAGAAGAATAGCTGTACGAGGTGAGTGAAACATTACTTGACAAGGTGTAAAGAATAAGCATAATGATATGCTTATATACGAAGATATTGGGTTAGGTATGTTTTACCAGAGATAAGCATTCAAGCTATCCCAATGTTTAGAGTTGACTATCTTAGATACGTCGTACTAAGGAAGATGAGAAAAGTTTAAATCAGTAAGAATAGCTAGAGTAAGTCTAGCATATACGGTGATGTTACATTCAAAAACATCCCGAGGATGGTTGGAACGATGTTGGAATAAACGATAATGAGAGCGTAGTTACTCAAAGGTTCTAGATACCAATGAGTTACTTCATTGTTATAAGCTGAGAGCATTTATGTGGTTTTGAAAATAAGAAGATGTATAAAATATTGCATCCCCCTGATGGAAGAAAAGAAGGAGTACGATGACGTTGACAATTATACTTTTAGGGATAACCGAGAAGAGGGCAATACCTAGCAATCCAAGTCCCGATAAAATTCAAGATGAGGTGTGTAGATTACAAGGAGTGAGATTATATAGACCAGTAGTCCATATATCCTAAAAGTTACCCTACTCACGGGGAACAATTATAGGTACTGAAGTAGAAGATGGAGGATCCGTTGTATAGACCCCTTAGAGGTTATGACTTTGAAACTCTAAAGAGGGTAAGGAATTGAATAATCATATGGCGGTTACTAACGAAGATCGAAACATTGGGTTTTCCTATTAATACCAGACGGTTTTAGTGCCTCCGCTTCATTATAAGGGAGCCAAAGGCGACAACATTTGAAGTAATCAAAAGTTGAAGTTGACACGATAACTTAAGTATTTAGGTTAATTGCAACTAAGCATGGGTAATATGGAGGACACAAAAGATCCTTAGTGAAAGAAGCCTTTAGAAAAGCTCTGCATGTGGGGTAACAACCCCTCGAAATTATGGCATAATCTCGTGGGGGAAATCATAGGTTATGTACGGGGTTAAAGTACCATAAGGCACTAAAGGAATGGTTGAAATAACTAGGGACCCTATCAAAATATAGGCACCATATACAAGTCCAACATAGAGTCGGCCCCTGTCCATTTGGGAAATAGGTGGCAAAGCCACATCATAAAGGTACATAGGCAATGGGTTTGTTTGGAAGAACTACCACGGTTATAGTTTAGTTAAGTTAGAGCAGAGCTCTAGCATTGTGGGATGTGGAGATATGTTTATTATGTACATACCATGTACAGATACGATAACATCTTAGGGAGGTAATCTAGGTGGCGACACAAGGAGAGAAAGACGAGCGTATCCTAAAGTTACTGGTGAAGGTCTGGAGATACGTTCGAAATGTGCAAAGGACCATCAATCCGTTGCATGCTAGGATATGATGTGGTAGACGTAAGGGCCAGGATACTGAAAACCGGCCATAGACGTAGAAAACATATTGAAGAAATAAAGGACCCTGATGAATGATATTTAGCGATCTGGATAGAAAGGTTATTTCCTAACATGAAGGTTAGTCTTTGCTAACATGCAAAGATATACCTGCAGCTTGAAAGGCAGCAAGAGCTGAAAAACTCTTTAAAGATTTGGAATATGGTGAATTGAATTCACGAAGGACGTTTTTTTTAATAAATAGATAGATGGGTAGATAGCATTTATATGTCATGCCACATTGGCAGCGTCCCTGAGGACATATGACGGACCCCCAAAGACTTGAACACAATATCTCTGAATAGAGGAGGCCTATCTTTAGAGGTCTTTGGGTGGTACTGTCCTTTGGGATATTCATATAATCCCTTGGAATATGTAAGTTCATTTGCAGACTTAAAGACGTCTAGGCGTTAAAATAATGGTTGGAGGCCATTGGAATGTACAAAAGAACAACTCGAAAAGAGGGTAGACTGCTGTCACTTTGACAGGCGTGTGGCAGAGATAATTAATCACATCCATATAGATGGTGAAGTTTGGCACAAGGTGTTGACATTATTGTGGGGGTTCTAACACAAACACTCACTACGTATTATAAAGTTTGTACCGTGGTCTGGGAAAATGGTCCATAAAAAAAACACGACCATTGAGAAGAAGTAGTGAGGGGTGGTAGGATTAAAGCTACCCATGGTCTAGAGGGGTGCTGCATGGCAGTCCCTAGTTGGTTGGGCGAAAAGAGATCCTTTCTCTGGGAAATGAGATGAGTCAAGGTTTAGACACTAGAGATAGACAACGTTAATTATAATTATGTCTATAAAACATTACTTATATAACGTCGAATAAGGTCTAATATAAAGCATATGAATGTAGTATAGATTGAATGATGGCAAGGCCCGAAGAAATTGTGTTATCAAGGCATCTACCAAAGGAAAATTAATTAAAGTTATGGATCGAGGAATGCCGATAATTGGACATTATTATCGTCGCGTAAAGAATATCCAAGGATATAACACATGCTGCTATTCTAGAGAGTTGCCCTGTCGTTGTTTAAATTCCGGAATTAGTCCCACCAAGTGAGTTGATGTTATTATAACAAGTTGGCCGGACTTGCTAGATCACGTCGTGTCATTTGGTCGGTTTATTCCTAGGGGATACTAGCTTTATATATGGTTAACAGTTATCCGGTTGACTATGGCAGAGAGAGGTCGACTCCCGTGGCTATGGCAAGACTGCTTATTCCGGCGGCTATGGCGAAAGAGCTTGCTCCGGCGGCTATGGCAGAAGAGCTTGCTCCGGCGGCTATGGTGAAAGAGCTTGCTCCGGCGGCTATGGTGAAAGAGCTTGCTCCGGCGGCTATGGCGGAAGAGGTTGCTCTGGCGGAGTTGTTGCCTCCACAACGTGGGTTTACCAAAGGCACGCCTCTAATTAAAACATGGAATAGATGCACTATAAATACTAGAAAAAGGGTTATATTCTTTCAAGGAAGAAGTTGGCTTATTGGTAAAGGGGTTGGCTTGGGTGCAGAAGGTTAGGGGTTCAATCCCATGATGTATCTTTTTCTTAAAAGAGCTGCTAACTGGAGAAAACAGAATATTAGTACATAAAGATAGTTGGCAAGATGGAAAGAGTGTTGGGTTGGAAGTGGGAGGTCACGGGTTCAAAACGCGGCCAGAAAAGGAAAAACATTAAAAAAAAAAAAAAAAAAAAAACGGACGCGTATTTTTATCTGGCCGGACCCGTATGAAGGCGTCGCGATCCTTATACGGCTTCAGTTCGTCGAGAAAAACACTTCCAAAGACAGCAGCGCCCCTTTTGATTTTTCGGCGGCCTGTTGTCTTTTCGACCTCGGGAGACGTGCCCCTTAGGGTATTTGGGAGGTGCCCGATCCATTGGAACCATTTTCGCCTTCATCCGAACTACCTACAAAAAGTTATGGCCCATCTAAACTTGGGTCCTCCAGTCACAACTTTTTCCCTCCAAAATCGCCCTAAACTCCCTAAATCTCACAGTTTTTCTCACATCAACCTAGCACAAGACTAAATCACCGAGAAGTTAGGCAGTCCAACTAGCTTGAACTCCCACTCATCTACCGAACTAGCGGGTTAGAAATTTGGTCAGTGCTATGATTCCGGTCAACCAGAATCATGGCTCTGATACCACTGTGACGCTCCCTGAACATATACGGCCCTCGGACGTATACATACGGGGACTTTCCCCTCCCATGGCAACCAACTCGCCATGAGCAGGGCCCTTCGTCTATTCCAGGCCATCTATAGAATGATGCCCGGAAGAAGGACACGAAGGGGTCATTCGGCCCACGCCTTCAATGGGACTCCTACGTCGCGGAAGCGTGAATACATGTTAGCACACAGCATAAATCATACATAAATAACCACCACGAAGGGTGGCACATCCATCCAAGTACTAACGGCAAAGAATATACATCTAATCCTAAGGAAAACACCCCAAACCCATGGTTCTACCCCGGCTCAGACTCCAATGAGGATCGACTGACGGCTAGGTCTCAAGAGATCAGCAGACCGAATCTTGACATGGCGTTGGCGGGCATAGAACATCGGCTAGGGTTGTCCACTCCATCCGCCCCTCCTGTGCACACTTTGCAGATGAGTCGAATCATGCTATGGCATCACTATAGCCTTCCGGACACGCAGACTCAAGGTATCACCCTACGAGCCTACTACAGGGTTCATGAAGCCCCGTCCGATGAGGCAGGTCGGGGAGGCGTCCCCTTCCAGGATCACAGGGTTCCATGGGTGAGCTAGAGAATACGTGCCGCATCAGCGACCCCCGCATCCGTACCCGACTTACTCACCCTAAATCTACTCAAAGTGCAAGATGCTCCATACGGATCACACCTCTACACCCAGGGAGTGTCAGACCCATACCCGGCCCTCTACGTGACCGGCTATCAGGCCTAGCCCACTGTAGGAGTCTCAGGAGCCTTTTATGTTCGTGCAAGACCCCACCCCCACTTCACCACTGTGTCCCTTGTTTGGTGCTAAGCCATTCCATAGCATCCACGACTCGGTGGTCTCTTGCGCACAGGCCGCATATAATGGGAAATACAGGGATCTACCTAGGAGCATACTAATAACATGGCTCAGAGGTCTCTACCCCCCCTTAATTCCCCCATTTCCAGAGTAATACTATGCAAAGAACTATCAATCCATCATTTAAGAGCAAGTACAAAATCAGAGATAAGGAGAACTCACCTTTGCAATCAAGGGTTAGTTCATACAGGTAAAGCATAGAGAACACAGAGAAACAGAAGAAATACACACAACAAGTGCCCAACAGGGGCGCTACCCTACAGATAACACAGCTAAGCTACAGACTAACCGTCGAATCGGGCTTGGGATGGCTCCATCTCGATTTGCTGAAGGGTGCCTGGCTGTTGGTCCTCCTCCTCCATCTCCAACTGCTCCTAATTCGAATTGGGGCCCCAAAGCCCTAATTTGGGTGTCCAAAATGGAAACCTTGCCTTGCCCAATCGATTTGGGCCAAGTGGCATGTCACTAATTAACTAATTTGGTATTTTAGCCCTTTTTAATATTAGGATAAGCCCTAAATTCGAATTAGGGTTTTGGGTTGGGTTTCCACCTTTATAATTTAATTATTAACATAGCTAACCTTAGCTTATGAATAATTAATGTGCCATTAATTATTCATAGTGACGTGTCATGTATTTATACTTAAATAGGCGTATAAATATGTGGAACGTCACACATCCTTTACATTTCTGCAAATGCGAGCTCACTGGAACTCGGTGATAAGAACCATAGTCTCATTGTGCCCCTGGCAAAAGTGTAAGAAAGAATTTACATTCACCTTCCAGAAACAAAGATAGCATCAAATGTCTATATAAATCAATAATCTGAATAAACTTTGTGCAAGCTGAAAAGCATTGACCACATCTTGTGAAATATCATTTATGCTTTTGCAAACATTCCATGCTGAAACATAAAGTACACTAAGCTAGAACAAAAAAAATGATGTTTTGCACCAAGTTATTGTTCTATGTAACTACAACAGTAAAGCTTACACCAAACGTGAAGCAAATTGCCTTGAAAACAAAGGGAGAATACATCTTTCAGCATACTTGACCCAGTGATCTAATAAATGAGAAACTTAACATACATGTTCGCTGTTCTAACTATTTTGCCCACATGGTAATTACATATACAAATGTAATAATGACAAAATGTGTATTTGTAACTAACAATTACATTCATATAAGCTTAAATCTCTTCCTCCACCTGCATAATCAGGCTAAAAAGCAGTATATGAGACCATATACCTGAGATCCAGCAAACTTAAAGAGCTCTCATGGATGTCAAGACTTCTAGGGCATTTTTCCTCTGCAAAAACAATATAGCTAGAACAATAATTATATGAAAGAGGATGCCAGACATATTGAAGATTATTCCATGATCGCATATACATAAGGTCAAAATCAAAATGTCTTTTTCAAATGGCAAGTGACGCCATGCTGCTATAACTGAAAGATATGTTCCAAACATGGAAAATGGTGAAAGGTATATAAAAGATACCAAGATCAATGTAGCCCCTAAGCATATATGCAGTTCGAACTCCCAATCCCTTGTGATTGATCTTTATTCCCTGCAGACTGAAATCGCCGCAAAGGAAGTCAATAGCAGCAGTACCAACTTTCCCTAAATTAAAGAAGCACCGCCGGACTCAAGCGAAGCATTTCAAAATTTGTAAACACGGTTTAAACATTATAGGCACATCATACATCACTGAAATAGCTTTTTAAGTTACTGGATTATGAGGGCAATGATCTGTAAAAGTAGAAAGCACATCATAAAAAGAAATATTACCCTAGATTAACCTGCATTTAATCAACTTGGTATAAATCTTATCTTTTACCTTTGCATATCTGCATGTTCCTAAGGTTGCAGAAATGTAAAACTTGTACAAAATCCGCAAAAAATGTTGAAAAAACTCATGCACCTACATCAACCCTTGTCTTAATGGGTTTCAACTTCAAGCCTAAACTTTCAGAGGATAATAACTCAGCAAGAATGCATGGCAGACTCAGAGGGCTAGTAGGAGATGAATTTTGCTGATACAGTTGAGGTGGCCGATAAAAGGGATAACATTAAAAAGTACTCCAGTGGAATCAGCATAGAAAGTGGTTGCTCTTCTGTCACCAAAGAACCAAACGAAAGTTTAAAATATACATAAGTGTACAGAAAGAGGTACTTGATATGCACAGAATATATATTCCTACCTCAACAATGGCACTATATTGTGTACCCATCTCAGCGCACATATGAACTGCCTCATCATAAAATGGAGAGTGCTCACCCACAAAGATGGCTCAAGTCCTTGCATCTGTTTACACAAAAAGATGTATATTAAAACTCTTAAGCATTGAATGCTAGTAGACAAACACGAAAACCTTCACTTACTGATGCAAGGCCTGAAGAAACCTCATTACGTTCCTACTCTGCCTCTCATCTAGAACCTGAAAAGTTGACAACAAACATGAGAAATACAGTTCCATACGTGCACAATTTATGTTACTGGTAAGCTAGCAGACCTTGTTATAAGTTGGAAGTACATCTGACTTTGGAGTCTCAGAACCCAAAATTTCCTAACAACATAAAAGACGTCAATGTTGGCAAAGATAGGATCCTCATGAAACCAAAAAATTACTGTAGTACCTGACTGAAATATCTATGTAGCAAATTCTCCCTTACAAAGCTGGAGATGCCCCAAAAGTAAAGAAAACTAATCATGGCTGAAGAAAAAAGAGTATTAAGATTGCAATGTCTGGAACTGGAACCAATGGGATAAGGAACTAACCTTGTTATAAATCCATTCCGTCCAGGTAGGGCTTTTACAAATGGGAGATACTAAGATGAGTCCATGGACTCGTTCTCTATACTTTAACTGCATATGCAAGAAACGGGCCAGGTCAAACAAATGCAAGGGGTTTCTCAGAACACTGAGTTTTTAGCAAATCAAAAAAATTTCCAGGTGCATATGAAAACGTACCATAGAAGCAGGAAAATTGACATCGTCTAAGAAAATATGAACCGAACCCTGGCCATACCATGCCAAATTCACCAAAACAGTTACAACGGTGGATTCTCACCTCCAGTTCTGCATAATACCAGTATAGTAGCGTTCCATATCCAATAAGTACTCCATGGAGAAAAATAAATAAATAAGAAACCCTAACTCACAACTTGGAGCTCTGGATCCATCCCAAGCCACCTGCGAGCGCCTAGATATGCTTGCATCCACCGAAGCTTTATGCAAGAACTGGAAGTTGAAGCTTTATTCCAAATATTTTAGAATTAGCAGATGGAGCTCGATCGTCCACAACCTTCAGAAAGGCATAGCTCTGTTCTGCTGACATGCCCTAACATCCGACGATGCCCAAAGCTAACCCATCCATACCGTGGAGGGCTGGCCACAAAAGAATTCTATTGAAAAACTTTAACAGAGAAATGTCAGAAGCGGGAAGAAAGTGCCAGAATAGCTATGGCTATGGCAGTGTGAGCTGCACAATCATCCTACCGCGTATCCATGCCGGATTGAAAGGGTATGCATGCCGAAATGGAAAGTGTTGAAAGGGGCAAAATCGAGAAATAATACCCCTAAATTCATAGGACAAAAAATTATTTCGATTTTTGGAGATCTGATTTTTTTTTCGGCGACTAAACCCCTCAAAATCATAGGAAATCAAGTTAAAAAAAATTCCAAAAAAGTTTTTGGCCAGACCGGAAAAACCGAATTTAAAAGATAGATAGAAAGGATAGAATAGAATAGAATTAATTAAGTATACATAATTAAAAAGGGGGAGGGGTGGGTTCAAGGGGAGAAGAAAAGGAAACCGTTGAGACGAAGAAGAAACGTCGATTTGAGAAGCTGAAGAAGGCTCTTGCTATAAAAAGTTAAGCCAGAGGTCCAAAAATGCATGCAAAACATGCATGCATGTATGCTCCTCCACATGAGAAATATCGATCCTACTGACTAGATCAATTAGCATTCTCATATAAGGACTCACATCATGCATCCAAACTCCCAATAAGAAGAGAACTCTGCTTAACTTTACGAAAGAGATTTGTCTCAATCCAAACAACTAGGTGGGGATAGAAAGAGGAGAATGGAAAACGTCAAGAATGATGTATCCATGTAGGAAAAATCCCCTCCTTGCATGATCCTCCTCATAAGAATATCAATCCTATGGAGTGGATCGATTCGCACTTTTGCAAAGCCTAGAGCGCTTTTTGATGCTAGAGAAAAGGTAAGCCTCTTATGTGAAAATACCTATATGACCGCAAAAAAGGTAAGCCATGTGCCTCACACGGTATAAGGGGCTCAACATGTATGCATATGCATATGCATATGCATGGTAGGCATGTACTGTATGCATGCATTGTGTGCACGTAATACATACGTGCGTGCATGCCAAAATCATAGTTTGGGATTTGGGAATGCAAACTAGCTAGAATACAATACGCGCTCTATAAATACTATTGCATATCTTCACACAAATACAACAACACAATCGTATGCAAACCATAGCAAAATGGCCATATATTTAAACGTTTTGCACGACGAATCATTTTTTGTGATATTTGGACGTTACAAGTGTGCATTCTTGCACATTGGCTTGCTATTCTCACTTTTACGACCAACCTGCATCATTCTTGCTTGATGCCCTATTTCACGAGTCAATGCCATGGTACTATAGAAGTGCCCCAAGTCATGAGTCAATGCCACAATAGTTCTAGGTCGCCCCTAATGGATCTCCTCGTTTTGTCCGTCATTGCCATGGCACCAATGCATGTAAAACGCCATTCTCATCCACCCACATTCCTCATAAGGTAATGATCGTGCATCGGCTATTTTGTCGGATTACATGTTCGGATATTTTGCAGTGATGGCCTGTTCACGTTAAAAAATTACTTGAATTGGTGCTCCCTAGAGGCTAATGCTTCTTGCGGATAATACCCTCTCTTTGATGCATTACTCTCTGATGCATTACGATAGGTAATGTGCGTGGGCAAGCCCTTTCGAGGCCCTTACCTTAAATAATGGCCTACACACACAATGTAGTGTGGTGTGTGGTCACATGTCCAGTTGGATGCTGCCTAGTGGCGTGACGTTAAAATACTATCTATCTATAAATTGGAAGGGGTCTCCTAATAATGATAGGGAAGAAAGTTCTTGACCATAGGCCTATCTGGAGGGGGTGTTAGGTCATTTTGAAAACTATGGTGTGGGTGTATATATATTCAAGCATAAGAACAACGACACAGCCAATCAGGATGACATTGCCAGCTCATCAAAAACAAACAACAGTGTTGAGTGCGCCAGAGCTATGGCGCCTCCGGCCAGCTCTGCTTTACTCTGTTTATTCTGTTCAGCTCGTAAAAATCCGTTTTGGGTGTTTGGTAAAAACTAGTTAGCATAATCCTCACGGAAAACTTAGCTCATTTGTTAAACCCAACTCAGTTTATACTGTTCCTCTTGTCCTGGTGCGTGTCTTTGTCTGCTTCACTGACAGACACCCGCACCTTTTGCCTGGGCAACCAAGCCCAGGTCCAAATCCAGTTCTTTATTTCAGTAAGTAGAAGAAAGTCGAGTAGCTGAGTAGATTCTGTCTCTGCCGGAAGTTTGGATGGAAGAATATCACGAAGTCTTTGCGTATCCGGCTCCACAGTAAATAGCAGAAAAATCCCGATTTTAGTGTCAGTTAAACCAGAGCTCCTTAAGGGTAGGTAATGGAGCCTTATCGCAGGTTCTAACCTGTTTTGGTTTTTTGTGCCAATTTTCACGTAGTTAAGCGCCAGCTGCGGATTTAATATCAAGATATAAGCTTGTAAGTTTTTAATTAGTGCCGGATTTTGCAGCCTCCTTTCATATGATTGGTTATAGTAAGACAGAAGGATCTCTGCGTAAGAGAGATGATCTAATGGAGCAGCCTGGAGCTGGAATGGTAGATGTGGACTTGGGCAAACTTGTTGCATCAGAGGAGCTTGAAACCAGAGATTCTAATCTGATTACACAAGTTGGGTATGCCAAGGATGGACAGGGTTTGAGTCAGACAGATGCAGAAAAGAAACCTCAAGCAGTTGGGTTCGAAACTACAACCCCATCATGTCGTTCTGGAGCTTGCAGTGCCGAAGAGACAGTCAGGTAAGTCATAAGAAACAATAAGCTTACAGTCATTTACTTAAAGTTTGTTTACTAATATAAGTCAAGAGGTGTAGCACCACCCCTTAGCTCATGATCTTTTTATAGTTAAGCTGGCATGTAGCACCACCCCTTAGCTCATGATCCTTTTATAGTTAAGCTGGCATTCCACGATTTGATTGCTAGCTTGTGCTCAACTGTGGATCCCGAAATCTTCGTTATTGGTGCCTGTGTTGTTAATATAGTTCCCGTATGTTCGCATAGTGTTTAACGGGGAAACAAATATAAACTATCAAGGCCGCACTTGGAACAATCACAGGATTTGGGCCAGATAAACTGGATTGCAATATGCGGAAAATGAAGAGTTTGATCAAATAGACGAAGTCCCCTTTCTGCTAAATCATAATAACGTGTGTTTTTGTTTTCTCAGCAGGGTGGAGACTGTGACAGGGGCTGAAAATGATAAACTTAGTAGTCTGCATAAATGCACTACACAAAAAAGTTCATTTATAAGTAGCACATCAGTAGTTCTTGAGAATAGAGGAAAAACTGGAAAATCAGATGGGGGGCTGTTAAAGGATGAAACCATAGAAGACATTCTTGAACTCCAAAATAGTTTCCCTCCTGGTGATAGCATAGAACATGTACCTGTCGAACTACCAGGTCAGGCCTGGCTAGTTTTGGATGAGACTGAGGAAATAACAAAGGTGTATAGCAAACAGCCAGATAATAGTACTAAGCCAGAAACACAGACACAACCTCAGGGGGTTATTAGGAATTCAGAAGTGCATGCTGAAAAACAAAATACAGAGAAGCCTCTGCAGTCAGAGCTCAGAACTACTGACTCTAATGTCCAAGAGGAGTTAAAGATAGAAGGTCATCTGCCAAAGAGTCCACAAGATGTCCTGTTAACACCGGATGCATCAAATTCCTCAGTGGCACCTGAAGCCAAAACTAGTAGATATGAAGAGGCTCAGGAAGATTGTTGCCCAGATGTTAAGCAGACAACTCCTGATAGACAAAACACTGGCGTTAAGGGGGATTGCCTACCACTTGATCTTTCCCCAGTCTGTCTTGATCCTGCGTCAGTCTCTGAAGGACAGGAGCTGCAGGACACTAAACCTGGAGACATAGGGGAAAGTATGGAGGGTGTCAATTTGACCACATTGAAAGAAACTTCAACGCAGAGAAACAATTTGGAAACGCAAGGGGATATGACACTAACCTCTCAGCAAAGTGGTTTTAAAGATGTGGATGTTTCTCCTAAAATGTCCAAGGAAAGCTCCCAAAGTGACTCTGCAAATGTCTGCGCGATCACGGAATCTGATGTTGAGAAAAATACTTTACCTGCATGTCCTGAAAATGATAAATCTGCAGGTGAACCATGCAATAGGCAAACTAGCGAGGATCCTCTGAAGATACAATCCAGGGAAAAAAACACTTCACCTGTATGTCCTGAAAATGATAAATCTACAAGTGAAGCATGCAATAGACAAAGTAGCCAGGATCCTCATAAAGTACAACACTCGAATTCAGGAAATGGTATTACTGTAGATACAGTGAAAGATAAAGTGCAGGCAAGTCTGAAAGAAGTTGTTTCCACAACATCTGCCACACACCAGTCCTTTAGCGATGGTCAACAAGTTCAATTACGCGCCCAGATTCTTGTTTATGGCTCTCTCATGTAAGCTAAGACTTGTCATTGTCAGCTTTTGTGCGAAGTAGTTAACATATTATTCTGAAACTGTTCAGTCAAGGATCTTTGCCCGACGAAGCATTAATGTCTGCAGCATTTGCTGATGTTTCAAAAGGTATGCTTCCATTTGTACATCATATCAATTTCATGTTGCAACTTCATAATTTTTTATTCCTATAGATGGACAGCATCTTAGGCATCTTTTTACTTTTGTGGCATGAACAAAGTGGTGGACATTGAAGAATCTCTTCGCAACAATTTTGGTGGCGAAAAGAGCAGGTGGGAAAAAGTATGGCAATTGGCATCTGAGCGAATACAACGGAAGAAAAGTTCAGTTGTTGGAACTTTGCCACATATGACTACCTTGACATCACCAACTGGTATACATGGTTTTCCTGCAAACATCGGGAATGGACCTTTTGTATCTGCAGCAAATACAATGCCAGGCATTCCTGTTCCAAATGCTAAAGGGAAAAGTGTCAGAAAAGGGTCTTCTAAACCAAGTCCAGAGGCTACCACAGGTGGATTTCCTTCAACTGGGGGGGTAGGATTTGGAATGTCAAATCTAGTACCAAGGCCCAGGGGTAGTTTGATGGATTTATGGCAGCATCCAGCTAAACCTCGTTTTCCATATGCACAGAGTGCACCTTTTACAGGTTCTGCTTGGATGCCACCCTCGTCATTGACTATACCATGGTTAACATCTGCACAGTCAGTTAGCATACCTTTTCCATCCAGTCCACATTTTCCCGACATTCCTCGTGTTCCTTCATGCACCACTAACATGCCATATAATACTCCACCTGCAATCACCCCTTCTTTGCCACCAGTAGTTTCAAAGGGAGGGCTTATGGCTGCAAATGATTTAGCAAATACTGACAAGGGCAAGCTGGCTGCAGGCATTGGACACAAATCAAAGAGAAGGAGAAAAGTCCAAGTAGTTGACAGGATAAATGCTATAGATCAAGGTGATTTGACAAGCAAGGGGTTGGCTGAAGCATCTGGAAACATTCATGGAGTTTCACCAATAACATTGGCAACGGTGCATCAGATCACTACATCACACACTCCTGCTTCCGAAGGAAACCACCAATCAAGAAGTTTGTCTGAGGATTTTGAAGGTAACTTAGAACAAGCCAGACAGAAGGCTGAAGAGGCTGCATTGGCTGCAGCCAGAGCCATGGAACGGAGTCAGTCCATTTGGAAGGAAATGAACGAAAGAAAGGAAAAGAAACTTGTTTCTGAGGAAAATGCCACATTTGCTTCCTCAGCAGCAGCAATATCAGCTGCTGTCTCCGTTGCAAAAGCAGCAGCTGCTGCTGCAAACGTTGCATATGCAGCTGCTCTTCAGGCAAAGCTTATGGCCAATGAAGCCATAAGTTCCTCATCTTCAGTCATGCCTCATGTAGCTAAATCTGGAACTTTGGCAGATTCCAGAGTTGGAGGCCATCATCAAGGAGAGAACGAGACGGCATCAAATGCAACTTGGCAAATCCCTGGTCCCTTTAGATCTGTCATCTCTGCTGCAAAAGAGGCAACTACAAGACATGCTATGGCTGCTTCGGCAGTATGTAAAAGGGCAGAAAACTTACAGGCTGTTGTTAGAGCAGCTGAATTGGCTGCAGAAGCTGCATGCCAAGCAGGCATGGTATTGTCAATGGGTGATCCAATTCAATCAGCAGATGTGCGCAAAACAGCAAGCTTAAAAGTAACACATGGGAAGCGAAGTCGCCAGGAAAGACGTGCTAGGAAGATAGATGTTAAGAAAAGCCCATCTGGCAAGACAACCAAAAACACGAAGAAAGTCGAGTTTCCACCTGGGGACAGGCCAAACATAGTGTCTGATGAGGCTGCCAATCAGGACACATCAAGCTTGGTGGCACCTGTTGAAGAGGAAGTTGATGCTGCTGAGTTACTTCACATTTCTTCAGATGTACCAAGTTGTGCTGAAGAGGAACCCGCTGCAACGCAGCCAAGCACCCTAGAAAATGAGATCACCGAAGGGTCAATTGTTGAGGTCGGTATAAACCCATAGATTAATACTGAGTGCATTACAAGAATTCATTTCAGGAGGTTTGTGGCCAATAGTTTTGGTACTCAGAACAAACAATGAGTTTTCTAAATCTCTGCCAGTGATAACATATTTTTGACAGGTTGTTCCTGACGATGAAGGACTCGATGGAGTATGGTTTTCAGGAAAGGTGCTACGTATGGAGGATGAACGGATTTTTGTCCTTTATGATGAACTGCTTGCAGATGATGGTATATTTCTGCACTGCTTTGACCGTTAATGAGATTTATTGAAACATTGGTCATATGTTGATGGTTTCATCATATAGAATAGGTGTTTTTCCTGCTGTATTTTAACAGACATTGCTAAAACGACACTTTCAGGGAAAGGGCAGCTTCGGGAATGGGTGTCAATTAGAGGCAAAGACACGGGTCCCCCTAAAGTCCGTTTGGCTCATCCAATGATACATGATGATGGTGCACGGAAGAGAAGGCGAGCTGCAATTGGTAGTCAGACATGGTCAGCGGGAGATCATGTGGATGCCTGGATGCGAGATGGGTGAGTATAAGCCTTTATTTATGCTGTTTCCCTGGACAATTCTTTAAAAGTCAGCCTTTGGTGAAGTATCAGGTCAGACAGGATAGGGTTCATTTGATGCACGCAACCATAGTTTGTAGATGTTGTTTCTATGATTAAAAACAGAAAAACTTATCTTTCATGACAGGTGGTGGGAGGGCGTTGTAACGGCCATAAGCGAGGAGGACCAGAATCTTGTGACTGTGCACTTTCCAGGTATACAATTCTGCCTAAACATGTCCTTTCACTGCAGCCATTGATTCAGGATATTTTCTGAGTAGGATGTAACTGCAGACTTCATAACCGGTTTCTTTTTATTCATATACTTTTGCCCCTGGATACTCTTTTTGTTAGAAGCGATCTGATCTGTGTCATGGTTTTTCTCCCTTGCTCCATAAGCGTGAACTTTATATTTTCATTCACGAGCTGAAACCACATGTGCCCCTTACTTTAAATGCCATCATCATTTACAGCTTCTTGCATAAACTAGTTCCTTTGCTGCAGCTTTGTTCTGTATTAGTTGAACTAGTATTAAATAGCACACCCATCTCTTATCTGTCATATCAGTTTTTTGGGTTACGTGCCTTATGAAGGTATAAAAATCTTATTCCAGGTGATGGGGACACAGATGTCATAAAATCTTGGAACCTGAGGCCTTCATTGGCATGGGATGGGAAATCATGGATACCATGGAAAGAATTTCAGGCGCAGAATCAAATAGAGGTAGCAGATTTTAAACCCAAGTGTTTACGTTTTCTTTGTAACATGACAAATATGTTATATTCTAATGCACTTATCCGCATGTCAGGATATATCCCATCCCCCAAAGCAGTCAAAATTAGACAATGAAGAACCAGAAGAACCAGGAAAGTTGGACCAGAACGATGATGCTGATATTGTTAATAAGAAGAGTGGAAGTATGGAAAATGTTGCAAAGAGAGGTAATCTATCGGGATCAGGGGGGCTGTTATCAGCATTATCAAAGCTTACATACGGTATTCCAAAGCCAACTAAGAAAAGGAAATTCATGGACTTCATTGTGAAAAATGACCCCAGTAATAAGCATGCCTCCAAATCTGCAAATAATACAGACAAGAGAGTGAATCAAGGGGCAACAAAAAGAAAGAAACCGGCATACATATCTGAGGAATCTGATACCTCTTTGAACAAGGTGCATAAGAAAAAAGTGGAAAAACATCAGCACAATCAGAGTAAAGATTCTGAAGGGGCGAAGCCTAGCAAGGATTCTGATGTTGGCAGACCTATCAAAGGTTCTGCTCAAGATCCAGAGTCAATAGATCAGGAATCAGGGGAAAAAGAAAGTTCAGCTATTCAAGAAGAGACTCTAAACCAGGGACTGGCAACTGGTGCTGATAAACAGATGCCTGGGAATGAGCAAAAACGCAAGTTGAACTCTCCGTCAGAATTAGCAATGCCTACAAGGAACAGCTTGTCAAGATCAGCTGAAAAAGAGGTGTCAACCCCTTCGGCATTAGAATCTGAGGGCTTAAGGAAGTCAAACAGATTAATACACCCAACTTCTAAGGTGCGTATCTAGGCATAGAGCTTATATGTAAGACTTTTACCTGACTGGTGCCAAACCTCAAAGGAAAGAAGAAGAAAGCCTGTATGTATGTCTATGAATCGGAATACTTATAACAATAATTTTCATGCAGTTACTAGAAGGACTTCAAAGTTCCCCCCAGGGTGGGAAAAAGAATGGGCCACTTGGCCTTTTACCTGCTACTGGGGGCATGAGCACCAAATCTTCCTTGCGGCAAAGCTAAATCTGGCAAGTTTCAATGTCTATTTCTCGTTTCTCCTAGTTTGGGTTAATCTTTAACCAACATAACAGTCCAATACTGAGCTTTTATGTATTGTACATACATAATGTCATCGACGCTATATAAGCTGCCACGAAACTCAAAGGATCATCCTGTTTCCAATCCAAATCCTGATTGCAATTGCCCAAGAATGATCTGCACTAACTAGGCAGGTGCATGCACTCTCCTGTGGTTACCAAGTCTTAATGGATCATGAAACTGCATGTTCTGGTTGTTTATATTTCAAGGAGCCAAATATATCATGTTCCTCCATGAGAGAGTGGGAAATTACTATCGCTTAATTGGCAAGGCCATGTCTCCACATTGTTGGAACTTTTGGACTATGCACAGCAAAAGAAAGAAGAATGTCTTTTCTCCCCACTCATTTAACGTACATCTCGGTTGTACTTGTTAAAATCGGTTTACAAAGTGGAATATAATATAATTAGGTGGATTCATATACTTATAAGGTTTCAAATCAGAGGAAGCATAGACTGGGTTATTACCTTGTCTATGCCATGGGATCTGCGGGGATGATATGGCTGCAAAGATATGGCTATGCCAATTTTGAATTAACATTAGATAAGCTCAAGTATTTGCATTAGCCTAAAGCTCCAAGGTAAGTAAGAAAATCATAATGATCATGCGAATGCCAAAAGAACATTGTCACAATGGGTGCGGCCAAGGAAAAAGCTGCCCAAATGAAGAATCAAGGGGGGCAGTTCTAGAGCTGTTGTATTGACGGGCAACAAATAGTAGAGATTGTTCAAACAGACTGAGTGCCGGTTCTATGCTGGACTAAACAAGATTTATGATGAATTGGATTTAGATTTATGATGAATTGGATTTAGAATGCTAACGAGAGATGGGATATGGAATACTAACAACAATTCTAATGAGGTATGGATATAAGGAGTTTCTCTATTTTCAAAGCCCATAACTCCTCTACAATATGGAGCAAAGGGAATAGGTCCATAAAGGTCTCCATTTCTCCTACATAAGACAATCATAGCATATCGCTTAGTTTTGCCATTGGCTAGCTCTACATTAAATTTGAGGTGGATCAATCGCATGCAAACGGCTAGCTCTACATTATCTTTGAGGTTGATCAATTGCATGGAAACTTAACTTAGCACGCATGCAAACTTAACTTATTACGCAAATTTGGTGTGCTAGGGGTGTTACCATAATCAATGAGGAAGACAAAAAGATTTGCACTCGCGCAGTAGCTTCATCTTTGTTATATGGTCGCCGTTTTTGCAAAGTACTATCTTCGTCGAGATCTATATATGCAACCCCAAACATGGTGCTCTTAATGTCTTAATGTCAACCTAAAGGCCTTTCACGTAGCGTACAGTTTCGCCTTGTCCATGTGGCTGCAACCTGCGTTTTGCCTTGTCCATGATAGACAATGTGGCTGCAACCTGCTCAGCTTCTTTTTGGGGGGCAACCCCTCGTTTATGTGGGTTTGTGGGCATATCCAGGTATATGCCGGCATATGCGTAGCATATGCTGGTGACTGCTCCAAACTGGCTGCTGCCTGTAAACTCTCGGTCATCCAGCCCCATTCCTTCGCAGGCGTGGCTATGGCGCAGCTCGACCCTTCTTCTTCTTCCAAGCATTTTCCTCCGGCTTGATTTGCTTTGTTTTGGACTGATGAGCTCGACGGTGTTGCAAAATGGAAGCAACCTTCAGCATGCTGCCGGAGGAGGTTGCTGAGAAAGTGCTATGAAGATTGGACGATGTTGGAGATGTGGCTCGATTTTCTCTCGTCTCCAAATACTGGTACCATTTCATTCATTCTAAGGAGTTTTGGAAACGGGGATCTACCATAGGTTATGTCTATAACCAAAGCCAGTGCTCTTCTTACTCCGTTTTTGACGATTTCCAATCTGTCCTGTCGTGCACTTCTCAACGGCATGTAAGATCCACTTGTGGGTACCTTAACACAGGTCTTCTTCCAGGTCAGGATCTTAAGCATTGCATTTGTGCAGAACATGCTTGGAAAGAGGACTTGGCCTGGGGATCATCTCATTCGCTACCTCGATACCTCTTACGGTATTATTTGTGCTTATGATATCATGTCTGACAAATTATACTTGTTCGATCCGTGTAGATCCCCGTCACTTCGCTCCTTGGGTAGCCCTCCCCTCTCTCACACAGATGGCAATGTGCGTAACTTATCTTTCCATGTTAAGTTGTTAGACAACAGCTATGTTGTTATCCTTCTTACTACAACACTTCATCTTTTCGTTTATCAATCTCATATTGGAACTTGGAGTAGAAGTACATCTGGATATCCTGGACATGTTCGTGATTTGAATGAACCCAATCACCCACATCCCATTATTGGAAACTCAATTTATTTTTTAGGATCAAATTTCAAGCCTAAGACTAGATCCGATAACTTAGTGAACAAGGCTTGAAAAATAGTTTAACCTGTACCAGACTTTTTGTCAACTATATATAGTATATATAATATATGTACCAATACCAGATATATAATATACAACCGCGCCCGGTGCGCCCTTGCTAGTGGAGGATTGCATTATTAAAACAATTGATGCAATTTGTTGATGGTTCTCAACTTCCTTACCATTGACTGAATGGCAATAATAATAATAGATTAGCTAACATCTTTAATAGTTTCATGGCCTATCAATAACAATCATATTTACAATATCATGGCACATCTTCTAGTTGTTCCTTTGGTTCCTTTGGTGAAACCTACATACGTAAACATGGGTAAAAGCTTGCAAGTCCAATGCGTTTGGAGGATTGTGAAATGCAATTTTAGCATTGAAAAAAAGGTAGAAAACGGCAGAATGCTATTTCTTAGATTGGGTTTACTTTCAATGATAGCTATGCATGGGTAGATCATGGCAAATACTTAGCAAACATTGACAAATGTTACTTGCATATATGTTATGCAATCCTGGTTCGCAATGTTGAAAAATAGTTCTCGAAATATTAATAAGTGTTACGCATTAAATATTGGGCAATTACTTGTTGTAAAAAATATAATGTCAAAGAAAATGTTCTACAAATATTAGCCAACATATGCAAAAAAAATGATGGGAAAGTGTTAAGAATATATAAATGTTGGGCATATGATGGATATATGTTGGACAAAATTTTAAAAACGATATTTCTTTTATATTGGCTATGTAGTTATTTTCTGGTTATGTAGTTATGTACTTGACTACATAGAATGTGGGCCAGACCAAGAGAAAATTGATACAGGCATGTCTCATCACATAATATTCTGACAGATTAATGCGCACAATGGAGACAACAAACGCCCCTTCTTCTTCTAATGTGTACTCTTGGAGTAACAAGAGGGCAGGGAATGATAGGGTGGTACTGTGGTTGTCAAACTGTTCCCAAGCCACTTCACCCTCTGGCCATGGAGGGCAACCCTCCGTGCGCAGCACCTTGTTATATCTTACTGCTTTTCATCTTTGGGCCAAATCAAGAAACACATTCATCTTATCCATGTTATATCCTCAGGTGTAAAATGACATTCAACATCCTTGAATTCAGCCTATGTGCTTAGAAGTTTTTTTCATCCCCATTAAACAGGTCTCCCACAATCAAGCACGTCCAAATTGGTTGGATTACTCCTCATCTAATCGAAGGCCCAAAAGGCTCCTCTAATCTATAAACTTAACCTCCTAACTTTACATACTAAAACTACCAATTTTTAAAGGACCCTTTAGATGCCACAAAATTTCTATACATAATCCACTCTCTTCCTCTAAAAAACTTAAATGGAAGGAGAAAGAACTAGAAGCAAACATTGAAAGCATAAAAGATTTTCTATAAAGATTTCAAAACTAAAAAAATGTGTCTTCCTGGGCATTTAACAAAATAGGGTCAAGGTGTTGACAGCTTTACAAGTGTTGAAAAGTAGTAGTATGTTCCAATGTGGTCTTTGAATTGGAATTCACCTCTAAGATGACATGTCTATGAAGATTGAAAATGAAGGATGGACTTGAATCTTATCTCTTTAGTTGTTAAAAAGACATGTCAGTTTGAGATAATTACATATGAGACATATGAAGATTATACTTTTGGTTTCACATTTGGTTATAGGTTAAGATATCAACAACGGGTCTTAAATTGTTAAGTATTGTCTCCGTTTCTTGCAACTACTAATTTGTTGGCAGAGGAGAGAGGGTAGAATGGCTTAATCCAGTGAGAATCAAAGACCATCTTCTTGATTTCGGTGAATCCGATGTCTATTAGTCTTATAAAATAGAAGAATCCTATGTGTGTGTGAGTCTCTCCCACAAAAGGGAATGAAGGCTACCATGTGGTCAATGAGAGATTAAAATATAGTCGCTTGTGAATAATCCTTAAACATCTGGTGTCATGCGATTATCTGATCGCAGCAATCTCCATCGTTAAATCAACATCTTGGCAGGGGAGGTTATTTATGATAATCCATCGTTCCTGAGCGATTATCAAGTCCACGGCTGAGATTGAGGAGATTATCAGATCCATGGTGATAATCGCCTCCACCAGATGTTTAAGGGAGGCCAACCCTCCCCTCTTGATGATTATGCCGGCCGAGAGGGTTATCTGCCATAATCATCTCAAGAGGAGGGTTATCCTCCTCTTATTGGACTCTCTAGTGTAAAAGGAGAGTCCGATAATTAAGTTATCACTCCTAGGAGTGATAATTAGTTATCAGTACTAGGAGATAATTAGTTATCAACCCGATAAGGTGGTTATCGGTCTTCGCCTCGGCCGATAACCAAAAATGCGTGACCTCGGGTATACGTCCTCGACCAAATATTTGGCACGTAAGGCCTTCGGTCCGGCCTTCGGCCTTAGCGGGCCTCGGCCTTATGCGCCAAATATCTAGCCTCGAACGTACAGCCTCGTCACGCATTTTTCGTTATCGGCCTCGGCCAGACCGATAACCTTACCTTAACCAGCAGGCCTTTTGATCCGATTGATCATCGCCGTCTGTTTCAACCCAGTGATAGGGCAGAATGGGCTGAGTCCCCCGGATTGAGATGAGAAACAAGCTGAGATGCCTTGGATTCATCTCAAAAACAAGTAGCTCTGCCTTAGTTTTAGCTTCGGGTAGTGATAAACCAGGGGATGATAAACCAGGCCCGTATGCTGATAAACCAAGCTAGGGATGATAAACGAGGCTAGGTGCAAGTATGGAATACTTAATCCAGGCTTGGTGTTCTTGATCGACCGGCCTGCCAGTTAAAGGGGTTAACCACCCCTGCTTGGCTGTTACAGCCTGTAAATGGGCTCGCCCCCGGGCTCGCCCATTTACTTGGCTGTAACCGCCTCGCAGGGTGGTTAACCCCTTCTTAGTGTCCAAGTTTGTGTATATTTTAGATGAGGTAAGGCATGAACTTCCTATGTAGATCAGCAGATACTATTGTACCTCTTAATTGGCAGCTGTTGATTTAGCAGATCTGGAGCGTTTATTGCAATCATTTTATTAGCTCCCTTCATCAACGAAACACAAGGAATTGCCTGATGGATGCATTTTCAAGCTGTAGGTCATTTTTGAGCTGAGCGCCATAGCTCAAGATGGACGCAGCGGGATACCTAATACACCATGGCCACCGGACTTGGCTGCTTCATGGATCCGCCATCACCATCGGCCGCAACGCTATTACAACCGTCTCTGTTCCCGACACACATGCCAGGTTCAAGAATTTTTTCCATCCCTAAAATGCAGCTTCGGTAAATCTCTTTTGGTTCTTTCCATCGCGCAAGATTTCCATATCTTTATGCATCATTTTTGAAATTCTTTCATCCGATTGGTTCATACAGTCGGCAACATTTGATAATCTTGAGCTGTGGAGATATCTGGATTATCGATACAAGCAGCATCGGCACAGTGTTATTTTGTGGTGAAAATCCGGCAGTAATGCTTAGGAAGGCAGGTATAGTTCTCGCAGATAATATCAGCTTTGCAGTAGGCGGATGCATAAAGAATGGAAAGATTTATCCAGAAACCACTTCAAAATTTCAGTTCGTGAAATTGAGGAAGACAGGTTGCAAACTCTTTTATTTTATTTTCATTTTTATTATCTAATCTATTCAAAAGCAACATCTTTCTAGTACTGCTTTTTTTCTCTAATAGCAGAGGATCTGGACATGCCTAGTAAAAATTGGCTGCGGCACCATACACCATGGTATAGATATAGAAATTTCATTTGACATCTAAAATGGAGCTTTTGTTGAAATGCTAAAAATGCAGGGAATCTCTACCTGAAAACGTAAATTCTATTGTTCGAAATATCCCAGCATTAACCAATTTGAAGAATTGCATGGACAGCAGCAAACCAGTGAAATTCAAGCTGCAACAGACATGCAAACGTGATAAAGTTGAAGAAAATCAGGCTTTTATCCTTACCAGGAAAAAGCCTCCACTCCCACTAAAGGGTATATGAGTTAGCTATAAATATGATCTTTTTTAGATGTTTGGCGAAGAACTCTTTTGGTGGCTGTTTGCTGAGTAGGGAGGTTTCTTTTACGAAGGAATATCAGCAGCTCTCATTTTATAGGGTCTTTAACGGATCTGAATAAAATGAAATGAATTAACCACGCTCCTTTTTCTTGGGCTCTTATAAATGGCAATGCACAATGTAAAAGTAGCATTTAAATTTTTGTAAAAGTAGCATTTAAATTTTCCTATTATGATGTATAAGGGTAAGTTATTTTGGACAGCTTTCCCTATTTGTCCGGTGGATGCTGCGACCGGCGGCAGCTGGGAGCGCTCACCAGAGCAAACAAGGAAAGCTGGACCAAATAGCTTACCCGTGCAATATAACAGTTGGGGAGCTTGATTGGTCACGATTGTCTTCAGTATTTAACCTGTGCAGGCAGTCATCGAGAATTGGAAGATTCAAACACAATTCCAGATTATTGGTGTAGTGGACGTGGTGTCCACCAAATTGCAATGAATGGCATTTGGGATGACATTCCTTGTTTACCAATGGGTGTTTGGTGCAATGAATGGCATTTGGGATGACATTCCTTGTTTACCAATGGGTGTTTGGTGCAATGAATGGCATTTGGGATGACATTCCTTGTTTACCAATGGGTGCTATGACCGGCTGCAGCTAGGAGCAGCCCACCAGATAAATAGGGAAGGGTAGACCAAATGCCATTCAATTACAAAATAGAAATAGGGGAGCAATTTTCATTTTGATGATTTCACACCAGATTTGGCAAAGAAAACCAGCTGCAGACTCTTCTTGCAAAGATTCGATGCTTTGAAACCGGCTTTTGTTGTTTTTGCTCGAAGGTACTTGTGAAATTCGCAAGATCTGATCTGTGAAGATTCGGCCTATGAAGACCTGTGAAGTTTTAAAGCTGTGAACCTGTGAAGCTATACGCTTGAACTTGGCTTCCAGCGTTTGGTCGAAGACTCGAAGAACTCCTCTGCGGCGGTCAGCTGGAGAACCCTAAAAAAACTTAGAACCCTAAACCTGGACAACCGGTAGTGCGGAGTAGGGGCACCCTACTTCCATTCCGCAAGGTAGAGGGTGCCACATGGCGCCATGAAATTGCACACCAGCCGACCCTACTTCTATTTTGTAGCCGCTAGTGTTCGGAGTAGAAAGAACTATTTCTCTCTTATGCTCCCAAACTGCCCACTCCAAATACATTGTTTGCAAGAATATAAACTGCTATCGCCCAACCTTTATTTGCAAGTAATTGAAACCTTGTGATACATATTACAATTTGGTCAACATACTATATATTCCTTATCTCCATATAATTCCATCGATCCGAGCCCACGGATCGAAATTCTAGAGGGGGCGAGCATGCATGTCTCGCATGCATGCATTGCATGCCTTCTCTGGTTGAGATCGCTATATTAGGCGAGGTTCTTCATCAATGTCTCATCGGCGCTTCCTCTTCTCTCTCAGTAGTACCTTTCTCTATTCTTTGAAATCCACCCTCCCCCCTTTAATTGTTTAATGTATTTGTCGCCTGGCACGCGTGACCAAGGATAGGTTCTGTACGTACGAAATCTAAATTCCTGACCCTCTGTTTCGCGTACGCGAAAGTTTTTTCGCGTATGCGAAACAGTAAAAACCGCGTACGCGAAACCTTCTGTTTCGCGTAAGCGAAAAAACTTTCGCGTAACGCAGTTTTCAAATTTCAAATTCGTAAGAAAAAAATAAATTCGCATATTTGAATGACATGTTATCTATAGTTTCGCAATGGTTTTGCATTTGCATATTTTTTCTTGATAAATCACATAGTTCTTAAATTCTAAAGAATACAATAGAATAGAATAAAGTTTTTATCACCCATAAAGACCAATCGGTCTATGGAACCCAAAAGAGAGCGCAACAGACTTATTACTGCCTAAGTTAAAAAACCTCCACCACGAAAGATTTTCGAGGGAAATACCATGGCAGTAATAAGAGCTCTATCAAACTGTACAAATATACATATCAATTAAGACATATTCAAGTTATGCGAGTGTCTGGGTCGTAGTTGATCCCGCAGATCCATGTCCTCCTGGAGGTATGATCCCAGCATCCGAACTGAAGCCATGCTCTGTATCATGTGTAGCGACTGGCCAGGCTTGACCAATTCAACATAGTGCACCCGGATTTGGTCATACGTCGGACATCCCTGTAGGGTATGGCATTCATCTTCAACGATCCCCATTTGGCAGCATCGATAGAGCCTGTCCTGCCTGGATTCCCAATCCATCTTCCTGTCTCAATTTGGAAACGATGTGCACCCGTGCGGATGGAGGTAATGAGTATGTGCATTTTCATAGGCAGATGGGTACGCAGGTAGCGTTGTGGGTCCCATTCCAATGAGGGATTCACGTGGTGCTGGTAATGTGCTGTCTTGATCTGTTCAAGAGTGTTGGCATCCTAGAGCTTGCTGAGGAAGCAGGCATCAAGGTACTGCCTCAAGCTGTGGTGATCTGCCTCTATTTGCACCTCTATACACCTATGCTCTTGCACATTCCATCTGGCGAGCTACTGAACTCGCTTTTCTTTTCAACAAGCCTCGAGGCGCTGTGGCCCCATTGCCACAGTATAAGCCAGGCTAGCAAGGCGAGCATCATCCATAGTGTCCGCCTTTTCAAAGTAGACGAAGTGATAATCTAGGGCTGCCCTCTGAAGGGGTAAGAAACTTGTCTCCCACAGCAGGATCAGATATGGGGCCGTGGACCCTAGTGTCCGAGCCAAGAAGGCTTTCTGTACCTGCTCCAACTCATTCCAGATGGCGAGGGACACCACGGGATCCCAGATCTCGACCCCATATAAAGGACAGGGTCCACCAAGAACAAGTGCGATGGATAGTCCCAGTCATATAACTCCGCACTATGACTGTTGTTCTGCATTGCATATAGCGCCTTCCAGCCCGTTGTCGCTCGTAGATAGATGTAAGCATCCCACTGCATATTAGAGGGTAACTCCACTCCCAAATACTTGTAAATGGATGCCACTTCCACATTTTCCCCTGTAACTGAAGGAGGGGGCTCGTGGCTGATGTGAGGATGATATAAGGACCATCTTAGTCATGACCAGGTTGACTCGCATGTCAGTCGCCTGGTAGAATATGTCCAAAACATCAAGATGGTGCTGGATATCTGCTGGATTATAAGCAAGAAGATCCACATCATCAACATCACAGTGTCAAAAGCCTTGGCGAAGTCCACAAAGCAGCAATATAGGTCTTGTTGTCGGTTCCTAATGTCCTCAACTAGGGTCCAGAGTGTGAAGATGTGATCAATGGTTGAGTGTTGCACGCGTCTATTGCCTCTGCCCCGGACGTCAACTGCTGTTCTAGAATGCCGACAAGCAGTTTTACAAATACCTAGATGACCATGATTGTTCAATAATTGGACGGGTAGTGTGGGTTACCCTGCCTTGTATATGGGGGCAACTCGGCTAACGATCCGCTGTGAAGGGAAGCCATCCTGTAGCGCTCAAGTGGGCAGGACCATCCATAGCACCGGCACTATGGATGGTCCTACCCACTTGAGCACTATAAGGCTATCTGTGACTGATACAGACTCTAAAAGTTATTATTCTATAAAGCTATCACGAATTCATCTGAGGCAAAGCCTGTGTTAATAAAACTGTCGACCAATATACAAAAAGGAATTGCAAATGGACATGGAAGAATCAATCCATAACTGCTAGGAAATGGCTAAATTTAATTTGATTGAATCAGGGATGGGTATGAAGTTTCTTCACGATTCAAAGCTTTTAGAGTTGTCGAGACTAGATGAAAATAGGTTCTGGTCATTCAAGAATAGGTCGAAATGGCAAGGAAAGAGCCGATTTTGGGATTAGTGCTGATTTGCCTTGGAGAGGCCTTAAGAGGAGGATTCAATGCCTTTTGTGAAGAGCCAAGTTGCTGGAATTAAAACGGCCGAGTCTGGATGTCTAAGTTTGCATTGATATTTCTTTTGCTTTGTTGTATTATGGCTAAACCCTGTATTATGGCTTCTGAGCCGTTGGATAATGGCACATCTGGGAACATATTCCCCCTCCACAAATCCACAACGCCCAATTGAAATCTTTTTTAGGTCAAACTGCCCTTTGTTGACCCGACTTTAAAGGGGGCATTATTAAAGCACACACCATTGGATAAAATAGTATTCTGGCTTTTGTACAGTATAGTATGAAAGCAATAGAACAGATTACTGCATAACACTCCATGACTCAACAACACGAAGAACATTACACAATCACATGAGCCTGGGGAATCGACATGAGCCTGGGGAATCGAACCCCAGATGAATCCAAAGCCCATGGCTTACCTAGACGACATGTGGGGATCATGTATAGGAGGTATCCAACGCATGCCATTGGCTGCCATTCCAAGCTCCAGCTGTCAATGGCATGCATTTCATGATCCTATGCATAGTTCCCTTCAATGGCTGCAAGCCAACAAAGACAATCTGTTAGTGAACTTGGGGAATTGAACCCAAACGCAATGCCAATGCTCATCCGAGCATAAGGGAGACCCCAGCAGAGGGGGTCTCCCCTATGCCCAAGGGCCAAAGCCCTCTGAAAGTCTGCAGATGTGACGCTCCCAGAATATATACGACCCGCGGACGTATACATACGGGGACTTTCCCCTCCCATGGCAATCATCTCACCATGAGCAGGGCCCTCCGTCTATTTCGGGCCATCTATGAAATGAGGCCCGAAAGAAGGACACGAAGGGGTCATTCGGCCCACGCCTTCAATGGGACTCCCTACGCTATGAAGCATGAATACAAGGGTTAGCACACAAAGATGAATATACATAAATAACCACCAATTAAGGGTGGCTAATCCATCCAATATACCAACGTACGTAATATGCATCTAATCCTAAGAAAACACCCGTAACCCGTGTTCTACCCCCTCGGACTCCCGGTGAGGATCGACCGGCTGACTGGGCCTCAAGGGATCAGCAGACCGAAGTCTTGGCATGGCGTTCGGGCATAGAACATTGGCTAGGGTTGTCCACTCCATCCGCCCCTCCCGTGCACACTTTGCAGATGGGTCAATTCACGCTATGGCTTCGCTTATAGCCTTGGGAGAGACGCAGGTTCAAGGTATCACCACCCGTGAGCCTACTCCGTGTTCATGACGGTCCGGTCCGATGAGGCAGTCTGGGAAGCGTCCCCTTCCGTAATCACAAGGGTTCCATGGGTGAGCTAGAGAATACGTGTCGCATCAGCACCCCCGCATCCGCGTGCTCGACTTACTCACCCTAAATCTACTCAAAGTGCAAGGTGCTCCATACGGATCACACCTCTACACCTGTGGAGTGTCGACCCATACCCGCCCTCACGTGACCGGCCATCGGGCCTAGCCCACCGTAGGAGTCTCGGGGAGCCTTGTATGCTCGTGCAAGACCCCACCCCTCATGTCACCATTTGTGTCCTTGTCCGGTGCTAAGCCGCACCATAGCATCTAGGACCCGGTGGGCTCTTGTGCACGTGCCGCATTTAATGGGACTGTATGACAGGCGCCTATCTAGGAGCATACTACAATACACGGTTCAGAGGCCTCTACCCCCGTAATCCCCCGCTTTAGTCGATTAAACAAAGAACTAACAATCCATCCTTTCGAGTAAGAACCGTAATTGAATATAAAGAGAACTTGTTTGTACAATCAAGGGTTAGTTTCTATGATTGATTTACAAAGAGAACAGAGAGAGACGGACACAACCAAGTGTTAACTAGAATTCACATAGCCACCTACCTGAATTCTGGCTGGACTCGTTTCCATGGGGCGCCTCCATCTTTTGGGAGTTGAGAATTCAAATTTGCTACTTCACAGGACGAATCGTTATGGTGATCTTCCAAGTGTCCGATGGCGCCCGCCCCGGCCTTCCTTGGTCGATCTTCTCGGAGTCAATCCCGTGGATAGGGGTCAAGTTGGCATCCAAACTTGGCAATCCCCATGCTGCCCAATCGACAGCGTGTGGGCCTTCCCAAATGGTAATTAGCCTAATTTCCTAGGTTATAGGTTATTATTATTAATGTGTTAAATTAGCATAGCTAATTTAATCCTTTTAAGGTAACCCCCTAGGTTGCAATTAAGTTCCCATACCCCCATGGTAGCGCACCTTTAGGGGAGTGACGTGTTTGTATTTGTAACGTGTCCCGATAGTAGACCGTATAAATACGTGGAACGCCACATTCTCCCTCCTTAAAAATAATGTCGCCCTCAAAGATTGGGGTTAGCTAATTGAATACATATAATAAAGTTAATCGAATTAGAAAATGAAGTTAAGAATATAACATTAATACGCTGAGATTATAGTAATTCGGACAAGAATACATTGAAGTTAAAATATCAAAGTACAAGCACCAAGGTGCCCGATACAAACTTATGATCAAGGGAGTTTAGGACCCAAGTCCCATTTAAAACATTCCGACAAAGAAAAATCACACATGTAGACAAAACCAATACGGGAAAAGTTGGGTCATCAAAGAACCCTCTATACAAGGTGTGTGACGACTTGTTCATTGGCCTACACATAACCATATACCCAGTAGGTTAATAATATGATTAAGTTGTGGTTGAAGGACCACCCCCCTACAATTAAAATAAAAATTATCTAGAAGGGAATCTATCATGTGTACGGCTTGCAATTCATTGTGGCATAAGGAATGGTGGAGTTCCCCATGTAGCCGGAATGAACGCAGTCTATTTACTAGATGCCTCTCTAGCAACCAGCGGTCATGTCAACATCAACAATAAACCACGCCCTAGAGAACACTAAGGTGATCTCATCATCGGTTATTATTATCATATATGGCGCGCGTCTACCCCTCTAAAACATGATTCTCGGTCAATCAAGCCTTCAAGCTTACCGCCGAGCGGGTTGATAGCATCGTTGATGGTGCGGCCTTGAGATTCCCGCATGAAGTCCGGATAGTGCTTCTCAAGGTCTATCTTCATCACCCGTAGCATCTTCAACCGGTAAGTGCTTCCACTTGACCAAGTATTGCAACATTTGAGTTCTTCTAGTTTGTTTGTAAGTTCTCGATCAAGAAGAGCTTCGCACTATTTCCAGCCGCTTCTTGCCATTTCTAGGAGGGTAGGGGTATCCAAAACCTCCTCTCGATCAGGGTGTGTTGCTTCGTAAGACTCACGGAAAGACCTTGTGGATTTTCGCCGGGTGGCAAGTCCAAGCGATATGCCTGTTTCTCCCACACGCTTCGGAATCCCGAAGCCCAGCCCATCCGGGTGCCAACTTCTTACAGCTACCAATTTTAAGCTTGGCTTGTTTTACTTTGATCTTAAGCCAAACCGACTCACCCACTGGAAGATTCGTGGGGTTCGTGCTTATCCGCTAGACTCTTTCTCGACGATCGGCCAATAAGTAATCTCGAACTTCTTCCACCAAGGCCTCCGTGATTTCTAAAAGGAGTTGTTATGGAGACCTCCACTTTAGAAACAGATTATGCCACGGTCCGAGTAAGACATTGATAGCCATAATTTATCATGAAGGGAGACATTCTAGAAGATTCCTCGCTTTAAAATCGTTGTAGGCTTAATTCTACCAAGTAAATATAATCCGCCCATTGTGACCGTTTACTCCATACATAGCTTTAGCATATCTTCGATAATACGATTGACACGCTCGCTTGACCATCCGTCCGAGGATGGTAGGTCGTACTCATGGCAAGCTTGGTCCGATGGTGGCGTAAGAAATCCTTCCGTAATGCACCGACAAACTTAGGATCCCTATCCGATACAATTACTCTCGGCATCCCGTAATCTGAAAATTTCCTTTGCAAAGAGCAAGGCGGTGTCGAAGGCGGTGTCCGTGGTGCGACATGGCGTAAAGTGAGCCATCTTTGATAATTTGTCGACCAACCACCATTAAGGCATCATATCCACGAGAGAACGTGGAAGCCCCACAATGAAATCCATGGTTATGACTTCCACTTGGCGCTGGGGCACATCCAAAGGTTGCAACTCCCCGTGAACTCTTAATTGTTCCGCCTTTGGTTTGTCGACAAACCCCGATAATCGCTTTGATGTACCTAGCAATATCCTTCTTCATGGAAGGCCAAAAATAGCTGGAGCGGATCTTAAAGTAAGTTTTCATAAAACCCGCATGTCCCGCTATAGGGCTGTTGTGTGTGTCATGGAGAATCGCCTTTGCGACCCTCAAGTCAGCTGGAACACACAACTTAGCTTTGTAATATAATAAATTGCCCTCCTTCTTATATGAACGGAATGCTTCACGTTCTCTATCCAGACGGGCTTCCTTACCCAAACTTTCCCAAATATTACGTAATTCGGGACTGTGGCCAAGGTCTGTTCTATCGCTTCCCAAACTCGGGCCGGTGAGTGTGGAAATGGCATTACAATGGGTGCGGGTTATGAAGGGATGACGTGACAAAGCATCCGCAAACCACATTGTGCTTTCCGGCTTGTATACAATCTCAAGTCATATTCCTCGAGGAATTCCATCCATCTTCGCTGACGGAGATTCAAATTTGGCTGGGTGGATAGATAGCGGAGACTCTGATGATCCGTATCCAGCTGAAATCTTCTACCAAGAAGGTAGTGTCTCCAAATACGGAGAGCACGCATAACCGCTAGCAACTCCCCGATCATGGTAGGATATCGCTGCTCAAGATCGCTCATCTTCTTTGAATCGTGAAGCAACAACTCTCCCTCCCCGCATTAAGACTCCACGGTAGCTATCTTACTCGCATCGGTGGCTACCGATTTATCCTTTTCGGATCAAGGCAAGGTAAGGACTGGTGCAGATGTTAAAGCATCCTTGAGTTTCTGAAAGCCGACTTGGACTTTTGTTTTCCAATGTTCCATCCAATCCTTTACTTTCTCATGCCTTGTGAGATTAGTAAGAGGTGCGGCAATTGTTGCAAAATCCTTAACAAATTTCCGATAATATCCTCGCGAGTCCCAAGAAACTCCTGGACCTCAAACATTAGCTCGGAATGGGCCAATCCTTTACCGCTTCTATCTTAGTCGGGTCTGTAGCAATTCCTTCACGAGATAATATGCCCCAAATAGTCTACCCTGAGTGGCTTAACTTGCATTTAGAGAACTTGGCAAAGAGTCGATGGGCTTTAGCTTTTGCAAAGCTAATCAAGATGTTGTTCATGTTGCTGCAAGGTTTTACTATAGATGAGAATGTCATCAAAGAAAATGACAACAAAGTCATCCAAGTATTGGCGAAGATGTCATTCATCAACCGCATAAACGCTGTGGGCTGGTCAATCCAAAAGGCATGACAGTTGAATTCAGAATGCCCATATCCGGGTACTAAAAGCGCATTTATGGATGTCCTCTTCCTTAATCCTTATCCGATGGTACCCGGAGCTAAATCAATCTTTTGAGAAATATTTTGCTCCTTGTAATCGGTCCATAAGATCATCTCGCCCTAGGCAAAGCATAGCGATTCTTGATGGTATGCTTATTGAGTTGCCTATAATCAATACACATCCTTAAGGAGCCATCTTTCTTCTTGACAAAAAGAATAGGGGGGCCAAATGGTGAAACACTAGGCCTAATAAACCCCAAATTCAAGAACTCTTGTAGTCAAGTTTCTTAAGCTCGCTTAACTCCGGAGGACTCATTCTAAGACGGGCTTTTGCTGGTAGGCTTAGTACCCGGTTCAAGAGTTATCTCACATTCCACCCCTCTAAAAGGAGGAAGTTTGTGGATCTCATCCGGAAAAAGATCGCTAATTTCAAAGAAGGGTAGCAATGTCCGATGGTAAAGCGCCGACATTTGTCGCTGTTTGGAGTCCGACTCAATGGAAGCAAGTTTAATGAAGCAAAGAAGTTCATTCCTCACAAGATAGCTTTTCCTAGTCGCTTTTATCGACATTGACCGCATGACGGAGTGTAATGAATCACCTTTTTATCGCCACACGTGCTCCATTAGCGGCATTGAAGGTGACCTCCCGCTTTCGCAGCCTATGTGGGCCCCGGCAGACGCTTAAAACTCCATTCCCACAATAAGATCATATTTGCCAATGTCCATTAACTCGCACCCAAGGCAACCGGTGCACCGGGCAACCGTGATTTTTAAGGTTAATACGGGCGCCATGAGTGTGTCTCGATCTTACCGCTAGCTAATGTGACCGGCTTAGGGTCGGGATTTCAACGCTTCCAAACAAGTAAAGCACTGGCCATTCTAGGAGAAGCAAAATTATGTGTACTACCCGCGGTCCATCAAAATTATGAAGGGCTTACCGCCTACTTGGCCTATTGTAGAAATAACGTAAGGTCGACTTCTTTCTTTCAAGGTTCGCTTCTATAGCTGCAAGAATATGAGACGCACCATGAATGTACTTCGGGAGCCTCGCTCTTCCGCAAAGAAGATTGACTCCAAATCTTCCCAATCCAGTCGGCCATGGCCGGCTGAGCAGCCTCAAGGCGGACGACGGGCAATTCTCGCATGAAGTGTCCAGGCCTCATGCACCGGTAGCATGCCTTATCCCCGGCTGGAGTCGTTTCTTCGCGCCTCTTTAGGAATGGACTGTAAGAGGCCCCCAATTTCCTTACCAAAGATTGTTCTCGCTTATCCGGGCTAAAAGCAACTTTCTTTCTCCCCCAAGGCCCATAAGAATTTGGCCGAGAGGGCCCCGGACTTGGGGAACGGGTTTGTAAGGTGTGGACTACCGTGGGGTCGCGAAGTAAGGAGCGTGTGCGGACATCGGGCTCCTTGGCGTGTCTTCCTCAAGGCTTAATGCCTTAGCTTCCGCCTCAAGCATCGACTTTGGGTCGATAGCCTTGACCATTCGCTTAATAGATGGGGCCAACCCTTCAATGTAGCCCCTCATCGCTTCTTTTCTCATTCATTCCTCGCACATACAACCTCAAACGCATGAATTCGCTGCTGTAGGCTCAGACGACATGCCCTTCTCGCTCCAACCCAGAAGGTCTGAATTGTTGGCATTTGTGCGCACGAGGCACGAATGCGATTTAAAAGCCTTAGCAAACTTCCCTGAACTTGCATCCGCTCCTATCCGTGTTTAGCTCGGGCGTAACCCTTCCACCAAACACGGGGCAGCCGGTAGAAGGTTCGTGGTGGCGACCTTTCCTCAGATCTTTCTCCGCCATTCCATAGGACTTCCCAATTCCTTCATTTCGGCCCAACCAAGATTCCCGTGATTCAAGCCTCCTCTCGATTTCCCATCAAACCGAGCCAACTTCCGCTTCTTCCATATACTAGTGATAGTCAGACAACAGCTTTTCGGTATTCCTTATCCTTACGCCTTTGAATGGTCACTGCCCGATAGCGAGGAACCCCAAGAACCCGGTGGTTGAATGTGAGGAAGCGGCGCTTATCCTTAGAGGAACTTCGCTGACGCTTAGCATGAGTCCCCTCTCTCAGATGTGCATGTGGCTAGCTCGAGGAGGAGATGGTCACAGCAGTGTGGACTCAATGGTCATGAGGTAATTCCGGGTCCGGCCCCCCCGAGTATGTGGCAAAGGGATTGGTATGCAACACATAAGCCCGTAACTCGGGCCGAAGTTGCCTTTTCATTAACATCAATTCCCTGCTCAGGTGAGCCACCGGGCGTTGGAGGGTGTTTGCCAAGCCATTACGCATAACCGCCTATAGGAATCATTCATGAATATATAAGCAGATTTACATTAATGTACAATCCTTTTTAAGTTAATCGAAACAAAAGTATATACAAACGTAAGACAATATTTGTATTTCATTCAAGTTGATTATAAACAACGGGTTGATTGATACATGGATTGAGACAAAAAGTAGGTATGATACAATGGGAACTTTTAAAGTTTTGCTTGCACACAAAGTAGAACCACAACAATGAAAACACAACGGAAGAGACCAAGCCTAGGGGTTGGCTGGTAAGGGGTACAGATCGCAGTGAAGGGTTCTCCCCGCACAGCCCGGACGAGTTTTTATAGCGCCCGTGCTTGGACAATGATTGCTTGGTACTCCCATGTTGGGCTGATAATCAGAAGGTTAAAGAGCCTTCGCGATCGCATAAAAGAGTTGCCAAAGATGGTCGCTGGCGCCCTCGGAAGGCTTCGCGGCTCGGTCATATTCCAAGAGTCCTGTGTACGATACGTTGTCATCTTCGATCCTCGAAAAGCTCGATCCCCGAGGATGTTAACTATCTCCAGCCCTTTGTCGTGGTGGTCGAGTTCCTTTGGGTGGCGGTGGTTCGGTTTCATAGCCTTCCTCCCACTCGATATTCACCATATCTCTCGCCATAGTCCCGGGTCCGGGCGGCCCGGATCGCCCCTCCTAACCATATCGGTGATTCTCTCCTCATATTCCCAAATGGTTTCCCTCCGCAATATAGTTGGAATAAATAGAGAACATTTTGTAATTCCATTATTTTCTAAAGTTTTAATACTTTTGAAGAGGATGTCATATATAAAAAAACACACAATCCAATAATACTCCTCAAGAGAACTTTGTATTTAATAAGTAAATAAGGTACACCATTTGTCAATATGGTCCATTCAATTGCCAATCTAAAAAATCCTTAACACACATAGATATATATATAAGAAAAACTAGCAAAAAACATATATATATATATACATTTTCATAGCAAAATTATACTAGGAACTAGGCCTCGCCTTCTTGATCCTTAGCCCTAGGAGGTGGTGGAGGCGGTCGGTGTCGCAGCAGCCAGTAACCCTGTGGTCATCGCGTGGCAGCCGCAACGGATGCAACCTCTGGTGGATAGGCAACGGCCAATGGGGCTGCCGTGAGGAGCTTCATGCCCATCCAAGGCGCAATGTCCTGACCCAAGGCCGTCAGGGCAAGATCCCGTCGTACGAGTACATACGTAAACGTACGATATATAGGGAAGCTTCTTGTGGCCGGCCAGTGTAGAGAGTGCACGGAGGCCCCACCATGAAGCTTCACCGGGCGCTAGATCTCGGCTATGAAGAGGACTTGTCCGTATTTGAAGGCCGACAAAAAGAAACGGGTAAGATGGTTACCCAAAGACTTTCCTCTCATGAAGTCTCGATGTCGCCACTTCTTTATCCAGGTCCATGGGGACTTCTTCCTCCTTGAGCTCCTGTTGCTCCTCCTTCTTGTGCGCAGGGTTATGGTATAAATCTTCACCCTCATCATCTGAGTCGGAGGGAACCTCCACCATATTAATGTTTGGGACGTGAGGTCCCATAGCCGCGGAAGGCATCTGGTGCAAAGTTGCGGCCGGTTCCCGTGATCATCAAGTCACTTAAGACGTAGTAGAGTCTCCGCCGGCTCTAGAGTTTCCCTCGACGGAACCGAAGGAGCTGGTGCACCTCCCGAGGAAGCCTTCAGAGAAGTGAAGTCGATGAAGTCATCCATACAATACTCCGCAAGCTCGTAGAGTACATGGTCTTTGCGCTATGTTTAAATCCGCCACCACGTGATACGCCCGATAATATCATCCAAGAGAAGGTATTCCTGCCCCGGTGATAAATAATCGGAAGGCCGCCTAACCCCGACAAGCCTATAGATGGGTCACGGCGCTGGTAACTCCTCTCGCTAGCTTTTTCCAACGCAAAGTCGCCCATTCCGACATATGCTCGCCATCCCTCCTGAGGATTCTCGCAGCTTGCCCTTCTCGCCGGCAAGGTTTCATCCTCAACGTATTGGTCCATGAGGATGGCTAGAGCTTAAAAAGTAGCTTCCAGACATCGCTGCCTTTTGATGCCGGACCACCGGTAGGTGTTTACCCCATCGGAGTTTCCCCTTCAGACATCATAAGCATGTGTGTCCCCGCCTAGCATCCGCCTTAACTATCTCCCCGCTCCAAATACAAGTGGGGAGGATCCCCTAGAGGAATACACAGAGGAAGCATTTCCTCCATGTAAAAGTCAAGGAATCCGGCGTAGTCCGGATGCCGCTGCATGTTGGCAAGGAGATCTATGCGTTGGCATAGCAAAGGCTGCAGCAGGTCGAAGGGAACCTGTGGATCCCATTTCTCTCCATCAAGGTACCAAAAAGAAGGTTTTACGGGCGGCAGCCATGGCGCTAGAAGGGAGGAGAGAGGAAAAGAAGCGTTTAAAATAACTTACAGTCCCCTTTTAAGCCCTCTTATTAAAGCTGACGTCAGCATTTTTAATTTTAAAAAAACATTAAACTTTTAATTCAAAATAAAAGCCTTTTTTATTAATTATCACAAAAAAAATATGTACAAACGCGGATCCCCGCAAGTAGACTAAGGTTGTTCCCCCGTATCCTACGGGCCAGGGCTAAATCCTTGAGGCATTATGGTGACCCTCTTTTGCGGATAGCGCAAAGGTTGGCATCACCAAAAAGTGCTACCAAGTAGGCTTCAGCAGCCTCTTTGGCGCCAAAATTGCAAAGGTCCGAAACGGAGATCGGTCTTAAATTGTCGCGGCGATCTCCCCGCACCACCGAAAAAAAAGGCAGCCCTCGATCGAAGGTCCGTGGACTCTGAAATTTGCGGATCTCCCGCAATGCCACGGTACCGGTCGGAACCGGCGAGGCTTCCGCTGCGGGTCAGGCCCCGACGATGTTGGCACTGCCTTTAGCCCCAAAGAACCGGCCGGGAGTTATCCACTCTGGCCGCCTCCCGGCCGGAGTTGGTCTTCTTCCCAAAAGCCCCGGCAGCCTTTAACTTATCCTTGTATTGACGGGCCGCCTTATGGGCAACTCCTTCCTCCCGAGCTTAACAAACGGAGGCGCCGTTTTGGGTTTGAGCCACTCCCGTGATGCACCTCCTCCCCCCTGGTCCGGCCGGCCGATCTTGTCGGTCCCGCCATCTTGTCCAACTTCGCGCTCTCCCCGAAGCTCTCCTTAGGTCTTCTTGGATCTGAGCAAAAGTTGGGTCTGCGGGCACGGCGATTAAGTTCGGGCCAGTGGTACCTTTGTGGTCGAAGACCCATATCTATCCTCAATAGTTGTCGATAGTCTATGCTAATGTCGGGATTTCTCCCCGCACAAAGCCGTTGGAACCCTCATGCCATTGGTATGGGGGGAACCTCAATGGTTTCGCCATCAATGACGGGCAAAGCCGCCCCCGAGGTACCGTACTCCCTACCCCGAAGCCGCGGTCCGCCCGGGCCAATCTCCGAGTGGTCGCCCTCCCCGGCAAAAACCCCTAATACGGTCGGCCTCCGTCCTGACATCTTCCTCCTCCGTATGGCCTTCCTGTTCGGGAGGATAAAATTTGATGAGCATCATTACCATATCAGGTTGCTCAACAAGGGTATATGGGAGTCATGCGAGGTTTCAGCCTGGATGAGGAATGGCTCGAGAAGTGATAGATGTGATATGGAATCCTATCGTTGTTCTCAAACCTATTGACCAGCTCATCCAACAAGATGTCGATGAGGGCTGGGTCAGTAGCCATGTGCTTAGCAATCATGGCGTAGATCTCCACGATGCTCATGGTGGACGGATCCGGAGCGCTCTTGGTAATGGCCATAGCGGGTAGCGGGCCGGGCGGCTAAGGGGATGGCAAAGGGGGGCTTAAGATGCACAAGGCACAAGGGCGCAGGATCAAGGTCCGGTCCGGTGGCTTATGGAGGAGGGCGGCTCAGCGGTTGAGGCGCGGAAGCAAAAGCAAATGATGTGAAATGGTTTGCTAAACGGCCAATTAACTTTTAAAATTTCAAATTTTTTCTTATTAACTTCAAATTTTATTATTAAAAAATTATATCTGAAAATACGCCGCCACATACGGCCAAAACGATGGCATTATACGGGTTTCCGCCCGACCGGTGTCATCGAATGCAAGCGGCGCCGAAGTTGACCGGGCGGGCCCCGCTGACTCGGTTCCGACGGTCGGGCGCCGACAAAGATTTCGGCGCCTTCGAACTTGATCGCAAAGCGACAAAAGGCAAGCGGCGCCGACCTGATTTTGGGGCCTGCCCTTGACCATTTTTCGCCCGGAGTTGGACTGCTCTAGGGTAATTCAAGCACGCCCGATCCAAGGAAACCATCTCCTTTGTCATTTGAGCTACCCATCGACACTGTAGGGCCTCCAATCTTGGCCCCTCCACTTCAAAGCTACAATTTCTTAACTTAACCTAACACCAAGCCAAACAACAAAGAGAACTAATGACACATTGACTTAGCCTCCTCCTAACTACCGTATACGAAGTTAGTGTTTGGCCGCTGCTATGATTTCGAAAGCAACCGAAATCACAGCTCGATACCACTGCGGACGCCCTGTAATATATACGACTGCGGACGTGATACATATACGGGACTTTCCCCTCCCATGGCAATCATCTCACCATGAGCGTGGCCTCCGCCTATTTCGGCCATCTATGAAATGAGGTCCAAAGAAGGACACCTAAGGGGTCATTCGCCCACGCCTTCAATGGGACTCCTACGCTATGGAAGCATGAATACAAGGGTTAGCACACAAAGATGAATATACATAAATAACCACCATGGTAAGGGTGGCGAATCCATCCAATATACCAACGCAACGTAATATGCATCTAATCCTAAGAAAACACCCGTAACCTGTGTTCTACCCCCTCAGACTCCGGTGAGGATCGACCGACGGCCGGGCCTCAAGGGATCAGCAGACCGAGTCTTGGCATGGCGCTGGCTGGCATAGAACATTGGCTAGGGTTGTCCACTCCATCCGCCCCTCCCGTGCACACTTTGCAGATGGGTCAATTCACGCCTATGGTTTTCTTATAGCCTTAGGAGACGCAGGTTCAAGGTATCACCTCGTGAGCCTACCTGTGTTCATGACGCCTGGTCCGATGAGGCAGGCCTGGGAAGCGCCCCTTCCGTAATCACAAGGGTTCCATGGGTGAGCTAGAGAATACGTGTCGCATCAACACCCCCAAAGATCCGCATGCAATTTACTCACCCTAAATCTACTCAAAAGTGCAAGGTGCTCCATACGGATCACACCTCTACACCTGTGGAGTGTCGGACCCATACCCGCCCCTCTACGTGACCGCCATCGTGCCTAGCCCACTGTAGGAGTCTCAGGAGCCTTGTATGCTCGTGCAAGACCCCACCCCTCATGTCACCACTGTGTTCCTTGTCTGGTGCTAAGCCAGACCATAGCATCTAGGACCCGGTGGGCTCTTGTGCACAGGCCGCATTTAATGGGACTGTAGGCGCTATCTAGGAGCATACTACAATACACGGTTCGAGAGGCCTCCGTAATCCCCCGCTTCAGAGTCGATTAAACAAAGAACTAACAATCCATCCTTTTGAGTAAGAACCGTAATTGAATATAAAGAGAACTTGTTTGTACAATCAAGGGTTAGTTTCTATGATTGATTTACAAAGAGAACATAGAGAGACGGACACAACCAAGTGTTAACTAGAATTCACATAGCCACCTACCTGAATTCTGGCTGGACTCGTTTCCATGGGGCGCCTCCATCTTTTGGGAGTTGAGAATTCAGCTGTTACTTCACTGTGGACGATCGTTATGGTGATCTTTCGCAAGTGTCCGATGGCGCCCGCCCCCCGGCCTTCCTTGGTCGATCTTCAGGAGTCAATCCCAGGGATAGGGGTCAAGTTGGCATCCAAACTTAGCAATCCCCATGCTGCCCAATCGATTGGGGCAGGTGGCGCCTTCCCAAATGGTAATTAGCCTAATTTCCTAGGTTATAGGTTATTATTATTAATGTGTTAAATTAGCATAGCTAATTTAATCCTTTTTAAGGTAACCCACTAGGTTGCAATTAAGTTCCCATACCCCCATGGTAGCGTACCTTTAGGGAGTGACGTGCTTGTATTTGTACGTGTCCCGTATAGTAGACCGTATAAATACGTGGAACGTCACAGCAGAGGTTAGTAACGAAGTGCAATCAACAAAGCATGTACAACATACAACATCAAAGGATAGAACATCACATATTCATAAGCTTAGAAAATGTACATGTGGCATGGGCGCCACGCACATGAAACTGCACAAACAATGACATTGCAAACAAGATCAAGAAGAAGAACGCCTAATTCATGGGCTCTCCAGATGCAGCCCGCCTGATCACAGCATCAAGCTGGCGGATTTTCTGCATCAACAAACCCCTGGTGAGGCTCATGTGAGATCTCAAAGCATGTAACTCAGATAACGGAGCACCAAGCTGCTCCCAGGCAACACTAGAGTTCGCTGAATCGATGGCCACATAAAAACCAGTCAACTGGCTCCTCAGGATCATAAGGGAAGCAGCTATTTGATGGGCCTCCATCCCAACTTGAAGAATACTCATTATAAATTGCTCTGCAATGAATGCTCCCCCTCAGGAGGATAAACCTGAGGATCAGGATGAGAATCATCAATACTAGAGCTTATCAAAGAGGGATCCAAGGTCACGATGGGATGGCCCGTCTCCCCAGCAGGATTCCCATGGTCTCCATTTCTACCTTGCAACAAACTGTCACCACCACAAACACATTTTGAAAGAAAGCAAAACATAGACAAAACTAAAGTTGTACATGTAACAATACACACAATAACTCAGCCAACCGCCATGGTGTGATTCCCAGTGTGGATGGGTATGTAATCCACACCATGATCAGGGATTTCAAGATCAGGGTTGAACGATGGATTATGAATATCCTGAAAATTACAATCCATCTCATCAAATGGCACAGAATCATTCCAATATCAGTGGCGGCCAGGCCCATTCCGTTCAACAAGCACATAACCTGCAGGTAAACCAAAGAGAATAGTTCTAACATCAGGTGGCATACAATGAGTGGGATTCAACAGAACCCTCCAAGCAGCACGGACTCTATGCTCGTTCACATGGGCAGTGTTAGATGGAATTATCCAACTGCTGCTCAAAGTATATTTCCCACTTCTCAGCATCCTGCAAATTGTGAACATTAAACTAGGAGCCAACCTACGACCACCATGGAAAAAATAAAGTGCGCTACCTTGTTCAGAAGGTTTTTGTTATCCAACAGTTCAGAAGGTTTTTGTTATCCAACACACACAGGCCCTTTGTGTCCCCAGCACCCCATCTTACGTACAAATCTTTTCCCTTCTCAATCATCATTTCGGATATATTGTGCAAGTGGCAGGAATAATGCACCTTGCCTACGTCTTTCATGCAATATCTTAGCATGCCCTCGAAGCAGTGCAACCTATCATTCTTGAGGGCCTTGCAGACTAAGATAATGTCGGCTGGCTTAGAGGGCCAATTAAACTCCCTCTTTATAGCATCGTTCAGGGCCTTAGGAGTCTTGTAGCGGGCTCTAAGCACGGCCTGCACATGGAGGTGATCAGCAGAAGACCCCCTCTCCAGGGCAACTGCGCCAGCAAGGCATCTCTTATTGCAGAACGAAGAAAGGGCATCAAAGAAACTATAGGGAACGTCTTGACCAGACAAGGCCAATGTCATGGAGGCATCTATTGCATCCCAGCTCTGTGCAAGGTCAGGCATGGCAGGAGTGGGCATGGCAGAGGTTTCAGTCTGTACAGAACTTGATTCCATTGGCATCGAACAAGGGATGGGCCCATGGGCAGCAGCAACCCTGCCCTTTCTGGCTGCTCTTCTCATAGCAGACATGATGAAGACACAAATACAAAGAACGAACAAGGATATGCAGGTCGTTCACCTGTTACTGTGAGAACACTGTCAAGTTCGCCCGCCTCCTCTTGCTTTGCAAACCCTGAAATACCAAACAAAACCCACAGACAGCAAACCGGCCGAATTGGGAATCGGCATCTGCAGCAACTGCAAATAGGTTTTGCGCCACCTGAAGCAACTGCTGTGACACCTGAAGCAGCCGGATTTAGAATCGACTGCACTAATCGACAACACAGCCATCCCCCACATGCGACCCTATCCGAGCGTGGAAAAAAAAAACCCTGCACCTTCTCCAAAAGAATTCCACATTGGTTTCTAAACATGACTCAGGTGCCAACATCATCCTCCTACGTATTTCAATACGAATACCACAATAAACCTTCAAAAATCATATGTTACAAAAATACTCTTTTTTTTTTGCGGAAACATTATTTCTTAATAGTATTTTACTTTGGGGTCTTGCTAATCTTAACTTCTGCTAATATGACTTTGTATCAAACTAATGAAGATAGGAATAAGGGAATGTGAAGGAAATAAGTCAGGTAGGGGAATATCAAGAATCGGTGGTCTCTCAAGCATATCAGTACTTGAGAGTTCTTGGCATAAAATACCAAAGCACATCATGAATTGGCAACCACTCAAGCATAGCAGTACTTGAGATAGGAACAAAGTGCTAAAAGGTAATCAATCCACTTCCTAGCCACTTTAAAGCCTGTATGTATCCTTGCGTTTTCCAACCAAAATCCAGCAAATATAAAGACCCACATGAATGTACTGCTAAAGAAAGAATCTATCTGACTATTTAATGCACAATTTGAAACTTTCTGCTAGAAAGGAGGAGTAGGAAAAGGAAATAGTCAAATGTGAAAGAACCTGGATGATAAAAATGTAAAACTGCAAGAAACTGAAACTGCACCACTTGATAGATCTGCCTGCAAATATTTACTCCATCTTATAGGCATCCACGGCATTTCGATGTGTTCTTGCCTTAGAAAGATCCATCGCTCAAGACAGAAACAAACTGCTTCATAGAGCAGAAGAGTAAAATGCCACGTTAGTGACTTACTAGCAAGAATCTATGAAGAATCGCCTGATGTTGCTTCAAATTTCTGACACCAAGAAACTCCAAATTTCCTCCACCAAAGTGACCGATTCCTAGCTAGCATCATGATTTAGTTTTGAGGAGATCAAGGGAATAGTGGTAGTGCCGAAAATGGAGGGCAGAGGCGGCTCTCTGCCTCCGGAACCGCCCTAGCCACTGTCGCTATCGCCTGTGCAAGAAAAGCCATTCCTTTAAACTTCTTGTTAAGTGTTAATATACTCGACTGTTATGATTCTAACAAAGTATATATGTGGTTCTATATGCTTCGTCCTCTGATGCAATATTGGGTTCCTTGTAATAGCAATGTAACTCATGCTATCTGAAAAAAGTACAGTTGGTCCAACCTGACATATTTTCAGTTCATTCAACAAATGTCTTACCCATGCTATTTCTTTGGCAGCTAGTAAAGTAGAGTTGTATTCTGCCTCTGCAGTAGACATTGGCCACACACGATTGTTTTTTGCTTTTCCATGCTACTATAGCTCCTCCTAGCATAAGACAATATCCATATGTAGACTTTCTAGTGTCAATATCACTCCCCCAATCTACATCTACATACCCTGTCAGAATAAGGTTGTTATTGCTAAATGTTAAGCCACGATCTTCAGTGAGTTTCAAATATCTGAGTACCCTTTTAGCAACTATCCAATGCTGATGACCTCGATTATTTGTAAATCTGCTCAGAAGGCTAACAGTAAAGGCAATGTCAGGCCTAGTACGATTTGACACAAAAAGCAAACACCCTATCAACTCTCTATATGGCACCTTTAGCATTTGTTGCTGCTCTGTCACTGTTTTTGGACTCATACTGGAGGATAATTTGAGACCTTGTATAATAGGTGTCATGGACACATTACAATCCACCATGTGAAATCTCTTAAGCATACCTTTAATGTTCTCTTTTTGAGTAATGGTCAGCCTTCTGCTTTGTGTATCTCTACTCACTTCCATTCCCAAAAATTTTTAACTGTCCTTCATTTGGAACTTATTCTTCAAAACTTGCTTGTAGTGTTCTAGGATGCTTGGATCACTTAGAACCATTATATTGTCAAGCTCAATCAATCTACATGCAGGACCTGTTAGTAGAAACATGCCCATCCAACTCACATTCCAAGCCCTGTAACGGGAGTGACGGGGTGAACCTCGTATCCGCATATCCTTCCCAGCCCACTTCTGGCACTAGAGGACCTCTTACCATGGAAACACAAGAGTTGACGTAACCTCCTGATCAGGGAAACTACGCCCGATCTCACAGAGCATAAGACTATCACAGAGAATCACAGATGAACATGAGCATGTCGGAGCAGCCTAGGCCATCGAACCTAGAAGCCTGGCCCCGGAGGATCCAAGAGATATCAAATACCAAAACCACTATGGAACAATGCAAGACCAAAACATGTCATATTCATTAGATTATTTACTAAACATGTGTCTAGATCATACTCTGCCCCTTGCTGAGGTTGCCCATACAAGTTGAAGCGGCTTATCCAATAGGTTTAAGGTTCTCAGGGGCTTTAGCATGAAAGGGGAATGATGAAATAGATCATGCTAAATACAGTGGACAGAAGAATAAGTAGGCCAGAGAACATGTGTTGAAGTTGCCCTTGTCTAATATGCATGATTAGATTATATAAGGTTAATGGTTATGATATTTCCATGTCTAACCATTAACAATATTTACAATATATATTGTGAAATAGGCTCGAATATAATTCATTCTTTCAAGCCAAAAGAAGTTTGAATATGGAAAGTCTATGAAGCAGTTAGGCAGTCGGTTGAAACTGCTAAGCGGCCAAATCTGTACCTTGGCGATCGGATTCGGCTCTATATAATCATAAGAAGAAGATTGAACTAGGGATCGAGATGTTGTGAAGCTGCTATGCTAAGCAGGCTTGGGCTGTCGAAGAGAGTCAGCATTGCTACGAGAACATGGTCAATACCATTGGAACAGTGCTCGTTCCAATGGTTGTATAAAGTTATCTTTTGTTAAGATTATTCTACATGATTAACTTGAAGTTATTTGAAGCTCATAACTAGTGCAAGGATTGTCTAGTTAGTCATTGATTTAAAACATAATATCAAAATTTTCAATGCTTGATTGATCTGGGGAAGATTCCCATACAGGCTACATATAGGCTGATTTTAAGATCGCCTTAGAGGATCATTCCACACCTCCAGGGTACAAGGATGAGAAGATGAACAAGTTCTTTGATTGTGTACAGAACCACTTTTTTCCATTCTATTTTCCCGGCTTCCAATTGAGCCAAGGCCAAGTCTGGATAGAACTTCTGCCCCTTCAAAACAGCCTTGTTCTGTAATATCCATTCTCGTGCTTCCACACTGCGGAATTTAACTAGAATTAGTCTATTAAAACCTCCTGGTTTGCCTAGTCTTCTGCCTTGCACAAATTGTGGCTCATGAAGATGCATAACATCCCGAAAGAAATTATCAATTGCTTCAGTAATGTCATCACCTTCCTGCTTTGCTATGCCTGAAATTTTCAAATTTCGGGCTCAGTATTGTTGCTCTGATTGCTCTGCTAATATTCTGGCATGATGTAAGGTCATTTGCTCTTTGGTTGATTCTGCTACCAAAGATGCCATGCTCTGCACATCAACCGTTTGGGTTACCACCGGTCTACTTAGTGCTTCTTTCAATTCAAAATTTTGGGTCGTCAGTATCTTGTTTTGCTTAACCAGTCTTCAAGCAATCTTTGAAGTTCTTCAATCTCTGATTTCATCTCAAGCATTAGGGCAAGCCACTGTGCCGAGTTCCCTTCATAATCTGCTGGATCTCCCTTGCGAGGAGACCCGGCTTTCTGTGACCGTGTCATACGAAAACTCTCCTTCCGGCTCGCCAAAAAAAACCTAATGGACTGTAACCAAACGATAAAGTACATGGCTAGGGCATAAGGTCCTTGTCCTAGACAGAGAGGAAAATAAGTTGGGATTCGCATTTGCCACTGTAGCATTTACAAATGAGTTGTAAATGGTGCTTTTGGGAGAAGATGACCTGGGGATTAAAGTGTTTAAGATGGTGGTTGTTACACAATTATGATGGCCAATCAATAATATGGCATTGCTCACTAAAGAATCATTATGTGGGCCAATTCATTTAATTGATGAGTACTAATGTGGAGGGACCAATTTGAGCCCAGAGGCCCCAACATAAATTTTGGGCCATAGGATCAACGGATCCAATGACTGAGGCAGTCTCAGACACATCTCTTTTAGAATATGTAGAGCAATTTGATGCTTTATATCAAGTTATTTTGGATATTTCTAAAACTTTTCTCTAAATAACTTTCCTTGTATAGTTTAGCTATATAAGACCAAAGAAGATGCATACATAAGAATTAACACAGATGGCGGATATAATGTTTAAGAAGTACTTCTAATTTATAAGTTTAGCATATTAGCATTCAAAACATGTCAGTCTATAATAACAAAGAATATAAAATCTAGTTGGTAGGTCTTTTCTTCATATTAGCTACTTACACTTTTGTGTCAAGCAGTAAGCTCCTTATAGATTGATAAATGAATGTTGAGTATAGTAAGTCGGAGTGAGCTTCTAATGGGTAAGACTTTGGAATTAAATAGTAGATGTGAGTAAGCTCCCAATGGGTGATACTTTGGAATTGGTAGTAGGTGTGAGTAAGCTCCCAATGGGTGATACTTTGGAGTTGGTACTAGGTATTGGTAGCATGTGTGTATGACCGAGGGGAGCTCGAGCCGAGGTTGAGGAAGCCCCTAATGGATGATACTTTGGAATTGATAGTAGGAGTACATGGGTAGGCCCGAATCTGTCCAAACCGAGTCAAAATAAAATCTTCTGGAAGGTTCCAGATGCTTACGATATGCAAGTCAGCCTAAAAATAGAAAGTTTTTTGAAACTTCTCAAACAATCAAAATGCAATGTTCCAGGATGTTCCAGATGCTTAACGTAAGCATCTCAACCTAAAAATAGAAAGTTTTTTTGAAACTTGCAAAAAGTTAAAATATAATATTCTAGATAGCTCTAGAATCTTAAAGTTTGCAAAATAGGTAATACTTTGGAAATGGCAGTAGGGAGGAGTAAGCTCCCCATGGGTAGTAGGTATGATTCCTCAATAGATGATTCTTTAGAATTGGTATCATAAATTGTCAACTGGATGTTGAGTAACATCTATATGGATGTTGAGCCACATGGGTGATGCTTTCCTCATGTGCGATGCTTTGGAATTGGCAGTAGGCGTGAGTAAGTTTTTAATGGATGATACTTTGGAAATGTTACGTGTTAGTGGTAGGTGTGTATAAGCTCTACATGGGTGATACTTTGAAATTGTAGTAGGTATGAGTCAGCTCCTCATCTATGATACTTTCAAATTGGTAGTAGGTGTGAGTCAACTCTTCATGGGTGACACTTTGGAATTGGCAATAGGTGACAGTAAGCTCCTCATGGATTGACAAATGAATTAAGCTCCCAATAGTTTGGAGTTGATAGTAGGTATTTTAGTAATCACAAAAGAAAAAGGCAGTAGGTGGCAGCTTCTAATGGGTGAGTCAGCTTCTAATGGGTGAGACTTTGTAATTGATAGTAGGTGTGAGTAAGCTCTCCAATGCATGATACTTTAGAATTAGTAGTAGGTGTGAATAAGCCCCCAATGCATGATACTTTAGAGTTGGTAATAGGTATTGGTAGCAGGTGTATATGACCAAGGTAAGCCCGAGGTTGAGTAAGCTTCTAATGGGTGATACCTTGGAATTGGAAGTAGGAGTACAGGGTAGGCCCGCTTATGTCCAAATCGAGGCAAGGCCTCGGTCGAAGGCTGAGGCTGAACCGAGAAATAATAATGTCCAAACCAAGGAGAGGCCTCGGCCGAAGGAGGAGGCCGAGCCGAGGAATCACAAGAGAAAAGGGCCTGGCTAGTGTCCGAGATAAAGCCAGGCAACTTCGTACTGCAAAAGATTGGTATGCAGGAGGACAAACCTAGATGAGATGATGGGGGATTGTAATTGAAGATTTACCAAAACAACTAGCATCAATATGGGATTTGGCTACGATCAAGTGCACAAAGGTGGATTTCTATAGAAGGCAAGTTAAGCATATAATTGTATATATAATCATCTGTTGAGCTTCCTTCAATGACAAAGCACTAATAAGGGCATGACTTAAAACTGCCCTTTGTTCGGTGAGGTCCTGAGTTCGAGCCTAACCCTCAAGCAATGTACATCCTATGGTATGCTCCTCCAGCTAAAGTACCAAGTTGTGGTTCACATTTCTCATGCATCGGGCTACTCTAGCGCTCATCAGATATGGATCTTCCTCCAATGAAATTGCTTACTGTGTTCTTGCTCTATTCTTTGTTGGTGTTCTTTGATGTATGATCAATAATATCTGTATCAATTATGTGTATCATATATGTAGGTTCTTTAATGGATATACTCTTATGCATTGTATTATCAAGTAGAAATCTAAAACAGAGTTGAATGATAAGGCAATACTCTTATGCACTTCATTATCAAGTAGAACTCTAGGATAGAGTTGAAACATAAGACAATAGGTACCCCGTAGTATATTCCTAGTTTAGTGGTCATTGAAACATGCAGCTCCATCTCAATATCTACCTTGGAAGGACAGGCATTTGGTCTAAGCATTATCTTGATAGGTCTTAACCATGATCTATACTTTGGACGTGTATCCTAATTGAGCACGAGAGACAACATTTGCAGGATGAGATTCGGACTGATCTGGAGGTCTTCTGGATAACATCTTGCCCTCTTTATGCCCTATAGTGTAGTATCCTCTAGATCACTAATCCAGAGCCTGCGAGGACCATTTTTGTTTATAGTTTCACGACAGAGGTCTGTCTCTAACAAGGACAAAGTGATGGGCGTAGCTCCCTTGTGGGTATATAAGACTTGGATTCCCAAGGAGCTCAATGATCCAAAGATAGTGTGGCAGCCACTATGGCCTTCTTTGTGAAACCTAGTCTTTCAACTCAAAGGTCTGCTTCCTATGAGAAACTTTTGATCCTATCTCCAAAGGGCTTGGAAGAGGGGTCAACGGAAGTGGAACTTTTAGTCTTTGTTTTTCTAACTTGCCGGCCCTTGTATAATAGCTCTCTACTCTTTAGGAAAACGCCCCAGGCCCACTATTTAGCTAGGGTAATATTGACCTTTAGACTCTGCACATTCCTTGTTCTGCACTCTTACATGATTTTAGATGTTTCTTCTTCGTTGTAGCTTACATGTCCATTTTGAGATTGCAAGCTTGGGCTATTTCCAAACACTCCACGAGAAAAGTGCCATCAAACTATCCCTTGTTTATAAAATTAGACACTAGGATCTAGCAATTTGTTGACATGGACCTCCTTTGATCTTTTCTTATTAGTGGGTATGGGGAGTTAGCCCTTATTTGCACACCTCTCTACATGTTTTGCTATTTATACTTAGCTTCAACAATGTTATGTCCTTGTGTCTTTAACATCGAAGTTCTATGTCTGACAAAAGAAAATGAAGGCTATATGTCAATTTTATATGGAGGTAATTAAGCTTCGAGCATATGACTTTATTTCTCCATAAAACAATTCTTCTACACAAAAGATCGAGAACTGAAAATTATAATTGTCTAAGAATTGCAATATAAACAATAAAAAATAATATTGTACATTTTAGAATACAGCATATTACCACAATATGAGCAGGGATATCTTCACTTTTTTGTGCAAGCATTCACCATCCCAGTCCATGACAAGGTTGAAAACTCACAATCAATCACCCATTTAACAAAGAGAACCTAGAAAAGGCACTCTTCAAACTTACACCACTGTAATATGAGATCCTGTTCCAATGAAACAAATAAAATATTATGTTTCAGCATTTCTTTTCTCGATATCTAAACATTGCACAGAATATACCTCCGCAGCTTGTTAAATTAATGATTTAAAGCTTTGTATAACTGATATCTCAGCCAAACTCCTCATCTTAAAGTGTGTATGCAGGTCCAAACTTATCATTCTCTCTTTTATGCCTTCTCGTTTTCCCATCCTTCAATAGAATCATGTTTGATTAAGAACTCCAATATCACTGGAAAAACTTCCTTTTTTGCCTGCACATCATACTCTTTAAATGAGTTGATTTGAATCTAGGAATCCCAACACATGAAAATAACTCACCTGTGGAGCACAAACAAGATCATAGTGACCGTAATGATGGCCATCTTTACCTCCAAACACTTTATATGTGGCCATATGTTTGGGAAAGCAATTTAGAGTATCTGTATGCAAGAACCATTCATTTTAGGAAATAAATAAATTAAATAACAGTTTCCGCTATCTCACCGATAACTGCTGCAGGTGGGCATACTAAATCTTTATCCCCTGCAAGAGCTAAAACTGGAACACTGCAAAGGTGAAGTTTGGATTTGTAAGTTATACTGCCATCTCGACTCTTTAAACCACCTGGCTGGAAGACTGTTGCCAATTGCAGTATAAGCTTTGCAGATATTGTACCTTGAAATGAGCAGTATTTACCGCATGTTAGTTACTTCAAATATCACAAAGGCTAACAACGCAATGGAACATTAATCCCTAATCGTACAAACATCCAAGAAGGATATCTGTCTCAGTTTGGTCAGTCCATACAAGAAACCAATGTGTTCAAGCATTATGATACGTCGAAATCAACATGGTACTGTTAATATAGTTGCATCTGTTTATTTAGATCACTGCATGGAGATCTATTAAACACAGCAAATGGATATCATCTGAAATCTCTAGCATTATGTGAAGTGGATTCTGGAGTTTATAGTACATAAATGGCTTATTGCAGTGAATCACATCACTTCGCTATCGATTAGAGCGCCAGATATATCTTTTCAAACATAATTCACCAAATAATAATGCTAGTACAGTGCTTACAAAAGTTATTGAGTACTAGCTTCTTGAAGAGATCAGGATCCATCATTCCACTTGCAGAGACATTTTCTCCGAGCCAAGAAAACACATAGGGTGGTCGGGCAATCAGTGGATACACTGCTGTCATTACAGCCCCAAGAGGTATCACAGGAACATTCAAAATCTGTGCTGGATCTGCCTGTAGCATTTGATTGTCAATAACGTGAATCGAGCAAAGTATGAGAGGATGACACTTACAAGAGGAACAAGGAACTTCAAACAGCTATCAGACACTCCATAGTCCAAAGAAGATGCCAAAGTTATCACTCCTTTCAGTCCACATCGTTCACCTGTTCACTTTGTAAAATGAGCTACCTTGCACAATCACTACAATTACCTCAACAAGGTCAGTTCTACCATGGGTTGCCAAGAGAGTATACAAAACAATCCCACCCATGGAATGGCCTACAGATAGCAACTTTCCATCCTTCGGCTGGCTTGCCCCTCGTATGTAATCAATCTGCATGATAAGCACGGCACCAAATCCATAACAAGACCTTAAAAATCTATAGCTGGATTCATACGCCTCACCACTAGTGGAATATCGTCTTCAAGGAAATTATCAAAGTCCCAGTCGTACTTTAAGATCATGTCAATAAACTTCTGTAAATCATCAACAGTTGAAGTTAATTGTTCCTGAATATTGCTAACTCTTGGTGTAACTGCATTTTGTGCATCCTCTAACAACCGCGTCAACCTGTTTGTAAGGTCCGATAACTGATAAACCATTGCAGATTTTCTTCCTTCCTCCAAAATAGCTGTAAGTCTGTCCTTGATCTCATTGAATCTCCCCAACAGTTGTGCATCTTCCAATATGCTGGATACTTCTTCAGCAAAACGAGCAGAAAGAACCTTTGATTGTGATTCATTTACCTGGTCCCGTAATTCTTGTAAGAGATTTGAAATTTTGCTGGATAATTGCTTGACTGACTTCACAACTTTCCATGAAGATTGAGTCTTGTCCACAAATATTTCATTCAAAGTTTTTTCTTCATTTCTGACCATGGCGAAGTTTTGCGAAATACTGGTACCATCTTCAGAGGGAAGTTCTGTGAAATCCACATCCCTCTTACTTAGACCTGCGCCTCTTACTTCTAAAATCCAGGTATCAAAACCTGCTGCGGCCATGTGCCGTGCCATAGATACCTGTGTGTAAGGAAACCATTTCAGCATAACTGCCAAAACCAACCGAAGCAAAGTCATAATTATCCAATTTCCAATATCAGGCTGAGTGACGTACACTTGGGTCTAGGTCAAAGCCAAGAGCATTTGTACCAACTCCTGATAGAAGCAAAATTGGATGATTTCTTGTAGGTGCCTGAATTCCAAAAAACAAAATTTCTAGAACTGCTTATGGAAATCACACCAGAAAATACAAAATGTTTAGAAAAACTACCGAAGGTTCAGGTCTATAACGCCAGAGGGCAAGTTTCCAGCCACCTCCAACTTTGACATAATGCAGCTCATCTGCTGTGCATACCTGAGGTTTGCTAGGGGAAGCACCAAAAACAGATGATTCCGTTAGCTGGGCCATTTGATTCTTCAAGCTTACACTTGCCTTTTCATTGCGATCGTTTGAAGCATCTGCGTTACTTATATTACTCCACAATGACATGGCCGCGCACTGCAGCCATGCTGCGGATTTCCATGCACCCGAATCTTGGGTTCTTTCCTTGTGCCAAGAAGTACCGGATTTGACATTTGTGCCGGATTTGAAGCTTCGAGTATAAAGCTTTAAGGCGCTCCGATTGAAAACATATCTATCAAAGGGTTTAAAGGAGCTAAGAATACCACCATAGGCAGTGGGGATTGCCCTCGAACAATGCATCACCGGACTTCTTTCTTTCTTCCTTTCCTTTATTCAATTCTAATGATCGATGTTCGAAATGCCCTTTTCACTTTTGCTAATAATAAAACATCAGATCTTTATAATAAAAACATCAGATCTTTATATTTATGTTAGTATTGGTGTCTTATGAGAGGGAACACCCTGGAACTGGAACGAGGGTGTTATGCCCTACTATAACAAACTCGAGCCGGAGGCTCTTGTTATAGTAGGGCATAACACCCGAGTTCTAGGGATAACACCCTGGAACGAGGGTGTTATGCCCTATTATAACAAACGAGGGCCGGAGGCCCGAGTTTGTTATAGTAGGGTGATAACACCCGAGTTCTAGGGTGTTATCTGCCTTAACAACCTGGGCCCGAGAGTTTTATAGTGGTTTTGCGGTGGTTTTCATAACAAGCTAGGTGTTTATAGCCATTTGGCATAACAAACTAGGTGTTTATGCACTTTTTAATGTGTTACTGGTGGGTAACACTCTTGCAACCAACGGCTGAGATCTGATCTCGGCCTTAAAACTTGAGGGCCAGGTTGTTAAGGGTATGGGAGATCTTGTTTTTTTGGTTGGAAAAAAAAAATCAAAAAACACCATAAATGATATATAAACCATTCAAAATAACACGTCCCATAACACACCAAAAACAAAGATTTTAAATTTTTCTTTTCCTGCTACAAGAAGACCAATCATATATAATCTGTTTCCGCACAAGGAACAAAAGTTTAAACTGAACATACTTATATTGATATGATGCTCTAGAGGTTTAACACTTCAATGTTCTGAAAATGTGATCCAAGGGATCTTATATGAGATTGAAGGATCTAAACAACACATCTGACCCGATTCAGCATTCATTTTGAGTTGCAAACCTGTTCACAGACGAAGCCTCCCTCCCCATCCTTGCCGCTCTTCCGCTTTAGGGAGCATATTTTTCTTCATGTCCATCATTTTCATGTGAAGCAGGGGCCCGACTTGGAGCAGATTCCAAGTCCTCGTGCTCCAAGTCCTCATGCCCTCATTTTTGCGACTTGGCTTCTACTATGAAAGCCCTCATGCTCTTTCTTGTCTCCAGAGAAATCTCTAAATGACACATGGCTAATGCTATTCTTGTAGAAAAAAAAGCTCTCATTCAGGGCAATACCTCAGGATTTGGCCTTGCCTTCAATAACCCAAGCCCAGCAGGAGTTCTTCAGCTGCATGCACTGGACAGACAAAACCGATTCGTCCCTCAAAGCATCAAAAGCCAAAAGTGCTTGTGCTGTCCATTTCGCAAGCTGATTGGAAATTTTGATTAATGTAGACACCTTCTATAACTAGAGAATATGCAGAATTAATATTGATAACTTAAGCATGATAGCTACAAAGAATAAGGATATGCATAGGCTATTAAGGCTTCTAGAGGCCTTCTGCGAAAGGACAGGGCTAACAGTGAACCTCACGAAAACCAAAATAGTTACGTTCGGCACCAGGAATAGGCACAGATCCTTCAGGTATATGGGACAGAATTGGAAAAACCAGCAGAATACAAATATCTAGGATACGATGCACATGGCATAGGCAAATGGTCCAGAGGCACGGATGCCAGGTTCCAGGCAGCCATTGGAAACTACTTCAATGTGAAAAATTTCTGTAATAGAAGTAGAATCATTGATTGGGAGATCAAGTGCTACCTGTTCAACACAGTGGTTGCATCGACACAACTATATGGAACTGCGGCATGGGGGCCCGACCTATTAGACAAAAAATGGGACAAGCAAGAAGGGATTTTCAAGCAATGGCATAGACAAGAATTCAGAGTGCGGGCAAGCACACCCCTGACAGCCATGGTATATGAGACAGGTTAGAAACCAATGGAGGTAAGAGCATGGAAAAGGACCGTTAGATACTTAATGAAGGATAACATGGAAGGCCACACTAGGAAGCTATCATTGATTGCAATCAGCGAGTCAGCCAAGTCACATATCATCACAGGCAGCGGATGGTTCAGGGAAGTGGCGGTGTGGACTAGAGAGATGGGGCTGAATCTGAGTGATCTAGTAAACAAAGGGAAAAATGGAATGAGGACTGGGCCGACACGACGGCAAGAGCATGGTTGCAGAAGAAACACAACGGACCCAAAACAATCTGGCTCATAGCAGTCTTCAATCCAGAGCAACAGATAGGACAACAGATGTATCGAGACAACATGCTAGGAAAGACTAGAAGGGACGTCTTGGCAAGATTTAGGATGGGGAGCCACGATCTAAGAATTGAAAAAGACAGATGGAGGAAAGTGGAAAGGGAAAATAGGATCTGCAGAATCTGTAATACAGGGAAAGTAGAGGACGAGAACCACATGCTCAATGATTGTATAGTGTATGAAGACATCAGAAACAAATACAGGAGTATAAGTTGGGGACAACCAGCACATATCCTAATGGCAAGGGCAGACACAAGAAAAGACTTGTGGCAGATCTGTCTACCTCCATTTCTGATCATTACCCTCAGGTTTTGTCCAGTAAGGGTGCGGTTGCCTCTCGGCCCGACGGTGTTCCGTCTGAACACCCGGCTTCTGGCTGATGCGGATTTCTCGGCCCAGTGCCAGGAGTTGTGGCTTAGTACCTTTTCATCTCTGAAGGGTATGTTTGCTATGGTGACTGCATTGGCCAGGGTGAAGCGTTTTGCCAAGGTCTTTGATAGGCAGCGTGTGCAGCAGGAGCGGCAGGAGTTGCATGGTCTCTATCAGGAGTTGGAGAAGATTCGGGCGCAGCCTTTTAATGGCATTAGGGAGAATGCAGTGTTGCAGCGTATTGTTGCTCTGGAGCAGGTTAAAGTGCAGGAGGCGCGTGTGAAGGCGGCCCTTACCTGGTTGAAGGTGGGGGACACAAGTTCGTCGGTATCCTTCAGAGCAGCTAGGCAGCGGCGATATGCAGCATCTATGGCGTCCCTTGCTTTGCCTGATGGTCGGACTTTGGAGGATCTCGCTGATTTGGAGAGGTATGTGCATGCTCATTTCTCAGAGTTTTTCACACACCGCACTCTTCCCTATGAGCAAGAGATGCAGGAGCTTGTTTTGGGGGCTGTTAAGCCATCTATTCTGCCTCACCAGCATGAGAGCTTGGAGCAGGAACTCTCCAGAGAGGATTTAGCGGAGGCATGTATGTGCATGGCCAAGGATGGGCTGGTGAGTCCGTGTACCAGGTGTATCTTGAGTTGCTGCAGTCTTCTCAAATCGATAGGATCTTGAATACCGCATGCATTTCCTTGATTCCTAAGGTTAAGCAGCCTTCTTAGTAAGGTCAGTCTGGGTTTATTTCCTGGGAGGAACATTTTGACTAATGTTGCCGCAGCTTATGAGGGCCTGTATTGGGCCAGGAGAACAGGTCAAGGCATTGCCTATCTTAAGATTGACTTTGCCAAAGCTTACGATAGTGTCCGTTGGGAGTTCTTGTCTGCCATGATGTGTGGTCCACGCTTTACTGAGACAGTCATGAAGCTGCATAGGTCAGCACGGGCTACGGTGGTGTGCCAGGATGAACCCTTCGCCTTTTTCTCCTTAGGCAGAGGGGTGCGTCAGGGGTGCCCTTTGGCACCGTTTTTATTTACGATTGTGGCGGAGGCACTGTCTCAGTTGTTTTTGGCTGCAGTGGAGGAGGGGGTGGTGGATGGGCTGTGGTTGTGGATCTTTCAGGGGATTCAGCAGCCTGCAGCCTCTCTGATTCTTCGACTCAGGTATAAGCTATTTCAAAGCTTTCTGGTGTTACCGGGATTAGTAGAGCGAAAGTTTGCCATTTGGCGGGACTTCTTGGGTGTTGTAGATGGTGATGGTCGGTTTGTATAGCAATAGAGTTGCAGTTTTTCTGTGAGTTTGTTGTGGAGTGTTGAGGTATCGCTGTCTCTTTGGGGCAGTTCTCCTTCCTCCTCACTTCCTTTGTAACATTACCATTCTTTTAATATATTGATGACACAGTTCTTCAAAATAGGGGTCAAGGCATTGCCTATCTTAAGCTTGACTTTGCCAAAGCTTACGATAGTGTCCGTTGGGAGTTCTTGTCTGCCATGATGTTAGCATTGGGTTGTGGTCCACGCTTTACAGAGACAGTCATGAAGCTGCATAGGTCAGCACGGGCTACGGTGGTGTGCCAGGATGAACCCTCCGCCTTTTCCTCCTTAGGCAGAGGGGTGCGTCAGGGGTCCCCTTTGGCGCCGTTTTTGTTTACGATTGTGGCGGAGGCACTGTCTCAGTTGTTTTTGGCTGCAGTGAAAGAGGGGGTGGTGGATGGGCTTCGGATGCAGGATGGTAGCCAACAGATTATTAACCAGTTCGCCGATGACACTTTCCTCTTCTTGGTGGCAGAAGAGAGGAATCTGCGGAATGTGAAGGTTTTGCTGGATACTTTCTCCTTGACCTCGGGCATTCTTCTGAATTGGGGTAAATGCTCCGCATTATGGGCCCGGTGACTCTACCCCCCTTGTTTGGCTCTATTCCCTTGGAAGGTGCTTCTAGGTAATGTGTGTACTAAGTGTTGGGTATTCCCTTTGGAGAGGATGTTTCCACAGGGGAGGGTGTGGGATGAGATTTTGCGGGGGGGTTGCGTAAAACACCTCAATTGGTGGAAGGGTAGCAAGCTGTCCATGGCAGGTAGGATCACTATTGCCAAGTCAGTACTTTGTAGCACTCATGTGTATACAGCATCTGCGATGTTACCTCATGAGGGTAAGATACAGGCCTTGGATAAGATTGTTCGAAATTTCGTGTGGGGCGGGGATGATGAAGGGGCGGTTGTTAAAGTGGCTTGGTGGAAGTGTCTCCGCCCCCGGAGGATGGGGGCTTGGCCATTCTGGATTTGGCATTGCATAGTAAGGTGTTGGTCTCCAAGTTTGTTTGGAGCACTCTACAGGATGGAGCATCTTCTTCTGGTGCAACACTGTTGTTGCAGTCTCTTCGTCATTGTGTGGCATTTGGGAAGCCGTCTGTGCATGTGAAGTTGCCCTGGGAACTGTTGTATGGTCTCCGGCCTTTCTCACATGCATCCCCTTTTCTCACGGGGGTGTTGCGGGCTTGGGATCATGTGCGTATGCTCTTCCAGCTGGATTATGCCTCAGTTTATTACCACTCTTCTCCTTTCTTGTGGGTTCCTCTACCCCCTGCGCACTTGCCCTTGGCTACCACTGTGCATGCTTGGACGCAGGCCCGTTGGAGGCGAGCTACTGTGCTCACCTTGGAGGATTGGTATTGGGGTGGTCAGCTAACTTCGTGGGAGTTCTTTCGAGCTCACTTTTACCGAGGGGCGTGGCCAGGGCTATCTGGGAACAAGTGGCGGGGAGTATTCCGCTACACATACCTATAGTCTCTCAGGATGATGTGGTGGTGCGGGTTTGGAAGGTTCATCCGGATGTTGTGTCTTCTTGTTTTGTGCGGTCTTGTTACCGGGTGCTGGCTATTCATGATACTCTGCCCCCTTCAGGTAAGTGGCCTCTGCAGCTTCTGGGTTTCTCGATGGCGCTCGGTTTAGACGTGGACATGGAGCTCACTTCCCCCACCAAAGGTTAGGGTGCTTCTGCGGCAGGTGGTGCACCGTTGTATCAAGGTGAATGCCCTTGTGAGTCAGTTTAGGCCGGGTGTGAGCCCTCTCTGCCCTTGTTGTGGCCTTCATCATGAGACTGTGGAGCATTGTCTGGTTTTATGCCCTCACTTGCAGGCCGCTTGGGATTGGATCAGGGCTCTATTTCAGGTGAGATTGACTAGCCAGCAATTGTTGCTTCATGTGTATCCTGGTGCTTGGCCGCTCTTGCGGCAGCAAGCCTTGCATCTGTGCGTGGCTTGGTTGGTGTGGCTGATTTGGAAGCGGCGATGGTTGTGGATCTTTCAGGGGATTCAGCAGCCTGCAGCCTCTCTGATTCCTCGACTCAGGTACAAGCTATTTCAAAGCTTTCTGGTGTTCCCGGGATTAGTAGAGCGGAAGTTTGCCATTTGGCGGGACTTGTTGGGTGTTGTAGATGGTGATGGTCAGTTTGTATAGCAGTAGAGTTGCAGTTTTTCTGTGAGTTTGTTGTGGAGTGTTGAGGTATCGCTGTCTCTTTGGGGCAGTTCTCCTTCCTCCTCACTTCCTTTGTAACATTACCATTCTTTTAATATATTGATGACACAATTCTTCAAAAAAAAAGGGGGGACTTGGCAGATGCAATCCAGGAGATGATAACTACACACCGGGAGATACACAAAGAAAGAGAGCTTATAATATGAATCACCAGCTCAGCTAAAAGCTGATGATAGCGACACACCTCCGCGCGGCCATGATGTCGATTATAAGCGAGGTGCCGGTATTAATAGAAATTAAGAAAAGCCCTCCGAAAGGGCTACAATATATCAGCGTGTTACGCTAGTAGCACCCTTTGGGAGCTCGCCCATGCTACATTAGTCCGGGGGCCTCAGGGCACAAGAGATAATAATTCTATTCTATTCTATTCTATATCTTCCTTCGCTTCAGGTAAAGGTTCTTGAGTTGTCTCGTTTACAGATAATGAATCAAGCTGAGCATTGTCTCGTCTGTCAAAAAATAGCTTGTTACCAACCTTAGTAACCAAGACACAGCCAAGATATCCCATGAGTAAACAGACCTTGGAGCACACATCGAAGTGGACATAATAGTGTCAGTGGCAAAAAACATTTTCTTTATCCTCATTTGCGAGTTTCTGATTTTTAAAACACTCCAATCTCCTTTCACTCTTTGGTTTTATCATAATATTCCAAAGCACCACAAGTAACTAAATCCTCTGGTTTCCCAACATTAGAACTCAATTTAGAACTCAATCTAACTTTAACCAGTGCATTCTGGCTGAATATCGGCTGAGCTTTTAAATACTGCAGATTCAAGGCGTTAAAGAAGGCCTATTTTTCAATAAACCCTCCCCCCCCAAAAAAAAAAAAAGGAACTGGAAAGAATCATTTGCCAACGTAATTGAAAGAACAAATATTTCCAGATTATAATGACATTTGCCCAAAAGTGATATATGTGTTTACTTGAGGTGAAGGAAGGTATTAAGGGAAATGTGTAGAGAGTAAATAACACTTTCTTGTAGGCCTATGGTGGCGTGGAAACTGAGGAGTTGATTCTAGGGGGTCCTGCGACCGGCGGGAGCCGTGAGCGGGTCCTAGAATCAGCGACTCAATTTCATGCCGTCATAATATGGAAACTTGGGTCACAAAGGATTTGCCACAGAGATTATCTGTTGATGACCAGTCGAGCGGAATTAGCCTGCCATTTTCCATTTCGGAGGCAGCTTGATTGACCCAGTTTCCATGTTGTTTTTGGATTGCCCTAAAGGGGCAAATCCTCTTGTTGTTTATTGAGTGGAAAATGCTGGTATATGCCGGTATATACTTAGATATTCCCAGGTACCGACCTAAACCTGCAATAATTCTAGATGGAGATGAATGCACAAATTTAATCGACCAAAAAGCATGCCAGGAACAAATGGGATGCATTTCTTCTGCATCATTTCTCCAGTTTTGATACTGTTCCAGGTAAAACAGTCGCTCACAACCAAATTGGCCCTTCTAAAGCCCGCATCGGACCTGTCCTTATGATCTCGACCTGTTTTTTTCTTGTCTTTGTTGGAAAGCTAGCCGAACCTGAATCTTTAATGACCATGTAATCCTAAGATTTGATCAATGAATATCAAGCTCAAAAAACTGCTCAGGATCAAAATCGTCTCATAATCATCCAATACCACTAAATCAGAGCCACAAGGTCCACCCTCCACTCCATGTCGATCCAGTAAGGGGGGAAGGCAAAATACCAAACCTTAGACGTCATGCTTCGCCTTATGATGGTAGTACATATTTCTAAAATGGAGGAATTGGCCATCAGATAGCAAGCACTTATAGCGCAACAAAAACTTATTAAGCATGAACGCTTGAAAGCCATTGAAAGGAAGGATTTCAGCTTGAACAAATCTAAGGTAATGGTAAGGGTAAGTGCCAAAGGTGTTCATTAGTAAAAATCTTAGTGGCCGCAGCATAAGTTGAAAGGCCTTCAAAATTAGTCTTACAGTTCATCCGAGTCTCAAGGCAATTAGCATTTCTAAAAGCAACAAAATGATTGCTAGACAAAAGAAGAAGGAATTCATACTTCAAGATGAATACTAGTTTGCTAAAACAAAAGGATTTTAATAACAAGCTGGAAGATATGATGAACAGAAATCCCAAGCCAGAAGGCAAGACTGGTTGGATGTATTGGTGGATTAACATGGCAAAGCAGATTACAAGTTGGCTGAAAGAGTGGGGTAAGAGCTTATTCTATCAGAATAAGGCCCATTTGAACGGCCTAAGGCAAAGTCTCTGTCATGCTTTGGATGATCAGAAAAGGGACATTAAAATGCAAATTGAGAAAGAAGAGATAGGCTGGAAGATCAAGGCCAAAGTCAAGGAATTGAAAGAATATGAAAGAGCCAACTCTAAATACTTTTTTACAGGGTGAACAGAAATCACATCCATGAAGTCAAAGTTGGGGATAACTTGATACCTAATGATAGGATTCTAAAATAGGTTGCAACAGATCACTTTACTAGGATGATGGGCACCAATATGGATTTTGATCCTATGGTCATGGACCAATTCATTAACCTCAATACGAGAGTTAGTAATGAGAATAATATAAACTTTTCCAAGCCTTTTGTTAATGGTGAGCTTTACCAGATAGTCAAGGAAATGGAGAATGGTAAAACCCCTTCCAACAGAATTCTTTAAAGAGACTTGGCCGGTGTTAGGGGAGTGTATTACTAACCTTGCTAATGAGTTCAGAGAAAAGAAGATTTTGGATGCGAGAATCAACACAAGTTTTATTGCTCTTATTCCTAAAATTGATTCCTTTACTACCTTCTCTGACTACAGATCGATCTCTCTTTCTAATGTTATCTACAAGATTATCTTAAGAGCTATGACTGATGGTATTGACTGATGGCCTGTGGGCGGGAGGTGGGATCAGTGACTTGCCGGAGTGTGCGTTTGAGCTCCCGACACTCATCATCAACCATTTGTTGCGGGGGAAGGTGGTAGTGCCCGAGGTTCGTCGTGAGCGGCCTCTCCCAAAGCATCTCTCAGCAGCTGTCAGAAGCAGGTGAGTCAGCTGAGCAGATTGCTTTTGAAGTGTGGGGAGTTGCAGTAGTCCTGCCAGATCATGCTCAAGGAGCTGGGCATATGTCCCTGCACGGTCGTAGTCCAGGCGCACCTGGTGTGTTAGAGGAAATCGATGGGTTGAGAGCAAATAAATGGGGCAAAAATTAATTTGGTTAAGTACCGAGAATAGAAATAGGCGTCTTTGCTAAAAAGGCACCATGAATATTTGTTACAAAAGGGTATTCCATGAAATACAGAAAACTAAAGGGCATTAGGTGAAACTTAAAATTGTACAGAGAAATATACGTTGACCAAGGGCATCTCAGTAATTTATTTAAACTCAAGGGTATGTCGTGAAATTCGTCAAAACATAAAGGTATTTTATAGTTTTTCCCAATATGAGTGTATTTACTAGATTGAAAGTAAGGGAAGTGCAAAAATGCTTATGAAATCTATATCTAGTGAAATAATACTGGTGGACAGCATGGAGGTTGCACGTATCACAATCCACCAATGAGAACAATCCCTTATCTGTTATCTTCTTGCATCTTTGTAAGGCACCTCCAACCGAGCTCTGCTCTGCACGGCTATGGCGACAATGTCCAAGGTCGGATCTGCCGTCGTAGCACCTACCTTGCCATCTGTATCATCCCCAATTCTGAAACGTAATAGCCACACCTTGAATCGTGCATTTTTCGGCAGAGTTCCAGGTCTTTGCCCCGCTCCAGTGCAGCAAAGATGCCATGGCAGCTTCTCCGTCAGAGCTATGGCCACCACAACTGAGAAGGTATATCCTTTTCCTTTCTCAGACACAGCAATCTTGTGATAATGCATGAAAACAGGGTTTGATTTGCTGTAATTGGTTCCTTTCTTGCCGTAATGAATTAAGTAGATAATGTAACTGCTAGTAGATTTCTTCTCATATTTCATGTAATCGGTCGAGTTCCTGCCATAACACATGAAAAAGATCATAATCTTGTGAGTTGATGCGCTAAAACGAAGCATTTGTGAGACTATTTATGCTTCTTTTTTGGAAGAGAGTTTCACTTAATGCATTTGCAGCGGTAATTGATTGAGACAGAGTAATAATTGCTGTGAAATGTGATTTTGTGAAGTAAATTGTAAGATGATCGATGCGTGTTTGTTATTGTTACTTATATAGAAACAGAGTAAAATTTACTGTGCAATATGGTGTGTTGCAGTATCAAGTGATCGAGCCACTAAATGGAGATCCATTTGTTGGAGGATTAGAAACTCCGGTAACATCAAGTCCATTAATAGCATGGTATCTATCGAATTTGCCAGCATACAGGACAGCAGTAAGTCCGTTATTGAGGGGGGTGGAAGTAGGGCTAGCACACGGGTTTCTTCTGGTCGGGCCCTTTGTAAAACTGGGACCATTGAGGAACACAGAAGTGGCCGGGCCTGCGGGGTCCCTTGGAGCTGCCGGACTTGTGGTAATCCTTTCCGTGGCCCTCACTGTGTATGGTATTGCCCAGTTCAAAGAAGGCGCCCCCTCCATAGCTCCTTCTCTCACCCTCACTGGCCGTAAAAAACAAGCTGATAAGCTCCAGACTGCCGAGGGCTGGGCCAATTTCGCCGGAGGGTTTTTCTTTGGTGGCTTGTCCGGTGTTGCCTGGGCTTATATCTGCCTGTTTGTTCTCCAGCTTCCTTACCCTGTCTAAAATCTTTATATATATTGCTCCTTCAACTTAATGCTGGATCCTTTTCTGATTCTCTACCCATTTCATCGTTTCACATATGCATCAAGAAGAGCATTCTTAAGGTTTAAAAGGACGTTCGTTGTATTTCAACCTAACATATGCACCAAAACAGATAAGATAAATTGTTGTTTGATTTGTGAAAAATATTCTTTTTGCATTGATTGTTTAAATTGGGTGTTTTTTTTTAGAATATCTTAAAGTGATCCAAAAACCATTCTATTCTATTCTATTCTATTCTTATTAAATGATAGACACTATAAAGAATCGATGGTAACTTTATTTTATTCTATTCTTATTAAGTGCTAGACACTATAAAGAATTGATACACTATAATCATTAGGAAAGAATAGATTTTTGTCGTCCACGGAGACCTTTTGGTCTATGGGACCCAATGAAAGAGCACAGTAGACTTATTACCATATTAAAAAAGCCGCGTCTCGAAGGGTTTTCAAAGGAAAAACCATGGCAATAATGAAGGTGCTGTTAAACTATACAAATATACATATTACAAGAAATTTAATGCGTCCTGCGGTGCATGTCCGAGTTTAAGCATGTTCCTATGCTGCAAGTTCTTGTCGTGCCCTACATTCTAAAAGAATCTTTTAAAGAATACTCTAAATTCATAGATTCTCTAAGATTCTACCAAGGTTCTCTTGGAGGTTTCCTGGAGATTCCTCTAAATTTTATAAGATTCCCTCTAGATTCCATTAGATTTCCGTAGATTCTCCAAGATTCTATGAAGATCCCCCTAGATCCCCTTAGATTCCCTTAGATCCCTTTAGACTTTATGAGATTGCCCTAGGTTCCCTTACATTATATGAGATTCAAAGAGATTCTATAAAGATTCCCCTAGATACTCTAAGATTTCATCAACATTTTTTTAGATTCCCTTAGATTTTATGAAGATTCTCTTAGATCCCCCAGATTTTAAGAGATTCCCTTAGGCTTGTAAATATTTTCCTAGATTCTCTTACATTTTATAAGATTTTCTTAGATTCTATTAGATTCTTCTGGATTCCTTTACATTCTAGAACTTTTTAGAACATTCTAAGACTTTCTGGAACATTCTAAGACTTTCAATATATTCTAGAACTTTCTGGAAGTATTTCCCTAGATTTCCTTACATTCCCGTAGATTCCCCTACATTCTGGAACATTCTAAAACTTATTAGAACAATTTGGAACTTTTTGGAAGAATTTTCTTAGATCCCCCCTAGATTCTCTTATGTTCTAGAACTTTCTAGAAGATTCTAGAACTTTCTAGAGCCTTCCAGAACATTCTAGAACTTTCTTGAACTAGGTAGAATGTTATAGTCTATTTTATTTTAATGGGAACATTACCATTAAGTATATTTGAAACATAAATTGGCCATAGAATTAATGCTTGGTCTAGTGGTTAGAATGCGGGGCTGGGGGATCAATGGCCAGGGTTCGAATCCCCCACACAACATAAAAATTTTAAAAGCCTTTTCCTAAGGAATGAGCATTCAACTTGGGCCGTAGGATCTTGGACCCGATCAAGGGTCGAGATCTCACCATGTGACAATAATTAATGCAACATGAGCCATAGGATCTATTACATATAATTCCCAAAGTCATGTGCACCGTAAGATATGTGCCATATGCACCGTAAGATATGTGCCAAGCCACGTGAGCCGTAGGATCTCGGATCGACGATCAGGATCGGATCAACCTAGACCGTAGGATCGATTACATATAATTCCCAAAGCCATGTGCACCGTAGGATGTGTCCCAAAGCAACGTGAGCCGTAGGATCTCGGACCGACGATCAGGATCAGATCAACCTGGACCGTAGGATCGCTTACATATAATCGGACACAAACTCCCAAGCCATCTGGGCCGTAGGATATGTCCCAAAGCCACGTGAGCCGTAGGATCTCGGATCAACGGCCGGATTCAGGAGGACAAACATAAGAACATATATATGTTATGATATGAGATATATATACAAGTCACGCAAATGTTCGAGGACATATTTGATCCCGCATATCCATGACCTCCTGAAGGTATGTTCTTAGCATCTGCACTGAAACCGTGCTCAGTATCACATGTAGCGACTATCCAGGCCTGACCAACTCAGCATATCGTGTCCGGATTTAATCATATGTTGGACAACTCTGGAGAGTATGACATTCATCATCAATGATTCCCATTTGGCAACATCGACAAAGCGCGGTATGGTCGGTTGCCGCTGCATGAGTTATTGAATACGGCATTCGTGGGCTTGTTGGGGTCATATCTTCAAGAGGTTATGGATACACGGACTCAGTTGTGTCCTCCAGACAATATTGAATTGTCCTATACAATTGTACAGTGTACCAGCATACTTATTACTGCTAAGGTTTTTCCCTCGAAAACCCGGGCGTGGGTTTTTTAATCCTGACAGTAATACGCTTGCTGCTCTCTTTTTGTTTGGGTCCCATAGGCCAATTGGTCTCCGTGGACGATAAAAGTCTATTCTATTCTTTGCTCAAACTATATACACATGATTTGGGTTGCAAAATTGGAAATCTTTCCCGATTTGTGCAGAAACTTGAAAGGGTCTGCTTTAGAAAAACAAGGACGAGTTTCACTTTCGTATCAAATGAAAATTCTCAATCAACAATATCAACTAGTATTAATCTCTTTTAATGTATTGCATGCAAAGGATATTGAATCATGTCCTTTTTGAAGAAAAGTCAAGCTACACTTTAGGCAATAGATCCTCTTCAGTCAGTTTCAGTTTGGGCAATCAGTCATATTTCATTTGGCTTCATTTTAACATCAATTGTCTTCTTTCTGAGATAATTCGAGTTTTTACATATTTTGAGCAAATGATGACTAACCCTTCACATAAAATTTAGTCACGTTGTATGAAACAGACTCCAAATCCTATACGTGTGGTGTACCACGTATGAGGGTAGAATGTGTGCTCGAGCCAATGCCCAAGGAAATATACGTTAGAGGGTTAGACCATCTTTCCTTCAGAGTAAACCAACACATGCCCTACAAAAGGAGTTTAGATACTGAGTCTCGGTATCTTTCCTATGACAAGAATACTTACTTACGGGTTAGCCAGTTAGATGCAAATAGGCTAAGATTCCACTTCAATCCACCATCTGAAGTCCTGTGCAGATAAGTCGAACATGAATGCCGGAGGCAGCATCTGGGGCATGGTGATGACAACGCACATAGCAAAGCCCATAATACTACCCCCACAATCTAGGCCTCGCCACGACGTACTCCTTGATGATCCAGCTGTCGGTATCCATATACAAAACCTAGGCAATCCCATTCAGCTTGGGACGAGGAAGGCGAATCTGAATGCTGAACCACGTGATTTATGGAGGACATACTTTTCCAACACGTACAGAGGATCAACCAAAAGCTTCTGACTGGGATTTCAATCCCCTATCTCATAATTGAAACAAGAAAAAGGAGCTCATTGGTGTTAGTTGAGCAGATCGCATATTGTGACAATCCATAATGGTTGGGCCATGAAGATCATATGTAGGCTTGATTTGAGAGCTAAAATAGATTTAAGGCCTCTAGAATTAGGAGCATACTAACAAATGCAAGCTAATCCTTCAGTCAAGGTACTAACTAGAAGATCCATCATGAGGTGCATGAGTAAAGCCTAAGAGTAACAGCATACGTATAGATCATCTATCCAACGAGAGCATGCATCTCAACCACAAATGAGGTAAGCTTTAAGAAGCTCGCGGGGGTATCCAATTTCTTCTTCTCGTGTTATCATGCCAAGTCTCCTTTCGTAATCGCATAAATATCATAAAACACTTTCAATACCAACTAAGCGAAATGGTTGGACCAAGCCTATACTGCTGATCTCATTATTCTGAAAACTTTAGCGTAACAGGCCCTTAAAATTTTGGTGGGCAATTATTTGATGGAAAAATCCTAATAACTTTGTATTTGCTAGTATTTGCCAAAACGCCCATGTATTCTTAAAAATTGCCAAATTGCCCCTAATTTGATGGAACACAGAGCAAAAGCAAGAGCCTTAGAATTGCATAATATGGCCAATGGATGTTGCTGCCATGAGTATCAAATGTATTAGATTCTTTCAGCATTTCATAGTTGATGAAACTCCTTGATGACCTAAACAAATTGGTGAAGACCAGTCTGCAACATGTTGCTCACTTCGCCAGGCTCTGAAATTGAGGATAAATAGGCAATTTTTGAAGATATAGGAATATTTTGATAAATATTGAAATATAAAAGCAATTTTTAATGTTTTTTCCTAATTTGATTGGCACTTCTGATCTCGCCAAAGGTTTTTTTTTTTTTTTTTTTTTTTTTTTTTAATATTGTAAGTTAGCTACATGCTGGCCTTTAAGTTGGCTACATTTTAGCTCCAAATTGGCTACTTATTGAGATGGATACGAGTTGGCTTCAGCATGCTACTTTATACTATTTACCTTTATGCTTGGGAATAATATTGAAAGGCATTAATTTTAATGTGATTCCTACAAGTTGACTTAGCTAAGCTTAGTTACACGTTGGCTCTTAAGTTAGCTACATCTTGGCACGAGGACTAAACTTAATACCATTTTGTGCAATAAGAAATGTTGAAATAACCATAGAGGTTTCTTGATTTCAAATGTTGCAATTATGTGCTAGATTTTATATCTTAATGCATACTTTGGTTTGGACACATATGCATGTGCCAAATTTTCAGTAAATGCAAATCTAGGTTAAGGGTTTTTGGAAACCCTAACGTGCAGCTTGTGTGCGACTGCTATGCACTACCAGTAGTAGCGGCCTGCTCTAGTTTTTTGGCCTGTGGAGGGCAAAACATGCGGTGCCTGCAAGCACTAATGCATCAAGCTTGTTTCCTCTGTGCAAGATAAGGGGCTCTTGCCCAATTTTGGATTTTGGCTTGCCTTAGTTTGTGGTCTGCAAGATGTGCCATCTGCAAGCAGAAATGCATTAAATGTGATTCCTTTCTGCAAGACAAGGATCCTTTCATCATCTTCGAATTTCTTTCATGGAGTAGTCAGTGCATGTTCTATAATCTGTCTGCCATGTTATATTTGCTCTTCGATATAAGAGGACTTTTTTCGCTGAAGCATAAAAGCCTACATTGGCCTATTCAAATCTAGGAAGCGAAGGACTTCAATCCAGGTCTGTAATCCAGATTTTCAAATGTTGCATTTGTGATGTCTAGGCAAAGCCTTGAGGATGCCTTAAAGGCATATATACGTCCTGAAGTTCCAGAGACTAATTAACGGCAGCTCTTTTCCATTTGAATTGTAAATGAAATAATTGTACAAGCAGTTTGCATTACATAAAGTATGGCAGGTGTAAAGAACACTTAACGGCCAGTAGTTTGTGTATGAATCTAGACATCTGGTTTTGATTTAAGATGCACATATATTTGTGATTATAAATACTGATTCCTATTTCTATTGCTGTTCTATAACTAACTAAAGGCAAAAGTGCTACATTGGGTGAAGGGCTATACGCCGAAAAAACCCAATGTACCTTTTGGCCCTTGGGTCGTTACCGAGTCTATCGCTAACGTTCTCATGATTGGCTGCAGGTACGAGGTTTTTTCCTCTCAATGTGGTTGCTTTTGCTTGAATGTGCGGTTATAGTTGGCTGAGATAATGGAATCATTTGAGATATGAGGTTGGCGAAGTCTGTTACAAACAGGGATCCGCTTCACTCCTTTCTATATTATTAAATACTAAGTTACATTTTATTGTTCGCAAGTCTACTATTTTGCTGAAAAAAGTGCTTTGTGTGCTTAAGAAATATCTATTTGCCACTGCTTTGGCATAAATTTGATTGTTTTTGGATATTTGGGCTTCTATAATATGGCTGTAAAACCACCCACATTTCAGACTTAGTGCTGAAAAATAGGATGTAAATCACAGCAGATCATGTTCTTACTTGTGACTTAAATGATTTTGTCGACAATATACATGCCCCTTTTCCCTTTGTTTGAAACTTATGGGTCAATACCCTAGTGTAAATAAAAGGCAAACATGCACCAATGAGAATCAGTCCTTGGTGTTGTGGTTTTCAGATCTCAGATATATATAGGCACAATTCTTTTAAGAGAAAATTTAAAGTGTCTTATTGGATTTATTACATCATTCTTTTGAAATTCTAATGTAAGAGTTTTATTTGGTTGCTTAAGGCTTATTATACTAGGGCTGGTTTTGTATACCTTGATAAGTGCCAAAGGCCATGGATGTGGAGTACCATCTTGATTAGCCTAGTCCATGTATGGATGGATAAGTCTACTGTTGGATTAATCGAGGTGGTGACAAATAAGACTAGTAGGCTTTGTCCTAAGCTAGTTTTAAGTGTGTTTTTACGGCTTGGCCATTACATTGTCAAATAGTTTTTACAAGTTTTTTGTTGGGGGAAAAAATGTTAATTCAAAAATAGGGGTTTTTTTGTGCGTGCTGAACCATTCAGAGTCCATATAATTAATATAGAGAAAAAGATGTAGCTAACATAATATTGATAAATCCACGATTCCCATAACATTAAATGATCCAACTTCTCTACTCATTGATTCAGTGGATGGTTTTATAGGTTCCTTAATTTTGTCCACAAGACACTCATGGCTTTTGCTATGTATGTCCAGCAGGCGCATAACATGCAAACGCTGCCATTTCAAATGTCAAAGCAACAAATGGTAGCAATAAATCATATCCTTCTGTCATAGTAATTAATTGTATGGAAGTAATACTGAAGAATGAGGTAATATATTTCCCTTTATTTTTCCGCAAATATGATTGTCTACTTCAATGCATAGTACATTGATCCTACTGTTGACAAACTGACAAGATGCTAGATTATTAAACCCATTGGACATGCTTGTTTTCCTTGCCGCATTAAGCACATCATATGAAAATCTAACGAAGTTGGTTACCCATACGGATGTAAATTTAGTTCTACCATGTTCATTATATTTTTTCCACATTTTTCATGTGCTAGACTTAGCTTTAAACATGTCAACCTAAATCATTCCCGAGGGATTCACCTATATTATATCAGATATGAGATCTTCAATCTTGGGTCAGGCAAAAACCCCTTATTTACAACAATTTATAACAAAAACCCTGTTTTTCATACATCTTATTTATCCCTCTGCTTGTGTACCCCATAAAATATTTTTACATATTCAAGACGAGAAAGTAATAAACTTTTGTATGTATTCTCTACCCATAGTCAATCTTTTAATATATTTTTGTATTCCTCCTTTCTTCAAATTCCAACAGATCTTGTTGAATGGATTCCCTTCATGAAGCGGAAGACTTTGATCCTTATTATTGTGAAGGAAGCAAACTAAATGACATCACCTGGGACAACCGAGAATCCCTATGAGGTATCCTCCTCAGATTCATCAAAGTTTAAGATTTTTTTTTTTCTTGTGTGTCAATTTCCTACTACTCTACGCGTAAGATCACAGATCACAAAACGACTCAACCCTGGCCCGTTTGAATTGCATGTCTGGGGACTTGAAATTTTTTTTTTACGATATAGAATGCGTGCTTCTAGTTTTAAAAAGCTTTTACAGCTAGTAATTCCACACATTCCTCAAGCTGAAGTTAGAAACAATGTTTAGAAAGCCAATGGATAAAATCAAAGTTGTGGCTGTGGTTGTATGGAGACTTGCACATAATGAAAAGAAATTCATTTGTTCTGAGTTGTTTGGATTGGGCACAAGTATAGTCCACAAATACACAAGAATTGTTGCATAATTTGGTAAGAGATTGAAAGAGATCATGAGGCTATATCATGGGTGTCCCAAGTAGCAGGAGCCATTGATGGGAGACATTATCCCCTTAGTAGAAGATCTCCAATGAAGATAGATGGATCGAGATGGAATGCAGATATGAAACACTATGAAAGCAATAACCAATGACAATTTTCTTGGGTCCATGTGAATATAACATGGCTGCAAATACAAAGCAAGCTATTTTAGAAATAGAGGCTCTGGTTAATTTAGTCCAAGATATTTATGAAAGGGATGGTACATATAATATGCCAATTATAGCTTCAAAAGTAAACTTGTTCACAGAGCCAGAAGTAGAAGATGTTTTATATAGCCAATTACTGGATGGCCTATGCGTGGAATTACTGAAATGGCGAGGAGAACAGACAGTGGTCGTGCTAAGAGACCTGCTGAATAAAAGCGTGAGGCAGGGGATGCCAGCCAGTTGGAGGATAAATAGGGTACACCCAATCCATAAAGCTGGAGATAAAAACATAGCAAGCAAATGTGCGCTCCTCATGTCAAGCTGGTTTCTGAAACAAACACAACACCTTAGATCATGCCCTTACACTTAGAGTTCTGATAGAAAGAGTCAGAGCTCCTAATGCAAGACTTTATGCTGCATTTATAGACTTTGCTAAAGCATTTGATACGGTGCCTCGCAAATAGCTCAGTGAAAGAATGGCACAAATTAGAGTGCCACAAGAAATAAGAGAGGTAGTCTCACAGCTATACGCAGAGGTGTTGATTAGAATATCATGGGATGTAGACACAGTGGTAAGAAGCACAATTGGTGTGCGCCAAGGCTGCCCTTTGTCCCCAACTTTATTCGGTATATTCATAGACGAATTGGATGAGCGGCTAAAAGCTCGGTCATTGACATGATCCAAGCTGGGCTCATATATCATCCAGCTCCTATTATACGCGGATGATGTAGTTCTATTAGCAAGCAAAAGAAAGACGCCACAAGACCATTTGTACAGCCTTGAGATGTTCTGTGAAGCTAAAAGGATGAACCTAAATCTGGCTAAGTCTAAGATTATGGTGTTTGGCACAAGGGAGAGACCAAAATTTATATACCAAGGACAAGTCCTAGAAACTATAGAATGCTACAAATATTTGGGGCTGGATATTTCATCACGATACAATTGGAAACAATGTGTGAAATGGAGAATCTCAGGAGTAAGAGCTACTTTGTATAGTATGTTTGGCAAGATGTAATGCATCACTTACAGATTTCGGGCTCAAAACAATGTTCTTCAAAATCCTAGTTCAAACAGTTTTGTTGTATGGAGTGCCCATCTGGGGGCCAAGAATCTCCACTAGAATGTGGAATCATATAGAGGCAGTCCAACTTATGTTCCTCTGAGAGGAACTAGGGATTAGATCCTAGATCCCAGACGCGATTATGCTATCAGAGGTGCGCATGTTCCCACTCGAAGTGGAAGCTTTGATTCAATCGCTTTTATAACAGAGTCAAGGATCAGGATGTTGATAGACTATCTTACCGCCATGCTTAATGCAGGACAGGGCTGGAAGAAGGATCTCCTAAACTGAAGCAGCAGATGGGCCCTAACAGAACAAACCGGCGGGAAGACAAGCAGGAGTCCAGGAATCTGATTGATAAAATAGCAGTCGCGAAACTTTGGGCAGAACTCGGGAAAAGAATGTTAATAGTACAAGGAGCATGTCAACAATATGAAAGAAATAAATGTCTACTCAGACATCTCGAAGATGCATAGACATCTAATTGCCAAACATCTAATTGCCAGATAGCGGATGAGTTCGCATAAGTTGGAAATAGAGACCGGCAGATGGTTCAAGATACCAGTAGACTCCAGATTATGCAAGGCGTTTGAATCACGCTGTATAAGAGAATGAAAATCCTAAACCCCTGCAAGGTGGAAATTCCTAGAAGTTTCACTAAAAGTTTTTTTTTTTTGGTATTTTTTGTTTGAAAGTTTGCTAGTGGCGCCGCTTAGAGCGCCGCCACCTTCCAGGGAAGAACCTCTGCGTCTAGCGCCTTCAACTACAGCAGAATCGCCAGGCTTCTTGAAGAAATGAAGAACAAAAAACTAAAAAACAAATGACAGTTAGAAACTCAGTCGAAAAAGAGAAAAAAATCGTTAGAAGCAAGCACGGCAGCATCCTTAACCTTAGAAAAAAGAATCGCGTCCAGCGCCTCCACCTAGCTGGAGAGCGCCAGAGTTCTAACTCTGGGCCTCCGCCATCGCCAAATGAAGAGAGAGAAAAAAAATGGTAAACGGAATTTCCAACTTATAAGGGATTACGGCTGGGAGCCGCCTATTTTTCGGGGTTTTTGGCTGTAAACCGGCAGCGCCGCTACCGGTTTCCAGCCGGAAACCCCTCAAAATAGGCGGTTCTCTAGCACATACATTTTTGCAATGTACAGGTTATGCACATATCAGAGATGCCTATGATATTCAGCTGAGTGATTTTTACTCATTGTTATCAGTAACACCAATGCTATTATATTCATATATAAGGATGGTGGATCCACACTGCTCCTTGATTTTAAGTTCATAAAAGCTCTTGTTTTTATGTGCCCCATGGGCTCTCGAGGCCCCACGTGAGCAAGAGAAATAAATAAAAAATTTCAGCCACGTGTTGCAGCCAGGCCGCACTAGCAATAGCCATTTCCGCTGGAAGGTTCAGTGTGGTAAACAAAATTTTTGAAGTAGCGTAGAAGCCTATTGCGGCCGACCCCCGCTGCTACAGAAAAAGTGACCCATGTGAATGCGCCATTCATCAGCATTTCAACTCGATATTGTTTTTGGCTGGAGTTTCTGGCTCTGATCCTCCTTGTGCCAATCTATCTAATGGAAAATAAGTGTCACTAATGTTTTTTCTTTCCTTCACACAACCACACAAACTAAGTGCCTAGAATTTCTTCGCAACAATCAGCTGCTTCAGCCTTTCTTTCTATTTGCTGCATCCTATACTAGGAGATCTTGTCGAATCATTCTGCCAAAAACTGGAGGCAAAAACTTCGAGGTGAATCAGGGCATGAAGATCCACTTATATCCGATGTTCTTGCTTTCTCTTCTTCAATATTAGCTTTTGATTTTGTATCTGCCTTTTGCATCGAAAACGTTCCTGCCATGTCATCTTTTTATAAGACAAATAGATGTCATCAACTTCGACCTATACATACTATTCATTTCAATGAATGCTAGCTAACTTCTCATGCTAACATATCTGCTTCCATCTTTTTAGTCCGTGCAGTTATCATTCATCCTAGTTCAATTACACCTTCCTGTTAAGGGGCTCCACTGTCATGCTGAACATTCCATGCGAAAGTGGCTATTGCTAGTGCGGCTTGGCTGCGGCACTTGGCTGCAAATTGGTATTTCTAGCCATGTTATATTCACATGGACACAAGAAAACTGTCATTGGCTGTTGCTTTCATCTGTGTTTCATATCTGCATTCCATCTCCATCCATCTGCAGCAACTCAATCCTTCTGCACCCACCATGGTTGATCTGAACTCAATCCCTCTTGAGCTTTCAGATGAGAAGCATTGCCAATGTTGGGTAGTACATCTTTCTAGCTACAATTTGATTATTATATGACAAAATTCAAGCCCCCATGCATGCATTGTAGGCTTTGTTAAGCCATGACAGATGGAAAACAAATCTAGTATTTTTTGCCAAATCTAATATTTTTCCACTTAACCCAATATTCAGAAAAGACAACTTTTAATTTTCTCATAAAACGAACATAGAGGAAAATTAACAAAAAAAGGATCATCTCAGAAAAAGAAGTATATTATCCTTACTCAATGTCCATATCAAAAGATCCACAGATAAGGAAGAAACAGGGCCTCTCAATTTTTGTTGCAAAGCCTTTTGACGTCTGGATCTAGGGAACCATTTCCAATTCGAAGGAAATCATAGGCCTACCATGAATTTCAAGCCAGTAAAAATTCTAAAGAACTTCAAGCAAACAATACAGCACTCCATGCTAAACATTAACTACTTGCCTCAATATATATGAGTTAGCTTTACACACACTTCACTAGAATTTCTCAATAGCTTAGCCAATATGTTTGGCGCGGCTGGAAGAAACTGGGTAGAGCCCATAACATCAAGTGCAATATCCTACGAGCCAGTTTAAGCTTAGTATTTTATTTACAAGCTCAAATCGACATCTTAACCCACAAATTTGTCATAAATGGAGCAGTTTGTAACTCTTTTACAGTAGCAATATCAATTCGTAAAAGAATTCAGCAATAGAAGTTCTAGAACTGTATGTCAATATCTGAACACAACATACTCATAAGAAACAGAATGTAACTGAACTAGCTAAAGTCTCATGGATACGTAACCATACCTGATGACGTATCATTTTGATATTGAAAATCATAAACAACATAAAACCATAAAAAAAACTCGAGATTATAGAAGGCATCCATCAGATGTTGGCAACAAGGCCAGCCAGAAAAAAAATGAACAAATCCTAACAAAATTTAGCTAGTGTTTCTTATTCACCTCCCTGGTGACATTAGTGTTACGGTGGCAAAAAGGGGCAGAAGCCCTGCTAGTGCTTCAGATGTTCGAAGTGAAAGATTGCATATATAAAAACCTCATCTTCAATGTTGTGTTCAACAAGCATATGAGCAAACACTGCATTTTAGGAGCGCATAAGTATCTTTCTTGGCCACAAAAGTCTTCTCTGAAGAACTAGTGCTGGCAAACCGTCCCAAAGGACCCATTGCAAAGAAGGATAATAGATAAAAGGATAAGGCATATTGTGTTGAATTAAAATAGTTTTGCTACTCTTCAGGTTTCAAATCCCTAATCCATGTTTCGAGCCTAAATGATATGCCTCTCTTACCACAGGAAAAGAACTTCAAACAAAAATCCAGTATACTGCTTGGAGTTAGAAAGGCTTTAAGTTAGAAACTCGAAACACAAATTTAGTCACCTTTTGCTCGTAGCCATGATTCCTAGACTTATGAACCCTAAAAAGTCGACCCATTTGCATGCAAAGATTTAGGGTTTTGGGGCTAGATTATTTAAGAATGCCATTATTAATAATTCAATCTCGTATAATGCGACTTTTAGATATACCAATTCCAGAGACTTCTTGCAATACACCCATAAATCATATGAAAACCATAGCAAAATGCATACAAAAATACAAAGGAAACCCTTTGTATTATGTTGGGCATTCATTCAAATGTTCCATTGTGGATCAATATTAGATGATTAAAATAGAACCCACTTCATTGGATGATCTAAATGAGACATTGGAATTTTAGTATGCTTTACAACTGGATCATGTCCATTATACTTTCTCCATATTTTTCATGTGCTAGACCTAGCTTTGAACATGTCAATCTAAATCATTCTCGGGGGATTCACCTATATTATAATAGATATGAACATGTCAACCTAAATCATTCTCAGGGGATTCACCTATATTATATTCGATATATGCGATATTCAATTTTGGGGTCAGGCAAAAACCACTTATTTACAACCATTTATAACGAAACCTATGTTTTCATACATCCTATCCATCCCTCTGCATGGATACTAAGACGAGAAAATAGTAAGCTTATTCTCCGCCCATAGTCAACCTTTTTATATATTTTTGTATTCCTCCTGTAACATCCCCCTACCTTATATGATGCTCCGATTGTATATGGTCTGATCCCTCTCGGCTTCTAATCTCGCAGACGACAGACATCGCCCACGGACATCGGGCCATCGTGGTGCTCCGGTGAGTCGACGAAGAAGGACTGCCTTCCCATCTTCCCCGCTGACCTCACGCTAAAAGCGGTCAACGTAAGCACAAGCAACATACATCATAATCAAATAAAGGGTGAATGGTGAGATACCATAAAAAATATAACATCATCATCATAAATACAAGACCACCATAATATAACAGTAAGTATGACTGGCAGTCTAGATCTCAAGATAACAGCAGACGGAAGTATAACAGTGGAGTTGGTTGGCATAGAACAATGGCAAGGGTAGTCCACTCCATCCGCCCCTCCTGCACATACTTTGCAGATAGATCGAAAAGCTTTGGGTCTCGACTGTAGCATGTCAGAGACGTAACCCTAAGGCTACTCTAGGGTTGCATCTCCCCTGCTCCAATGAGGCAGGAAGGCTGCTTCTTTCCAGAGGCATCTTGCTATTGTAGGCAGCTGGAGAGACGAGGTCACCCGCACTGGTACTCAACCTAACCTGATTGAGGTGACACATCACCTAACCTCATTGAGGTGACACATCACCTAGGAGGGATCCACCCCATACGGTGCCCTCTCGAAGTGGCAAAGTATTAGGCCTAGCTTGTTATGGATCCCTGGTAGACAATGCACACTTTGGATCCCTCTGCAATCAGAACAAGTCCCCTATTCTAAGCCAGTCAAGACCCTAGGCCCACGATCATGGGGGCTCTCTATGCACAGTCCACGTTGTAATGCGAATTACAGAGGTTTAACTGCTAGGATCATGCTACACATGGCTCCTAAGTCTCTATCTCCCCTTATTCCCATACACAAGAGGTGCAAAACAGAGTATCATACCATAATCATCTAACATCTTAATAGAACAACAGTTCTAATACATCATCTCTAATCCTAAGGAGTACAAGGGTTAGTATCCCTTAATCAGTCGGGTTTTAGGGTTAGTGGTCTATGATCATCTAACACTAAAATAGAGATGTTTTCTAGCTTAAATCCTACTATTAAACTAGGATTGACAAGCTAAACTATGACCAACCTGATACATCATCCAAATCGCCACTGGAATTGTCTGACATGGCGATCTTTAGCAAATACTATGGCACTGCGGCAGCGCCTTATATATGCGAGCTCCACTCGAGCTATGAAACTGACTTCTGCCATCTAAAGCTTGAAATGACCTCCAGAAGGTCCTCAACACGCTACTAGACCAGAAATCTAAAACGTTTCAAGGTTTATGCTCTCACCCTTATATAGGCCTCGAAAATGGGGCCCTACCCTGCTATAGGCCACTTGGCCCAATGGCACACTTCCACATGGCAAGTGGGGCCCAAATAGCACCTTTATAGCAAATATCTATTTCTAGATATTTAGAATGGAGTGCTCTCCCCTTGATATGTGTCACACATGCAATTAGGCATGTGCTACAGGTGGGCTTTTAATAGCTCACACTTAACGTGTTAGAATAACATGTTGAAGTCTTTGCCCCTAGGAGATATACTATGCGACCAACATAATATATCTAAGGTTCATTGATAGTATTATACCATTCATATAATACACCAATTTTCCGCATGTTTGCTATGCACTGTCATACCTATGGTATTGTCGTGCGGCCATCACTCCTCGGCTCTCGACATGCAGGCTACCATTTGACTCCTACCCTTGTATATATCATCTTGGTGACATGTACTGAGATATGGTAGTATAATATACGTATTCTTAGTATATATTATGTTGAAACGTCACACCTCCTTTCTTCAAATTCCGGTAGGTCTTGTTGAATGGATTCCCTTGATGAAGCGGAAGACTTTGATCCTCATTATTGTGAAGGAATCAACCAGATCACACAAACAACTGAGGATCCTGATGAGGATTCTGTATTTGATTAGGTTTTGAGATTGTGTGTGTGTGTGTGTGTGTGTGTTTTTTGGTCGATTTCTTGCTACTCTTAATGCTGCGAGACCGAAGAATATGTAGGCAATAATGGATTTATCCTCTGCAAGTCACATTCTGGAATGAAGTAAATTCAAACTGTGGCTTGAATCTGGTATGTCTAGGGATTTGAATATTTTTAAATGGTATAGAATGCGTGCTTCTAGTTTTGAGAAGCTTTTACAGCTAGTAATCCCACACAATCCTCAAGCTGATCTAGAAACAATGGTTAAAGAGCCAATGGATAAAATCAAAGCTGTAGCTATAGTTGTATGGAGACTTGCACATAATAAAAAGGAATTCAGTTGTTCTGAGATGTTTGAATTGGATGCAAGTATAGCCCACAATAATTATTGTTGATATTGTTTCTAACACCTGATTTCATTGTTGCATCATCTAGTAATAGACTGAAAGAGATCATATATGACTTTGAGGTTGTATCAGAGTGCCCCAAATAGCAGGAGCCATTGATGGGGCCCATTATCCCTTTAGAAGAGCTCCAATGAAGATAGTTGGTGTTGCAGATTATTGCTCTAGATACCATTTTCGTTCAATTCTTTTGCAAGCAATATGTGATACATCATTAACATTATGGGATGTTTGTTGTGATGCTCATGGAGGTGCACATGATATTAATCATTTCTATAGATCTGCATTATTTACAGAATTGTCACGTAGAACTATTCTGCGTGGATCAAGTATGCGATTGAATGGTAGTATGCATATGCTACTCTATCTTTGTGGTATCTATACGGTGTACGTATGCATACCATGACACACACCAAGACATAAAGGGACCTAAGGGCCCAAGTGTTCAAGAGATAATGGATTTTATTAGCTATGCTAATAAAACCAAAGGATAATTATGGATTATAATGACATAATTAACCTAATTAAGCCATTATGGTCTAATTAACTAATTGTGTCCAATGAAAGGGTGCCACCTGGCCCAAATCGATTGGCCAGGAGGGACTTACCATTTTGGGCCAAGGAATAGGGGTTTTTTAATCCTAGTAGTAATGATTATACTAGCCCATTGTATGGGTCCCATGACCTATTGGTCTTCGTGATCTAAAAACTATTCTATTCTATTCTATTCCTCCGCCACGCAAATTCAACTCTTATGAAGGGGAGCTAAAAGAACAAATTACACTTGTAATTGCCAACACTTGACCACTAGCCTCGAATCTGATGCCTACCGCGACCATGGCTCTAGCCAAGACACCTATAGTCAATAGATAGCTTCTTTTTTCGATGACACTTCTTTGAGTAGATGGAATGATTAAATTTTCTTTATAAGTTACTCCTCAATACTTGAATGGTATTTACATTAGTTCTTCTCGCTTTCTCCGTATTGGGAATTAAGGGAAGGGTAGAGACCTAAAAGCCTCTAGCATTAAAGATGTCTCTAGCTAGATCCCTTTAATACCCAATAATTGCGTCTCAGGCACAAGAGCCAACCTCGGCCGTGGATGCTATGATGTGGTTCAAAGACTAGACAACGAAGTATGAGGGTGAATCTGGGTGGGGTCTTGCCTAGCGCCAAGTAGGGACTCCTATAGTGTGCTAGGGCTTATAGCTGGTCACGTGTGGCCGGGTATTGGCCCACACTCTCTCGGGCCTGAGGTGTGGAGCCTATATGGCCACTTTTGGGCTCGAACGGGTTGGTGAGCCGACCTTTAGATTTAGGGAGAGTAAGTCGGGTACTTAATGCGAGGGTCACCGAGGGGGCACGCGGTTCTTCTAGCACACCCGTGGTCCGCCATACTCGAGGAGACGCCTCTCTGGCCTGCCTCATCGGACCGGGAGATGTAACCCGGAGTAGTCCCGGGCGGGTGACCTTGGGATTGCGCTCCTGAGGGTTAAGCAAGCACGCCGCAGCATGATTTAGCCTTATCCGCAGTGTGCACAAGAGGGGCGGATGGAGTGGACAACCCTAACTATTGTCTTATGCCCAACGCCATGTTATACTTCCGTCTGGCTGATATCTTGAGACCCCGCCGCCGCTGATCCCTTGGAGTCTCGAGCCCTGTAGTGACTTGTTATAGCTGCCCTTCATGTTATTATGGATGTATTATCTCTTCCTGATGATGATGGATGCCACCCTTCGCGGGTGGTATCTTATTTTGCATGATGGCTGTTGTATGCTAACATGTATGTATGCTTCCGCTGTATAGGATTTCCTATAGAGGACGTGGATCTAATGACACCAGTAGCTCTCGGCTTCTATTAATTTGGCCATCCCAAGCCGTCCGAGTATGACTCCGGGAGGGCCTTGCCATGGTGAGGTAGTCGCCATGGGAGGGAAGTCTCAGATTTATACAATGGGAGCATGTATAGACTCGGGAGGCCAAAGTGGTATCGTGAGCATGATTTGGTGGACCAAAATTATTGCAGACTACTCCATAGTCTAACTCTAGTTGACTATATTTTCTCCTAGGTTAGAGTATCCCAACTCTATAATTATGTCTTAGTTCTAGCTAAGGAGTGAAACACTAGTTGTGGGAGGGAAGTGTTCTGGCAAGTGGAGTGGCTAAGGTCAGAAAGTGGAGCCGAGGTTCTGGTGGTTTTTGTAATCACGCATAACTTTCCTCCTCCACGTGAGCTCTGACGACAAGATTTTGTTCCAGCATGTAGGGCATGGTCCAAATAATTTAGATGGTCCAAATAATTCTAGGGGTTATCATCCGGCAGCAAAGGTCGAGCAGGCCCAAACCCAACTCGGGTGCATCTCGGTTTGGTCGCCTCCGTAATCCCAAAAAGAAAGCCATATATAACTCCGACTTATACTCGACCGTGAGCATGGCTGTGTGATTTCCATTGTGATAATTTTTTAAGTTTCAAAAATTTTAAATTCTAAAAAGTGAGAGGAGCCTTTTTTTCCCTTTTGGCGTGCAGGCGCCCTCCCCGCCTACCCTAACCGCCTCCGCCATAGCCACCGAACCCGAAGCCAACTTGGCCTTTGCTTGGCGTTTCACGCCTATCCCCAAACCCTAGCGCCTCACTTCCCTTCCTTTCAATGTACTTCTCGGCCCATGGCCAATACCAAAAAGTACTTTGAACCTTGCCACCCTCACCCTAGCCTCGATTTATGCCATGCTTGGGGAGCACCCGGGCTACTAACCCCGACATGGTTGAGCTCCTTCCGAATCTAACTGGTGCAGCTTCAGCATGGCATTAGGGATACCCTACCCCTGCCTTCCACCTTTCAGAGTGTTTCTTGATTAAGCTCAACCCAACGTAAGTAGGCATACACCATGGCTCCAATAACCCCACTCAGGTAATGATGTTGGTCAAGTTTTACCCACCCTCGAAAGCGCAGGAATACTCGTAAGAGGAGGGCATTCGAGAGAGGCAGCCCGCGATCAGACATCGCCCGTGCGATCTTCATATCCAGAGATAGAGAGGGAGACACGCCACTGGCGTCGCGAGTATATATCTATACATGGGGAGGGAGGTCATCATCAATGGTGAACCTTTCAACTTCTTCCATATGAGTGGCAATGCAGGCTTCCTGCATCTTTTTACCCGGTGAGATCCCGTGACATGTTAGCCCGACTACTTGACAACGGGTCCAGACGACATGCACCTTCGCCGCACTAATACTATCAAGAGCCGCCCGGGCGGGTCGCGGCTCGCGCTTTGCACGTGGAAATGTATTATGCCTTTAGTTCGAGGCCCGAACGGGGCGTAAAGGCCCAACAGGAGCAACAAAGGTAAGGGGCTTATTGTGAGTGACAAAGAAGAGGCCAACACGTAGCAGGAAATCCGCTGCGGCCCTATCAAACGGGACAAGTCTGCCGTTAAGAGGCGAGGAAATCCACAGCCTGGGCGTCCGCAGCCAATATAAAGAAAAAGCTGTAGTTGTCGGAGTAGGAAGCATTACCCGCCCAGCCTCGCCTACAGACCCAGTGGACGCCGCACTACCACCCAGCCCGGCAAGACATTGCCCGCTGAAGCTCAGCCCAATCCAAAGGTCAAGTATTCAAGGAAGCCCTCTATCGCCTAAACTAGGCACCGCGGGTTTTATGGGAAACTGGGTAAATACCGTGGCGACCACGGAGCTGCTATTAAGGAAGCCGCCTTCCGTGAGTATCGGGTTAGAGATAGCCCAGAGTTCAAGACCCACCTCCGCCTCCAAACCTTCGTATTTCGGCATCTCAGAGGCCACAGCTCACCGATAGCTCTTTAGTGACGAAAACTCAAGGCCATCCATGCAAAGAGGGTCACCATTTATGACCAAGGATTTAGCCTTCCTTGCTTGAGAATCCGGGAGACCATCCGTAGTTGCCTCTCGCATTGCCATTGTAATAATTTTGTGAATATCAATCAACCCTTTTAATTTGGGATTCTTTCGTGTTTGCCTGTAACTTTTGGAATTTTTTTTGAAGCCCTCATATCCTAAGATTTTAGGGAGTTTAGCCATCGGGAAAAGGGCTCTGATATCCTAAAATCGCTAAGACCGGGTTTCATATGATTTCATTTAGAATTCCGTGACTTTGGGTTATCTATCTCGATTTATAATCCCGGCTTCTCAGATGCATGCCATGGTTGCTCACGCATATGCAGTTATAAAGTTATAAATCATTCAAGGTTTTGTCACCGGATTGAAAAATGTGGTTTTTGATCTAGATTCTTGAGGCCGTAAGAGTAATTCTAACTTGATTCCTTCCATCTAAACACGGCCAGCTTTTAGGTTTTGGAGGAAAAATAGGCTTATCGGAAAAACAAAGGGAAAATTTTCCTCCATCATTGTGTTCACATGCCGATCCGCCAAGAAAAGCTAATCGCCATCTATCTCTGGGAGGCTCCTCATCCCCGGCCGTATACCAAAATAGAGATAGCTCGGCAGAGCGCCGAGAGGCAGAGGCAGGAGGTATGAGTTGTGGATAAGCAGAGTGAAAGGTATGTAGATTACGAGTGTGTTCATGTCATATTGAATAGGCATAAATTATAATATATGAGCCCATTAAACATAGGTTATTATGATAGATGCTGAGATACCTACATGATTTTTTAAAAAGCCATCTACTTGCTACATCTGCTATTGTGGTTAAAACTGAGGTAAATCTTTGAAATCCATCTAAACACGACATGCTTAGGTTTTTGAGGAAAAAAATAGGTCATCTAAAACAAAGGGAAAAATTTTCCTCCATCATCGTTCTCGCGATGTCGGATCTCACAGTGTAAAATAATCGCCATCTATCCGGGATGCTTCTCATCCTGCTACCAAAATAGAGATAGCTCTCTGCATGCCGGTGCTGCAGGCAGGAGGTATGAGTTGTGATAAGCAGAGTGAAAGGTATGTAGATTACATATGTGGTCATGTCATATTGAATAGGGCATAAATTATAACTGGCTCATTAAACATAGGTTATTATGATACGTATGGTCTTAGCAAGATGCCGAGATACCCACATGATTTTTAAAAGCCATCTTACTCCGCTACATCCGCTATTGTGGTTAAAACTGAGGTAAATCTTTGAATTAGGGTCTAGATGGTTAAGATGTATGTAATCTTTTGTAAATAAACATGCATTATATGAGAAAGGAGCTTGCAATATTGTCGTGAGTTTCTTCCCTCTCCCACTAGATGTCTTCCTTAATAAGTGATCCGCTAAGGATGGTTTTTTTTCTTGCTATGTTTGTTTTATCTATCATTATTTCGTGTATTCCATATTCAAAATGGGTTTTTGCCTCTATGGTATAGAGCTTTGTGGATTTGCGAGCCAGCCCTTCCAATCTTTGCAATTGTCACGGTTTTAGGTAGTTGCAAGCCACTATACACGCTAGCCTTATCTAAGAGGTGCAATTGTGCTATCGCCAAGGTACTTTGAGTCCTTCCCATCTCTCTTGTCATTCTAAGGATTGGCAGTAAAATGCAGCAGCTCTTAACTTTCTTTTCTTTTGATGGTTTTAACATCTAATAATATTTCCCCGATTGATGTGCAGGTTTTTCCTCAGACTCTTCAAACTAGGGAAAGAAGAGATTCATGCTTGAAGGCAATATTATCCGACAATTCATATAGGTATTATACAATATGACAGTTTGTTTCCTTTGTTGTCCTATTTTTCTTGGACTCGCAGCAAAGGATCAAAATAGAGCAGACACCACCTTGGCTTTAAGGTCATATGGCAATTTCTACCTTTTTTGCTTGTCAAGCACTAATTGCAAGGCAGCAAGGTCTATTCTATCTCTTTGTATCTTGGAGAAGTAGAGACTTAACACTAGAAAAAGGAATATATCTACGCCATGAATATGTCTTGGGCCCTTACTTCTCTCTTCTTCGAGCAGTTATTTGAGGCCTGCAGCCATCTTCATTTATTCTTAATTATATTCTTTCAAGACAATTAGTTGGCATTGATGATAATTTTTCAGAGATATGTTGATTTGTGATGTATTTTCTTGACTGAATTTGAATTGTTCATTTTGTTGCAAAGAAGCCAAATGTTTTGCTACTTCATATCTCGCAACTAAGAACTTCTGGCGGAGTCAGAAATGGAATTGCCATCCGACTCCATGCATCGAGAGGTTTGGGTAACTCCACATTGTGATGAATTTCTATATCTAATGTAGTGTTATGGGCAATGACCCTACATTTGGGCAAGCAAAGTGTTTTGATTTTTTCAATTTTAACATCTCTCGCTGTATGTCTCCAAGCCAATTCCCGTTCCCTAGTACTGTGATAAAGAAGATACTTGAAGAACCATTTTATGCTACGGATGCTTCATGGAAATCAACTCCCTAAGTGATATTGCACAACAAGCATTGTTCCGTATGCTTAACCCTCATCCTGCTTTTTATATAATGCTGTTACATTTGTAGTATGTGAACAAGTCTTCGCTTGTCCATCCCTTTTTCTCGTGTAATCGAACTTGGTCTAACTCTGCTATTTATTTCTATTGAGCTTCACTTTTCAACCGCCATTTTACCTAGGTATTTTCTTTTCATTTGTATTCCCATCCGGAATATGAATTATTTTCTGCTCATCCAGATGCCAATGCAAGTCATAGCACCGCGGTGTATTCTTGGGAAAATATAAGGTAGCGCTTACTCTTTCTTTTGTTTGTAGATTCTATGTTTTTGGTTTGTAGATTCCATGTTTTCTTTGTTTATAGATTTCATGTTTTCTAGTCAGAATTCTATTCTCTTGCAATTGCAAAGCTCGTGATGTTGGATTATTCACGTAATTATTTTGGTACAACATGAAGTTCTTTGGGAGCATGGAATAATTTAAGGGCTAAACTTAGCTATTTTACGCATTTTTTAGCACATTTCAAAAAATTGGCTAAAGTAAATAGAAAAATTGGGAAAAAATACAATTTTAGCTTAACTTTTTTTCGAACTGCACTAACCCGAGCTCTTAGCCAAACGCTAGAAAGTAAGAGAGTTTTAGCCTCAAAAATTGTTTAGCTAAACCATAGAAGTTCCCTGCATGATTTTCGAGCTAGCTTCAGCTAATATTATTCTAGTTTGCAAGAAATATATGTGGGATTAGTAGTATAGCGTTTCTAGCATTTTAAATTAATTTGAGTCATAGATTTTGCTAATTAGCAATATTTTGTAAATGTTTTCACAAAAGAAAATGACTAAAATAAATGGAAATAATTGAAAAACGTATAGTAATTTGCCTTAGTATTTTCCACAGCCACCTCTTAGAAAAGTTTTGGGATGATATTTAAGGTTAGTTTAGCTAAACGCCAGAAAGTATGAGAGGAAAATATGTAGAGTTTAGCTAAACTACGTAAAAGTTTTAGGATTAATATTGAGAAAGTTTAGCTAAAGTCATTCCCTCAAGCAATAAGAAATACCATTAGTAATTTATTCTGCTTGGGAGTGGTTAGCATTCTCAGAAAAGAAGGTAATACGGGAGTATATCCTTCATTAAAATTTGCCACAAGTCATCGCTAGCCCAAATTCTTGCTTTTGCGTACACCTTTGTGGAAGTGCCGAAGAGGTGTGAAGTGTTCAACCCGCTTACCCATATAAATCGACCAAAAGGCTTCACCCCTTTGTACGCCGTGCTTAAAAAAGATTGAGGTGCCTCGGTATGACATCATAGAAAAGCAATTGTAGCTCTGCTCCAGCTTGTTAGTTGTTTCAAAGAAAGCACTTTCATGCTTATTACCGCTAGAACCTCTATAAAGTTTTCCAAAATCTTCCTTTCCAATCATTCTCCCCTGCTCAAAATTAGTGGTTGTTGTCCACATATTTGTGACCTGATGTAGGCACCAAATTTCCGGTGCTGAGTTGTCTTCCGCTTCCCTCGCTTCAGAGTATAGCCATCCTAGAGCTAGGAATGAATTGTAAATGAGTGCACAAAGTGCAAAGACTAGCACATGTATGTTTTTCTTTACATCTTGCATAATAGGTGATAAAGCTCCAAGAGAGCTTGGCCCAATAGTGCCAATTGCGTTTGAGATGTCGGGATTTCATAAAAAGCCCATCACATTTTGTTATGACCTCATAAAGTTAAGCTGCGGTTTAAGTATATTGCCAAAAGAAATATTTATCTCATTAGTTTATTTCCACATGTTATCTGAATGTCTCTTACAAGATTTGCCATGTTTTCACACCAAATAACATGATTCGTGTCTCTCTCTCTCTCATTCTATATTATACACATTAAATATAGTGGATCTAATGTTGCATGACATATAGCTTTGCTTGCAAGGTGTGTACATTCTATCTAGCTCAAACAAATATGAATAATAATAGCAACACTAAGAGTGCAAAACGTGTTCTTAGAAGACATTCTTAATTCTTATGACCAAATGTTATACGCGTTAAACACAAAATTCTTCTACCACCATAATGCATTTCCTCTACCACCAAAATACATTTCCTGTAAAAACAATGGATATTATTACAAAATACTATTTGCAAGGCATGAATGCAACCCATATTCTTTTGCAGTAAAATTTTCCAGATACTAGGATCATTTGCCAACTTCTTACTTCAACCATATCATATACCTTTAGGTAACTAATTTGTTCATTTTGTCTAGAATTACCAATTCCATCCAACCAAATGCTTCGCATTAACTTAGATTTGAATCTATGCTCGTCAAATGCTTCGCATTAACTTAGATTTGAATCTCCGTGATCTTTTGAGTATTAAAACAACAACCTCTTCAAATTATATCACTATGCTTTCAAGAACGCCGAAACCATAACTAGTTAATATTAATCCCTACTTTTGCTCCATCGCGACCCCTCAAGTTACAAAATAATTATTCATAATAAAAATAACCAGATTTTAAATATTTATCTAAAATGCAAATGCCGACGCCAAAGATAAAAGTGCGCAGAAAAGAGTACTAAAAGTTTTAGGGTTTCATTTCTCATCCCTACCCTTCCGCTCATCCTCCTCCTCAAGCCCCTTAGCTGCCAATGGCTACCACCAACCTCCTTGAGTGGTACCAAGACGGAGAGCACCGGGACCTCAAGTCCACTTTGGATCTCCTACAAAGACTTCCTTACCCAACACATCACCCTCTTCTCCAACATGCAGTCACCCTGACTACGCTTGGGTTTTGAGTTCTACACCAGGAGATGCTTCCTCTTTGCACCTTGGGAGAACTCCCCATGCACCGCACATTGAGTTTAGCCGCGGGTGCGGAGATGCTTGAGTGAGACACTCACGCATACGACGGCTCACAAGGGCAAACTCGGTGGGGCCAGACCACCTGGCCGTTATGCATGAGGGACAGCAGCTCTTCAAGTGGCCTTTTGCTCGCCATATCCTCGCGGATCGGCACGGAGAATGAGACCTCGCCAACAGAGAAGGGTAAGGTTCCGAAGTCATCCGAAGGAGGAAGAGGACGAGCATATTGTATTGATGACTTCGCTCTGCGGAAGCAAAGTAGCTGAGGAAATGCCGCCATTAACGGAAGTGGCACGCTTAATCAAGGCTGGATGTTCTCCCCAGCTTATATATCACCACAAGGCCGCGGGCTCCCTTCCTCTCTTTGGACGATATTCCGTGGGATACACCGGTAGTGGCCGGGTTGAAGGGACGGAGAAACTACAAGTCCTCTGCGAGTCGGGCCGGTAATGCGGCTGATGATGTCATTGATTTTTCTTTCATCCGCGGATCTCCTCCCGAGGTGGGTACAAAGACACGTTTCCGCCTCCACCACAGACTCATAGGAGCCGCTGACACACTTCAGTTTAGAGATCTTGTACTTCAAGATCCTCGTGACCCAGCCTCTCCAAGCTCTGTCAAATGCTATGGGACCCCAAGTCCCAAAATACTCAACATGGTCAAGATTCCCTTTGAATTGCATGAAGAAGGAAAGACCTTTATCATAACCCTACCCATATCGTGAGGAGAAGGAGGGTTTTTAAAGAGGAAGAGGTCCCCATGGACCTATAGATAAGGAGATAGCCACTGTTACTCCACAAGCAAAAGCGCGGAAAACCATCTACTCCGGCTTTTTCCTATCAAATTTTCGCAAGGGTGCGCTTTTTGGTGGCCCCGAGACTGACTCTCGAGTACAGGCATCGCGGGTGGAGCCTCCGTTGTCCACTCTCGGGCGGGCCGCCAAGAAGTTGTCGTACTACGTCCACACTTATGTGTTGCGCGGCTGACTTGCCTCTTACTACCCTCGGGCCAGGACATAACACCCTCGATGAGCATGAAGTTCTTATGGCAGGCCCCGCTAGCGCCCGGCCGATCCTCCGTGAGGTTGCCTCCATTAAGTGCCGCCTTGGATGCGGGTTACCCCTCAAGGCGGCCATCGCCGCCACTTTACCTCCTCCCACACACCAATGGACCAGATGCGGCCTAGTTCCCAGCCGGATGTAACCCACATTATAGAATATGCCTTTGGCCACTCCTATCTATGTATTATTGCATTTATAAATTCATGCATTTTTTGAATACAAGCAATTTGTTTTCCTACAATACTTGTCTCTCTCTTCTAGAGTTTGAAGTATAAGGAATGATTCATTTGTTGTACACCCATTCTTGCCTCCTTACGTAAGAAGAGAGGACCCACGCTTTAACAAGAATATGAAGAGGACCTTACTAAGACTATGAAGAAGACTTATTTAGCATTATGAAGAAGAGGAAGAGGAAGATGAAGGAGAGCCATAATGACCCCATCAAGGGCTTCTAGATCGTTAACATCCTTCACGCACTATGCTTTTGAGCATTTATTAAATTTTACGCCTCCGCTTGCACTTCTTGGAATTGTTGGGATTGTACTAAGCAGAAGCCTTTGCTGGGATGCTAATGATCACCTCTCGCGCATATATATTATGCACTCCGATCTCTTTAATCTTCTAATCATCAGCTCCTACTTTGACTTCCAAAGATGTCATAATTCAAGCTTGGGCTAGGTACAAAGTGGTCCGGGCAAGTTGAGGGGGAGAGTATTCGACACTCTTATTCTATAATACCCTTTCACGCAGCTCTGCTTGAAGTTGTTTGCTGCTGTTCTCCTTGTCTAGATGCAGCTTCAGCTTTTGTGTGTGTGAGTTAACATATTTTCTTTGTAATCGCGGACCTTGATATAATAGTAAAAGAAATGTTTCTCCTGTTGTATAATTTTTGTCATAATTACTTAAACGCTGCATGCTTATCTTTTGATTTGTTTCTATCTAGACGGTGCACTTCCCCTTTGGCTTATTAATTCGCGTAACCGGCCGTCTTTGAATTCCTAACAAGAGCTCACTATGATGAAGCTGCTAGCTTATCGAAGCTCCAAGCCTACGACTGCAAATAAATCCACTTCAAATGCAACAAGAGTGGACCGTAAGATTCTCGCTTCCTTTCGAAAACCCGCCAAGAACACTCCGGCACAAGACTGCGTCTGCCATCAAGAAGTCGATCTAAGAGGACGCCTAGCTCACCCTCGGATGTTGCCTCGCAGTCTTCCTCGACTCTTCCTCGACCCTCCCCAGAATGAGGCTGACCATGCCAAAACCAATAAAAAGGATTACCAAAACAGTGGATTCGAAGAACCGAAGCTCGCCCCACTCGTGCAAAACCAGAATGGAGAGTAGATGCAAAATCATGGTTGGATGGTATGAGTTCTGTAAGTCCTATGGAATGATCGAGAAGGATATCGTGGCAAGGTTGCCACCACCAATCTTACGTGGTCAGCACAAATCGGGTGGAAGGGATATGCCCGCCTCATGGACTCACAAGGGGAAGGTGCTGCTATAAAATCTTTGCTAAAGCTCGCCAAGTCACATTATGTGCTCAAGGCCCATCGCTAAGCCGCCAGATCCAAACCTTCTGCACGCCTAAGCGTAGTGGACATAACCGGGTCTCGCCTTATAATCGATGAGTTTATGCGGTTACGCTTTGTATGTCCTGTGGATAAATGAGCATAGGGCGCTGAAGGCTACATAGAGGGCTTATCCCTCACCCCAAGGAAAATGGTCTGAGCCATAGACCCTAAAATCAAGCAGGTACATAGGCTAAGGCAACTACATAGAGGACTTATCCCTACCCTAAGGAAAATGGTTCGAGCCATAGGGCCTTTAAAACCGCTAGTAAGGCAGGCTAAGGCACTTAGCCTAGAAGAAGACATCCCAAATACCAGCCACCACGACCCTCTTCGCTCACTCGTATCAAGGGGTATATACCCACAGCAGGGCGCCGGGCTTAGTCCAGTGGCTTCCCGCTTCTACCGGGTATCGGCTGAGAAGAAAGTTTCCCTTCACCGCACTGTAGAAGCCTTACCAACCGGGCAGGAGCTTTCGTGAGATTATCCTCCAAGCTATCTCTAGGAGCAAAGGTGAACAATTACGAGGGGAGAAGGCTGCATGTTATAGGTAAGCCAGCCTGGCCACCATATGTGAGAATGCCCTACATTACATACGTAGACAAAGGCAGGCTGCCCTAGCAGATATGGATTGGGAAGACCCGGATAATGCCCCCGAGGACGACGCTACTGACTATATAACAAGTGAGTCTCACATATATGCCGCTATTGAACAGTCAAGCCAACCACCAACATATTTCTACTGCTGGTCAAGTAGATTGTAAACCTCATTATTCTTATGGATACGGGTAGTACCATAACTTTGCATCTCCTAGAATGGCGTGTAAGCCTTTACAGATCACCCCTTTGAGGTCGGCCACATCCAGCCATTTACGGCAGGGCCATACGCCACACCCGCTGCGGACGCCGACAATTTGAATACTAACTCAGCTGTGGGCACCCGTTGCTCTAGGAGCGGAAATAATGGATATTGGCCGATATGATCTTATTGTTGAATGGAATTCTTGGTCACAAGCAAAGCCAACATTGATTGTGAGAAACGGAGGTCACCTTCAATGTACCTAATGGAGCCCGGTCACTATAGCGGGTAAGCCGTTAATCCTATTATGCAATGTATTTCTTCATTATGCCAGCTGTATAGGGCCTCGTGTGAAATCACGCATCACGGCATGATTCGACTTGTCTCGCTGAAAGCTAAGTCCAAACAAGATGAGTCCTTGATGCCTTGCTCTCCGCGAATAGCTGTAGTTCTTCGAAATACTCATATGATCTTTTTCCCCGGATTTAAATCCATAGGCTACCACTCTTCGTAGGGGTGGAATGTGAAATAACATTAGAACCGTGCACCAAGCCTATCAAGTATAAGCCCTATATCTGGGATGAGTATTCTCAATTGACCGAGCTTAAGAAGTGCTTGCGTGAACTCTCAAATTAGGGCTTCATTGGGCCAAGTGTTTTACTCTTTGGGGCCCCGCATACTTTGTTAAAAAGAAGGATGGCACCGAGAATGTGCATTGATTACCGCCAACTCAATAAGCATACTATTAAGAATCTACATGCCTTACTCAAGGGCCCATGATCTCATGGATCAATTGCAAGGGGTAAGTATTTTGATTTAAGATTACCCGACCGATATCACGCAGATAAGGATTAAGGAGGATGACATCCATAAGTCCGCTTTTCGACCCGCTATGGGGGTATATTCACCGTGATGCCATTTGGCTCACTCAATGCCCAGCCACCTTTTATGAGGCTGATGTCTTCCTACTTGTGCATCTTGACGATTTTGTCATTATATTCTTGATGATATCCTTATATACAGTAAAACCTTTAGGAGGATCATGAACGACATCTTCGGGTTGGCATTACGTAAAATTGAGGCCACCCAATTATATGCCAAGTTTTCTAAGTGTCGCTACACCACACTATAAGCTGGGCTGATTACTCCTCGACATATTGTGTCCACAGAGGGAATAGCTTAATTCCACCCAACTAAAATTGAAGCAGTCAAGGAATGGCCAATTCAAAACCAATAAAGGCCCCGAGGTCCGGGCAGCCTTCTAGGCTTGGCCGGATATTACCGTAGGAATTGGCCAAGGACTTTTAAGGCCTCAGCCAAGCATTCTTAACCGACCTGACCAAGCATGATAAGGTCAGGGATTGATGGCACATTGAAAGATAAGGTGCATCAATTTCAAGCATTAAAGGATGCGCTTAACAACAGCTCCTCGGCTTCATAAATGCCGCATCCTTAAAAGGATAAGTGGGTTGCTACCTGGATTCTAGTAAAATTGCTAAGTGGGGGCCGCCTAATGCAAGAAGGTCGGGCTTATCGCTATGATTCTCGAAAGATGAACGATGTTGAATGCAAATGATACCCCACACACGACCAAGAGTTACCATACGTCAGGTATGCGGCCTTGGCGCGTATTTAAAGCCATTATTTGCTTCGACAAAGCATTCCGGGGCTGATACGGATCATCAAAGCTCCAATACATTCCTTATTTAACCCCATCTTAATTTGGAGGCAGAGATTCGTGGATGGAATTCTCGAGGAATATGAATTTGACGCCATTTATAAAAGGTGCAAGTATAATGTTGTTGCTGACGCCCTTTCTAGACACATCCATTCGCCACCCAACGAGATTATAATGCTATTCCACACTCCCTCGTGAAGTTTGGAAAAATAGATCCAGCCCCCTTCCTACGATCCGTATTCCAAGAGGTATGGCAAAGTGTACCTAAGGAAGCCGTAACATATAACGATGGAGACTTTCCACCATTATAAGAAAGGAAGCTCAACTCCTTTATTATAAGGACAAATTATGCGTTCCCGGTGACATCCGAGTTCGTAAGCTCATTCTCCATGATACACATAATAAACTGGCAGCGTGGCATGCGGATTATGAAGACCTATTTTAAAAATCCGCCCAAATATTTCCTCGCCAGACATGAAGAAGCATATTGTTAGGTACATTAGGTACTTTAATTGCCAATGACAAAGGCGCGTAATCAGCTTAGTGCATTCCGTGTGAATTGCAACCTCAACGCACTCCAATGATAAATGGGAAGTTATTATCATGGATTTTATCGCGGCTTCCAAGACCTTAAGATTTGATGCCCACGGTTGTAGTCGCCAAACTTTCTCAAGATGGCGCACATTTCCCGCGCTATGTCGCATCAATGTACACCGTGCATTAGATAATGCTTTCTTGCTCTTCACGTAGGAGATCTTCACCGCATGGGATGCCCCGTATGATTATATCAGACGACCCTAAGTTTGTTAGGTGTATTTTGAAAGGATTTCTTCTAAGACTATTCAAACTAAGCTTGCCATGAGCATAGCTTATCATCCTAAGCAGACAGATGGACAAACAGAGGCACTAATCGTGATATACAATTGAGGATATACGTAACTATGTCCTGAATAAATGCCTCAATGGGCGCATCTACATTCATTTGGTGGAATTTGCTTACAATAGCACAAGACGTAAGTCCTCAAGAATGTCTCCTTTCATGATAAATTATGGTTATCAAGGTTCTCACACTCAGACACATGGCATAATCCAAAGATCAAAGGTGGAGATTTCGCAGCGATTTGCTTACGATATGCAAGCACTAGTCGCAGGAAGTGCGAGCTTACTTGATAGCCTAAAGAGCTCGCAGGTAAAAGAGTCCGGGCAGATCGGCTAATCGCATTCCCCGAGTTTCAGGTCGGCGACCGCCCTCGCTAAAAGATCAAGATGAAGCAAGTCAAACTTAAGATTGGCAACCGAAAAACTTGCACCTAGATGGGCGCAGACCATTTCATATAACCAAAAGGATAGGTCCTCAGCCTACCACCGGATCTATCCGCATTTAAAGATCCATAAAGTTTCCATGTAAGTCTTCTCAAGAAGCATTATCCGGATCCGTAAGAGATTCTTGACACACCAACACTTTGGTAGAGATGACCGAGGATGCCGTAAGCTCTCCTTGATCGTGGCCTATAAGCAAAACCCGTCAACTCAAATCTTGTGCAATACTTGGTCAAGTGGGAAACACTTACCCACGTAAGACACAACATGGGTTCTTAAAGTGGACGGATAAGACTTACCCGCCCTTTATGAAGGAAATGCCAGGCCGCACTACCTCAAGATGCAATCATCTCCAACCCGATGGTAAGCATAGTGTCTCTAGTGCGTGACAGGGTCATATGAGCCGTGGATCCGCAGGGATCATTCTAGGGGTGGGGTTACATGCATCTTAGATGGCTTAATCGGGCATATAGGCATTCATGATAGGACGATTCGCCTACCTAATTACTATGGGATTATTGCCACCCAACGTAGACGACATATGCAAGCCTTAGACATGATAGGACCTTGTATTCATATTTTTATTCAAGCCATAGTGGTCCCTTCAACCACACTACTTCTAACTTATTTCTTAAACACTAATCTATTCGGCTTCAGAAGCCAAGAAGATGCTGCTAAGCTGCAGTAGGGAATCGAGGCCTCATTCTGAGGCCAACTTGTGTTTTTGAGATAAAATTGTGTTTTTCCAATGTACTTTTGAATGTAATTTCATCATATAGAAAATAGGACTTCAAGTCCTACTACCTCCATATATGTAACCCTTTCATGTTTTCAATAAATTTAAGTTATCTCTCACTATAGTTACTCTCCACTAACTCCCCAATGCTTAGAATAAAAGATTAATCTAAGGGGGAGAACGGACGCTCTGTGTGAGCCCATACTGTAATGTGATGCATACCACATGACACGTCACCAGTACATAGTGGGGTTTGTTTATAATGGATTTTATTAGCTATGCTAATAAAATCAAAGGATAATTATGGATTATAATGGCATAATTAACCCACTCAAGCCATTATGGTCTAAGTAACTAATTACGGCAATCAATGAAGGGGTGCCACACAGCTAAATGATTGACCGGAGGGACTTCATTTTGGGCCAAGGGAATAGGGATCCCTACCCTCGTTTTAAATTCCAATTTGGGTGAAGGGAAATGACGACCGGCGGCTTACGCTTCTAATTGCCAACACTTGACCACCGACCTCGAACTATGGATGCCTACCATGACCATGGCTCTAGCTAAGACACCCGGTTAGTCAATAGATGATAGCTTCTTTTTATTTTGGCACTTCTTTGAGTAGATGGAATGATTAAATTTTCTTTTATAAGTTACTTTCTGAATGCTTGAATGGTATTTACATTAGTTCTTACTACACTTCTCAGGTGTATTGGGAATTAAGGGAAGGGTGGGGCACAGAAAGCCTCTTAGCATTAGAGATGTCTCTAGCTAGATCCTTATGCAGCAATGCGGCTTTTGTGCACAAAGAAACCAACACATTTGTATGGATGCTATGATGTGGTTCACCACCGACAGTATGAGGGTGAATCGAGTTTGGGGGTCTTACCCTAAGCAGCGACTCTGGGGAGCTCCTATAGTGTGCTAGGCTTATAGCCGATCCTTGTGTGTGAAGTAGAGATTGCTCTGGTCGGCACTCTGTGGCCCGGAGGGGTGGGAGCCTATATGGCCGCCCACCCGGGCTCGAAGCAGGTTGGTGGTACGACCTTTAGATTTAGGAGAGTAGCGAGGGGTCAGCGAGAGCCTGCGTGTTCTCTAGAACACCGAGGATCCATCATACCGGGGAGAGCGCCTCTCGGCACGCCTCATGGGACCCGTGGGGTAACCGAATTGGTCGAAGGGTGATTCCTTGGGATTGCGTCTCAGGAGGAAGGCTACTAAACTGCGTCATAGCATGATTGACCTATCGCAAAGTGTGCCGCGAGGAGGCGGATGGAGTGGACAACCCTAGCCATTGTCTTATGCCGATAGCGCCATGTTATACTTCGATACCTTTGATATCTCTTGAAATTACAGTGGGTGATTGATCCCTTGAGTGCGAGCGGGGTAGTGACTGACCATAGCGTCCTTTCATGTTATTGTATGGATGTATTATCTTTTCAGGTGATGATGATGAGTGGGCCACCCTTACGTGTGGTATCTTATTTTTGCATGAATGGTTGTATGCTAACATGTATGTAATACTTCGTATAGGATTTCCATAGAGGGGCGGTGGGACGAATGACACCTCGATGTTCTTGGTGCCAGCATGGCCGATTGGGAAATTATGATGGAGGGCCTTGCCATGGTGAATAGTTGCCATGGAAGTTCAAATATTTACGATGGAATCATATATAACAGACTCTGGGGCGTCACAATCTTGTGGACCTAAATATCTATATATCCAGAAGAAATGCTAGTTGTGAAGAAAAGCCCGGTCCCGTCCTACAAGATGTTATAAAGTTTTAAAAGCACTTATCACAAGCTAGAGTCATCATCGGGAATGCTTTTGCATTGTTAAAGGATCGTTGGACAATTTTGAAAGAACTTCCAGTAAAGATGCCACATGCGCCTAAAGTAGTCATTGTCTACTACTGTGTCTTGTGTAACTTCCTTCAACTGGAAGATGAAGGATATTATTTTAATAAAGTTATTCTATTTGAAGGAGCGCCATTGAATCAAAGTGACATGCTATGCAGAAGAGATGAAAAACTTCTTTGAGATATTGTCTTCGATTACATGAAGGAGAATCAACGTCTATGAAATGTGTCTTTGAAATGCATGTGTGCATTTGTTGAATTTGAGTCTTATTTTCCCTTTTTTTTTCTAAGCTAGTTAGAAGTAAGGAATTATATATGAGTTAAAGGTAAGGCAAGCATTGTAGAACATAGACCACGAGTTATGCAATAGCATATGAATACCTTTATCTTAAAACGAATCTCCTTTTCCCTTTTATCGTATTTGTATGCTAGTAGGAATTGGAGTTTCAGTTTCAATTGTATTTATATGCTATTTTTATTGTACTCATCAATGAATTTTTTAGTAGATTCCAAATACATTGTGCCTACTATTGTACAAACCTTCTTGGAACCATGAATTCAAATTAGACTTCTACAACTCTTATAGCTAATCCAACAAACATTTTCATCAAACAAAATTGCTGGAAAACAGCTGAAATAAACAACAACCTAGTGAACATTACAGATCGAAGAAACATGAGGATGGAATGCTACTGCTAGGAAGATAAAATATGCTAGTATTCTTACCTTGAAGCTTAATCTGAATTTGCATTTTTATTTGTGCAAGTTGTAGTTGCAGTTCCTCTTCGTTTTGCATGCTTAGCTTCAACACTCATACCCTCATTATTTGCATCCTCTCCTAGCTAACTTCACGCTTGCAGCATTCTTTCTTTTGCTTTTCTACGTTGCGATAACTCCATAAGCTTTAGATCTTTTTGTATGGAAGTTATGCTGTATGCTGTGCCAAAATGGTTTTACCAAGAGATCGCCGATACTCTCCTCGTTCCTTAAATAACGTTTTTTCCTCTCACACCAAAAGAACCTTCTTCAATTCTTTGCTAGAAGGAGTGCCTATCTCAGATTCCTTACTTTCAAGATCTTGAACATCATCTACATTGTTGTTTTTAACAAATTACCTGAGAAGAACTTAGTTTGGAAGGTCTTGGGGTCACAACTATGTACTCTCGTTGTGTCTGGCTCCGATATATTGTTTAGCGCATAAAGTTTTTTTCCTTACCACAATACACTCCTCAGCATTGGGTATGAAATCAACTTTTTTGTATCGGCTTAGCATTTAAAGACCTGAGGCAGCCGCCATCGGTGATGGATCGCGGATAGACCCACAAGTTTAGAGGATTCACTGATCAACATCAAATGGATCAATAGAATCCAATTACTTGGCACAGATGTTAGTCACGTGCCTCACAGTGAGGACTATTCATGCATCTGACGGGCCGGAGTTGACTCAAGGGATACCGGTCAACCCGCGAAGATTCCGGACATCAGGCTCCGCGCCCGAACTAGCGATTGAGTCAAAGCCTTTGGGCTGTCAACAAAAGCGTACTTCCGGACAAAGTGGCTTGACGCGTCCTTGCCCGCGTCGGCCGTCGGCGTGATTCTAGAGCACTTCAAGAGCTTGCAGCCAACATTCACACCATCAGGGCCTCCCTTCGAGTGGTAGAGATCGATCAGTGTCTATATTGGGCCCCAGGCCATTGTACCTATATGAGTAGAGTGCTCATAAGTTTTTGGGCAAGTTTGGAGTCTTGTCTCTTTTTCGGTTTTCTCTCTATTGCGAGAGCTCATGTATTTTCATCATTGATATCAAGGAAGCTTATCATCTTTCTCTCATTTGTTCTGTTCTTTTCTTTTTTCTTCTCTTTCAGCAAATCCCGCGTGACATAGTCCCCGGGATACTCCTGTTAGATCACGGGTCCCTCACAGAGCTGTGTCTTCCAAGGAGTTCAGGGCAGACCCGTGCGCTGCATGCATTTCATAAGTGCGATTTTTCTCCTACTTTCTTAAGTAGCCATGTACGTCAAAGTAATTTCCGCGCCGGGAAGAACTCCTTTTTCGAGCGGCATCTAAGCAGGCGCCATCGGCGTCGGGAAAGCGTGCGGCGACGTAATATGGATCGCTTATGACATAGGGAGGCCATCTTCGGTCCACAGGGCCGGTCGCGCCACCACCCCTGCGATGTCGATCCGTCCAGTTCCCCGGCGCTCAAAGCGTGCAAACATTACTCTACAACTCAGTCCCTCATGCTCCGGGGCCTTATCGGAAACCAACCTTCTCAGCGTACTTTCACGCCACGAACATGCCACATCCGGCATGTTGTCGCCCGAGGCCATGCATATAATAACACCAGCCGCCAGCCATCATCTCTCCCGGTGCGTACGGCTATCCACATGTCTCTTTCGCCTACCGGGGGCATATCCTTTCCCCTAAAGTTTCCCCTTTGCTCTTCACGTTACGACCTTACGGTCTCAGAAACCAGTACTTTCCAGGCTGCCGGTTTTCTCTGTACCCTTCATCCGGGTCGTCGAGGCCTGAATGCCACATCCACCTCAACCTCAATATCCACTCACTATCTTTGTTCATCCGGCCGACACTTTCATCTACCTTTGATTTCGGCCCGACTTGGCATCCACCTTTGGCGGCTACGAGGCAAGCGGATTGAACCAAAGTGCTCTGGAATTTACATGTAAGATTTGAATACAGGCGTCCCTAAAATGGATAAATGGCAACCTCAGGAAATTCCCACATCTTTTCCACCAGCTGGCGTGGCTCTCTCCTCATCGATGGCTCATGTCCAGCGAAGCCATTGGAAACAAACTGATCCAGAAATCGCCTTGCTTTTCTCTCATTCTGAGGACCCGCGGGATGATGATCAACTTTCATCAAGCAACTCGT